>OX387959.1:0-1409921 GCA_947578425.1 Eugnorisma glareosa
GGAAGAGAAGAAGATCGTCGTCGTCATATCATTGGACATAGAGGGAGCCTTCGACAATGCCTGGTGGCCAGCCATGAAATGCCGACTGGCAGAGACGCCGTGCCCGATAAACCTGAGACGCCTGGTAGATAGCTATCTACTGGACAGAAAGGTAAGGGTACGGTATGCCGGAGCAGAGTTCGCACAAGGCACGTCCAAAGGATGCGTACAAGGCTCCATAGGTGGGCCCACGTTCTGGAACCTGCTATTGGATCCCCTGCTTAAAGAGCTAGAAAAACGTGGCGATTATTGCCAGGCATTCGCGGATGATGTGGTCCTGATTTTTTCGGGCGAAACAGCGCTTGGTGTCCAGAGACAGGCAAATGCAAGTCTTGCTCATGTCCAGAAGTGGGGAATCGAAAACAAACTGAACTTTGCACCCCACAAAACCAAAGCTATGGTGGTCACAAAGAAGTTGAAATACGATTCACCACTTCTGCACATGGGCGGTGAGGGCATTGACCTGTCTCGGGAGATAAAGATTTTGGGGCTCACAATTGACGATAAGCTAACGTTTAACGCACACGCCTCGAACGTTACAAGGAAGGCGTTAAGCTTATACAAACAGCTGTCAAGAGCCGCCAAAATCAGCTGGGGACTAAAGCCCGAAATTATCAGGACCATATACACCGCAGTAGTGGAGCCGGTGATAATGTATGCTGCCAGTGCTTGGGCACCGGCTACAAACAGAAAAGGGATGCGGAAGCAGCTGGACACTGTCCAGCGGGGCTTTGTGCAGAAAATCGTAAAGGCGTACAGGACAACATCGCTGAACTCGGCCCTGTTACTCTCCGGACTGCTTCCCCTGGACCTTAGGATCCGAGAAGCAGCCTCTTTTTATGAAGAGAAAAGAGGATACTCCCGGAGAGTGACAGGAGACCGGGACATCGAAACACTAGTTCCTTATACGGAACTACCACACCCAGCCAGCCAAATTGGTTTAAAGTTCAAGTGTGTTGTGAACGGTGCAGAAATGGACCAGCAAGAACTCTCAATCCCAAAGATCTTCACCGATGGAAGCAAAATCGAGGGCAAAGTCGGTGCTGCACTGAGTTTGTGGGAAAATGGGGTTGAAGTCAAAGCCCAAAAGTTCAAACTGGATCATTTTTGCACCGTTTATCAAGCCGAACTACTGGCTCTGCACAAGGCCTCGGAGCTGGCCTTGAAGCATCCCTCAGCCGTTGTCGAAGTGTATTGTGACTCTAGATCAGCCCTGGAAACCGTCACCCAAGGCGTTTCTCTCCATCCCCTAGCATTTAAAACGCAAAGAAACATCCAGGCACTGAAACTTTGCGGGAAAACCCTTCAGTTGTTCTGGATTAAGGCACATGCAGGAATGGAGGGGAACGAGAGGGCAGACGTGTTGGCGAAAGAGGCAGCAATAGGCAGCAAAACAAGGCCACACTATAACCTGTGTCCGGCTTCATTCGTCAAGCGACAAATCCGAATGGAGTCGCTTGACGAATGGAGCGCAAGATACGGGTCGGGCGAAACGGCCACAACAACAAAAATTTTTCTCCCTGACGCAATTGCTGCCTACCCCATAGTCAGGAAAATTGACCTCAACCCACTCATAGTTCAGGTTCTTACAGGGCATGGTGGGTTCTCCGAGTACTTGCATCGCTTCAAGTGCAAGGAGAGCCCGGCATGTCCCTGTGACCCTTCTAAAAATGAGAGCATCCCACACTTGATCACAGAGTGCCCAATATTCGCAATAGACAAGCTGAACATAGAGTTAGAAATAGATATGGAAATAAAATTAGGAAACATTCCGACAATAATGGGAAATTCAAAATTAAGGGAAAAGTTTTTAAAATATTGTGAGAACATTGCTAAAAAAGTCGTTAAAAATAATAAAGTCTAAGAAAGTAGATATACTTTTGTGTATTATCAGAATACATAAAGAGTAATCGCCGAGAAAATAAAGATTTAAATATTATGATAGCTGTAAATCATAAAACTTTAGATGTTAAGAATATAGCATTAGAAAACCAGAGTTGTCAAAATTTAGCGTTAAAATGTAAAAGTTATGTAAATGTTACGTAAATGTTATTAAAGGTGTATAAAAAGATAATAGAAGTGTAAATTTAATTTTTTTTTTGAGAACCTGTAAGTAGATATAAGATGGCTGTAAAACCTTTAGCAAATATGTAATAGCATAAGTTAGATAATAAGATAGAATAAGAAACATTGTAAAAGAAAAATAAAAATCATGTGTCTGTGCGTTATACCCGAAATAAAAGAAAAACAGTACATAATAGGGACAACTAGAAGGGCGCCCCACCCTTAAGACAGAAAGATGAATGAATGAAAGAAAGATAAAGTATGTGGAATGAAAGTACGAGAGGCATAAAAGCGGGAACTGGAATGAGTGTAAATAGACTAGAAAGATTATTTTTGATTAAAAAAGGTCTCTGATCTCCTATGTCAGAGGAAAACAAGAAAAAAAAAAAAAAAAAAAAAAAAAAAAAAAAAAAAAAAAAAAAAAAAAACCTAACCTAACCTAACCTAACCTAACCTAACCAAACCTAACCTAACCTAACCTAACCTAACCTAACCTAACCTAACCTAACCTAACCTAACCTTTTTTTTTTTTTTTTTTTTTTTTTTTTTTTTTTTTTTTTTTTTGACGCTGGGAAAAAATGCATTACGCATACCCTCCCATCGGGGGATGGAAGGGGTATGTGGGACTCCCGGGCTGACCCGGTATACCCACTAAAACGACCCAGCGGCATTCCCGCTTCGTCCGAGTGGCGGGGAACTGGGAAACTGGCATAGCCTTTACGTCCAGTCCTCCGCCGACGATTGCCCTTCCTGGCAGACCCCTCACGCCCTCACGGGTGTGGGGGTCGGGAATGACAGACGAAGGTGACGGGTACAATGCGGGCGAAGGCACCCCCGCGCCTGTCGCCCGCCCGTCACCATGGGGAGGGAGAGGACAACGCCTTCTCCGACCCCTTCGTCTGCGGAGCGGTGCAGCGGGAGGATCGTCCTCCCGCACGCGCTCGGAGAAGTAGTCCCCCATAAGGGCCATGTCTCCCCACGCGGCTGCCACGTATCCCGGTCCCCTCTCTAAGAGCGAGAGGGGAGGGGAGTCTGTGGAAAGCCGCGACACCAACGCCACTGAGCCGTCCCGGTCGCCCAGCCAACGGCCAGGGGCCGAGTAAGGCTCGGTGACCGCCGCCAAGTCCACCAACCACTCAGCCATGGTCTGCATCAGCAGATCCTGGGCTGCCCTGCAGTGGTTGGTGTTCGCCTGAAGGATGCGATGTTCCACCCTATCCATCAGTCGGACATCGCACCCCCCTCCGCAGCCGCCGCAGGAACGACGTCATCAGCGGGCCCGGTCGGCGCCTGCGCTCTGCCCCGCTTAGGGGGAGGATTGCACTTCCTCCCCTTCATTACGTGGCCTGCCCGGCGGCCACTGGCGGCACACACCGCGCAGTGCGGCGTGGCGGCCTCGCAGGAGGCGGCTTTGTGGCCCTCCTTGCCGCAGCGGTAGCATGTGTCCGTCCTGTCTACCTTGGACGGACACAGGGGCCGGGTGTGTCCGATGCCGAAGCACCGGAAACACCGCAGAGGCTGGTCCTCGAGTGCCCGGACTGCGCCCGAGCTGAACCCGACTTGAAGCCGTCCTTTCGCAAGGACGGCTTTGGCAGCGGCGATTGGGCACTCGAGGCGAATGGTGCCCATACCGCCGCGGCCGGGCCTTATGTCCCGGCCTTGGACCGCCGCGGCGCCACAGCCCCCTACCGCTGCGACCGCTGCCACCACCTCGTCCTTAGTGACGGAGTCGTCGAGGTCAGATACCTCTATGGCCGCCGACTTGACTGGTCGGGCCACCTTGGCCGAATCCGCTATGACCTCCTGCAGCTTGGCCGCAAAGAGGTCTGCATGGGCACTCCCCTCTGCCCCCGGGAACTCGAAAATTCGAGCCCCGGCTTGGGTCCGCCTGCAAGTCACACTGCCGATCCCCATTTGTGTGGGATCAGCATTGGCACGCGCCCGCATCAAAATAGACATGTAAGTCTCCCCGCGCGCCACAGCCTCCGTGGTGAGCGTCACTACGACGGCCGCGGTTTTTGGGGGGACTAGCTGCTTCTTTCCCCTCCCTTTCCCTTTCCCCTTTTCCTTGCCGGTTGTCTGCGACCGGCTAGGAGCGTTGGTGGCGGGGACGACAGGGACGGCTGTCACCGACTTTTTGGCTTTGCCCTTACCCTTACGGACCACTTCCGTCCACTCGTTGGACGGGGTGGTTGAAGGGAGAAGGGCGTCTTCCGCCTGGGAGGAGGACGGCCCCGGCTCACACTGCCTCATATCCGCAGCAAGCGGCGGTCGAACGCGTTTCTCCGGCAAGAGCCGGTCCTCAATTCCTGCAAGGCAGGCTCTTGTGAAGGCCCTCTCCTCCATTACAACCTTGCGGATGATATCCTCAAGGTTGGAGGCAGGGCCCTCTGCCGCAGGGCTCGTCTTGCCTTGTTGTGGCTGGGCCATGGCTTCAGCCAGCTTCTGATGAAGCTGGCTGACCTCCGACTGCAGGCGGTCTATCTTCGCCTGCAGTTGCCGCGTCTCGTCGGTGGCCGTACGCTGGACCAGCTCCGCGACGACACCGCGCATGCTCGCGGCCCTGCATTTGAGGGCCTTCTGCAAGGTCCCCTTCAGGTTGGAGGACTTAGAGGCGACCTCCACGATCTCCTCCTCGTCCTCCTCCGCCATTCTCTCCAACTCGGCCAGAGAATGGTCCGCGTATAGAACGCGGGACGCACCGTACCCGGACTTGGCCCGGGCGACGTGCGCCCGTCTCTCTCTGGCAGCAACCCGCTCCTCCAGCTCTTGCTGGAGTTGCGCCCGCCGAGCCAAATCCAACTGGCGTTGGGCGTCTGCGAGTCCAACGTCATGGGTATCCGCGACCGCCGTCGGCTTTTTAGCTTTCGACAACCTCGTCGACCCCGAGGCCGAAGAGCCCTCGGACCCACCGCTCCGGTGGACCCGCTTCCGCGACCGAGCGTCGTCCGCGTCCGACAATCCAATAAGCGAGTCGTTGTCAGACGACTCACTCACCCTTCCAAAGAAACTAGCCGCAGACGGCGCGCGGCTAGTCTCTGACGCCGGAGCGTCGTTGTGGCCCTGAGAAGGGCCTTTTGGTTGGCCCTGAGAAGGGCCTTTTGGTTGGCCCTGAGAAGGGCCTTTGGGTTGGCCCTGAGAAGGGCCTTTTGGTTGGCCCTGAGAAGGGCCTTTGGGTTGGCCCTGAGAAGGGCCTTTGGGTTGGCCCTGAGAAGGGCCTTTTTCTTTTAAAAACCGCCCGCAGGCGTCCCGCGTGGGTTTAGGCATTGCCTCCGCCAATTCGCAAACAACAAGACACTATAATAAAATTCGCTACGAAAGCACAGAGCACTTTAGCCAACCCAGTCTGCCACTCCGTTACGGTGGTCAGAACTGGGCTGTTTCCAGGGGACACGACGTGGACGTAAGCTCTGTGGGGGGTCCCCCAACCTAACCTAACCTAACCTAACCTAACCTAACCTAACCTAACCCATAAACAGGCTTTATGAGCTGGTGAAAGAGTCAGAGCGCGACAAGGCCGCTGGCGCACCCATCGCCGTACCGGAACCCGCACCCACTGCTGACCTCGGACCCCAATCCATTCCTGTCGATGTTCTTGCTGGCCAGACTGAGCTCCTCAACACCCTGAAGGAGCACATGTCGGAGTTGAGGGACAACTCTGACAAACTTGAAAGGCTCCGAGACAGTCTGGCCAGCAGGGAAAGTGCGGGGGAGACAACCTACGCGAGTGTTGCGGCCGTCAGTAAGAGCCACACCGGGGCACAGTCCCTGGGGCGTACGACGCTGCACTCCGTGGTTGTCTCCTCAACACAGGAGATGGATACGGGGGCCGATGTCCTCGAAAGAGTGCGAAAAGCGGTGGACGCGAAGGAGGGCTGGGTGCGCGTAGAGAGGGTCCGAAAGGCCAAGGACCAAAAAGTCATCATGGGGTGCGCAACAAGGGAGGAGAGAGAGAAGCTGAAAAAGCGACTCGAATCGGCCGGAGAGAACCTCGTCGTCGAGGCGGTGAAGAATCGGGACCCGCTTCTGGTTCTTAGGGACGTGCTGTTAGTACACAGTGACGAGGAAGTACTGAGAGCCCTAAAGAACCAGAATAGGGAGATCTTTCACGGCCTCGAGGACGAGGAACAGAAAATATCTATTAAGTTCCGCAAAAAGTCACGAAACCCACACGTGAACAGCATTGTGCTGAGTGTCTCCCCAGCAATCTGGAGGAGGGCACTCGAAGGAGGCAAGCTCCGTATTGACCTCCAGAGAGTGCGCGTCGAGGATCAGACGCCTCTGGTGCAGTGTACCCGCTGCTTAGCGTACGGCCATGGCAAGCGCCTGTGTACGGAGCCGGCCGACCTATGTAGCCACTGCGGCGGTCCGCACTTGAGGGTGGACTGTCCAGATAAGCTCATAGGCGAAGCAGCGGTGTGCGTGAACTGCACTAGAGCCAAGCTGGGGGAACACTCGCACAATGCGTTCAGCGAAGAATGCCCGGTACGTCGGAAGTGGGACGCATTCGCGCGAGCAACCATAGCGTATTGCTAAAGTTGTCGATGCGCCCACTTCCACGTGCACAAAGATGACCAGTTTGACACAACCAGATTGCAGACGCATTGAGCGAACCACTAGGGTTGGCTTAATGGGGGGCGGCAATTGGAGCCACTTTCATGAGAAAGTGGCTAGAATTATACTGGACCGTGAGTCAACTCTAGTGGCATCGTCAAGTTGTGTCAAATTGGTTGGAACCCTATTTCGGACTAAAGTTGATGTTTTTAAAATAAAACTCTGATATACAATTGTATAATAACTATACAATGTCTATATCATACAAAAAAAAAAAAAAATCCATGAGGGCATAAATAGTGGGGAAAATGACATCAAAATATAAATAAATTGTAAAAATAAAAGAATAAGTAGTAAAACATAAAGTGTAGCAGAACCATACATATATATTGTAACTTGTATTTAGAATAAAAAGTATGTATTTTAATGTGTAGCAAATTATAAATAGTAAATAATATTTGGTAAAATATCAACTTATAAATTGTAAATAAAAATAGAAAACATAAATATAATATCATTGGAGCAGTAAAAAGCATTAATATATTTAGTCAAAAATTAATCGCAGAGCGTGGTCTCTTCGGCCTCTTAACAAATCCGTCGTGATAAAGTATAAATATCAGCAGAAAAGGTCTCTGATCATGTCAGAGGGACACTGGCAAGGCAGGAGTGGGTTTTAGTCGGTTCGAGTCCGACACTACCTCGACTGTCTCACAGCCGTGAGATAGTCGAGGTGTCCGTGGGGATTTCCCACTCCTGCCAAAACAAAAAAAAAAAAAAAAAAAAAAAAAACCTAACCTAACCTAACCTAACCTAACCTAACCAGACCCCTTCGTCTGCGGAGCGGTGCAGCGAGAGGATCGTCCTCCCGCACGCGCTCGGAGAAGTAGTCCCCCACAAGGGCCATGTCTCCCCACGCGGCGGCCACGTATCCCGGTCCCCTCTCTAAGAGCGAGAGGGGAGGGGAGTCTGTGGAAAGCCGCGACACCAACGCCACCGAGCCGTCCCGGCCGCCCAGCAAACGGCCAGGGACCGAGTAAGGCTCGGTGACCGCCGCCAAGTCCACCAACCACTCAGCCATGGTCTGCATCAGCAGATCCTGGGCTGCCCTGCAGTGGTTGGTGTTCGCCCGAAGGATGCGATGCTCGACCCTATCCATCAGTCGGACATCGCACCCCCCTCCGCAGCCACCGCAGGAACGACGGTGCTAGCGTCATCAGCGGGCCCGGTCGGCGCTTGCGCTCTGCCCCGCTTAGGGGGAGGATTGCACTTCCTCCCCTTCATTACGTGGCCTGCCCGGCGGCCACTGGCGGCACACACCGCGCAGTGCGGCACGGCGGCCTCGCAGGAGGCGGCTTTGTGGCCCTCCTTGCCGCAGCGGTAGCATGTGTCCGTCCTGTCTACCTTGGACGGACACAGGGGCCGGGTGTGTCCGATGCCGAAGCACCGGAAACACCGCAGAGGCTGGTCCTCGAGTGCCCGGACTGCGCCCGAGCTGAACCCGACTTGAAGCCGTCCTTTCGCAAGGACGGCTTTGGCAGCGGCGATTGGGCACTCGAGGCGAATGGTGCCCATACCGCCGCGGCCGGGCCTTATGTCCCGGCCTTGGACCGCCGCGGCGCCACAGCCCCCTACCGCTGCGACCGCCGCCACCACCTCCTCCTTGGTGACGGAGTCATCTAACTCCATCACTTGAATGGCCGCCGACTTGACTGGTCGGGCCACCTTGGCCGAATCTGCTATGACCTCCTGCAGCTTGGCCGCAAAGAGGTCCGCATGGGCACTCCCCTCTGCCCCCGGGAACTCGAAAATTCGAGCCCCGGCTTGGGTCCGCCTGCAAGTCACACTGCCGATCCCCAATTGGGTGGGATCAGCATTGGCACGCGCCCGCACCAAAATAGACATGTAAGTCTCCCCGCGCCCCGCAGCCTCCGCGGTGAGCGTCACCACGACGGCCGCGGTTTTTGGGGGGACTAGCTGCTTCTTTCCCCTCCCTTTCCCTTTCCCATTCCCCTTTTCCTTGCCGGTTGTCTGCGACCGGCTAGGAGCGGTGGTGGCGGGGACGACAGGGACGGCCGTCACCGACTTTTTGGCTTTGCCCTTCCCCTTACGGACCACTTCCGTCCACTCGTTGGACGGGGTGGTTGAAGGGAGAAGGGCGTCTTCCGCCTGGGAGGAGGACGGCCCCGGCTCGCACTGCCTCATATCCGCAGCAAGCGGCGGTCGAACGCGTTTCTCCGGCAAGAGCCGGTCCTCAATTCCTGCAAGGCAGGCTCTTGTGAAGGCCCTCTCCTCCATAACAACCTTGCGGATGATATCCTCAAGGTTGGAGGAGGGGCCCTCTGCTGCAGGGCTCGCCTTGGCCTGTTGTGGCTGGGCCGAGGAAGGGCCCTCTGCCGCAGGGCTCGCCTTGGCCTGATGTGGCCGGGCCGTGGCTTCAGCCAGCTTCTGATGAAGCTGGCTGACCTCCGACTGCAGGCGATCTATCTTCGCCTGCAGTTGCCGCGTCTCGTCGGTGGCCGTACGCTGGACCAGCTCTGCGACGACACCGCGCATGCTCGCGGCCCTGAACCTAACCTAACCTAACCTAACCTAACCTAACCTAACCTAACCTTTTTTTTTTTTTTTTTTTTTTTTGGTTTCGGGGTGGAAAATCCTCACGGATGTCCCCCGCCCTGGGGCGGGCGGAGGGGTCTGTCAGACTCAAACTGACTAAAAACCACCCCGGTGTTCCCTTCCCACACTTGCACCGGGGATCATGGGAACTAGTGCGCCTTCCACGATCCCCGGCTAGTGCCGGCCCGCCTCCGCGGGCCTCCTCAATTCTGCGAGGGGAGTGAGGTGTACTCCCCCCGCGACCTCAGTAGGGGCGCGCGTGGAACACTACGCGCCACCGCCTCGGGTCCAGTTATATGGGGGGCGGCGGACGTCCCCAAGTCCGCCGTCCCTCTGAACCCGTTTAGGGGGGCTGGAAGAGGGCGTGGTCCGCCCTCCGCCGACGCCCGGTACGTCTGCTGCGGGTCGGGAGAGTGCTTTCGACTTCCCTCAACCTTTCCGCAGCCTCCTTCTGTGAGATGACGGTTTCACAGAAGGAGATCACCGCGTCCCACGACTCTGCGCTCCCGACCATCGAACGAGCAACGGCCGGCAGCGTCAGGTCGGTTCCGACTTCTGTTATGAGGGCACGGCGCGGCTCCTCCCATGCGGCACACTCTGCCAGCGTATGCCGCGCCGTGTCCTCCAGACAGTGGACGCAGTGATGACACCGAGCGTCCGGCTCCCTGTTTATGCGACACAGGTACTTCCCGAAGCAACCATGCCCCGAGAACACCTGCGTCGCCCGAAACGACAGGGAGCCGTGCCTCCTCTCGAGCCATTCCTCGAGCACTGGTCGGATCGCCTCAATGGTAGCGAGGCCGGCGGTAGGGCGCAAAAGCCTATCCCGCCACTCCGCCACCAGGACCTCGCGGAGCTGAGACCGACGCAGATCGATCTCTCGCTGCATCGGTTCACAGCCCCGCGTCCGCGCTTCCTCGCGCCACCGGTACAGTGACGCGAGGACCCTAGCCTCTAGGTCCCAGGGTGGCGACCCGGCCAGTGCACAAGCCGCCTCGTAGGAGATTGTGCGATACCCCCTGATAGACCTGACGGCCATCGCCCTCTGCGGTTTTCGCAGCATCGCGATGCTGCCAGCCGTCAGGTCAGAGGCCCACACCGGGGCCCCGTACAGGGCCATGGATCGCAGAACCCCCAAGTACAATCTCCTACAGGCGGTGCTCGGGCCCCCCAGATTGGGAAGCAGCGTTGCGAGCGCGCCCGCCGCGCCCATCAACTTGGGCGCCAGACGCCGAAAGTGGGGGCCGAAGTCCCAACGGCTGTCGAGCACCAATCCCAGATACTTCATGGTGGACTCGACAGCAATTTGGGTCCCCCCGACCACAATATGTGCTCCCGGCGGCGGCGCCCGCCGGGGGCCGTGAAAGACCATGGCCTCCGACTTGGCGAGGGCCACCTCCAGGCCCAGGCGCCTTATGCGGCCCACAACCTGCGAGACCGCAGCTGTCGCCAGCAACGCTGCCTCCCTGTACGAGCTCCCCCGGGCCGTGACCAGCGTGTCGTCCGCGTAACACACCAGGGCCGCCCCCGGTTGGAGCTCGCCTCTCAGCACCCAATCGTATCCGATGTTCCACAGGGGTGGGCCCACTACCGAACCCTGTGGAACACCGCACGATATGTCGCGCCGGCCTCCGCCGTCGCGTCCCCTGTAGGTGACACACCTTTGCGCTAAATAAGCCCCAACAATGCGGCGGAGGTATGGGGGCACCTTGTGGTAGCACAGTGCCTCCCGAATACAGCTCCAAGGCAGGGTGTTAAAAGCGTTGGAGATGTCCAAGGACACCGCCAACATCACCCCGCCTCGGGACACCGCTTCCTCCGCCAGGACTCTAACCCGCATTATGGCGTCCACAGTGGAGCGCCCATGCCGAAAGCCGAACTGGCTATCATCCAAATCCGGCCCCTCTCTGTACAAGTGGCCGGCGAGGCGGGCAGCAATTATCCGCTCGAAAAGCTTACCCACCTCGTCCAGCAGCACTATGGGCCGGTATGCGGACGGCGAGTCCGCTGGGCGCCCCGCCTTCCTGAGCAGGACCAAACGACCCGTTTTCCACTGACTTGGGAATTGGCCCTGCTCAAGACAAGCTGAGTAGAGTCCTCTCAGCTGGGGCTCTAGCTCTTTCAGAGCGAGGGCAAGCACGCCGCCGGGAACTCCGTCGAACCTAACCTAACCTAACCTAACCTTTTTTTTTTTTTTTTTTTTTTTTTTGACGCTGGGAAAAAATGCATTACGCATACCCTCCCATCGGGGGATGGGAGGGGTATGTGGGACTCCCGGGCTGGCCCGGTATACCCACTAAAACGACCCAGCGGCATTCCCGCTTCGTCCGAGTGGCGGGGAACTGGGAAACCGGCATAGCCTTTACGTCCAGTCCTCCGCCGACGATTGCCCTTCATGGCAGACCCCTCACGCCCTCACGGGTGTAGGGGTCGGGAATGACAGACGAAGGTGACGGGTACAATGCGGGCGAAGGCACCCCCGCGCCTGTCGCCCGCCCGTCACCATGGGGAGGGAGAGGACAACGCCTTCTCCGACCCCTTCGTCTGCGGAGCGGTGCAGCGAGAGGACCGTCCTCCCGCACGCGCTCGGAGAAGTAGTCCCCCACAGGGGCCATGTCTCCCCACGCGGCTGCCACGTATCCCGGTCCCCTCTCTAAGAGCGAGAGGGGAGGGGAGTCTGTGGAAAGCCGCGACACCAACGCCACCGAGCCGTCCCAGCCGCCCAGCCAACGGCCAGGGACCGAGTAAGGCTCGGTGACCGCCGCCAAGTCCACCAACCACTCAGCCATGGTCTGCATCAGCAGATCCTGGGCTGCCCTGCAGTGGTTGGTGTTCGCCTGATGGATGCGATGCCCGACCCTATCCATCAGTCGGACATCGCACCCCCCTCCGCAGCCGCCGCAGGAACGACGGTGCTAGCGTCATCAGCGGGCCCGGTCGGCGCTTGCGCTCTGCCCCGCTTAGGGGGAGGATTGCACTTCCTCCCCTTCATTACGTGGCCTGCCCGGCGGCCACTGGCGGCACACACCGCGCAGTGCGGCACGGCGACCTCGCAGGAGGCGGCTTTGTGGCCCTCCTTGCCGCAGCGGTAGCATGTGTCCGTCCTGTCTACCTTGGACGGACACAGGGGCCGGGTGTGTCCGATGCCGAAGCACCGGAAACACCGCAGAGGCTGGTCCTCGAGTGCCCGGACTGCGCCCGAGCTGAACCCGACTTGAAGCCGTCCTTTCGCAAGGACGGCTTTGGCAGCGGCGATTGGGCACTCGAGGCGAATGGTGCCCATACCACCGCGGCCGGGCCTTATGTCCCGGCCTTGGACCGCCGCGGCGCCACAGCCCCCTACCGCTGCGACAGCCGCCACCACCTCCTCCTTGGTGACGGAGTCATCTAACTCCATCACTTCAATGGCCGCCGTTTTGACTGGTCGGGCCACCTTGGCCGAATCTGCTATGACCTCCTGCAGCTTGGCCGCAAAGAGGTCCGCATGGGCACTCCCCTCTGCCCCCGGGAACTCGAAAATTCGAGCCCCGGCTTGGGTCCGCCTGCAAGTCACACTGCCGATCCCCAGTTGGGTGGGATCAGCATTGGCACGCGCCCGCACCAAAATAGACATGTAAGTCTCCCCGCGCCCCGCAGCCTCCGCGGTGAGCGTCACCACGACGGCCGCGGTTTTTGGGGGGACTAGCTGCTTCTTTCCCCTCCCTTTCCCTTTCCCATTCCCCTTTTCCTTGCCGGTTGTCTGCGACCGGCTAGGAGCGGTGGTGGCGGGGACGACAGGGACGGCCGTCACCGACTTTTTGGCTTTGCCCTTCCCCTTACGGACCACTTCCGTCCACTCGTTGGACGGGGTGGTTGAAGGGAGAAGGGCGTCTTCCGCCTGGGAGGAGGACGGCCCCGGCTCGCACTGCCTCATATCCGCAGCAAGCGGCGGTCGAACGCGTTTCTCCGGCAAGAGCCGGTCCTCAATTCCTGCAAGGCAGGCTCTTGTGAAGGCCCTCTCCTCCATAACAACCTTGCGGATGATATCCTCAAGGTTGGAGGAGGGGCCCTCTGCTGCAGGGCTCGCCTTGGCCTGTTGTGGCCGGGCCGAGGAAGGGCCCTCTGCCGCAGGGCTCGCCTTGGCCTGTTGTGGCCGGGCCGTGGCTTCAGCCAGCTTCTGATGAAGCTGGCTGACCTCCGACTGCAGGCGATCTATCTTCGCCTGCAGTTGCCGCGTCTCGTCGGTGGCCGTACGCTGGACCAGCTCCGCGACGACACCGCGCATGCTCGCGGCCCTGCATTTGAGGGCCTTCTGCAAGGTCCCCTTCAGGTTGGAGGACTTAGAGGCGACCTCCACGATCTCCTCCTCGTCCTCCTCCGCCATTCTCTCCAGCTCGGCCAGAGAATGGTCCGCGTATAGAACGCGGGACGCACCGTACCCGGACTTGGCCCGGGCGACGTGCGCCCGTCTCTCTCTGGCAGCAACCCGCTCCTCCAGCTCTTGCTGGAGTTGCGCGCGCCGAGCCAAATCCAGCTGGCGTTGGTCGTCCGCGAGTCCAACGTCATGGGTATCCGCGACCGCCGTCGGCTTTTTAGCCTTCGACAACCTCGTCGACCCCGAGGCCGAAGAGCCCTCGGACCCACCGCTCCGGTGGACCCGCTTCCGCGATCGAGCGTCGTCCGCGTCCGACAATCCAATAAGCGAGTCGTTGTCAGACGACTCACTCACCCTTTCGAAGAAACTAGCCGCAGACGGCGCGCGGCTAGTCTCTGACGCCGGAGCGTCGTTGTGGCCCTGAGAAGGGCCTTTTGGTTGGCCCTGAGAAGGGCCTTTTGGTTGGCCCTGAGAAGGGCCTTTTGGTTGGCCCTGAGAAGGGCCTTTGGGTTGGCCCTGAGAAGGACCTTTTTCTTTTAAAAACCGCCCGCAGGCGTCCCGCGTGGGTTTAGGCATTGCCTCCGCCAGTTCGCAAACCAACCTAACCTAACCTAACCTAACCTAACCTAACCTAACCTAACCTAACCTAACCTTTTTTTTTTTTTTTTTTTTTTTTGGTTTCGGGGTGGAAAATCCTCACGGATGTCCCCCGCCCTGGGGCGGGCGGAGGGGTCTGTCAGACTCAAACTGACTAAAAACCACCCCGGTGTTCCCTTCCCACACTTGCACCGGGGATCATGGGAACTAGTGCGCCTTCCACGATCCCCGGCTTGTGCCGGCCCGCCTCCGCGGGCCTCCTCAATTCTGCGAGGGGAGTGAGGTGTACTCCCCCCGCGACCTCAGTAGGGGCGCGCGTGGAACACTACGCGCCACCGCCTCGGGTCCAGTTATATGGGGGGCGGCGGACGTCCCCAAGTCCGCCGTCCCTCTGAACCCGTTTAGGGGGGCTGGAAGAGGGCGTTGTCCGCCCTCCGCCGACGCCCGGTACGTCTGCTGCGGGTCGGGAGAGTGCTTTCGACTTCCCTCAACCTTTCCGCAGCCTCCTTCTGTGAGATGACGGTTTCACAGAAGGAGATCACCGCGTCCCACGACTCTGCGCTCCCGACCATCGAACGAGCAACGGCCGGCAGCGTCAGGTCGGTTCCGACTTCTGTTATGAGGGCACGGCGCGGCTCCTCCCATGCGGCACACTCTGCCAGCGTATGCCGCGCCGTGTCCTCCAGACAGTGGACGCAGTGATGACACCGAGCGTCCGGCTCCCTGTTTATGCGACACAGGTACTTCCCGAAGCAACCATGCCCCGAGAACACCTGCGTCGCCCGAAACGACAGGGAGCCGTGCCTCCTCTCGAGCCATTCCTCGAGCACTGGTCGGATCGCCTCAATGGTAGCGAGGCCGGCGGTAGGGCGCAAAAGCCTATCCCGCCACTCCGCCACCAGGACCTCGCGGAGCTGAGACCGACGCAGATCGATCTCTCGCTGCATCGGTTCACAGCCCCGCGTCCGCGCTTCCTCGCGCCACCGGTACAGTGACGCGAGGACCCTAGCCTCTAGGTCCCAAGGTGGCGACCCGGCCAGTGCACAAGCCGCCTCGTAGGAGATTGTGCGATACCCCCTGATAGACCTGACGGCCATCGCCCTCTGCGGTTTTCGCAACATCGCGATGCTGCCAGCCGTCAGGTCAGAAGCCCACACCGGGGCCCCGTACAGTGCCATGGATCGCAGAACCCCCAAGTACAATCTCCTACAGGCGGTGCTCGGGCCCCCCAGATTGGGAAGCAGCGTTGCGAGCGCGCCCGCCGCGCCCATCAACTTGGGCGCCAGACGCCGAAAGTGGGGGCCGAAGTCCCAACGGCTGTCGAGCACCAATCCCAGATACTTCATGGTGGACTCGACAGCAATTTGGGTCCCCCCGACCACAATATGTGCTCCCGGCGGCGGCGCCCGCCGGGGGCCGTGAAAGACCATGGCCTCCGACTTAGCGAGGGCCACCTCCAGGCCCAGGCGCCTTATGCGGCCCACAACCTGCGAGACCGCAGCTGTCGCCAGCAACGCTGCCTCCCTGTACGAGCTCCCCCGGGCCGTGACCAGCGTGTCGTCCGCGTAACACACCAGGGCCGCCCCCGGTTGGAGCTCGCCTCTCAGCACCCAATCGTATCCGATGTTCCACAGGGGTGGGCCCACTACCGAACCCTGTGGAACACCGCACGATATGTCGCGCCGGCCTCCGCCGTCGCGTCCCGTGTAGGTGACACACCTTTGCGCTAAAAACCTAACCTAACCTAACCTAACCTAACCTAACCTTTTTTTTTTTTTTTTTTTTTTGGTTTCGGGGTGGAAAATCCTCACGGATGTCCCCCGCCCTGGGGCGGGCGGAGGGGTCTGTCAGACTCAAACTGACTAAAAACCACCCCGGTGTTCCCTTCCCACACTTGCACCGGGGATCATGGGAACTAGTGCGCCTTCCACGATCCCCGGCTAGTGCCGGCCCGCCTCCGCGGGCCTCCTCAATTCTGCGAGGGGAGTGAGGTGTACTCCCCCCGCGACCTCAGTAGGGGCGCGCGTGGAACACTACGCGCCACCGCCTCGGGTCCAGTTATATGGGGGGCGGCGGACGTCCCCAAGTCCGCCGTCCCTCTGAACCCGTTTAGGGGGGCTGGAAGAGGGCGTGGTCCGCCCTCCGCCGACGCCCGGTACGTCTGCTGCGGGTCGGGAGAGTGCTTTCGACTTCCCTCAACCTTTCCGCAGCCTCCTTCTGTGAGATGACGGTTTCACAGAAGGAGATCACCGCGTCCCACGACTCTGCGCTCCCGACCATCGAACGAGCAACGGCCGGCAGCGTCAGGTCGGTTCCGACTTCTGTTATGAGGGCACGGCGCGGCTCCTCCCATGCGGCACACTCTGCCAGCGTATGCCGCGCCGTGTCCTCCAGACAGTGGACGCAGTGATGACACCGAGCGTCCGGCTCCCTGTTTATGCGACACAGGTACTTCCCGAAGCAACCATGCCCCGAGAACACCTGCGTCGCCCGAAACGACAGGGAGCCGTGCCTCCTCTCGAGCCATTCCTCGAGCACTGGTCGGATCGCCTCAATGGTAGCGAGGCCGGCGGTAGGGCGCAAAAGCCTATCCCGCCACTCCGCCACCAGGACCTCGCGGAGCTGAGACCGACGCAGATCGATCTCTCGCTGCATCGGTTCACAGCCCCGCGTCCGCGCTTCCTCGCGCCACCGGTACAGTGACGCGAGGACCCTAGCCTCTAGGTCCCAGGGTGGCGACCCGGCCAGTGCACAAGCCGCCTCGTAGGAGATTGTGCGATACCCCCTGATAGACCTGACGGCCATCGCCCTCTGCGGTTTTCGCAGCATCGCGATGCTGCCAGCCGTCAGGTCAGAGGCCCACACCGGGGCCCCGTACAGGGCCATGGATCGCAGAACCCCCAAGTACAATCTCCTACAGGCGGTGCTCGGGCCCCCCAGATTGGGAAGCAGCGTTGCGAGCGCGCCCGCCGCGCCCATCAACTTGGGCGCCAGACGCCGAAAGTGGGGGCCGAAGTCCCAACGGCTGTCGAGCACCAATCCCAGATACTTCATGGTGGACTCGACAGCAATTTGGGTCCCCCCGACCACAATATGTGCTCCCGGCGGCGGCGCCCGCCGGGGGCCGTGAAAGACCATGGCCTCCGACTTGGCGAGGGCCACCTCCAGGCCCAGGCGCCTTATGCGGCCCACAACCTGCGAGACCGCAGCTGTCGCCAGCAACGCTGCCTCCCTGTACGAGCTCCCCCGGGCCGTGACCAGCGTGTCGTCCGCGTAACACACCAGGGCCGCCCCCGGTTGGAGCTCGCCTCTCAGCACCCAATCGTATCCGATGTTCCACAGGGGTGGGCCCACTACCGAACCCTGTGGAACACCGCACGATATGTCGCGCCGGCCTCCGCCGTCGCGTCCCCTGTAGGTGACACACCTTTGCGCTAAATAAGCCCCAACAATGCGGCGGAGGTATGGGGGCACCTTGTGGTAGCACAGTGCCTCCCGAATACAGCTCCAAGGCAGGGTGTTAAAAGCGTTGGAGATGTCCAAGGACACCGCCAACATCACCCCGCCTCGGGACACCGCTTCCTCCGCCAGGACTCTAACCCGCATTATGGCGTCCACAGTGGAGCGCCCATGCCGAAAGCCGAACTGGCTATCATCCAAATCCGGCCCCTCTCTGTACAAGTGGCCGGCGAGGCGGGCAGCAATTATCCGCTCGAAAAGCTTACCCACCTCGTCCAGCAGCACTATGGGCCGGTATGCGGACGGCGAGTCCGCTGGGCGCCCCGCCTTCCTGAGCAGGACCAAACGACCCGTTTTCCACTGACTTGGGAATTGGCCCTGCTCAAGACAAGCTGAGTAGAGTCCTCTCAGCTGGGGCTCTAGCTCTTTCAGAGCGAGGGCAAGCACGCCGCCGGGAACTCCGTCGGGCCCCGGGGCAACGGTTTTGGCCCGAAGCCGCGTTATTGCCACCCTCATCTCTGCCTGTGTCACCTCAGGGACGCTGACGTCCTCCTCATCCTCTGGCTCTGTGGCTGTGGGAAAAGCCATCGGCGGCGGTATATGCTCTTCTCTAGCAGGAAAGAGATTCGCGACCACTTCCTCCAGCAGTTGAGGTTGCAGACTCTCAGTGAGTGGGGGCGCCCAGGCACGAAGTTTCCCTCGAACCGCACGATAAGGGCGCCCCCACGGATTTACGTCTAGGGTCGACAACATCTCTTCCCTGGCTCGAGTCCTCGCCTCGCCGACGGCCAGCCACAAAGTCTCCTTCGCCGCGCGGTACACCTCATACAGCGCGGCCTCTTCTTCCGAAACCCGACGTCGTCTTCTCCGGTATCGGGTGTACTGGCGTCTCACCTCCACGCACGCCACGCGCAATTGCGCGATTACGGCGGACCACCAGTACAGCTGGCGCCTTGTGGGTGGGGTGACACGGGGCATGGACGCATCGCAAATTTGCGTCATCGCCCCGTGGAACCACAGCGCCTCCGCTTCGACGTCGACGGGTTCGTTCGTCAGCGATTCCCGGACCCAGGCCTGGAGGATTGCGGCCTCCTCGAGAAGTTCCCTGTCAAGTCGTTTGTACGACCAACGAGGACCGTCCATTTGCGGGGCCGATGGGCGACCGCCACCCGCAGTCTGAGTGGAGACGTCAAATCGAATATATCGATGGTCCGACAGCGTCTCCACCTCTACGGCAACTCGCCAGTCGCGCACACGGCCCGCAACAGCGGAGCTTGCGAACGACACGTCGACTATGGACCCGCCCCGCTGCCGCACGCACGTGTACACCGAGCCCCGATTCAGGATGGTCAGGCCGGTCTCGACCGCCCACTCCTCCAACACCTCACCCCTAGGATCGGTGGTCGGGGATCCCCAAGCCGCAGACTTGGCGTTGAGATCCCCGAGCAACAGCACCGGGCGAGGGTAGAACCGGCTTACGACGGCACCTAGCTCGACAAGGAACTGCTCGAAGTCAGCGAGACTCTTGTTGGGAGAGAAATATGCCCCAATTGTGACTATGCCATCCACGAGGGCGGCCACCCAGCCGTGTCCTCGGGACGGACTGACAAGAGTCCCGCCTATGATGGCCACCAAACCGTCCAGGTCCCCTGCCCAGTTATCGCGGGGGGGGACAAAATACGGCTCGGCGACCACAGCCACGTGGATCGACCACTCCGCCATGCTCTGGAGCAATAGATCCTGAGCTCTGGCGGCGTGGTTGATGTTACCCTGGAGGAAACGGAGTTGTGCCATCAATGACATTCCATTTCCTCGGCTCCTCCTTCCCTGGGTCGGGAGTCGGGCTGTGGGAGAGGCGCAGGTCCTCCGACAGCCCTAGACCTCCTTTTCTTGGGTTTGGGTGCCTTGCAGGCCTTCCCGCCAAGTCTGTGCTCCGTGGGCTTCCCTGCAGCTGCGCAAAGGCTGCAGTTTGGAGCTTCGGAGCACTGGGCCGCCTTGTGGCCGGGTTGACCGCAGCGGAAACATAATTCGCTGCGATCGATCTGTGCAGTGCACTGTGCCCGGACATGCCCCTTTTCCAGGCACCGGAAGCACTGCAGAGCCCGCCTCGGTAGGAGTTTAACCCTGGCAGACACCCAACCCACCAACAACCGACCGCTATCCGCAGTCTTGTTCGCAGCCGCTACCGGGCACCGCACCCAAACCGTGCCCAGCCCGTCCGCGCTGCTGCGAATTTCACCGACCACCACATTCTCAGGTGGGCACCCACCGTTTCGGGCAATGGCCGCCACTACTTCCTCGGGGGTCACCGAGTCATCCAGCCCATCTACGCGCAATTCAGCCATTATAGTGGGCCTGGACACTCGGGCGTCTTCAGGCTTGAGGACTTCCCGGAGCTTGGCGGCCAGATTGTCCGCCCTCTCCTGCCTTGCAGCACCCGACACCTGAAGCACTTTGGCACCCGTGGCTGCCGTTCTGAAAACGAAGCCAGCTGGGGTGCCGAATTCGCTGAACGTCAGCTTCTGCCTCATTTCCGCCAGGACCGACTTGTAGGTCACCCCCCTGTTTGCAGCTTCGGGTTGCAGTGTAATTACTACAGCCTCGGAGCGTGGGGTAGTGACCTTGGGCGGCCTCGTGCCCTCTGGACGAGTCGGTCTCTGGGGGGGTATCGGCTGCGATGCCCTCTTTTTGCGGCCCCTCTTCACCACGGTCGTCCATGCCTCTTGAGTGGGAGGCGCGGTCACCGGGAGTGTGGTCTCTTGGGTAGAAGGGGGCGCGGTCGTACCCGCTGCCTTCTTCTTGCGGCGGCCCCTTTTACCCACCATCACGTGGGCAGGAGAAGCCGCCGCTGGGAGCTCGGACGTTTGTAGAGGGGGCGCGGACGCACCTTCCACGGGCTTCCTGGGGCCTGCCACGGACTTATTGGTCCCCTCCGCAGGTTTCTGAGCCACCTGCGTGGGCTTCGTCCTGGCGGACTCTTCCGTCCTCCGCCTATCTGCCGCAAGTGGGGGCCGGAGGTTTTCAGCTGGCAGAAGCCGAGATTCGATTGCCTCCAGGCGGGCACTCACCATACCCCCACACTGCACCATGCAGATTCTCGCCACCCTCTCTATGTCGTAGTCTGACAAGCTTAGAGATGGTGGCGCCGCAGGCGCAGCTGCCGATGCGCGATCTGCTTGCTGCTGCCCGACACTCCGCTGAGCGGCAAACTCCCGCTTGAGGTCCTCCAGCTCGGATCGGAGACGGGTGTTCTCCCTCCACAACCTCGCCGTTTCCTCCGAAGTCGTACGGCCATGGAGAACCTCTACTGCCTCCCTGATCCCTTCTGCCGCCTCTTTGAGGGCGCGCATGAACGAGCCCTTCAGGTTACCGGACTTAGTGGCAACCTTCAGGACAACGTCCACGCCGTCCATCACCTGGCGGTTCAGAGCCTCTGCCGTGAGGCTCTCCTCATTGGCCGCGTGGGCAGACCGCCGCTCTCGGGCCTGACGGGCCATTTCGGCGACCTCATCAGCCGCGACCGCTCTGCTCTGCGCACGCTTCGCGGCACTGGCCTCCGCCCTTGTGCCCACAAGAGAGACGGTGACCCCTCCCACTTCGTCGACCGAGACCGCGGATGCAACATGATCAGAGTCACTCGCTCCGCTGGTCAACGGCGTATCGGGGCGCTTTAGAAAGCGGCCCCGGATGTCGCGTGACGCTGCCGGAGTGGCTGCTCCGGAAGATGTCCCGCGACCTCTGCCCCTCTTGGCTGTCGGCACCTTGGCGGCCGGCAGGTTCTCCTCGCTCGAAGACAAACCCGCCGACCGCGCAGCCGACTCACAAACGCGCGGCCGCTTTCCCCAAAACTTGGAGGGAGTGGCCGCAACTGTTTGCGGAGTGTCAGACTCCGACATACACACCCTCTCCAGAACCACGAGTGGTTCCGCTGGAGCCTCTGCTCCCATCTTCAGGGACGCAGTGCCAGAGTCTGCCACTGCGTCCGCCTTCTCCACCAACTTCTTTTCTTTTATATTTTTCAAATCATCCATTTTGTTCCCACGAGTAGTAAGGAAATATTCGTCCACCTAGGCAGAGCCTTTTACCTAGGTAAGCCCAATACTGTAGGGTGCGGCAGGTGCCCTACAGGGGAGGCGCTAATGACTGGACACCCTCCAGCCATTCATCCTCTCGCCGCGCCTCGAAACTTAGGATTAGGTGGTTTTTTATCTTAGAGGTATCCTTCCTCTGGGCCAGGCAGTTAAGCCAAGCCCCCGACGGCGGCATTAGACATGCCTCCGTCCGCTGTCCGGCCAACCCGGCTCAGCGAACCCGCCGAAAGTTCTCTCTTCTAAGAATGCTCCTAGAGGAGAGACGACAAATGCCACGTTGGTGCGCCTGCACCTCAGCGGCATGGCCGCGTCCTCCGCTGTGCCCTCTGCTTTTCAGAGGGTCACGCGGAAGAACGCCCCGTCGGTCCAGGTTGGACCCCCTCCCATGTCAGAATATTAGCCACGGACAGTAACATTCCCCGAAGAATAAGAATCTCTTCCCATTCCTCGGGGAAGGATACTGCCGCGCCCAGGGTGCACCGGCCCAGTAACTGCTGTTCCCTCCAGACGTATCGAGAGGGACCAGCAGCCATCAGGCACACGAGGAGGAATTCTGACAACGCACCCCAACCTAACCTAACCTAACCTAACCTAACCGGCAGACCTTTGACGTTAACTAGTTCCTAGGAAGAGCTCTTTGACAAAATGCCGGCAACACGCACACCAGCAAAAAAGGCAAATCCCACGGAGGTTCCAGAATTGGAAGGGAACCAAACAGGTCAGGTGGGCCCATCGGTGAGGCGTAGCATCGGACACTGGGAAGGCGGATCCAAAATAGTTCCACCCCACAAAACACCATCGCCCCCCAAGAAAACGGTCCTGAGCTACCCCCTTAAAACAAAGCCAATGATGACGCTCTCACAAGAGGCAAAACCCGAAGCAACGAAGCAACGGGGAAGCGTTGACACGGCTAAAATAGAAATTAGCGAGCAGAGTTCTAAAAGCCCTCCACGACCTGCCGACAAAGAACAGCTAGAGATGCAAGAAAATAAGACCATGCCAAAGCAAGCGAAACCGACCGAGCCGCCAAAGTTACAGTACGCGGATCGGTCAGTAGAAGCTAGGGCCTGCTTAAACAAAGCAAAGCTTCACCTGAATAGTTCAAGAAACACCAAAAACGAAATAAAAACAGCCGTCGTTGAAGCGTTGGATCGTCTCTATCAGCTGGTCAGAGAAGCTGAAAGGGAGGCCAAAACAAAAAGAACTAAGGATTACGTGGAGCTCAAAACTGCCGACATAGACGCAACATTCTCGATTGACACGGAGCAGAAATTGAACCCAAACATCCAAGCGAGCAACACAAGCCAATTCATGGAAAAAATTGAGGAGCACTCCAAGTTGCTGCTGGAAAGCAACAAACGGATGGAGGAGCTCAAGGGGGTTATAGAGGCACAGAAGGAAAGAATGGAGAATGTAGAGGCTCCTACATATGCGGGGGTGGTCGCGGGTGGGAGTGGCGGCGCGCTGGAAAAGCGAACGCTGCACTCAGTTGTGGTCACCTCCAGCAATGAGGAGGACTCGGGAGAGGAAGTTCTTGACAGGGTAAGGAAGGTAATAGATGCAAAAGAGGGATGGATAAAGGTGGAGAAAGTAAGAAAGGCGAAGGACAGAAAGGTGATTATGGGTTTTGAGACGACGGAAGAAAGAGATAAGGCGAAAGAAAGATTGAGGAAGAATGGAGCCAATCTCACCGTTGAGGAGGTGAAGAACAGGGATCCGTTGCTGATCCTTAGGGGCGTCCTATTGGTTAATACCGATGAGGACGTCCTTAAGGCATTCAGGAACCAGAATCAGGATGTTTTCCACGGCCTCAGCGGTGGGACGGGCAGGGTAGAGATAAAATATAGGAAAAGGGCTAGGAATCCACATACCGGCAACATTGTGCTCAGCGTCTCGCCAACTATTTGGAAAAGGGTCACAGCAAAGGGATACGTACATATTGACCTCCAGCGCATCAGGGCCGAAGACCAGACCCCACTGATGCAATGTACGCGCTGTCTGGGCTTCGGGCATAGCAAAAAATATTGTGCGGAGTCAGTGGACATTTGCAGCCACTGCGGCGGCCCCCACCTGAGATCCGAATGTTCGGATTTTATGACGGGAATACCAGCAGCATGCAGAAACTGCAAGAAAGCAAACAGCACCCAGACGGAACACAATGCCTTTAGCGCCGGTTGCCCACAGCGTCAGAAATGGGATGACTTGGCGCGAGCGACAGTAGCGTACTGCTAAAGGCACCCAGGGGGACCACCACGCTTACAAATTCGCACAGGCTAACCTCCAGCGAAAGAAGCTTGCGACAAATGAGTTATTCCTAGAGGCAGAAAAACGCGGAATAGCGGTTGCGCTTATCCAGGAGCCTTACGTCGGCAATATCAAGACTGTTAAGAGTCAGAGAGGAGTGAGGATCTTCCAAAGCATTGATGCCGGAAATGGGACTGTTAAGGCAGCAATTGCAATCTTTGACAAGGACATAAACGTTATACAGTACCCGAAACTCACCAACAATAACATCTCTGTGGTGGGAATCCAAACCAGTGCTTGGGAGATCACACTCGTCTCGCTCTACTTTGAGCCAGACAAGCCGATAGAGGAATACCTGGAACACCTCAGGAAAATTGAAATTGTAAATGGCTCCAAGCCGCTGATCATTGGAGGAGACGTCAACGCAAAGAGTACATGGTGGGGAAGCCCAGTCATCGATAGTAGAGGCGAAGACGTGTGTGGAACTCTCGGAGAGCTAGGGCTCCACGTACTCAACACAGGGGAAATCCCGACCTTCGACACTATCAGAGGAGGACAGAGGTACACCAGCCACGTCGACATCACAGCCTGCTCGACGAACATTCTTGGGTTGGTGGATGACTGGAGAATAGACGATGGCTTGACGAGTTCCGACCACAACGGCATAACTTTCAACATCAAATTACGGAAATCCATAGGTATAAGAATTGAAAGAACTACACGAATTTATAACACCAAAAAAGCCAATTGGAACGACTTTTGTGAAAAATTCAACCAATTAGCCATAGAGTATAAAGTCACAAAATCAGAAATAGATACGGTTAGAAATAATGAACAATTAGACATAATAACAAATAATTTAACCATAGCAATTAAAGAAGCATGCAACTCGGCAATGCCAAACAAAACAATAAAAGAAACTTTTACCTTGCCGTGGTGGTCGGAAAACCTCACAAAGTTGAAGAACCAAGTTGCCACCAAGAAGCGAAGAATTCAGTGCGCCGCTCCTGTCCGAAGGTCGAAGGTCGTAGGAGAGTACCTGAAACAGAAAGCAGAGTACGAATTAGAGGAAGAAAAAGCTGCAACCGAGAGTTGGAAAGATTTTTGCTGCAAGCAGGATAGAGAAGGGGTCTGGGAGGGGATATATAGGGTAATACGAAGGACTACGCGTAGAGAGGAAGATCTGCCGATGGTGAAGGACGGAGAAACCCTAGACGCAAAGGGCTCCGTGAAATTTATCACGGAAACCTTTTACCCGGATGACTTGGTCAGTACTGATGATGAGTACCATAGCCACATCCGACTGGAAGCGGACCGAGTCAACAAAAAGGAGAACAAGGAAAGCCACGATCCACCCTTCACCATGGCAGAATTGAAATCAGCCAGCGATTCGTTCAACCCCAAAAAGGCTCCGGGAATAGATGGCCTCACAGCCGACATCTGTAGCCGTGCCATTGGAAGTGCACCAGAAATGTTCCTGGCCTTTCTGAACAAATGCCTGGAACATGGGTACTTCCCACAACCTTGGAAGGAGGCTACGGTTGTGGTATTAAAGAAACCGGGTAAAGCTGATTATACCACCCCGAAAGCTTACAGACCAATCGGCTTGTTGCCTGTCCTAGGAAAAATATACGAGAAGATGCTGATGGCCCGCCTCAGGTTTCACATTCTACCTAGGATGAGTACTCGCCAGTACGGATTCATGCCACAGAGGAGCACCGAAGACTCTCTCTATGCTCTTATGCAGCACATCCGCAACAAGATTGACGAAAAGAAAATTGTTATACTTATATCACTAGACATAGAGGGAGCCTTCGACAGCGCCTGGTGGCCGGCTATCAGAGTCCGACTGGCTGAGGAAGAGTGTCCGGTCAACCTGAGGAGGGTCATCGACAGCTACTTGACGGACAGAAGGGTCAGAGTCCGGTATGGTGGAGAGGAATATAGTAAGGGAACAAGCAAAGGCTGTGTGCAGGGCTCCATCGGAGGCCCCTTCTTCTGGAACCTGCTCCTGGACCCTCTTTTAAAGACTTTGCAGATTAGGGGGGATTACTCCCAGGCTTTCGCGGACGATGTTGTTCTTGTCTTCGATGGTGACACAGCAATAGAAATCGAGCGGAAAGCCAACGCCGCCCTCGACCATGTTCGGGCGTGGGGTGTTAAAAACAAACTTAGATTTGCACCACAGAAGACGAATGCGATGGTCATCACAAGGAGATTAAAATATGATACCCCACGCCTGAGCATGGGCGGGATTGACATTACTATTTCGAGAGAAATCAAGATTCTGGGTGTCACCATCGACGACAAGCTGACATTTAACACTCATGTCTCTAATGTTTGCCGCAGGGCCATAGGTGTATACAAGCAATTGTGTAGGGCGGCAAGGGTGAGTTGGGGACTTAGTCCAGAGGTAATTAAAATTATATATACAGCCACCATAGAGCCGATCGTCATGTACGCCGCCAGTGTATGGGCCCAAGCGGCGAATAAAGTGGGAATTAAAAAGCAGCTGGCTGCCGTGCAACGTGGAATTGCACAGAAAATGTGGCGTATCCCAGGCAGTGCCGGCGGGTAGGGAGGTGGAGCGGGTGGCACCCGCTATGGAATCCCCGCATCCAGCTAGGCGTATCGACCTGGAGTTCGTGAGCCTGACGAACCGTGAGCAAGTCGATGCCAGCGCCGACTTGGAGGTTAAAATCTTCACAGATGGCAGCAAAATTGGCGGGCGCGTCGGGGCCGCACTTTCTATATGGAAGGGTGACGCCGAGACGCGTGCTATCAAGTTGGCGCTGTCGGACTACTGCACGGTCTACCAGGCGGAACTCCTGGCGATATGCCGGGCAACAAGGGAAATCCAGAAGCACTCGGCATCCAGTTTCGGAGTGTACAGCGACTCCATGGCGGCCCTCCAGACAGTGAAAAACCACAGCTGCCTTCACCCCCTGGCAGTGGAAGCTAGGGATAATTTAACATTAATATCCCACCAAAACAAGATGGTTTACTTGTTTTGGATAAAAGCCCACGCAGGGTTAGAGGGCAACGAAAGAGCGGATCAGCTGGCAAAGGAGGCCGCCCTGAATAGCAAGAGGAAGCCTGACTACGACCTATGCCCGGTTTCTTTCATCAAGCGTAACATTCGTATGGCGACGCTTGATGAATGGAACCAAAGGTATACGGCGGGTCAGACAGCCTCCATTACTAAAATGTTTTTCCCGGACGCAGTGGCGGCGTACAGGACGGTCAAAAAGTTTCAGATTAAACCGCAGCTAACTCAAATCATGACGGGGCACGGTGGGTTCTCCGAATACTTGCATCGCTTCAAGTGTAAGGGGAACCCATCGTGCATCTGTGATTCTGCAATAGATGAGACTGTCCCACACTTACTTTTGGACTGCCCAGTGTACGCGATGGAAAGGTATGAGTTGGAACACAAAATAGATGTAAAACTAGAGAGAGGTAACATATCGGAAATAATAGCAGGAAAAGAGAGACAAGAATTTTTAGACTATTGCATTAAAATCTGTAGTAAAGTAATTGAGCGAAACAAAAACATTTATGATAATTAAACTATGTTTCAAATATATTGTTACATATATTAAATGCAAACATAGAAATTAAGAATTAAAAATAGACTAAATAAGAATAAGTAGAAATAAGAATAAAAATAGTATATTATAAGTTACATGTAAAAAATTAGTAATATAGTAGTGTAATAGTTTATGAAGGAAATGTTTTAAGACTGATGCACTGATTGTTTCCGTAGCAGTAAATGTTATATAATTTAAGATAGATAAAATAGAGTACTTAGAATGGGTAGATTGTATAAGAATAAGACATAAGAACAAAAATAGTAAATAAGATGAAATAAGCTGTAATAAGTTAAAAAGAAAAAGGTTATTAAAGACTATTGCACTGATTTACTTTCCCTAGCAGTAAATGCAAAAGATAAAAAATAACGTAGAGCAGAGTAGAGTATTTAGAATGGGAATCCCACCCATTGAATGAATGAATGTGGATGGATGCGAGAAAGAACCAGTATGCGGCATGCAAGTGCGAGAGGCAAAAATGCGAGAAATGGAATGAAAGATATAACAGATTAATAAGGCCTCCGAGAAATCTTGTTGGAGGAACTAAAAAAAAAAAAAAAAAAAAAAAAAAAAAAAAAAAAAAAAAACCTAACCTAACCTAACCTAACCTAACCTAACCTAACCTTTTTTTTTTTTTTTTTTTTTTTTTTTTTTTTTTTTTTTTTTTTTTTTTTTTTGTCGCTGGGAAAAAATGCATTACGCATACCCTCTCATCGGGGGATGAGAGGGGTATGTGGGACTCCCCGGGCGGACCCGGTATACCCACTAAAACGACCCAGCGGCATTCCCGCTTCGTCCGAGTGGCGGGGAACTGGGAAACCGGCATAGCCTTTGCGTCCAGTCCTGACGGGTGCAATGCGGGCGAAGGCACCCCCCCGCCTGTCGCCCGCCCGTCACCATGGGGAGGGAGAGGACGACGCCTTCTCCGACCCCTTCGTCTGCGGAGCGGCGCAGCGAGAGGATCGTCCTCCCGCGCGCGCTCCGCCTCCTCCTTTTGCGACATTACGTCCTCGCAAAAGGAGGCGACTGCTGACCAGGCCTCCTCGCTCCCCAGCATGGCGTCGACCACGCCGGGAAGCGAGAGGTCCAGTCCGACCACCGCGGTCAGACCGCGGCGCAGCTCGGACCAAGCCGGGCACACCTCGAGGGTGTGCTGCGCCGTGTCCACCGGCGCGCCGCAGTCGTGGCACGCCGGGGTCTCCTCCCTCCCGATCCGATGCAGGTGCGATCCGAAACAGCCATGCCCGGACAACACCTGCACCAGACGGAAAGAGAGGAAACCGTGGGACCGCTCGAGCCAGCCCTGTAGGACCGGACCGAGCGCGTCCAACGTCCGGCGGCCAAAGGCGGCGTTGGCGAGATCCTCCGACCAATGGAGGACGATGGCGTCCCTCGCCTCTCGCCGCACGGCCTCCCGCTCTTCGCCCATGGGGCGCTCCCCGAGCGCCTTCCGGCGCGCCGTCCATTCGTACACTCTGGCGAGCACCCAAGCCTCCAACTCCCAAGGAGGGGTGCCGGCCAGAGCGCACGCCGCCGACAAGCCCACTGAGCGGTAGGCCCTCGCCACCCGCTGTGCAATGGCCCGCTGGGGCCTGCGGATGGCGGTCGCATTCTCCCTCCTATGGAGGGAGTCCGCCCAGATGGGGGCCCCGTATAGGGCCATGCTCCGCAAGATGCCGGCATAGAGGCGCCGGCATTTCGCCTTGGGCCCCCCCAGGTTCGGGAGGAGCCACGAGAGGGCGTCCGCGGCCTTCAACAGGCGCGTCGACAGCCCGCTGAAATGCGGGCCGAAGCGCCACCTGTCGTCCAGCACCAGGCCCAGATACTTCATCTGGGGCTGGACCCCTATCCTGACGCCTTCCACGACTATGTGGGCGTCGGGAGGGCAGCGCTGCCGAGGCCCGCGAAAGAACACGGCCTCCGTCTTGTGCAGCGCCACCTTCAATCCCAGGCGGCGGATTCTCTCTGCAACCAAGGATCCGCCAGCCGAGGCCAGACAGGCCGCGTCTCTAAAGTTCCTCCCCCGGGCAGTGAGGAGAGTGTCATCCGCGTAGCAGATGACACTAATGCCCGGGAGAAGGGCTCCCCGCAACAGCCAATCGAATCCGATGTTCCACAAGGGGGGCCCCAGCACCGACCCCTGCGGAACACCGGACTCTGCGCCGTACCGCCTCACCGTGGCCGTCTTGTCTACGAGGAGGACCTCTCGGTCCTCCAAGTAGCTGGCCAGGAGGTCCCGCAGATATTGGGGCACTCCGTGATACCGGAGCGCCTCCAATATCGTCGAGTGGGGGACGGAGTTGAAGGCGTTGGCAATGTCGAATGACACCGCCAGCACTCCGTCCCCCGCCTCCACCGCCTCCTTCACCTGGCCCTTGAGTAGGGCCAGCGCGTCGATCGTCGAACGCCCACGACGGAAACCAAATTGGGCGTCCGACAGATCCGGCCCTACCACCCGCAAGTGGCTTTCCAGCCTCCCGGCGACAATCCCCTCGAACAGTTTACCGACCTCATCGAGCAGAACGATGGGCCGGTATGCCGAGGGGGAGTCCACCGGGCGTCCCTCCTTCCGGAGGAGGCACAACTGCCCCTCCTTCCACAGTTTCGGGAACCTCCCAGCCGTAAGGCACGCGCTGAAGAGGTCCCGAAACCTGTCCTCCATTTGGGTGGCAGCGATCGCCACCACCCGCGCGGGGACCCCGTCTGGCCCGGGGGCCGTCTTTTTTGCGCGGAGGCTAAGTACCCCCGCGTAGAACTCCGCCGCCGTCACCGGGGGAACCTCCTCCTCCGGCGAAGCCGCCCCTTGCGGAGGAACCATCGTTGGTGGGGTGAAGTCGGTCCTGCGCGGAAACAGGGACCGGACCACCCCATCCAGCAACGCTGGCTCGAGGGTCTCCGACAGTGGGGGACCATAGGGGCGGAGCTGGTTCCGCGCCGCCTTGTATGGTCTCCCATAAGGATCCCTGTCGAGATCCTCCAGCATCTCGGCCCTTGCCGAGTCTTGCGCAGCGCCCATTGCAGACTTGAGGGCCGCCGTAGCCTCTCGGTAAGAGGCGTACAGGCGGTCCTCTTCTGCCCGGACTCGGTTTTGGGCGCTGCGCCGTCGACTCCGCGCGTAGGCCCTTCTGGCCGCCACGCAGGTGGCCCGGAGTCCCGCCAGCTCCTCCGTCCACCAGTAGACGGCACGACGGGGAGGCGGACGGCGAGACCGAGGCATGCTGGAGTTGCACACCTCGGTCAAGGACCCCCTGAGCCGGACCGCTGCGGCGTCCACGTCCGGGACCTCCTCGACAGGGGGAGGCGACAGCCAGTCCTGGAGAAAGGCGGCCTCCTTGGCTGCCTCCCGGTCCAGGCGGGTGATTGCCCACCGCGGGAAGGGAGATTGCCCAGCGCGGGCCGTCCCCCCTCTCTGCTGTGTGGAGATGTCGAACCGCACATAACGGTGGTCCGACAAGGTCTCCACCAGCTCCACCCGCCAGTTGACGACGCGGGCGGCAAGCGCGGGGGTGGCAAACGAGACGTCCACCACCGACCCGCCCTGTTGCCGCACACACGTGTGGACCGCCCCCCTGTTGAGGAGGGACACACCACACGAGGCCGCCCAAAACTCGACGGCCCGTCCCCGGATATTGCAACCGGCAGCCGGGTTGCCCCAGGCCGCCGACTTGGCGTTCAGGTCGCCGAGCACCACGACCTGGCGTGGCGCCGCCCTCCCTACGACAGCAGTGAGGATCTCTAGGAAATCCTCAAAGTCCGACAGAGGGCGGTTTGGGGAGAAATACACCCCCACCATCGCCATCTCTCCCCACGCGGCGGCCACGTATCCCGGTCCCCTCTCTAAGAGCGAGAGGGGAGGGGAGTCTGTGGAAGACCGCGCCACCAACGCCACCAAGCCGTCCCGGTCGCCCAGCCAACGGCCAGGGACCGAGTAAGGCTCGGCGACCACCGCCAAGTCCACCAACCACTCAGCCATGGTCTGCATCAGCAGATCCTGGGCTGTCCTGCAGTGGTTGGTGTTCGTCTGAAGGATGCGATGTTCGACCCTATCCATCAGTCGGACATCGCACCCTCCTCCGCAGCCGCCGCAGGAACGGCGGTGTCTACAGCAGCGGCAGGCCCGGTCGGCGCCTGCGCTTTGCCACGCTTAGGGGGAGGATTGCACTTCCTCCCCTTCATTACGTGGCCTGCCCGGCGGCCACTGGCGGCACACACCGCGCAGTGCGGCGTGGCGGCCTCGCAGGAGGCGGCTTTGTGGCCCTCCTTGCCGCAGCGGTAGCATGTGTCCGTCCTGTCTACCTTGGACGGACACAGGGGCCGGGTGTGTCCGATGCCGAAGCACCGGAAACACCGCAGAGGCTGGTCCTCGAGTGCCCGGACTGCGCCCGAGCTGAACCCGACTTGAAGCCGTCCTTTCGCAAGGACGGCTTTGGCAGCGGCGATTGGGCACTCGAGGCGAATGGTTCCCATACCGCCGCGGCCGGGCCTTATGTCCCGGCCTTGGACCGCCGCGGCGCCACAGCCCCCTACCGCTGCGACCGCCGCCACCACCTCCTCCTTGGTGACGGAGTCATCTAACTCCGTCACTTCAATGGCCGCCGACTTGACCGGTCGAGCCACCTTGGCAGAGTCCGCGATGACCTCTTGCAGTTTGGCTGCAAAGAGGTCCGCGCGGGCACTCCCCTCTGCCCCCGGGAACTCGAATATTCGAGCCCCGGCTTGGGTCCGCCGGCAGGACACACTGCCGATCCCCAGTTGAGTGGGATCGGCATTGGTACGCGCCCGCACCAAAATGGAGGCGTAGGTCTCCCCTCGCCCCACAGCCTCCGCGGTGAGCGTCACCACGACGGCTGCGGTTTTTGGGGGGACTAACTGCCCCTTTCCTCCTCTCCTGCCCTTTCCCTTGCCGGTCGTCTGCGACTGGCTGGGAGCGGTGGTGGCGGGGACGGCAGGGACGGCCGTCGCCGACTTTTTTCCCTTCCCTTTGCCCTTCCCCTTTTCGCCCACTTTCGTCCACTCGTTGGACGGGGTGGTCGACGGGAGTTGGGCGTCTTCCGCCTGGGAGGAGGACGGCCCCGGCTCGCTTTGCCTCTTATCCGCCGCAAGCGGCGGTCGGAGGCGTTTTTCCGGCAGGAGCCGGTCCTCGATGCCTGCTAGGCAGGCTCTCGTGAAGGCCCTCTCCTCCATTACTACCTTGCGGATGATATCCTCAAGGTTGGAGGAGGGGCCCTCTGCTGCAGGGCTCGCCTTGGCCTGTTGTGGCCGGGCCGAGGCAGGGCCCTCTGCCGCAGGGCTCGCCTTGGCCTGTTGTGGCCGGGCCGTGGCTTCAGCCAGCTTCAGATGAAGCTGGCTGACCTCCGACTGCAGGCGATCTACCCTCGCCTGCAGTTGCCGCGTCTCGTCGGTGGTCGTCCGCTTCACAAGCTCCGCGACGACACCGCGCATACTCGCGGCCCTGCATTTCAGGGCCTTTTGAAATGTCCCTTTCAGGTTGGAGGACTTAGAGGCGACCTCAACAATCTCCTCCTCGTCCTCCTCCGCCATTTTCTGTAGCTCCGCTACAGTATTGTCCGCGTATATAACGCGGGACGCACCGTACCCGGACTTGGCCCGGGCGACGTGCGCCCGCTTCTCCTTAGCGGCAACCCGCTCCTCCAGCTCTTGCTGGAGCTGTGCCCGCCGAGCCACGTCCAATTGGCGTTGGGCGTCCGCGAGCCCAACGACATGGGTGTCCGCGGCCACCGTCGGCTTTTTAGCCTTCGGCAACCTCGTCGACCCAGAGGCCGAGGAGCCCCCGGACCCACCGCTCCGGTGGACCCGCTTCCGCGATCGAGAGCCGCTCGCATCCGACACACCAGCTAGCGAGTCACTGTCGGACGACTCTGCCCCTCCAAAGTAGCTAGCCGCAGACGGCGCGCGGCTAGACTCTGACGCTGGAGCGTCGGGGTGGCCCTGAAAAGGGCCTTTTGGTTGGCCCTGAGAAGGGCCTTTTGGTTGGCCCTGAGAAGGGCCTTTGGGTTGGCCCTGAGAAGGGCCTTTGGGTTGGCCCTGAGAAGGGCCTTTTGGTTGGCCCTGAGAAGGGCCTTTGGGTTGGCCCTGAGAAGGGCCTTTTTCTTTTAAAAAGCGCCCGCAGGCGTCCCGCGTGGGTTTAGGCATTGCCTCCGCCAGTTCGCAAACAACAAGACAATATATATGATAAAATTCGCTACGAGAGCACAGAGCACTTTAGCCAACCCAGTCTGCCACTCCGTTACGGTGGTCAGAACTGGGCTGTTTCCAGGGGACACGACGTGGACGTAAGCTCTGTGGGGGGTCCCCCAACCTAACCTAACCTAACCTAACCTAACCTAACCTAACCTTTTTTTTTTTTTTTTTTTTTTTTTTTTTTTTTTTTTTTTTTTTTTTTTTTTTGACGCTGGGAAAAAATGCATTACGCATACCCTCCCATCGGGGGATGGAAGGGGTATGTGGGACTCCCGGGCTGACCCGGTATACCCACTAAAACGACCCAGCGGCATTCCCGCTTCGTCCGAGTGGCGGGGAACTGGGAAACCGGCATAGCCTTTGCGTCCAGTCCTCCGCCGACGATTGCCCTTCATGGCGGACCCCTCACGCCCTCACGGGTGTGGAAGGTCGGGAATGACAGACGAAGGTGACGGGTGCAATGCGGGCGAAGGCACCCCCGCGCCTGTCGCCCGCCCGTCACCATGGGGAGGGAGAGGACGACGCCTTCTCCGACCCCTTCGTCTGCGGAGCGGCGCAGCGAGAGGATCGTCCTCCCGCGCGCGCTCCGCCTCCTCCTTTTGCGACATTACGTCCTCGCAAAAGGAGGCGACTGCTGACCAGGCCTCCTCGCTCCCCAGCATGGCGTCGACCACGCCGGGAAGCGAGAGGTCCAGTCCGACCACCGCGGTCAGACCGCGGCGCAGCTCGGACCAAGCCGGGCACACCTCGAGGGTGTGCTGCGCCGTGTCTACCGGCGCGCCGCAGTCGTGGCACGCCGGGGTCTCCTCCCTCCCGATCCGGTGCAGGTGCGATCCGAAACAGCCATGCCCGGACAACACCTGCACCAGACGGAAAGAGAGGAAACCGTGGGACCGCTCGAGCCAGCCTTGCAGGACCGGACCGAGTGCGTCCAACGTCCGGCGGCCAAAGGCGGCGCTGGCGAGGTCCTCCGACCAATGGAGGACGATGGCGTCCCTCGCCTCTCGCCGCACGGCCTCCCGCTCTTCGCCCATGGGGCGCTCCCCGAGCGCCTTCCGGCGCGCCGTCCATTCGTACACTCTGGCGAGCACCCAAGCCTCCAACTCCCAAGGAGGGGTGCCGGCCAGAGCGCACGCCGCCGAGAAGCCCACTGAGCGGTAGGCCCTCGCCACCCGCTGTGCAATGGCCCGCTGGGGCCTGCGGATGGCGGTCGCATTCTCCCTCCTATGGAGGGAGTCCGCCCAGATGGGGGCCCCGTATAGGGCCATGCTCCGCAAGATGCCGGCATAGAGGCGCCGGCATTTCGCCTTGGGCCCCCCCAGGTTCGGGAGGAGCCACGAGAGGGCGTCCGCGGTCTTTAACAGGCGCGTCGACAGCCCGCTGAAATGCGGGCCGAAGCGCCACCTGTCGTCCAGCACCAGGCCCAGATACTTCATCTGGGGCTGGACCCCTATCCTGACGCCTTCTACGACTATGTGGGCGTCGGGAGGGCAGCGCTGCCGGGGACCGCGAAAGAACACGGCCTCCGTCTTGTGCAGCGCCACCCTCAATCCCAGGCGGCGGATCCTCTCTGCCACCAAGGATCCACCAGCCGAGGCCAGACAGGCCGCATCCCCGAAGCTCCTCCCCCGGGCAGTGAGGAGAGTGTCATCCGCGTAGCAAATGACACTGGTGCCCGGGAGGAGGGCTCCCCGCAACAGCCAATCGAATCCGATGTTCCACAAGGGGGGCCCCAGCACCGACCCCTGCGGAACACCGGACTCTGCGCCGTACCGCCTCACCGTGGCCGTCTTGTCCACGAGGAGGACTTCTCGGTCCTCCAAGTAGCTGGCCAGGAGGTCCCGCAGATATTGGGGCACTCCGTGATACCGGAGCGCCTCCAATATCGTCGAGTGGGGGACGGAGTTGAAGGCGTTGGCAATGTCGAATGACACCGCCAGCACTCCGTCCCCCGCCTCCACCGCCTCCTTCACCTGACCCTTGAGTAGGGCCAGCGCGTCGATCGTCGAACGCCCACGACGGAAACCAAATTGGGCGTCCGACAGATCCGGCCCTACCACCCGCAAGTGGCTTTCCAGCCTCCCGGCGACAATCCCCTCGAACAGTTTACCGACCTCATCGAGCAGAACGATGGGCCGGTATGCCGAGGGGGAGTCCACCGGGCGTCCCTCCTTCCGGAGGAGGCACAACTGCCCCTCCTTCCACAGTTTCGGGAACCTCCCAGCCGTAAAGCACGCGCTGAAGAGGTCCCGAAACCTGTCCTCCATTTGGGTGGCGGCGATCGACACCACCCGCGCGGGGACGCCGTCTGGCCCGGGGGCCGTCTTTTTTGCGCGGAGGCTGAGTACCCCCGCGTAGAACTCCGCCGCCGTCACCGGGGGGACCTCCTCCTCCGGCGTATCCGCCCCTTGCGGAGGAACCATCGTTGGTGGGGTGAAGTCGGTCCTGCGCGGAAACAGAGACCGGACCACCCCATCCAGCAACGCTGGCTCGAGGGTCTCCGACAGTGGGGGACCATAGGGGCGGAGCTGGTTCCGCGCCGCCTTGTATGGTCTCCCATAAGGATCCCTGTCGAGACCCTCCAGCATCTCGGCCCTTGCCGAGTCTTGCGCAGCGCCCATTGCAGACTTTAGGGCGGCCGTAGCCTCTCGGTAAGAGGCGTACAGGCGGTCCTCTTCTGCCCGGACTCGGTTTTGGGCGCTGCGCCGTCGACTCCGCGCGTAGGCCCTTCTGGCCGCCACGCAGGTGGCCCGGAGTCCCGCCAGCTCCTCCGTCCACCAGTAGACGGCACGACGGGGAGGCGGACGGCGAGACCGAGGCATGCTGGAGTTGCACACCTCGGTCAAGGACCCCCTGAGCCGGACCGCTGCGGCGTCCACGTCCGGGACATCCTCGACAGGGGGAGGCGACAGCCAGTCCTGGAGAAAGGCGGCCTCCTTGGCTGCCTCCCGGTCCAGGCGGGTGAGTGCCCACCGCGGGAAGGGAGATTGCCCAGCGCGGGCCGTCCCCCCTCTCTGCTGTGTGGAGATGTCGAACCGCACATAACGGTGGTCCGACAAGGTCTCCACCAGCTCCACCCGCCAGTTGACGACGCGGGCGGCAAGCGCGGGGGTGGCAAACGAGACGTCCACAACCGACCCGCCCTGTTGCCGCACACACGTGTGGACCGCCCCCCTGTTGAGGAGGGACACACCACACGAGGCCGCCCAAAACTCGACGGCGCGTCCCCGGACGTTGCAACCGCCTGCCGGGTTGCCCCAGGCCGCCGACTTGGCGTTCAGGTCGCCGAGCACCACGACCTGGCGTGGCGCCGCCCTCCCTACGACAGCAGTGAGGATCTCTAGGAAATCCTCAAAGTCCGAGAGAGGGCGGTTTGGGGAGAAATACACCCCCACCATCGCCATCTCTCCCCACGCGGCGGCCACGTATCCCGGTCCCCTCTCTAAGAGCGAGAGGGGAGGGGAGTCTATGGAGGACCGCGCCACCAACGCCACCAAGCCGTCCCGGTCGCCCAGCCAACGGCCAGGGACCGAGTAAGGCTCGGCGACCACCGCCAAGTCCACCAACCACTCAGCCATGGTCTGCATCAGCAGATCCTGGGCTGTCCTGCAGTGGTTGGTGTTCGTCTGAAGGATACGATGTTCGACCCTATCCATCAGTCGGACATCGCACCCTCCTCCGCAGCCGCCGCAGGAACGGCGGTTTCAACGGCAGTAGCAGGCCCGGCCGGCGCCCGCGCTTTGCCACGCTTAGGGGGAGGATTGCACTTCCTCCCCTTCATTACGTGGCCTGCCCGGCGGCCACTGGCAGCACACACCGCGCAGTGCGGCGTGGCGGCCTCGCAGGAGGCGGCTTTGTGGCCCTCCTTGCCGCAGCGGTAGCATGTGTCCGTCCTGTCTACCTTGGACGGACACAGGGGCCGGGTGTGTCCGATGCCGAAGCACCGGAAACACCGCAGAGGCTGGTCCTCGAGTGCCCGGACTGCGCCCGAGCTGAACCCGACTTGAAGCCGTCCTTTCGCAAGGACGGCTTTGGCAGCGGCGATTGGGCACTCGAGGCGAATGGTGCCCATACCGCCGCGGCCGGGCCTTATGTCCCGGCCTTGGACCGCCGCGGCGCCACAGCCCCCTACCGCTGCGACCGCCGCCACCACCTCCTCCTTGGTGACGGAGTCATCTAACTCCGTCACTTCAATGGCCGCCGACTTGACCGGTCGAGCCACCTTGGCAGAGTCCGCGATGACCTCTTGCAGCTTGGCTGCAAAGAGGTCCGCGCGGGCACTCCCCTCTGCCCCCGGGAACTCGAAAATGCGAGCCCCGGCTTGGGTTCGCCGGCAGGACACACTGCCGATCCCCAGTTGAGTGGGATCGGCATTAGTTCGCGCCCGCACCAAAATGGAGGCGTAGGTCTCCCCTCGCCCCGCAGCCTCCGCGGTGAGCGTCACCACGACGGCTGCGGTTTTTGGGGGGACTAACTGCCCCTTTCCTCCTCTCCTGCCCTTTCCCTTGCCGGTCGTCTGCGACTGGCTGGGAGCGGTGGTGGTGGGGACGGCAGGGACGGCCGTCGCCGACTTTTTCCCCTTCCCTTTGCCCTTCCCCTTTTGGCCCACTTTCGTCCACTCGTTGGACGGGGTGGTCGACGGGAGTTGGGCGTCTTCCGCCTGGGAGGAGGACGGCCCCGGCTCGCTTTGCCTCTTATCCGCCGCAAGCGGCGGTCGGAGGCGTTTCTCCGGCAGGAGCCGGTCCTCGATGCCTGCTAGGCAGGCTCTCGTGAAGGCCCTCTCCTCCATGACTACCTTGCGGATGATATCTTCAAGGTTGGAGGAGGGGCCCTCTGCTGCAGGGCTCGCCTTGGCCTGTTGTGGCCGGGCCGAGGCAGGGCCCTCTGCCGCAGGGCTCGCCTTGGCCTGTTGTGGCCGGGCCGTGGCTTCAGCCAGCTTCAGATGAAGCTGGCTGACCTCCGACTGCAGGCGATCTACCCTCGCCTGCAGTTGCCGCGTCTCGTCGGTGGTCGTCCGCTTCACAAGCTCCGCGATGACACCGCGCATACTCGCGGCCCTGCATTTAAGGGCCTTTTGAAAGGTCCCTTTCAAGTTGGAGGACTTAGAGGCGACCTCAACAATCTCCTCCTCGTCCTCCTCCGCCATTCTCTCCAGCTCTGCCAGGGAATGGTCCGCGTATAGAACGCGGGACGCACCGTACCCGGACTTGGCCCGGGCGACGTGCGCCCGCTTCTCCTTAGCGGCAACCCGCTCCTCCAGCTCTTGCTGGAGCTGCGCCCGCCGAGCCACGTCCAATTGGCGATGGGCTTCCGCGAGCCCAACGTCATGGGTGTCCGGGGCCACCGTCGGCTTTTTAGCCTTCGGCAACCTCGTCGACCCCGAGGCCGAAGAGCCCTCGGACCCACCGCTCCGGTGGACCCGCTTCCGCGAACGAGCGTCGTCCGCGTCCGACATACCAACTAGCGAGTCGTTGTCAGACGACTCGCTAACCCTTTCGAAGAAACTAGCCGCAGACGGCGCGCGGCTAGACTCTGACGCCGGAGCGTCGTTGTGGCCCTGAGAAGAGCCTTTTGGTTGGCCCTGAGAAGGGCCTTTGGGTTGGCCCTGAGAAGGGCCTTTGGGTTGGCCCTGAGAAGGGCCTTTTGGTTTTAAAAAGCGCCCGCAGGCGTCCCGCGAGGGTTTAGGCATAGCCTCCGCAGGTTCGTAGTTCACAAGGCAATACAATAAAATTCGCTACGAGAGCACAGAGCACTTTAGCCAACCCAGTCTGCCACTCCGTTACGGTGGTCAGAACTGGGCTGTTTCCAGGGGACACGACGTGGACGTAAGCTCTGTGGGGGGTCCCCCAACCTAACCTAACCTAACCTAACCTAACCTAACCTAACCTAACCTAACCTAACCTAACCTAACCTAACCTAACCTAACCTAACCTAACCTAACCTAACCTTTTTTTTTTTTTTTTTTTTTTTTTTTTTTTTTTTTTTTTTTTTTTTTTTTTTTTTTTTTTTTTTTTTGTTGTCGCTGGGAAAAAATGCATTACGCATACCCTCCCATCGGGGGATGGAAGGGGTATGTGGGACTCCCCGGGCGGACCCGGTATACCCACTAAAACGACCCAGCGGCATTCCCGCTTCGTCCGATTGGCGGGGAACTGGGAAACCGGCATAGCCTTTGCGTCCAGTCCTCCGCCGACGATTGCCCTTCATGGCGGACCCCTCACGCCCTCACGGGTGTGGGGGGTCGGGAATGACAGACGAAGGTGACGGGTGCAATGCGGGCGAAGGCACCCCCGCGCCTGTCGCCCGCCCGTCACCATGGGGAGGGAGAGGACGACGCCTTCTCCGACCCCTTCGTCTGCGGAGCGGTGCAGCGAGAGGATCGTCCTCCCGCACGCGCTCGGAGAAGTAGTCCCCCACAGGGGCCATGTCTCCCCACGCGGCTGGCACGTATCCCGGTCCCCTCTCTAAGAGCGAGAGGGGAGGGGAGTCTGTGGAAAGCCGCGACACCAACGCCACCGAGCCGTCCCAGCCGCCCAGCCAACGGCCAGGGACCGAGTAAGGCTCGGTGACCGCCGCCAAGTCCACCAACCACTCAGCCATGGTCTGCATCAGCAGATCCTGGGCTGCCCTGCAGTGGTTGGTGTTCGCCTGATGGATGCGATGCTCGACCCTATCCATCAGTCGGACATCGCACCCCCCTCCGCAGCCGCCGCAGGAACGACGGTGCTAGCGTCATCAGCGGGCCCGGTCGGCGCTTGCGCTCTGCCACGCTTAGGGGGAGGATTGCACTTCCTCCCCTTCATTACGTGGCCTGCCCGGCGGCCACTGGCAGCACACACCGCGCAGTGCGGCGTGGCGGCCTCGCAGGAGGCGGCTTTGTGGCCCTCCTTGCCGCAGCGGTAGCATGTGTCCGTCCTGTCTACCTTGGACGGACACAGGGGCCGGGTGTGTCCGATGCCGAGGCACCGGAAACACCGCAGAGGCTGGTCCTCGAGTGCCCGGACTGCGCCCGAGCTGAACCCGACTTGAAGCCGTCCTTTCGCAAGGACGGCTTTGGCAGCGGCGATTGGGCACTCGAGGCGAATGGTGCCCATACCACCGCGGCCGGGCCTTATGTCCCGGCCTTGGACCGCCGCGGCGCCACAGCCCCCTACCGCTGCGACCGCCGCCACCACCTCCTCCTTGGTGACGGAGTCATCTAACTCCATCACTTCAATGGCCGCCGACTTGACTGGTCGGGCCACCTTGGCCGAATCTGCTATGACCTCCTGCAGCTTGGCCGCAAAGAGGTCCGCATGGGCACTCCCCTCTGCCCCCGGGAACTCGAAAATTCGAGCCCCGGCTTGGGTCCGCCTGCAAGTCACACTGCCGATCCCCAGTTGGGTGGGATCAGCATTGGCACGCGCCCGCACCAAAATAGACATGTAAGTCTCCCCGCGCCCCGCAGCCTCCGCGGTGAGCGTCACCACGACGGCTGCGGTTTTTGGGGGGACTAGCTGTTTCTTTCCCCTCCCTTTCCCTTTCCCATTCCCCTTTTCCTTGCCGGTTGTCTGCGACCGGCTAGGAGCGGTGGTGGCGGGGACGACAGGGACGGCCGTCACCGACTTTTTGGCTTTGCCCTTCCCCTTACGGACCACTTCCGTCCACTCGTTGGACGGGGTGGTTGAAGGGAGAAGGGCGTCTTCCGCCTGGGAGGAGGACGGCCCCGGCTCGCACTGCCTCATATCCGCAGCAAGCGGCGGTCGAACGCGTTTCTCCGGCAAGAGCCGGTCCTCAATTCCTGCAAGGCAGGCTCTTGTGAAGGCCCTCTCCTCCATAACAACCTTGCGGATGATATCCTCAAGGTTGGAGGAGGGGCCCTCTGCTGCAGGGCTCGCCTTGGCCTGTTGTGGCCGGGCCGAGGAAGGGCCCTCTGCCGCAGGGCTCGCCTTGGCCTGTTGTGGCCGGGCCGTGGCTTCCGCCAGCTTCTGATGAAGCTGGCTGACCTCCGACTGCAGGCGATCTATCTTCGCCTGCAGTTGCCGCGTCTCGTCGGTGGCCGTACGCTGGACCAGCTCCGCGACGACACCGCGCATGCTCGCGGCCCTGCATTTGAGGGCCTTCTGCAAGGTCCCCTTCAGGTTGGAGGACTTAGAGGCGACCTCCACGATCTCCTCCTCGTCCTCCTCCGCCATTCTCTCCAGCTCGGCCAGAGAATGGTCCGCGTATAGAACGCGGGACGCACCGTACCCGGACTTGGCCCGGGCGACGTGCGCCCGTCTCTCTCTGGCAGCAACCCGCTCCTCCAGCTCTTGCTGGAGTTGCGCGCGCCGAGCCAAATCCAGCTGGCGTTGGGCGTCCGCGAGTCCAACGTCATGGGTATCCGCGACCGCCGTCGGCTTTTTAGCCTTCGACAACCTCGTCGACCCCGAGGCGGAAGAGCCCTCGGACCCACCGCTCCGGTGGACCCGCTTCCGCGATCGAGCGTCGTCCGCGTCCGACAATCCAATAAGCGAGTCGTTGTCAGACGACTCACTCACCCTTTCGAAGAAACTAGCCGCAGACGGCGCGCGGCTAGTCTCTGACGCCGGAGCGTCGTTGTGGCCCTGAGAAGGGCCTTTTGGTTGGCCCTGAGAAGGGCCTTTTGGTTGGCCCTGAGAAGGGCCTTTTGGTTGGCCCTGAGAAGGACCTTTTTCTTTTAAAAACCGCCCGCAGGCGTCCCGCGTGGGTTTAGGCATTGCCTCCGCCAGTTCGCAATCAACAAGACAAATTAAAATAGCTACGAAAGCACAGAGCACTTTGGCCAACCCAGTCTGCCACTCCGTTACGGTGGTCAGAACTGGGCTGTTTCCAGGGGACACGACGTGGACGTAAGCTCTGTGGGGGGTCCCCCAACCTAACCTAACCTAACCTAACCTAACCTAACCTAACCTAACCTCGGGACCGTACAGCGAGGAATCGCCCAGAAGATGTGCAAGGCATATCGCACGGTCTCCCTGAACTCAGCACTGGTGCTGTCTGGAATACTCCCCCTGGACCTCCGAGTTGGTGAGGCGGCATCGTTGTACGAAGCCAAGAGGGGAGTGCCCCAGGCCTCACTGGGGGACAGGGAGATCGAGCAAATGGCCGCTGCACTGGAGTCTCCTCACCCTGCGGCACGCGATATCTTGTCATTTGACAGCCTGGTAAACCAAGAGCAGTTGAACAACAACAGCAATTTCGACGTCCGCATTTTTACGGATGGAAGCAAAATTGGAGGAGGGGTCGGCGCTGCATTGTCCATATGGAACAACGACGCTGAGACCAGAGCCCTCAAACTTGCACTGCCAAACTACTGTACGGTTTACCAGGCTGAACTTCTGGCATTAGCAAGGGCGACCCGCGAAATAACAAAGTTGAAGGCGTCTTCCTTCGGGGTTTTTAGCGACTCAATGGCGGCCCTGCAAACGATTACAAATCCCGGTTCGCTCCATCCTTTGGCGGTAGAAGCTAGGGATCATTTAAGATCTGCATCCCTCCAAAACAAGTTGGTAAGCTTGTTTTGGATCAAAGCTCACGTGGGGCTACTGGGAAATGAAAGAGCCGACCAGTTAGCAAAAGAGGCCGCTGAAAGCTCAAAGAGGAAACCCGACTACGATCGGTGCCCGATCTCATTCATCAGACGAACTATACGCATGGCAACGCTTGATGAGTGGGACCGTAGATACAGTGCCAGTAATACCGCGTCAATTACAAAAATATTCTTACCGGATGTGCGGACCGCTTACGGTGTTGTTCGCAAGATAGGGACCGATAGCTTAATTACGCAGATAATGACGGGGCACGGTGGATTCTCTGAGTACTTGCACCGTTTCAAGTGCAAGGAGAGCCCATCGTGCATCTGTGACCCGGACGCAAGCGAAACAGTCCCACACATACTATTTGAATGCCCGCAATTTGCAATCCACCGGTTTAACGCTGAGAACATACTGGGCATGAAAATGACAAAAGAAAACGCAAAAATAGTAATAAAAAATAAAAATGCCGAAATTTTCATGGACTATTGTAAATATATTATAAAAAAAAGTTATTGATCGAAACAAAACCGTATAAGCAAATATGCTATCTTAATATAGTACAGTATATTATAGGTTAGCATAGAAATAAAACTTGCTAATTAGTTTAAGGTGAAATAAAATAATTACAATGTTAATGTAAAGTAGAATAAGTAAAAATAAGTGTTTGTAAAAAGAAAACCCCAAAATTGTTCCCCACTCCCCAATCTCTGTAAGGCTAGAATAAGTATAGAAATAAGAAACCTAAATTGTTAATAATATAATTTAAACTAAGTAAAAGATGATAATGTAAAATAGATGTAAGCGTAGATGTATCTTGTTTATAGATAAACTTGGTAAATAAAAAACTGTCTCCCTGATTTTCGTAATGCACCCGAAATAAAAGAATAAAATAATATGGATATAAATATTATGATAGTTGGGAATCCCACCCATATAGATACAAATGGTGATGAATGAAAGAAAGAACAAGAATGAAGAATAAAAGTACGTGAAAATTAGATTAGCAAGCATAGGCTCCGATAATGTTGGAGGTAGAAGTAAAAAAAAAAAAAAAAAAAAAAAAAAAAAAAAAAAAAAAAAAAAAAAAAAAAAAAACCTAACCTAACCTAACCTAACCTTTTTTTTTTTTTTTTTTTTTTTTTTTGTTGTCGCTGGGAAAAAATGCATTACGCATACCCTCCCATCTGTATAGGGCCATGCTCCGCAAGATGCCGGCATAGAGGCGCCGGCATTTCGCCTTGGGCCCCCCCAGGTTTGGAAGGAGCCACGAGAGGGCGTCCGCGGCCTTCAACAGGCGCATCGACAGCCCGCTGAAATGTGGGCCGAAGCACCACCTGTCGTCCAGCACCAGCCCCAGATATTTCATCTGGGGCTGGACCCCTATCCGGATGCCCTCCACGACGATGTGGGCGTCAGGAGGGCAGCGCTGTCGGGGACCGCGAAAGTACACGGCCTCCGTCTTGTGCAGCGCCACCCTCAATCCCAGGCGGCGGATCCTCTCTGCCACCAAGGCTCGTAGCCTCTCGGTAAGAGGCGTACAGGCGGTCCTCTTCTGCCCGGACTCGGTTTTGGGCACTGCGCCGTCGACTCCGCGCGTAGGCCCTTCTGGCCGCCACACAGGTGGCGCTGCGCATCCGGTCGTTAAGTTCCCTAAAAAATGGTTGAGCTAAGCGGCGCGGATGTGCGGGTCATGTCCGTGAACGGATGCCGTTGGTTGGAGCTGGTCGGCTCACTTTGCCATGCAGTTATCAGACCTCTGTCCTCAAAAATAATATTGCGTAACCTTAGATTAGAAGCTTAGTTAAGAAACTTTAGATTTAATTAGTCGTAAATTAATTTAAACAAAAAAGGTAAGCCTGGAAAAAAAAAAAAAAATAAATAAAAATAAAAAATTAAATTGCATGAGCATGTTAATAAAAAAAAAAAAAAAAAAAAAAAAAAGAGATGGACTCACGTAGATTTTAAGTTATTACATTTAAGTTCTAGAATAATGTAACGTGTCCGATGTAGGAGCACGAATGTCATCCTTAGTTATAAAACAAAATGCAAACAATTAATCTTTCAAAAAAGGGCGCGGACCACCATGTCTGCGGTAGTTTTACTCATTTAAAAAAAAAAAAAAAAAAAAAAACCTAACCTAACCTAACCTAACCTAACCTTTTTTTTTTTTTTTTTTTTTTTTTTTTTTTTTGTCGCTGGGAAAAAATGCATTACGCATACCCTCCCATCGGGGGATGAGAGGGGTATGTGGGACTCCCCGGGCGGACCCGGTATACCCACTAAAACGACCCAGCGGCATTCCCGCTTCGTCCGAGTGGCGGGGAACTGGGAAACCGGCATAGCCTTTGCGTCCAGTCCTCCGCCGACGATTGCCCTTCATGGCAGACCCCTCACGCCCTCACGGGTGTGGGGGGTCGGGAATGACAGACGAAGGTGACGGGTGCAATGCGGGCGAAGGCACCCCCGCGCCTGTCGCCCGCCCGTCACCATGGGGAGGGAGAGGACGACGCCTTCTCCGACCCCTTCGTCTGCGGAGCGGCGCAGCGAGAGGATCGTCCTCCCGCGCGCGCTCCGCCTCCTCCTTTTGCGACATTACGTCCTCGCAAAAGGAGGCGACTGCTGACCAGGCCTCCTCACTCCCCAGCATGGCGTCGACCACGCCGGGAAGCGAGAGGTCCAGTCCGACCACCGCGGTAAGACCACGGCGCAGCTCGGACCAAGCCGGGCACACCTCGAGGGTGTGCTGCGCCGTGTCCACCGGCGCGCCGCAGTCGTGGCACGCCGGGGTCTCCTCCCTCCCGATCCGGTGCAGGTGCGATCCGAAACAGCCATGCCCAGACAACACCTGCACCAGACGGAAAGAGAGGAAACCGTGGGACCGCTCGAGCCAGCCTTGCAGGACCGGACCGAGCGCGTCCAACGTCCGGCGGCCAAAGGCGGCGTTGGCGAGATCCTCCGACCAATGGAGGACGATGGCGTCCCTCGCCTCTCGCCGCACGGCCTCCCGCTCTTCGCCCATGGGGCGCTCCCCGAGCGCCTTCCGGCGCGCCGTCCATTCGTACACTCTGGCGAGCACCCAAGCCTCCAACTCCCAAGGAGGGGTGCCGGCCAGAGCGCACGCCGCCGAGAATCCCACTGAGCGGTAGGCCCTCGCCACCCGCTGTGCAATGGCCCGCTGGGGCCTGCGGATGGCGGTCGCATTCTCCCTCCTATGGAGGGAGTCCGCCCAGATGGGGGCCCCGTATAGGGCCATGCTCCGCAAGATGCCGGCATAGAGGCGCCGGCATTTCGCCTTGGGCCCCCCCAGGTTTGGAAGGAGCCACGAGAGGGCGTCCGCGGCCTTCAACAGGCGCATCGACAGCCCGCTGAAATGTGGGCCGAAGCACCACCTGTCGTCCAGCACCAGCCCCAGATATTTCATCTGGGGCTGGACCCCTATCCGGATGCCCTCCACGACGATGTGGGCGTCAGGAGGGCAGCGCTGTCGGGGACCGCGAAAGTACACGGCCTCCGTCTTGTGCAGCGCCACCCTCAATCCCAGGCGGCGGATCCTCTCTGCCACCAAGGCTCGTAGCCTCTCGGTAAGAGGCGTACAGGCGGTCCTCTTCTGCCCGGACTCGGTTTTGGGCACTGCGCCGTCGACTCCGCGCGTAGGCCCTTCTGGCCGCCACACAGGTGGCCCGGAGTCCCGCCAGCTCCTCCGTCCACCAGTAGACGGCACGACGGGGAGGCGGACGGCGAGACCGAGGCATGCTGGAGTTGCACACCTCGGTCAAGGACCCCCTGAGCCGGACCGCTGCGGCGTCCACGTCCGGGACCTCCTCGACAGGGGGAGGCGACAGCCAGTCCTGGAGAAAGGCGGCCTCCTTGGCTGCCTCCCGGTCCAGGCGGGTGAGTGCCCACCGCGGGAAGGGAGATTGCCCAGCGCGGGCCGTCCCCCCTCTCTGCTGTGTGGAGATGTCGAACCGCACATAACGGTGGTCCGACAAGGTCTCCACCAGCTCCACCCGCCAGTTGACGACGCGGGCGGCAAGCGCGGGGGTGGCAAACGAGACGTCCACCACCGACCCGCCCTGTTGCCGCACACACGTGTGGACCGCCCCCCTGTTGAGGAGGGACACACCACACGAGGCCGCCCAAAACTCGACGGCCCGTCCCCGGATATTGCAACCGGCTGCCGGGTTGCCCCAGGCCGCCGACTTGGCGTTCAGGTCGCCGAGCACCACGACCTGGCGTGGCGCCGCCCTCCCTACGACAGCAGTGAGGATCTCTAGGAAATCCTCAAAGTCCGACAGAGGGCGGTTTGGGGAGAAATACACCCCCACCATCGCCATCTCTCCCCACGCGGCGGCCACGTATCCCGGTCCCCTCTCTAAGAGCGAGAGGGGAGGGGAGTCTGTGGAAGACCGCGCCACCAACGCTACCAAGCCGTCCCGGTCGCCCAGCCAACGGCCAGGGACCGAGTAAGGCTCGGCGACCACCGCCAAGTCCACCAACCACTCAGCCATGGTCTGCATCAGCAGATCCTGGGCTGTCCTGCAGTGGTTGGTGTTCGTCTGAAGGATGCGATGTTCGACCCTATCCATCAGTCGGACATCGCACCCTCCTCCGCAGCCGCCGCAGGAACGGCGGTGTCTACAGCAGCGGCAGGCCCGGTCGGCGCCTGCGCTTTGCCACGCTTAGGGGGAGGATTGCACTTCCTCCCCTTCATTACGTGGCCTGCCCGGCGGCCACTGGCGGCACACACCGCGCAGTGCGGCGTGGCGGCCTCGCAGGAGGCGGCTTTGTGGCCCTCCTTGCCGCAGCGGTAGCATGTGTCCGTCCTGTCTACCTTGGACGGACACAGGGGCCGGGTGTGTCCGATGCCGAAGCACCGGAAACACCGCAGAGGCTGGTCCTCGAGTGCCCGGACTGCGCCCGAGCTGAACCCGACTTGAAGCCGTCCTTTCGCAAGGACGGCTTTGGCAGCGGCGATTGGGCACTCGACGCGAATGGTTCCCATACCGCCGCGGCCGGGCCTTATGTCCCGGCCTTGGACCGCCGCGGCGCCACAGCCCCCTACCGCTGCGACCGCCGCCACCACCTCCTCCTTGGTGACGGAGTCATCTAACTCCGTCACTTCAATGGCCGCCGACTTGACCGGTCGAGCCACCTTGGCAGAGTCCGCGATGACCTCTTGCAGCTTGGCTGCAAAGAGGTCCGCGCGGGCACTCCCCTCTGCCCCCGGGAACTCGAATATTCGAGCCCCGGCTTGGGTCCGCCGGCAGGACACACTGCCGATCCCCAGTTGAGTGGGATCGGCATTGGTACGCGCCCGCACCAAAATGGAGGCGTAGGTCTCCCCTCGCCCCGCAGCCTCCGCGGTGAGCGTCACCACGACGGCTGCGGTTTTTGGGGGGACTAACTGCCCCTTTCCTCCTCTCCTGCCCTTTCCCTTGCCGGTCGTCTGCGACTGGCTGGGAGCGGTGGTGGCGGGGACGGCAGGGACGGCCGTCGCCGACTTTTTCCCCTTCCCTTTGCCCTTCCCCTTTTGGCCCACTTTCGTCCACTCGTTGGACGGGGTGGTCGACGGGAGTTGGGCGTCTTCCGCCTGGGAGGAGGACGGCCCCGGCTCGCTTTGCCTCTTATCCGCCGCAAGCGGCGGTCGGAGGCGTTTTTCCGGCAGGAGCCGGTCCTCGATGCCTGCTAGGCAGGCTCTCGTGAAGGCCCTCTCCTCCATTACTACCTTGCGGATGATATCCTCAAGGTTGGAGGAGGGGCCCTCTGCTGCAGGGCTCGCCTTGGCCTGTTGTGGCCGGGCCGAGGCAGGGCCCTCTGCCGCAGGGCTCGCCTTGGCCTGTTGTGGCCGGGCCGTGGCTTGCAGTTGCCGCGTCTCGTCGGTGGTCGTCCGCTTCACAAGCTCCGCGACGACACCGCGCATACTCGCGGCCCTGCATTTCAGGGCCTTTTGAAATGTCCCTTTCAGGTTGGAGGACTTAGAGGCGACCTCAACAATCTCCTCCTCGTCCTCCTCCGCCATTTTCTGTAGCTCCGCTACAGTATTGTCCGCGTATATAACGCGGGACGCACCGTACCCGGACTTGGCCCGGGCGACGTGCGCCCGCTTCTCCTTAGCGGCAACCCGCTCCTCCAGCTCTTGCTGGAGCTGTGCCCGCCGAGCCAGGTCCAATTGGCGTTGGGCGTCCGCGAGCCCAACGACATGGGTGTCCGCGGCCACCGTCGGCTTTTTAGCCTTCGGCAACCTCGTCGACCCAGAGGCCGAGGAGCCCCCGGACCCACCGCTCCGGTGGACCCGCTTCCGCGATCGAGAGCCGCTCGCATCCGACACACCAGCTAGCGAGTCACTGTCGGATGACTCTGCCCCTCCAAAGTAGCTAGCCGCAGACGGCGCGCGGCTAGACTCTGACGCTGGAGCGTCGGGGTGGCCCTGAAAAGGGCCTTTTGGTTGGCCCTGAGAAGGGCCTTTTGGTTGGCCCTGAGAAGGGCCTTTGGGTTGGCCCTGAGAAGGGCCTTTGGGTTGGCCCTGAGAAGGGCCTTTTGGTTGGCCCTGAGAAGGGCCTTTGGGTTGGCCCTGAGAAGGGCCTTTTTCTTTTAAAAAGCGCCCGCAGGCGTCCCGCGTGGGTTTAGGCATTGCCTCCGCCAGTTCGCAAACAACAAGACAATATATATGATAAAATTCGCTACGAGAGCACAGAGCACTTTAGCCAACCCAGTCTGCCACTCCGTTACGGTGGTCAGAACTGGGCTGTTTCCAGGGGACACGACGTGGACGTAAGCTCTGTGGGGGGTCCCCCAACCTAACCTAACCTTTTTTTTTTTTTTTAATTTAGCGGTGAAAAATGCCTAACGCATACCGCACCGTCCGGGGAGACGGTTTGGTTATGTGGGGCTTGCACCCACTAAAAAACACCGCCGTGAGCCTACTGTCGCTTTGCGGATGGGCCACGAGAACTGCTACGCATGACGTTCGCGACCCATCCAGCGCTGCCCGCCTTCGGGCACCAACTCCTTGGCGATGTCCGGGCTCACCTGAGACATCGCCTCCACTCGTGAGGGCCGTGCAACGCAACGACGATAGACTCCCCGGTCTATCGCCCGCTGGCACCTCCTAGGGCGGCATCAGGTCGCCATGGCGCCTCCTCCGCCGCCCTGTCCTCCTGCGGCGAATCGCGTCAGCGAGGGAGTCTTCCTCCCTGACGCGCTCCGCCGCCTCCTTCTGCGAGATAACATCCTCGCAAAAGGACGCTACCGCCTCCCATGCCCCCCTGCTGTTGACCATGGCTTTAGCCACGGCCGGCAAGGAGAGGTCTGCTCCGATTGCTGCTGCGAGAGCACGGCGCTGCACCACCCAAGCAGGACAATGCTCGAGGGTGTGAAGCGCCGTATCCTCGCTGCAGCCGCACTGGTGACACACGGGAGTCGCCTCCCGTCTAGCCACTTTGTGCAGGTATTTGCCAAAGCAGCCATGCCCTGACAACACCTGCACCAGACGGAAGGACAACGTCCCGTGTCGCCTCCGTAGCCACTCCTCCAGGATCGGCTGGATAGCCCCCACTGTCCAGTGACCTGCACTGGGCGTCTCCAGCCTCACCCTCCAAATCCGCAGGGTTTGGGCTTGGGCCTCCCTACGCCACCTCGTGACCAGCTCAGACGGCGGGCGTCTGCCACTCTCCGCTTGCAGGTGTACGCCACGCCAGTAGACTTCGGCGAGCACCTGCGCCTCCAGATCCCACGGGGGCGTGCCCGCAAGGGCACACGCCGCTTCCGCAGATACGGTGCGGTATCCGCGTATGACCCTGACTGCCATGACTCTTTGCGGTCTTCGCAGAAGAGCCTTATTTTGGGCAGACAGGGACTCCGCCCACACCGGGGCCCCATAGAGCGCCATCGAGCGGATCACCCCCGTGTAAAGCCGTCGGCAAACGACGTTCGGTCCACCCAGGTTCGGCAACAGCCGGCTGAGGGCAGACGCCGTGCCGATCAGCTTCGGCGCGAGCTGACCAAAGTGCTCGCCGAAGTTCCACCTCCGGTCCAGAACCAGGCCCAAGTATTTCATACTTGCCCGCACCGCTATTGTTGCACCACCAATAGTGAGGTGTGCGCCAGCCGGTGGCCGGCGTCGGGGCGCATGAAATACCAGGGCCTCCGTCTTCTCGAGAGCCACCCTGAGGCCCAGTGCCGCGATTCGCCCCACGACAAGGGACGCGCCCTCGACAGCCGAGCGTGCCGCTTCTTCGTAGCTCCCTCCCCGGGCCGTGACGAGAGTGTCATCAGCGTAACAAATGACGCCCTGCCCGGGGGAGAGCAAACAGCGCAAGGCCCAGTCATAGCCAATGTTCCACACGAGCGGACCCAAGACCGACCCCTGTGGAACACCGCACCTGATGGCCTTGCGCACAACTCGGCCGTCGCATCCCTCGTAGCAGACGAACCGACCCTGCAGGTAGTCTGCCACCAGCTGCCTCAGGTAGACGGGTACCCGATGGTAGCGGAGCGCCTCCTCGATGCAGCTGAATGGCAGGGTGTTGAACGCGTTGGCGATGTCTAAAGACACTGCCAACAACACCCCACCCCGAGCAACTGCATCCTTCGCCTCGGCCTTGAGGCGCAAGATGGCGTCCACTGTCGAACGCCCTGCCCGGAATCCGAACTGGGCGTCCGACAAGTTCGGGCCAACTTCCTCTAAGTGCCGGACGATGCGGTTAGCGAGAATCTTCTCTAGCATCTTCCCCGCCTCGTCCAGCAAGACAATTGGCCTATACGCTGATGGAGACTCCAGGGGTCGCCCCGCCTTCTGCAGCAGCACCAGTCGACCCTCCTTCCAGGCTTTAGGGAACCGTCTCGATGTCAGACAGGCGTCAAACAGCTCCCTAAGCCTGTTTTCCAGGGCCGCTTCCAGAGCCAGGGCCAGCGCCCTTGCAGGCACCCCGTCCGGTCCGGGGGCACTCCCTCCAACCTTCCCATGGCCCTTCCAACTCTTGTCATACGGGCCGAAACGTGGGGCGACTGCGGACTATAGCACCCTTGGCCATCTTATTTTGTCCGTCCGCAGGCGCTTCTTGATCCCTTACAAGTTAGCCATGTGTGTCCCTTATTTGCCGTCTCCCTTAGTAGGGCATGCACACAAAACCACAAATGTTTGTTGACTCCGCTGCCCGTCGGCTCCCAAATCTTGGTGTTCGTCTTGTCGATGTTATTTGATCATAGCTCCATTATTTTATGTTGCCTGGCTTAGCGTCGCTCCTATCCGCTCCTGCAGCTCCTGCTCCCTCCGGACGGCGTGCCACGCGTGCGCGAAATCCCGCAGCCGTGCAAAGTTCGCCGGTGAACTCACGAGATCGCCGTAGTAGATCGGACCGCACTCCGTGCGACCAATCCCGTCCATCATCTTGCATCTAGCCTCTGCATACAAGGGGCAGACCCACAGTACGTGATGCAGGTCCTCCTCTTCCATACCACATGCACACATACTGTCCTCGCACAGCGCCATCGCATGCAGTCTTTTCCGGAAGCACCCATGCCCCGTGAGAATCTGGGACAGCTGGTGATCCGGCACAACCCAGCGCGACTTAAGCCGATCCCTCACGTCCGGGAAGAAACGGAATAGCTCCCGTCCCTTCTCCTCATCCGTCCATCTCTTCTGCCAAACATCCATCACCTCATTCCAAATCACACGCTTACGCTGGGCTAACACGCGACGCCTCAATCCCAGCTCTATCTGTGCCCCGGCCGCGGCCTGGCGCTCCTCATCGAACCGCCCTGCACGGATTACCTCCAGATCCGCCGGGAGAACACCACCCAACACTGCCAGCGCAGCCGTACTGGTAGACCTGTACGCCTTCGTCAGCAGTATCAGGCTTGGTCTCTGGCACCTGAGCAACGCGCTGCGAACAACGTGGAGTGCCGCTCTTTTGTGCCAACAAGCAGCAGCATACGTCACCGTGGCTACGAAAGTGCCCCTATAGAGGAAGCGCAGTCCGGGATATCGAATGCCCCAGGAAGATGCCGACACTCTTGACATCTTACCGAAGCACTTGGCCGCACGTTCCCCTATCGATGTCGCATGCTGCGCGAAGGACAGACTCGCGTCGAGTACCACGCCCAGCACCATGGTCGAAGCGACACTCCTGACCGAATCCCCGGCCAACTTGACAGTGGGGGGCCGCTGGAGTTTTCCCCTGATCGTCATCGTGGATGACTTCGCAGGAGAGAACCCCAGTCTATTCCTGGCGCCCCATGCCGCAACCAAGTCCAGCGTTACCTTGGCCGCTGCCTCAATCCCCGCGCGGGATTGGGACTCGATCAGGATGGTCACGTCGTCCGCATACGCGACCATGCGGACACCGGCAGGCAGTGGTAGTCGAAGCAAGTCGTCCATCAGCATGTTCCACAGCGCCGGACCCAGGACAGACCCCTGGGGGCAGCCCATCGTGGACACCTTCCACACCACCCGGTTTCCGATGAAAAGCCCGACTCGTCGGCGGGCGAAGTAGTCCGCCAGCATCTCAAAGATGTTGGACGGACACCCCCCCCGCTTGGCTTTCGTCAGGATCATCGGCCACCAGGCGTTGTCGAAGGCGCCCGAGATGTCCAAGAATATGGCCTGCACATACTTGCCCGAGCCCTCCGCCGCGGCGCGCAATATATCATTGAGCGCCGTGACGGTTGACTTACCCGGAGAGAATCCGTGCTGGGCAGCCGAGATCTGATTGCCGATCGTGGGAGCGCACTTTAACATTACGCGCTCTAAAATTTTCCCGAGCACAGGCAGCAGCGTTACAGGTCTGTAGGCCTTGGGGTCGGTCAGCGGCTTGCCGTTGCCCTTAGGCAAGACAAGCAACCGGCCCTCCTTCCACACATCCGGAAACACACCCTCTGACACACACTTGCCATACACCACGGTAACTTCCGCGGGCACGACTTCCCACACATTCTTCACAATTCGCGCACTAATTCCGTCCAATCCCGGTGCCGTGTTCGGTAGGCTCCTGATGATGCCACCCAGACTGTCACGTGACAGAGGAGGCGCAGCCTGGCCTGACGGGATGAGCGAGGCGGCGACACGAACCTGCCTGTGATATGGCGTATCCCGAGACGGATCATCGTCCGGGCACAGCGCCCGCAGGAGGCCAGTCGCCGCGTCGCCCACAGTGGCAGTGAATCCCTCCGCCAGTTCAAGGCCATTGATGACCCGGGAAGGCGGCCTGAGTCTGCCACTGGCAGCGCGGTAGGCCAACCCCCACGGATCCTCATTGCCGGACTCGGCGATCTGCCGGAAGTACCCAAGCTCCGCCTCCTCCATTGCCTTTCTGTATCTCGCTCGCACGTCGTGGAATTCCGCTTTCAATCTCTCTTCTCTCGGCCCCCCGTCCTTCCGCGATCCCTGCCATTTGCACCTCGCCTTACAATTGGATTTCCGGAGCTTCTCCAGCTCCGGGCTCCACCACTCATACCCTGCGTCCTTTGGTGGTCCTTTCACCCCCAGACACTGGCGCGCCGTGTTCAATATAACATTCGTGAAATCCTTGCAGACAAAGGACGCTGGCTTGGTGAAGTCAAGCCCTCCCATTCGCGCGTGGATAGTCTGCTGGAAGCGCGGCCAGTCCACTCCCTGATCCCGAATCCCGGTCCGGGGGCAGTGTTCTTGGACCGTGCCCGCAGAAAAGCTGCCCCTAGCTCCGCGTCGGAAATTGGGGGAGTCTCCATCTCCGCATCTTGCTCAGCCTCTGCATCGGCCATGCTCGGGGAAGGGTGATCCGCCCGATCCGGGAAGAGTGTCTCCACGACCCTGGCGAGGAACTGAGGCTAGAGGGTTTCCGTCAGTGGGGGGCCTTGGGCGCGAAGTTTCTTCCGCGCCGCACGGTACGGACGCCCCCAGGGATCCCGGTTCAGATCCTCCAGTGCCTCAGCTCTTGACTGCTCCTTCCCTCGACAGATCGCCAGCTGCAGAGCCCCCCGAGCATTACGGTATGCCTCATGCAGTTGCGACTGAAGGGTCTCCAGCTCTTCATCGCGGCGACGTAACCTGCGCACCTGTGAGTAGGTCCGCCGGGCAATGATACAGGCCGCGCGGAGGTCTGCTATCTCCTGGGACCACCAGTAGACCGCCCGCTTTGGAGGTTGTCTTCGGGAGCGAGGCATGGCTGCATCGCACACAGCCGTCATGGCTCGGCGAAAGCAGTCAGCCTCGACATCGACTCCCTCTGCAGCAGGCGGTGAAGACAGCCAAGCCTGTACAATGGCTGCTTCCTCTAGGAGGTCCCCGTCAAGCCGCTTCAACGCCCATCGCGGGAACTGCCGAGCGTCAGGTCGTGGAGACACTGATGGGCCCGAGGAGGTGGAGACATCCATACAAATGTACAGGTGATCCGATAGTGTCTCCACACTCTCTAGGACCCGCCAACCCTGAACTCGTACGGCGACAGCAGGGGTAGCGAACGAGAGGTCCACTATTGATCCCCCATGCTGCCGAACGCACGTGTTAACGGAGCCCCTGTTTAAAAGACAGAGGCCCGCAGCTGTCGCCCATTCCTCGACCGCCGCACCCCTGACATCTGTCCCGGGGGAACCCCACGCGATGGATTTCGCGTTGAAGTCCCCCATTACGATGGCGTGGGATGGCATCATTCGTCGAACCGAGGTCCCGAGGCGGTCCAGGAAGTCCTCAAACTCCGGTAGGCTCCTGTTTGGGGAGAAATAAACTCCGAAAAGAATTATGTCCCCCCAGGTGGCCGCAACAAATCCTCGACTTCTCTCTCTAATGGAAAGTGGCGCCGAGGAACTGATGATAGCGACAGAGCCGTCCATGTCACCTACCCAGTCAGGGCGAACTGGGATGTAATACGGCTCCGCCACTACGGCCACACCAATCGAGCGCTCCGCCATAGTCTGTAGAACCAAGTCCTGCGCACCGGCGCAGTGGTTCAAGTTCGCCTGAAGGAGAGAATGATTTCGGACCGGGTCCATAATTAGTCCGTAACCATTATCACCCCCTGCGACGGCTCTTCCGATCGCCCTGCGACGGAAGTGGTCGAACCCCTGGTAGATCGGGCTGGTGGCTTACAGTCCTTTCTACCGGCGGCGTGGTTGGCCGGTCGCCCTGCTGCCGCGCACAGTAAACAATGTGGGTCGGCAGAGCACGCGGATGCCAGATGCCCCCGGCTCACCACAGCGAAAGCAGTGCTTGCTCAGGTCGACGCCTGAGTCGCACTTCCGGCATACATGACCCAACCCCCAGCACATATAGCACCTCATGGGCCGAGCGTCCAAAACCACGAACCTGGCAGAGCTCCAACCCACCAGGAGCCGGCCGGCGTCGGCCAGGTGCTTGGCCACTGCGACGGGGCACTGGGTCCAGACAGAGCTGGTGCCTCCTGGGCCAGGTCGGATTGGGCCGACTCGGACCGCATCGGGAGAGCAGCCAGTCTTACGTGCGATCGCGTCCTGCACGTCCTGCCCAGTCACAGAGTCGTCAAGGCCCGAGATGCGCAGTTCAGCGCACTTCGTCGGCCTGGAGACCCTGACCTCCTCTGCGAAGACCGCTCGCAGTTTCTCTGCGACACGGTCTGCCCCCGCAGTGCCTTGGGCCCCTGGGAACTCAAGCATGCGGGCTCCGGTTAGAGCCTGTCGGAACCTGACATCTGTTATGCCTAGTTCCTCCAGGTTCACGGCTTGCCTAGCCTTGGTGAGGACAGCCGCGTACGTGACGCCCCTCTCCACTGCTTCCGGTTGCAGGGTGAGCACCACCGCAGCGGACCTTGGCGCACGGAGCCCGCGCTTGGCGTTCTTGCCCCTCTTGGGCCTGGACCGCTTGTTTCCCTGAGCGGCAGGGGCCGCCGCACTCTTTTGGGGTAAGGAAGGAGAAGAACCTTCGTTCTTCTTCTTCTTCTTCCTATTCCTCTTCCTCCTCACCACGGTCTGCCAGCCATCACTGGCAGACGCCGATGGTTCTGCATCAAGGGCTCGCGTGGTGGCTGTTGGGACGGACCCACTCGGAGGAGCTTCCCTCTGCGTCTCAGGCACTCGAGAAGCCACCTGAGCAGCTACGGAAGGCTGCCTATCGCCCGCGCCGCCAGCGCCGCTAGCAGCAGCAGCCGCATTTCTGCGATCGGCTGCCAGCGGCGGACGAATGGTCCTCGCGGGCAGGAGGCGGTCCTCGATGCCTGCAAACCGGGCATCCATCATTTTCCCGATCTGGGAAACGATGGCATGCACCTGCATCTCGCTCATAGGTGGCCCCTGCTCGTGGGACTTTTCAGGAGCAGAGGAACACCTGAAATCTTGGGGCTCCGACTGCGGCAGACCTTCGGGTCGCACCCGGAGACCCACGACCTCCTCCCGAAGAGCCACCATCTCTTGACGGAGGGCATCGACCTCCTTTCGCAGTCGGTCGTTCAGCAGGTGGAGCCGTCGGGTCTCCTCACTGGAGCTCCTGCTGGCGAGGCCCTCTATGGCCAGTCTGACCCGCTCCGCTGCCTCTCTGATGGCTCGCTGACTCGTGCCCTTTAAGTTTTTGGACTTCCGAGTCGTGTCCAAAACCACCTCGATGTCCATTAGAGCTCTTTTTTCGAGTTCCTCTGCAGAGGCAGAGGAACTCTGCCCTATAAGTGAACACTCAGCACTGACGGGCGCCTCTGCACTCTCCTCTACAGCCGTGTTGACGGCCATTTGGCATGCCGGTGACACGCTTCGGCAGTCCGACTCACTCTCCTCAGAGAGTGAACCACATGGGGTGCCGGTTCGGAGGAACCGACCCCTCCCATCTCGGGCTGGTCTCCGCCCTCTGCTGGTCGCCGCCTTGGAAGGTACCTTCCGAGGTGGCAACATCTCCTCGTTCTCATGAGGCCGCTTGAGAGGTCCCGGTAGTGTGAGCGTTTCGGGAACACGACCCGACAACTCAGCACCAAGGCGACCCGGACCTCGCTGGCCACCTACCTCTAACATAGTGGTGTCACTTGACAACGCTCCGTCCACTATTCTATTCGCTGTGTTGTCGGACTCCGACAACACATTCATCCTCTCAAGAACCACGCGTGGTTCTGCTGGAGCCACTGCTCCCGCTCTTTGTGACGCAGCACCAAAGTCTGCCACTGCGTCCGCCTTCTCCACCAACGTATTTTGTTTTTTATTTTTTAAATCTTCCATTCTGTTCCCACGAGTAGTAAAGGAATTATTCGTCCACCTAGGCAGAGCCTTTTACCTAGGTAAGCCCAATACTGTAGGGTGCGGCAGGTGCCCTACAGGGGAGGCGCTAATGACTGGACACCCTCAAGCCATTCATCCTCTCGCCGCGCCTCAAAACTTAGGATTAGGTGGTTTTTTATCTTAGAGGTATCCTTCCTCTGGGCCAGGCAGTTAAGCCAAGCCCCCGACGGCGGCATTAGATATGCCTCCGTTCGCTGTCCGGCCAACCCGGCTCAGCGAACCCGCCGAAAGTTCACCCTTCTAAGATTGCTCCTAGAGGAGAGACAACAAATGCCACGTCGGTTTTCAGAGGGTCACGCGGAAGAACGCCCCGTTGGTCCAGATTGGACCCCTCCCCAGAATATTAGCCACGATAGTAACATTCCCCGAGGAATAAGAATTTCTTCTCATTCCTCGAGGAAGGATACTACCGCGCCCAGGGTGCACCGGCCCAGCAGCTGCTCTTCCCTCCAGACGTATCGAGAGGGACCAGCAGCTACTAGGCACACGTGGAGGAATTCTGACGCACCCCCCCCCAACCTAACCTTTTTTTTTTTTTTTTTTTTTTTTTTGTTGTCGCTGGGAAAAAATGCATTACGCATACCCTCCCATCGGGGGATGAGAGGGGTATGTGGGACTCCCCGGGCGGACCCGGTATACCCACTAAAACGACCCAGCGGCATTCCCGCTTCGTCCGAGTGGCGGGGAACTGGGAAACCGGCATAGCCTTTGCGTCCAGTCCTCCGCCGACGATTGCCCTTCATGGCGGACCCCTCACGCCCTCACGGGTGTGGGGGGTCGGGAATGACAGACGAAGGTGACGGGTGCAATGCGGGCGAAGGCACCCCCGCGCCTGTCGCCCGCCCGTCACCATGGGGAGGGAGAGGACGACGCCTTCTCCGACCCCTTCGTCTGCGGAGCGGCGCAGCGAGAGGATCGTCCTCCCGCGCGCGCTCCGCCTCCTCCTTTTGCGACATTACGTCCTCGCAAAAGGAGGTGACTGCTGACCAGGCCTCCTCACTCCCCAGCATGGCGTCGACCACGCCGGGAAGCGAGAGGTCCAGTCCGACCACCGCGGTCAGACCGCGGCGCAGCTCGGACCAAGCCGGGCACACCTCGAGGGTGTGCTGCGCCGTGTCCACCGGCGCGCCGCAGTAGTGGCATGCCGGGGTCTCCTCCCTCCCGATCCGGTGCAGGTGCGATCCGAAACAGCCATGCCCGGACAACACCTGCACCAGACGGAAAGAGAGGAAACCGTGGGACCGCTCGAGCCAGCCTTGCAGGACCGGACCGAGCGCGTCCAACGTCCGGCGGCCAAAGGCGGCGCTGGCGAGGTCCTCCGACCAATGGAGGACGATGGCGTCCCTCGCCTCTCGCCGCACGGCCTCCCGCTCTTCGCCCATGGGGCGCTCCCCAAGCGCCTTCCGGCGCGCCGTCCATTCGTACACTCTGGCGAGCACCCAAGCCTCCAACTCCCAAGGAGGGGTGCCGGCCAGAGCGCACGCCGCCGAGAAGCCCACTGAGCGGTAGGCCCTCGCCACCCGCTGTGCAATGGCCCGCTGGGGCCTGCGGATGGCGGTCGCATTCTCCCTCCTATGGAGGGAGTCCGCCCAGATGGGGGCCCCGTATAGGGCCATGCTCCGCAAGATGCCGGCATAGAGGCGCCGGCATTTCGCCTTGGGCCCCCCCAGGTTCGGGAGGAGCCACGAGAGGGCGTCCGCGGCCTTTAACAGGCGCGTCGACAGCCCGCTGAAATGCGGGCCGAAGCGCCACCTGTCGTCCAGCACCAGGCCCAGATACTTCATCTGGGGCTGGACCCCTATCCTGACGCCTTCTACGACTATGTGGGCGTCGGGAGGGCAGCGCTGCCGGGGACCGCGAAAGAACACGGCCTCCGTCTTGTGCAGCGCCACCCTCAATCCCAGGCGGCGGATCCTCTCTGCCACCAAGGATCCACCAGCCGAGGCCAGACAGGCCGCATCCCCGAAGCTCCTCCCCCGGGCAGTGAGGAGAGTGTCATCCGCGTAGCAAATGACACTGGTGCCCGGGAGGAGGGCTCCCCGCAACAGCCAATCGAATCCGATGTTCCACAAGGGGGGCCCCAGCACCGACCCCTGCGGAACACCGGACTCTGCGCCGTACCGCCTCACCCTGGCCGTCTTGTCCACGAGGAGGACCTCTCGGTCCTCCAAGTAGCTGGCCAGGAGGTCCCGCAGATATTGGGGCACTCCGTGATACCGGAGCGCCTCCAATATCGTCGAGTGGGGGACGGAGTTGAAGGCGTTGGCAATGTCGAATGATACCGCCAGCACTCCGTCCCCCGCCTCCACTGCCTCCTTCACCTGACCCTTGAGTAGGGCCAGCGCGTCGATCGTCGAACGCCCACGACGGAAACCAAATTGGGCGTCCGACAGATCCGGCCCTACCACCCGCAAGTGGCTTTCCAGCCTCCCGGCGACAATCCCCTCGAACAGTTTACCGACCTCATCGAGCAGAACGATGGGCCGGTATGCCGAGGGGGAGTCCACCGGGCGTCCCTCCTTCCGGAGGAGGCACAACTGCCCCTCCTTCCACAGTTTCGGGAACCTCCCAGCCGTAAAGCACGCGCTGAAGAGGTCCCGAAACCTGTCCTCCATTTGGGTGGCGGCGATCGACACCACCCGCGCGGGGACGCCGTCTGGCCCGGGGGCCGTCTTTTTTGCGCGGAAGCTGAGTACCCCCGCGTAGAACTCCGCCGCCGTCACCGGGGGGACCTCCTCCTCCGGCGTATCCGCCCCTTGCGGAGGAACCATCGTTGGTGGGGTGAAGTCGGTCCTGCGCGGAAACAGAGACCGGACCACCCCATCCAGCAACGCTGGCTCGAGGGTCTCCGACAGTGGGGGACCATAGGGGCGGAGCTGGTTCCGCGCCGCCTTGTATGGTCTCCCATAAGGATCCCTGTCGAGACCCTCCAGCATCTCGGCCCTTGCCGAGTCTTGCGCAGCGCCCATTGCAGACTTTAGGGCGGCCGCAGCCTCTCGGTAAGAGGCGTACAGGCGGTCCTCTTCTGCCCGGTCTCGGTTTTGGGCGCTGCGCCGTCGACTCCGCGCGTAGGCCCTTCTGGCCGCCACACAGGTGGCCCGGAGTCCCGCCAGCTCCTCCGTCCACCAGTAGACGGCACGACGGGGAGGCGGACGGCGAGACCGAGGCATGCTGAAGTTGCACACCTCGGTCAAGGACCCCCTGAGCCGCCCCCAACCTAACCTAACCTAACCTAACCCCCAGGCCATATCCCGGGACCCAGGGACGTTCCTTGCACTGGCCAACAAGTGCCTGGAGCACGGACACTTCCCTGGGGCCTGGAAAGTAGCCACGGTGGTGGCCCTCCGCAAGCCCGGCAAGGAGTCCTACACCACCCCAAAATCGTACAGGCCGGTTGGCCTCCTGCCAGTCTTAGGCAAGATTCTCGAGAAAATGCTAGTAGCCAGGCTAAAGTGGTATCTGATCCCGCGGCTCAGTACTCGCCAGTTTGGTTTTATGCCCCAGCGGAGCACCGAGGACTCCCTCTACACCATGATACAACATATCAAAGGGAAGCTAAGAGAAAAGAAGCTGATCACTGTTGTATCACTGGACATAGAGGGAGCCTTCGATAGCGCATGCTGGCCGGCAATCAGGACCAGACTGGCTGAGGAAAAGTGCCCGGTAAACATCAGGCGCATGCTGGATAGCTACCTGACTGGTAGGAGCGTCCGAGTCAGGTACGCGGGTGCGGAGTGTTTAAGGCACACAAACAAGGGGTGTGTGCAAGGGTCTATTGGCGGTCCGATTCTATGGAATTTAATACTCGACCCTTTGTTGAAAGGTTTGGAGGAGCGGGGCGACTACTGCCAGGCTTTTGCCGATGACGTGGTCATGATTTTCAGCGGTGACACAGCATTGGAAGTTCAAAGACATGCCAATGCCGCCCTCGAGTATGTTCGGGAGTGGGGCATCCGAAACAAGCTGAAGTTTGCACCACATAAAACTTGTGCAATGGTAATAACCAAAAAGCTAAAGTACGATGTCCCGCTCCTATCCATGGGCGGGGTAGACATTGGCATGTCCAGGGAAATTAAAATACTGGGGCTCACCGTTGACCACCAGCTCACCTTCAACACCCACGTCTCTAACGTATGCCGAAAAGCCGTTAATATTTATAAACAGCTGGCACGGGCGGCCAAAGTGAGCTGGGGCCTTCATCCGGAAGTCATCCGCGTCATCTACACGGCAGTGGTCGAACCCATCATCCTGTACGCTGCGAGCGCGTGGGCACCTGCCGCCAATAAAGTAGGGGTGATAAAACAGCTCAGCGTGGTCCAGAGGGGATTTGCCCAGAAGTTGTGCAGAGCCTACCGCACGGTCTCCCTAAACTCGGCACTGGTGCTGGCTGGGATACTCCCACTTGACCTTCGTATACGGGAAGCGGCTGCGTTGTACGAGGCCAAGAGGGGGGTGCCCCAGCCAGCACTGGGAGGCAGAGAGGTTGAGCGGATGGCTCCAGCAGCAGAAGCTCCGCACCCTGCGGACCAACTGAACCTAGAGTTCGGAAGCTTGGTAGATGAAGATCAATACCACAACCACAGCCATTTCGCTGTGCGAATCTTTACAGACGGCAGCAAGATTGAGGGCAAAGTCGGAGCGGCGCTATCCGTGTGGAATGGCACCGCCGAAACTAGAGCCCTCAAACTTGCCTTGCCGTCTTACTGCACCGTCTACCAGACTGAACTCCTAGCCCTACAAAGAGCTGCAGGAGAGGCGCTCAAGCGTAAGGACCGTACGTTCGGCATCTTCAGTGACTCCAGGGCGGCCCTTCAGTCGGTAGCAAACGTGAGCTCCCCCCATCCCTTAGCAGTGGAAACAAGGGACATCATTCGACGCTGCAAACTCCAGAATAAGAGTGTCTCCTTATTCTGGATTAAAGCCCACGCGGGGTTGGAGGGAAACGAGCGAGCCGACCAGCTTGCAAAGGAAGCTGCCTTGGCGTCGAAGAGGAAGCCGGATTACGACTTGTGTCCTGTTTCATTCGTCAAGCGGCAGATCCGTATGGAGTCGCTCGACGAATGGAACCACAGGTATCAGCAAGCAGAAACAGCGGGCGTCACCAAAATGTTCCTCCCAAGTGCGATCGACGCCTACAGGACTGTGCTAAAAATGAAACCGGCTGGTTTATTGACGCAAGTCTTGACGGGGCACGGTGGGTTCTCCGAATACTTGCATCGTTTTAAGTGTAAGGAGAACCCAGCGTGCATTTGCGAACCAAATAAGGTGGAGTCGATCGCACACATCTTGACAGAATGCCCAGTACACGAAACGGAGAGATACGACGCCGAACGGAAAATGGACACAAAGATAAGCGTTCTCAATCTAAAAAATATAATGGCGGAAAGTCGAAGCAGGAAAATATTGATAGAATACTGCTTAATAGTTGCAAATAAAGTTATAGAGCGCAATAAAACAAAGTAAAAACTATGCTTTTCCAAGTATAAACATTTCATTTTAGAAAAGGTACTTGGATTAAGTATGAGCATTTAATCAAAGTAGTCGCTAGGAACAGTCCTGGAAGCAATAAAATATGTTAGCAAGTCCCAAATTATGTAATTCTAAATAACTTATAGATATATAATATGATGTGAAAATGGCAAAACATGTAATAGTATTAAGTAGTATTAATAAGATAGAATAAGAAAGATTGTAAAGGTAAATAAAGTATAGATATGTAAGATGTTGTCTAAATAATGGCAAACACATGTTATAGTATTAAGTAGTATTAATAAAATAGAATAAGAAAGATTGTAAAGATAAATAAAGTATAGATATGTAAGATGATGTAAAACGTCAAAAACCAGTAATTGTATAAAGTAATAGCAAAAATATAGAATAACAACGATTGTAAAGATTAATAAAAACAATTGTGTACTCGTGTCATCCCTGAAATAAAAATAAAAGAGATTTATAGAACACGATAGGGTAAACTAGAAGGGCATCCCACCCTTGAGACATAAAAGACGAATGTACGAAAGAAAGACCAAGTATGAAGAATGAAAGTACGAGAGGCATAAGAGCGGGAACTGGAATGAATGTATATAGACTAGTAAGATTTTTGATTAAAAAGGTCTCTGATTTCCTATGTCAGAGGAAAAAAAAATAAAAAAAAAAAAAAAAAACCTAACCTAACCTTTTTTTTTTTTTTTTTTATTAAGCGGTGAAAAATGCCTAACGCATACCGCACCGTCCGGGGAGACGGTTTGGTTATGTGGGGCTTGCACCCACTAAAAAACACCGCCGTGAGCCTACTGTCGCTTTGCGGATGGGCCACGAGAACTGCTACGCATGACGTTCGCGACCCATCCAGCGCTGCCCGCCTTCGGGCACCAACTCCTTGGCGATGTCCGGGCTCACCTGAGACATCGCCTCCACTCGTGAGGGCCGTGCAACGCAACGACGATAGACTCCCCGGTCTATCGCCCGCTGGCACCTCCTAGGGCGGCATCAGGTCGCCATGGCGCCTCCTCCGCCGCCCTGTCCTCCTGCGGCGAATCGCGTCAGCGAGGGAGTCTTCCTCCCTGACGCGCTCCGCCGCCTCCTTCTGCGAGATAACATCCTCGCAAAAGGACGCTACCGCCTCCCATGCCCCCCTGCTGTTGACCATGGCTTTAGCCACGGCCGGCAAGGAGAGGTCTGCTCCGATTGCTGCTGCGAGAGCAAACGACGAAATATCCCCGACCATAACGCGCGAAATAGCGCGGTCTAGACTGGACTCCCTCCCATGTCAGAATATTAGCCACGGACAGTAACATTCCCCGAAGAATAAGAATCTCTTCCCATTCCTCGGGGAAGGATACTGCCGCGCCCAGGGTGCACCGTCCCAGTAACTGCTGTTCCCTCCAGACGTATCGAGAGGGACCGGCAGCCACTAGGCACACGAGGAGGAATTCTGACAACGCACCCCAACCTTTTTTTTTTTTTTTTTTAATTAAGCGGTGAAAAATGCCTAACGCATACCGCACCGTCCGGGGAGACGGTTTGGTTATGTGGGGCTTGCACCCACTAAAAAACACCGCCGTGAGCCTACTGTCGCTTTGCGGATGGGCCACGAGAACTGCTACGCATGACGTTCGCGACCCATCCAGCGCTGCCCGCCTTCGGGCACCGTTCGCGTGAGCAACCCCATTTCTGAATGTTGGTACTGAGGCGCACCTTTTTCCCATACAAAGTTAAACAACGTCTAAAGACGTCCCGCCGTAATACGTACGTCTTAGAACTGTGTTATGTGGCGCAACGTTATTTCACGTCTGACGTTTATATACGTTGCCGCCACCACGCTGGTCTGATATACCATGCTAAACGACACAACGTTCATAGGCGTCAACTTAAATTTAGGAAATTGAAATGATACAACTGGCTAGGAATATAAGTTTAATCAAAAAATCTTTAACATTCTTAAGTGTCCGAGTCAAAAATCTTTAATACTTTTTAATCAGCCTTAATTGTATAGGTATGTACCTATTTAATAATTAACAATGTTTAATGTTAGGTAGGTATACTAAAATATGAAGATGTAGACTATAGGTTTGTAGCTGTTTGATTATGCCACTCTTCAAAACATGAAGGGCATAGAGCAGGCTTCTCTGGGCACCCTTTGCACCTATAGCTAGTTTCTCTCCGTGTCTTGTTTTTAGTACACATCTTGCATTTCAAAAATGTATTCTTATTACAAGAGATTTTCTTAGGTATCTTTTCAGGCCAGTGACCAATCGGAAAAGATGTTTCTTCATTCGAGGATGGTACAGATTCGTTTCTTACTTTCTGTCGATTATCATATCTATGATGTTTTATCAGTTTGTCTGGTTTTAGAGCTGGATCTAATTTTAAGAGTTTTATTATTAAATCCTCCCGAAAGTCTATAAATTCATAACTCTTAGTATTACCTTTACGATATTTTTTATAAATATAAAAGCTGTTCCAAACTGCTAGGTCTAGTATATGGAAAAGTACCTTTTTATACCACCTTACTGTCTTACTGGGAGATGAATAGTATGAGACCATTTGGTCGGAACGGTCAATACCTGACATATATTTATTATAAATCGAGATTTCCAGCGGTTTAGATTTAGGTTGACCGTGTCTGTTATGATCATTAATTATTTTTGGATGGTTTAGGGTGGTAATCATGTGTACAGGTCTTTTGTCGACCCATTTGGACACGTATACTTTATTTTTCTCGCCCAAACATACTGTCCTTTTTTAAGTTTTTTAGAAACAACTACTTTAGGATTATCTTTCCTATTTGACCTTAAAGTTCCATTGGTATGTGTTTTTAAATCTAATAGTTTTTCAGACAAGGGCACCGAATTATAATAATTGTCCATAAAAAGATGGTGGCCTTTCAACATATAGGGACTCATTAGCCGAAGAACGAGTTTTTCTGTTTTCTTTCCTTTATCAGCAGGATCATCGGTCTTCCCAGCGTACATAATTATATTGAGAACAAATCCTTCTGCAGTCGTCAGCTCGTAAAATTTTATTCCATATCGTGCTTTTTTGCCTTTCATGTACTGTCTGAACTTAATTCTTCCTCTAAACAACAGTAAAGATTCATCTAACAAAAGCTCTTTTTCAGGTTTATAACAATTTTGAAATACTTTGCACATGTTATTTATAAAATTATCGATCTTAGCACTTCCTTTAGCGTTTAAGTCTGAAGCGTAAAGACATCTTAGTATTTGTTCGAATCTTCTTTGTGACATACTATATGGAAATATTGGATGATAATACAGAATGTCTGAATAGGTGAACAGTTTTCGTTTTTTAGGAACAGATATTTGTCCTTGTAATAAACACAGTCCGAGAAATTTAAGAAATTCTTCTTCTTCAACTTTCCTGAATGAGTATCTACGACTATGTCTCGTCATTGGTCTATTTTTATTGCAAAGAGCCTCACCATATTTATTTGTATGGTCGATAACTTGCCTAACAATATGAGATGGAAATAATTGTCTGAATACATCGAGAACCGGAGTATTTTCATCCATATGAAACTGAACGCCTGTTGATGTAGAATCGAAATTGAATTCTGGGATATCTAATGTTGTGTGTTCCCAATTTACAGTTGTAGGTGGTGTAACGGGCCTGTTATGCCTCTCTGATACATTGCTTGGGCCTGGTTCTGGGTCTTGCATAGGTATATTCGAACTATAATCAGCCTCCTGATGCTCTTCGACCGTTTGGGTAGTATTAGACTGGATTATTGATTCCGATTGCACAGATTCACATGAAGTAATAGAATCATCCTGACTACGTGGAACATTTTCAGTTAGTGTCACATCTTGACGCTCGTCAGAGTCAGTCTGTAGCGATTCGGTTTGGTTCACATCAGATGATGACGATGAGCTCAAACTAGAGGTACGATTACGCAATGGAGCTGTATTTACGGGTTGAGAGCTATTAGAAGAACGATTACGACGATATAACCTAGTTCTATTTACAGAAGGATTGCTGCTGTCACTACTAACTTCATCATTACAAGGATTATAGTCACCATCAGATCCATACTGATCATCATCACTAACACTAAATGGGTCTGGTATCGTGCTTCCCGTCGACGACGCTTCTCCGAAAAGTTTCATAATACGTTCTTCTTCCTTATCCATCTATAACAAAGCAATATTATACCTTTACTAAAGCAAACAGCAATATAAATATATGTTACCGTATTATAAAAACCTTTACACCATATATTATAAGATTATTACCATGTTCTCACTGTTCAAAATAAGCAAATGCAAAAAAAGCACAGAAAAACCGTTACGAACTTCTCTTTCAAAATTATATCAAATTCATGTTAGTTATGACATTGTTTGTTACTCAAAAACATGCGGATACTTATTCCAAATAAGTGTAATAAAGAAAGGGGTTTGAGTAACTTTGTATGGACTTGTGGCGTCATTTTTTTTTTGAGCGGCCACCAATAATTTTCATGTTACTTTGTTCTGCTGTGTTAAGTACACATATATGTTCAATTATTTTTATCCCAAGTGATATCAAAGCTGAGATATTTGAATTTGAAGATTTTAAAAATGTAGTCTCTATAAATACTTCAATTACCGTCCTGCGTGAAAAAAATCTTAGTTATGTTTTTAGAAGATTGATATTAGTTATTGGCTTTACTGTTTCACGACCGTCTGTCAATGTGACGTTAGTATTGGGCCATAGGAAATAATAAAAACACATTATTATACTTTATTGCATTTATTACATGATTTTTAAAAACACATTTATTAACTTTCTTCGTCCATTTCGTTCTCAATGTCATGTCGAATAATGGTATCTAAAAATTGTGCCGGCAGAGTCAGATTATTTTGATATCTGCCCCATCCCATGTACCATATAATGGACATTATATGCGCAAAGCAGCCTAAGGTCCGTTTCCCGATTATTCATGAGCAATAGTGACCCAATATTGCATCCAGCCATTGTGCATGTTGCCCTTCCAGTCTTTCTACGAGAATATACGCGTAATATGTCCGTCTAGATGAATGTCTGGATTGTATCCTGCCTCTAAGAAGCCACGGATCAATCCAGTTATAGGTTTCCGCCGAAAAATCATTCATATTGGGTTCTCTGCATACTTCAATCACATATGAACCGTCACTTTTTACATGTTCTCCGTAGTAGCTACGAGCTTGTTGTACTTGATACGTTCCATGTGCATAGAGAATTAAATCATCTTCACTTAAAATAGAAAAGTCATCCAACCCAGGAACTTCAGCATTCATAGATTCAAAATCAGCCCTTCTATTCATATTATTCGTAATGACATACTCGGATAGTTGATTCCGTGGACTATGGTGAGGTATACGATTTACTATTTCCTGTGTTAGCCTACGATCAGTCAGTGGTACCCCAAACATATTTAATAATGCTGCAGCTATTATTTCTTCAAATAAATGACTTGCAGCTACATTAAAATTCTGAGACCGAAGCTGACAGAACTGATTTTTTAATCTGCCATTAATGGTTTCGACCACCCAACGGCACATGGTTACTTTTCTTGAATCGTTGGCTTGTTGTGTAGTAAGCTGGTATTAATTTTCATCTTTAGATGAATATATGCACGGTGTCCACATGTCTCCACATCTTCGATGCAGTCTCTGAATCCTCTGTCTAAGATTAGCACATCGTCCTCATGAAAGAACCAATGAAAGGGATCATATGGATCCTTAAAGATCTCTGAGAGAATCGTCGCATCGGATTTAGTAGCCTCATATAAACCATATATGTCTATGATGTGGCCATCAGGACAAACCAGTAAAGGCTTTAAGAAATGCCGGAACTTGTGTAAGCTATAAGATTTTCTCTGAAAGTAGTAATTGCTACTTTTTGCAAATAAATGTACGTGCCATCTAGTATGATTATGGCCTTCCTTTCATTCAAAGAACCATCAGGATTGCCAAATAATGTATTTGGGATTGTTAAACATCTCGATATAACATTATTATTTAGAATTCTTAAAAAAATATGGCAGACACCTAAAAGAGTGCAATAACATAATAACTTCTTCGATTTCAATTACCAATACAAAACCAAATATCTCAGTTCCGATATGGTTTAGAGAAATGTGTCCATAATAGCTTTTGATCGCTGTATTCTGTTCTTTCATAATATCTAAGTTTCATTACTGGCCGCTCAACTTCAAAACGACGCCAACTTTACCCAAACCCCTTTATAATATTTACTAACCTTTTATGATAAAATATTACGTAATCCAGAAAATTTGCACGGCGTTCACAACAAACACACGTTAGATCATCTCACTGCGCGCAGGTCAACTGTCGGTGGGGATAGCGGTACAAGGGAGGGCGTCATAAGACGTTGCGAGTTTGTGCGCGCGACCTTTGCATGTGTGCGTACAAAACTAGAAAGATGATTTTTTTTTATGTCACGTGGCGGTGTAAGCTATGGAAATCGAATGTGTTGCGGCGCTAAGTAGATGCACCATAGGAATTTGCCCATAAAATAGACGGCCAGAGACGTTCCGTCAAAATAAATATGACAATCTACAGGACGTCATATGACGTTGCGCCATTTCATAATTATATCAACACGACGTTGTAAGACGTTGCTCACGCGAACGTGATATATAATATGATGTGAAAATGGCAAAACATGTAATAGTATTAAGTAGTATTAATAAGATAGAATAAGAAAGATTGTAAAGGTAAATAAAGTATAGATATGTAAGATGTTGTCTAAATAATGGCAAACACATGTTATAGTATTAAGTAGTATTAATAAAATAGAATAAGAAAGATTGTAAAGATAAATAAAGTATAGATATGTAAGATGATGTAAAACGTCAAAAACCAGTAATTGTATAAAGTAATAGCAAAAATATAGAATAACAACGATTGTAAAGATTAATAAAAACAATTGTGTACTCGTGTCATCCCTGAAATAAAAATAAAAGAGATTTATAGAACACGATAGGGTAAACTAGAAGGGCATCCCACCCTTGAGACATAAAAGACGAATGTACGAAAGAAAGACCAAGTATGAAGAATGAAAGTACAAGAGGCATAAGAGCGGGAACTGGAATGAATGTATATAGACTAGTAAGATTTTTGATTAAAAAGGTCTCTGATTTCCTATGTCAGAGGAAAAAAAAATAAAAAAAATAATAAAAAAAAAAAAAAACCTAACCTAACCTTTTTTTTTTTTTTTTATTACGCGGTGAAAAATGCCTAACGCATACCGCACCGTCCGGGGAGACGGTTTGGTTATGTGGGGCTTGCACCCACTAAAAAACACCGCCGTGAGCCTACTGTCGCTTTGCGGATGGGCCACGAGAACTGCTACGCATGACGTTCGCGACCCATCCAGCGCTGCCCGCCTTCGGGCACCAAGTCCTTGGCGATGTCCGGGCTCACCTGAGACATCGCCTCCACTCGTGAGGGCCGTGCAACGCAACGACGATAGACTCCCCGGTCTATCGCCCGCTGGCACCTCCTAGGGCGGCATCAGGTCGCCATGGCGCCTCCTCCGCCGCCCTGTCCTCCTGCGGCGAATCGCGTCAGCGAGGGAGTCTTCCTCCCTGACGCGCTCCGCCGCCTCCTTCTGCGAGATAACATCCTCGCAAAAGGACGCTACCGCCTCCCATGCCCCCCTGCTGTTGACCATGGCTTTAGCCACGGCCGGCAAGGAGAGGTCTGCTCCGATTGCTGCTGCGAGAGCACGGCGCTGCACCACCCAAGCAGGACAATGCTCGAGGATGTGAAGCGCCGTATCCTCGCTGCAGCCGCACTGGTGACACACGGGAGTCGCCTCCCGTCCACTTTGTGCAGGTATTTGCCAAAGCAGCCATGCCCTGACAACACCTGCACCAGACGGAAGGACAACGTCCCGTGTCGCCTCCGTAGCCACTCCTCCAGGATCGGCTGGATAGCCCCCACTGTCCAGTGACCTGCACTGGGCGTCTCCAGCCTCACCCTCCAAATCCGCAGGGCTTGGGCTTGGGCCTCCCTACGCCACCTCGTGACCAGCTCAGACGGCGGGCGTCTGCCACTCTCCGCTTGCAGGTGTACGCCACGCCAGTAGAATTCGGCGAGCACCTGCGCCTCCAGATCCCACGGGGGCGTGCCCGCAAGGGCACACGCCGCTTCCGCAGATACGGTGCGGTATCCGCGTATGACCCTGACTGCCATGACTCTTTGCGGTCTTCGCAGAAGAGCCTTATTTTGGGCAGACAGGGACTCCGCCCACACCGGGGCCCCATAGAGCGCCATCGAGCGGATCACCCCCGTGTAAAGCCGTCGGCAAACGACGTTCGGTCCACCCAGGTTCGGCAACAGCCGGCTGAGGGCAGACGCCGTGCCGATCAGCTTCGGCGCGAGCTGACCAAAGTGCTTGCCGAAGTTCCACCTCCGGTCCAGAACCAGGCCCAAGTATTTCATACTTGCCCGCACCGCTATTGTTGCACCACCAATAGTGAGGTGTGCGCCAGCCGGTGCCCCCCCCCCCAGTTTTCTCGGGGGGGGACAAAGTACGGCTCAGCGACCACCGCCACATTTATCGACCACTGCGCCATGCTCAGGACCAAGAGATCCTGAGCCCTGGTGCAGTGGTTGATATTCGCCTGGAGGAAACGGACGTGTGCCATCACTGACACTCCATTTCCCTGGCGTTTCCTACCACAGGCCGGGAGTCGGCCAAAGAGCTGCTGGGGGGTGCGGCCCCCGCAGGTCTTGTCCACCGCCTGTTGCGCTTTCTGGGCGCGCCGCAAGCGTTGCCACCTATGCTGTGTCCCGCGGACTTGCCTGCAGCGGTACACAAGCTGCAGTTTGGTTCCGCGGAGCACTGGGCTGCCTTATGCCCAGGCTGACCGCAGCGATAACACAAATCGCTGCGGTCTGTTTCGCCGGTGCACAGTGCCCGGACGTGACCTTTTTCCAGGCACCGGTAGCACTGCATGGCCCTGGGTGCCAGGAGTTTAACTCTCGCTGACACCCAGCCCACCAGCAGACGTCCCGCGTCGGCGACCTGCTTTGCCGCAGCCGCCGGACACCGCACCCAGATGGTGCCAAGCCCGCCAGCATTGACGCGGATGCCGCCCGCCCGTACATTTTCTGGCGGGCATCCGCCGCTCCGGGCTATGGCCGCCACCACCTCCTCTGGGGTCACTGAGTCGTCCAGCCCATCGACCCGAACCTCAGCCGTCTTTATGGGCCTGGACACCCGGGCCTCCTCGGGGTTGAGGACGTCCCTCAGCTTTGCAGCTAGGGAGTCCGCCCTCTCGGCACTGCTGGTCCCCGCCAACTCAAACATTTTGGCCCCTGTGGCTGCTGTCCTGAAACGGAAGCCATCTGGGGTGCCAAAATCAGCGAAGACCAGCTTGCCCCTTGCCTCCGCCAGTACCTTCTGGTACGTTACCCCCCTCTCCTTGGCTTCGGGCTGCAGCGTGACCACTACAGCCTCGGAGCGAGGCACACGGATCCTTGGGACCTGCCCCTTGGAGCCCGGAACGTTCTTGGCCTTTCGGCGCCTCTTTCGCCTCTTTTTGCGGCCTTCGGCCGTCTTCCAAGCACCCTCGTTGGGAGCCGGGTCGTCAGGGTTTTTGGCCCCTTCTGTGGGCCTTACGGCCACTTTCGAGGGCCTCTTGGCCACCTGCGAGGGCCCCTTGGCCGCCTGCGAGGGTTTCTTGGCCACTTGCGAGGGCTTTTTGGCCATCTGTTTGGGCTTTTTTGGCGAAGGTGGCGCTTTAGCTACCTGTGCCCACGTTGGCCCAGCCGTTGCTGGAGCGGGCTCCGCCTCCTTTCTCCGCTTATCTGCCGCCAGCGGCGGACGAAGGCTAATAGGGGGGTTTAGCCTGGGCTCTATGCTGTCCAGGCGGGCGGTCATGATGCTCAACAGACGGTTGAACTGGTCTTCCCCCAAAGACCCGTCCTGTGGCAGAGCACGACTGTCCGTAGTCATCGCACCCTGCTGCCGGCTGAAGTCCGCCCTTAGGGCACTGACCGCCCGCTGTAGCTCCTCCATCCTCGTTTGGAGTCGGTAGTTCTCTTCCCGGAGCTTAACGGTCTCCTCCGAGGTCGTTCGATCAAGGAGGACATCCACTGCCTCCTTTATTCCATCTGCCGCCTCTTTCAGGGCCCGCATGAAGGTTCCCTTTAGGTTGCCCGATTTTGTGGCTACCTTCAAAACGACGTCCACGCCATCCAAAACCTGGCGGCTGAGGGCCTCCGCCGTCAAGCCCTCAGGAGCTACGGCGGTCTGGGACCGCCTCTCCCTTGCCCGACGAGCCAACTCAGCGACCTCATCGGTCGCGATGGCCTTCCGGCCTTCTCTCCTCGCGGCATTGAGCTCCGCCTTGGAGCTCACCAATGCAATGGAGGTCTCGGCATTACCCTGCTCCACCTGCACAGCACCGTCGGAGTCGCTAACTCCACTGGCCATCGGTGCATCGGGGAGCTTCAGGAAGCGGCCCCGGGAGTCGCGTGACGATACCGGAGTGTTCGCACCGGAAGGTGGCCCGCGTCCTCTGCCCCTCCTGGCTGTTGGCACCTTGGGGGCTGGCAGGTTCTCCTCGCTAGAGGACATACCCGCCGAACCCACGTCCGACTCACAGGCACGCGACCGTTTCCCCCAAAACTTGGAGGGAGCCGCCACAACTGCTTGCGGTGTGTCGTCGACCTCCGACAACACACTCACCCTCTCCAGAACCACACGTGGTTCTGCTGGAGCCTGTGCTCCCGTCCTCAGTGACGCAGTGCCAGAGTCCGACACTGCGTCTGTCTTAAAATTAAAGGAGATCAGGTCTTCAAAAGACCTCGATCTCGAGGAGCCTCCTCGGCTCTTGTTGCCATCGGCAAGTGGTATAGGTGATAAACGATTGCTGCCCTCACCAGAATACGGTGGGCTTGACGACCCCGAAGGGATCGTGGCGGATTCTCCAGCTGTTGTGCAGCTGGTACCGCCCTGGGGTATATTCTTACAATTCGTCTTTTTCATTGTTTTTTGTTTTTCCTTTGAAGGGTGTGGTCCCTGTCTCCCTACTTTCTTAACTTAATGCCCCCCCCCCATTTTTATTTTTTAAAACCCTTTATGACTATTCTATCAACCTCACAGTCATGTCTGATGGGCAGACACGTACCAGAGGGCGATGAATGCCAAGTTCACGTACCGTCCGATGAGCCCGCTCCGTGAGCCATCGCACGGTACACGACGAAAAGCCAGCCCAGATTCACTCCCCGAGAGTTTCGAGGAGTAAATCACTAATCACGTACCGTCCGATGAGCCCGCTCCGTAAGCCATCGCACGGTACACGACGAAATATCCCAGCCCTGATTCACTCCCCGAGAGCTTCGAGGAGTGAATCACTAATCACGTACCGTCCGATGAGCCCGCTCCGTAAGCCATCGCACGGTACACGACGAAATATCCCAGCCCTGATTCACTCCCCGAGAGCTTCGAGGAGTGAATCACTAATCACGTACTGTCCGATAAGCCCGCTCCGTGAGCCATTGCACAGTACACGACGAAATAACCCAGCCCTGATACACTCCCCGAGAAATTCGAGGAGTGAATCACTAATCACGTAGCGTCCGATGAGCCCGCTCCGTGAGCTATCGCACGATACATGACGAAACAAACCAGCCCTGATTATCTCCCCGAGAACTTCGAGGAGTGAATCACTAATCACGTGCCGTCCGATGAGCCCGCTCCGTGAGCCATCGCACGGCACACGACGAAATATCCCCGACCATAACGCGCGAAATAGCGCGGTCTAGACTGGACTCCCTCCCATGTCAGAATATTAGCCACGGACAGTAACATTCCCCGAAGAATAAGAATCTCTTCCCATTCCTCGGGGAAGGATACTGCCGCGCCCAGGGTGCACCGTCCCAGTAACTGCTGTTCCCTCCAGACGTATCGAGAGGGACCGGCAGCCACTAGGCACACGAGGAGGAATTCTGACAACGCACCCCAACCTTTTTTTTTTTTTTTTTTTAATTAAGCGGTGAAAAATGCCTAACGCATACCGCACCGTCCGGGGAGACGGTTTGGTTATGTGGGGCTTGCACCCACTAAAAAACACCGCCGTGAGCCTACTGTCGCTTTGCGGATGGGCCACGAGAACTGCTACGCATGACGTTCGCGACCCATCCAGCGCTGCCCGCCTTCGGGCACCAACTCCTTGGCGATGTCCGGGCTCACCTGAGACATCGCCTCCACTCGTGAGGGCCGTGCAACGCAACGACGATAGACTCCCCGGTCTATCGCCCGCTGGCACCTCCTAGGGCGGCATCAGGTCGCCATGGCGCCTCCTCCGCCGAACGCACCCCAACCTAACCTAACCTTTTTTTTTTTTTTTTTTTTTTTTGTTGTCGCTGGGAAAAAATGCATTACGCATACCCTCCCATCGGGGGATGGGAGGGGTATGTGGGACTCCCCGGGCGGACCCGGTATACCCTCTAAAACGACCCAGCGGCATTCCCGCTTCGTCCGAGTGGCGGGGAACTGGGAAACCGGCATAGCCTTTGCGTCCAGTCCTCCGCCGACGATTGCCCTTCATGGCGGACCCCTCACGCCCTCACGGGTGTGGGGGGTCGGGAATGACAGACGAAGGTGACGGGTGCAATGCGGGCGAAGGCACCCCCGCGCCTGTCGCCCGCCCGTCACCATGGGGAGGGAGAGGACGACGCCTTCTCCGACCCCTTCTTCTGCGGAGCGGCGCAGCGAGAGGATCGTCCTCCCGCGCGCGCTCCGCCTCCTCCTTTTGCGACATTACGTCCTCGCAAAAGGAGGCGACTGCTGACCAGGCCTCCTCGCTCCCCAGCATGGCGTCGACCACGCCGGGAAGCGAGAGGTCCAGTCCGACCACCGCGGTCAGACCGCGGCGCAGCTCGGACCAAGCCGGGCACACCTCGAGGGTGTGCTGCGCCGTGTCTACCGGCGCGCCGCAGTCGTGGCACGCCGGGGTTTCCTCCCTCCCGATCCGGTGCAGGTGCGATCCGAAACAGCCATGCCCGGACAACACCTGCACCAGACGGAAAGAGAGGAAACCGTGGGACCGCTCGAGCCAGCCTTGCAGGACCGGACCAAGCGCGTCCAACGTCCGGCGGCCAAAGGCGGCGCTGGCGAGGTCCTCCGACCAATGGAGGACGATGGCGTCCCTCGCCTCTCGCCGCACGGCCTCCCGCTCTTCGCCCATGGGGCGCTCCCCAAGCGCCTTCCGGCGCGCCGTCCATTCGTACACTCTGGCGAGCACCCAAGCCTCCAACTCCCAAGGAGGGGTGCCGGCCAGAGCGCACGCCGCCGAGAAGCCCACTGAGCGGTAGGCCCTCGCCACCCGCTGTGCAATGGCCCGCTGGGGCCTGCGGATGGCGGTCGCATTCTCCCTCCTATGGAGGGAGTCCGCCCAGATGGGGGCCCCGTATAGGGCCATGCTCCGCAAGATGCCGGCATAGAGGCGCCGGCATTTCGCCTTGGGCCCCCCCAGGTTCGGGAGGAGCCACGAGAGGGCGTCCGCGGCCTTTAACAGGCGCGTCGACAGCCCGCTGAAATGCGGGCCGAAGCGCCACCTGTCGTCCAGCACCAGGCCCAGATACTTCATCTGGGGCTGGACCCCTATCCTGACGCCTTCTACGACTATGTGGGCGTCGGGAGGGCAGCGCTGCCGGGGACCGCGAAAGAACACGGCCTCCGTCTTGTGCAGCGCCACCCTCAATCCCAGGCGGCGGATCCTCTCTGCCACCAAGGATCCACCAGCCGAGGCCAGACAGGCCGCATCCCCGAAGCTCCTCCCCCGGGCAGTGAGGAGAGTGTCATCCGCGTAGCAAATGACACTGGTGCCCGGGAGGAGGGCTCCCCGCAACAGCCAATCGAATCCGATGTTCCACAAGGGGGGCCCCAGCACCGACCCCTGCGGAACACCGGACTCTGCGCCGTACCGCCTCACCGTGGCCGTCTTGTCCACGAGGAGGACCTCTCGGTCCTCCAAGTAGCTGGCCAGGAGGTCCCGCAGATATTGGGGCACTCCGTGATACCGGAGCGCCTCCAATATCGTCGAGTGGGGGACGGAGTTGAAGGCGTTGGCAATGTCGAATGATACCGCCAGCACTCCGTCCCCCGCCTCCACTGCCTCCTTCACCTGACCCTTGAGTAGGGCCAGCGCGTCGATCGTCGAACGCCCACGACGGAAACCAAATTGGGCGTCCGACAGATCCGGCCCTACCACCCGCAAGTGGCTTTCCAGCCTCCCGGCGACAATCCCCTCGAAAAGTTTACCGACCTCATCGAGCAGAACGATGGGCCGGTATGCCGAGGGGGAATCCACCGGGCGTCCCTCCTTCCGGAGGAGGCACAACTGCCCCTCCTTCCACAGTTTCGGGAACCTCCCAGCCGTAAAGCATGCGCTGAAGAGGTCCCGAAACCTGTCCTCCATTTGGGTGGCGGCGATCGCCACCACCCGCGCGGGGACGCCGTCTGGCCCGGGGGCCGTCTTTTTTGCGCGGAGGCTGAGTACCCCCACATAAAATTCCGCCGCCGTCACCGGGGGGACCTCCTCCTCCGGCGAAGCCGTCCCTTGCGGGGGAACCATCGTTGGTGGGGTGAAGTCGGTCCTGCGCGGAAACAGGGACCGGACCACCCCATCCAGCAACGCTGGCTCGAGGGTCTCCGACAGTGGGGGACCATAGGGGCGGAGCTGGTTCCGCGCCGCCTTGTATGGTCTCCCATAAGGATCCCTGTCGAGACCCTCCAGCATCTCGGCCCTTGCCGAGTCTTGCGCAGCGCCCATTGCAGACTTTAGGGCGGCCGTAGCCTCTCGGTAAGAGGCGTACAGGCGGTCCTCTTCTGCCCCGTTTAACCTAACCTAACCCTAAATCCGAAAAAAAAAAAAAAAAAAAAAAAAAAAAAAAAAAAGGTCCTGGTGCCGACGGGTTTACTTCGGACATATGCAGTCAGGTAATTAGCAAGTCTTCAGTCAGTGTGGAAAAAATATACCAGCGCTGCGGTATTTGTTTTTCATATATCGCAGCATCATGCTGAGATAGGAGCCTTTTTGGCCTCGCACAGGTCTTTTTTATTATTTAGTTTTAGATTCTTTTTTTTTTTTTTTTATTGTTCCTGTGCTTGTCCCAAATAAATATTTTTCTTTCTTTCTTTCTTTCTTTATATTGTGGAACATCATGCTCGATCCACTACTTAAGAGCCTAGAACGCAGAGGATACTACGTGCAAGCGTTCGCTGACGACATAGTCATGGTTTTCGATGGTACCACGGCGCTAGAAGTGCAAGGACAAGCCAATGTCGCCCTCGAACATGTTCGGGAGTGGGGTGTCGAAAAAAAGCTAAAATTCGCGCCACATAAAACCAGCGCTATGGTTATAACACGCAAGCTCAAATTCGACATTCCACTCTTGCACATGGGCGGGATCGACATTGGCATGTCTAAGGAAGTTAAACTTCTGGGAGTCACAATAGATGAAAAACTCACGTACAACACCCACGTGGCCAATATATGCAGAAAGGCAGTTGGCATATATAAGCAGCTCGCAAGAGCTGCCAAAGTTGGGGTCTTCACCCAGAAGTGGTGCGTACCATATACGTAGCTGTCGTTGAGCCCATAGTGCTGTATGCGGCGAGTGTCTGGGGTCGGGCCGCAGAAAAGATAAGTGTGCGAAAACAGCTGAGCACGATGCAGAGAGGTTTTGTGCAGAAGATGTGTAGAGCATATCGTACGGTCTCATTGAATTCAGCTCTGGTTTTGACGGGATTGCTCCCACTAGACCTTCGAGTACGCGAGGCAGCCTCGCTATACAGGATCAAAAAAGGAGTAGCCGTGCCAGGGCTGGGAGACAGGGAGATCGAACGACCGACTCTAGCAATGGAAGCTCCGCACCCAGCGCGAACCTCGCAGCTGGAATTGATCTGCCTTAGAGACCAGGAGGACGTAGACGAGAATAGTAACTGTGCAGTCAGGATTTTTACGGACGGCAGCAAAATTGACGGGAAGGTTGGCGCAGCGCTCGCTATGTGGGAAGGCGATGTGGAAACAAAGACCGTCAAACTTTGCTTGCCGTCATACTGCACAGTTTACCAAGCAGAACTACTCGCCATATGTGTGGCCACGAGGCAAATTAGGAAACATGCTTCAACTACATTTGGCATCTACAGCGACTCGATGGCGGCCCTACAAACAGTCACTAACCTCGGCGCCCTCCACCCCTTAGCCACAGAAACGCGTGAGAACATAACCAATCTTTCTCAGCAGAGCAAATCTGTGTCCTTGTTCTGGGTCAAGGCTCATGTAGGATTGGAGGGCAACGAGAGGGCCGACCAACTGGCCAAAGAAGCCGCCATCGCCTCAGCCAAAAGAAAGCCTGACTATGACCTGTGCCCCGTCTCCTTCGCGAAGCGGACCCTCAGGATGGAGTCGATCCGGGAATGGGGCGAAAGGTATGAGTCAGGTGAAGTGGCAAAGATCACCAAAATGTTTCTTCCAAACTTTATAGGCAGTGGCCACACTGCCTATAAAGTCGTAAGAAAGTTTGAGCCAACCTGTCAAAGCACACAACTGCTTACTGGCCATGGAGGAATTTCGGAGTATCTGCATCGTTTTAAATGCAAAGCTAGTCCACCGTGCATATGTGCTCCAAACGTCAGCGAGACCGTCCCCCATATAATACTAGAATGCCCAGTATTTTGTAGGGATAGGTATAAGATAGAGCACAAAATAGACACAAGCTTAACGGTAGAGAACATTAAAGATATCATGATAGGAAGATACAGGCAGGAGTTTTTAGATTACTGTTTAAAATTGTTATATAAAGTAATAGATAGAAATAAGACCTAGATAATAGTATAATAATATGATATTGTGGAATATCGTAGACATTATATAAACCTTGCAATAGTTAGAATAATTAGCAAGTAGTTGTAAACGTAACCTAAAATATAAGTGGGATTATAAAACATATTAATTGTAAGTAAAAATTGTAGGTTGTAAATGTGGTGGGTAAATGGTAAAGATTGTATAGCAGTAAGATTCACAAAAAGAGCATAAGCCCAAGCGGCACTGCACAAAAAAATTAAAAAATAATAATAATAATAGCAATTGGCGGTTTTTTAGCCGGTACAGTCCGGCACTGCCTGGGTCCTCCCTTCCCAGGCGTCCATGATGGATTTTTCCCCCTTTTGCTAAATAAAAAAAAAAAAAAGTAAGCACAGGCTTTGACTTCAGTCAGAGGAGTAAGATAAAAAAAAAAAAAAAAAAAACCTAACCTAACCTATACTAAGGACAGCCTTGTCGTTATAAAAGAAGATAACCTACCACCACTCAAGTGGAGAATGGGTAGAATCATTAAACTGTTCCCAGGCAATGATGGTGTCTCCAGAGTAGCTGAGATCCAAACGTCACGAGGCACAATCAAGCGCGCTTCATCAAAAATCTATATATGCCGATATGTTGGGACAAGCAACGCCATCTATCGTATCTAGCAAGAGGATCGATGGGCGACTGCGTCACTGCGAGCGAGATATTCCAGAGACGTCCGCCCGCGGACCTGCGTACCTACGTGAGCAGTCACTCCCACAAAATTATTGTATAAACTGAATATTAAACCCTTTTTAACTGGAGTTTTTCGAGCTTTATTGAAGAGGCCTGCCTGCCCCCCTGTCTTCATTGCCAAAACAATGTTCGTTGTGAACGTTATACAGACCCACTCGTGCGTTCATCCGTCCAGAGTATGTTGGCAGTGACATTTTCTAATAACCACTGGCATAATGCGATTCTCCTTGGCCCATCGCCTTCGTAAATAGCATGCGCTCGACGAAAATGGTACGGATGTAATCCATTCGCATTTAATAATTTCCAAACATATTGGCTAACATTGAATCGCCTGGCCGCCATTGTGGTACTACGACGTGGGTCGCGTTCGAAGTACTCCAGTATGTCTTCCTCTAATTCCGCCGAGTATGGTAGTCTACCGCGGCCCAGCGCGTGTGTGGGTGCTCGAAACTGTCCATGATCGAGGAGGCGCTGGGTTACAGCTAGGATGGTGGAGGTGAAGGGAAGTTGAGGGTCTGTGATTGCGTGTGCGCGCAGTGAGTTCAGGTATTCCGGCTGAGCATACAACCGTCTAGCCTCTTCCAGGTTATGGTGCGCCATCCCATAAAAATCCACCATTGCCCAATATTTCACGTTGGAGTACACGTATTGCTGACTTATTTTTAGCACTTGATTAGGTTGCGCGTGAGTGACCTAATACAGCGAAACGCGCGACGATACTAACTATGAAGGAAGGCTAGACTGTGTAAGCGTGGGGGCGGGGGCGTGGCTTACGGATCATGCTGTCTGATCGATGAATGAATTTTTCATTGGGTACCGTTCGCATGTGCTGCCGATAGTGGATACATTTTACACAGACATATACGTTTAGCGTTACTTCGAGTTCTCATTATTTCCCAAAAAAAAAACACTAAATTTCATTTTGCGTGATTTTTTTTATTTTTACTTTTTGAAAAAATAGTGCCAATCGTTTCGAGTTCGATGATCGAGTTTATGGCTTTCGGTTCCAGAACGACCTAAAAGTAACCGTGTATTTTCTTGCTCTTTGGCGGAAATCCAGACGGTGGCACTTAGTATGTTGTCCACTGTGTAACCTGTGCTTCTCCCCAGACCCATTACCTAGGACTGGATAATTAGCAATTTATGACTACTTTGTTAGCTTGGGTCTAACCTGTTAAAACAAATGTATGTGATAGTAAATAAATAAAAGATAAATAAAAAATCGTGTTTTTAAAAGCTGTTCCTAAAACCGAAGTTAAATATGTTTTTAGGAAAATGGATATATATGAAGACTATGAGTGCCGATGTTGAGGATGATAGATGGGACGAATGCATTAAATCTCTTCAACAGGCTATTTACAGTACTTACCATAAAACTATACACACTGATAGTGATAAGTTACGTCCTGAGCCTGATCATGGAAATCCTACGGATGTAACGAGTTTGCGTAAATGGGTCAACGAAAACATAAAAACCAGTGCAGACAGGCAGAAAGAGAGGTTTGATGGTACTCGTATCGATATTTCAGTCAGTTGTAGACCGATTTTCAAAATTCTTTTTTTATTTGAATAGGTATACTCTCGGGGTGGTCCGATTGTCACCATGTCAGGATCTGATGATGGAATCCTAGGGAAATCGAGGGCAACCCTCAAATTTTATAGGGACGTATTACATCTTTCATATTTTTTCTACTGCTATTCAATTATACGCATCTAGGAGTCATAACCTCATGTTGATGAGCTGATGATGGAAGGTATTACTCCTTAACAGTTAGGAGTTGGAGGATAAATCTTAAGTAAAATATTAACTGCGGACAGATTTTCAAAATTGTTTTTTTCTTTTGTAAGAGTATACTCCCGAGGTGATCCCACTATAACCATGTCAGGATCTGATGATGGAATCTCAGGAAAATCGAGGGTAGCCCTCAAATTTTATTGGCACTATTACATGTTTCGTATTTTTTCTAAAGTTATTCAAATATTCGCATCTAGGAGTCATCACCTCATGTTGATGTGCTGATGATGGAAGGTATAACTCCTTACCGGTTAGGAGTTGGAGGATAATTCTTTAATAAAATATTATGGGTACGTATTTATAGTTGTATTCTTTTAGGTTATCTAGGTGAGCTGATTATGGAATATAAAACTCTTTCAACGGTTTAAAAGTCAAAATCAAAGTCAGAATAATTACTCAAGTAAAATGACTTAGTTCAACTTAGTACGTGCCTACGATTATTTACACTAACAACTAAAAATGAAAAAAAAAAAACATAAAAAAAAACTGATCGTGACGATAGGCCGCCGTGGAGCAAAATGAAACTTAGTGGACTATATACATGTATATTAAGTAAAAGGATAAATTACAACGGTCGGTTGAAATAGGATTCATATGAAAAATGATTAAATAAACGCGTAAGCGCAGCCGTGCGTGGAGGCGTGCAACAGCTGACTGGTGTGGCGCGGGGGCCCGAGCTCGGCCGTCGGCCGGCTGACTCCCCGCTGTCCCTGCACCCCTCGTTCACTGCCGCTGGCGCGCGGCGATGTTGAGAGCAGTGGTCTCAACATGCTCCCCCCGTTGAAGGGTCTTCAAAGGTTGAAACCGGCAGCGGGCAGATGGTGTTGAAGGCGCGCCGGATGACACCCTTTCTTGTGAGGATGTCGGCGATTCTCGCGACGCCATCTCTGCCAGGGAGAACATGTGTGATGCGTCCTAGAAGCCACATAATAGGAGGTAAGGCTTTGTCCTTTATGACAACTAATGTTCCTTCCTCGAGCTCGCCAGACGACCGGCACCATTTTGTTCTCTCTTGCAACCACAGAACATATTCGTGGGAAGTGTTGCTTCAAATATTCAATGCGGCGAAATCGTTGCAAGCTGACTTTGGCGTTTTGGATCTGTGGATGAGGCAGCATAATTAAAGAACGACCAATAAGGAAGTGTGCCGGGGTTAAAGGAGCGAGGTCGGTAAGTTCGTTGGATAGAGGAGTTAAGGGCCTTGAATTTAATATAGCCTCGACTTGAATTAAACAAGTAGCCATCTCTTCAAGGTTAGATTTGTTAAACCCAAAATACGCCGTAGATGATGCTTGGTGGATTTAACTGCAGACTCCCATAGAACTCCCTCCGAAGTGTGGAATATATGCAGGTATAAAGGAAAAGTTTATGCCAGGATCAATGTTATTGTCGTTTAAGTTTTGCGAAAGCAGCCTGACCAACTCATTGAAAGCACCGACAAAGGTTGTGCCGTTGTCGGAAAAGATGTTACGGGGCTTTCCCCTTCGAGCAATGAAGCGGTTAAGGGAAGCTAAGAAGGCCTCCTTTGTAAGGTCTGACACAAGCTCGAGGTGGATGGCTCTCGTAGCTAATCACACGAACACACAAATGAAGCTCTTGATGAGCCTACATCCTCTACCTTTCCGGTCAGCTATCATGATGGGACCGGCGTAGTCCACCCCTGTATCTAAAAATGGAAATTCTCAGTGTAGACGCTGCTCTGGGAGATTACCCATGATAGGCTGAATAGTGCTGGCCTTGATCCTGCAACATTTTACACATTGATGTGTGACCTTTTTAGCCAGGTTCCTATTCAATTGATCAATTCAATTCAATTCAATTCGTTTATTTGCATGAAATATGGTGCTTACAGATCTCATAATACAATACATAGTACTTCATATTCCGCCTACTAAATTCAGCATGCAAATTTAGATTGTGCCATAATTTTAATGAATTAAATAATAATTGTATTCATTGAAATATGTCACGATGGGAAAATGTCAAGAAAATGTCAAACTATGAAAATTACTAATGTCAAACACACAAATAATAATGTTAGAACTATAGAAATTACAATTTTCGAAATAAGCATACAGGAATCAAAGTCAATGTACATTATTCATTCTGTAATAAATTCCTCTTCGTATTATAATTCATAAATTCATTAATAGAATAGAAACAGTTTTCAATAAGCCATGTTCGGAGTCTTTTTATAAATAGATTCGTTGGTAGTTCTCTAATTATCTTAGGTATCTTATTATATATCTTTATTGCCATTCGACTGGTGTTTTTATGGCAAAATGCTGTTCTACACCTAGGCATAGCCAATCTGGTTGGATCCCTTGAGATTTTATATATGTTAACACTATCGGCTTTACTAAATAGGTTTGGGTGTTTTTTTACAAACACTCCCATTTCCAATACGTATAAGCGTGCCAGTGATAATAATTTATGCTCTTTTAATATGTGTCTGCATGATTCCAATGGACCTGCACCAAACACAGCTCGTAAGCACTTTTTTTGAACAATAAAAGCCCTATCGCTGTCCGTAGAATTGCCCCATATTATTATGCCGTATCTAAGCACAGATGAGACGTAACCATGGTAAGCCAGTAGAGCGGCATTTACTCCCACAGTCTTCCTTAAATTTCTTAATATATATATATAGCAAATGCAAAGCTGTTTAGCCTGTTGCATAAGTTATCTATATGTTTTTTCCAATTGCAATTTCTATCAATTAATATGCCTAAAAATTTTGTGTCGTTAACTTCTTCAATGTCATTATCTATCTCCAATAGGATAATGACGAACAGTGGCCAATAAATGTTGTGGCCCAGCATGCAAAAGGCGTACATGAAACATGTTGAACAAAAGAATGCAAATTGTATGAGAACTAGATAATAGAATTGGAATTATTTAACATTGTAATCATAAAATGAATTGTTTAATCTTCCCTAACACGAATAAGATTAGAAAAAGTATCAAAAAAGGAGACAAAGATAGCAGCTTGTTCTTTGCTGGTAACTGTTTACCTGATTTAAGTAAGTGGTACTCTTCCGCGAAAGATTCTATTTGACTAAGCTTTAATAACAAGTTTAAGGATTTATTAAGTTCAGTAGAAGTTAACGAACCAGACTCAAGTGATTTCTTACTGCACTTATTAATGAATTGCATGACATATGCCGGTCACACGCTGTAATGTGCTAAAGTTTGAAAATTTTGAAAATAACGGATTAATAGGATTTTCAATAATGTGATTAGAAACATGACACGAAGAGACTGTCTCCGGTAACCCTGTATTACTATGATGTGATTCAGGGAACTGAGGCCATGAAGACACATCTTTGTTAAGAAATTGTGGTCCTGACCACCACAATGAAGATTTTATTTTATTTATTAGGTCTACCAACAATTGTTTACACTAATCTACATTAAAATTAAACATGCGTTTAAACTCTACACAGTGCAACAATTACTTAACCCTAGATAGATAACCTACGTCGAATCGACGTAATCGATTTAAAAAAATCGATATAACTCGTTTGTTTTTTGCGTCAATAAACTTGCCGTTCCCGCTCCTTCGGGTCTCGGAGCTTGCAGGACACATCCTTATCACTCAGGTAAGTGCAATACTTTCGTCAATATTTACTTACCGTACGTCGATGTGACGTATGGTTATCTTTAGTGTCAGTTTTTTGACCTTTGCGAAAATGAGTTTTTATGACTTTTTTGAGATTAAATGATTCTCCTTCACAACGTGAAGGTATACCTGAGCCAAAGAAAAGAAAATATTGTGCCTATTTTCCATAAAAATTAGAAGGATGACAAAGACAATGTGCAACAGCTACAATAATCCCATTTGTAGAAAGCACAAGTCCAGCGCCTGTCCTAAGTGCCTTTGAGAAATAGAGATTGCAAAATGTTGATTTTACAAAGTTTAAATGTTCAATTATAAGACTAACGGAGAAGTTCCTAAATGTTTAACTTTTGTAGAGTATGAAGTACCGTGTTTTGTTTCTAAGTGAAAATCAACCATATCACTACAACTATTCAAAACCCTACAAAACCTAGCATATGGAGAGTTAGATCCCAACACCGTTTTTCTCATTGGAGGACAAAGTGGAGTAATAGGTTTGCGCGGAAGCCTCGGCGGAGCACGAAATTTAATGAGTGCGAGCAGCGGCGGCGAGTCGATATTTCCCTTTAAGATTTTGCTAGCAAACATTGCGTCGTTTATACATCTTCGTTCTTCCAGGATGTGCATGTTGAAGAATTTCAATCTGCTTTTGTAAGAACGCACTGTTTTTGTTATTCCCACAGAAAAAGCCAGATGCCAAACGAAGCGTTTTTGGACACGTTCTAGACGCAAACTATTTGTAGCGTAGTGTGGCCGCCACACCACACTGCAATACTCTAATATGCTACGTACTAAGCTCTGATAAAGTAAGATTTTAGTTTGAATTTGACGAAAATCTTTACATTATCTTATGACAAAACCCATCATCCTGGATGCTTTTTTAGAAATGTGATCTAAGTGTGGTGCAAAGGTTAGTTTTTGATCAAACAGAACTCCAAGGTCACGTATAGTGTCTAGTTCATTAACTTTGTCCTTATTTATGTAATACACTGTCTTTTTTGGATTATTTTTTGTTGTATATTTAACGTGATAACATTTCTTAGAATTTAAATACATTTCATTTACTTACACCATTAAATAAGACTATTAAGGTCCATCTGTAAAAGTGAGGCGACTCTGTTAGATTCAACAATTCTAAGAAACTTCAAATCGTCCGCATACATAAAAATTTTAGAGTGCTGTAGCCAGTTGCGAATGTCGTTAATAAAATAGTTGAATAATATTGGACCCAGATGGGAGCCTTGTGGGACTCCAGATGAGATATTATATACGTTAGATTGAAAACCGTTTACAACAACAAAAAAAGATGTACCTCTAAAGTATGAAACCACCCATTCAAGCAAGCCACCAGTGATACCATAAGCACGCAACTTACAAGATAAGATTTTGTGGGAAACTTTATCAAAGGCCTTGCTGAAGTCAGTATAAATGACGTCAGCTTGATGACCAGAGTCAACTTCAATCAAAACTTCCGTGAAAGGGACCAGATTAGAACTTGTGGATCGTGATCCAACAAAACCGTGTTGATAATCGCTAATGAATAATTTTAGATGGTTTTGGAAATACGGGCAGAGCAGTGACTCGAACACTTTAGCAAACGTTGAAAGAATTGAGATAGGCCTATAGTTAGTTATGTCATCGTTGCTATCTGATTTATGTATAGGCACTACCTTAGCCATTTTCCATTTTAGAGGGAATACGCCAGAAGATAAGGATTTGCTGTATATAAGAATAAGAGGGCACACTAACTCCTCCGCACAAGACGTAATAAATATTTTCGGTATGCCATCAGGGCCAGCTCCTTTTTTAATATCTAAACTTTTAAGTTTTTTAAGTAATATCTCACTGCTAATTGTTGGGCTTGTTAAACATAAACTACTATTTTCGAAAGATTCTAATAATATTTTATCATCAAATTCCTTGCTTAATTCCTGTTCGGGGCTATAAACAGATTTTTTACGTGTGTCCAAAATAACTTAGGGTTGTTTTTTTAGTTCATTTTCAAGGCTTTCAATATAAACCTTGTAACAAGAAGTGGCCAATCCATCGCATCGCTGACTAATTAATTTTAACTCAATCAAATCCATTGGGTTTTTATATTTATTGTATCGCTTTCTAATATTATTTTTTAAATTTAACATTTTAATAAGTTTATGGTTAAACCACTGAGGATATTTACGTTTCTTTGGTACCCATGAGGGAATAAACTGATGTATAGCGTCGTTCAGAGTCTCGTAAAAAACATCTAACATCTCATTCACACTATCTCTACCCTCAAATAATTTAACCCAATCTACTTGTTTTAAAAAATTACGAACTGTTTCATAATTCGCGGTACGAAAATTAAGTCTAATCTTGTCACTATTGTATGGCAGATTGGCGTCTCTACTCAAGGAAACAACTATGTCAAGAGGTGGATGCTGTTTATCGACTTTACTTATTGGATTAATACTTTGGCTCACGCTACACAAGGAATGTGTTGACAAAACTATATCCAAAATACGACCAGCGTCGTTTGCCACTAGATTAAACTGATTAAGTCTGTTAACATGAGTAAAATCAATTAATATTTCACTAGTACTAGGCAAGCTAAGTTTAGTATCCGATTTTCCTACTAAATTCCAATCAATACTGCTCATATTGAAGTCACCCATAATAAAAACACTTGAATCTGAACATTGTTCAAAAACAGCATTACATTGATCCAAATAGTGCTCCAGAGAAGAACGGCGTATAGGAGGAGGCAGGTATACTGCGCAGAGAACCATTCGGCGAACAGTACATGATATCGGCAAGTCAATACTTACCCATAAATCCTCACAGCCACTTTCCCAATTCTTAATACGTTAGGACTTGATTTGTTTATTAACGGCTATTAAAACACCACCCCCTTCTTTACCACTCTGAAAATGTGAAGTTTCTCTATCTCTTCTATATACCACGTACCTATCGTCGAACAGCTCGCCGCTCAGCACAGAGCCATTCTCAGACAGAACTATTATGTCATAATTATTACAGGCAATATTACGAGATACAGTATGTGTCTTAGTTCTTAACCCTCGACTGTTCTGATAATATATTTGCAAATTATTGAATTTAAATGATTAAATTTACAAGTGCACGCAATAATATGTAAATCGTTTGTTTTTATCGAATAGGTACACATTATTTTAACTTATTTAAAATGTCCAGGTTTCCAATAAGAACATGCTCGTCGCCGTCCGTCTTTCTGACAAATATCCTGCCGTTCCTCACCCATACGTACTTATATCCCTTCTCCTTCGCCTTAAGTCCTGTTGCAGCGTGAAGACCTTTGTATGCCGGGGATAAATGCTCGGCGACAAACACAGGAGATCTATTTCCAGCTATACCAAAATCTACAGTATTGAGTTTTTCGTTGCTTTTATTTTTGTTATAATTAATTACAGAGGCCAACAGCTGATCGCGGATTCTCGGAGAGGCGAGTTGCACCACAATAGAACGAGGGTGAATATTATTTATTTATTTAAACTTCATGTACAATAGTGGTACATAGGCGGACTTAATGCCATTAGGCATTCGTTGTTCATTGGGCGTTCAATATTACTCGTGTTAAGTTTAGCTACTCTTGTGAAGTGTGAAATATCGGTATCTTGAACCTCACAACCGACCACTGAGCCCAACTGCTTGACAATGGTGAACAGGTTTTCCTGTTTATTTTCAGGTAAACACTGCAGCTCCAGGTTATTGGCCCGAGTCTGCTGTTCCAAATAATTTAGACGCTGACCAAGCTCCGCCACTGTGTTCTGCAGTTTAATATTATAGTCTTTTAGTTCTTTGGTAGTACCCTTAAACTCAGCGTGCTCCGACCGAAACTCATCAAATTGACTCGTGTGGAAATTCAACGACACTCTAAATTCTTCAAGATCCGCACGAATCGGCGCCAACTCGCTATTGACAATGTTTACAATCGTAGTATTTATCTGCTTGATCATAGTGGCAAATTCTGTTTTAACAACTTCCTGCACGATTAAGCGCACCTCCTCGCCGGTAACCGCGGGAGCTGGTTCTGGAGGTGAATTTAAGGCAAGCCTCTTGTTTCCTCTTGAAGCTGAGATATTTTGCTCCGGATTACTGTCTGTTTTAGGCGACATTAGGGTCAGGTTAAGTTAAGTATTGTTCAAAATACAGCAAAAAACGAACGCCGTCGCTGTTTTGCACTAGCGAGCCCGCGAGAAGAACGTCGTAAGTGATGCGTATATCGCGACGCTTACGCGTACCGGGCAAACACTCAGCGGTATCACTCACTGACGGTATGTATTTTATTTTAAGTTTATAAGTTTTGATTAATATCGCAAATTAATAGCAGATTTACACTCTGCAACTGTTCACTCACTAATCACTTTTGTACTTAGAACTGCCTAATAGTCTTTTCTCATAAAAACTTCGTCCAACACTGCTTTTAAAACATAAATAACAATTAAAGATTGAGGAGTACAATTACTGTTATGTTTACCGTAACGTGTTTACGGTGGGTGACGTAAAAATATCGTGTAAGATGACAGCAGCCTATCAGTTCTAAGTCCACGCGAAGCGAGGTCTGCGGGTTTTTCAGCTGACGGAACATAGTGCCAAGCTTCTCCTACTACAGTTTCCTGAATTTCAGACACACGATGACGAACGAATGATTTTAACTGATTTGGTGAAGTAGATAACCACCTTACGACGATGGTGGAATCACACCAGCTATGAACTTCATCAAAATTTAAAGTAAGTGACTGACGAATCTTTGAGTACAACCTTGAACCCAACAACGCACCACACAGCTCGAGCCGCGGTATGGTTGTGGCCTTGATTGGAGCTACCTTGCTTTTAGCGGTAAGGAGATGTACGTTAACCTCGCCGTCTCTCGAAACACTGCGAACATAAGCACACGCCCCATAAGCTTTTTCGGATGCGTCAGTGAATATATGCAGCTGGAGACAGGACGCAGATTCACACAACACCCACCGAGGTATCTTGAACTCGTTTAAAACTTGCAGGCTATTTTGAAAGTCATTCTAAACTTCCTGAATTTGCGTGGAAACAAGCTCATCCCAAGAGCATTTAGTTAGCCACAGTTGCTGCATGATAATTTTGGCTTCCACTATGCATGGAACGACCAGGCCAATGGGATCAAAGATCTGTGCTATGGTTGATAAAATATGACGTTTAGTAGCCTTGTCAGAATAGTTTAAGTTTATAGAAAAAGAAAATGTGTCAATTAAATTCTTCCATAGAAGCCCCAGGGTCTTCGACTGCTCGTTGTCGCTCAGGTCCACAACATCAGAAACGTCGTGTTCACTGCTAAGCGCCTGCAGGACCTGACTGGAGTTGGATCGCCATTTCCTAAGGTTGTACTTTGCTGACCGAAGAACATCGTTAACACGCGACTTATTTCTAAAGTTTCTGAAACAGATGACCCACCGGACAAGTAATCATCCACATAGAAGTCACGTGCTATGGAAAATTTTGTTGAAGGACCTGAGCACTCTTCAGCCAGTTGAAATAAACACCTCGTAGCCAGAAATGGTGCTGATGCCGTGCCATACGTCACGGTATTAAGTGTGTACTCTTTTAACGGATGAGTTGGTTCTGTCCTCCAAAGATTTTTTTGTAAGGGACGATGACTGTCGTGAACAAGAGTTTGACGATACATTTTTTCAATGTCCGCGCTTATGACAATTTTATGCTGACGGAATCGAAGTAATATTGACAACAAGTCATCTTGGATAGGGGGACCAACCATCTGGACGTCGTTGAAAGACTTACCTGAAGCAGTTCTGGCGGAAGCATCAAAAACTACCCTTAATTTGGTGGTAGTTCTTGATTCCTTCAGAACACCATGATGTGGTAAATAATTAGAACATGTTGAGTCGAGTGGGCGTCTAATAGATTCAGACATATGTCCCAGCTCTATGTACTCATTAAGGAAGTCTACATATAGGCTTTTAAGGCGAGGATCTCTACCCAAACGACGTTCAAGAGATAAAAATCGCTGCTTAGCCATCATGTATGAATCACCCAATACGTCTAGTGACTCTTTAAAAGGAATACTTACCACAAATCGTCCATCAGAATTGCGATATGTGGTATCTATAAAATGTTGTTCACAGGATCTCTCTTCGCCAGAGTGTTTATGTACAGACGACACAGAGTCTAACTCCCAAAACCGATCTAAATCTACTTGTAAGTTATTAGTGTACATACAGACATGTGAAGAGGAATCAGACTAATGACATACACCCGAAATGAGCCAACCTAATTTTGACTCAAGCAAAGTACGGTTACCTAACGCGATTCGGCCAGTGCCTACGATATCCCAAAAAAAATCCGCACCAACGAGGACGTCGATCGAAGACGGAACATAATAAGTGGGATCAGCAAGACGCACGTTCGTAGGTATACGTATGTTGCTAATATCAACATAAGTATTAGGAACCGATGCTGATACTTTTGGCAATACGAGGCAGTCAATGTTCAGTTCGTACTCACTGTCATCAATTGATTTCAACGACACTAAGCACCCCTGAGTACAAGTAGAAGTTTGAAAATTTATACCTGTTACCTTGGACTTGGCAATGTAGGTAGGAGCATGTAACTTACGAACGAAGTCCTCCGAGATGAAGTTGGTTGTACTTCCACTGTCCAGCAAGACTCGTGCTGTATGATGGTTACCGTCAGCGTCAGTCACCTTCACGAGCGCGGTGGAAAGTAAAATCACTTGAGATGTAAGCAATTGACTATTAGCTGATAATGCAGTGTTGTGTGCACTAGTAAGAACGTTGTCACTATCGATGTGTAACAGAGTGTTGTGTTTTTGACGACAGTATTTACAGTGACCTAATCTGCATTTGGAAACATCGTGACCTGGACGAAGACAATTCATTCACACACTTGAACCCTGAGCCTTTTTAATGCGAGCCTGTACTGAGAGACCTTTAAACTGCTCACATGCAAAAATAAAATGGTTTTGATGACACATGGGACACGACAAAGGTTTTGATGTTGTTTCAGGTACAGTACTGCTTTTAGGTTTAGGCGCAGGTGTGATGGATTCACTCTTAGCTGTTGCTATAGGCTTAGACTCCTCAAGTGTCTCCAGCAAGTCAGCCCTGTTACTGATGAAGTTAGTGAATGCAGATAAAGTAGGAGGTTTGGAAAAAGTGTTTCTGTGCTCTTCCCACTGACGATTTGTCACGTGGTCGAGCTTACTGGGCATTATGTAAATGACAAGAACATCGACGAAAGCGTTTCGGACTGGTTGACCAAGGGCTGCTAAAGCTCTAAGATTTTTATTTGCTGTGTCAATTATGTGACGCTAGTAACGCTAAGCGAATGATGCAAAGTTTCTCTGCAAAGAAAAAAACAATAAGCTTCAATTCATTTAAACGGAATAATGCTTAATATGTCAATTGGAGATGGTAACACAACAAATATGATTTAACAGTGAGAATGTGATTGATTGAAATGAGTACAAATGAATAAAATGTTAAAATCACTATTTTTATTATCTACACCTTGGTACTATAGAAAAGAAAAGAAACTGTTCAAAACAAGTTGAAAGGCTGAAGATTATGGATTGATGGAATTACTAATTAATAATCTTAATCAATTGTAAATGAATTTGGATTAGTGAAAATGACTAGGCAAAATGTTGGAACAAAGGAATTGGAACGTTCTCACGGTTTTATGCTGTCAACCTCTGACGATGAGTTGATGCCTGTGGCTCCGATGAGTAGCTCTTGGGATCTTCCTGGTGCTAGTTGACGAATGTTGACGTAAATATGCCTTGAAAATCTTCTTGCACCGAAGTCTCGACGATCTTTTCTTGCGCCGCCTGTTGGTTTGAATTCGATGAAGACGGCTGTTGCCGCACCGACGTTCACGATGACCAAATGCAGACGCTGACACGTAGAACACGAAGATCTCTTGTGAAACTTGAACCCGAAGATGAAGTCCTTTGTTCCCCAACCGACGAACCGTTGACTTTTTGAAAATTTCCGTTGTTTGCTTCAAACGTTAACGGTAGAAGGACCAATGATCGCGACGATAGGCCGTGGTGGAGCAAAATGAAACTTAGTGGACTGTATACATGTATATTAAGTAAAAAGGATAAATTACAACGGTCGGTTGAAATAGGATTCATATGAAAAATGATTAAATAAACGCGTAAGCGCAGCCGTGCGTGGAGGCGTGCAACAGCTGACTGGTGTGGCGCGGGGGCCTGAGCTCGGCCGTCGGCCGGCTGACTCCCCGCTGTCCCCGCACCCCTCGTTCACTGCCGCTGGCGCGCGGCGATGTTGAGAGCTGCAGTGGTCTCAACAAAAACCGAGTTCAAAAACACAAAAAGTCAAAAAAATAACTTTAGCTTCAGAAGTCGGTGACAAAAATAAAAAACAAACAAACAAAAGACACCGACTTCTGAAGCTAAAGTTATTTTTTAACTTTTTGTGTTTTTGAAGTCGGTTTTATTTTTTGTAATTTTTTTTTATAATTTCTTTAATTAATAACTTTAATTGTTATTTTCTTTCAGTTTTCCTTTTTTTGGGTCAAATGTGTTTTTGCTCTTGTACATAGCTAGTTTACAGAAAATGCTTCACTGATGTTAACTTCATTTGCTACAGAACTAAATAGGTGCCTAAGCCTAAAGGAGCTATTTGGTGACAACAATTTAATCTTTTCCTAAGACTAAAGGAAATTATTAAAGAGTCACGGTCAAAATGGGCGTAAAACCAACAGCTTTATTTAACTGTAAGGATTCATAATCGTCATTAACGTCGTCTAAGACTAAAGAGGCGTTTATTTGATGTAGGAATCCAAATTTCTCGTGATTTTAACATCATGATGGGCCGAACGTAATTCTAATTCAGATAATTTGATAGTGAAATAACAGAGAGTTTCAAAAATTAAAATATATTCGTTTATTTACAGGTCCCGACTAATTTGAGGTGGATGCCTGGGGACACGCATCATGCAGCATGGCCGTGTTGGCAACACCGTGAATTTCTGCGCTGCGGCCAAGCTAGTAAATGTATCTAGAATAGTTTATAGGGGTTTCTCGTCTAGAAATCGGGGTCACTTTTGTTTTTGGCGCTCTAATGTTAACAAGTATTTTGAAAGTGTATATTTTACGGTTAATGGCTACGTAAAATCATCTATTAATGTATATGATGTAAAAATTCTAGTACTTAAATAAAAGTAGTTCGTGTTATTAAAATATATTATATATTTTAGTAACACGAGAAACAAAAACGTTAGACTCAGGTCTACAGATAAGATTGTTAAATAAAAAAATGTGATTATAAAATTCATTGAATTGTATTTCTGTGAAATACGTTTCATTCAAGTAAATAGTCGTTAAAACAATAATATTCGAAATAAAGATACAAGAACCAAATACGAGTATTACATGAAACATTTTCGGCGAAACGAAATTCTATGATATTTCTATCTGTGAAACAAGACACAGGTTTTCAGTTCGTGTTTTTGTCGGTTCAATTTTTTGTTAAAAAGTTTTTATGACTCACGGTTTTGACAAGCTGGCGTATCATAATAGACAGACCGACTTGTTACAAAGTATTAACAGTATTAGGTTGAGTAAGTAAAAGAAACTATGAAGACATAGTTAATTTATTTAGATACCCGAAAATTTTCAAAAATACACCAATCATCCGCTATGAATCACAATTCGAACCCTAGATACTATAGTAAAAATGTATAATATTGACAGGCACCGTCTTCGACCGCAGCTACACGCCAGCCGCGACACTCGCTGACGAACGTCCGAAGTGCTCCGCGGCGGCGGCGGCCAGGCGGAGAAGAATCGTCTACGAAAATTATTGTCGATCTAGCGACACAGCATCTACTAGAGCGGCCCCGGCGTGGTGGGCGCGTCGCGCTCGGGTCGCGTGCGGTACCGCGCGGCCGGCGCGCGCGGCGCCGCGCCCGCCAGCAGCGCCAGCGGCTCGGGCGGGGAGGGGGGCGCGGACGCGGGCCCAGGGGGTGCGCCCGCCGCCGCCGCCGCCAGCGCGTCTCCGCGTTCTAGGGACCACTGACGTCGCAACGGACGTCTTCCGCTTCCCAGACACCTGGATAGAATTCACACACTTAGGCTCACTGGTGTGCACCAAAAATCTACCAATACGTTTAGTTCTGAACGAAATTAGAACATCTCTTTTACTCTTTCGCTTCTAATGGATTTTTTACAAATTAATTAGTACTTTTTAGGGTTCCGTAGCGAAATGACTAAAACGGAACCCTTAAAGATTCATTCTTTCTGTCAGTCCAACCATTTTACTCTGAGAACAGTCTCAAAGTAAAATCGCTGAGACATGCTGTGGCACCACGTTGTTAAAATTACGCGAGTAGGTGTCATATAAACCATTTTCTGCCTAGCCTTTACCGAACGAAAGATCTACAAATGACAGCTTTACCTAACGGCTTAACGTGCTTTTCGAGGCACGGGGGAAACTCGGTAGTTGGCCACCCATCCACGGATCAACCTAGGCAAGCGCGGCTTAACATCGATCCGAGTGGCTGTTATTTAGCCACGAGCTTTTGGTATATGGGATGGAAGGGACACCGGCGCGAAAACGGTTACCACGTATTCATATCATATCAGTCATATATTTATTCATAAAAAAAATACTTTGTATTCGAATTTTACAAAATAATTACAATTTAAATCTTAACCGAAACAATAAGTAATCAAATTTAACAAAAAAACAAAATAAATAAAAAATATTATTACTATGTCATCAATTAAAAACCGTTTACATGTCAGACCACAAAAAGCACAAAAACAACCATGTTTATTCTATTTAACGTAAATCAACTGAGAATTAAATGTCAATTAGATTGATAAATGCATTTAGTTTATATATATTATGAGCTTCTTAAAATTTTAAGTACTTGCTAAGAATATTAATATACATAATATACAGACTTATTAATTAAAATAACCTAAAGTAAATAACCTAGCAACAAACTTAAAAAATGGCGTCAAAAAACTCCTCCTCAACGCTGTCAACTGGTAATGTACCCAAGAGACTGGCGGCGTTGCCACGTTGTATGGCAACGCTAAGCCTTTGGCCAAGGTAAAAGCCAGCCCTTGGGTCACGGGAAGTGTCAACTAAACGTTTAGAAATATCCTTGAAAAGGCTGTGAGCGCTCGGACCCCACGGTCCTAGAGTTTCAACCCCAAACGGCTCGAAAATATAGTTACCAATGAGGTTACTATATTTACGCCGCTTGAGGTTCTCTGCAGCCGCAGCGGCAGCCCCAGCACAGCACGATGAGCTAGGAAGATGGGATGGCGCAAGAGTATCGACACATGTTGCGTCCCACACTAAAGGCCTACCCATCTTCCATGGAAACAAAGACATCCCGTCCGGTCTCTTGCCATCGTCGCGTGCCAAGCCATTGGGTTCTAATATAGCTGGAACGCCGACGGTGACAAGAGCTCGTCGGATGATGTCATTTAAATTCGCGTGCCGTGCAAAACGGCCCGCACTTCGGCTGCATGACAGGCCGTGATGTCCGAGGCTGTTGACAACTTCACCACAGTGACAGCGATGAGGAGAACATAATGCGGCACCTAGGCGTAGAGAAGCAGCGAGGCGGAAAGTAGTGTCGTCGAGCAACGTACCTGTGTTCGACGACGGTAGTGCGTGAAGCCAAAGACCCGACTCCCACTCACCCACAGCTAGCAGACGAGCGCGCTCAGCAGTAGTAGCAGACGTGTTCAGTAAATTGTTCTGAACTACTCTGCAGAGCGGCTCGTCCCACCTTCTCTGGGAAAATGGATGGTCGGGTTCTTCAGAATTTGGGCAAGCGAGTTTCCAGGCATTGATAGCCTCGGAGAAGCACGGCACATCAAAATCAATCAGTGTGGAAGCCAGGATATTCCTCATTAATTTCTCAGTGCCGTGGACCGAGGATATAAAAGCCGGTAAACTAATACTAGAAATTTTGCGGACGCCGAGTCCTCCCATACGAATGGGAAGAGTAGCTTGTGTCCAAGCTCGATCGTCCAAGGCCACATTTAAAATGGATGATAAAGTATTTCTGATAATTTGATCCATTTGGTCCAAAAGATGAGTGTGCTTCCATAAAGGGGAAGCACGTAGAAAATAAGTTAATTTTGGGCCGAAACAGCAATAACGGATTATGGTGATGGCCGAATGCATATTAATTTGGAGTAATCTTTCCGAAATGTCATTGAAATTTTGAATTTTTTCCTCGATAAAATCGGGAAAGGAAATCTCGAAGATTGGAGACCCAAGGAGACGAAGAGAACTTTTTTCAATAATTTTGATGTTAGGGGCTATTGCGTTAAATTTAGGAATAGTCAGTTGTCTGTTGGTATAGTCCGTTAAATAAAGTTCGCATTTTGCAAGGTTAAGGTCAAGGCCAATGGAATGAAGTTTATTTTTTAAGTAAATTAAATCATTTAAAACAGTATCTACGTCGCCCCCCAAGGTTCCATCATCAAGATACCAAACGTTAAATTTAGAATTTAGTTGTTGAACAATTGGGTGAATAGCTAAACTAAATATCACTGGCCCGAGCGGGTCACCTTGTTGACAGCCAACAGCAGATTCCAGAAGGTTGTCCCGATACAGTAATTTAGACGGATGTCTGTAACACTGCCAAAGAAAACTATAAATTTGAGGTAATTCTTTTTTATAATTAGATTGATTAGATATGCATGTCCAAACATAACAAACACAGACACAACCATGTCCATTCCATGTTAGGTAAACTTAAAGAGGATTAAATGAAAATTAAATGTCAGTTAGATGTAAATTAAAAGTCAATCAAATTTAAATTAAATGTCAACTAAATTTAATTAAATGCCAAATAGATATCAATTAAATGCCAATTCAATCACCATTTACCTATTTATCCAACCACAGCTCGAAAACAACCATGTCTGTTCCATGTTGCGTAAATTAAAAGAGAATTAAATGTCAGTTAAAAGTTAATTTAAATGTAAATTCAATGTCAGTTAAAATTCATTAAAAGTCAATTAAATGCAAACTAAATGTCAATTAAATGCAAAGTAAATGTCAATTAAATGCAAATGAAATGTAAATCAAAAGCAAATTAAATGTCACACAACCTCTACTCAACTCTCTACCGCTTGGTAACGTGAACAATTTTTTGCTATATTAAATTTAGGCACCATTATATTTTTAATAACTTTCCTTCGTGTACTCTCTCTCAGCTCTCTTTCTTTTTGTGATTCATATTGATGTATATATTTTGCAAACTTGCTTATTACTAGTTTGTAATACTAGTTCTAGTATATACAAACTTGGAACTGGAAGGATGCCTAATTTCTTAAAGTATTCTTTGCATGAATCACGCTGTGGAATTTTGCAATCGTTCTAATAGCACGCTTCTGAAGGATGAATGCTTTTTGGCAGTTGTAGTTATAGCTATTTCCCCAACATATGATGCTTTACCTTAATCTAGATCTGCCCCCAAGACGTAGATCGCGCAGTCCGTCCGTTGCCTAACTGGAAATCTCCAGGGCCGGATGGGCTGCACAACTTCTGGATTAAATGGCTCACAAGGTCGCACGCTCACCTGGCGACCCTGTTCCAGTTAGCCTTAGAGTCCGGGTCGCTGCCCGAGTTTCTGACAACTGGTGTAACCCACCTGCTCCATAAGTCGGGTAGTACTGCGGATCCCAAAAATTATAGACCTGTCTTCCGGCAGTATATAAAGTTCTTACATCCATTTAGAGAGCTAAAATTAACAAACACATTGATGACAATTCTATCATGTCCGCTTCTCAAAATGGATGTAGGAACGGGTCCTGCGGTACTAAGGAGCTACTCCTCATTGATATGGCCATTAGCCAACAGGTTCGCCGTTCCCGAAGGGATCTGTTGACATGCTGGATATATTATAAGAAGGCCTATGACTGGGTGCCACATACATGGCTCATGAGGGTATAAGAGTTGTATAAAGTTGATGCAACTCTACGCACCTTCCTGATGTCGTGTATGGGGCAATGGAGGACAGTCCTTCGCTATCCAGGATGTCGACAAATCCAGGGGAATAGCGAGCCGATAAGGATAGAGCGAGGTATATTTCTTTATTATTTGGATTGAATGATCTGACAATAAATGATTTATATTATATATTTCAGGGCGAAGCACTACAGTGCTTGACACTAACGACCGCAGGGAGGTATGGCAGAGTTAGGAGCTCCACGGACGCTTTTTCCCGGCCCTGCATGGGCCCGATGTAGACCTATCAGCGTCCGTAGCCTGGCTACGTTCCGGAGACCTCTTCGGAGAAACTTAAGGTTTTGTCTGTGCAATTATGGATGAAGTTATGATGACGAATAACTACCGGAGATTTATTGTGAAGGACGGCACGGTTGACATATTTCGGGCATACCACCGTCCAGGCGAATCACAACCCGCACCAACATATCCACTTAAACACACCCTCATGTCTCTTTCAAGCTACAGCGCAAAACCGTATTGTACCTATTACTACCTCTTTAACTCCTAACCCAGCTGATAATCTGGGTTAGGAGTTAAAGAGGTAGACAGCAACGTGTTATTATACCTGTACGTGTGTTACGTGTTATTATTTGACGTTACAATTTAGTTATATGATATTGTGTGGTGTGTCTCTGATTATTTGGAAATTAAATAATCAGAGACAAATACACACCACACAATATCATACAACTAAATTGTAAACAAAATTAAATTTAAATTAAATTAATACAAAAATATTTCGTCAAATAATAACACGTAACAAACGTACACGTACACGTATAATGACACGTTGCTGTCTGTTACTTAAATAGGACGATATATGCGGCCCAAAATTATTTTTTTTGCTTACCCTCTAAGTGCTTACCAAAATTTTATTAAACTGGAGCATTGCAGCTTATATAATTAATATGCTGTACAAAAATAATTACAGCCATCCAGAATGACTTAAATTGGTGATTGATTTTGGAATGTTTGCTGGCCATGAGTTGCTGATCTAGCGCTATTTCTGCTCACAGATATATTTTTCTGCTCACAAAAATACGAATACTATGCTAACCATTTAAATAACACCCTTTTGTCAATGGGAACAGATCAGTTTTTAAATAAGCTTTTATATTGTATTAGGGGTTCTTATGGGGTTTCAAAATCTTAAAGTGCTTAAATGGATTTTAAAATTCTTTTATTTTTATTTTGATTTTCACAAACAAAATCGTTAGAAGGTCAACATCAAAGTTTTTATCTGGAGTGTACGCGCTCCTGCTTTGTTTTTTATTTATTTTCGACATGGGTGTCATTTTCATGGTTTTGGTGGTCGCTGATTACAGAACTGGGGTCAAAATCAAAATCCAAGATGGCGGCTGCGATAATTTTCAAATTTTTCATCATGGGAGTCGTTTTCATGGTTTACAAGGATGCTAAAGCCGATAGTGAGGTCAACATCAAATCCAAGAACTGACTGCAAAAAATTTCGATTTTTCATCATGAGTATCGTTTTTCGATAGTGCTTAAGTACATATACTCACATCATTTTTAAGTTTTAATTAATTGTACAAGTTCATTCAAACAACAGTAATGGGTTTTCCTAAGGCTTTCTCTAGACTTTTACTACATTTACGAGCTTAATCAAGTGGAAACCTTTCGGGTGCTTTTGGGCTTTATTTGGCATTTCACTAGAGTTTGAAAAGTGAAAGACTACGAGGTTTTGTTTGACATTTTGACTACATTTATGGGTGTTAAAAGTGAAAAATCTACTAGTACAAAGACGCGAGGTGCTTGCACCTCGCGCAACACGCAAATACTTTAAATAGTATAAAACTAGTATTTGCGTGTTTGCGCGAGGTGCAAGCATCTCGCGTGCTTGTAGTGATAGACATTTAAATAAAAAAAATAAAAAACTTACCCAGACCTTTTCCCTTTAAACAAAACATTACCCTTTTTTTACCGGTGGGAAATCATCAAATAACCCCTCCCGCTCTGGGCTGGGCAGGAGGGAGTGTCAGACTTTTACTGACTAAAACCCATCCATGTTCCTTCCTTTGCCCTTTGTGTTCCAGGGCCGCGGTATCTCTTTCGAACAATCCCGCAACCCTGGCAAGAGTCGTCGGCCCTGAGTTACGCTTAACACGCTCAACCTTCGTTACGCTACGGTTCGGTCCACTCGGTCTCGCAGGTTCGCTCCACTAATATTTGTTCAAACACATAATGGCTATCTCTAACCGTTACAAAGTTACAGCCCTTTCAATCTTGGGAGAGGTTGGGGAGGAGAGGGTATACAAATTTCAACGCCCCTCAATAATAAAAAATAGTAAAATAAAACAAAAAGCTGCTACGTATCCTAGTTTCCGAGATACGATGGGTTGAGGGGAGAAAGGGGGGGCAAGGAGGGCAATTTTGAAAAATGGTTTTTACGTTTTCGAGCTTCCTCATCCGTAAAAATACAGAACACGGGTCTCTTAGTTTCCGAGATACGATAGGGAGGGGGGAAGGGGGGCAAAAAGGGGGGGTTGGGCCATTTTCCTCTACTTGCGAGAGTTACTTGTTTACGAATCTATAAAAATATACCCACCTCCCACTCCACCATCTGGGAGAACAATTATGTCAGTCAGTCAGTAGTAACCGAGCTTTATATAGTATAATATAAAATAAAACTAGTATTTGCGTGTTGCGCGAGGTGCAAGCACCTCGCGTGCTTGGTCCTTGGTAGATATTTCACTTTTAAAACCCCTAAATGTAGTAAAAATGTCAAACATAACCCTAAACTCTAGTAAAATACCAAATAAAGCACAAAAGGACCCGAAAGGTTTCCACTTGATTAAGGTCTTAAATAAAAAGCTCCTAAAAGTTCAGAGAAAGCCTTAGGAAGGAAAGAAAAAGAAAGAAACATGTTTATTCGACGTCAGTACATTAGGCACACACACAATAATTTTTTTTTTTAAAGTTACAAAAAAGAGAAAATAGTTACATAGTATGACTGTACAGTGTGCCTTACGGCTGCGCCAAAAAGGTCCATTTCAGCATTAATGCCAGACAGGTGAGGCCGTCTGACGCTGGTCTTCCAATGAACCTTGAGGGGGGGTAAGTGACATACAGAAAACAGTTTCAAAGATAGTATATGCATAAATGATTAAGTACAATAAATAGATATTGAATGAGTTAATTTATGAAATGTGTATGTAGGTACGAGTTAGGATAAAAATGTGAGTAGGTAATAAGTATTATAACGTGTTTGAAAGTACTACTGGTTACAATATATAAATACAGAGAAAAGCCAAAACAGAATAAATATTATAACAAGAAAAATAAAATAAACAGTATTTTAATTATACTAACGCTTCGTCCTCCAGATTAGAACACAATGTAGTAACACATAAGTGACACCACTCAGACACTGTAGTTGAGAGTACCTACAATACTTTTTTTTTTTTTATTGCGGGTGCCTCTACTTCTCTTCCTTATTTGTCGGTTTGGAATCTCTTGTCATTTCACATTTTAGTGTTCAGCCGCTCAACACGTTTAACATTTTATTATATTGTACAGTAAATATCATGTCGAAAAGAACGAGTGCTGTTGATTACGAATATCTAACGAAAAAGTTACGTAAATATGAACGCAGATTACGGCGTCTATATCCACCCTCGCAAGACTCAACGCCTGCGATCGCAGGTTCATCATATATACAAACAGGTATGTCAAGTAACAACTGGTGTTCCTCACAAGGTACCTCCTGCCGAGTCGGATTCAAATAACGTATTTACGTTAAAATTTAAGTTTTGCACTCCGGGCTACCTTTGGGTTTTCCGACGCACAAACTTTACTACCGATGCTCAATAAAACAATCTCATTGCTAAGTCTTGCACTCCGGGCTGTCTGTAGGCTGTCCCGACGCAAGGAATAATAATAAAAGCAATTATGTTCTAGCTACTCACTCGTCAAACGTTCGTTATTTTCGATATTTTTAAACGTTTGTCCATCAACAATAAATTATACTCAAATCTAGTTTACTGTTAATTTTCACAAGTAGATATTTATCTACTTTATTTTTCTGCTACACACGAAATACACTGGTATTGAGCCTGATGATTGGTTACAAGACCCACCAGAGGTCAGTAATCCACCTGAGGAGACTACCGTGGTTCCAGTTGATCCTGTTATTTCGGTTGATTCCGTAGTACCACTGGATCCGGTCATATCAATCGACCCTGCAAATTAGCTTGATAAACCCAGTACCTCGCAAGAAGTATCAGGTGACATCATCGACGCGGACCTAGACCAGGACACTATGATCATCCTGGGAGAAGGCCCGTCGACATCTGTTAAGTACGGACCAGATTTACATAAAGAAGTTACTAAACGCTTCCTGCGTATCGCTATTACCGAGGGCCTCGACAAGGATTTTAGAAAAGCACTAGTAGCTAAATACTTAGTCCCATCAAACTGCCGTAATATTGCCGCCCCAGCGTTGAACGCAGAGCTGAAAGCAGCCATACCCGAAGCCGCATCGAAGCGTGATAAGGCTATAGTAGTCAAACAAGAGCAAATGGCAAGTGCTATCTCCTGCTTGGGCCAGGTAATAACAACTCAACTCATTTAAAAAAACAACGAGTTACTACCCCAGCTAATGGACGCTACGCGAATCCTTTGCGATATCCAACACTATGATTCAATTACCCGCAGAAATTTTATTTTATCTGCGCTAAAAAAGGACATGAAGGATGCCCTAGGTAGTACTAAAATTGATGAATATTTATTCGGCGATAATCTATCGGAAACGATAAAATCGGCTAAAGCCGTAATAAAGTCGGGTACAGAACTGAAGCCCGATACCGTCAACAGAAGCCATCAAAAACGACCAAACATCCCAATGCCTCAGAGGCATTTAAACCGACGAGCTCCTGCTCCAGCGCAGCGTAGGCCGCTGGCAGCCGCGCCGAGGAGCCGCGAGCTTGCAGCAACGCGAGGAAGTGGCCGCCACAACACCAACCTCAGCGCCGCTACTAGATCCAGTTAAGTATGCCGGTCGCCTATCATACTTTTACAAACAATGGTCGCTTATAACGAGTGATCAATCAATACTGTCGTGGATCGACGGATACAAACTTACATTTTCCTCTGAGGTAATTCAGAAGGTAAAACCTGCAGAGCAAAGTTATTCGACTTCTGAGTTTACTCATTTTTCCGATGCTATTAATAGCCTATTAAACATAGGAGCCATATCGAAATGTGACCGGTGCCCAGGCCAATTCGTATCCAGCGTGTTCCTTACTCCTAAACCAAATGGAAAAATGAGGTTCATATTAAACCTCAAACATTGAAACAAGTTTATTAATACACACCATTTTAAATTAGAGGACTTAAGAACCGCTATAAAACTTGTTACTAAGGGCTGCTATATGACGACCTTAGACCTAAAAGATGCTTATTTTTCCATCAAAATTCATGAAAGTCCTCGTAAATATCTTAGATTCTCGTTTAATAGCCAATTATTTGAATTCAATGTGTTACCATTCGGTTTGAATACAGCTCCATACCTGTTTACAAAAATAATGAAACCGGTTGTGAAGTTGTTGCGGTCCGCGGGTTTTTTATCTACCCTCTACTTAGACGATTTTTTATTATTAGCGAATACATACGAACATTGCAAAACAAATCTTGCAATCACAAAGAAACTACTTTGTTCCTTAGGCTTCAATATCAATGATGATAAAAGCAATCCGTATCCGTCTACTTTGTGTAAATTCTTAGGAGTATTTATAAATTCAGTCAATTTAGAAATTAGTTTACCCACAGATAAAAAAGCGCGCATTAAAAACGAAATCCGTAAATTTATTACCATGAGAAAATGCAGAATTAGAGCCTTCGCACAATTAGTAGGTATTTTAGTGTCAACGGATGGGTATACACTAAAAAATTCGAGCGTTGCAAATTCTTAAATCTTAGGGGCGATGAAGATTATAACAAACAAATGATTCTCCCTGATTCATTATTGCCTGATTTTCATTGGTGGTTAAAGAATATTGATAATTCGAAGCACCGTATTAGAGATGACGACTATTGCATCGAAATATTTTCTGACGCCTCAAAAACGGGATGGGGTGCCGCCTGTGATGGTGAAAATGCAAGTGATCAGTGGTCGAATAGCGAACGCGATAAGCACATAAATTATTAAGAATTATTAGCCGCTTTCATCGCTCTAAAACTTTTTGCTAAGGATTTATACGGCTGCCAGGTACTACTTCGTATAGACAATTCGACCGCTCTATGTATCTATCGATCTTGTGATAACACCATCACGGACGCCGAGTCGCGTCGTAATCACCCAGACATAGAATGGGAGTTGTCAGAGAGGGCCTTCAACACTCTTAAGTGTAAATTTGGGCAGCCCGATATAGATTTGTTTGCTAGCTGCATCAACAAAAAATGCGAGAAATACGTTTCCTGGCATAAAGATCCAGACGCATACGCTACGATATAAACTCATTTACAATCCATTGGGGTTTATCTTATTTTTATGCGTTTCCCCCTTTCACTGTTATTTTAAAGAGTCTAAGGAAAATAATTAATGACAACGCTCAACGAATTTTCATTGCTCCTTTATGGCCCACACAACCTTGGTATCCCCTATTTAGGTCTCTGGTTATATCAGACCCAATTATATTTACCCCTGATGAAAATCTCTTAATATCTCATTCCAGCAACCGGCAGGTGCACTCGACGCTTACCCTGGTTGCCGGGGTGTTATCCGGGAGGCGTTTTCACGACGATACCTGCCGCCTTCCTCAATAGATATCATGTTGGCTTCTTTATCAGATAACTCGATGAAGCAATATGACGTATGTCTAAAAAAATGGTGGAGTTTTTGTCAAGAAAAACTTATCAATTACTATGAGGCCTCGGTTCCATCAGTAATATATTTTCTTACGCAAATTTTTAACAGCGGTAGTAAATATGAAACCTTAAATTCATACCGATCAGCTTTATCACTGATTTTGGGCCCAAATATGTCTAAAGACGATAGAATTCTTAGATTTTTTAAAGGTGTCTTTCGTCTACGACCACCTAAGCCGAAATATAATGTAACGTGGGATACTAATATTGTGTGCTAAATTTCTCACGGTTGAAATACCCTAACGAACAACTGTCACTCGTAGAAATTTCTAAAAAATGTGCAACATTTACCACGGCTCATAGGGTTCAAACTCTGTCGAAAATTTGTATGGAAAATATCAGTATAATGCCATCCAAAATTATTATAAAAATCCTGATTTAATAAAAACCTCTCGAGTGGGGTCTAAACAACCTCTATTAACTTTACCCTTTTTTAATGAAAGTCCAGAAATATGTCCCGCTAACACACTAGTGTTTTACATAAACAAAACTAAAGATCTTCGCAAATCTGGCATCCTTTTTATTAACCCAAAGAAGCCACACAATTCTGTAAGTCCGCAAACACTTAGCCGCTGGATTAAGTGCACTTTAAGCGATAGTGGGTTAGATGTGTCAATGTTCTCGGCGCATAGCACGCGTCACGCGGCTACGTCGCGTGCGTCCACCCTCGGGGTCAGCATCGATGAAATTCGCAGGACTGCCGGCTGGAGCTAGTTCTGAGACGTTTGCTAGATTTTATAATCGCACCATCACTGATTATGACGAGACTTCCTTAGCAAGGTCAATAATCAATCAATAGTCTAGATTTCTCCTTAATTGTAGCTGTTGCAACTTATTCACTAAGAATAAATTGTACTCATGCACAAAGTTAGAATTAATATTTTTTTTGTGATTGTTCGAAACATTAATTACCGAAATCATTATAATTTAAGATTTGATTCATTTTTGTTATTTGAAAATATTGTTACGAGAATAAATAATTTCAAAATTATAACATTGCGTTATTAACATTTCCAGAAGGTAACTCTCAAAATCTACATTGTGTTCTAATCTCGAGGACGAAGCGTTAGTATAATTAGTGATTAAACGAACTTACCTGTAAGCGAAGTTCGATCATAATTATACGAAGCGCTTCGTCCGAAGAGATTAGGTCCCTCCCTCCCACGCTTACGCTACGCCCTTAATTGTCTTCAGAAAATATTAAGTAACGCTATACTATAAACTAAATGACAAGAGATTCCAAACCGACAAATAAGGAAGAGAAGTAGAGGCACCCGCAATAAAAAAAAAAAAAGTATTGTAGGTACTCTCAACTACAGTGTCTGAGTGGTGTCACTTATGTGTTACTACATTGTGTTCTAATCTCGAGGACGAAGCGCTTCGTATAATTATGATCGAACTTCGCTTACAGGTAAGTTCGTTTAATCACTAATTATAATATCAAACAACTACCTAATACTACCTATATGAAATAATTACAATCACCACTACAAAGAATATACAAGTAGGATATTATGTGCATTGTGCAATGTTATGAAAACCAGGCGTGATTTTGTCTCGTAACCCCGCATTCGTGTCGCCGTTGCATGCGCGCGCGCCCCCCGATCCTTCGTCACACGACGCAACGCAAACGCATTTCTCGTCTGCACCTGTTTGCGCGATGACGTACGCATCAGAAAGTCAGAGCGGCCTCGGTGCGCGGCGCCCGCCGCGCCGCAAGAGTCCTTTGTGCTCATGCGACGAGTCCCGCTCGCGTGATTACCTGCTTTTATCTAGTCGACGCTTACCAAAAAGTAACGTGTTTTCTCGGAAATCGTGATACCGTCTCGAGCCGATTGGATTGATTATGCCTTGCCGAAAGATGATAAACCTAATGTGAGTGTTTATTATTTATACCTAATTTATTTGTTGTTCACACTATTGTTTTTTTAAAGGACTTTTTTCAACGTAATTTTAAAATGTTTCTTTTGGTTTTAGGAATCTTAAGGGAGGTGGCAAATAACCTCGCTGTTTTTGGGGAAAATCTGGGAAAATACCCAAAAAATGGGGATTTTTTTTGCATGATATTGGATGCTGTCGACTACCCGAAAAATCGTTTTGAAAAAAGTCGAAAATTCCAACTATTCACAAATCACAACAACTACAATACTACAATTTGGCAAAGTCAAAGTCGGCAACTTTGAAAATCGATAGAACAAAACAATTCGCCAAAGTCGAGCGAGAAAAGTCGAAAATTTCAAAACGTACCAGCGCGGCAGCCATCTTGTTTTTTCTTTTTTTCCTTTGTCTTAAAATCATTCTGCGTCTTCTATAGGACCTGTGAGTCGAAACCCATCCAAGTCTTTTCCCCACCGAAACGGAAGTGGACCCGGCCGCCATCTTGGATTTGAATCTCCTCTATAATTTTCCTCTACTCGACTGGTGGAGTTGCACATAATTGCAAAACATACCCCTAACCCATCTCTCACCCAATTCCGAGAAACGACATGTCAATCAATCAGTCAGTCAGTGAGTGAGTGGTATTGTAGTTTTATTTATTTGACGACCCGAATGGCGCAGCGGTAGTGAGGCTGCCTTGCCTTTTAAATAAGATTGTTGGTTATGATAGCCTTTGGATGATGAAGATGCGTGTTGAGATTGAGATGACTTTTGGATGAAGGGTTTTTGTCTCTTCCGTGAAGTTTCCAGCGACGTAAACCTATTCTCCAAAAACCGAAGAAATTCTTCCAATACTGGCAACTCCTTTGGAGATTTCAACGAATCTATATAGTCATCGTTGGTTTCAGGGTCTAATTTCTCCGCTAGGATACATACGAGGAAAGGATCCCAGGTAGATACATCGATTCCGAGATTTTTTATAGCATTCACGCTTTCGTACGTTGTATCGTGGATCCGTTTGAGGTGACTTGCTGATTTTTGTTGAGATGTTGGGATATTTAAGAGGTTTTTGAGATGAGATATAAAAATACGACGCTTATTGTCATAGCGATGCGTGAGGATATTCCAACAAACGGGGTAGTTGTCTGAACTTATTTGAAGATGCTGGATTAATTTTTCCGGCTCGCCCTTGATCTTACTTTTCAGGAACTGCATTTTTTGGGCGTGCGATAAAGATGGATTATTGTGTACAGTTTCTGTAAAAAGATCTTTGAAGGATATCCAGGACGTATAACTTCCTTCAAAGGTAGCTATTTCCATTTTTGGGGTCGATTTCTCAATATGAGCCACCGACCACATCTTTCGGTTAATATCCCTTTTTAGAGTTTTATAATACTTCTCGTAGTTCGAGAATTGCTCGTCGTACTGGGCATTGGAGCCGTTGAGCTCGTTGTCCAGTTCCCAGTGTAGGGTGTCAATAGCTGCCCAACGAGTTTTTAAAGTTTTTAGGTTGTCTTCAAACTCCCACTTTTCAGAGATAAGATTGAGATCAATGTCAGCAGCTTCTCTTGAAAATGCCCTAAAATTAGTAGCTTGTTTTTTCAAGAGGTCTTCTATATTTACGCTATCCTTAGGAGGATTATTTTGAGATGAGACGTCCGAGGTTTGAGATATTGAAGATGGTTGAAAAGTAGGGGGTTTCAAAACAGGGGTTTGAGGTCTGTCTGTGGACGGCTTATAATTCTGAATGGCTGTTTTAATATTGCTGTATTTCGCCTTCATTTGATCATACTGATCGGTAGTGAAATACGCGTGAGATTGATCACCAAAGGATAACAAATTCATGTGATTGTTATGAAACTCCGTAAAATATTGCTCTAGGCTTTCTAATCGTCGACGTAGGTAGTCGGGGGTCTTCCGCTCTGCTCCATCTTTCTTGAAGTTGGAGTAAAGTCTATCTATGCCTTCAATGATTTGCTGTTGAGTAGCTAAAATGTCTGCCATTGTAGCCATAGTAAAAGTGAGAAGAAAGATACCTTACTTATAGGGTTTCTTCGGGGTCGAACAGGACTGCGAGATAAGATGAATGGCGCCCTCTTAGGCACCGGGATTGACCAGGATCACGAGATGAGGCAAAGTGGCGCCTTCCTAGGCACCGGGGTCACGAGATGAAACAAATTGCGCCTTCCAAGGCACCGGGATTGACCAGGATCACGAGATAACACAAACTGTATTTTCCAAGGTTTCTAATTGCGTATAACGAAACCGGTAAAACGCATACACAAAGAACAAAGCACAAAGTTTTGCACACGCGTTTCGGTCCCGCCAACGTGCTCGAAGGACCAATGTTCGGGGTTGGGTTAAGATAGAGATCAAGGATGAGATAAGAGATGAAAGTCAGTTTAAGATTAATCAATTCACTGTATTCTCTGTTTCCACAAATATAAGATTAAGATTAATTATACTATGGTGAACGATATGGGATTATGAGTCACGCGCACGGTATGTCGCCGAATTACGTACTGAACTATTGCTGTGTAAATGCAATAATATAAATGATGGAAACATACTGAGCGGGTGGCGCAATAATGATGACCCAGGTAAACGTGCTGTACGGTGGTTGGCCCGTACACAATCGTAAGCATATAACTTCTCCGGAGGATCCCAGACAATTGCATTATACTCCTGTACGGGTTGTAGTAGTTAACTCCGTACACCGATTTGTCGTGAAGGTTTGTAAGTTCAGTTAGTATAGAGAAACACGTTCCACTATGATGCACTAAGTAGTTAAGTTTATTTAAGTTAAGAGTATGTTACAGTTTTAGAGTGGAAGGCGATTATTTCTCTCAGTTGTTGCTAGCTACCCAGTTATAAGTTCACTATATTTAAATTCGTTAATCATGTTGTTTTATTACGCTAAATTATGCTCCGTAATCTCGTCCTCATTTAGTACTTGTAGTTTGCACTTCTTGCTAACTCGCTATCACATTTTTTAAAGATGAATCGATTCCATCAAAACGAAAAATGTTATCTGTGGTCCGGTCGTAGGCGCGCTTTCTTGACATCTGTCAACTCATTGTACTTTTTTGTGAAGCTCGCGGTCACGTTTCTATTACAAAAGTTCCGAAAATTTTGTAATTACCAAACCGAGATGGGAAAACATCGAAGAAAACGAGACGAAGAGATGAAGGAACTTAACGAACGCCTGCGAGAACTAGAAAATCGGTTGAATAAGCGAAAACTGAGTCGTCATCGAAACTCTGGTAAGCTTTTTGAATACCTACCCACTCGTCTTTTCCTAGAATTACCTGGTGCCCTAAGACGCACATGTCTCTAGAGTTTTCACGAGAGGTTAACCATGAGAACACCAACTGTGCAAGACATCACTAGAGCTTTCACGAGAGGTTAGCCGATGATCTAACTTACAATAGAACGACATCACAAGAGCTTTCACGAGAGGTCAGCCGATGATGTACACGTTCAGTTGTTCTAAATCTTGTCCCTATTGCATCCCTTGAGCTATCACGAGAGGTTAGCCGTGGATTTAAACTCGACCAGTTAGAGGTCTAACTCTAATTATTCTTCGTAGACGAGTATGAAGCCCGCTTCAGCAGATCACGATCCAATCGAACACGCTCGAGAAGCCGTGGTTACCGCGACCGAAGTTGTGAGACACGACATGATAAAACCCGACGCAGCCTGACTCGCCGCGACAGCTCTTCCCCATATCGCCAAATACCACTGACTCCTTGCCATCAATTATCACACATTCCGCCACTTCTGACTACCGACAGTCGTCCTGTATCACCTAATGAAGGAAATCAGAAAGAGGCAGACAGTGAACGAGCAACCGTACCTGAAGCTCTTCCTCCAGGCATTGAGGAGCTCCTTGGAGATGAGGGGGTGCAGCCAACAAAGACACCTATAGTACTTCACAGCAGTCTGGCCACGCGGTGGTCAGCAATAATTGTGAAGGGTTTAAATGAGGAGACAAGACAAAACATCCTAAACAAGCAGGAAATACCACAGAACTGCAGTTTGTTGAACCCGCCAAAACTAAACGAAGAAGTGGCAGCTGCACTGAGTGATGGTGGAGTGAAAAAGGACCAACAAATCAGGGGGCAGCAGATCACCTTGGCTGCTGCCATTACATCAATAGGCAAAGTGTTAAACAATCTAATCGCTAACCAAGAGAGTAGTGATCAAATTTTGACTCTAAGTGATGCAGCCAGACTACTTTGTCACATTTATTATGAAAACTGCATCACTAGACGTTCCCTAATCCTACCTGGCCTTAATAAGGATATGAAAGAGCTAATGGAGCAGACACCAATATCTGAGTACCTGTTCGGGGATAAACTACAGGATAAGTTTAGTGCAATAAAAGCTGTAAAAAAGTCAGGACAAGAATTGAAGAACACACCTGCAAGACCTCCGACGAGACAAAGAATTTAAACTTTCGGGGCCCACACAGACAGCAGCTCCCTCGCCCGAGTAGGCAGAAGACAGTGCTGAAGCGGAACAACCAGGTGAAACAACCAGCAACACGCCCGAGGCACTCGCCACAGAGGCGCCAGCTGCGACGTCAAGGACAGGAACGCCGCTAGCTCAGGTACAAACTGGTAGATTGCAGTATTTCTCTGAAGTCTGGAATAATGTTACCACTAATCCAACAATACATGATTGGATCAAGGGTTATAAACTACCCTTTTATGAAATTCCAGTACAAACTTCCATTCCTAAAAATAATAACTTCAGTCAGAAAGAAAGCAATCTTATTTCTATGGAAATTAATAAACTCCTACAGTTAAGTGCTATCGAAAGATGTTTATCTGCAGATAATCAATTTTTATCCAGCATATTTTTGCATCCAAAATCAGATGGCACATGGAGATTTATATTAAATCTCAAAAAACTTAATAAATATATTACTACACACCACTTCAAACTAGAAGACTTAAGGACAGCAACCAAACTCATGACCCCAGGATGTTTTATGGCAACTATAGATTTGAAAAATGCTTATTACTTGTTATCCATAAAAAATATGATAGAAGATTTCTCCGGTTTCAGTTTCAAGATACATTGTTTGAGTTTACATGCCTTCCATTTGGGCTTAGCACAGCACCATATGTATTCACAAAGATCATGAAGCCAGTTATGTGTCACCTGAGGTCATTGGGGTTGCTTTCTGTAATATATCTTGATGATATTTTGTGCCTTGCTGATTCATATGCTAAGTGTTTGAAAAATGTGTCAACAACTCAAACTGTCTTAAAAAATCTAGGGTTTGTTATCAATACTAAAAAGAGCCTTAGAACCCAGACAGTGCTGTCAATATTTAGGATTTGTGTTAGATTCAGTTCAGTTTAATATCTCACTTCCTCAGAAAAAGATAGATCTCATTCTTAAATTATTAAAGAATTTTAAATCTAAGAGGAGATGCAAAATATTAGATTTTGCTCAGTTGCTAGGTATCCTTGTTGCTGCATGCCCAGCAGTGGAATATGGTTGGCTTTACACCAAGGTTATGGAAAGTAACAAAACAGCAGCTTTAAAAAACAATAATGAAAATTACAAAGCGCTGCTGCCTATCACAAAAGAAATTAGGTTAGAACTAGATTGGTGGTTGTCTCACATCCCAACAACCCACAACAAAATAAAACAATTTGACTTTGTTCTAGAAATATTTTCTGATGCTTCACAGACTGGCTGGGGTCTGGTATGTAATGATATCAGAAGCCATGGGCACTGGACAACTGATGATAAAAAGTTCCACATAAATTACCTTGAACTTTTAGCAGCATTTATAGGACTCAAAACATTTGCAAGCACACTCAGTCACTGTGAAGTTTTACTTAGAATAGATAACACAACCGCCATAGCCTACATCAATAAAATGGGTGGCACTCGTTTTCCCCACCTTAATAACTTAGCCAGAAAGTTGTGGCAATGGTGTGAGGAAAGACACATTTGGATCTATGCATCTTACATCAGTTCTAAAGAAAACACTATCGCAGATCTGGAATCTAGGCGTCCAAATACAGAGATTGAATGGAAGTTATGTGATGTAGCCTACAAGACTATTATTGTTAAACTTGGTGAGCCTCAGATTGACCTATTTGCAAACAAGTTTAACACTGTCTATGTATGCATGCTCTGTTGATGCATTCACTGTCAAATGGTGCGGTGATTTCTTTTATGCATTCCCACCATTTGCACTTATAAGTAAGATTTTACAGAAAATAAAAAAGGAAGGGGCGACAGGCATAGTTGTAGTACCTTGGTGGCCCTCACAACCATGGTTTCCCTTATTTGAGTCCATGGTTATTTCTGGAAAAAAAATTATATTGGTATTAGTAATAATATTAAGTAATTATTAGTAAATCATGACAGGGTTGGCATGATTTACTGTTGTCTCCTTCCAGGGATCCACATCCATTGCACAGGAGTCTCAAACTGATTGCCGCCATATTATCAGGACCTCTTTCCTGAGAAGAGGAATACCACTTCCTTCCCTTGATATAGTTTCAGCTTCTTTGTCTACCAAAACAAGAAAGCAATATGAGTCTGCTCTAAAGCAGTGGATTTCCTATTGTCAGAACCAAGATATTGACCCTCTCCTAGATTCAGTTCCCACTGTGATATGTTTTCTGACTAAAAAATTTAATGAGGGACTATCATATAGCTCACTCAATACCATTAGGTCAGCTATTTCTTTAGTTCTAGGGCCCCACATTGGCACAGACGATCGACTGTCAAGGTTCTTCAGGGGTATATTTAGATTAAGACCTAAGAACCCTAAATATGAAGTAATATGGGATCCCGGTATAGTTTTGAATTATTTGTCTAAATTATTCCCTAATGAAACTCAATTTAGAACTAATTACCAAAAAGTTAGTTACCATATTAGCCCTTGTAACTGCACACAGAATTCAAACCTTGTCTCTCATAAGTATAGATAACATTTCATATAATGAGGATAATATTAACATAAAAATTCCAGAAATTATTAAAACCTCTGCACCTGGTAGTTCTCAGCCCAATCTGATACTACCATTTTTTAAGGAGAACTTGTCTGTATTTCCTGCTACTACCCTTTTGTTCTATCTAGATATTACAAAAAATATAAGACAAGATTGTAAATCACTAATTATAACTATAAGAAAACCATATCATGCCGCCACTACTGCAACTATTATCAGGTGGATAAAACAAATTTTAACTAATAGTGGAATAGATACTTCCAAATTCACATCACACAGCACAAGGCATGCTTCTACCTCAAAAGCTTCTGAAGTGGGTATTAATATTGAAGTTATAAGAAAAGCAGCTGGTTGGACTACAAATTCCTCAACTTTTGCTCGCTTTTATAAGAGACCTATAGTTAGTGATTCAAATGCTTTTGCACAAGCAGTGTGTTCTATAGAGAGTGAGAGTTGATTAAATTTAAGGTCAATGGTAACTGTCTGATATAAGTACCTAATTGAGTTCTTTATAAGATTATTATACACTGGTTGATACCAGTGTCAGAGAAGATTTAAGTTATGTTACCTTAAATATAAATAATGTATAATTACTAACTAAGTAATGATACTCAGAATAGTATGTTAAGTTACATTGTTCAATGATTAAAGATGTTGATTATGTTACCAACACAACTTTCTTCTTTGAACATCTACAAGTACTAAATGAGGACGAGATTACGGAGCATAATTATACAGATCGGACTAACTTACCTAGTGACGTCCGATCCTTAATTATGTGAAGTAATCTCGTCCTCATTGTATCCCAACCCTTCCCAGAAGATCAGCCTACTTAAATGTGTATTATATTGTCTTATCTAGACAGACCCCTTTTTAAAGTTGTGTTGATAACTAATGTATCGGGACTGTACGATAACCGTATCGGTCATCTTGAAGTCCCGATCATATGCTTTGAAAGAATGAGTTGACAGATGTCAAGAAAGCGCGCCTACGACCGGACCACAGATAACATTTTTCGTTTTGATGGAATCGATTCATCTTTAAAAAATGTGATAGCGAGTTAGCAAGAAGTGCAAACTACAAGTACTAAATGAGGACGAGATTACTTCACATAATTAAGGATCGGACGTCACTAGGTAAGTTAGTCCGATCTGTATAATTATGACGCGCATCGTTGGCCTAAAGTAGGTTACCGAGTAAGCAGAAAAATGTACGGCGATGAGACCGTACAACTCTAATTTACTGCGCACATATGCATTGTACAGCAGTTTTATAACCTTGACACTATTAAATTGGGAGGAACTTCTGATGACGAAACCCAATGCTGTATTGGCATCTTTGCACACCTTTTTAATGTGCTCGTGGAAATTAAAACCACTGTCTAAGGTTAGCCCCAGGTCCCGTATTGTTGAGACACGTTCAAGCAAGACATCCGCCAGCTTGTAGGCAAAATTAATTGGCGAGCGAGACGAGTTTGTCATGTTAAGCGGTAACCTATTCCTCATACTCCAATCTACAACGGCATCAATGTCCCGCTGAAATACCAAACAGTTTTCTTCTCCAGTGACCGTCATAAACAGCTTTAAATCATCTGCAAACATAAGGCATTTTGCCGCAGATAGAACTCTTGGCAGATCATTTACCATGATTAGGAATTGGGGAGATCTCAGCGTACTACCTTGGCTGATACCTGATCTAATAAAATACTCCGGTGTCTGATAACCATTCAGTTTTACAAACTGCCGCCAATCTCTGAGGTAGTCTGCCAGGAATTGGAGAAGTTGAAGACCAAATCCGAGAGACGCAAACTTCATCAGAAGAATATCATTGTCGACTAAGTCGAACGCCTTTCTAAAATCAAAATATGCTGCATCAGCCTGACTGCCAGCGGTCATTTTGGTCTTCAAGTAGTCAGCAAAACATATGGTTAGTTAAAGTGGAACGTGCAGGACGAAACCCATGCTGGGAATTATCTAATAAACCACTGACTTGCTTGGAGATAGAATTGTGTATAACAGATTCGAAAACTTTACCGAAGACTGGCAGCACAACAATAGGTCTGAAGTTCGTGATCTCAGTTGATGATCTACTTTTTGGGACTGGGGTGACCCTAGAAACCTTCCAGACAGTGGGGTATACACTGTGTTGCAGTGACAGATTAAATATAAACAAGAGAGGCTCCTCTAATACGGACAGACAGTCCTTCAAAATGAAAGCTGTATAGCGTCGGGTCCATAAACAGACGAAGTTTTAAGCCTGTGGACTGCTCGATGCAATTCTGATGCATTAATATGGTCTACGCTGATCATAGGCAAACAGCCTCTATCAGTTGCATCGCGCTCAGCTGCCTCAGGATCCAACTTTAGAGGGTCGGTATGAAAAACGGAACTGAAGTAATCCGCAAACGCATTAACGGCTCCCTGACCTTCCACAACCTTGTCGTCATATACGAACTCGTTATTTTGTTGTCTATTTTTCCTTTTATGTTTAACATATTTCCATAAAACTTTGAAGGATCATAACTTATGGTTTGCTCCATTGCATTAATATAATGTTTAAAAGCAATTTCAGTTAGATCCTCAACTTTAGTTCTGTAGTATCTAAATAGTTCTCTATTGAATTGAAGGCCATTTTGCTTATATTTTTTTAAGTTAAAATATTTCAGTCTAATATAATGCTTAATCTCAGAAGTATACCATGTAGGATAAACATATTTAGAATTGAAATCTACAATCTTCTTCTTCGGGACATTGTCATTGAAGACGCCTAATTGGTTTCTATATAACATGTCTACTGCTACTTCAACATCCTACTGTTGCAGTAGGTCAGTCCAGTCTATCTTAGTAATACCCATGTTTATCCCACGGAGATTAGCCTTGCGAAAATTCCAGTCAGAGCTTTGCCGGTTGGGTATTGCAGATGGTCGGTCCTTGACAACTGCGCTTCTGGGCAAAGTAAGAATAATCTCTAAGGCAGGATGATACGCATTCATAGGAACTATTGAGAAAAGTTTCCGTTAGAGCTATTAGATCACCAGAACAGAGGGCCAAATTGTGGCTAAAGGCCGCAGTCTTTGTTCGGAGGCCTCGCACATTCTGGTAGATAATTACAATGTCCTTAGTTTTTTTCCTGTTCCTGAAATGGCTTGGTATTTATGTTACGAAAATTCTGCCGCCAGGGTTTTATGGAGACATTTACCTGGCCAGTTTTCAGAATTCATTACACAGTTCTCTAATCTCGAAGGCACGCCCAGCTTAAACGAAGCATAGTTCTCGCAAGCATAGCCCCGTGCTTTTAGGCCTTCCACTGTATATCCTTCACTATCGAAAATCGATTTAAGGTGAGCACGTACCTGTTCTTCTATAGTACCAATCTTCACATAGTATTCATATAGATGTAGATATTGGACCCGCTCAGCTGCTTCCAGTTGCGTTAGTCCAGGAGTAGCAGAACCTCTTACAATGTCTTTAGGCGATTTGTAATGCCGTTTTTTCGTAGCCTCTACCCATTCACCATGACAGTGGTCACAATTGTCATGTTCATGATGGTCTTGCACCCTGGCAGCAGATGAATCCATGTTAGCCATTTTTCTGGTGGTTTACTCTTGTTGGTCGAGCAGTATCACAGACGGAAGTGTAGACTTACCCGTGGTAGACATTTTTGGAGGTTTGCTGCTGCTTTTACCGAGACTAGATCCTGGCGCAGTAATTGTAATTTTATTCAAGTTAGGCGCTGTTTGAGGCTTGACAGTGTTTGCTTGCACAATAGTTGTTAGCTCTGAATTCTTATTTTGGCAGTCGCCTAAATTATTGTACGCATCTAGCTTCCAGTACTTTGTTCGCAGTTGGCTAAACTGCAGACAGATCGCGAAGTTATCAACTGAAGTTGTTTTTCAAGGCTCAAGATTTGTTCATTAAGTTTAGAAAAGCATTTGCTAACAATCAGAGTAACTTGCTTTGCCACAGCATTGCTAATCATATTGGTCAGTGGTATGGCAAAGAACTGCAATAGATGTGGTGTGCAACCGATTTCCGCTAACTTACGTAATAATATGTCATTATCGACGCTATCGAATGCTTATTTGAAGTCAAAATAAGCAGCGTCAACCTGCACACCAGCATCCATCGCTGGCACCACCTGTGACATGAAGTTAAGGAGATTGGTAGCAGTGCTGCGCTCCGGCCGGAATCCGTGTTGCGCATCCGATAGCTGAGCGCGAACATGCTCCTGCATGCTGCGTTGGATGGCAGACTTGAAAACCTTGGCCGGCGTCGACAATACGGCCACCGGTCTATATCCACTGATTTCCGATCCTGCCTTACCTTTGGGGACTGGAATCACACGCGTTATCTTCCATCGAGTTGGAAATGTTGCTGATTGGAGACATATATTAAATATATAGTGCAGAAGATAGTGCAGAGGTTCCGCCAATACCCTAATACAATCCCGGAATAGGAAAGCAGGTATTCCATCTGGGCCTGCTGAAGGCTTCGGTTTTAGGCGCTCGAGTGCTTCTCTACCGTCCTTAAGACTCAGCGAGCTTAGTTGCACGTGGGACCCATTCATTGCGCCTCGCGCCTTCGCCGCGGCCGCTTGTGGGTCAAGTTGTGGTGGCTCCCTAGCGTATACCGACACGAAAAACATCGCAAATTGCTTGGAACATTCACGATCCGTTAGGTGTTGACCATCCTTAATGATAGTTTGTTTGTTTGCTGTGCTTGTCTTAGATCGTATATATTGTCAAAATGACTTTGGATCTTTCGCAACCTGACATTGTATTTTAGCTTGATGTCGTTTGTGTGCAGTGTGAATATTGCTTTTAATAAGTGCTCGGTATTTAGAATACTCAATGTAAACAATTAAATCCTTTGTTTCCTTGAACGTCTTATGAGTCTAGCTTTGGTTTTTAGATCATGTATAATTTCGCTCGAGTACCAATTAGGGTAAATGTACCGTGACTTCACACTACGTGTTTTCATGGGGACACATTTATCTAAAATTCTGTTAATTTTATTGTAAAAGAAGTTTAATATATCTTCCAAGTCGTGCATCTCGTACATATTATTCCATTCCGTTTTATTTAACAAAGAATAAAGCAATTGATAATTTGCCTTATAAAGGTTCCATTGCGATCTCTTACTGAGTGCGCATGCACCAGCGCGCGAGTCGGTATCGGTGGCGGATACAGCCGCGGCCGACGAGGTAGCGGGACGAATGTCGGCGGGGTGAAGGGCGCTCGCGGGCCCTAGACTCACGCTCACTTCGAGCGGCGGGTGATTAAGGGCATTACATTGCCCAATGACCTTGAGCATGATGTGTTTAAAGAAGTTTGTAGATGAATCCTTTTGTGCGTTTTCAATATAAAAAATATATGTTAAAGTAAAGGTCATCACAAATACATTGTATTGTTTAAAATTTTAATAAACTAACTCAAATTTTATCGAAAAATCGTAACAAATAGGTCCTTTTTCAACCTAAATTGAAAATTTTCTCTATAACGGCTCAATAACTCGGCATGAATTTTATACCAAAAAATACGTAATGACGTATTTAACAATGTGTATTGATTTTTTTCTCATATTTCTTTTAATATTTTAAAATATATTATAAAAATCGGAAATTTCGCGAAAAGCACTATGTCACTGCCGCACTCGTCCCTTTCTCTCTCGCCGTTTCGTCGTAAGTTAGTACGGGGCAGCATGCTCAAGGTCATTGGGCAATGTAATGCCCTTAACATCGACAGGCACGAGTGGCTCGGAATTTATAAGAATGCCGTGTTGTTCAGTGGTTTCTTGTAAAAACCGAAGCATAAACCAAAACTTTGTAGATCATAGAATCACTTTTTACAAGTATTTTACTATATTTGTCTTTAAAACCATGAAAAACAACAAATCGTAAAATATTTCTAGCTCTTACTATGTTATTTTTGTTTTCAAATATCACAGCGACTGTACTATTTTTGCAACTAATACATTGCTCCTTAACCACTACCAAAGTTTATTGCAGAGTGACTGGACAAGCAATGTAAAAATAACAAAATGATACTTTTTTAAACGAATGCTTCGCGTAGTACGGTCGCTGCTTCTTCCGACGAGTAAGTGATGTGCTTGTGCAGATCCACTAACGTAGGCTATCGACAATGTCGATTGACGAATGAAATATTACTATAGTTTTGGTTTTCAATTTATCAACCATTTTAACCCGGTTGGAACATCGAAGTCGTATAATGTTTTTTACGTATTTTCATAATTTTACAGCGTAGTAGAGAAATGCGTAACCAACTTTCGTAAAGTTAATTAAATTTCAGTTTAATAATCGGTGGAGTGTTTTTGGCTTTGAATTACGAGTATCATAATATATGCCTTAACCTCGTGCTATTTCCTTACCTATTATGTTTTTTTTTGTATTATACTTCTACTAATATAATAGTGACTTTTTCTTAAAATAAGTCAACATACTCATGCTATTTATTTGTTATGCATGGGTTTGTTTTTATTTATTAAACATGTTTTTACTAACTAGGCTTTTTAAACCAAAAATACCCGCGTAGTAATTGCGTAACACACTTCTAGTAGGAATCAATTTCATTATGTCAGTACAACAACATTCATTGATTTACATATTTACTTTGTTGCTCAAATGCTCAGACCAATTTTTCGAACACATGAAGATTCGATAAGTTTCCGATTCAGTCAATCACTAGCGTAAGTATTAAATTAAATTGCTGTTTCATAGCACAACTATAGCGACCGATGTTTTTGTGTCGGTAAGTTGTACGGTGCATTGTAAATACACGCTGTGTTTGATGGGATCATCATTCTCCTGCCCTTATCCCAACTTATTTGGGGTCGGCGCAGCATGTCTTCTTCTTCCATACTTCTCTATTACTCGTCATCTCAGCAGTCACTTCCTTTCTAGCCATATCATCCTTCACACAGACCATCCATCGTTTCTTTGGTCTTCCTCTACTCTTATAGCCTTTAACATTCATACTCAACATTTTCCTCAATACATTCTCCTCATTCCTGCGCATCACATGTCCGTACCACGATAACCGATTACCACACAATTTTTCAGTCACCGGCGCCACTCTCAGACTCCCTCTTATGTACTCATTCCTTATTTTATCCATTCGCGTTACACCACGATTGGATGGTATAAGGGCACCATGATGGGATAAGGTTTATAATTGATTGTGTAGTACGTTCTGTTTTAAGCAATGTGAGTGTGTGCGTGACAGCGTATTTATTGCTTTTACTGAACTGCATGTGTAGAAGACACATGGTCCCGATACATTTTCGTCTAACGGGCATATATCCTTCTTTTAATATATCTATGGGTCAGGCGCTCATTTATAGCATGTTGAAATTCCTCTTGGATTACAATACAACTCACTTTATATAATAAATAAATAATTATAACTAGTATTTGCGTGTTGCGCGAGGTGCAAGCACCTCGCGTGCTTGTGATGGTACATGGTACAATTTAAAAAAAAAGGGGGGAAGAGGGGAGTTTTGACCAACTCTGGGCCCCTTTTCATGAATCTGAAAAAAAGATGTTCAAATTGTTTTAACTTCCGTGATCCACCACCTAAAGCGGGGAGAAAAAGCCATTTTTCAAAATTGCCCCCCTTGCCCCCCGCAAGGGGGGCAATTTTGAAAAATGGCTTTTTACTTTTCCGATCCTCCTCTGTATGAATCCCGAAAAAAAACAGAACACGGGTCACGGAACACGGCTGAGATACGATAGGAAGGGGGGAAGGAGGGCAAAAAGGGGGTTTTGGCACTTTTCCCGTACTCGTGAGAGCTACTCGTTTACGAATCTGTCAAAATATACCCACCTCCCCATCCACCATCTTTTTTTTTTTTTTTCGGATGCGAAATCATCAAATAACTCCTCCCGCTCTGGACTGAGCAGGAGGGAGTGTCAGACTTTTACTGACTAAAACCCATCCATGTTCCTTCTTTTGCCCTTTGTGTTCCAGGGCCGCGGTATCTTTTTTGAACAGTCCCGCAACCCTGGCAGGCATCGGTCCTTCTGGACCCCTTCCTGTTTTCTGACATCTCTTTGAGGCGCGCGTGGAACACGAACGCGCCGTTGACACGGCATGTCGTCATAAGACGGACGGACGGCGAGCTAGTCCATAGCTCGCCGTCCACAGGCTCGCGCCTACGAAGGCCGGGGGCCACCACGTGGCCCCCGACGCCTGGTGCGTCTCTCGCGGCGGCCGGGACGTGAGGTTTTCACCCTCTCACCTTCCGCCACCTCCTTCGCTAGCATGACTGCTTCGCAGAAGAAGGTGACGGCGTCCCATTCCGTCTCGCTCCGGACCATGGATTGAACCAAGGCCCGACGCGAGAGGTCGCCGCCGCCGATCGCCGCCACGAGGACACGGCGGTGCTCCGCCCACGCGGGGCAGATCTCCACCGTGTGCTCCACCGTGTCCTCCGGTCGATCCTCACAATGGTAGCACCCGGGCGTTTCCTCCCGCCCGATTCGGTGCAGGAACCTCCCAAAACAACCGTGTCCGGTGAGGACCTGCATCAGGTAGAAGGTGAGGGCGCCGTGGCGCCTCTCTAGCCACTCCTCAAAGCCCATCCACCATCTGGGAGAACAATTATGTCAGTCAGTGGTAATTGAGCTTTATATAGTATCACTAGTATTTGCGTGTTGCGCGAGGTGCAAGCACCTCGCGTGACTTAACGTGGGGGGGAGAGGGGGGCAGTTTTTGAAAATTATTTTAACCATCTCTGGGCCCCTTATCACTCCCGCGCGACACAAAAGGTCGTAAGTAGCAAGCATGTTTGCACTCTAGTTATGATAGGTAATCTCCGAAAGGTCAAGCCTCGGCAAGACCTGAAATAATCGTTTTCTTTCCTTCGGGGTGGAAAACGGTCATATTTATCGGTTATTTAAAAAAAAAACTGCTGGTACCTACAAAAGTGCAATACCTCCACGGTCAAAATGTTTTTTTTTTGAATAACCGATGAAAAATTTCCATGTGAACTGTGTGGCTTAGAACGATGTACTGAATACGTGGTAACCGTTTTCGCGTCGGTGTCACTGCCACCCCGTTTGTAAACTACTATACAAAAATGATGTGAAATTACGAAATAAATAAATTGGGGGTAGCCCTCCATACATGTGACTGAGTAACTTCCAACGAAAATTAGTTTGACTAAGATTTGCTATTTAGTTTGTGAGACAATCCCATGTCTCTCTCACTGTTTTGTGAAACTGCAGCAGTAACTTTGTTTTTCATTATCATTCTATGAAAAACAAATTTAGCTTTGCTGTTGAGTGTAAATTGGTGTTACGGAAACTTTTGTGCTGGAATCAGACTCACACTCATCCAGTTTTTTTTTTTGTAAAGATAGAGATCTCTTTGTCGTGGCTGAAATGTAAAATTTGATTATTCATGCAGAACTAGTGGAAGCACCTGTAACGCGAGTATTGTGCGCTGTGGTCGCCGATGGGAAGCGCGAGCGTGGCGCGCGACTCGCGAGTGTCCCGTATGTCGCGAGAGTCCCGCGCATCGCTGGTGTCGCGCGCGTCGCCTGAGTCGGCGGAGCGGCGCGTGGCCCGGGGGGGGCTACAGTCTGCCGACACCGCGCCGGACCGCTGCCACGCTGCAATCACTATCACAATCAAGCAGAGCTACTCGCATCGACGAGCGCAGTGCGGTGAAACGACACGTACCTTGCTTGTCCGGCGTGCTGGTGGGGTCGGAGCGCTGGCGCTCGACGTGTGCGGGGCGGGGCGGGGGCGGCGTGGGAGTTGGGGGCGGCGAGCAGCTCGGGGCTGGAGACTCGCTCTCGTTCTCTCCGTCAACTTCAAATAACACTTCCTCAGATCTGGCAACATAAGTAAAACCGCTCGTAATAACCGCTTAATCTCGATCACCATCAAAGATTGTCACGGGTCATGGATTACATCAAGTGATCAGCGGATCGTGAACCTCATGTCAATATTCTTAGTAAGATGTTCAATTAATCATTTGTGACTGTAGTGTCTGTGAGTGAAAGAGAAGGAAGAATTATGTCATCTCTAGCGCACGTGCGGTCGTAAACCAGTCAGTCAGCTGTGAGCGGCGGGAGTGAGAGGGCACGTGCGTCTAAGAGCCGATAATATAGAAGGGAAATACCACATTTTGGCGACGAGGATTAACAGGACTACTGTGAGTTATTATCCTTACTATTAAATTACACCCAAAAAGAAAAAAAATAATAATGAACGGGGTTTTGAGACTAAGAATGCTCAAACTAATTAAACACTCAGGACTTTCAATGAGGCCCCGTGATGTAAACATTCGTGTAGTTGTCATATTTATCTAGTTACCTACTCGTATGATGCGAGAGTACGATCGCGTTGTTTTGCTGGCGCTGTAGGTTATTATCAAGCGGGATGGTTGTTTACATTTCACATTGCTAAAAGTACCCACTTCCCATAAGTGGGTACTTTTAGCAATGTCGCTTATGCTTGATTTATTTATAGAACGGAATCGTCATACGATTAACGAATACATTTAAAAGTCATATTTAAAATTGCTGCCTCTGGACTACGGGAGCCGGGTTCGATTCCCGGCCGGCACAGAATTGAGTATATTTTTCAGATTACAAATATACTTATATTTACAAAACGCGTACATGACATACTGTTGAGTTGCATGATTGACTTCGTGGTCTAGTACTAGACTAGACCAATATTAGATTGTTTATTATTGTATCAAGTAATGATGCTCGTACAAAAGAGTGCAACAAAAACATGAGTCTCCTACTAAATCACAGGTGACGCCTGTTACATAAGTTCTCACAAGTACATATAAGTAGTCCGGTAAGCTGTGAGGTTACCAGATGATGCCTGGTAGTCCGGGAACAGGTGACGCCTGTAAGGACTTCGTAATCTTATTAAGTACAGGTGATGCCTGTAAGTACATGATGCGATGCGACGTAGGTATGATGCCTGGTAGTCCGGGAACAGGTGACGGCTGTAAGGACTTCGTAACGTTGTTTAGTACAGGTGATGCCTGTAAGTACATGATGTGATGCGACGTAGGTATGTCAGAGTGTGATACATTTATTTATTTATTCATTTATTTATTTAAACACATACCACTATCATCACAGGCTTACCTAATACAATAGTGTAGTTATTGTTACATTTATCAAGCTCGCTTAAAAAGATTAGTATAACATTTATATTATTTAACAACCAAGACTGATTTTACAAAATGCGGCCCGTGTGAATTCACTCAGAGTACAATTTTATTGAAGCAGTCAATCTGTTGTGACACCATATTGAGTGCACGCAGCGCGCGCGACAGCGGCGCGCGCTGCAGCAGGTTGGTGCGAGCGGGCGGCACCCACAGCAGCGGCGGCGGCCGCCTCAAGTCGCCCCACGTACCCATCAGGCACACACAACCCAACCGTACTTAGAACGCCTGGGTTGTGTATTTTACCACGCATAATCTTGAATAAGTAAGTGGCGAGAGCTACTTCCCTTCTAACTTCCAGTTTATAGTAGCCTACCATTCCCAGTACAAATAGAGTGGGATATAGCAGTGGATACCCTGGATACACACCATACAGCCTTAAGTACAGGAATCTCACAAACTTGTTCTGGATACGTTCTAGCATTAGTTTGTACTTGGCTTCATGTGGCGACCAGACGACAGCATTGCATTCCAAATGACTTTCGACAATCTCAGAGCACTGATGTTCGTGAACTGGTTTCCTAGCCGTAAGACCAACCCTAAATTGTGGTATGCTTTTTTACAAACATCCGTGATATGCTTACGGAAATTTAAGTCCGCTGTAAAGCGCACGCCTAAGTCCTTAACCTCTGAGACACGTTGCAGTCGGATTCCGTCCATGCAATATTGATAATGACTCGGGTCGCGGGCACGGGAAAATGATGACACCGAACATTTGGCCACATTGAAATACAAGTTATTGCTACGGCTCCACTCTACCACCCTATTAATATCCTGCTGCAGTAGGTCATGATCAGTTTCCTGCTTTATTTCAAGGACTAATTTCAAGTCATCCGCGAATAACAATGGTATGGATTTATTGACTACTCTCGGCAGGTCGTTAGTTGTTAAAATGAAGAGAAAAGGCCCTAAATTAGTGCCCTGACTGACTCCTGACTACTCCTGACTACATATTAGTTTTCTATGGGTGACGAAGTTTGAAGACAATTCATGCAACATTGTTAGTTTAATTGGACTACGGTGTTGAATGAATGCTGTATGAAATAAATAATGAATGTGTCAGGTTGTTAAAAGGATGATGCCCATTTGGTGACCTAAATTAGACATTCTTTATTTGTTCCATTGTCCACAGATTAGAATATGATGTCAAGTCTCACCTTAGAGAAATTTGAGTGCGATGGTGAAGCAGGATCTGTTGGAGCTAGATATGAACGATGGAAAAGGAGTTTATATATTTATCTGGCAGCTGCCGATTTTAATACCAGTTCAAAGAAACGCGCAAGTTTGTTACATTGGGGAGGACAAGAACTCCAAGAAATACTGTTTAATATACCGGGGGGCTACCTTAAGACGACTGAAGGAGATGATCGTGACATAGATGTATTTGAGGTAGCAATAAAGAAGTTAGATGAATATTTCGCACCTAAGCAAAATAAACGGTATGAAAGACATCTATTTAGACAATTGAAACAAGAAGAAAACGAGAAGTTTGAAAAATATTTGGTTCGATTACGACAACAAGCTTTGAAATGTCAATTTACGGATGTGGATGACAGTTTGATTGATCAAATAATTGTTCGTCGGAAGAACTCAGGAAGAAATTACTTCGCGCAGGTGAAAAAATCACCTTAACTGAAGTAATAATCGAAGCAAATACTCTAGAGGTGGTGGAACGTCAATTAGGTGATTTCAATCAGAAAGGAAAAGATCAAACTGTTAATAAAATCAATACACAAGTGAAGGAAAAGACATTCATAAGTAATAGCAAAAAGGCGTGTTTCCAATGTGGTAGCTGGAACCATCTAGCTTATGATGAAAAATGCCCAGCTAAAGGAAAAGTATGTAACAAATGCAAGAAGGTGGGGCATTTTCAAGCTCAGTGCAGAGGAACAAGCCTAAAACGAAGCAATGAAAATAACAAAGCGGAAAGAGGCGGAGACGCGAAAAGATCTAAGAAGTCAAGCCAAAGAGTTGAAAATATAAAGCAGGCGAACGCGATAGAAGACAAAATTGATTATGTTTTTAATGTTCTCAATAATGATACACTCGCTTGTTTAGTAGGTGGAACTCAAGTAGAGATGCTGATTGATTCAGGATGTCAACACAACTTAATAACAGATAAGACATGGTTAGAAATTAAAGAAAAAAATTTGAAGATAGGAAAAGAAGTAAAAAATCCAGGAAAAACATTTGTTGCTTATGGAAGTGAAATCCCTCTCAAATTATTAACGACTTTTAATGCAAATATCAGTGTGGGATCAAAAACGCAAAACGCCACCTTCTAAGTAATAGACAAACTAAGGGACTCGTAATTTACTAGGCAGAACAACGGCAATAGCATTAGGCGTACTAAAACTTGGATTAGACATAAATCAAGTCGAGACGACACCTTTCTCTAAATTCAGAAACATACAAATACCAATTAATACTGAGGTAAAGCCGGTTGCACAACCTTACAGACGAATACCGATTCCACTGGAAGAAAAAATCAATTCGAAAATAGACGAACTACTGCAAAAAGATATAATAGAAAAAGTAGAAGGACCGTCTGAATGGATATCGCCTGTAGTACAGATTTTGAAAGCAGATGGGGATGTTCGTCTCTGTATTGATATGAGGCACGCAAATTTGGCCATCAGGCGAGAAAATCACCCGCTGCCGACGATGGAGCAGCTATTACCAAAGATCCAAAATGCTAAAATGTTTAGTAAATTAGATATAAAAGACGCGTTCCATCAATTGGAACTTGTACCCGACTCAAGACATATTACAACATTCATATCTGGTAAAGGATTATATCGTTTCAAGAGGTTAATGTTTGGAATCACCTGTGCGCCGGAAACGTTTCAGAAAACACTCGAAAGGGTGTTAATTGCTTGCGAAGGGGTAGTCAATTTCATCGACGACTCTTTATTATATGGAAAGGACAAGCAAGAACATGACAAACACACGACGAACAAACGATTACAAAAAGTAAAAGAAACATTAAGGACGAATAACATCATGTTAAGAGGAGATAAATGTATCTACGGAACAACCGAAGTTCAATTTCTAGGACATGAATTGTCGGATCAAGGAATTCGACCACTAGATAAATATGTATCGGCTATAAAAGATTTTAGGACCCCGATCAATATTTCGGAGCTACAAAGCTTTTTAGGGCTTATTAACTATATCGGGAAATGGATTTTTTATATGGCCACCCTTACAGAACCATTGAAGCAATTGCTTCGTCAAAAATCAGCCAGAAATGCTGATATTAGGGATTCTTGGGGGAAAAGTCAACAAACAGCCTTTTATGATTTAAATGCTGCATTGAGTGACATACCAAATTTGGGGTACTACAATGTGGACGATAAAACGATGGTATTTGCAGACGGAAAAGGAGGCTTTGGCACTAGTGTGGGCTGTGGAGCACTTCCACATGTTTCTGTACGGCAAGGAATTCGACTTAATTACCGACCATAAACCTCTTGAAGTCATATTCGGTCCGAAGTCCAAACCCTGTGCACGGATTGAGCGTTGGATACTGAGACTCCAATCTTATAAATATAATGTCATTTATCGTCCAGGAAAAAGTAATATAGCAGATCCCTTGTCTAGATTATGTACCTATAACCACGATAAAACTCAGTACAAAGATTATGTCCAGGACATTATTGACCATGTTAGACCAATAGCAGTCTCGCTAAAAGATATTGAAGAACATTTGAAGACTGACATTGGCATACAAAAAGTGAAACAGGGCGTATAAAACAAAAAGTGGGATGACGCAGTAAAGGGTTATAAGCTATTTGAGAACGAGCTATGTTTCTTTGGTTACATATTGTTAAGAGGGACCAAAATAGTTATCCCGATACAATTACGACGACTTGTTTTAGATGCTGCTCGCGAGGGCCATCCAGGAATGGTCGCGATGAAGTTGAGACTTAGAGCGAAAGTTTGGTGGCCTAACTATGACTTTACAGGACCGTACTAAATTTTCGACGTCCTTATCGGACGTCGAAAATTTAGTACGGTCCTGTAAAGGTTGCATACTGGTATCGGCACCAAATCCACCACATCCACTCAAGCGGAGAGAATTACCTACCCAATCCTGGGTTGATATCGCCATAGACCGTCTAGGTCCGTTACCAAGTGGTGATTACCTTTTGGTTGTGATCGATTACTATTCTAGGTACAAGGAGATCAAAGCATGTCGAGAAAGCAGTAAGGAAATGATTCGCTTACTTAAAAAAAATTTTAGCCGTTTAGGACATCCAGTTTCCATAACTTCCGATAATGGCAAACAATTCATTAGTACAGAGTTCAAGACTTATTACCATGACAATGATATCAAACTATTTAATTCAATACCCTACTGGCCGCAACAGAATGGAGAAGTGGAGCGACAGAACAGGGATATCATTAAACGCCTCAAAATATGCCAAGTAGATAGAACAAGCTGGAAAGAAGCATTGACGGAGTACTTGACAATGTACAATAGTACCCCACATAGTGTGACTGGGAAAACACCGGCAGAGCTATTCTGCTGCTGCAGCTGGGGGCAGTCGGTCTTACACCGCTATTATAGGGTCCGGACGATATAGGCTATTTCAGTTAAGTTAAGAGACTTGGTGAATACCGAGAGTCCAAGTGGGTTGTCGCAAGAGTGCGATAATTATTGAATAAGTTAAATATAATGTAAAGTAAAGTAAAATTTATTTGCTTAGATTGCAGGTACATGAATAAGATGTTACAATAAAATGGGTGAGCCTTGTACAATCTACCTTATATTAGGCATGCAAACATTAATGGAATAAAAATACAATCAAATTATGGTTTACAATTAAAACAATAGTCAGCATAGTACATTCACAATATTAAAAAAAAAAAAATCTACTACATACAATTTGGATAATCATCGGAGAAAAAATTGAGAGAATAGGAACATTAGGTATGTCAATAATAATTAAATAACATTTAATTATTCCATACATTAAATTACACTACAATTAATAGTGATGTCAGTCTCTTTTTAAAAAGTTGAATTGTGTCATTTTTAATGATATTGGGTACTTTAATGATTGGTCCCATTTTTTGTGAGCAAAGCAGTATTAAATCTCTCAACATGTAGTAAGTGTTTATACTGACTTCTGAAATGTCTTTTCCTAGCCTCTGACACTGAGGTGAAAAGATGCATGTTACATTTAACGAAGAGTGCTATTGCTAGTATATACATACACGGGAAAGTTAAAAGTTTTAGGGACTTAAACACAGGAACGCAACTATCCGTCACTTTCATATTAAGTATTGCTCTTATGCATCGTTTTTGGGCTTTGATCACCTGTTCTCGTAGAGCACAGTTTCCCCAAAAGATTATTCCATATTTTAAAATGGACGCGACTAGACTATGGTATGCAACTACAGCTGTGGTGATGCTTACCTTTCTCCCTAGATTATGTAGGACATACGCGGAAACGCTCAGTTTTTTACAGACTTCTTCTGCTTGAAGTTTCAACCTCAAATTTTATAGGGACGTATTACGTCTTTCATATTTTTTCTAATGCTATAGAATTATACGCATCTAGGAGTCATCACCTCATGTTGATGTGCTGATGATGGAAGCTATAACTCCTTACCGGTTAGGAGTTGGAGGATAATTCTTTAATAAAATATTATGGGGACGTATTTATAGTTGTATTCTTTTAGGTTATCTAGGTGAGCTGATTATGGAATATAAAACTCTTTCAACGGTTAAAAGTCAAAATGAAAGTCTGAATAATTACTCAAGTAAAATGACTTAGTTCAACTTACTACGTACCTACGATTATTTATACTAACAACTAAAAATGGAAAAATAAAATACTTTATTACAAAAAATTAAACCGACTTCAAAAACACAAAAAGTTAAAAAGAAACTTTAGCTTCAGAAGTCGGTGACAAAAAAAAATCAAACAAACAAAAGACACCGACTTCTGAAGCTAAAGTTTTTTTTTTAACTTTTTGTGTTTTTGAAGTCGGTTTTATTTTTTGTAAAAAAGTTTTTGTAGGTTTATTACTAAATTATTTTTGTCAAGCCAATTCACAATGTCCTTAAGTGCTGTATTTATGTCCTGTTCGTATTTAGATAAGCCTGTTCATTTAATTAGTGCAGTACTGTCGTCAGCAAATAAGACCATGGGGTGTTTAATGTGATCAGGTAGGTCATTTATGTATAGCAAGAATAAGAGTGAGCTAAGAACTCCACCCTGAGGTACACCATGTCTTATAAGTCTTGCTCCGGATTTATATTTTATCTCACGCTTAGTGTTAGTGCAAATTTTTGATATTTCCGTATACTGTTTACGGCCACTTAGATATGACTTAATTAGATCTTCTAGACATTTCCCCTTATTCCGTACATGTTAAGCTTATTAAGTAGGGTTTCGTGATGGACACAATCGAAAGCTTTTGTCATATCTGTGAGAATTGCGCACTACATCACTCGTCAACAACTTGACCACTTGCGCAAACATCTATGTCTTTTTGTTTCCTGGACAGTTCTTGAAAGTGGACAGTGGGTAGGTCAGCCTTGTTTAAAAGGCCGGCGATATTTTGGTGCAGGATATTTATGGTGTTAAAGACGAAAAAAATCAGAGTTGCGTTATATTTGCTCCGTCAATATTGCTAGGCGGTTTTTCTGAACATACGACATTAATATCGGTCCATTCGCAGGGAAGTTCATTCACTAATGTTTTTATGTTTTGGAAGATATTCACTATTCCTTTGTTATTAATACGGCCAGTGTACCAGGAGAACACGTCATAAGATAATTTTAGATTGGAGTCGAACAGCCAAGCATAGTTATGATTTTGATTATCCATGTATAACAAATTGTTGAAAGTTTCGATTCTCAAATTGTACATCGTTGAGTATTCACTGCATCTATATGTGGGCAGGCATAAGAAAACATTTGTGTTATTTATTTTTGTCATTACCTCTCTTATATGAACGACCAAATTACAGTAGTTGCTTGTTTTACGAAAATCGTCTTCTCCTATGAATATAATATATAGTTGGGTTAGAAGCCCTGTGTGTGTGTTTGTTTGTTGGTAAGCGACTGGGTGAGTCCTTTATTACAATAATTATCCTAGGCTGATGTTGTGATTAAAGTTCTTAAAACTACACAGACAGAAACGTGTTGCTGGGGAGTTTGTTGCGCCACTTCTTCTCCTCAGCTCCAACACTAGGAAGTGGTGAAGGGTGGGCGCTTTTGGGGCTGTCTATAGGGTTTCAATAGAGTTTAGAGATCTCCAACTCTATTGCAAAATGGTTATTGAGTTTTGATTTTCAACTCTATTTTTTTTTTTTTTTTTATTATCTGTTAATTCTTGAATTATGTATGTATTCATTAACTCCAACCAACAATTCAGCCAATTTGCCTTTTGAGTTTCGATTCTCAACCCTATTATGATCAACCATATATTGGTTCTAGACTTATATGTTCTTATGTCTTTTTTTTTTACGGATGTGAAATCATTAAATGACCCCTCCCACTCCGGGCGGAGCGGCAGGGAGTGTCAGACTTCGGGTTTGAGATGTCTTTATTTCCCATAAGAAATTTCACTTACATGAGAAATATTAACTAGTTAATAACATTATTGGATTTACGTACAGTTTTGACAGAATAATTACAAAAATAGGTACAAAATATTCTAAAAGTTTAGGGTAATCGGTATTTTTTTTTTAAATACGTGTAATTTTAAGTTTTTCTTGAATATTGTCATGGATTTAGCATTTTTTACGTTATTTGGCAGTTTATTGTACAATGCAGATATTTTAAAATGCGACTTATCTTAAAATGGAGACAATTTAGATACGCTTTCTCAGCAGATGTAGAAAAAATGTTTCGCAAAATCTGGCTACATCCCGATGAACAGAAATATCAGAAAATTATCTGGCGGAACCATCAATCTCAACCCTTAAAAGAATACCAGTTACCAACAGTTACCTATGGCACAAAAGCCGCACCTTTTCTGGCCATGATGACACTGAAGCAACTGGCCATCGATAAAAGGCTGAGATACTGGCTGATCAAACTTACCAGAAATTAATAATAAATAGTTCTGATGCACTTCAAAAGAAAGACTTTGAATTTAAGCAACCGGAGTCAACCCAAACTTTAGGTGTTCGGTGGGAACCAAAAAATGATCAATGTATCTACTATCTTATAGAATTTGTCTCTCAAGACATCCTTACAAAAAGACAATTTTAGCTCAAATATCTAAAATTTTTCACCCTTTGGGCTGGCTAGCACCGGTCACAATAACACTTAAGATCTTGTTCCAAGAATTATGGAAATCGAACCTGGGTTGGGACCACCCTGTCCTACAAGAAATCGCTTTAGAGTGGAATACTAATAAAGCCGATTTATCTCATATATCTAGATTTAAAATACCACGTTGGATTCAAACCCGAGAAATTGTACATTTTGATATAAGTGGGGAAACTTTGCTATTGTATTCGAGCGCGGAATTAACACCCGAGCAGCAGGCGAGGATGTTATGGAGCCGAGAACTGCAGTAACAAATCCCCACGCGTATCAAACGACGTTTTTCAATACACTTTCGAAGGAATAAGATAGATAGAACGGAAAGTATTTTTGTCAGGAATAATTAGGAAACTATGATTTAATTTGCTTTTTTTCCGCGCTTTGCTTTCGCCAGGTTGAAGAAGAAGCAAAGGTCTGATGCCGCTATACAGCCTAATATGAAAAAAAACAAGAGATTATGAAAGAAACAATTCAAATATTTTTGAATTTTGAACACAAGTAAATATTAATTTGTTCATAAAAGTAAATATTTGTTATAAATAATCATGTTTATCTATGATATTCTATTTATAAACAATTTAAATACTCAAAAAATATTTACGCCGTAAAGACGCATATCTCTATCTATCTTGGCGAAATTAAAAGAAAAACATCACCGCCGATTATAGCTATAGTCGTTGAACTTATCTGTGGAAATTTTTATTTCCGCACGTGTGCGAAAAAATATTTAAAAAAACACGCGTGTGAAATACATTGCATGTTGAATCGTAGTGCGATAAGAACCAGTTTTCGAGAAAGTGTATTGAAAAACATATTATCAAACTCCATGGCTTTTGCGACGCTATGCTAGTACAAAAGCATACGCTTGCGCCGTGTATTGCAAAATACAGAGAGAAAATGAAACCTTCGTGACCCTTAATGCAGGGAAATCAAAAGTAATACCGCTGAAAAAATCACAATCGATCCCGCGTTCGGAACTTTGCGGCGCTCTCTTGTTATCAAAACTTATGCGAAAAATCATCCTATCCCTATCGAGCTACAACTTGCATGTTTATGGTTGGATTGATTCAATGGCAGTTTTAGGTTGGTTATGTAGCGAACCCGAGAAATGGAAACCCTTTGTTGCCAATCGAGTGAGGATTATCACTGAAATAATCCCAAAAGATAAAATATGGAGTTACGTTAAATCTTAAGAAAACCCCGCAGATTGCGCAAGACGCAGTTTACCTGCTGCTCAATTAGCCAATTACTTGCTGTGGTGGCAAGGACCCGACTGGTTACCACAATATAAGCTGAAAGAATCTCATAAAATGCTGATTTATACCGGTATTACTACCGAAGAACTCAGAAAAAGGAAGGAAGTAAATACGGCGATTGTTAAAACCGAACATTTAGTAGTTAATCAACTATTAGCAAAATATTAGTAATTAGTTCATCGGCATTGTTGTTTACAAGAAAGAACGTACATGTTTTCTTACTCTACAAAATATAAAGACGGCAAGAGGAATGTTACTTACGTCCAAAATGAATATTTCGATCGCGGCTGAAAAATAATGAACCACTAAATAAGAAAAACCAGATTCTTAATCTCAATCTTAATTCGAATCGTGATCCCAAAATGAAACATCCCATCATAATCCCGAATCAGTCGAAATTGGCAGACCATAATATAGATGAATCCCACGAACTTGTATTTCACGGTGGAGTAAAAATGACTACTGGATTTACAAGACACAAATACTGGATTCTTGGAGGAAACAGAGTCACAAAGAAACGAATAAGAGTGTGTGTCAAATGTTAAAGAAATAATCCCATACCACAAAGACATACACAAGAAGGAACGGCGGCATTATTAAAGTATATCAAGTATCTTGAAACCTTGTGCTCTACGATTAGAACACAAACACCTTGCGACGGCGTCATGTTACAACTCGAGCACGAGTTCGAAGAAATGAATCATTACGATAATATTATCATGATAAATGACATCATGGTATATGATTAACTAGCTGTTGCCCGCGGCTTCGCTCGCGTTTTGGTTGGAAATGATTCCACGGACATTTTGTAAATATAGCGTACCTATTGCGCTCAGGGATAATGTAGCTTCCTATTAATGAAAGAATTTTCAAAATCGGTTCAGTAGATCCAGAGATTACCCCCTACATACAAACTTATAAACATACAAAACTTACAAACAAATACCTCTTTATGATATTAGAATAGATAAGAAACGTCGGCGAGGCGGCTTGCTCGACGTAGTTGGCTACGTTGCAAATAGTTTGTTAGGAGTGTTGGACCAACGATTTGCAGAAAAATATGAGATTATGATAATGAGAATTTCATAATGAAAACCATTTATACAACCTCTGGAAAAACCAAACGTCGGTTGTAGAAGCTGTTATTAACAAACACCACAATATGATAAATCAAAAGCTTAATAATCTCCAAGATTCTTATAAATATCTCTCTCAGCAAGTGCAAAACATAACTCTCATCACAGACTTCATAACTTCGGCCTTCACTGCCAACAACTTGATGTATATATACCCTTCGACGAATCCAGGACTCAATTTTAGAGACAGTAACTGATTTATAAAGTTTAAAATTAGATTTTCATTTGATATCTCCGAAGCAACTCAGATCAGAGCTAAGCATAATATCAGCACAAATATTTGGAAATTTCGTAGTTCCTGTCGACAACTTTAATCTTGAAGATCTTTACGGTTTGCTCAAAGTACGAGCCAAATACTCTGGTGTATTTACCAGAAACCAGAAACCTAATTATAGAAATAAAAATACCCCTGATTGAAAGAGATCTTTATGAGGTATTCAATCTTATTCCGGTTCCACGCATTGTCAAAGATAACATGATGATGAAGGTCGAAACTATGTCTAAATTAGCAGGCATCAACATGGGAAAGGATTCGTTTTTAACTATCACAGACACGGATCTGCAGTCATGCGTATTAAAAAACCCTGTGACTATTCTGTGTCATATCAGAAGACCTATTCACGACGATCCCTTTTTTTTCGGATGGGAAATCATCAAATAACTCCTCCCGCTCTGGGCGGAGCAGGAGGGAGTGTCAGACTTTTACTGACTAAAACCCATCCATGTTCCTTCATCGCCCTTTGTGTTCCGGGGCCACGGTATCTCTTTCGAATAGTCCCGCAGCCCCGGTGAGACGATCAAGAATTTGTAAAACTAAAAGCGTTAACGTCAGAAAACAAATATTATTATTTATGCTGCAATGAATGTAGAGGGAGGTAGAAATCTCTTGTCGAGTCATCATCATCATCATCATCATTTCAGCCGAAAGACGTCCACTGCTGGACATAGGCCTCCCCCAAGTGTCGCCACACTGACCGGTCCCGTGCAACTCGCATCCAGCGGATCCCCGCAACCTTCACCAGGTCATCGGTCCACCTAGTGGGAGGCCTTCCAACGCAACGTCTTCCGGTTCGCGGTCGCCACTCCAGAACTTTTCGGCCCCATCGGCCATCCGTTCTGCGAGCAATGTGCCCTGCCCACTGCCACTTCAGTTTGGCAATTCTTCGGGCTACGTCGGTAACTTTGGTTCTCTTGCGGATGTCTTCATTTCTGATTCGATCACGCAAGGAAACTCCGAGCATAGCCCTCTCCATTGCCCTTTGGGTGACTTTAAGCCTTCGAATGAGGCCCATTGTGAGCGACCACGTTTCGGTCCCGTATGTAATCACTGGCAACACACACTGGTCATAGACTTTCGTCTTGAGACACTGCGGTAAGTTGGACGAGAAGATAGCAGCTTCCCGAACGCTGCCCAGCCGAGTCGGATTCGACGGTTGACCTCTTTCTCGAAGTTAGACCTACCTAGCTGGACCGTTTGTCCCAGGTAGACGTAATCGTCTACAACTTCGAGTCTCCGATCTTGATAGGAGTGGGTGTTACATGGGCATTGAACATAACCTTGGTTTTGTCCATGTTCATTTTAAGACCCACTCTTTCGGAGGCTCTAGTGAGGTCATCGAGCATTGTACTGAGGTCCTCCATGGTCTCAGCTATGACCACTATATCGTCGGCAAACCGAAGGTGAGTGATGTACTCGCCATTAACGTTGATGCCTAGCCCTCTCCAGTCCAGAACCTTGAAGACATCCTCCAGTGCAGCGGTGAACAGTTTCGGAGATATGACGCCTCCCTGTCTCACACCTCGCTGCAGAAGGATAGGTTCCGAGGTCTGGTCCTGAAGTCGGACTGACATGGTGGCGTTTTTGTACAAACACTTCAACACCTCGATGTACCGATAGTCGATTTGGCACCGTTGGAGAGACTGCAGTACAGCCCAAGTCTCGATCGAATCGAAGGCTTTCTCGTAGTCCACAAACGCTAAATGGAGAGGCAGGTTATACTCTTCGGTTTTCTGTATAACCTGCCGCAGCGTATGTATGTGATCTACGGTGCTGAAGCCTTTCCCGAACAAGCCGGAATCCGGCTTGTTCGGGAGGCTGAAAATCGTCAAACCTGCGCGCGAGACGATTCGTGATGACTCTTGAAAACAACTTGTAGACATGGCTTAGAAGTGAGATGGGCCTATAATTCTTCAGCCGGGCATTGTCGCCCTTCTTGAAGAAGAGTACCACCACACCCCTGCACCATGCCTGTGGCGTTTTCCCCTCGAGTATGACGGAATCAAACAGCTTCTGAAGGGTCTTAAGTACCGGTTTTCCACCCGCCTTCAGGAGTTCGGCCGTAATTCCATCATCACCCGGTGCCTTGTTGTTTTTAAGCTGTTTCAGAGCCATCCTAATCTCGTACAGGCTGACGTCCGGTATGTCTTCGGTATAATGTCGGGTCAGTCTAGCTCTTGGGTCGTTTGCTAGATCTACGACGGGTTTACTGGTTGACGTGTACAACTGCCCATAAAAACTCTCGATCTCTCTCAGAAGCTCCGGTTTGGCGGATACGATCCTGCCATCGTCGGTCTTCAGTTTCGTGAGCTGGCTCTGCCCAATAGCCAGATCTCTCGCAAATACCTTGGAGCCTTTATTCCGCTCAATTGCGTCTTTAATACGCTCGGTATTAAAGCGGCGGAGGTCGCTCTTCAAGGATTTAGAGATCCGTCTATTGAGCTGCCGGTATTTCCACGCCTCATCTGAAGACTGCAGGATCATCTCACGCCGCTCCTTCATGAGCTTAAGAGTATGATCAGAGAGCCTTTTGTTCTTATCTGCACGACGTGTCTTGAAGAACTTAGACCCAGTCGTATGGACAGTTTCCACGAACCCATCGTTGTATTCGTCCACTGAGCTTCCTAGGCACTCGAAACGGTTCTGGAGTTCAAGCTGAAAGCTCTCGGGGTTTTGGATCTGGATCTGTGCAGGACGGAGCGTAGACTTCATCAGTCGAGACCTTTCAAGCTTGATATTGATGTTCAATGTGCCTCTTACCATGCGGTGATCGCTCCCGGTTTTCACCGAATTGATCACAGAGACATCATTGAACATTTGCTTCTTGGTTGACAGGATGAAGTTAATCTCATTTTTAGTTGCACCATCGAGGCTCTGCCAGGTCCACTTCCTGTGCTCACGCTTTTTGAAGAAGGAGTTCATCATATAGAGGCCCTCCTTCTCCATAAAACTAGCCAGTTGGTGACCCCGGTGATTCCGACGTCCAACCCCAAATTGCCCCACCTGCAGCTCATCCCCGTCTCGTTTGCCCAGTTCCGCATTGAAGTCCCCCATGACAACGGTGAAGTGAATATTGAAACCATGCATGGCTTTAGAGATATCCTCATACATGGTCTCCACTTCGTCGTCGGGGTGTGCCGAGGTCGGGGCGTAGACCTGTATGACCTTCAGCGAATACCTCGAGGATATTCTGAGTATAAGGTACGCCACCCTATTCGACACACTCTCGATCTTCACCACGTTATTCACAAGGGACTTGTGGACGATAAACCCAACACCACCCTGGGACTGCCGGTCACCCTCTCGGAAATAGAGCAGGTTGCCGGATTTCAGGATTATCGTGTCCTCCCCCTCTCTTCGGACTTCAGATAATCTCACAACACTCCATCGCAGCCTACTCAATTCCTCTTCGAGTTCCGTTATCTTCTCGTCGGTCCGGAGTGTACGCGTGTTATATGTTGCCAGGTCAAGTCGTCGGTATAGGCAGCCGGATCCCTTCCGGAGATTCTTCGCACCCCTTGCCACGCCGTCACCTCGACCGCTACCATAGTCGAGGGTAGACGGGCTGCCGGGTACTAGGGGCCATCTTTGTATTGCGCTCATCATAAGGGGGGTTTTGCCATAATCGCCACGCTTGGCAGGCGTGTTGGCGATCGCAGTACGGTTGTTTAAAAAAACACAGAAAACGCTGCTGCCCATTCTCTGGTAAGTCCCCTAGTCGCCTCTTACGACACCCACGGGAAGATATCGGATGGTGCTATTCTTTACGTCCGACACCATACGGAACGTCGAAAAATCTTGTCGAGTAACAGTATTAAAATATATCTCTAGTTCTAAAAAACAAAATAGTTAGTTGCTACTTACAAGTGACGCTATTATCCTGTGAATCAGTGCTGTGTACAATAACTAAAACACCAAAAAACTCCATAGCAATCTGGTACTGCTAAACTTCTACCGATACATTAAAATAATAACAGCCGTTTTGCTCAGTGTCTGAAACTACTTAGTGGCATAGCTTCAGTGTTTGCGTATCTTGGCATAGTTGCTGTGTTACGTCTTGTGGTGTCACAACTTACCATAACACCATAGAAATTGCCGTAAACGCATATATTGGAAACAGCGCCATCTATCGTTTTCAAGGCAAACTGCTTGTAGATCGATCGAAGCAAAAAGATCGAGTATTTTACAATGGTCAAGTGCGGAGCCTGCGGTAAATTTCTCGCGTCGGCAGATGCCGCTAAATGCAACAAATGCGTGTTGTGGTATCATCTTCAGTGCGCTGGATTGAACCAAATAGGTCCCATAGCATCTCCCTGGCACTGCCCGGAGTGCAAGAAAAATCTAGTGCGGGATAACCGGTCCGAAACGCCAGTACGAGGGCATGCAGAAGAACCACTGAACGAGAGCACGGTAAATCTCATGGATACGAGTCCAATTAACATCACTGCTACGGATGCGACAACTGAACTCTCCAAAGACTTCACCTCCGAGCTGAGGAAGTTTAAGGAAGATTTTATTAACACAGTACGGAGTGAGTTTCAGTTACTGCGGAATGATTTGGCTGACTTGAGATCCTCTCTAAAGTCCACAAATGACCGTATGAGCAGTTTGGAGGAAAGAGTGGCCATTATAGAGAACCAAAAACCGGTTCCCGCCCAGGTATCGCCGGATGTGCATCATTTAATTGCCCAATTGCGGAGCGTCATAAATGTTCGCGATCAGGAGCTACTAGCCACAGATATTCAAATATCTAACCTTCCTGAGGCGAGTGGTGAAAACCCTGTCCATACGGCTATGTTGGTGGCGTCAAAGATGGGCGTAAATGTAGAAACTCGCGATATAGTGAGCGCCGAGCGATTAGGAGGAAGACGCATAGATGCAACGCAGCCAGCGCCGGTGGAGTCCCGCTCGCGCTTTCTCGTCGTGCGCCTTGCGCGCCGCGATCTACGCAACGAGTTGTTGGAGGCCGCACGAGTACGCCGTGGCATGAGTTCTGCTGATCTCGGTATGCCCGGTCCGCCAGCGCGTTTTTACGTCAACGAGCGTCTTACCAAGCAGAATCGGGAATTATTTCGGAAGGCGCGAGAGGCTGGGGGACGGCTCGGGTGGCAATTTGTGTGGTGTAAACGAGGCCGTATTCTTGCCCGTAACAAACCCGGAGACGCCACTTTCCACAACAGCTGCGAGGCAGATATACAGCGCGTATTTGAACCCACACCTCTGTCGGTTACCGACGGCCTCATGCTGTCCTAAATGTAACGCTTTTTTTAGTATTTTTTTTTTTTTCTAATTGTTTTCATTACCTTTTTAATTTCTATTTTTTTTTAATGTATTTCTGCTGCGTTTTTTTAATATTTAAGGTACCCATGGCATTAATACTGTATGAGTAATATATCCAATAATAATATATCCAAATATCTATACAATTTTTTTTTTTAAGCCAACAATGTTATTAATATACGCAACACAGCTCATAGCAAATGAAATGATAACTTTAGTAGCCTTTTTTCAATATCTTCATGATGCCTAGAAGCGGTAGATATTTTAAAGTTGGCTTCCTCAACGCAGGGTCTCTGGGAACAGGCCAAGATGATTTGATTTGTGCAATGGACAGGCATGGTTTTGATATTATGGCAATAAACGAGACTTGGCTTCGGGCGGGCGAGGAGGGGCGCGCGCCTGTTGTCCCCGGCTACCGCCTACGTCACACTCCGCGGCCGACAGCTGTTCGCGCGGGGCGTGGTGGGGGTGTTGGTTTTTACCTGCGCCGGGGTCTGAGCGCGCGTATCTGTTCTGGCACGGTTGATCCCCGGTTCGATTCCGTCGAACAGATGTGGCTGACAATCTCGCTAAGCGGGAAAAAAATTGCCATCGGTACAGCGTACCGGCCACCTTGATTTGACATTGACCTTTTCTTGGATGCCATCACAAATACTATTACCACACTGGGAAATTGCGATCATTACATTTTGCTAGGCGATTTTAATGTAAATATGCTCAACATAAACGAGACTAAAACTAAAAAGGTGCAAGAATTTTTAGATTACACAAGTCTCGCTCAGCTAGTCACGATGCCAACTCATTTCACAGATACGAGTGAAACTCTGATCGACCTACTGTGCACAGACTTAAGGCCTAGATATACGACAGTGGAATCCTTTGGTTCGACTACTGGCCACTCCATTTTAGTCAGCGAATTTCATATAAAGCGGGACAAGTTTATACCTTACGTAACTAGATTTAGGCCAATTAAAGATATATATTTAGATAGTTTCTATATGGATTTGACACAATCAAACATTGAGCAAGTTTCTGAACAAGCTGATATTAGTGACATGGTGGATTATTTTAATCACTGCATAATATCTTTGTTTGATGTCCACGCACCAGTAAAAACCTGCACTATTAAAGAATTATCGTATCCTTGGATTACGGACACTATTAAACTTATGATGCAGTTAAGAGACAATGCACAAGGCAAGTATAGGCGTACGAAATCAGATATTAAAAAAAAATACTACAAACAGTTAAAATCTTTAGTTGAAAGTTCCCTTTATCATGAAAAAATTGCATACTTCAAACACAATATAAATTAAGATTAATAATCCAAAATTACTATGGAAGAACATTAAATCCACGTTTGCACCCTCTAAGCAAAGATTAGACCTTCCCTCACATTTTAGAAACCCAGACCTTATAAATAACACTTTTTTGACTGTACCTGGAAATCCAGTAGCTAGCACTACGCTAATATCATTTTATGAGACCAACAGACATAGTGAAGCTACTTTCTCACTTGGTCCGGTAGACCAAAATGATGTCTCCCGCATTATATCTGACCTAAAGTCTAATGCTGAAGGTTACGTGAACATAACCTTGAGCATGCTTACCCTGACTATGCCATACACCTTAGCAACTATCACTGACATAATTAATTGCTCCATATGGACAGCTAAGTTTCCCTACCAATGGAAAATTGCTATAGTTAGACCTCTACCCAAGAATCCAAATCCTACAGAGGTTAAAGACTTGCGGCCTATTAGTGTTCTGCCCTGTCTTTCAAAAGTAATGGAGAGGGTAGTAGGCCGTCAATTAACCAAGTTTTTAGAAGAGAACGAAATATTACCTGACCTACAATCTGGATTCAGGAAACAGCGCAGTACTTCTACGGCGTTGCTGGACGTTACCGATAACATTTTGTCTGCCCAAGATAAGGGCATGTGTACACTTATGGTGCTACTTGATTTTTCCCGTGCATTTGATTGCATAAATGTCCCACTGTTATTATCTTAGTTAAAATACTACGGTTTTGACAATAATGCAATCCAGTGGTTCCATAGTTATCTTGGTGACAGAAAACAACTTGTAGAATTACGGTTGCCGGACGGTACTTCCCTGACTTCAGCCCTTACTTCAATAGAAAGAGGAGTTCCTCAGGGATCTATCTTAGGTCCGATTATTTTTATTTTATATTGTGCAGACATAATAAAGTGTCTGCAGAAATGCAAATATCACATTTATGCTGACGATGTGCAATTATATTTGTCCTTTAAGCCTGACGACATTGACTCAGCTATTAAAGACCTAAATGACGACCTGGAAAGAATCGCCACTTGGTCAGATGAGAACTGTTTAGCTTTAAACCCATTGAAAACTAAGTATATGTTGTTTGGTACGAGGCAGCAGTTAAAGAAGCTACCTGTAAGCTTTAATTTGACTCTAATGGGTGAGCCTATTGACCGAGTTAATGAGGCGCGGAACCTAGGGTTGTGTATGGACAACAGCCTTAGGTTTGAGAAACACGTCGCTAACTCCGTGAAAAACTGTTTTTACCGCCTGAAACTGCTATACAAGATGAGGCCGTACCTGTCTGAAAAGCTTCGCGAACAGCTAGTCGAAACCCTTGTACTATCCAAATTAAATTACGCTGATACGGTTTACGGCCCTCGTTTGCTGGCTCGTACGGATAGACTTATACAAAGAGTCAAAAATGCGTGTGCTCGATTCTGTTACTCAGTTCCCCCTAGAAGTCATGTTACCCCTTATCTGAACAAACACTGTATGCTCAAAATGAAGTCGAGGCGAAAGTTACACCTAGCGTGTCTTCTTTTTGGTGTTATTAGGACTACGAAACCGAAGTATTTGTACGACAAGTTAAGTTGGATGGCTAGTAAACGAGACTATGCACCAAGGCTTTGTGCGCAGCAATTATCGACACAATCTCATGGGTCAGCAGCTTTCACAGGTACTTTTCGATACGCTGCATCTAAAGTGTGGAATAATATTCCTCCACCATTACGGGTACTGGGCACTATTCACACGTTCAGGACACGACTGCGGCAGTATTTGATAGCAGCACAGCAGAAACTGGATATGGTCACAATGAATGTTTCGATCATATAAACGCTCAGCAATTACAGACTGCACCGTGTACGTAGGTACCTATTTATACACGCATACTCGAGAACTATTCGACACTGTTTACGTTTACGGTCCATATCCCTCTCACATACTGAATCTGACACACACTGAGCGTCACAGCAACAACTCAATACAGCGAGTACCACAGCTACTCTGCCCGGTCCACGGCCAATCCGCTCTCAATTCCTCGTCACAAGTCCACAGCCTGCAGGGGATGTTTCAAGTAATCTGTACGCCGCCACTCGCTGTTGGGGTTATTTGCCACCTCCCTTAAGATTCCTAAAACCAAAAGAAACATTTTAAAATTACGTTGAAAAAAGTCCTTTAAAAAAACAATAGTGTGAACAACAAATAAATTAGGTATAAATAATAAACACTCACATTAGGTTTATCATCTTTCGGCAAGGCATAATCAATCCAATCGGCTCGAGACGGTATCACGATTTCCGAGAAAACACGTTACTTTTTGGTAAGCGTCGACTAGATAAAAGCAGGTAATCACGCGAGCGGGACTCGTCGCATGAGCACAAAGGACTCTTGCGGCGCGGCGGGCGCCGCGCACCGAGGCCGCTCTGACTTTACGATGCGTACGTCATCGCTACTTTCAAACACGTTATAATACTTATTACCTACTCACATTTTTATCCTAACTCGTACCTACATACACATTTCATAAATTAACTCATTCAATATCTATTTATTGTACTTAATCATTTATGCATATACTATCTTTGAAACTGTTTTCTGTATGTCACTTACCCCCCCTCAAGGTTCATTGGAAGACCAGCGTCAGACGGCCTCACCTGTCTGGCATTAATGCTGAAATGGACCTTTTTGGCGCAGCCGTGAGGCACACAGTACAGTCATACTATGTATTTTCTCTTTTTTGTAACTTTTTTAAATATTAATGTGTGTGTGCCTAATGTACTGACGTCGAATAAACATTTTTCTTTCTTCTTCTTTCTAATGTAACGTCAAACTTCTGTGTGAAAATTAAGTTAAGGCAGTTAGGTTATCAGGTGCTGGTCTGTAGCGTGTTGGGGAAGGCTGTTTAGTAAAAACAGAAGATTTTATGGTATATTCAAACAAAAGATTGTCTAGTAAAATAAGAACGACGACAAATACCTTATCTCTCCAGAAATATCACCAATCAATCACATAATAAATATCACTATGCCAGAAATTTCAATATGAGCTTAATCTCAATAACTCGGAAAACTTCAGGCTATTAAGATCTTGAGATCTTGAAGCAGAGTGTACCACGACATCCACCAGTATACTGCTATATATATATCTCATCATATCGGGAATCTTGCTACTGGTGGCAGCTTACTGTTTAAAATGTTGGTGGCAAAGGCAACGTAAAGGAAATCGTGCCACTTCTACAGCAGAGCGGTTGACGACAGCATCGGCGGCAACTGCGTTGCCACCTCCACACACCGTTACAGAAAATGTTGGGATTGAGTATAGTGAAATAAGGGAAAATGGGCAATCTAGTAATAAATCAGTGAAAAGTGATCCTAAGGGACTAGCGCTATCTAGTGAGTGCTTACAAAAAAGGAAGATAGAGGTTCTTCACCGATCTTTCGCGTGTTTTCTCTTCCTGATTTACATTGTAGCGATTCTCTTTAATTTGTAATGTTACTTTCATCCCATCTTTTCACATAACTAACCCTTCATAACTATTTTAATATTAGTTGAACTTTGTTTTCACCTTGTTAATATTAATTTCACCACCCATTAAACTATAGCTCCTTACTACCCCATATTTTTCTGCCTCGGAAGCATGTTCGGGTCAATCACCGAACAATAATAAACATGTCAGCGTAATTGCAACACCGCGCTTTATGCCTTGAATATTTTATGTATTACTTAAGTAATCATCTTCATCATCTTTGGCAAAGTATTTGAGAAACTCATAACCGAACGTCTAACATCGCATGTAAAACACCTGCTTACCAGCGACCAACACGGTTTTATCAAACACAGATCTACGACCACTAATCTCATGTGCTACGTGTCGGCTCTTTCTGAATCCTTAGATAAACGTATTCCTGTTGACACCATTTACACTGACTTCAGTAAGGCGTTCGATAAGGTGGATCATTCTCTTCTTATAGCGAAATTCCGGCATTTAGGTGTAGGAGGATCAATGCTAAAGTGGTTTCAGTCTTACCTCAGTGACCGGTCGTCAAAGGTAGTAATGAGTGGCCATTAGTCGAAGTCTTTTAAAGCCACATCCAGGGTTCCGCAGGGTTCACATTTAGGCCCAATTCTCTTCAACATCTTCATTAACGACATCACGCACTGCTTTAGGCATTCAAAATTCTATCTATTCTCCGATGACAGAAAATAATGAAACCAATGGTAACTGAATCTGACGCTGCCTTATTGCAAGAAGATCTGAACAGACTGACGAACTGGTGCAAAATAAATAAATTGCTTCTTAACGTCTCAAAATGTTATTACATGCAATTCAGTCGTAACAAAATAGTCAAATCAAACACTTACACAATAGGCCAACAAAAACTAAAACAAATTGAAGAAATACGTGACCTAGGAGTCACACTAGACAAACAACTTAAATTTGACAAACATATCATAAACACGGTATCAAAGAGGTTTAAAATTTTGGGATTTGTCTTACGCAACAGTTAAGAATTTAAAAAGGCGTCTACCAGAATAAAATAATTTAACACACTGGTTCGCCCTATACTTGAATATGGCAGCCCGGTTTGGAATCCTCACTACGACATATACATCAAACACCTGGAAAGTGTCCAAAGGCGCTTCCTGTATCATCTATGTTACAAAGAACAATTAGCTAAAAAAGTAACCAGCTACAAAGCCAGACTAGGTCAAAATGGTCTCACTTGCTGACAGGCGAAAAACGGCAAACCTTATTCTACTCCACAAAATATTCAACGGAGTCATAGACTGTAGCGAATTACTAGGCAAATTACATATAAACGCGCCATCTCACCTGCCGCGGAAAACCAGCTACAATTTGTTTTACGTCTCAGGTTCCAAAACTAATCTAGGACATTTCGCCGCTCTGCCAAGACTCTGTAGGCAATACAATGAATTGTCAAAGCAATCTGACATGGACATAATAACTAAATACAAAAAAAAAATTGACTCTGCAATAAATGTATAACAATAATTATAATTTTTAAGTGAAACAATTACTTTTCTTGTCATCAAATGTGTTGACAACCTTCTTGGTATGTTATCTTAGTTGTCTATTTTTGATTTTGTTTCAAGTGAATTTTGTCAGTTTGTCTTCCCTTCAACACATTGTATAGAATATTCCTACTTGCTTATTAGATTTATATTGCCATTACTTGGTTTTATTGCACCACACCTCATATATAATCCCATACAGTCCATTCCTATCGTCAACATTTTTGTCTCACAGCCTGCTCATTTATCAATGAACCCTCAGGCTGCTGCTCCATTATTAGCAGCAAACCTCGATAATCAGGCAGGTTTCGTTCCCCAAGTACCCGGGCTGGCCGCCACGGTGTTGCCACCCTCTTATACGGGCTTGGAGGAACAGCGCCACAATATACCTGTATGTAATAATGAGTTTTCTCCCTTGCTTTTACAAGCAGTCGCAGACACTGCCGCTGCAGCGAAGTCTTTGGCTGTCGCACAGAATAAAACACAAAAAACAAAAATAGAGCTTTTCGCATTTACTGGAAATGCGTCTCAGTGGCTTCAATTTAGAAAACTTTTTGACACTACTAAACTCTCATACACCCCCGCAGAGAATGTTGCGCGCTTACAAAGCGCGCTCCGTGGGGCCGCACGCGAGTCCGTCGCGTCGCTGCTCATCTCTGCAGAGGACCCGGAGGAGATCATGCGCGCCCTCGAGCGAAGCTTTGCGTGCCCTGAGATGATTGTCTTCGGTGAGGTACAGGTGTTGAAACAACTGCCACGGCTCGGTAATGACCTCAAAGAAATAGGTACCATTGCGAATAGAGTCAGAAATAGTCTTTCTACGATAAAATTACTCAATCATCGTGACTATTTACACTCACCAGAACTTTTTCACATTATACTAGGTAAATTAAACCCTATGATGAAAATGAGATGGTCTGACTATGCGTCAGAGGTATCAAACCCTCTGGTATCAAAATTAGAGGTTTTGTCCGAATTTTTAATTCGTGAACATGAGCGTTATATTAAGTTTGCTTTGTCTCCTGACTTAAGTCTTTCGCAAGCTACACATCAATCGCACGTGATTCAGTCTGTCAATAAACCATTAAAACGCGAGAACATTCATTCTGTGTCACACAATAAAATAAAAAGTAACGATAAAACAAAATGTGTTTATTGTAAAAAAAAACCACAACGTTAAAAACTGCGACGAAATAAAATCCTTGGCAGTTGACGAAAGATGGCGTTGGTTACGTGAGAACAAGATTTGTTACAAATGTCTTAGGCGTGTTTCCCATCAATGGAAATCTTGCAAAGTAAATCCTTGTGGGGTCGACGGTTGTTCTTTTCGCCACCATCCTCTTTTACATGGTAGGCAGGATACGTTAACGTCATCGCCTGCATCCGAAAAGCAGTCGTTTAACAACACTGTGTGTGCAGCTGCGTCTCTTAGTGACGTTCCGTGCACGTCACCCTCATCAGCCGCCCCGCTCGCGCTCCAGCCAATGGAAGAAAAGGTAACGGTTTCTAATACAGGTATCCATGAACATATCAAGATGTCATCACAAACCAATGCGTTTTTAAAAATAGTACCAGTTGTTGTGTCTGGTCCAGCCGGCGACTATGAAACATACGCTCTTCTTGACGACGGCAGTACAGCGACATTGATTGACTCAAACGTGGCTGCTCGTATAGGGTTATCAGGACCGCAAGAACTTATAACTATCAACGGTGTCGGTGGTTTACAGAAAAGTACAAACATTTCATATGTTAATTTTTACATACAGGGTAAACATGAAAATAACAAATACTTAGTTAGTCGTGCTAGGGCTATGCAAGCACTAAATTTAAGCACACAAACACTGTCCAACCAAATGGTTGAATCATACAACCATTTAAAAGACTTAGCTCATTTTCTAATTTATAGTGACGCTGTACCGACCGTGCTTATCGGCGCTGAGCACTGGCATCTATCGATAACTCACGAGGTCCGCACTGGACGCCGCAATGAGCCTGTCGCTTGTCACACTTTGTTGGGTTGGACATTGTATGGAGTAGCTTCTAGTAAAACTAAACCAGTCGTATTTATTAACCACTGTCAGTTAGACCAAGCCGAACTATCGGAATACGAACGTTTAGAACTTCTCATAAAAGAGCAGTACAAACTTGATTCACTTGGTATTTCCAAGCGTGAGACTCTTCATAGTAAGCAGGATTTGCGTGCTATTGAGATTTTAGACGCGACTACTACACGTTTGCCAACTGGTAGGTACGAAGTAGGACTCCCATGGCGAGATGACATTCAGTCTATTCCCGACAGCTATCCTCAAGCTCTCTCACGTTTCTTGAGTCTAGAGAAACGCATGCTCCGAGAACCAGAGTTTGCTGGTCCTTATAAACAGTTTATTGATAATATGCTTACTAAGGGATATGCGGAGGAGTGTGATCCTACCACTTACTATCGTAATTTTACTGGTCAAGAAAATCTTAATAATATAATCAGTCTCAATTCAGGGTGTTCTAAACAGAATGCGCCCTTTTCGACAACAAATCGTCCTGGAGCAGTTTCTAGTTCTAATTCTAGTACGAGGATTAGGTGGTACTTGCCACATTTTGGCGTGTATCACCCACAAAAGCGTAAGCTTCGGGTTGTTCACGATGCGGCTGCTACGAATCAAGGAGTGTCTTTGAATTCCTTGCTTCTCCAGGGGCCTGATCTATTAGAGAACTTATTAGGTATTCTTTTTAGATTCAGAGAGGGCCGTGTCGCAATGTCTGCTGACATTAAGGAAATGTTTCCTCAAATACGAATTCGAGAGCAGGAAAGGGACGCATTACGGTTTCTTTGGCGTGATGTTCAATACAAAAATACAAAGCCTATAAAAGAGTATCGTATGACTGCTGTTATCTTTGGAGCGTCGTCCAGTCCATTTACTGCTCTGTACATTAAAAACAAAAACGCCAGGTCTCATCAAGATTTGTATCCAGAAGCAGCCAACGCTAGTGTTTATAGTTGTTATATGGACGATTATCTTGATAGTGTGGACGACGTCACCAAGGCTGCGCAGCTGTCATCTGATATAGTCACTATCCATCGAAACGCCTGTTTCGAAATGCGTGGCTGGATCTCTAATAATCAGGAAGCGTTACGTCTTATTCCAAAAGAATTTCATGCCGCACAACCGACTGAAGTGAAACTTGGTAATAATTCCACTATTATAAATAATGTCTTAGGCGTTTCATGGGATCCTTTATCAGATACTATAGGTTTTAGGACCGGTTTAGAAAGTTGTAGGTTTCAAGGCTTTTTAAATAAGCGAAAAGCGTTGTCTCATCTTATGAAAATCTATGACCCGTTGGGATTACTTGGGCCAATCGTTGTTAAGGGCCGAATCCTACTCCAGGAGGCCTGGAGAAAAAATATTGACTGGGACACACCTTTTCCACCCTCAGAGGTTATGAGGTGGAGTGAATGGTTAGAAGAGCTCGTTGAAGTATCATTTTTTAGTATTCCACGCTGGTACGCTAATGAAAATGGTGAACCTTTATACAGGGAATTGCATGTGTTTGCTGATGCGAGCGAGCTTGCCTATGCCTGTATTGCTTTTTGGCGTTTTACGTATGCTAACGGCATCGTCAAACTCGCCCTTATTGCCAGTAAGGCGAGAGTTTCGCCATTAAAACCAACATCAATTCCACGCTTAGAGCTGCAAGCTGCTTTGATTGCTTCTCGCCTTGCTGTCACAATCAAAGATTGTCACAAAAAGAAGCCCATGCGCACATATCTGTGGACGGATTCGAGAACCGTTCTTGGTTGGCTGAGGAGCGATGCACGAACATTCAAGCCATTTGTGGCTCATAGAGTCGGGGAAATAACTGAAAATTCATGCGTTCAAGATTGGCGATGGGTCCCAACCGACTTGAATGTTGCTGACGATGCCACTCGTATAAAGCCTCTGCACCTGAATCCCAACCATCGATGGTTTTCGGGTCCTACATTTCTTTTAGAGGCCCCAGAAGATTGGCCTATAGAACCAGCTGGCCAACCTATCGCTCGGGAGGAATGTAAACGTTCTCCTACGCTTTTGATTGCTCATCTGGTTGCGACAGTAGATTTCAGTCGTTTCAGTGACTGGCTTCGTTTGCTCCGCGCTACTGCTCGCGTTTTGCAGGCTGCGGCCAAACTCCGTTCATTTTTGGACCGTACTAGACTCACTGTCCCTAACACCGATGTTAGAGACCGCCATTGTGCAAGTTTACCTGCGTCCACCACTCTATTATTGCCTTTGTCAGCTGAGTTAATGGAAGCCGCAGAAAGGCATATCCTGCAACGCCTACAGGCAGAAGCGTTTGCCGAAGAAATTCAGTGCATCGATCGAGACGAAACGATACCCAAGTCTAGCCGCTTGTCAAAGCTTTCACCAATGATGGGAGAAGACGGTTTGTTAAGATTGGTCGGAAGAATTAGAGCCGTCGCAAATGTCAGCTCCGATGTGAAGCGCCCGATACTGTTAGATGGTCGCCACCATGTCGTCCGTTTGTTGATGCAATATTTCCACCGCAGAGCTGGTCATGCCAATAATGAGATGGTAATTAATGAGTTGAGACAAAAATATTGGATTCTTCGAATTCGCAGCATCGTCCGGAGTGTAGCCAGCCAATGTTTGTTCTGCAAGATAAGGAAAACAAAGCCAATGAATCCAAAGACAGGAGATCTCCCGGCACAAAGGCTTGCTCACCATCGCCGTCCTTTTACATTTACGGGCTTGGATTATTTTGGCCCCATCTCTACTGCAATTGGCCGAAGAAGAGAAAAACGTTACGTTGCCCTTTTCACCTGTATGACTTCCAGAGCCATTCATTTGGAGCTGGTGCATTCCCTCTCTGCTGATTCTGCAATTATGACTTTGCGTCGCTTTGTTGCAAGAAGAGGAACTCCTGACACAATATATTCGGACAATGGCACGTGTTTTGTTGGTGCAAACCGAATTCTTCGTGATTTTTACCAACCTGAAGTCGAAAACTTTGCTGCCAATAGAGGAATAAAATGGAAGTTTATTCCTCCCGCCGCACCATTCTTTGGTGGATGTTGGGAGAGGTTGGTGCGCAGCGTGAAGGTGGCTCTAAATGCCACTTTGGAAGAACAAGCCCCCAAGGAAGAGGTCCTTATAACTCTCTTGTTAGAAGCCGAAGCGATTGTCAACTCTAGACCTCTGAGTCACGTTTCGGTTTGTCACGAGGACCAAGAAACATTAACTCCATTTCATTTTTTGCTCGGCACGTCATCTAATCAAGTTCTACCTTCGACTCTAGACGACCGGGATTTATTAAGAAGAGCGGACTGGCGAAAAGCTTTAAGATTGGCTGATCATTTTTGGCATCGCTGGGTCAGAGAGATTCTGCCCACTATGCAACCACGGCAGGTCGGGGACAGCAGAGAACCAGCTTTGAAAATTGGTGACATTGTATTCATCGTGGATGAGAACATGCCGAGAGGAACTTGGCCACGAGGCCGTGTTTCTGGAACTTTTCCCGACAAAGATGGAGTAATTAGAGTGGTGGACGTAGCTACCTCAGGTGGCATACTTCGTCGGCCCACCAAGAGGATTGTCAAGATTTCCACATAGGAGACCCATTGCATTATTTTGTGCACTATCATGCACAAGGGGGTGGAATGTTGACAACCTTCTTGGTATGTTATCTTAGTTGTCTATTTTTGATTTTGTTTCAAGTGAATTTTGTCAGTTTGTCTTCCCTTCAACACATTGTATAGAATATTCCTACTTGCTTATTAGATTTATATTGCCATTACTTGGTTTTATTGCACCACACCTCATATATAATCCCATACAGTCCATTCCTATCGTCAACAAAATGCTTTTTATTATTTAGGTTTTATTTTGTTTTTTGAATTATTATTATTGTTTTTTTTCTAATTTCTGTGTCACCTAGTTTTATGTGCATGCTGTGGTCCCCTGTAATTGAAGGAACACACGGAAAAGAACCTTTGTATAACTGTGACCAGTAATGTGTCTGTGTATCCTTTGTTGGAGATCCAACTAAATAAATAAAACAGTCAGTCAGTCTCGGACAGTTTATCGGGCGCGACTCAATCTCATCTCATTAGTTTTAATCATTATCCCATTCGTATTACTGAAATATAGTTATCTTTATAATCTTTAATCTTAGTTTATCTTAATCTCACCCCAACCCCGAACAGTCAGGCTGGCACAGGCACGTGTGTTGCAGATGCGCTAGTTGTACAAAACGAGCACATGATCCATGGGGTGGGATTGGAATGGTTTGATACCACAGCTATTATATAACCAGTCAAAAGACTGTTAGGGACCATGACTACTGATTAGCATGATAATCGACGTTCTGCCGCTGAGAAGCCGCCTTTGTCATAGGATCATGATGTCGACGCATTGCCGCTAAAAAGCAGCCTAAGTCACTTATGGAAGTGTTGCTCTGAGTGCACCAGGTGTAGATGTGAAGTATCGTGTAGTCACGACTGACCAATTACCTATTACGCTAGCGGAGGGGTTATTTGCAATAAATATTGGTTGCATATTAAAATACTTTGCATCTCCCAGTTATGTTTTACCCTTGTGAAACCACTTTCAATATATATCAATAATTGTGAATTGCCTAATCTGATTTACTATATTTGTCAATCCTTTTCTTGTTCTAATACTGATACGAGGTATTGGACTTCCAGCCTCACGTCTCAGCCGCCGCGGGAGACGCACCGGGCGTCGGGGGCCACGTGGTGGCCCCCGGCCACAGTAGGCGCGGGCCTGTGGACGGTGAGCTATGGGCTAGCTCGCCGTCCGTCCGTCTTATGACGACAGGCCGTGTCGACGGCGCGTTCGTGTTCCACGCGCGCCTCAAAGAGAGTCAGCAAACAGGAAGGGGTCCGTAAGGACCGACGCCTGCCAGGGTTGCGGGACTGTTCGAAAGAGATACCGCGGCCCTGGAACACAAAGGGCAAAGGAAGGAACATGGATGGGTTTTAGTCAGTAAAAGTCTGATACTCCCTCCTGCTCCGCCCAGAGCAGGAGGGGTTATTTGATGCCTTCACAACGGTAAAAAAAAAAAAAAAAAAGGTATTGGACTTCTTCATGTTAAGGAATTCAGTTTTCTTAGTCGGTGGGAAGGCGACCAGTCACGGACGAACCTTACAGGGCCGTGCGGATGGCGGGGCGCGGCCCTTTTCCCTTCGGGGGAAATCGACCATAATACTATTATTAATATGATCTAAGAAAAACGAAAATTTTATCAGCCTAGGGTAATTTGGGAACAGTCACACATTAATTCACTGACAGACAATGCACCTAAATCGCAAGCTCCAGTAGCACGAAATTTTCCACAATGTAGGTTGAAATGGGAATGAAAGTTAACGTTTAAGACGTGTTACGTACATTAATGAATTTTAAACATGGGGTTCACGTTTGGAGAGTAATTAGTAAATAAAATAAAATGTTTTGCAAACTATGTCGAGTGGCATATGAAATGAAAGGGCTCATTGGGAGCATCTCAATATTTTAAAAATAATTTTAATATAAATAGTTTTGAAGTTATGATTGATTGATTGAGCACCACACCCAGCCAGGAGCAAGCCTGACCCGGACAAGCCGGATACACCAGGGGGCACGATTTTGTGAGGAAAGACATGCTCTGGGGTGGGAGAGGAAGCCCGACCAACCATCACAGCCAGTCGGGCACAATCAGCCGACTATGCAGCCTAGAGCCAATATAGGAATAGTGATAAAGACAGGTACAATCCATAGGAATGAGCATTGGTGTTTTGACCTTCGTTTGATTGGTCTCTTCTATCAATGGAGAATCATATTCGTTTCTGAGGGTTCGATTCCATTCGTTTTATCTGCTGCTAACTGAATCCGTTCTTCTTTGCTTTTATATTGGAGTGACTCGTTTCATGTATACGTTGGTCTTTCAACTTTTAGCCGTTTCGCCTTGTATCTAATAGCTGCGTGTAGTAAGTGAGGCTCTGGTCGTCGGAAGATGTGCCCGTAGTAGCGTAGTGTTTTTCCCATAAGAATTTAGCGTGTTTTGTTGTTCGGGGGGTTTCGCGTACTCTTTATTTATCATAATATATCTTTAAGAATGAGTATTTCGTATCTTCTGAGTTTCGATCGGTTTGCCTTTGTGAGTGTCGCTTCCATAAGACCGTAAGTCATTGCAGGTTCTATGACCATTTTATAGATAAGACACGCAATTTTCCACTCTATATTCGAGTTTTTTATGAAGGATATTAAGGCCTTGCTGGCCAAACCATTTTATGTAGGTGAATTCATTCATGCATGCCTTAATAATTCTATTTTTTAGTTTTTAAAATGTCTCTAAGAGAGTTTAAGTCAAAAGCTTTTTCGATGTCTAACGCCAGCACATTGATTTTTGAGCCTGCTCTCCATTCCTCGTCAAGAATTCTCCTAAGTGTGTACGTGATCGATGTAAGCGTGATCATCGGTCTATCTATTGCGAAGAAAGGCTGCTTGGTATTATCCTTGTTATTTATTGAAGCATCCAGTTTGCTTATAAGAAAGCTCGCATATATCCTATATCCCACGTTACACATGGATAACTTTCTGTAGTCATTGATTCCGTCTGGCTTTTCTTTTTTAGGCACTGGAATTTGGATCGTTTTGTTCCAAGACATTGGTATATCATTGCTTACCCATGCTGCATGCATGTGTTTTATAATTTCCGATAGCATTTCTGTTGGCAATGCTTTGAATAGCTCGGATACTACTTTGTCAGTACCTGGTGTTTTGCCGTTGCTCATGCTTTTAATGATATCACTTATTTCCCCTTCTGATAGCTGTTCTCATTGGGGTAGGAGTTCTATGTGTGGGCCTGCTGACCTGCTGGCTCTTTTAACTCTTCTTCCCACCTTGACCTGGGTATAAAACGTTGTTTGTTGTTGCCCTTCATGTTCATTTTATCTACTGTAAAAATCGTATGTGATTCTCATTCGTTGTGATGGCTGGGCTTATAGCTCTATATTGGTGGCTGTTTTAGGCTAGATTGGAGGAGTACTCAACTTGAATGAGAGAGTGTTTGATGTATAGCAAAATGGTGATTTTCGTGTTTTCGTTTAGCAATGGTGTGTACGATTTTGGCTACAATTCCAGTAAAGTTAAAGCTAGGCCACTTATCATAATTTATTATATTTTAAAATGATCTAGTGTAGTTTCTACAAAGGATTACTATTATGATTCTAAACATAGAAATCACCTGCTTTGAATAGTAGATACTTGTATCGATTATGTTTCTGGTTTGCTATATGGAGGTATTTATCATGCACATTAATGTATTTTGGTATGATACGACTTTCCGAATCGAAATTGAATTGAAACGTTTATGAATAGCTATGCTGGTCTTGTACAATATGTTAACACATTGCGGGACAGAGCGCCTATCGACGTTATCTCGGTATATCGTTACGTGACAGTACGGGTAAAGGCGGTAAACTTTATTTCATGTCATTTGGCAAACCGTCGATAGCTGTTGCTTGCCCATAACCTTTCTAGGAAGCACGTGATCACATGGTCACATCACGCGACTTCATTCGTTCTTAAGTGTCACGGCAAACTTTTTCTAGTCATTTTTCAACACTCACGTACTAAATGCACCAAAACAACAAATTCACACCGCCGCTCAACAGGCGTAGAATGAGCTATACACGTACGTCTGTGTCCGTATCTGTTGTTTCAAGAATTTTAAAATATATGTAAAACTAGCTGTTGCCTGCGACCTTCGTTCGCGTGTAAATATTATTTAAAAAAATGTTACTTCCCTCCTTACGGAACCCTAATTCTTATTCTAAAATAAAAGTAGCTTTAGTTACTCCTGACGACAGCAGCTGCTGTCTGCCAGAAGTCCCGTCAGAATCGGTCCAGCCGACTCGGTGATTAGCCGTTTGAATCTGATTTTGTCAACAATTGCAAGCGTTTTTATTTTTTTTGCACGGAACCCCTAATATTTTTCTAAAATAAAAGTAACCTTTGTTAGACCTTATAGCATCAGCTATCTGAGAGTAAAAGTCCCGTCAAAATCGGTTCACCCGTTTTCGAGATTAGCCGGAACAAACAGACAAATAGTCAAAAATTTAAAATAAAGAAGGGTTTTTGTTATAAGTACCGTATATAATACTTTCATATGCATTCAGTAAAACTGTTATAGTCGAAAGAGCTCACTAACTGCAAAGGGGGTGGCGTGGGCAGCGGCTTGTCGAAGCCGTCTTTGCCGAGCAGCCAGTAGGTGTGCATGGCGCCCTTGCCCTTGATCTGCGTGAGACCGCGCGAGCGCAGCCGGTAGCCGCCCGCCGCCGACAGCCGCTCCGCCGTCGCCGCCGACACCTGGATGCGCCACGCCGCGCCTGCGCAGAGCACACGTGTGACTCATCGCGACCTGTATACCATGCGTCACAGTCGCACGCTAGCACCTACCGGTGGACTCCATGCGCGAGGCTGTGTTCACGGTGTCGCCGAAGAGGCAGTAGCGTGGCATGGTGAGGCCCACGACGGCGGCGCACACGGGCCCGGAGTGCAGGCCGATGCGCAGGTGCAGCGGCGTGTCGGGCAGGTGGCGCAGGCGGAAGCGCCCGGCCAGGTGCAGCAGGTGCAGCGCCATGGTAGCTACGGCGCCGGCGTGCGAGCGCGAGCGCACCGGCAGCCCACCCACCACCATGTATGCGTCACCGATGGTCTCCACCTGCCACACGACGCGCTCGGTCAGTACCGGCGCGAGTCTCGACCGTACTGTGCCGGACGCACGGCCGTACGTACCTTGTAGACCTGGTACTGCTCGATGGCGGAGTCGAAGGTGGTGTAGAGGTCGTTGAGCAGGTCCACCACCTGCACGGGCGTGGAACGCGCCGCCAGCGCCGTGAAGCCCACGATATCACTGAAGTAGATGGACACCTCGGAGAACTCTTCTGGCTCCACGCGCGACCCCAGCATCAGCCGCTCCGCCACAGACCTGTCCACACACACACTCATACATCCATTTTTGTAGTAAAGAACAAATACCTAGTAGCACCGGGTAATAATTAACCTTAATCTTCTACAGATTAAAAGAAAACCAGATGCCTGATAAATTGTAATTACTTGTAAGGTTCGCAGTGAGTACTAAAGCACAGGTAAACCAACATACTGGCCTACGGATGTTACCAAAATACCTGACCTCCTTGACTTCTTTGTCACAAAAACATATGCCACAAATTCACCCAAATAGAATCTAGCCTAGACGGATCTTCAGACCACACCCCAATCATAATAAGATTGAGTAAAACGACGCCAAAATGTAACCCAAATTATGACATGCTCTACAACTGTAAAACCGATTTGGATAACTTTAAAGCCACTTTAACTTTACTCCAAAAAGGCACCCGGATTTGATCTGATTACTCCGAAAATTCTTAAGGAGCTGCCATGAAAGGGTAGTCTTTCTTACTATCCTCATTAATGCCTCTCTCAGAACCTCTTATGTCCCTGCTCTGAAGTTGATGAAGTTTCATCTTACCGCCCTATTAGCCATACCCCAGTACTATCGAAGTTATGGGAAAAGGTCGCACGGTGGTTCCTATTATTCCGGTCATAATGCCAAAAAATGCATTGTCAAAATATGAGTCATTGTTTATGTATTTCATTACTCCTGTTACGCGCAGCTGTGAAGACAGCGCTACCCACGACCTAGACCCCGATCGCGACTTACACGCCGCTGCATAAGGGAAATAGCTAACACGCCGATGCAGCACTGCAATCGACCTCGTAATTCGGAAAAAATAAAATAAAATAAAATAAAATAAAGTTTATTTGGAACAACTTAAGTTTACAGAATACACAGGAAAAACGAAGATAGCTACAAAAGTAAAGTACTGTGGCGCAGCTATCAACGCCCAATTCAAAATACGTACAATCATAGACATTGTTCCAGATTAACCTAAAAGAAGTTAAAATAACGATTGACAAATAAAATGAAAATTGTGCAAAATATATCAAGTACACTATGTGTAGAGTGGAGGTGGGGATAAGATGTGTATTTGTGTGTGTGTGTATGTGTGTGTGTGTGTGTGTGTATGTGGGGGTGTGTGTATGTGTGTGTGTCTACCGCGTTTACGACACCATAAGTTGCTCAGTCTCATCATAGGACAAGGATTTGAGCCAGTTGGTCACATTTCTCTTCAGTACATTCCTAGTCATAGGGTATATTTTAATTCTACTGTTTATGGCATTATACAGTTTAGTGCTGATGTGAGTGAAGTGGCGACTGACCATCGCTAACCTGAAATCACCGACTCAGCACCCGATACCTGCAAGGTTTCAAGGTGGTTCCACCTTACATACGGAAGAAACAAGTTGAGACAGCACTTTGTAATGCACGAACCTAGATTTGTTAATAATGAGAATCTAAGAAGAAGAGCATTCCATATTCACACTTCGAATAGGAACTAGGCTAGTTTAGGATATACCGTAGTTAATGTAATACTTTAGTTTTAATATAATATAAGTAATCATCTTTGGTTTCTTTCAATGCCCCGATTGCAGCTAACTTAATTCTCCGATAAACAACCAACCGAAAAGTATAAACGTGATTGTCATCCCTTTTGGTATTTATCACTTATTAATGACCTCGGAAGTGAACACATTGGAATTGTTACACCGCGCTGTTATCAACGACTTATTAGTGATTGTTTTTAAAATTATAATTCCCAGAATTCTATTGTTTCTTTGACGTGTTTGTTAAATGGAATTCCAAGAAAACATCAAACATCAATCTCAAAACTCAGGATAGTCCGGTTAAGCAGACAACAACCTTCTTGATTGACCTGTGAGATGCCAATTAAAAAAATAGAACGTTCTAATTGTTTATTACCCGACTACGACGAAGTCCAAAAGGAGGGTTATGTTTTTGTTTGAAATCCATGGTCTGAATCCATCGATTGGGAAGTATCATGTTAAACTGGTGAAATCTTATTGCTTTGAACCTATAAGAGCAACCGGCGTATACCCCATTGAAGTGTATAGACACCCGGAATTGATAAGATTAAATAACGACGAGGAAGAAGAAAACACACTAATACGGTGCCGAGTTAAGTCTAGACATGTAATGGAGAAAACTGATTTTGCTACATATTATACAATGGCCAATGTACCAAGGAGTATTGTTGTAGCTGCGTACATGGTCGCTGAACGTTGGCAGTTGTGCCCATATCATTCACATTGTATGTTTTCTTACTTGGGCCATATATGAAAGGGATTTTTAGATGCTGTTTGGATATTGGACACTGTTAATTAAAAATATTAAGATTTTTTTTTGTTTTTTTTTTTATTTGGTCTAAATACCATCAAATACCTAACAAAAATGAAAACAAAAGAATAATGAATAATAACGACAACACATTAAAATACAACAAGTATAACTTGACGTTGTCTTGGTCTGTCAGACTTAACAGCGCCACCTACCGCGTCCAATTGTGCATCTAAACCATCCAAGGATTCACTCAAATACTCCAATAAAAACATTAAAATGGGCCCAGCCGTTTAGTTTAGTCACATACATATACAGAAAAATAAGATATAAATAAAGATTGTTAATTATTTTTTACAATACATAAACTTCTACACTACATGGTTTAGGAGGCTGATTTTTTGAAACCGTAATGGGTTTACTGTAGTGAACCCATTTTTATACATTTCGTTGCTGGCGATTCTGGGTTTTTTTGCTATGAACTTTTAGCCATGTCCTTTGCTTTTATCTATTCCAATGTCAAACCAAGAACAATTAAAAACAAAATATCGCTCCGGTTCCAAATTTTTTAAAGCTGACTACGCACAAATCAAAATTTATCCTAAAAGTATAAATTGGTGTGATGCCTTCCATATTGATGCAAATGAAAGGGTCGACGCGTTGTACAGAGCGCTATTGATAATTTTGTTTCCAAACATACTACGAAAAAATCTAAATATCCGTCTTGGTATACTGCCTCACTTATTAGGGCCCTGTCTGAAAAAGAGGAATTTAGACAAAAGTACCGCAAATATAATAATCCCCGAGACAGACTAACCTTTGAATTACTTCGCAGTCGCTGCCATACACTAATAAATAAAATTGAAAACGATATTCCCTAAACCCTAAAGCTTTCTGGCGGTACATAAAAGATAAACGTCGTGGGGAATCTTGCATACCTGCTGACATGTTTATGAATGATAGTATTAGGGTCGCTAGTAGTGGTCCTGATATTACTAACCTTTTTGCAGATCAATTCGTATCTGTTTTTAATCAAAACCCAGTAAATAACAACACTTCTAATTGATTTTCAGGTATAGATTCTGTCTTAAGTACTATTAAGTTAACGGAAATGCAAATTTTTAACAAGCTCAAATTCATAAATGCCTCCAAAGGGGCTGAGCCTGATTCTATACCATGTTTGTTGATGAAACGATGCTGCCATAAACTTGCGCTTCCTTTGCGGTTCATTTTTAATTCTTCTCTTGCCGAAGGAATCTTCCCTGAATTATGGAAAAGTGCAAGAATCGTATCGAATGTTAAAAATTACCGCCCTAATTTCAATATTATCATGTTTTTCAAATATCTGTGAGTCTCTTGTCTGCCCAATCATTACTCACCACATTGAAAAATTTATTTCACAAAGTCAGCATGGTTTTAAAGCTGGTCGCGGTGTAGAAACAAACCTTGTCAAGTATGTTTCTGATGTAACCCTAGCTCTTGACAAAAGATTAGAAGTAAATGCCGTATACAAGGACTTTGGCAGTGCATTTGATAAAGTTGACCATTCTCTGCTACTATCAAAGTTACTATACAATGGTATACATGGCTCTTTAGAAGCCAAGTCAGAGGCCTATGGGCTGCCTAAAAACTCTGACACTAGAAGAAATAAAAAGAAGAAGAAGATGGCTCTTTATTAAACTGGTTTTCATCTTATTTATCCCGTAGATTGCAAATTCTTGCTGTTAATGGTTATGAATCTTACCCGTACCATGCTGACTCAGGAGTTCCTCAGGGTTCTCACCTTACATCAGTTCTGTTTTCGCTCTTCATTAATGACATTGAGATCAAATCCAACACTGTAAATACCTAATGTTTGCCAATGATCTAAAAATTTCCAAACTATCACCTCAGATGAAGATGCTTCCCTAATTCAGGAGGACTTAGACAGAATTGAGCATTGGTGCAACCTGAATCACATGGAGCTTAACGTACAAAAATGTAGGCACATACAATTTTCTAGGAAAAAGCAATCCAATACTGTCTCATACAAAATAAAAGGAGTAGTTTTGGAATCCGTTAATGAGGGCCGCGATCTTGGCGTCATCATGGACAGTAAACTTAACTTTAGAAGCCATATCGATAACATCGTTACGAAATCTGCACGGTTGCTAGGATTTCTTAACAGAAATACTAAAGCGTTTAAGCTGGTAAGAACAAAAACTGTAATTTGTAACGCCTTAGTTCGGAGCCACTTAGAATTTGCCAGCGTGGTGTGGAATCCCTACTATCTATGCAGTACACTCACAGAGAGTCGAAAGCATCCAGAGGGCCTTTACAAAACACCTAGCATATTAATACCTTCAGTGAAATATCTCCCTGGTGTCCATATGAACAACGTCTTCAAACATATAAAATGAATAGTCAAGAGCAAGAGCAAGAATTTTAATCTGGCAATCTCGTGATTCATTTCTCCGATGATGCGTTTCGTTACTTCATTGTATACACACAAAACTTATAGTATATAATATATACAAAAAAACATACTATTTAGAATTTAGTTTTGTAATAAAGATAGGTTATTTTTACCGGCACTTTTTTTTCGTGAAACATTAAGGGATCAATAATTTTAAAAATACATTTATTTCACATTCTTTTTTGCGTTTGGTTGGCCAAAAGACAGTGTTCGAGGGCCGATTTTTTTTGTTTTTTTTTTTGTTTTTGGTAACAAATATTGTCATTCAGATTATTCCTTGTTCTAGCCCTTGTCCGACCGATTTAGAAATAGTTTAATATTTTGACAGATGGAATAGTTTGACATCCGCCAATGCAGTTATGAATGGTTATGAACGTTTCTTTAACGCAGTTGCGATGCGAGGTAGCGTTTTTTAATATTCTTTTATTTCTTAATCTATTGAATATTGAAGGATTTAAAATAGGTACTGCTAATAACACAATTTATTGGAAAGAATTTAAATAGTAATTTGTACCTCGGTACATGTTTTGGCGGGGCAGTGCCCCGGGGCCCCCAAGCACAATGGGCCCCTCGGCCTCCATGAACGACGTTGGAAAATAATATCAATAATATAATACATATAATATCCTAGTTCAATAAAGAATTTTCGACTTTCAAATTTTTAGCCCCTGACCCCAACAAACTTCGAACGGCTCGAACCGAAATCACAAAAATATCTCCCCTCAAATAAACGTAACAGGGTGTCATCTTCGGCCTAGCCTTTTTCCCAACTATGTTGAGGTCGGCTTTTTTACTAGCTTCTGCCGACTTCGTTCGCCTGGTACGGATTCTTTTATAGGGACAATAGTATCATAAGATACTTGTATACGTCCAACTCTTACCCAGTTCGATCTCTATCCGTGTGCAAAATTTCATCCAACTCCATGGGTTTCGCTAGGCAGGCCGGGCTCAGGATTTGTAAAAATTATAAGTTTTCCTGCCTGATGCCGCAGATTTAGCATAATCAGCCTTTAATGTTCCCACTGCCGGGACACTCGGCCTCCTCTCTATGAGAGCGAATGGGCTATTATCCACCACGCTGGCCCAGTGCGGGTTGGTAGATGTCACATGCCTTCGAATTTTTGGTTCTAGGACATGCCGGTTTCCTCACGATGTTTTCCTTCACCGTTTTGAGAGCAGTGTGATGAAATAAAATTACACAAAGTAATGCGCCTTGCCTGGGTTCGAACCCACGACTTACTGTTCGTAAGTCGGGGCCGCCACCACGGGGCCACCGCTGCTCTCATTTGTACTAGCTCTACAAACTTACACATTTTCTTTAAACCAACGCATGCGGTTCGTACTTTGAAACCTAAAAATTATCACAGAAGCTCGTTTTTTCTGCCTCTGGATTGGCATTCCTTTTGGATTTTAACATGATTGACCGGTATGGACAGAGGCTGAAGTTAATTATGAGCATCTTGCCCCGAGGTCTTAATTTTAAGTAAGGCAAACACAAGGTTGCAAAAAAATGAGCATGTGGACGTTTGATCTCAAGTTACGTATCTCAATTAATTCGAAGCAAAATGTAAAAAATTTAGAGTTCGCTTTGGTCGTTCTTGCAGCCTACTTTCTCTTGAATCTTATCTTGGTCTTTAAGTCGCTCAAGTAACTGTGGTAGGTCGAAACAATTCTAGCCTGTGCAGGGTAGGTTGAATGTTAAAATTTTCGAGTTCAATTCGATCGCTCTTCTGACTACTTTCTTTTGAATCTTTACTTTATCTAAAAGTTAACCAAGTAATTCCTGTATGATGGATCGAAACAATTTCAAAAATTTTGCATTTTGTCAAAAAAAAAAAAATCGAGCTTCTTCGCTCACTCTTGCGGCCTACTTCTCCTCGAATCTAGTCGAAATAATTCTAACCAGTCCAAGGTAGGTTGTTAAAATTTTCGATTTCACTTCGCTCGCTCTTGGAACCTTATAGTTCCTTTTGTTTTCATAATTGTTTCCCTTAGTCGATTAAGTAACAGATAATTTATTCTTAAAAATAGGACTAAAGAAAAGTAAATTTGTGTGAGTGGAAACGTAAAATTTTCTTTTAGTTCCTAGACTTTTCAAATACCTTTTCAAAACGAGTATGGAAAATCTAATCATAAGATTAACAAGAACTTCAGCTGCATCTGTAAATAGTAAACTTAACCCGCACCCGTTTTTACTCGCAACCTCCTGCCCCCCTCCCCCTCAAAAGTAGTAGATTCTACGCATAATATTATTAGGTACTTACTTTCCTTTAATAAACCTTGCAGTGGGGTGTAAGGAGCTGATGATGAAGTAGTTTTGCACCCTTAAAGTATTTACTAAGTTTGAAATAGGGCCCCAATTTCATTTTTGCCCCGGGGCCCATGGTTACATAGCTACGCCACTGGTGCCACGGAACCCTGTGTGCGTATGAGCACGACTCGTACTTGGCCGATTTTTTTTTTAAATCTGTGAATTTTGATCAACATTTCACAAAAAATCACAGATAGTCTCTTAAAACCATTTTCATGTAGCTACACGGTTAAAGTAGTTTCCCTTACGGTCCAGCTGAAAGTTTCCACCCTGTATACACGGGCCGTCATACACATCCTCTGTGCCGATGTCTAGTGGGGGCTCACGTCCAGCGGATGCGATGAGGCGGCTGAATAGTGGTGATCACATACCTGGGTAGCATTCTGTTCAGAAGTTGTTCAGTTTTCTTCTTCTCCATGTCGAGCTGCTCTGTCCGTTCCTTTATGAGCTCTTCTAGATTATTACTATATTTTTCCAGCATTTCGAACATTGAATCGACTATGTTGATCTTTCTGCACAATAAAAGATATTAGTATTAGCATGATGTGCACCAAAGCAACTCGGCGGTGCACGCAGAACACACGTACTTGCCGCGGTGCAGGTGGCGGAAGATGTCGTGCAGACGGTGGAAGTCAGGGCGCAGGTCGGGCGCCTCGCTCCAGCACTGTCGCATCACGCTCACGGCGTCCGGCGGCGCCGCGCCCATCGACACGGACGGCCGGATCAGCGGCGGCGGCCGCGACACCTTCTCCACGATCTCTGAAACGAGTGTTGGCATGAGTGGCGCTACCCCACGCCTCCACGACCCCACGCACCCGAGCCCCTACGCAGCCCCCGCAGCCCGCTTGCTTACCGTCCGGCGTGAGCGCGAGCATGCAGTAGGGCTCGCCGCGCACGATGACCTCCTGCATGATGATGGCAAAGGAGAACACGTCACCGGGCTGCGTGCCGCGCACATCGCCGCTACACTCGCGTAGGAGCTCCGGAGCCGTCCACAGTAGATCTGAACATGAATTTCTTCAACTGAGTAAATTCTCACAAGTTCGACGTCGATCTAGATTCTAGATATAACTAAGTACTGAGAATAAAATGAGTGTTAGTAAGTAGGTTTTTTTTTGTCAATTCTTGAATGAATTTATATAGATTTAAAAAAACATCACCTTTTTATTTTAAAATTTACTAGTCTCAGCGGTACAAGAAACACGTTTCTGTTTTGAGGACAAGGGCGCACTTATTATACTAACTTTTTACTATCTGTTGGGTGATGCAGAGATTAATAGTGGTAGGTGTAAATCAGAAAATGGAGGATTCTATTTTTTACAAAGATTTGGAAATGCTAAGCACGATTAAATAAACAAACATACACGAATATACATATATACAAATACGACCAACGATGGGAAAACATTATCGTTGAGATAGTACTGCCAGATTCTGGCGATTATGTTTGGGTGCTTTAATTTAGAAAAATAAACGGTTGGTTTCCATACTTTTCCTGGGGATCGGGTTCCACATAGAAATTACTGGACGAAGAATTAACTGTGAATGAAGTCAGTGCTGTGAAAGCGACATTGAAGAACAAACATGATTTTGTGATGGACATAGACTTTATTGTGGTGGGTGCCAATGTATCTACTGAGAAAGTGGGCCAGATCTAGGGGAAGTGGGAGAGACAAAGGAAAAAACAAAGTGGTCAGTACCATTTGCTCCCTGAGGTGGCGTATTTTATAAACGACCGCACGTTTGGCACAGTTTGTCGCAGGTTCGATTCCCGCACGGAACAAATATTTTATGGGCTACTGGTACTTTTTCTGGGTCTGGCTGTTCGTGTTTGTGAGTTTAAATGTTTGTAAACGCACCCACGATATTAGAGAAATTGTAGTGTTGGGCATCGTTTATCTATACATTGGAAATATATATATGTTACCGGCCAAACCCGATTTCAGGCCAAACTAGTTTGTCCTAGGCCAAACTAGGGATCATCGCAAAAGGACAATCATAGAGCACCCCGACTAAATGGGTTAGGTTAGGTTAGATTGGTGACCAACCACGCTACAGCTACAACCAAGTTGGGCGCAGTTTAATTGCTTTGTTTGGGTTAGTGTATCCTGATGAGATAGACCAGTAAACCGGTTTGGCCTAGGGCAGACTAGTTTGGCCTGAAATCGGGTTTGGCCGGTAACCAAACCTTACTGTGTCATATACCAAATATAGTTTTGTTATTATTTTAAAATAAATAGTTTCGATTTTATTCATGAAAGAAGACGAAAATTGAAAATTCCACCCGATCTCCGAAACTACTGAGCCTAAAATTTTGAAAAATTCCTTGTAGATTACAGGAAAACCTATAAGAATTCTATCAATTGAAAATAAAGGGGCCAAATTAGGATTGAATAAAAACATTCTTCAAGACTTTGGCATTGTACGGAACCCTCTCCACGCGAGTTCAGCTCGCACTTGGCCGGTTTTTTTCTATTTCTTTAGCTCCTACGTTGTAGTCTGAAGGTACTGCTATGTCTATTACAAAGGTGATATTGTTGGTCTTGCCTACATATATTAAATCAGGTCTTTATGCGTTACGGTAACGTCAATCTGTGTAGGTATTTCCAAGTTAGCAAAGTCAAGATATTTTATTTGCGAGAGTCGCTATTTGAAGAGAGCAAAAAAGTGGGCTTAGAAGTAAACCAAACAAAAACAAAACTTATGACCAACAGACACAAAACACCAATAATAATTTCATCTACCAACCTAGAATATGTTGAAGAGTACATCTACCTGGGACACCTAAATACTTTTAAAAACTGCACAGAAAAGGAAATAGAAAGAAGAATCAAATCAACCTGGAACAAATACTGGACTTTAAAAGAAATATTCAAGAGTAAGATGCTAACCAAAATAAAAACCATGGAAACATGCCTACTTCCCACACTCACATATCACGGGGTCAAACATGGCCCCGACGAAACGAAATTTAGAAAAAATAAAAGTGTATCATTATGATACACTTTTATTTTTCCTCTATGATAGAGGAATAGAAAGAAGTTACATGAACCACAGACTTAAAGACAAAGTAAAGAACACAACTATTACAAGTAAAACCAAGCCAAAGGACGTGGCCATAAAGGCAATTGGATTGAAATGGAAATGGGCTGAACATACAAAGAGTACCAGATGAAAGGTGGACGAAAATCACTACTAACTGGACATTGAACAAAAAGCGAAGACAAGGTCGGCCACAAATGAGATGGGGCGACGATATTATAAAATTAGTAGGTAAAATTTGAAGTAGGCTTTCACCTCGGTCCTTGTACATAGTATAGGAAATAACGGCACATATATAAATCAAGAAACATATTATTACTAACATTTACATTAAGAGTCAAATATGTAACACTAATCATTAGTTAAGTCAACAAATTGTAGAAGAAAAATAAAACTATTTTATTTTATTAATCTTTTTCGGCTTTCACGAGGTTCTCATCATGCGGGACCGTTATGTCAAAAATCATTGCGCGTCACGCTGATCGATCCACCATCACTATATCAGGCTTATTGGCTACAATAATAGTCCTGTCAGTGATGATGGATTGATCCCAGTACAATGTGATATTGCCATTTTCAAGAACTGGTTCGGGCACATACCTATAGTACGGCACTTTCGATTCCACAATGCTATATTTAAGAGCAAGTTGCTGATGGATAATCCTGACTACAAGGTCGTGTCTATGCAAGTACTCTCCGTTAGTCAAACGAGAACACCCGGAGATAATGTAACGGGTTGATTCACCTGGACGGTGGCATGCCCGACATATGACAACCGTGCCGTCCTTCACAATAAATCTCCGGTAGTTATTTATACGGTTCACGTACAGGCAAGTTATTCGCTGACGCCGCGACCTACTTTTATTAATGCATTTTATAATTATTTCTGATACAAAAAGTTAGTTGACCATTAGCTACCTTAGCACCACTACGGATTAGCATCCAACATAACGTTGTGTAACTTTGCAATAAACTACTTGGAATCGTGAAGTCTGTGGTTTTCGTCAACTCACCTTACTACAACTTGACCACTCTGAGCCGTACATAAAAGTGGTCCTTCGAGCCGGATGTGAAGTGTGCAGAGTGTCTCTATTACTATAACGTTAGCGAATCGGTCTAGTTGGTCTCCCACAAGCGGGTCGCCCCAGCTGGATTGAGAAGGCGCACATAGCGTTAGTAGAGTGCGAACACACTTATCCACAACTATCTGTGAACTAGTACCATTGGTGACACAACTCTACTCTACCAACGGTCGAAGCTATAACTAGCAACAATGGTTCAGAGTGTTGCAGAACTAATAAGCCGTCAAGAAGATACCTTCAGAGACTTGAAGCTTATTTGCAATAACTACAAGAAGGACGGTGACTTTTAGAGACCTCTACCTCGAAAGTGTACACAACAATCCGACACTTTCGAAGGCTCAAAAAATGCAACACTTGAAAACAAAACTGAAGGGTGAGGCGGAGAAACTGGTTCAGCATCTTGGCATCAGTGCTGAGAACTACGCATCTTGCTGGGAGATGCTGTCCCACCGCTACGATAACAAACGGCTGTTATTCACATCATACATGAACACGCTCCTGAATCAACCTAGTATTCAGCAACCAACAGCTGCAAGCATACGGAAGCTTCACGACGTCACGATGGAGTGCTTGAACGGGCTCAAAAACATCGGGCTATACACCACCAACTGGGACCCGATCGTGGTTCACCTACTGATTCAAAAACTAGATAGCGTCACGTATAACGAATATATAAAAGGGATCAAACATCCCAGGGAATTTCCCGACCTGGAAGAGTTCGCCGAGTTTTTAGAATCAAAATTCATGTCACTGGAAGCTCTGCAGGGAAATAGCCAAAAAATATCGTCACCAAACAAACCATGGAAATCGGAAAAGCAGCCTTATAAGGGGTCAGAAAACCGAAATAACAACTATAAGAATAAAATGCAGGGGTCATCGTACTTTAACAAGCCACTAAACTCACCAAAAGCCTTCTTCACGACAGCAAAAACATGCCCAATATGCAAAACTAATCACGTTTTGATGAATTGCGAACAATTCTTGGCTATGAACATAAATAAACGGAATGACGCAGTTCGCAACTTGCATATTTGTAAAAACTGCCTATTCAGCCACGGAGAAAAACAATGCAATTCACGAAACACGTGTAAATTGTGTCATAAGGCACACCACACACTTATGCATGAAGCTGAGAATGAACTATCTAGCAACAAATAAACGACAAGGGAGGAAAACCCGTCGTCGACCCCTTCGACTTCCTATGGGGTCAACAACTTAACGAACGAAGAAAAGGAAGTGTTGTTGACAACTGTACTTCTGAAAGTCAAAACAATAGATGGAAACTTCATCAACTTAAGAGGTCTACTTGACCAAGGCTCCCAAGTGAGCCTAATAACGGAAAACGCGGCACAACGTCTTCGATTACAGCGACGTAAAGTGAGCGCTGTTGTATCGGGTGTCGGAACCCTTAGCGGCAACTGCAAAGGGGCTCTGAACTTAGAATGCCAGTCAATACATTCAGAATACAAATTCAACTTTGAAGCATTAATTATGAAGAAACTCATTAGCAACCTACCTACCGCATCGTTTTCAATCAGCAACTGGGACTATTTGGAAAACTTGAAACTAGCGGATCCACAGTTCAACCTGTCAGGCCCGATCGATCTGCTCTTGGGCGCAGACATCTACTCAGAACTTATCCTAAATGGCGTCATCAGGAGTGACAAAAGATATCCAGTAGCTCAACAAACCAAAGTGGGCTGAATTCTATGCGGGAATGTAAAAACATTCAACTGCTTGGTCACACTTAACGATTTCGATAATATGGCAAGATTTTGGGAAACCGAGGATATTCCAGACAAGGCATCATCAACTAGTGAGGAACAACACTGTGAGGAATATTACAACGCAACTACCACAAGATTGGCGAGCGGACAATATGTGGTACAAATGCCTATGAAGCCTAACTTTGAAACAAACTTAAAAAATGCAAGGTCACAAGCCTTAGCGCAGTTCCTTCAACTGGAAAGGAAAATGCTACTAAACAAAGAACTCAGTTACGAGTACAAGCGTTTTATGAACGAATATATCGCTATGGGACACATGAAACCTGTTACAGGAGAAAGTAGGAGCCAAGTCTACCTACCTCACCATGGCGTGTTGAGAGCTGAGTCCACCACAACAAAACTAAGAGTAGTGTTCAACGCGTCGTACAAGACCAAAGGAGACAGCAGTCTCAACGATCTCATGTACTGCGGTCCGAACTTATAAAAGGATATACTGACACTACTAATTAATTGGAGAACGTACAGATACGTCTTTACGGCTGACTTAGAAAAACTTTATCGGTTCATCTGGCTGAACCAAAAACAACAACATCTGCAAACTATAGTCTGGAGATCTTCCCCTAACGAACCTCTACAAGATTGGCAGTTGAGCACAGTAACTTATGGAACGAAAAGTGCACCTTATCTGGCAATGCGCACTCTACATAATTTCGCAGAAGATGAAAAAGATACTTATCCGGAAGCTGGAAACGTCCTGAAAAACTATTTCTACATGGATGATTTGGTTTACGGGCAAGATACTATCGACGCATCAAAAACACTGGTCACACAGCTAATTGAGTTGCTGAAAAAAGGAGGATTCAACTTAAGGAAATGGAAAACGAACGAACCGATCATCTTGGAAGATTTGCGAGATGATCAAAAGAGCTGGAATACGAACATCGACTTCAGCCCAGAACAAACAACAAACTCAAAAATGTTGGGCATGAGGTGGAATCAAGAAAACGATAGCTTCACATACCAATGGGATCTACCAATCAAGAAAAATCTGACAAAACGCGTACTACTAAGCGAAATAAGCAAGCTATACGACCCACTTGGATTACTATCGCCACTTACAATAAAAACCAAACTTCTGTTTCAAAAAATCTGGATAAGCAAAATCAACTGGGATGAACGTTTACCCAACGATCTCGCTACGGAATGGGAAACTATGAGAAAAGATATATCGTTGCTAAACAAACTTTCCATACCACGATGGTTACAATGTCACGAAAACAATCTACAGATACACGGCTTTTGCGACGCAAGCGAAAAAGCTTACGCGTGCGTCATTTACAGCCGAGTGAAAAATCAAGCCTGCGAATACGAGACGACACTAATTACAGCCAAAACAAAGGTTGCACCAATCAGCAACAGGATAACTGTACCGAGAATGGAACTTTGCGGGGCCGTTTTACTAGCCAAACTACTAGAAAAGGTTCAGAACACTCTCCGCAATAAAAACCTACATATAAGGTGCTGGAGCGACTCCAAGGTCGTTTTAGCTTGGTTGCAGGGCGATATAAATCGATGGGAAAAATATGTAGCCAACAGAGTGAAACAAATAAACAGCATTATCTCGGCAAACTGCTGGAACTATGTGAAGTCAGAAGAAAATCCTGCTGACTGGGCAACTCGAGGGCTCACAGCTTTCCAACTCCTAGATTTTAAACTTTGGTGGAATGGACCAGATTGGTTAAAAACAAACGTGCCAACAATCCATCAAGACAATCGCCTGACCTACACAACAAACACAGAGTTGCAAGAAATAAACTGCTGCGCAGTCACATACAAGAAATGTGAAATAATCGATACATTACTGAATAAAAACAGTAATTATAAACGCGTAATACGAGTGCTTGGATGGATTTTACGACTGAGCAACATTCGTAAGCAAAAACGCAAACTTGACTCAACCAATAACTTAGCCGACTGCGGTAACAAAAAGGTGGTAATGTATTTATCACCACAAGACATTATGGGAGCAACAGACTTGGTCATCAAGAACGTTCAAAGCGAAAACTATGGCAACGAAATCGAATGTTTACAGAAAAAACGAACAATATCAACCAAAAGCAACTTGCTGAAGTTAACCCCATTTCTTGACGACAGTGGAATACTGCGCTTGAAGGGGCGACTAGGCTTCTCAACTTTATCTCCCGAAGCTAAACATCCGATTATTCTTCCGGCAACGGGAAGATTAACGGAGCTTCTTATTCAAGAGGCTCATCGCGACACTCTCCACGGAGGCGCCCGACTCACTTTGGCCCATTTACGTCAAAAATTTTGGGTCATTGGAGGTAGCAGAACAGTCAAGAAGGAGCTTCGGCAATGCGTCCGATGTCATCGTTTCAAACCAAACCGAAATGTGCAACTGATGGTGGACTTGCCAAAGGAGCGCGTAACTCCATCGAGACCATTCACAAACACGGGCGTCGACTATACCGGACATGTTGATGTTAAAACCAACAAAGGAAGAGGAGTTAAAACTAGCAAGGCTTACATAGCAATTTTCATATGCATGGTAACCAAAGCTGTGCATTTGGAATTGGTGTCGGACCTAACTACGCAAACGTTCCTCGCCGCATTCAAAAGGATGTGTGCCCGCAGGGGTACACCCCGACACGTATTCTCCGACAACGGAACGAATTTTGTAGGCGCAGTAAAACTACTTCAACTGGAATTTGAAAAACACAATACGTTTAAGACTTCTGAATTCTTCGATGAGATGAGCAACTTACAAATTGAGTGGCATTTCAATGCACCACTTTGGCCAACAGCTGGAGGCCTGTGGGAGGCTGCCGTCAAAGCCATGAAATATCACCTACATCGAGTACTGGGGGAACAGAAGCTTACTTTCGAATAATTCACAACTTTACTAAATCAAATTGAAGCCTGTCTTAACTCTCGTCCGCTATGCCCATTGACAGAGGATGTCGAAGACTTGGAATATCTAACTCCCGGCCACTTCCTCATTGGCGGCCCCCTACTGCCACTACCACATGAAGAGCAAGATTTTGCTGAGCACGATGTAAGAAACAGATGGAGGCTTGTCGAACAAATGAACGTGCACATCTGGAAGCGCTGGTTGAACGAATATCTACATCAACTGCAAATCAGAAGCAAACGGCAGCACCCACAAGACAACCTGAAACAAGGAAGCCTAGTATTAGTAAAAGATGAACACTTACCTCCAGGCCGATGGGCTATGGGAAGAGTCCAGGAACTACATCCAGGCGCCGACGGTCGAGTACGAGTTGTTACCTTGAAAACTAGGAAAGGGTCACTTAAACGACCAATAACGAAGCTTTCACCATTACCGATGAAACTCGAAGAAACAACAGTAAACGCAGAGGAAGAGAAAAGGGCATCTACTCCGGAAACTATAAAACGGAGAGGCACAACAAAAAACAAGAACAATTGCCTATCACTTGTTCTCCTATCCATACTGGCAATGACGGGATTTGCACAATCAGCGGCAACGACAAAAAGCTTGAAGGTTACACCTATACCGAGCGATCATCCGATTAACTTCGATGAAGCTGGGAAAATACAACTAATACATGACGAATGGATCCTATTGGTTTACTACAACTTAACGACATACTGGCAAGCAACTGATCGGATCAATGATTATGTGAACCAAATAGATAAACTTTGCCAAAGAATATCACATGAGTATACACCTTGCGAATCAATTGTTTGCCACCTACGTCATGAACTGAGTCACTTAGCCAACTACAACTCCATGCTGCTCACTCAACACTCAAGACCAAAACGAGGTTATTTTGATGGAGTTGGGAAATTAACAAGAACTCTTTTCGGAGTACTCGACGCAGATTTTGCCGAAAAATACGAACGAGACATACAGAATCTACAATCAAATGATGACTACCTACTACAACTTATGAAAAACCAAACATTCATCGTAGAGGCAGAAAACAACATTATAAAAAGAAACACTGCCTTTATGAATGAACAATTCGAAACATTGCGCGCCTACATGAACCAAACTTGCAGCGAAATCACAAAAATAGTGAACAAGGCGCAAATGCTATTCACGATGAATGACATAAATTCCGCTGCCGTGATGTCAACTCTGATTTTAAGTGATTTAAATCGGATATTGGAAATGCTGATAAATGCTCTCGCCAACATTTACAGAGGACATTTAGACACCCATCTATTTCCGGCTAACCAACTGATCGAACAGCTAAACATAATATCCGGAAGGTTGCCACAGGGATTGACGTTACCGGTAAAGGACATTCAAAGGGATCTGAAAAATATCTATGACCTCATCCATGTGAAGGCTCGAATTACAAACAACTATATGCTATTCGAAATACACATCCCCTTGCTGAGCGACGAAGACTACAAGACATATCGAGTCATACCAATACCGTTCCTTAGACAAGGAAGTTTAAAAATCGTACAACCAAGTTCAAGCTTCATCGCAATCAACTTAGTAAAAAACTCTTACATAACAATGGAAGACCAAGACATGCGTCAATTTACTTCATACGGAGAAGACGAATTCATTTGTGTCTCACGTAATCCAGTCTACAACATGCACGACAAAGACGCCCCATGTGAGGCCCAAGTCCTCAACCAACAAGAGTCTTTATCATGCGTCCTCAAGGACGTAACATGCAAAGAAACCTGGACAAAGCTTCACAAACCGAACATGTGGCTATTTACATTGTGCGGAAAACAGCTGATGCGCGTCATATGTAACGATCAAGTTACGCCAGCGATCATTGACGGGACTGGAGTGATTTCCTTGAAATCAAAGTGCTTACTGCAGAAAAAGGACGCCACAATATTTACACACAATCAGCTGGGAAGTAGTTTTAACATGGAACCAGAGATAGAAATACCAACCATAAATTTAACAATTAACAACATCTTTGACCTCGGCTGGAAGAATGCAAAATTAAATATAACAGAACAAGAAACGCCAACTGCCGTAGAAATAAGAAAAATAGATCAACAGTTGGAATTCCAGAAAAACAGAGAAATATTACCGAAGGCGTCTGACATGTCAAGTCATGACATCTATCTCTACTCGGTTACTTCTTTGTTGTTGGGAGGAATCGCTGTGCTTGCCCTCTACTTTATCATTAAACGATGGTGCAAAACAAAAAAAGGCGTCAAAACAATCTCTGTCAAAACAAGAGTGACACCTGGAGGAAGGGACAACTTTGGAGAGGACATCGAGCTACAAGAAATACATTCGACAGCAGCGGAGCCCGTTTACAGCGAAGCAAGACGGCCGAAGAAAGCATTTCATTTTGACGAATTAAATTGAGTGTTATATCTATACTTTTACATTTATACTTTTTGTCTAATTATATAGATAAGTACATACAAATCCCTTAGTTAATAACCAACCGTTCATTCACACAGATATACTACATTCACACATTCAACACACGTTTATACAGTCCACTCATTTAGCTATTAAGTTAGTACAAAATAAAAAATCTACGAGAGAAGACGTTGTCAGTGTTTCATTCACCAAACAAACAGATAAAGACCTTATTGCCCTATACATATGGTCCTTCGAGCCGGATTTATTGAGTTACATCGGGCGATCGTCGTCGTCACCGTGAGAACAAAAGCATTCCAGAGCGGATTATCTTTGCTAACATCGAGTGTTAAAACAAGTCATTAGCGAAAATAATCATTCAAATCATTATCTATTTTGTTTGGATATCACAATGGAGGTGCTTCTGGCCTATCAAAAAGAGGTACTGGAAAACTTGAGGAAAACAGAGAGAAACTACAAGAAAACACCTAAAGAACGAATTAAAAAACCCTACTTAGAAACCAGATTGGACAATTTGGAGGAGTTATGGAAAGTTTTCAAAGAAGGACATAAATCGATCATCGGTAAGGTGAGCCAAAAGGAGAAGCAAGACTCGTATTTTACTGAAGATATGTACGAGGAGTTCGAGGAATTGTATGTAGCATACAAGACTCAACTGAAGGAAGCCCTGCAGCCCTATCTCGCGTCATCAAATGGATCATCAACGGTTTTAACGAAACCAAGTGCAAGTGCTGGACACGTGGTTAGTGAATGCGAAGTTAAGTTACCGCGCATACAATTACCAACGTTTAGTGGTAAATATAGTGAGTGGCAAACGTTCTATGATATATTTAATTCACTTATTCATAATAACAAGAATTTGTCTCCAGTGCAAAAACTACACTATTTAAAAGGTAACTTGTCAGGTGAACCGGAATGTTTGTTACGCAACTTCTCAACCACCGATGCGAACTATGACGACGCGTGGAAACAATTAGTTAAACGTTACGATAATAAGCGTTATAATTGTAATGCAATTTTAAGATCATTGTTTACGCAAAGACCAATTATGGGTGAGTCTGCTAGTGCCATTAAACTTTTATTAGATACAACAACTTCGTGTTTACAATCTTTACGTAATATGAATATTGATACCACTAACTGCGATGTGTTTATTATTTATTTAGTGGTTTCTAAGTTAGATCCTGAATCCATGAAGCAGTGGGAATACCAACTTGGCATAATTAATGATGAGTTACCGTCATGGACACAATTATCTGAGTTTTTAGAGTCAAGATTTAGATCGTTAGAGATGATAGATACAAACAAAGTACCTACACAATTAAAGTCTACCAACACTAAAACCAAATCTCATCATGGGTCTATTGACAGTAAAAAGAGTAATTCTAACGTATCAGCCAAGTGTTATTTGTGTAAAGGTGAACACAGTTTGTACCACTGTAAAGAGTTTAGTCAACTTAGTGTTAAAGATAGGCAAGATTATGTTCAAAAAAATAATTTATGTTTTAATTGTTTTTCTTCATCTCATCCAGTTATTAAATGTCGGAATTCAGTGAGTTGTAGGCGATGTGGGAAGAGGCATCATTCATTATTGCATTTTGAGAGGGAATTGAGCAGCGTAGCAAAACCTGACGTCGTTACTACGCAGAGTGAGTCGGATAAAACCGTGAGTATACCTATTTCAACCAATTTCTCGAGTGGAGGTTTAGAACCGACTCGTGTTTTGTTAGCTACCGTGTCCGTTTGGGCATACAATGAGTACGGTTATAAACAACAATTGAGAGGATTATTAGACCAAGGATCGCAGGCGTCTTTTATTAGCGAGTCGGTTGTACAATTACTTAGACTTTCACGTAAACGTGTCAGTGGTATGGTGTCTGGTATAGGTCATGGTGGTCATACAAGTATTAAGCATATGGTTTCTCTTGCGGTGCAATCACGGCATAGCCCTGATTCTTTGATCCAAGTAAACGCGTATGTCTTGCGATCTGTTACGTCATTACTCCCATCAACTAAGTTAAGCACGCCTGATTGGCTTTCTTTGAGTAAAATTCCACTAGTTGATCCAGGTTATGCCACACCAGGAAAAATTGATATTCTTTTTGGAGCTGAAGTCTATAGTGAGATTTTATTGGATGGTATTATACGTCACAATGAAATATTGGCACAAAACACTACCTTAGGTTGGGTATTATCAGGGAGGGTGTCAAGAGAATTAACTTCAGCTGCTGGCCGAGTAATCAACATGCATTTACATTTAAGGACTGATGAGATACTTAAACAATTTTGGGAGATTGAAAATGAGCCTAACTTGTTTCAGAAAAGGATGACAAAGACTGAAAAAAGATGCGAAGAATTTTATGAGAGGACAACTACACGCGATGGAGAAGGGAAACCTCCCTTCTTCATGGTTAAATTACCTTTTGACAAGGAAGATCCAGAATGTCAATACGGAAAATCAGTAGTTATAGCTACAAGAAGATGGGATTTTTTAGAGAAGAGATTAGAGCTACCTACTATCCTACTTTAAAAGAAGAGTATAACAAGGTTTTACATGAGTATATTGAGATGAATCACATGACACCGGTGGAGGAAGCGTACATAGGCAATCCAAAGGCAGTTTATCTCCCTCATCATGCTGTGGTGAGAGAGGATAAAGACACCACAAAGGTAAGAGTGGTTTTCGATGGTTCATGTAAAGGTCTGAACGATTTTTCACTGAATGATAATCTCTTGGTGGGTCCTAAGCTGCAACAGGACTTAAGACATATCTTAATGAGGTGGCGATGTCACAAGATTTGTATGGTCGCAGATATTGTCAAAATGTTCAGGATGATTAAGGTAAATTCTGAGGATACAGACTTCCAAAGAATTGTATGGAGATCACAGGTAGACGAGCCACTACGACATTATAAATTATTACGAGTGACCTTTGGTACTGCTTGCGCGCCATATTTGGCGGTTAAATCACTTCATAAGTTAGCTGATGAAGAACGTGCAAGTTTTCCTGTGGCTTACCAAGAACGATTTTTACATGGACGACCTTCTCACAGGTTGTGACACCATACAGGAAGCTTTGCACATTTATAGTGACATTAACAAATTAATGAGCTGTGGTGGATTCGAACTGCAAAAGTGGAGTAGCAATAATCAAGAATTATTGACACACATACAAGGGGACAAACACAGTAACAGTGATTCGTTAAGAATAAAAACATCTACCTTATTGAAGGTACTCGGATTGGTATGGCATAGAGAGATGGACGCTTTTCAGTATACAATTAACTTGCCAGACATAAAGGAGCCTATAACTAAACGGCAAGTTTTATAAGATGTAGCCCGGCTATATGACCCGTTAGGTTGGATTGCGCCCGTAGTAATCATTGCAAAAATATTTATTCAGAAACTATGGAAGTCTAAGCTTGATTGGGACGATGCGCTGACTACTGATTTGAGACATGATTGGCTACAATTTAGAACAAGTTTAATACATTTGAAAGGGATAAACATACCACGATGGTATTATTTCAGTTTAAAGTCAAAGGTTGAATTACATGCATTTGCTGATGCTTCTAAGCTAGCATACGGCGCTGCTGTATATATTCGTGTTGTCAATGAGGAAGGCAATATCTATGTGAGTTTGGTATCAGCAAAGAGCAAGGTTGCTCCTATAGAGAAAGAGGTATCTATACCACGACTAGAACTTTGCGGTGCAGTTCTAGCAGCAAAGTTGATTTTTGAGATATCGCAAATAATGCACATACCGAAGGAGAATCTGTACGCTTGGTCGGATTCTACAGTAGTCTTAGCTTGGCTGAGAGGAGGGTCCAGCCGCTGGACTACTTTTGTGAGCAATCGTGTGTCTGAAATTCTCAACATTTTAGACCACGAACAATGGAGTCATGTTAGCTCTGACATGAATCCCACTGATTGTGTGTCTAGAGGGTTACCTGCGCAAGATTTACTTCAACATTCGTTATGGTGGTCGGGACCGTCTTGGCTTTCACAATCAATTGTACAGTTTGACAACCCTGAAATCATCCAGGATACTCATGAAGAAGAAAGATCTACATCTTTAACTGCTTTACCCGTATTAAAAAATGAATTTATTTGGACTATGTTTTCGTCATTATCTAAAACCTTAAAAGCAATGTCTTACTGGAGAAGAGTTATACACAATTTGAAATTACCAAAGGAGAAACGTATTCAATATTCAAACTTAATTAGCCCTTCAGAAATGAATGAGAGTTTAGTAATATGCATCAAGCAGGTTCAAGAAGAGAATTTCAGTGAAGAAGTAAATTGGTTAAAGAAGAAGGAATTCGTCCCCAAGAAAAGTAAACTGCGCACTCTTTGTCCTATTTTAGATAGAAATGGGTTGCTAAGGGTTGGTGGTCGTATAAATGAGTCAGAAGTTAAATACGACACAAAACATCCAATAGTTATGCCCGCTAAGAGTCATCTTACCGAGCTTATAATAAAGGATGCACATCTTAGAACTTTTCATGGTGGACCACAAGCCATGTTGTGCTATTTAAAAACCAAATATTGGATATTGCGAGCAAAAGATAGGGTAAAAAGTCATTACAGAGCATGCGTTAAGTGTTTGAGATATTCTAAGACAAAGAGTAACCAATTAATGGGTCAAATCCCGGAAATTAGATTAAAGCCAACTAGACCTTTTAAATCATCTGGCTGTGATTACATGGGGCCTATTAACGTGAGATTCTTACCTGGTCGAGGCGCGAAATCCTACAAAGGATATATTTGTTTATTTATTTGCATGGTCACCCGAGCTATTTATTAAGAGGTAGTAACTGACTTGACTTCAAAGGCTTTCATTGCAGCCTTCAAGCGATTCACAGCACGAAGAGGTCACTGTCAAGATTTGTTTAGTGACAATGGCACTAACTTTGTTGGAGCCAACAAACAACTACGCCAGATGTTTGATCAAGCTAAGTCAACAGTGCCACGTGAAATTGAGCAATTACTGAATTTAGAGCATACAACATGGCATTTCATACCTCCACATGCACCTAATTTCGGAGGTCTGTGGGAGGCCGGAGTTCGTAGTGTTAAAACACATCTATACAAGGTAATCGGAGACAGTACTCTTACCTACGAAGAGTTGTCTACTGTTTTGGTACAGGTTGAGGCCTGTCTTAATTCTCGTCCAACCACTGTAATGAGTGATGACCCTAATGAGCCTCAGGCTTTGACACCCGGTCATTTTCTTATAGGTGAACCATTGATAAGTATTCCCGATGAAGATTATACTGAAAGTAACGTTACAGGTTTAGACAGGTGGAGATTGACACAAAAAATGGTACAAAACTTCTGGAAACGGTGGTATAAAGAATACTTAGTTAACCTTAATCAACGGTATAAATGGAATACTAAAAAAACTGAGCCAGAAGTAGGTGATATAGTTATTCTTAGAGATGATAATATTCCCCCCGCTAAATGGATTCTAGGAAGAATAACCAATAAATATTTAGGGCCTGATAATGTTGCACGTGTTGTATCTATTAAATGTAAGAATGGAGAATTTAAACGACCCATTAGTAAAATATGTGTTTTACCTAAATGAATTTATTGTTTTTTTTTTCCCCTATTGTGTAACTTATTAACAGCACTTACTTACCCATTAAGATTTGAAGTTGTAAGTTATCGAATACTTGTGACGGTAACTGATTTAATCCCTTATGTTTAGTACTAATCATGCTTTGGTTTAAACAATATTTACCGTAATGAGTTATTGTTATAGTTGATAAGAAGATTATATAACCAAGTTAACATAACTTGGTTATATAATCTTCTTAAACAAAAAAAAAAAAATGTTTGTCAAATAAGAATCAACATGTGTTACCTTAAACCTATTTGTGCTTACAATTTATGTATATCTAACTATTGCCCTCCTAGCACCTATGCACTTAGGTAGGTATGGTTTTCTGAGGTGTACCTACTTACTTAGTTTAAGAAAATAAAACTTGTCATGAATTTGTTAAGTAACCTAGTACTTATCACGGTGGGCGGTAATGGATATTGTATTATTGTATAAATATTAGTTTTAAGTTTGGTGTTGAACTTGCTTTGTGGTTCTAAATTTAATAACATGTAATTTTATATTTACCAAGAAAGATACATGAACAGTGACACTTATTCACAATGTTAAGCTTGGGTACTCTAATTATACAAGAAGTTTTGTTTTATATCCTATTTCTAGAGGTTGATATTTCTTTTAATTTTTTACACGATTTAGAAAGTACGTTAATGCACTACGTACTTTGGTGGGCGGTATGTCTAATTATATAGATAAGTACATACAAATCCCTTAGTTAATAACAAACCGTTCATTCACACAGATATACTACATTCACACATTCAACACACGTTTATACAGTCCACTCATTTAGCTATTAAGTTAGTACAAAATAAAAAATCTACGAGAGAAGACGTTGTCAGTGTTTCATTCACCAAACAAACAGATAAAGACCTTATTGCCCTATACACTTTTACACATTTACCATTGTTTACTATTTAACTATAATTACTTACTTTACATTTAATTAATTGATTAATTTTACTTATTATCTTAAATATTGTTTGTAATGGATGCTCATCCCACTTTTCTCTCGGGAGCATGTACGGTTCACGTACAGGCAAGTTATTCGCTGACGCCGCGACCTACTTTTATTAATGCATTTTATAATTATTTCTGATACAAAAAGTTAGTTGACCATTAGCTACCTTAGCACCACTACGGATTAGCATCCAACATAACGTTGTGTAACTTTGCAATAAACTACTTGGAATCGTGAAGTCTGTGGTTTTCGTCAACTCACCTTACTACAACTTGACCACTCTGAGCCGTACATTATTCGTCACCATAACTTCATCCATAATTGCACAGAAAAAAGCTTCGGTTTCTCCGAAGAGTTCTCCGGAATGTAGCCAGGCTACGGACGCTGATAGGTCTACATCGGGCCCATGCAGGGCCCGGAAAAAGCGTCCGTGAAACTCTTGACTCTGCCTACCTCCCTGCGGTCGTTAGTGTCAAGCACTAGGTTTGCGCTAGTTCTCTTTAGCCAAGGAGAGCGGGGTGAGGCCCTTGTCCACGTTGGCTTCTAGGAAATATTCCCTGAGACTGCATATCTCGCAATTGTGGAGAGTCTTAGCGTTTAAAAAGCCTCGACCCCCACACCTCCGCGGGATACAGTCTCAAAACTGAAGAATGTACGGACCTTCCTATCCAGGGCGTCGAGTTCTGTTTGAGTCCATTTGATAATGCCGAAAGAGTACATCAAGACCCAATTATTGAAGGCACGCACCTTATTTCCGCCTGCTAAAAGACTATTAAATACTTTTTTCAGGCGGCCAAAGAAGCGCTATATTGTCCCACTGCTGGGCAAAAGCCTCCTCCTCCCTCCGAAAAAGTGACTCGGGGTCCACGGAGGAGATGGCGGGACGAACTGGATGTCTTCCTTGAGAATTGGAAAGGAGCAGCACAGTATCGTGACCGTTGAAATAATAAAATGCTCGGTGAAAAAAACTTATATGTTAAAATACTGGCGCAGGAAACGACGGGACTTCTGCGTAGAAAATATGGTTAAATTTAGGGACTGTTTAAAATTTAGGGACTGCTATTTGACTTTTTCGGAAATATATGAAACTAAAGATCCAAATATTGCTTTTGACATTTTATTGACAACTTCAAACTATATTATGACCTGCAAGCGCCATGATCGCGGTTTGACTAGAGAATGCGGGTGAACAGCGACGAAATATCGGGAGCTCAAGATTAAAGACAATCACGGAAAATATCCCCGTAAATGGCAGTTTATGTGTAGTTGTAAATCGTGAAAGTTTAAAACAGTGGTCAAACTTATTTTGTCTACTGCCCACTTTCAGAATAAATTATTTTTAGCGCCCCCATTTTTTCACCTACCAAAAACCACTATAACTTCAAATTAAATTAATTATTGTGAGCTATATTAGCGGAGATTAAACATTCATTTTAAATGAGACTTTTAGTATATCCCACAAGAGTTATCTTAAGCGCAGAGTTATCTTGAGCGCAGTACACAACGGCGCTCGGGGCTCAAGTTAACTCTTACGGGCTACACCTGCCAATGAGAATGATTATTGAAACGCAACTTTATAGTATTCAGACAGAGTATCTTTTGTTCAAAATAAAACAAACATAATCGATTCTAACATAACTGAACTAATCTAATAAACTAAACTTATTTGAAGGATGAATCTGATGCTGTTTATTAAGTTTGTTGATATCAGGTTCCAATTTACTCAAGAACAGCCGCAAGTCGCCTCGTTCGGTAACGATTTCTCTTTTTAGTAAGCAGCGTTGCCACAGCACTAAATTCACGTTCACACAATATGACGATGGTAATGCTATCAAGAATCGTTGAACGATTGACCACAGTCCAGGGTACGATTGCGGGATCGGCTTTCGTAGCCAAAATTCTTGGTACCCATTTTTGAATTTGATTTTTATTTCCTCGTTCGTTGTCAATTCTCAAAGTTCTTGTTCCAGCTGGATGATATTGCTGTGTTGACATTTGGAAATTGATTCAACAGCCAGTCTGGTATTTCCAAGTTCAAAATGTCCTGGTATCGTTCGGTGAAGTCAATAAGGAGGTTTTCCAAATGTTGGCAGTAGGCAAACAAGTCGTTACTGCAGGATACTGATAAATTCGGAAAATTGTGAAACTCACGCCTGCCCATATTCTTTTCGTGTAGAAGCAGTTTGGCTGCGAAAGCAGCAACGACATTTTTTGTTTTAATTAAATTAAGTTTATCGCCTTGCAGTTGGAGATTCATGTCGTTGAACAAATTATACAGGTCTGTCATGTAAGCTATAATTATCATTATTTGATGTAATGAGCTTGTTGCGCAATTCTGTATCTTTAGTTTCCAAGAACTCTATCACAGAGTCAAACAGGTTGTAAAATCGAGTCAGACAATTGCCTCTCAATAGCCAACGAACTTCAGTATGAAACAACAAACGGTTGAAATCTTCGTCATTAGTAACACAAAGCTGATGAAATAATCGATCATTCAACGAGCTGTTACAGATTTTATTGACTGCTTTGATGACATATAATCGGGTTATTTAACAAAAAATTGTTAAAACATGATTGCCCGCGGTCTATTATCCACGAAAATTATCTATCTAGCTAAGAATACTAATAACTATTAAAATGCGAAAGTGTGTCTGTTGCCTTTTTATTTGTTTGTTTGTGTCTACTTTCATTTCGAAACGGAGCGACCGATTAATATTATTTGATGTTTACAAGTTGTAGTCGAGAGTCGAGAGCTCAGTCGGTGTCTAAGAGTCTTCCTAGATGAAATTACAAATCGCCCCCTAAGCCTCTACACAACGCCACCATTTTTTGTTGGGTCTCTTACTGCCTCCCTTTAGGACTGCAGCGCCCACAAGGGGGCGTTATCGCCCACTTTGGGAAAAGCTGCTCTAGTAATAGCTAACGCGTTTAACAATTTTTTCGTAGATCAACCAAGTCAAGGTTCGGGAAGCAAAGTCACAACGAATATTATAAAACGGAAAGACTCAATTTTTGTTGCACCCAGTATACCTGTACACATATTACACACATTCTCTGTCAATTGACAGAGAGCCCTGAAGACGACGTTCTTACGCCAGGTCACTTCTTGATCGGCGGCCCGCTTCTATCTAGACCACAGACTGATCCGGATCATATAAACCAATCAACAAGGGGGCAACTCATTCAATCAATGAACAAACAGCTTTGGAAAAGGTGGTCAAGCAAATATCTACAGCAACTGCAGGCTAGATCAAAATAGTGTAAACCAAGCAGGAACTTCGAAATCGATGACGTCGTTCTTATCAAGGACGAAAACTTGCCACCCGGCAAGTGGGCGCTAGGATGTATTCAAGCAGTTCATCCAGGAAGGGATGGCTACGTAAGGGTAGTCAGCTTGCGGATGCGGGGCGAGTCGGTGGTGGACATTTCGTTCGCTAGCACCGCTTTGTCACCGCGTATCGTTGACTGGCGTGTCATGGAGGAGGTGGAGACCTATTCCGACCACCGGTATATCCGGTTCGACGTTTCCACCCTGACCTCAAGTGCGCTGGTCCAACAGGCCCCGAGTGGTCCGCGTTGGGCGCTGAAGCAGCTGGACCGGGAGCTCCTCCTGGAAGCCTCGATCGTGCAGGCCTGGGTGACATCACCGGACAGGCTTGCCGACGTTAACAATGAGGCAGGGTGGTTCCAGGAGGCCATGTCCAACATATGCAACGTGGCGATGCCCCGAGTCCGGCCAGGAAGCGCCCGGCGTCAGGTGTACTGGTGGTCCCGAGAGCTGACGTCTCTGCGCGAGGCATGCATCGTTGCGCGGCACCTGTACGCCAGGCATCGCAGGCTCCGCATTCGCCCACCGAATGCGGTAGCCATTAAGGCGGAGCGGGGAACATCCCCCCCGCCTATAGCTCCGCCGCTTGCGGTGTCGGAAGCGGACCATCAGGATGACGATGACGACATTCCGGTTGTGACTGGGGTATACCTGAGAATGGCGGTACGTAGTCTCAAGGCCAAAAATACCGCCTCGGGCTTTTAAGCGCATGCTTGGAGAGAGGCCAGTTTTCGCTTCGTTGGAAGACGGGAAAGCTGGTCCTCACTCGGAAGCCAGGGCGCCCTGCGGACTCTCCGTCCGCATACCGGCCCGTTGTGCTGCTCGACGAGGTGGGCAAGCTCTTCGAAAGAGTAATTGCAAACCGCCTTGCCGAGCACCTTGCGGGGATGGGGCCGGGTCTTGCGGAACACCAGTTTGGTTTCCGCAAGGGGCGCTCTACGGTGGACGCCATCATGCGCGTGAGGGCTCTCACGACGGGGGATGCGGTATCCCGGGGTGGGGTTGTCTTGGCGGTGTCTCTCGACATCGCCAACGCCTTCAACTCCATGCCCTGGAGCTGCATTAGGGGGACACTCCGGTATTACCGGGTGCCGACCTACCTTTGTCGTGTGGTCGAGAACTACCTAACGGACAGGGCCGTCATCTACCCCGGTCGCAGTGGAGAGTGGAACTGGCGAGAGATGTCGTGCGGTGTTCCACAGGGATCGGTTCTGGGACCGCCCCTGTGCTGTGCTGCACGCCGACCTCCCTGACGGCGTCAGCGTAGTTTGCTACGTTGACGACACGCTGGTGCAGGGGAGGTCGCCCGAGGCGGGAAGTAATGACACGCGGGGTTGCGATAGTCGTTGAGTGGATCCGGCAACTGGGTCTCGAGGTGGCGCTGCACAAGTCCGAGGCCATGTTTTTTCATGGGCTTCGGAATGCGCCACCACTGGGATCCTTACTGACCGTTGGAGGGGTTTCCATCGGCGTCGAGTCGACGCTGAAGTACCTAGGACTCGTCCTCGACAGCCGGTGGAACTTCGTGGACCACTTCCGACGTTTGGCCCCAAAACTGGAACGGGCCGGGGCTGCCTTCAAGCGGCTACTGCCCAACCTGGGGGGTCCAAACGCCTCCTACTGGAGGTTCTATGCGGGGATCGTGCGGTCCATGGCCCTTTACGGGGCCCCGGTGTGGGCACGTTCCTTGAGGCTGCGAGCCGCCCACTACCTGAACGTGCCCCAAAAGGTGGTAGCCGTAAAGCTAGTCCGTGGTTACCGCACGATCTCCAGCGAAGCGGCGAGCCTCCTTGCCAGATTGCCGCCATGGGATCTAGAGGCAATACCCTCGCGCGCCTGCACGATTGGCGCGCGGAGGTTCTACGCCGGGGGGAAACTACGCTGCCGCGGCAAATTGCCGCTCAGCGGACAGACTTCCGGCGATCTCATGGCGACATGGAGAGAACGACTGTCGCAACCCCGTGCAGGGCACGCCACAATAGTGGCGATAAGTACCCTCTTTGAGGAGTGGCTTGAGAGGCGCCACGGCGTCCTCACCTTCCGCCTGACACAGGTCCTCACCGGACACGGTTATTTCGGGAGGTACCTGCACCAGATCGGGCGGGAGGAAACGCCCGCGTGTTACCATTGTGAGGATCGACCGGAGGACACAGTGGAGCACACGGTGGAGGTCTGCCGCGCGTGGGCGGAGCGCCGCCGTGTCCTCGTAGCGGCGATCGACCTCTCGCGTCCTGCCTTGGTTCAATCCATGGTCCGGAGCGAGACGAAATGGGACGCCGTCGCCTCCTTCTGCGAAGCAGTCATGCTAGCGAAGGAGGCGGTGGTGAGAGGGAGAGAACCTCACATCCCAGCCGCCGCCGCCGCGGGAGACGCACCGGGCGTCGGGGGCCACGTGGTGGCCTTCCGGCTTCATCATCAGACGCTGGATATTATCAAGACAAATCTAACGAGCCTAAACACACCGTATCTATTGTATATTTATCTATGACTATCGGCTTTATTTACGTAGTGTTTATTTCAGCCAAAAAACCATAATTTTAGTAACTAAAACTTAAAAATGATGTGAGTTTAATAATATGTACTCTAGCACCATCGGAAAAGATATTCATGATAAAAAAAATCGAAAATGTTTGCAGTCGCCATTTCGGATTTTCATTTTGACCCCAAATTTGTTATCAGCATCCTCGAAAACCATGAAAACGATTCCCATGATAAAAAATAATAAATTATTGCAGCCGCCATCTTGGATTTTGATTTGGACCTCACTATCGGTATTAGCACCCTCAAAAACCACGAAAGCGATATCCATGACGAAAAAATCGAAAATTTTTGTAGTCGCCATCTTAGATTTTCATTTTGACCCCAGTTTTGTTATCAACGACCTCGAAAACTATGAAAATGACACCCAAGTTGAAAATAAAAAAAAATAAAAAAAGTGTAATATAAAAAAACTATGACAAAAACTATTTACATATTATTGACTATTATAAAGCTTTTAATAATATACGTGCACAAATAATTGGGTATGTGTATAAACATAACATGTTGTGATTTTCGGTTTTTCGACCACTGTAGTGTGTAAGCATGTATGTAGACAGCCTTATTGAAAGTGCTTCTTCAGCAATACTGTTTTATACACACACACACATAAAACCCACATTAAACTACACATTAAACCGGACCATGAAACCAAACAGACGTATCATTTCAACTCTACCAACCTAACGACCTGATCACACTACATGGCTGCAACTAGCGTGCCATGACACGTGCCACTCTAATTACCGTACTGCAACGACCCTGCCAGCCCTCGTGTCACTCTACCATACTGCAACGACTCTGCCAGTCCACGTGCCACTCTAATTACTACACTAAATGACCTTCAACCTTCTTCAATTTTTGGAACGTCGCACCAAGCATCGAGATATTTGCAATTTGAGACAGCGAAAGACTGGGAATTACGCAAAGCAAGGAGCAAGTGGTTATTGCGCAGTCTGCAGCTGGAAGCAACCACGCACAAGCTACGGCGGAACACCTTCAGACAAACAACATTATTCTGTCCATAATATGTTCCTGTATGCTGTTGGCGGTACTGATCGGATTCTTCTGCCTGTACAAGCAATGCCACACTAACTGGATGCAGAAGCAGCTGAGGAGTGATGCTTTGGAGCGAGTCCTGTCCCGTGTCAGCTACCGACGTCGCAAGGATCTCAGAGAGCGCGAGAATACAGAAAGTAATGCGTAAGCGTAACCAACAAGTAAGTTTTAATCAATACCCACGTGCGTCTCAATTTCTTTTATTAATATACATATGTTTTATTGAGTGAATTTACCAACTTGTTTTGTGTAAATTTGGTGTAATTGAGGGATCTAATATGTAATTATTGGATTGGATTATGAGTATAGAATTAAAATTATCAGATATATATTTTGACGACCCGAATGGCGCAGCGGTAGTGAGGCTGCCTTACGTTCTTAGGGTCCCGGGTTCGAATCCCGGAAGGAGCAAATGTTTGTGTGATGAGCATGGACATTTGTTTCCGAGTCATGGATGTTTATATGTATAATAAGTATGTATTTACAAACAAAAAGTATTTAAGTAGTATTATCAACTATCTGGTGTCCACGACACAAGCCTCGTTGCTTAGTGTGGCACCTAGATGGCGCTGTGTGTAATGTCCAGCGATATTTATTTAAAAATTTATTTATTTAAAATATAAGCAATTGATACATTCTTCGGATTCTATTTCTAATTTAGGTCCTACAAGAAGAGTAGGTAGTAATTATGATAATAAGATTTTAGAAGCTAAGAGCTTGTATGTGTCACTTAACAATATTGTAAGTAGTTTGCCTAAAGATGTGTCTAAAGAATTATTATTTCTGTGTACATGCTTATACAAATGTTATGATAAAATTTTGAAATTTGAGATGGAATCTAGTTCGAGTAGTGGTCAAAATCAAAATAAACAGGCTGCTTTGGCCCATAGATATTATTATATGTATACCTTAGACTACTGAAGAAACTTAAAAATGTGTTAGTAACACTTCACCTCCCTTTCTACTTCTTTCTTCTACTTAGTAGCATTCAACTAGCATGTCTATACGAAAAGATCATTAACATTATTTTACAGGCACAGAGAGCAATAAGCATGCTACCCAGTAGCAAACAAGCATACTTATTAGTAGCATGTGTGTTCAAGGCTTCAAATTTCATACAAAATATTGTAATAAATCAAACAGATAAAAGAAAACAACAACTGATCGGTAAAATCTAGGAACTATTAACAGAAGGCCATACATTTTCTATATCTTTTGACGAGTGGACATCCATTCGTAATAGGAAATATTATTTAACCTGCACTCACAGCGATTACCCAAAAATTTTCAAAATCTAGGACTAATAGTGTACGGTTCATTATTAGAAAAAAGATGCGTCCAAGAAATAAAGTTAAAAATTAACAGAATTTGCCCCCTTAAGTAAGCCGAGTGATAAATAGGGCCTAACATTCAAAACCGCCTTTAAGGAATATTTGAGCAAAATTTTAACAGAATCTATGAAGTAGTTTTTGCGCCATTTTGAAATATAATAAAAAAAAATGTCAGGCATCAAGGCCCATAAGGTGTTAGTATTACATCTAACTTAAAAACTATATTAGTAACACGCAGGAACACAGAAAGAAAATCACAATCACGGGAAGGTGTAGCTTGATAAAGCTCCCCATTGTAGGCCCATCCAGCCTCTCTGCAAACACCTTCAGAATGCTGTTGTTGCTTCATTCGGGATATTACTGAAGCAATTTTCTTCCGCATTATTGCAAAGTAATCGTCAGTGCGCGCATCAGTGAACATACCTGACGCTACAGTGAGGTGGAAGCCTCAACAGCGCCCTGAAGGCATTGTTGTATTGAATGCGCACGGCATTGTCTGCTTTTAGGGTATGGTTATCCCAAATGCTGGTGTAAAACGATTGGCAGTAAGGCTTAAAAAGAGTTCGTTTCACGGGAACTGAACACCCATGAGACCTTCTGCATATCATATTACCCCTCACTGCCAGAGCCCAGCGCTCCCTGTCCATATCCGAGTCGTCTTTTAATTGTTAAGTAACAATGTGGCCTAAATATTTAAACTGGGCAACTCTCTGCAAAGGTGAACCATGTAGTTTTACAGAAGGGACACATGTTGGATTTTTATTCCTACCTCGAAACACCAACAGCTCACTTTTTGTAGGATTCTATTTTAGCCCGTGCTGTTCAGCATATCGTTCACAAATTGAGAGTACCTTTCTAATTCCACTGTTAGTAGAGCTAAGCAGCACCATGTCGTCGTCTGCGTAATTTAAGTTATTTAAACATACTCCATTTATATGGCATCCGACATCAGTGCTGCTGAGCTCAACAAGCAGTTTATTGACATAAATATTAAAAAGCCTCGGGGAAGTTAGACCTCCCTGCCTAACGCCGCACTCGAGTTTATAACACTGCATTAGACTATTTGACGAAGTTCCTCTGCTTGTCATACTAAAAAGATAATGTAGATTGTAGACACTAATGCAGTAAGAACGCATATATATATAAGACATTAAAAAAAAACAGGTCGAAGGCCTTAGAAAGGTCCAGGAAACAAGCATATACAGGTGTTTTCCTGTCAGTATAATATTTGACAGTACGCTTCAACACAAGTATAGCTTAAAATGATCGCAACGAAACGCAATGCCCTTCTGATTTTCTTTTTAAAAAAGCCAGTAATTTCGTGAATCTATTTATTTCAATGCTGTGTTTGATGCTTATTGTAGCTTTCAGTTTTGAGTATATGCACCAAAGTGTATTCGGATTCTTTGTCTTGGATAAATAATCAAAATAGACAAGAAGTACTGATTCTGAAATTGATAGACCTTTCGCACTTCTCCACGTTGAAAATTCTTCATAAGTTTTTAAATAATTTTCCTTGGATTTTGCTGGAAGCAAATTATTTATAATTGCGGCAGCATTTGCACTGATGGAATCCGACAATTCACTGTCACTGTCGCTTTGATTTAACATCGTAACGTATTTTTAGAACATTAACTTATTTAAAAAAATAAATTAAAATAAACTTAACGTTTATGTATTTGAAGAAAACAAAAAGGCAGCAAATTCCTAGACTAATATTTTTTTGTCTGAAAAGCAAAGGCATCAAACTCATACGGCCTCGTCGGTTTTCGTAATTTTATTTAATAATCATAACTGCATAATAAATGCGTATTCCTTTTTCAAAAAGATGTATAATGCTTTATATACAAACTCAATGGTGTAAACACAGATGTAGTTCAGTATAAATTTCGGTAAGTATTCTAAATTTAAATCACATTCTCCCCATAGAGTATGAATGAAATTCAATTCTTTCCCTCAAATTCTTTCCCTGTTTTTAACAGATTAAAAATGACTATTTTTATGTTCGCTTTTTGTGGCATAGAATGTCACTTTTTTGAGCAAGTGGTACGAAAATAGTATTTTTCATTACTCATACTCGGAAAGTAGGTCTGAAGTTACCTAAGGAGCGGGTTGAAAGTAATACTTTGCATCCGTAGGGAGATTCGTTTACGACTGACAACTGTCAAATTATTAAAACAAACTAGTTCTATTTTCAAATTTCTATTGGACCATGTTCCAGCTTTCTATACAGCCACTCAATTTGTAATGATTGTATTTTTACATGGTTTCTTACTTGCATTTTTATAATATTAACCTGAAAAAGAAACATTCCTGATCTTCAGGTAGCTGCATGCTCATTACCTGGAGTCTTAGCATACTTTTTACCTTGTAATTCATATTATTTCAGTTTTTCTGTAGATTTTTATCACTCTTGAATGTTTGTTTACTTTTCTTATGTCAGGTAATGACAGGCATAGGTTTTTATTTTTAATTCATTGCTGGAGCCTAGTTTTAGGTCGTATAGGTAATCTATATCGACCTCGTTATATTTTTATTTTTATTGTATGTTCTAGAAATTTCTTCATTCAAAAATTGTAAAATGTCAATTATCTGGAGATGGCTGTGAAGCGGCAGTCTTCGTCCAGAGCTCAAAAGTATCACAAGTCTTCAAATTTATAAGTTCTAAGAGGAAGTCCTCTAAGATTTTATTCATGTCGCATTATTCAAAATATCATCGCACAGCGTGTACCCGTGGTTCTTCATCTGTTGCTTGTGACGTACTAACGTCCTCCATCCATTTCTACTGATGGAAGACGAAGTCTGTTGTCCCTCGGCCTCTACTGCAGCCGGGAGGGCTGCCGTACTCCACGTTCCTCGGCCACTTCTGCAGCCGAGAGGGCTGCCGTTCTTCGGCCACTTCAGCAGCCGAGAGGGCTGCCTTTCTCCACGTCCCTCCCTCGGCCATTACTGCTGCAGCTGAGAGGGGGGCCGCCTTCCTCCGAAGACTGAAGCCTGACGTTCCTCGGCCACTGCTACAGCCGAGAGGGTCGCTTTTCTCCACTTCATCATATTTTCTTATTAATTTCCATTTCCCAGCTTCTCTGGTCTAGTGAGGATAGGTATATAGCTAGCTCCAGCTCCATTTAATTCCATTTTTTTAAATAAGTCTGTGTATTATTTATTAAATTCTGTTATTGTTTTTCTTTTAACCCGCGCTCTCCTCCAGAATAGGTAGGTGTGACCTCACAGTTTCCCTGCTCTAGGAAACTGTAACGTTACATTCTGGCGCCCAATTTACTAACCCACCCCTCTTAAAACATTTCCAGGTACGCTGCTGTTCTCAAAATTCAAAAACACTCTTACTCAAGAGATTACATTTAGTAACTATTTTCTTCATACTTCATTTTCATCGACTTCATTACTATCTTAACTCTTCTTTATACTAAACATCATCATATTATACGTCACCCCCACACACATTCCGTTATCGAAAGATAATTGGAACCCTTTCGCCGCTTGGATGTGTTAACCCACTAGTGGGCACTTTCAAGTTAGGGATTGGTTACTCTACGACGTGCTATAGGAGAATATCCTATAGTCGTTACCACCTACACCTAACACTCTAAAAATACCTCATTACTCGGCACCCCACACACTTGCACACCACTGCGGTTACTCCCGAGTAATAGTACCCAGCCTTCGCTTGTGAGTGTTCTTAGAACCATTCGTGGTCACTTATAAGTTGGGGGCTGGGGTACTCCACGACAGATGCAGGAGAATATCCTGTGGACGTTTGTACAAATCTACTTACAGCCATTACAAATACTAAACTAAATATACTGAACTAATTACCTCATTTAGTTTTCGATTCATTATAACGGCTAGTGCAATCTGTATGAAGATTACTCGAAAAATTACTTGAACTTAGACTAAACTATGATAGTTTTGGTGAGATTCTTGTAACACCAAAATCATTTAAACATACTTGTTAATAAATTTCTTATTATTTTTTTCTAAACGGTCTTACATATTTAGAAGTCAAACGCATAACCCTCCTTTTAAGCTTCGTCGTTGTCGGGTAAGAATTGCGTAAAAAATAATTTTGGGTTGACTTGTTATAAAGTACAGTGCGACGCGGATCTTTGAACATATCGCAGTGGCGCTGTTTGTCTAGGAAACGTCTATTAAAATACGTTACATTTGGTACTAAAAAAATAAACTCGGTAATATCTTTTAAATCTAATTATGGATAAACTAATAAAATATTGTACCTAAACAAATCAGAGCTAGAATACGAAGTGTCTATCAGAGCTGAAAAACCTGCTGAAACTCTGACACAACTGAGGGATCAGATGACTAAACTTGGTCATGTTTTGCCAAGAGACATAAAATCCTCGCCAATTCCTCTGGAACTTGATTTATCACAAGCGGAAACTACTCTCAATTATGTAGAAAGTAAAATTTCGCATATGGAATCATCCGGCGATTGTAGTAGCATGAAAAGGATTAAGTCTTTTATGAACCATCTTTATTATCGGTTAGAGCGTGTTATTGCTGCTCCACCATTAATAGAGTTATGCTCAAAAGTAAGATCAAGGTTTTTCTTGCTTCAAAAACGTTTTGAAGCTTTAGGTTTTGATCATATTGAAACTGAGGAGGATGTGTTGGAGGAAATTCATAACCTTCCTACTCAGAATCAATCCGACCCTCCCGCTCAGAATCAAGTTGGCCCTCATTTCAGCCCTCGAATTTCTGAACCTTCTGAGGTTCTTGCTACGTCTCAACAGGTACCTTATCCTGCTGCTGTTTGGGGTATCCCGCAGTCTTCCTCGATGGGACAGAATTGTTACTCACCTTGCAATTTCGTGAAAGATTTTAAAAGGTTTTCTTATGATGGTAAAACTTGTCTTAGATCGTTTTTGCAGAAGTTGGAGGAGTTTCAGATTTCCAGGAATATCGCTGAAGTTACTCTAGTTCAGCATGCTTTTGAGTTTTTTGTCGGAGATGCGCTACATTGGTTTAGATTTCAGCATAGTCGGAATCCTTCCTTGACTTGGAGTCAGATTCATATTCTCCTTACTAAAGATTCAGGATTATGACTATAAATTGCTAGAGGCTATTAGGAATCGCACTCAAGGAGCAACGGAGTCTATCATTATATATGTATATATATTATGTTCGGCATGTTCAATCGTCTTTCTAAGAAACTGACAGAAAGCGACCAATTAGAAATTCTACTTCATAATATAAAACCATGCTATTCAGTTTTCGTTGCGTTGAAAGACATTAATTCAATTGACTCATTAATCTCAACTTGTCAAGGCTATGAAAAGATTTCGGAAAGGGACCTGAACTTTCCTGAACCCAAGTATTCAGATACTCCATCTTGCGCTGCAGAGTTCGCTACCGGTACCGTCTAAAAATAATTCTAACTTAAATCACTCTAACGCGATACAAAATAAAGCCCCTTCCTCCCAAACTCAGAATAAGCCCAAAGAGGATTACTGTTGGCGTTGCCGGGTTTCAGGTCATACTCTAAAAGCATGTACTCAACCTAGATACTTGATTTGCTTCAAGTGTGGTCTGAAAGGTGTGAAAATTTCTAATTGTCCTAAATGTACCCCGGTTCCTCAATCAAAAAACTAAATAGCGACTTGAATAGTTCTGAAACCGAATTTTTTTATCTTAGTGATTGGAATCAGTGGTTTAACACTGTTCAAAATTTTATGTTTTGTTATAAAACAACTTCTGCAATTTATGACAAAGAAAGGGACTGCAATAGACCTTTTATTAATGTTTCTATTAATAAAGTAAGTTTTTCCGGTCTTTTGGATAGAGGTAGTTGTTTTACTATTTTAGGAAATAATTCTCATAAAGACATCCAAAAGCTAGGGTTTAAACTATTCAAGTCGACAGCTAAAGTTATGGTTGCTAATAAACAAAAATCTTCATCCGCTGGTTATTTCAATTTGAGTTTTAATAATCAAACTCGTGTCATTAGAGCTTATGTTTTTCTGGAGATATATCCATCTTTGATTCTTGGCTGGGATTTCTGGAAGGAATTTGAGTTGTGTCCTAAGATACTTTCGCGTGCACTTAATCTTAATAGTAAAGATTTTACGAACTGTGCTATTGAGAATAAAATCATGTCATTCCATCACCTTTCCGATAATCAAATAAATATAGCTATGGATATGATCGAACGTTTTAAAGACATTTCTTTTAAAAAAAAAAGGTAAATTATGTCTTACTAATCTAATTTGTCATCGAATTAATACCGGTAATGCTTTGCCTTTAAAGCAACGTTGTTATCACTTATCTCCTGAAAAGCAAAAGATTCTGATTGATGAAGTCGATAAAATGCTTGAATTAAAAGTCAATGAAATATGCGAAAGTCCTTGGTTATCTCCTGTCCTTATTACGCCTAAGTCGAATGGGAAATGGCGTTTCTGTGTTGATAGTAGGACATTAAATTCAATTACTCGTAAAGACGCAAATAGCCTTCCTTGTATTTCTGAAATACTTGATAATCTTAAAGGCTGTAAGTATTTGTCTAGCATAGATATTACAAAAGCTTTTTGGGATGTTCCTTTACATCCTGAAGATAGGGATAAAACTGGATTCTATGTGCCTGGCAGAGGTTTGTTTGGGTTTACAGTAATGCCCTTCGGTTTGACTAACAATCCTGCGACTCAACAAAGACTCATGGATCACTTATTTACTCCTGAATTCGATAATAAAGTATTCTGTTACTTAGATGATATTATAATCATCAGTTCCACATTTGAGGAACATATCTCTCTGTTACTTAAAGTTCATCAAAAACTTTATTATGCTGGTCTTACTATTAATTTTGAGAAAAGTATTTTTTTTCGCAAGGAACTCAAATACCTTGGTTATGTAGTGGACGAGCAAGGACTACGAGCTGATCCTAGTAAAAGTAACGTTACAGTTTCCTAGAGCAGGGAATCTGTGAGGTCACAAATTATAGCGCGAAGTAAAATTGAAATAATACAAAGTTAATTATAAATTAAAGAATTTATTTTTTAAATGACTTTAGTTTCAACTATTTCTTTAAAATAACATATATTTGGGCAAAATATTTTCCATTTTTTCAATGATAAAAATGAAAAATAATGGCTGAATAGCTGGCCAGCTACAGAAAAAAAAATAGGGAAGGCGGCAATCCGATCTTCATTTGGTTGTTTGAGTTGTAGAGTTTTGTCTATACTTCCGTATAGCAGAGATTTGTATTAACACAATGAGTTCATCTGAATCTAAAAATTCCAATGTTTTCACTTCTCAAGAGTTTCCCAGAAAATATCAACATACCTGGAGAGAACCTTTAACTAACTGTTCTAATTTTACCATAAACTTTAAATAAATATCTCACCGAAGTTGTTGATTTTTTACTTAGTAATTCATGTTTTAATTTTTACTTTCCTTATATTCGTAATGAAAAGCACAGTGTTTACCGCGGGTTAAAGACTTATTTAGTCCCTCGAACTGTTAGCGCCCTCGCTAGCTCGGACGCCAAACCCCGTCTCGGGAGTAAATAAGTTACTTTCACTACGGTAACAATGTGCTATTGCATGTTTGTATTTCTATCTATATATATGTATGTATGTATTACGTTTATTATATTTTATGTATTAGTTTAGTAAAAATAAGTAAATTTAAGTTTTAAAATGTTCGTTTGTGCACATAGGTTTATCCTCATTCGCAAATCTCACAATCAAACTAAGGTTTGCTGTAAGAAAATCCAATTCTGGGTTAAGCTCGCCGTTGTACATAAGTTATATATTGTAATTTTGTGTGTCCTACTTTTATATTTTGTGTACATTAAAGAATAAGAATAAGAATAAGAATGTTCCCTGACAATGCCAAAAGAATACACGGTCACGTGAACGAAGCCGCGTGTGCAGCTAGTATACAATAATTAAGGTATTTTCCTTCCGTGTGGCACAACCGTGGGACGCCCTGTATAAAATGTGTAACAGAATAAACGCACAACCTCTTACGGGGTCATTGTACTCATAATTATGAATAACTTTCACTATGGGACCAACACTGAAATCGCGAAAAAAAAGTCGACTGCCCTATACATTTCTGTGCGCATAATTCGACAAAATGTACTGAACAGCTGTTTTTTTTTTCGCGATTTCGGGATTGGTCCCATAGTAAAAGTTGTTCATAATGATGAGTACAATGACCCCTTAAGAGGTTGTGCGTTTATTCTGTTACACATTGTATATATGTGGCGACTCTGTCTCACGTATTCATCCCTTGCATAGTTATTAAGAATGTAATATTTTTCTGGCGATACTGTAAGAGTGGCGAAATTTTTGTGCCGTGCCGATGCTGAAGCTAGGCATCGCTCGGCCTTCACAAAGCCCCTGGGTATCACCTTTACACATGGTGCCTAAGAAGGACGACGGTTGGAGACCATGTGGCGATTATCGCGCACTCAACGCCAGAACGGAACCGGACCAATACCCAGTGAGTCATATCCAAGACTTTGCACAGTGCCTTAGTGATAAAAAAGTGTTTTCGACTCTAGATTTAGTGCGTGCGTTCAATCAAATTCCGATCGTGGAAGAAGACATTCCCAAAACCGCGATTACTACGCCCTTTGGGCTTTGTGAGTTTACATACATGACTTTTGGTTTGCGTAATGCCGCCCAAACCTTCCAGCGGTTTATGGACGAAGTCCTACGTGATCTAGACTTTTGTTATTGCTATATTGATGACATTTTAATCGCCTCGCGTAGTGAAAAAGAACATTTTGAACACTTAGAGACAGTCTTCAATAGATTAAGGCTTTATGGCGTGGTCGTAAACCCGTCTAAATGTGTGTTTGGTCAATCAACAATTAAGTTTCTCGGCTATCTTGTGTCAGCCGATGGTACGTGCCCGCTCCCTGAAAAGGTCGAAGTGATCCGTACTTACCCAATTCCAGCCACAGCAAAACAGCTGCGTCAGTTCCTGGGTATGCTAAACTTTTATAGAAGGTTTATACCTAATGCAGCCGGTAGTCAAGCTATGTTATGTGAACTTTTACGAGGCAACCTTAAAGGCAAAACACCAATCGCTTGGACCGACGAAGCCAAAGATGCTTTTGAAAACTGTAAGCTCAGTTTAGCTCAAGCCGCGTTGTTAGCTCATCCGCGTTCAGACTCAGACTTAGCCGTTTTTACTGACGCATCTGACTTCACAATAGGCGCCGCGCTACAACAAAGAGTAGGTAATGATTGGCAACCTATCGCCTTCTTTTCCAAGAAATTGTCACCTGCTGAACAAAAGTACTCAGCGTATGATCGCGAACTCCTCGCTATTTATGCTGCAGTAAAACATTTTAGACATCATGTTGAAGCGCGTAATTTTTTTATTTTTACTGACCATAAACCAATTACATTTGCTTTTAGAAAGAAAGATCAACAAAATACTCCTAGACAGTTTCGTTATTTTCACTTCATTAGCCAATATACAACCGATATTCGCCACGTTAAAGGTACAGACAATGTACCAGCTGACGTCCTATCGCGGATCGAAACACTCGATTCATGTATAAATTAGACAGAGTTGGCAGTTTCGCAAAGCAGTGACATATCTTTGCAATCATTACTAAAAAATAATAATTTTGGTGCCAGACTTTGCTCAAGAACTTCGATCTCAATTCAATTCTTTAAAACCAGTAAATGGCTCTGCACATGGTGATAGAAAGAGCTTCATTTTCAAAGACTTGGCAACAGCCAGTCATGTCTTCTTCCGCAATGATACTGTTAAAGCTCCTTTACAGCCTTACGATGGGCCTTACCAAGTCATCACAAGGAATGACAAAACATTTGTCATTCGAATTAGGGACCGTGACGTTACAGTCACAATTGATAGGTTAAAACCAGCTTATATACTGTCAGAAAATCAATTTGCGCCTAGCGAGAATATAACAACTTATATTGTGAATCAAAATGATCACCAAACTACTGCTTCCGATCAGCTACTAAGGGCCGATAGTAACACACAACAACAGCGACAGCATATTCCGCGCCGTTCTGGTAGGCGAGTTAAATTTCCTGATTACTATCAGGCAAGTTTTTCGTGATCTTTATCACTGGTAGGGGGGTACTGTGGCGACTCTGTCTCACGTATTCATCCCTTGCATAGTTATTAAGAATGTAATATTTTTCTATTGTAATTATTTTTGAAAGTTTAATTTTGTGTTTTCCCACGTTCCCACATCTGCAAAGCAATAATAGTTATAGGTACTATTGTCTTTTAGAATTCTTTATATTTATTTAAGGTTCATTATTCTGTTATTTTTAGTTATCGTTTATTGTACCCATTTGTATTTATATTTCCTGTGTTTTATTATACTTATAAGTAACAATCGTTTTGCCGCATCCTTTGTTTAGAAAACTGCAGATGTGGGAAGGATGTTCCGAGCTTTGGGCGAGGCAGGCAGTCAGTCTCTAACTACGAGGTCCTTTTTCTGACCCCGATCATTGCTCGCCAAAGCTCGCCGTGATCTTGTCTGTCTAGTTGTAACTTTTCATATAGCCTTATCTAATTTTACAGTTTAATGTCAAGTGTAACTGCTAGCTTTAGTTACTTGATATTTTTAATAAATTTAATCGTTACAACTTATTTTTGTATATACTTGTTCACTCGGTCGCGAACCCGCACATATATTTAAGCTGAATGAAAACTAATATAATGCAGTTATTTAGAAGACAGTCAAGTTTGTGGAGCAGATCTGCATGCAGGTCATAGCAGGGCATTCACTGTAATAGATGATGGAAAAAGTTAAGGACTGCACTAGTTTGTCTTCGTATTAGATGGTAAAAGTTTTAGAGCCCACCAGCACCCCACTAACCTTCTGGCTGACACGAGCGTCTTGAGGACGATAGTTCAGAGTGCAATCAATGTGCAAACCAGGATCCTTTACGTTGGTGTTAAATGGAACGATCGTACTGTCGAACAGAACTATTAGTAAGCTTGTGCCATCCAACTTCTAAGACTACGACGACTCCCAATGATGGTCGCCTGACGCTATAAGTGTTTACTGCCACACCAAATGTATCAGTACAGGTTTTTACGACCGTCTAGTCCCTATTTAGATTGTTGATCGTTTCAGGTTCCCCTTCAACCCTTGCTTGGTAGTGCCAGACACTATACAGATGATACGCACCCTGGAGCTCGGAAGTTACGAGGTTAATAAACATAGAAAACATAAGAGGGGAAAGAACACCGCCTTGAGGAACAGTTGTTTTTAAATTACACCAAAATGATGAGGAACCTTCAACATGCACAGGCATGCAACATGCAACATACCAGTGTAAAAGTCCTGCCCTCATAATCACCAGTCACGATAAGGACTTAAGGAGTGTGGAAATAGTGCTGTGCCCGGGTCAAAACCCAGATGAAGAGGGCTAATGAGTGAGCTACCAAGGATGAAATATGAGAATTGTTTGTTTCACGCATTTGTTCTCTCAGCAGCAATAAATGTCAACACACGAAGCACAATGATGGCACCGCACTGTGCTTGTACTCCGTAAAGGTATTTCTAATTGGATACAGTTAAGGGTCTCTTCACGAATGGCATGAGTGGGTGACCTCTGGCGGTGCGGATCGGCTGCGGCAGCGCCTGCTCGTGGAACAGCGCGGGTAGACCGTAGTCAGTGAGGCGCAGCACCCAGCGCGAGTCCACCACGCAGTTACGTGAGGACAAGCGGCCGTGCACGCGCAGCGGCGACGCATGCAGGAAGCGCATGCCCTTCACCAGGTCCGTGAGTAGCGACAGGCGGAATGTCCAGTCCAGTTTGATGTCGTCGGCGCGCAGCACGTCTTCCAGCGAGCCACGCCAGCAGTGTTCCCACACCAGCGCCGGCCGCAGCTCGCACAGGCATCCTGGCCAGTGCACACACTCATGTTACTCTTGTCCAAATTACAAAAATAAACATTATGTAACTAAGTTTAACCAGGGAATTTACGTGGGGAATTTGTATTGTGTATAGTTACCAATGAACGGATTTAAGTTTTCGTGGCGCAGATTCTGCATGACGAGTAACACATCAGTTGCCTTGCGCTTGAGCTCGAGCCCCGCCGTCGCCGGCAAGTACTTGACGTGCACCACGTCCCCCTGAGACAAACCTCACGTTACGGGCGGTATCAATTATTGAACGAAAGTATCGAGTCCATTCGATAGAGGGGCTGTACCTATAGTACCTTGTATCGGATGCGGCGGTCCACGGCGACTCGGTTGACGCTGCAGGTGGAGGAGGGCACCGAGGGCGCGCGGGCCGGCACGCATGGCGGCTGCTTCAGCAGGTCGGGGCGGTCCAGCTCGGGCCCGCCGAACTCGTGCAGCTGTTGCAGCCAGCACGACAGCATGGTCTCCATGCCCTCGCCCACGCGACGCTGCTCGTCCACCGGGAACGTGAAGTCCAGAGGCGCCAGCACGGCGTCGCGTCGGCGGCGGCGGCGGCGTCGGTGCGTGGCAGCCCAGCGCAGCAGCAGCGCCGAGCTGGTGGCAAGCGCCAGCGCGCCGCATGCCACTAGTGCAGACAGCGCGGCGGCGCCGCTCGGTTCACGCACCCCCGCGCCCCCTGAGCCCCCCACAGCGCCGGCCTCCCAGCTGTCCAGCGCCGCCGTCACGTTGGCAAGGCGCACGCGGCTGTCTCGCTCGTCTAACCGGTCGAGGGACCGAGAACAAGTCGTCGCGAGTACGGCTGCATGGTTCCAAGTAGATGATGTACCATTTGTTCGTTCATATAAATGAAAGTCTATTTCGATTAATTCAATTCGGGTGTGTTCAGACTTCGATTCGATCTGGGCAGCTTCGATTATTTGATCATATATAGCTATATAATCCGTGTGAGAGTGCTCCTGAAGCTGCTCATCAGTAAGCAGTAGTAGGCGTTGAAAAAACCCGATTTCAATTGAAGGCAAAAATGAATCGATCCGGTTCGTTCTGGAATCAGAGCGAACTACACGAGCTTGTTCGCGCCCGGGCTGACTCATGTTATCGTAATCTGAATCCAGCGATTTAATTGCTGGAGTTTCGTAATTGGACTCTAACGCCCGGACGTGGTATTCCTTGTAAGAACCAAGCGTTGACTTTTCTCGGACGGAGTCTATTTTTGTAAAATATTTTTTACGCTGCATTTCATATCTGTCGGACAGATTTTGACTTATATCACCAGCTGGTAGCTGAAAAGGCGTTTGTCTTTTATTTTTCGCGTTTAGCGATTTTCTTACAACTAAATTGATATTGCTTAATCGGAAGGCGTCATTAGTTTTATTCGGCGCAGAAAAGAGCGAGGGGAGCGCGCCGCGGGGTGCGGGGAGGCACTCCTCCACGTGCAGCAGCAGTGCCGGTGGCCCCGCGCCGCCCGCCCCACGCGTCACTCCCGCTGACACCGCGGCGCCAGCTCCGCGGGAGGCACACAGGATCACCACTGATGCGAAGTAAGAATTTGGTTTTAAACCGTTCGCAACAGGACACTGTCTACCTTATAGCGGTCTCAAGCTCTAAAATTTGACTAACCGTCAGGTTGGCGCGCATATTCGTCAGGCGAGAGAGGCGCTCGGCGCACGGCTAGGCCACCCGCCGCGAGCGCGCGCGCCACCTCGCGCAGCGCGGCGCCGCACTCAGAGCGTGGCTCAGCCAGCGGCAGCAGCGCGCGGCGCCAGCGCAGGCGCGCCGCCAGCTGCGCCACCGCCGCGCCACGCGCCTCTGCGGCCTCGCATGCCGCCGGCCGCGCGCGCCGCAGTACGCGCGCCGCTGCCGACAGCGCGCCACACACGTCCGCGCCGGGGCAGCCCGCGCTCAGCACCGAGCCGCCCTCGCTTAGCGCTGCGAGCGCGCGCATCGTCACCGACACCCTCCATTCAGGTCCGCAAGTGTCTAGTCGACAATAATACTATGAGTCTGTAATAAGAGCCATGATCTGAAGTTATGCTCATTTCAGGTTATCGCACCTCCTCACCTTCGTAGCTCAGAAGTCGCACGCGATAGCGCTTGAACAGGAAGTGCGCCGGCTCGTGGTGAAACAAGCGCGCCTCGTCGAAGGCAGCTCGCAGCGACGCATCGCAAGCGGCGCGCAGCACGAGCACGAGCGAAGGGCGCGCGGGCGGTACAGGAGGCGCGGGCGAGGCGGCGGTGAGGGCGGCCAGCAGCGGCAGCAGCGCGCGCATGGCGGCCCTCACGTGACGTCCGCCATGCGGCCGCCGCTGGTCGCTCGGCTGCCTCGCTCGGCTGGCTGCACCGGATCAAACGATACCGCGCCAAGTACCTGTTACGTTTATAACATGGATCGATAACGCGTTATTACAGCTTGCTGCCTCATATCATGTACCTATCATTAAAAACTTACTTTGAATCTTTCATTTGAAATAGTTATTGTAATTATACCTTTGCCGTCATTAGTAGTAACATCGACACTAGTTACCAATTAGGTACAACGCTAGGTTTGATCTTCGCCTACTCTAAAAGCCATCCTCATTCATACTCAAAACTTAACTATTTTTAAAGTTAAGAACCAAGAACTGTTTTTGGTATTTTTTTCAAAATTTTAGACTCACTTGGAGATAAGGGCGAGGGAGTAATAATTTTAAAAGCTTTTATTTTCAAAGTATTGGAGCCTCACAAAAACAACGCGGTCACACAGTAGCTTGTCTTTTTAGGGTTCCGTAGCCGACTGGCAAAAAACGGAACCCTTATAGATTCGTCATGTCTGTCTGTCCGTGTATGCCACAGCCACGTCATTCCGGAACTATTAGGACTACACAGTTGAAATTTAGTAGGTAGATGTATTCTATGAACTGCATTCCGATTTTTATACAAAAATTAAAAAAAAGATTAAGGGGGGCTCCCCATACATGGAACTGAAACTAACCATTTTTTCTCAAAGTCAATAATTTGAAAGATAAGCACTTCCAAAGTGGTAAAATGTGTCCCCCCCCCCTCTAATTGAAGAAGAGAGAGAAAAGTAAGAGGAGGAAAATTCTGAAAAAATATAGGATTGTGGAACGTAAAAAAACTTTCAACCAGAATTGGTTTGAATAAGATTTGATTTTAGTTTATTGGATGTGGGACTTTTTCATCAAACTGCAGCAGTAACTTTGTTTTTCATTAACATACTATGAAAAAAAAATTAAGTTTGGCTGTTGAATGTAAAACAATACAATGTCTAAGAGTGAGCCTTCAAAATATTTTTATTATATTGTTTGGTGCAACGGAACCCTATGTGCGTGTGAGTACGACTCGCACTTGGCCGATTTTTTTTTGTTTTTAGGTTTCCGCATCTTGAAAGTAATTAAGTAGGTACCTAACTAATACTACTACTTGCTGACGTGGTGACTATTGATAAAATGATATCGACGTTCCTTATACATATTTTACTAGCTGTGTCCGCGACTTCATCCGGGGGAACTTAGGTCTTCCTGAGCCTGTAATTATAAAAGCCAACATGAATTTGTCTATTCGTTAGTATGACAATTTACGCCATTGTTTTGGTAACAGGCTGAGAAAGATCTAAGTACACGCGGACGAAGTCGCGGACACACCTAGTTGAAGACATAGTGAACTTGTGTAAAGAGGTTGTTTTTTTTTATAAATGTCACTACATCAAGTATCATTGAGCGAGTATCTTTTCAACGAAAGTGATTTATAATATTAGTAGTTAATGATTTTCGTGTTTTATTTTCTATTCCCTCTTTTCTTATCATTCCTACATTCCCAATGTTAACACTGGTGTGGAAAAAAAAAACCGTCCGACCCACCTTCACATTGAACTTTGAAAGGGTGACAGTGTGAAGGTCGGGAAAGGAATGTCTCCACCTTAACGCTGGTGTGAATGTTCAGTCTGAAGGTGGGTCGGACGTGAGTTTTATTATGTGCGGATGATAGTGAGGCAGAAAAAGGGTCTATAAAGTTATGATATTTTTTGATATACTACATTAATGACTTCTTCAGGATAAGAACCAAGTAGGAACCTAACTATACAGTTAGTAATCGGGATTTAATTTAATAAATATTAAAGTTATACTTAGAGCATTTTGATGCAATAAAAAACACGATCGACTTGCTCATTTAGTTGCGATGAAAGGCCTGTTCTGGACCAACTACGTGATTTCGTCGATGTGTTCTGAATACAAGATTTACTTTACCATGTCTTACTCCCCTTTTCTTTTGGTTAGCCAATATTGTCCCATTTCTGAGCAAAGACCTCCCCTAATTCCTTCTAGGAACTCTTTTCCTGCGTCACCTCGAACCAGCCCTCGCGGTAACCGTCCAGGTAGGCTTCACCTCTTTCTGACCCGCCCAATGGTATTGTCCTGTTTATTATTGTTTTCCATAATCATCCCCCCTCTTAATATTTACTTGCACTATTATCATTTATACTAATAACGCTTGTCATATCAACTTATTAGTCATAACTTTTATTTGCTATTAAATAAGTTTCTATAATAATATGTGTTATAATCATTAGTCTCTATAAGTAACACATTACGTTTCTAGATCTCTCGAAGGCCTTCGACCTGGTCTCGACGACATTCTCTGGGATAAGTTAAAGGGTAAAGGTGTCCCCAAGGAGTTGCTGAATGTTTTTAGGTACTGGTACGATAACCAAACAAACGTGGTAAGGTGGGGCAATGAGTCATCTGTACCATACAGGTTGGATTGTGGCGTGAGGCAGGGGGCTTAACCTCTCCTAATCTTTTTAATATGTATCTGAATGCATTGATCGAGGAACTCAGCAACGCACATGTGGGCTGCTTTATTGACGGGTTGTGTTTTAACAACATCAGCTACGCCGATGACATGGTGTTGCTGGCTCCCTCGGTCAGTGCACTCAGAAAATTGGTTAAGATACAGGCTCGTGGCGATACGCGTACGACCAAGACGTAGTTTTTGTTAAATCTATTAGTTATAATTCCCGGAATTTAATTGTTTACGCGTGACGCAGCTGTGGCCCTCGCTCGACCTGTCCGGGTCGCAGACGTAGGGCGCGGTCGGAGCGGGTAAACTACCTGAGTTATGGCGAACAGTGTTGATTATCATAAATCTGATGATGAGAGGCAATCTATAAATGAGGTCGACGAGATGAGCGATACAAGAGGAGTGCGGAAATGAGGAGGTTACCAAAATGGCGACTAAAAGAAACCGAGAAGCAGAATAATCTGATGAAGAGTGGAAGGTGGTGGAACAAAATCGGAAAGAAAAGAGATTCAAACAGTATAATCCTGATGAAGACATACATAAGCTGGAAGTAACTATATCATGCATGGATAAACTTCCGAAGGCATTTGCGAAGCTTTTAACAACCCATTGTATGAGTAATATAGTTCGTGTCAGATATTTATGCCCATTCCGAATTCGAGTACAATTTGGAGATGAATTAATTTTAAATAAGATTATGTTTCAAGGGTAACTCGTTGCCGTCATACGTTTCCACAGATGGTATAAGGCTAAAGGTTGAACCATATGTTTATCCAGTTTCTCCAGTGCGCACGGTGTTGGAAGCTAGGACATAAAATTAAGGCTTGTCCATACAGTAAGATAGTATGCCCTAAGTGCGGCGCTAATCATGAAAACTGCGAGACTAAAGAATATAAGTGTATCAATTGTTCAGGTAAACATATGGCCTTATCTAAGTCATGCCCCACACATTTGAAAGAAAAACGTTTGCGGGAAATAATGGCTGAATTCAACTGTACATACAAAAAGGTCATAACTATGTACGTTTTACCTAACACCCCAGAATATGTTCCTGAAAACCCGATAGAACTTGATAATCCAGTCCATAATATACCGGAGTGTACAGTCGATAATACTCCTTCGTACGCAGAAATAATGAAGACTACCGCAGACATACACCAAGAGCATCCTTCTTCTAATGTACGTAAGTCTAAAATTGCATCACACAGTAAGATAAGGTTTTCTAAGCAAAAAACACAAGCGAATACATCGGAGTTGTACAAATGGAACGTGGAACAATGTGACTCATCACAGGTTAATGAAACCGGTATTGTACTATAACTATAGATAAAAATATAGAAGGCAAATCAGAATCTAAGATAACATTCAATGAATTGCTTTCGCGGTTACAAGAGGTTATATTTATGAAGAATTGCGCAATCAACGTAAAAGTTAAAAAGGTGTTTAAATTATGTATTGAATGGTTTATACTTTTAAGTGTGGATAGTATTGCAGATTCTTTCTTTTCTGTCAAGATAGGGATGACTCATACGAGTACGGTGGTGTCGCGATTATTATTCATTCAATCTATCAAAGCTCAACTTGGAGACTCAAATATGTTTGCTTCGGGAATTGAAATGATTCATGTTAAAATTTTTAATTACCCTCTTTTTTTTTTTTTTTTTTTTTTATTTAATTTTTATTTTTTTTTTTTAATTTTTTTTTAATTTTTTTTTTTTTTTATCGATGGGAAATCATCAAATGACCCCTCCCGCTCTGGGCTGAGCAGGAGGGAGTGTCAGACTTGTACTGACTAAAACCCATCCATGTTCCTTCCTTTGCCCTTTGTGTTCCAGGGCCGCGGTATCTCTTTCGAACAGTCCCGCAACCCTGGCAGGCGTCGGCCCTTACGGACCCCTTCCTGTTTGCTGACTCTCTTTGAGGCGCGCGTGGAACACGAACGCGCCGTCGACACGGCCTGTCGTCATAAGACGGACGGACGGCGAGCTAGCCCATAGCTCACCGTCCACAGGCCCGCGTCTACGGTGGCCGGGGGCCACCACGTGGCCCCCGACGCCCGGTGCGTCTCCCGCGGCGGCTGGGACGTGAGGTTCTCTCCCTCTCACGTCCCGCCACCTCCTTCGCTAGCATGACTGCTTCGCAGAAGGAGGTGACGGCGTCCCATTCCGTCTCGCTCCGGACCATGGATTGAACCAGGGCCGGACGCGAGAGGTCGCCGCCGCCGATCGCCGCTACGAGGACACGGCGTTGCTCCGCCCAAGCGGAGCAGACCTGCACAGTGTGCTCCACCGTGTCCTCCGGTCGATCCTCGCAGTGGTGACACCCGGGCGTTTCCTCCCGCCCGATTAGGTGCAGGAACCTCCCGAAACAACCATGTCCGGTGAGGACCTGCGTCAGGCGGAAGGTGAGGGCGCCGTGGCGCCTCTCCAGCCACTCCTCAAAGAGGGGACTTACCGCCATTATAGTGGCGTGGCTTAGACCTACATATAGGAAAGATTGTTACTAAAGCCTATCAACTATACGGATTTGTAATGCGTTCAACGATTTTAAAAAGCCTTCTTCCTATATTTGCTTATATAAGTCACTTGTACGCTCCCAACTGGAGTATGCCGTGTCCGTCTGGAATCCTTACTACAAAAAGTATGTTGAAGTCATTGAGTGTGTTCAATACAAATTCTTGCGTACTATGCACTACAGATGCCACGGATATTATTTGCCATACAAAGATTTACTTGCTAAGTATAAGCTCGCAACACTTGAAAATAGACGCAAGTACTTAGAAGCAATGAATTTATATAATATTGCTCGCAATAAATTTGACTGTATTGAACTGTCCAATATGTTATGTTATGCGGTTCCTAGGACGGTCCATAAGCGAAAGGTGTGCGCTGGCAGATTATTTTCAGTTGGAACTTGCAAGTCCAACTCTGGCTTGCGTTCGCCTGTTCGCAGAATGGTCGATTCCTACAACAGGTCCTTAGAACATATTGATATTTTTGCATGTGCTGCTTATAAATTTAAAAGTCATATACTTAAGGAGCTTTCTTGATTATTTATACACCTCTTTACAGTTTTTCTCTTATTTTTTGTTTTACATATCCTTATTTGTTTTTTTTTTTTTGTATTTTGTATTAATTGTAACCCTAGCGGTTATTTTCTCTATTACTTATCCTGTAGTTAATTTGTGAACAGCGTTGTGGGCTGCAATATTGTCAATAAGTTGTGTATATTTGTTATCTCTATGTTTTATATTGCAGCTGTTTGTTGTTCCTTTTGAATAAAATAAAAAAAATAAAAAACTATCAACAATTTAAAAACAAAGTAATTAAAATAAACCGTGGCAGCTAAGAGATGACCAGTCCCAACTGACAGCGCCCGTTCACGAACATGACGCATGCATCAGCTCCATTCAGCTCAACCATATTGAAGGGAAACATGGTGTACATGATAAATTGCATGCAAGCTAATAATGAAATAGAGAATAGTTGTAACATGTTCAGCCGCGTATCGTGGCGTACAAATTGGTAGGAAGAGATGGTGCATAAACCGTGATAATATTCATCAAAATTACAATAGAAATTATGTATGTACTTATTAATTCGTCATTATTCATTATAGATTAGGTATCACTACAATTCAGCAAGCACAGTCAGTAGATAAAATTAAATGTCAAGTAGTCATTAAATAAATTAGTCAATGAAAATATGAATTACTATCATTAAAATTTAAATTTTAAATTACAATTATTTCAAAAAAATACAATAGATTATTTTAGAGTATTTTTGACATGTTATTGTAACATGTCAAAAATACAACATTGTCATCTCAAAAACTAAGAAAATAGACATCTTTCATAAACTCGTCTATACTGTTAAAAGAAGAACAGTTCGGTTTTAGAATAAATACATCAACAAATCTTGCATGTTTCTGTCTTGTGAAAATGATTACCTCTAGTCTGAATGAGAAAAGGCCAATAGCATCGTATTTCTCAATATGTCAAAAGCATTTGACTTCGTAGATCACAAACTGCTTCTCTTCAAACTGAATCGTTATGGTATTAAGGGAAACGCTTTAAAGCGGATAGAATCTTATCTAAAATATTACCATAATCGCCAACAATGCGTAGAAATATCGAGGCAAACTTTATCAGATTTAAAAAATCCATCGATTCGCTTATCATCAAAACTCATGTGGTGTTCTCCAGGGCAGTGTATTAGGACTCTTTTTTTTCCCACTATATATGAATGATTTGCCCAACAAAACCCCATATTCTTGCATTCTGTACGCCGACGATACAACTCTTAGTATAGAACTCGCTGATAACAATAGCACAAAATACGAAAAAGAGATACGAGAGACACGTTAAACAAAATAATAGAATATTAGTAAAAATAGTAATATTAGTAAAACCAAACTTATGCAGTTCCAAACTTACAATAGAAAATCACCAATCCCGTCCCCAATCAGAAATTAGATATGCAAATAGCGCTGAAGCAGAGGTTGACAGTGCTACTTTTTTGGGGATAACATTAGATAAGTATTTTAACTGGAAAGTACACATTGAGAAATTATGCACTAAGCTGCAAATATTTGTATTTGTTTTATGCCGAATTACTCGCGTAGCTGGTATCAATGCAGCACTTTATGCTTATCATGGCTACGTAGCATCAATTCTCCGCTACGGCATCATTATATGGGGAAATTCTGTTGATACTGTTAAAGCATTCCGCGCTTAAAAGAAATGTATTCGATCAATGACTAAAGCCCAACCATTACAAAGCTGTGTCGACTTTAAAAAAAAAAAAATATCCCTCCTATCTTTATTTTATATTCGAAGTCTGTATCTTTGTGTTATTTCAAGTACACAATGATGTCGTAATAAGGAAATTCGAAATATCTACATGTCGGGGTGTCAAGATTTACTCCGCTAGGCTTCTACATCATGTGGGCAGACGATGGGTTTCGTGCTATGAAAAGAAACTGAGCGATACACTGTTTCTAGCAAAACTAACGAATTACTTGAGATTACTTGAGATAGGTACTTCGGGTCGGTGAAGGTAAAGAACTCTACTTTTATTTTATTTTAACCAATCCTACTAATCTAACTACTAGACTAGACTAATTGATTAAATCAAACATGGTTGAATTGGGAATAATCGAAAATACAACAATCTCTAGCCTGGGCTTTGTACCATAGTCGTTCGAATCAACCTTTAAAAATCTACTGCAATCAAAAACCTTCGAGGAAAACCTCTAACGCCATTGCTCTCACACATCCATCACATGGATCAAAACTCGCGCATCCATAAAATGGATCGCCCGTGTGCATCAACCATGTTTTACGCAAATAAATATATTATTATTATTATATTATTATTATTACCACTGATTACACACTACGGTCTTTCCAGACCCCGACCAGCATTCGCATTGCTCTCACACACTACGGCCGATAGAATGATTTACTCTACGTTCTACCACAACTTAAGCTCGCTCATCATTATCAAAATCCTTATTAACATCGACTGGTATGTGACCCTCTGGCATCGTCTTAGCCTACCGTGTGCATGCAAGTCACCCTTCAGATCTAACAAACAATTAGGTCAATTATAATGCTAGAGCAACCATGCACCTCTTCATCCATTTAATCATTACACAAAGCAGGAATCTCATTCGTGGCCTATGGGCAACACTTGCCCTCCAACAAACCTCTGTTTGTTTTACTACGTTCCTCAAGAACGCCGAGTCCCACGTGACTCTATGGTCTCTACCAGACCCGACCTCTGCCAGATTTAAACGCACACCGCGCACCCATGGACTCCTCGAGTTTTCTCAAGAGAGACAAATTTGTATCGGGCTACGACTACGTATTATCTACTGGTACGGTCCAACTCTATGGTCTCTGCCAGACCCGACGTCCGCTAGAGTTAAACGCACACCGCGTACCCATGAACTTACTTAAGTTTCCTCAAGCGAGACAAATCTTCGGGCTACGACTACGTATTATCTACTGGTACGGTCGATCATCCGAACCAAGATTCCATACTAATCCTCTACTTCAAACGGTACTTGGCCCTCAGGCATTCTCCTTTTTTTTTTTAAATTATTAATCTCTTACAAAAACAAGTTATTTTTTACAGTCTTTTTACTCGCCAAACTTTACAGTTTGATGGCGAGAAGCGCTCGTTTATCATACATCTTAACTTAAAATTATAAACTTAACCTAAAATCGATTAAACGAAACTTACTGCTACATCTGCTTCTAGAATTTATTTCTCAACAACGGCAGAGCGACACCGACATTTATCAGACAATGAATTCCAAACCAGAGTGACCAGCCGGAGCTGGCCACTCCGGTCCAGAACTCACCGCCTATCACAGTCCGACGACATGTCCACGTTCTCCAAAAATAAATTCTTTAGTTTTGATTTTAACACAGCTTTGCTTAAATTTGAGTTATTCCTTAATAATTCTATTTTATTAAATACTTTTGGCACCAAATATTTAGACGTTCTTTTTCCGTAATAGTTTGTTATTTTTGGTTGCACTAGTCTTCTCTCTCTCACACTCCTTGTGTTAAAGTTATTTTTGACATTTACTTTAAAATTATCACTATAATAATGTTCTAACCCTATCAAATACTCAACTTTCAAATCAACTGGCAAGATTTTACAAATGGAAAACAATTTATCGTACTCTTTGTTACACTTTATCGTAACCTGTTTGCTAACTAAGAACTTGATCAGTCTTATCTGTAAATTCTTTATTTCTAGTAAATAGGTTTTAAAAGTACGTCCATACACAACAAGTCCATAACTAATTAGTGAGTCGGCGAGTGCGTAATAAACAATCAATAAAGTGTGTTTATTCACTACATGTTTCAATTGATAGAACTTCCCTAATACAGATCTCAGTCTATTACAGACATCAGTTACATACGTTTTCCAATTAAAATTTCTCTCTATACTTAGACCTAAATATTTAAATGAACTGACATACTCCAACTTTACGCACCTAGAGTTAATCTTGTTACCATGCAAGCATTCGTATGTATGTCCTGTTATATTAAGATTCTTGCTGAGCATAGCTTTAGCTCGCAAATTGTATGGCGAGTATATGCATGCATTTTGTTTTTAGCAAATTCAATATTATCCCATTGTCATGTGCCCACTTGGTAATGCTTTCGAAGTCTTCCTGTACGTACTGTTGTACCTCCAGTATATCCTTCGAAGCATAAACTACACACATGTCATATGCATACATGAACACTCGACATTTGTTTACAAAATTCGACACACTGTTCACGTGTATTATATAACCTACTGGTCCACAAACTGATCCTGTCGGCACTCCGAGATCCACACCTGCCTCCTCCCCAGTCACACCAGCTATGAACGTGCTTATTCTCCTGTTAGTCAGATAGCTTTTAAACCATTTGTTCGTGGGACCGCGTATTCCACATTCATCCATCGCCTGCAATAATATGTCGTGATCCAGTGTCTCGAATGCTTTTTTATAATCAATGAAAAGTGCTATCAGCTGTTTACCAGAGTCTAGACACTCATTAACATAGTCAGCAAATGCCTTTAGGGCCGAGACAGTACTACGCCCTTCCCGGAAGCCATATTATGTGTCTGACAATATATTGTGGCGTTCTAAAAAATTACTAATTTGACCAACAATATTTTATTCAACTATTTTGTCAAAGACAGACAGTATGGCTATCAGTCTGTAATTTACATATTCCAGGTGGCTTCCAGACTTATAAATAGGGCGAATGATAGCATTTTTTAATTCATCAGGTTATACACTCTTAGTCACACACCATGTTCATTAATTTAGCTAAAACTGGACTTAATTGTTTTCGTACATATTTAATGTATTTTGCCCGCACTCCATCTAAACCTGGTGCTTTTTCACACGACAACTTATTTATAACCTTATCTATATCTGACGAACTTACAGTAATATACCTAAAACTAACCTCGCTTGGCTTAACATAGTTCTTTCAGTCTAAGAATTTTATGTCACAAACATGTTTTATACATTGAATTTCTTCAGTAAAAGTTTTAGCAAAAGTTGTACAAATTTGAGTGACGCTTTGTGTTTTACCTAAATATCGTAAAATAACATCATCTAGACTAGCTTTATTCCGACCCAACCACAAGTTAATGTTTGCCCATATTTTTCTAAAATCCCCGTTACATTTTTTTATTTTATTTATTTATTTAAACTTCATGTACAATAGTGGTACATAGGCGGACTTAATGCCATTAGGCATTCTCTACCAGTCAACTTTTGGGTTCAATAAGAAAACGCTGTGGTAGGGTACAAAATAAATATCTAAAAAAATAATAATTTATATAAGCACTTATTGTGATACGAGTACTAATACACATAATACATATAAAATAAACTAATAAATATTTTAACAAATACCAAAATATAAAACGAAAAACCTAATAATAATTTTATTTCATCTTGTTTATATCTATTTATCGCCTCGTTTACAAGTTTATTAACTTTATTTCTAAATTTTGTGTAATCTAATAGTTTAGTCATATTTTTTGGCGATGCTTTCCATACTCTAAATAAATAGTCCCTACGACACAACATTGTATATAAATATTTATCTATCCATGGTTGTGTTCTTCTTTTATTGGAAATTGTGACTGTTATCATACTTTCCTTATAAATTTGTTCAAACACTGCATTTTTTCTGAAACAATATTATCGGGCACGATATTGGGAGTAGTTGCGTCCAGTCATATGCATCTAGCTTCTGTTTTAAAATCTCAACAAAATACTAATCTACAATCCTTATGGCGGCGACCTCTTGCGTCCGGCCTTGGTTCAATCCATGGTCCCGGACGAGACGGAATGGGACGCCGTCACCTCCTTCTGCGAAGCAGTCATGCTGGCAAAGGAGGTGGCGCAACGTGAGAGGGAGAGAACCCCACGTCCCAGCCGCCGCGGGAGACGCACCGGGTGTCGGGGGCCACAGTAGGCGCGGGCCTGTGGACGGCGAGCTATGGGCTAGCTCGCCGTCCGAGCGTTAAGACGGACGTCTTATGACGACAGGCCGTGTCGACGGCGCGTTCGTGTTCCACGCGCGCCTCAAAGAGATGTCAGCAAACCGGAAGGGGTCCGAAAGGACCGATGCTTGCCAGGGTTGCGGGACTGTTCGAAAGAGATACCGCGGCCCTGGAACACAAAGGGCAAAAGAAGGAACATGGATGGGTTTTAGTCAGTAAAAATCTGACACTCCCTCCTGCTCAGCCAAGAGCAGGAGGAGTTATTTGATGATATCCCATCCGAAAAAAAAGGCAAGGGGGAGGGGGGCAAAAAGGGGGGAGGTACTTTTCGTTTTTTTTTTGCCTGTACGCGTGAAATTTATTTGGTTACGAATCTGTCAAAATATACCCCCCCTCCCCCTCCACCATCTGGGAGAACAATTAGGTCAGTGAGTGAGTGAGTGGTAATCATTACCTTATGTTTTAAAAAGTCTTAACCTCATGACATTTAAAAATAGTGTTGAAGCGCGTACGGTGTTACTTAGACGTGTTTTTTGCGATCATTAGCTAAGTACATAATATACTTATAGGTGTCGCCTCAAAACTCAATACTGTATCTAAGCCTAGACTCAACCAAGGCAAAGTAAACCATCGTAAGCTGGGCTAAGGTCAGTTCTTCCCTCAAGCTTCCAATTGCATAGCATGCTGAGCTAACAGACTTTGTTACAGACGATGTCTCAACCTTCCAGTTCAGTAATGCATAAATGTGAACACCTAGGAATTTTACACAGTCAACCACTTGCACTTTGTTGCCAAGACTAGAGTTGTTCCGAACATTCGACTTGAATAGTACACATTTTGTTTTTTTTTGTTTTTTGTTTTTTTTGTAAGCTTAAGATTGTTTGTACTAAACCAGTGTTCAAAAGCTTTTAATAAGTTATTAATTTTAAATTTTAAATCATTCAAGTTATTTGCAGACACTACAGTATTAGTGTCATCTACAAAAATAACGAGTCTGTAAAAGGATGTGAACGAATTTTTTGATGCCCTGTAGGCATCAAAAAATTCGTTCACATCGCTGTCAACAGGAAAATTGCCACGTTGTATGGCAATGCTGATTCTTTGGCCAGAAAATAGGCCCACCCTCTGTTCACGTGAAGAGTCGACCAACCGCTTGGTGATTTCCCGAAATACTAGGTGGACACTCGGACTCCATGGCCCTAGTGTTTCAACCCCAAACGGCTTAAACACATAACTTTCAGCACCTGCGGCAGCCGCCCCAGCGCAGCCGACTGTGCTAGGAAGATGGGATGGCGCTAGGGTGTCGACGCAAGTTGCATCCCACACCAAACGCTTACCCAACTTCCATTGCATTATGGTCATACCATCTGGTCTCTTCCCATCAACGCGTGCCAAGCCAGTCGGTTCTAAGACAGCTGGCACCCCGGTATTGGTAAAAGCACGACTGATGAGATCATTAATGCTAGCGTGCCGTGCAAGCCGACCTGCATTCTTACTACAAGAAAGTCCAATGTGTCCGAGGCAGTCGACTGCTTCACCACATTGACAGCGATGTGGAGCCGCAGAAGGAGCACCCAATCGCAAACGTATTAATAAGTTTATTCCGTACTAACCTGCAGAGCGGCTCATCCCACTGTCTCTCTTTAAAATCAAAACATCATACTTACATACATTAACTTACTAAATAAAATATACCAAAATAGCACAGCCATCAAAATAAACACCACATCACCATCATTCCCTATCCAAAAAGGGGTTAAACAGGGCGACCCTCTTTTGCGCTTTGTGTTCCAGGGCCGCAGTATCTCTTTCGAACAGTCCCGCAACCCTGGCAGGCATCGGTCCTTTCGAACCCCTTCCCGTTTGCTGACATCTCCCTGAGGTGCGCGTGGAACACGAACGCGCCGTCGACACGGCCTGTTGTCATAAGATGGACGGCGAGCTAGCCCATAGCTCGCCGTCCACAGGCCCGCGCGTACGGTGGCTGGGGGCCACCACGTGGCCCCCGACGCCCGGTGCGTCTCCCGCGGCGGCTGAAACGTGAGGTTCCCTCCCTCTCACGTTCCGCCACCTCCTTCGCCAGCATGACTGCTTCGCAGAAGGAGGTGACGGCGTCCCATTCCGTCTCGCTCAGGACCATGGATTGAACTGGCTTCCGGATAAGGACCAGCTTCCCCGTCTTCCAACGAAGCGGGAACTGGCTTCTCTCCGACCATGCGCATAGGAGCCCCTCCAGAGAACGTAGTATCCTTTGACTTAAATTTACTGATCGTAAAAGGAACTCGATACTGCGTTCCAAAACTCAAATTGCCTATGTAGATCACACGGCTGCCAAGCTTAAATGGGACTTGACTGTCCACATCTGTCGCATGCCGGAGGAGCTGTGGGATAAAGTAACCACACAATGGGTCCCAAACAGCAGCGGGACGAACTCGACTCTTTTCAATAGTATATAAACAACAGCATTGGATAGGGATAAGTGGAAAGAGGGAAGGGAGGCCTTTGCCCTGCAGTGGGACACAAATGGCTGAAAATAATAATCTAAATATATAAAAGCGGAAGGTCACTCACTCACAAGAAATATCATCACGAAATATCGAAAACCGCTTGACGTATAGAGATGAAATTTGGCAAGGAGGTAGTTTACAGTTAGTCGACGTCCGCTAAAAAAGGATTTTTCAAAATTCACTCCCTCAGGGAGTTCAAGAGGGAAGGGAGGACAAGATTAGTTAGACTCTTTTAATCGAAACTTCCTATTGATAATTGAGTTGAAACAGGTTTCAGTTTTTCAGAATTCAACGCCTAAGAGGGGGAAATGGGGTGACAAAGTCTAAAAATCAATGCACACCCTAAACCACTGGTTCCAAATTTGGCAAGTAGGTTCCTTATGTAGTATAGGGGTGCACTAAGAAAGGATTTTTCAAAATTCACCACCTTTTTTTTTTACCGATGGGAAATCATCAAATAACCCCTCCCGCTCTGGGCTGAGCAGGAGTGAGTGTCAGACTTTTACTGACTAAAACCCATCCATGTTCCTTCCTTTGCCCTTTGTGTTCCAGGGCCGCGTTATCTCTTTCGAACAGTCCCGCAACCCTGGCAGGCATCGATCCTTACAGACCCCTTCCTGTTTGCTGACTCTCTTTGAGGAGCGCGTGGAACACGAACGCGCCGTCGACACGGCCTGTCGTCATAAGACGGATGGACGGCGAGCTAGCCCATAGCTCACCGTCCACAGGCCCGCGCCTACGGTGGCCCCCGACGCCCGGTGCGTCGAAAAATTCACCCCCTTAGGGGTGAATTTCTACGGGGCTCCAAAGTTTGTATGGGGAAATAAGATAGACTATTTTTCAAAACTTAACATGAGTACCTACTCCTATCGATAATTCAACCCCTAATATGGAGAAATGGGGTGACAAAGTCTGAAAATAAACTCATAGCCTTTATTCGAAACTTCACTGGAGTACTCTTATAATCAATAAATGAGTAAACATTTGTGTTTCAGGTTTTTTCAGAATTCAACCCTTAAAAGGGGAAATGGGGTGAAAAAGTCTGAAAAAAAGTGAAAAAGTCATACACCCGACTTTTTCACTTTTTTTTCAAAAACAACGATTTTAAGATTTCATGCGGCGGCCTGTCGGTGGGTGTCGATTCCGAGATTATCAGGGGTGCTGATTACGAATATGGCACTATTCGACTTCTATACGGGGTTATCGTTGATTTATTGTGATGATTGTGATAACGATGATGATGATTGTGATTACGATAGTAATGATTATGATAACGATGATGGTGATTGTGATTGTGATTTTGATAGTCATTGTGATAGTGATGGTGACTGTGATAATGAATGTGATAGTGATTGTGGTTGTGATGGTGATGGTGGTTGTGATAGTGATTGTGAAGGTGATGGCGATAATGATTGCGATAGTTATTGTGATAGCCCCTTCCGATTCCGGCTTCCGAATTTATGGTTGACGATTGTTAGTGCTAGGCAATAATATTTCTTTAAAATTGCTTTAAATGAGTTGAACTACAAACCACTGCCAAACCAATTAAACAACAGTGTCACTGCACCAGGCATCATAGTTTTTGTGAAGATAACACCAAGAGAAAACACACTGGAATCGTATCAAGCATCGGTGAGAAAGTTTAGCAACGATCTGCATATTCAAATTTGTTTGCATTTGCCCAAATATCACGGTTATTTTATAATTTGTGGATGACTCATGTGTTAAACAAAAACATCTGATTGGCAAAGCTTTATTTCTGACATTCGTGCATGAAGTTTCCAGTTTAGAAAATTGTTTTAAGGGAAGACATTGTCGCTGTTATGACATTTTGGTAACAGTGAACCAAAAATACCGAATTTGAATACTGGTTCTTTGAGACGAAAAATTAATCTTCGAACCGTATTTTCAAGCCGCTGTTAAAATTGGAGTTTGAATATTCACGCACTCCATCTAAACCAACTAAAACAAACATGGATTCATTGTAAGTTGCGCACGACTCTGATACTGCGTCTGATAGAATCCTCTCTGACAGTGACTCAGTGAGTCTTCGCAAACACAGAGACTTGCTCATGGCGGAAATAAAGGAAATTCACTAAGACACAAAATACTAAACTTGATTCTCTAACTTCCACCATGACTATAATGAAGGAGGAAACTGCTGAAATGAAAAAATCTTTCTCCTTCATGTCCAATAAATTAATATGATGAATTACTGGAAAACATGACTAAAATTCAAAAGGAAAACTCCGCGTATAAAGTACGGGTTGAATTGCTTGAACAGCCAGCCAAGTCCACCACTATAGAATTAAGAAATGTGCCTCAGTCCCCAACTGAGAATAAGGAAAACCTCACATAAATCATAAACAATGTCAGCAAAGTGCAACCCGTAAACCCGTCTGATATTCGAGATGCATATAGATTAAAGACCAAAAGCAAAGCAACCCCTCCCATTGTAGTGGAATTTGCATCAGCGACTATCAAGGAAAATATGATACAGAAGGCTAAGTTGTGCAACAAGGGCAATAAAGAAAATAAGCTGAATAGTTCGCATCTCATTATTGACGGCCCAACTCAACCGGTCTATATATCCGAGTCGCTTACGCCACTTGCGAAAAAATTGTTTTACTTAGCTCGGCAGCATGCAAAAAAACATTTGTTTACGGGTTGCTGGCATTCTTACGGAAAAATCTACATGAAGAAAACAGATGATCAACCAACCATACGTATAGATAGCGAAGATGACATTCTCAAACTCGCCCAAGCTTGACTATATATTATAAGTTTTCAAACTACAACATTGTTATTTCATAGTAATAGGATTTCAGCCATCTGCCTGTTTCTTTTAGTTTTTGTTTTAGCCTTTGAATTGTATTTTTTTTTTTCAAATTTGTTTTTTCTCATGTTCACCCCGTCTCGACGACCATACCACACATGTGTGTCGTATGGTCGTCGCTTACTTACACACCTGCACTCACTTACACACTCCCAACTGAAAACTGTATGCAAATTCCTGCGTGATTCCGTTCAAGCAAATCTATTCTCTGTTAACACCCTCGGTCTTATTACAAAAAACGATATAAACCTTGGTTTAAACCTGGACTATCAAGTCCAGGCTTATTTGCAGAATCATGGTCTAAATTTGTTCGTATTACAAAACATAAAAAAACCGTGGTCTTCTTAGTACCGTCATTTGAACCATTGTTTAAATATCAACCACAGATTAATACAAATATCATTCGTTCACCGTTCTAACATTCTATTGCAACGTTCCGTTTGCCCAGAAAAGAACACGTTTTGATAATACGCTAAGGATTAGATGATGTTTAGGAGTGTTAAAAATATTGAAACCTGCTTATTTAGTTATTTTGTCGATTGTAGTTTTGTTTAGGTTTAAGCATATTACTTAATGTCGTATTAATTTCTAAAAATAAATCTAAGTAAGTACGTGTAACGAATCGTAACATACTTGCGCGTTATATGAAACCATAACAATAAACAACACCATCGCAAGTTGAACAAAGTCCATTTAGCTTTGGAATTTTTATCTTTATTGGAACAATTCCCTCTTTGTTTTAATACTTTAATGTGAAGGACCAACAAAAAAAAAACGTTCTGAGAATTGGATTGCCGAGGAAAAGTAAGTAAACATAAATTCAAATTTTAAATATTATTGATCGATTTTCGAGTTATAACAACACAACACAGTGAAAAAGATGATATAACTTATAAGATAAATCCAATTCAGTGATTTAGACCATCGTTAAACTAGGGGTCGCCGAGGTTTAGCGTTAGACCATGGTTTAGTCTACGGTTTATCGTAAAACCACGATTTGTAATACCATTTTTTGTTTAGACCGTAGTTTATCGAAGTTTAAACCAGGTTTTTTAGTTAAACCGCTTTTTGTAATAACACCGCCTTAGTTTGAAATTTACTGCAATACAAAATTCGATAACTTAAATAGTCATGATAACTTTCGACCGATATTGACTCAATATCCGTGGGTAGTGCGTCTACCTGTAGCATAGACCAATGCTCAACCCTAATCTCATCGTCTGGAAAAACGTTCAAAATGTTAATTCAAAATATAAGAAGCATTAATTGTTATACGCCTGGTATGCACATTCTTTTGGCTAGATCCAGAGTCGACTGGGACGTGATAATATTAACCGAGTGCTGGTTGCTTGGTGTTCATAGATGGACCGTTAATGGATGGTTATGATTATTATGCAACAAATAACAATAAATCCCAAAACGAGGGAGTAGTGGTTTATATCAAGAGGGGAATTAATGTGCGGGTAGAGGAGCCATTAATTGTGGACTGTAACAGTCTGTTAATAACACTCGAAGAGCATACTGCGATTCTTGCTGCTTACCGATCCATCAGTGTTAGAAATATCGATGTATTTTTGCAAAGCTTACATAACCTACTGCATGACGTTATTTCAACATTTAAAAACTTTATTTTAACTGGTGATATTAACATCGATATATCTGAACAGACATTGGATGTACGAAAACACCACTACCTAAACCTTATGGCTTACTCTAAATCTTGCATCGACCATGTTATGCTGAAAAGCAAGTATCCGGCATCATGTTTCGTAGCTGAAACATACCTTACTGATCACCACACTGTTCTTCTTTCTATTGACATGTCTATCCCTGCAAGACCGAACCCAAGAACGCTGAAACAAATAGACTATGCTACTTTAGACTCAGCTGTCCCCAATATCGACTTCGCACCCCTTTATGCTATGACTGATGTTAATGATGCTGGTGCCTTTTTCACTGGTTCCATTAATTCAGCTTTCGAATTGTGCACTAACACTATAACTATAACTAGAAGGCAGAAAATCTTGAAGCTCTGTATTACTCCAGGTCTCTTGAGATGCATGAGAAACAGGGATAAACTGCATCTGCAGTCGAAAAAGTCTCCCAATAATACAATTCTAAAAGTAACCTATACCAGATACAGAAATTTTTGTAACTGATTGTTAAAACAGCTGAAAAGACAATATGAAAGGAACGAAATCGATAAGGCAGGAAATAATTCTAAAAAGCTATGGACCGCTATAAAAACTATAATTTACACTACTCGATCAAAGGAAGTTGCCTCTGAATTAATATCTGGTTGTAACCCTCAACTTTCCGTTGACACTATAAATGCATTCTTTGCAAACATGGGGAAAACTCTAGCAGAAAAACATCTATCTCAAGAACCTGCACCTGACTCACCTTTGCCTCCCAAATCGTCTTATCCATACTCATTCGTAATGTTCTCAAAAGTTGAAAATGAGATAAACAATATTATTATCAAACTTAAAATTAACTGTGCTGTTGGACGTGATAATATATATTATCTGCAAGTACTTTATCTCGATATAGACCCCGTATTACTCTCCCCGCTAGCTTATATTTGTAATTTGTCATTTCAGCCCGGTTCCTTCCCACGAGACTTCAAAAAATCCCAAATAACACCCATATTCAAGTCTGGTGACAGAGATAATTATAGACCAATTTCGATATTGCCTACATTATCTAAAATCCTAGAGAAACTTATGAACAAAAGACTGATAAACTACTTGAAAAAAAATAAGCTGCTATCTGACTCTCAATTTGGTTTTAGATGCAATAAAGCTACTAGTGGTGCAGTTCATGAGGTTACGGACTTTATTGTAAACAATATCGATGAGAAAAATAAAGTCATAGCAATATTTTTGATTTAGCTAAGGCATTTGACACGGTCTCTGTCCCCAGACTAATAGATAAGCTTGAGAGACTGGGAATCAGGGATTTACCACTTGAACTCTTCACGGATTATCTCAGCGACAGGTCTCAGTGTGTGAGAGTTGGTGAGTGGATAAGTGGCGATCTTCCCATTTCCTACGGAGTACCTCAAGGAAGCATCCTCGGACCCACCTTGTTTCTCATTTATATCAATGATTTCTGTGACCTTGAACTTCTATGTGGGAAGATTGTTGCCTTTGCAGACGATACGGCCCTCATTTTCAGAGATAGCTCATGGGACAAAGCGTTTCAGCACGCACAGCGTGGCTTTAACATCGTTAACCGTTGGCTGAGAACCAACCTCCTAACCCTAAATGTCGACAAAACGAAATTTCTAGCTTTTTCTCTCCGGAATGTCCCACATACGCTCTTGGCTAACACACAAATTATCGCACACTCGCACATGTGTAGTTGCCTATCACCTTGTGACTGTCTTCCGCTTCAGCAAACTAACACAATAAAATACCTTGGCGTACTACTTTGAGGTGTGAGGGGGGGGGGGGTTCCAGAGGCTTATAATGATACACAAGTGTTCAGCGCAACGTTCCCTTTATTACTACTCTCTAATATTACAGTTATGCCTTATGTTATAATATATAACTAAGTACTACATATAGGTACCACTCCACATATGGGAGGATAATATGGAAAAAAAAAATGGTTCCTTTTTTTATATACTTTTGCTTACATTAACTTAATTAGTAGTTTGTTGAAATGTACGATAGCAATTATTGTTATGTATATAATTTTGTTCTGTTTTTTTTATGTACTACATCAATTTTTCCATTTTTATCTATCTTTACATTTGGTTCTAAATCTTCTATAACAGCATATGGACCTTCAAACAATTGATTTAATTTACTTGCATTTTCATTTCTAACCAATAATTTATCATTCTTTTTATACGTTACTGGATATGTGTTCTCTTTAATTGTTTGCTCTTAATTATATTTGCTCTTGCATCCTTACATGCTAACTGTAATCTATACTTAAGTTCTAAACAGTAATCATTTGGGTTATACAATGGTTCTACTGTAGATGATATATTTGAGTTCTTAACTTCATTCAGAAGTTCTTTTATGAATAACGCGTTTTCGTCTCTTTTTATTAAGCAACTCTCGTTTACTTTTATTGATTTACAAAAATCACACAATTTTTTCACAAATGCGGCTCGCGTCAGTTATGAATGAAAATCATGGTTTATGTATATAATTTTTTACTTTGCGCAAATATAAAACATTCATTTTCAATTACATCTTTTTGTTTCTTTAATTCTTTTATTTCATTTCCCTTAGCAAAGGTCATTTCAACTGAACCATTTGGAATCCTTAGTATTTCCACGACTTTGGGCTGATCACACCTTTCATCTGTGGCCTTACTATGGATTACCAATTCCTTATTCTTTTCTCTTTCTCTCATTTCCTGTTCTGTCAGTTTCTGTCCTCTCGTCATAACAATCATACTCTTTTCATTCATCTCTTTTAATTCATCTGAAGTGATTGTTATACGCGATAGTGCATCCGCAACTACGTTATTTTTACCTTTTATATAAGTTTTTATTGAAATCATACTCTTCTAAGGCTAATCTGAATTTTAAAAGTCTACTTGATGGATCTTTCATTCCGAATAGATATAATAAAGTTTTTGTGATCCGTCATAATAGTGAATTTCCTTCCAAAAAGATATGGTCTAAAGTATTTTACTCCCCATAATATTGCTAATAGCTCTTTTTGTATGTTTGGGTAATTTTTTTCAGCTTTGTTTAATGGTCTACTTGAGTAAGCTACTGGTCTCATATTTATATTACATAAAACTGCTTCTACTGATATATTTGATGCATCTGTTTGTATAATAAACTCATTTTCACTAGAGAAGTCTGGGTATTGCAATATTGGTGGTGACATTAGTGCATTTTTTAGAATCTGAAATGATTGTACACATTCGAATGTCCATACAAATGGTACATTTTTTCGTAACAAGTTATTCAACGGAATAGTTATTTCTGCAAATTTTTCAATGAATTTCCTGTAATAATTACAAAATACCACAAATCGCGTTAACTCATCTATATTTTTTGGTTCTCATCTATATTGGTTGGTGATTTTTATTTTTTTAGGGTTTGGTGAGACTCCTTCTTTTGAAACTACATGACCTAAGTATAAAAGTTCTGTCTAAAGGAAATTACATTTTTTTGGATTTAACTTTAAGTTAATTTTACGTAGCCTTTCAAATACGTGAGTGAGGTTTTTGTTATGTAGTTCTATTGACCTACAAAATACTACAAGGTCATCTAAATATATAAAACATTTATCTAAATTAAGTCCTGACATCGCTATGGTCATAATCCGTGAAAAATAACTTGGACTAATTTTCACTCCCGTTTCATTTGGTATTGCCCGGTGTTTTTACATAAACTAGTTACTTTTCGACTGTCTTCTGACAAAACTACTTGATAATAAGAATTACTTAAGTCTAAATGTGAAAAATATACTGCTCCCGACAATTAATCTAATATCTCAACTATGTTCGGTAGTGGGAATCTGTCATCTTGTATTTGTTCGTTGAGTTTACGATAATCGATTACTAATCTCCAATTGTTTTTTCCCGTTTCTGTCGGTTTTTTAGGTACTAACAAGATTGGACTGGACCACTCACTACTAGCTTCTTTAATAATGTCATCTTTTAATAGTTTTCGAATTTGTTGATCTATTTCTGGCTTTAAACTATTTGGTGTTCGATAAGGCTTTACATAAACTGGAGTAGGAGCTTTAAATGTATGGATTGTTCATAGATGTTTGTAGTTTTTAGCTTATCGCCTGGTAAGTGAAATATGTCACTGTACTTGGAACATAATGACGCAATGCTACTTCGCTCGCTGGAATATAAGTGATCAAGTTTCAACAATTGTAATAATGTTCGAGCTCTTTCTGCATTAGCATTAGTCTTGCTGAATGTACATATTTTATAATCTTTTAATGGATGAATATTTGGCTGAAATATTGGTATGGATATTGATTGTTCACTTGTGTTAAGTATTTGTATAGGAATAACATTATTTTTTGGTTTAACTATAAGTCCTGCTAAAAAAATATTTTCTTGCAACTCTTTTGGATAAATGACACAATCTTCTGTTACTTTCTCTTTTAACCGTATGTAATGAATCGATTCGCTTCGCGCTGGTATAGTGATATAACTCGTAGATACCTTTGGTGACGTAAATATGGGTAAATCACAATAGGTGTTTTGATGTTTTAATCTTAAATATAAATTCTCCAAGTCAATGTTCGTATTGAACTTTGTCAAAAAGTCTAATCCAATAATACCATCTCCTTTGCATGGTAATTTGTCTAATAAATAAAATTTATGCTGGTAAACCGAACCATCATGTAATTGTAGGTCTAGATAAACGTAACCTTTTGAATAAATCTTTCCACCTATACCATTTATAAGAATGTTATCGCAATGTACTTCTACGAATTCCGATACCGCTTGCGACCGTACAGCGGAAATTGACGCTCCAGTATCAAGTAACCAAAAGCATTCCTTATTATATAAATTCATAGAAACGTACCTTATATTAAATATAAAAAAAAAGTACAAAGTACATTTTAACATTAAACGAAAATTTTTCGTTTAATGTTAAAATGTACTTTTTATTCACGAAAAAACATTTTATTATCTAGTTCCGATTTATTTTGTTGTGTGTCGTCCGAGTCCGTGGGTTGAACAGAATAAACATTCTGTCGACCTCTTTGGTTCTGATTATAATTTCCTCGGAACCAACGTACTCCGCTTCTTCCTCCCACATTATTTGGAGTACGATTATTATAAAACCTTTGGTTATAATAAGTTCCTCTGTGAGGTCGGCTAGGCCGATTTTGATTAAACTTTGCACTTGTACCTTGCTGATGAAAATCTCGGTACCCGCGTACAATTTACCTCTATAATAATTTCTAGACTTACCCTGCAAGTTGAGCACAGCGTGGGACGTCTGGGGTTGCGCCAGCTACTCATCCTCTGCTGTGCGCACGGCATCTTTTAGATTTGTGTAATTTCTTGCTGCTATAATCGTGCTAAATCGTCTATTTCTCAACCCGTCGGCAAACTTTTTTATAGCCAATTGTTCATTTATGGGCCTTAAAATCTCGTTTGCTTTTTCATTAGAATTCGCCTGCGAGATTGTAAGGTTCACAAAAAGGCCTTCAACTTTTTCACCAAATTGCGAAATCGATGATCCTTCCTGAGAAATATTATTTAACTGAGTTATCAAAGAAATTGCAGACTTCTTAGGTAATAAATACTGTTTTATATCGTGAATCAAATCACTGCACGATGCATAGCTAGATTTTAGCTTCAATTTTGCATTTCTAGTCAACCTTGTTTTAAGTACAAAAGTAATTAAATGATTTTTGCAATCCTTACTTTTAAGAAAACTATCATACATCTCTACTCCGTCAATGATGTTTTCAACCGTCTCATCTTTGTCGTCAATTACCGGCACTAAAGTAGCAGCTGTTTTAAAATCAAATGTTGCCATTTTTGCTGGATAATGTAGGTACCTTCCTTTCTGAACTAGTCTCTGGTAAAATTTTATGTAACTCTATATTTTGAGTATAAGTTTTAATTTTATCATATACTAAGAATATTTTTTCTGTTACGCTTTCCTTAATAAGTACTGATAAAAATTGGGACTGTTTTCTTGCTCACTTGCGAGTTTTATTATTTATAAGTACTCCTCATAGTATTGTTTTGCTTGCTCTATTTTACTGAGCGTGTTTTCCCTATATTTTTCTCTCCTTTCACTTCCTAATTTCCTTAAGTCTACTTGTATTTTTTCTAATTTCGTGTAAATATTTTCTAAATGCGATTCCATAGGATTCTAATAGAAAAGACATATCAAAGTTATAATAATAAAAAAAATCAATACGAAGACAAAGACACTTAATAATATCTGTACGCTAAAGTTGGTATGGTAAAGATACGTAACTAATGTCCCTTAGTGCTTAACCTATTTTTATTTTTCACTCCAATTTCTTTTCTATTTATAGCGGAAACGCTTGCACTTCACTTTTCTCTCCCTGGCACTTTCACTGTACTCACTTTTGAAGTCCGATGTCGGCTTCTACGCCTCCTGCAAACATGGTTCCTCCGGCTGCATTCCTCCGTGCAGAGAGTCTGGACACCATTCGCCTCAAAAATTCAGCATTATTCTGCCGTTGCATCCATTTTTGCTGGCCAGTCCTGTTCCTGCGCCACATCAGATACAGCACGCCCACAGCTACAGCGGCCAAAAGAATACCCAAAAATATGGTATTAACTTGCGTGTGTTGTTCCGTTTCTTGGGTTCTCGCATTGTTTTGTCCACTTTGTGCGATTATGATTTCCTTCTCTTCCTGTTTCGAGTAACTTTTTCCCATTGCGAGTTTCTCCTTTATATTTTCGTGTAGCTTTATAATTATCACTAGTGCTCACTTGCACGCGTTATTGTCCTCCAGCCGATGCAAATGGAAAAAAAAAATGCGCTCACCCATAGGGCCTCAGCGCCTACGTGTAGGAATGTGCTGACATGGACAAAATACCCGCGCCCGACACGACACGGCTGGCAGGGTCACCATGAGGTGTGAGGGGGTGGGGGTTCCAGAGGCTTGTAATGATACACAAGTGTTCAGCGCAACGTTCCCTTTATTACTACTCTCTAATATTACAGTTATGCCTTATGTTATAATGTATAACTAAGTACTACATATAGGTATCACTCCACAACTTGATAACAGACTAAATTTTGCATGCCACATCGACCTTGTTTCATCTAGAGTTCGTAAATTAATATATACAATGTGTAACAGAATAAACGCACAACCTCTTAAGGGGTCATTGTACTCATCATTATGAACAACTTTTACTATGGGACCAATCCCGAAATCGCGAAAAAAAAAACAGCTATTCAGTACATTTTGTCGAATTAAGCGCACAGAAATGTATAGGGCAGTCGACTTTTTTTTACGATTTCAGTGTTGGTCCCATAGTGAAAGTTATTCATAATGATGAGTACAATGACCCCGTAAGAGGTTGTGCGTTTATTCTGTTACACATTGTATATTTAAAAATCTCAGACATATAGATTACATTAGATTATTGTATAACGACATTAACGACTTGGGGTGGGGCGTGTAAAACCGTAATGCTGAAACTTGAGCGTGCCCAGAGAGCGTTACTTAAAGTTAGTGCATTTCTTCCGTTCTATCATCCCACAATCACTCTTTACCAAACCTGTGAAGTTCTAACAGTGAGGCAACTTTACATACTTCACACCATCTTCAAAATGCATGGTCGTCTGACGTATGATCCTATCGCTCTCCTACATAGACGGAGGAAACATACAGTTTGCAGTCCAGAGCCTGCCGTACTCAATTTGCGCAGAGATTTTTCACATTTTTAGGTGGCCATATATACAGCCTGTAACGGAAAGGGTATATACATACCAAAGGTACGACTTCTTTATATGATAACAAACGATATGGCAAGGGTTTTTTAATCCCATCTCTACATGTTCGGAAGTTATGATATTTTTTAATTCATTGATACCAGATACTGAACTTTTCAAATTGAAATCAACACATCACTAGCAATAAATCAGCTGATCGGTGTCAGCAAACTATTTGTAAGTAAGAATAAACCTCTTACTCCTTGGTAATTCTGAATAAAGGGTTCCGCATGTTTATTTTTTGTTTGCAAAATAATTTTACTTACTGACTTTTCCTAAACTTAGATTATGTGTGTAAACAAGCTACAATTAATTTGTCTAGGTATCTAAATTTAATGAAATTTAGATACCACTGCTTGCATTGTCACGGTCTTATCATTTACACACTTGTTTGTTTTTACGTAGTTTTTCTTTTGTAGAAGATTAGTTTGTAGATAATTATTCATCATCATAATCAGCCTAGCCTTTTCCCAACTATGTGAGGGTCGGCTTCCAGTCTAACCGGCTGCAGTTGAATACCAGTATTTTACATGGAGCGACTATCTGACCTCCACAACCCAGTTAGGACTGGGTAATACGATACCCCTTGGTAAGACTGGAAGATAATTATTATTTAGATAATATTCCACCCGCCACCCACCTTACCATCGTACCTACAACACACTAATTACCTAATTTAATAACAATATTCCTGTAAATTTCCGAAGGTTATCCTTTTATTTTGGTGGCCATATGGATCAACGATGTTTTGCTTTAATTTTTTTATCGATTCACAGATCGAATACCGTGATATTGTTTGAAATATGTAGATAAACCTACCTATTCGCTGTTTATTATTTTCAGCGCAATACTTTGGGCAAAGAACTCGAATAACTAAATCATACGCCTTTTTACACTACGATGCAAGAGATTTGATTCACCTTACTATTGAAACAATTGATTAACAAAACATTATTGTTTGCCATTAAAAAAGGATTTAGTAACATAATTTGTCCAACTGAACCCAAAAAATCATCTTTATGCAACTTATGCATCTCCTAGTACAAATAAAATCACAGTGGGTTCCGTTCATCATTTTAAATTCACGCTCTGTCGAAAGTTGCTGTTTGAGTGGCACATAAGTTTTATTGGTTTGAGTACGTTTAGTCTTTATCATAATCCAAATGAAGAGTCAGTAAAAAATGTCTCAAAACAGTATCTAACTGAAGAAAGAAATTAATAAAAGTACACGGACCGCATGAGTAACAAGAAGTGTTATTGCCGAATTGAAAATCGTTTGCTCACAGAACCCTGATTTCGTTGTTACACACACGTATTCAATCATCGTTGTGTATGTATGTAACCAGGTTTAGGTTTTACGATACACTGGGACAGCTACCCTACTACCAGGATAGCAAGGAATAGGAGCTTTATTTTGCATTATTGTTAATAATTTATTTGCTCGTCAGTCGTCGACTTCTCCGCATGTGGGACACATCATTCCCATCCGTGTGATACGAGTATGCGTATAAGTTCTAATTGTTGTTATTGTTTTCGTTGTTTGTTTCGCCCTTTCCGCAATGGACCGGGCGTGGTAGTAGAACCGTCCGCCCGTCCGTCCGTGCTGGAGTGGAGACCACGCATTGGAAAGCGCAGCCTGTTCCGGCCACCTGCCAGATGGACTGACGACATTGCTAGAGTTGCAGGGAGTCGCTGGATGCAGATGGCATTGGACCGGACACGTTAGAAATCGATTGGGGAGGCCTATGTTCAGCAGTGGACAACAACGGCCCTTACAACCCCAAACCTTACCCCGTTAGACTTTTTTTTTGTGGTGTTACTTTAAAACGTAGTGTCCGCAGTGCCGTGTGATACAGTGGACCAAATGAAAGTGCGGATTGAGTCCATGAACAAGCGAGTGGCATTGTGCATACAATACCATGGACACCACATCGAACCCCACCTTTAAAAATGTAATTTAATTTACTAAATTAAGCAAAGCTGTAAGATTTTACTGTTTACTCTTTATTAAATAATAGGATGAAACTAGCTAACCTACCTAAACTTTGTTTCGATTTTTTATTACGTAACTTCTATTAAGTATCTCGGTTTTTACGTGAAATTTCTGGCTTGATATTAGCGAGTTAACGGTAATTGTAAATTGTCAATAATTAAATTACGCATTATTATTCATTTTTACATCACGGTCAAGTAGGTACACTCGGCGGCGCTGCGCGCGGCCGGCGCGCGCGGCGGGTTTGTTTGATTTCGTCAGTTCGCGCCGACAAAGAACCGCCTGCTAGGCTACTAAACAGTATGGTACTAGGCGCGCAGAATTACGGAAGAGATTTGATTTATTTATTAGACAGAGAGAGAGTGATATTGGCAAGTAATGTGGAAAGTTATTGACCCCCGTAGTGTGGTGACACGTTTTTATGATTTGAATTTCAGAAACATAAGAAACCGAAAATTTGGTATCCATTTTTTGAGTATTTTATTTTGAGCTGAAACTTTGTATAGTGATTCTATACCAGCTGTATTCTTTAGTGGTTAAGGATAGTAATACCCTTTCCGTTACACGTTGTATAATAAAATTAATCAGGCACTGACAATTTATCCCCTAACTAAGCAAAAATGCAAACAAACCTTAATTATTCTCAAACAGAAAAAATCATAAATGTTCCGAAATAACATCATCAACCAGCATCATCATCACCTTCATTCTCTGAACTAACTACAGAAAAAATTACGTACACATCAAAACACACTCTTTTTAAACCAGTAACACACGGAGATGGCTATCAAGACTCGAGTTCACGTGGATCAAAATCTTTCCCATGTTTCATTGGAAAGTGAACAAACACCACATCTGTAATGCGTAAATGTCTAAAATAAGACAAAGTGCCTCTTGTTCACTGGGATTATCAATAATTTCTATGAACGCAAAACAATTTAAACTGTCAGATAACTCGATATAGTTAGTTAGTTTTCGTGATATGTGGTTTTTTCATCAAACTGCAGCAATAACTTTGTTTTTCATTAACACACTGTGAAAAACAAATTTAGTTTTTCTGTCGAATGTAAAACAATACAACATAATATGAATGAGCCTTCAAAATATTTTTATTATATTGTTTGGTGCTACGGAACCCTGTGTGCGTGTGAGTATGACTCGCACTGGGCCGGCTTTTTAAAAAATAATTTTAAGATAAATATTTTTGAAGTTATTTAAGTAATTGGGCGAAAATTGGGCATTTCAAATTTCTCCCCTTTAATTTTTAAGTTAAGGGTCGGCCCTTCACTTACAAATTAAAGGAGAGAAATTTTGAAAAAAAAAATACTAAAAAATAAAAATAAATTAAAATTTAAAGGGGGCTCTCCTATACAGTGTATGGAACACTCACAAATGTTTAACTTTTCAATACAATTAATATTATTTCAGATAAATTAAATTTATAACCATCCATACAATGTTTGCGTGATAAATATTTACGCTTAATTAGTCATCATATAGGTAGTCACTTAGCTCCGCATGGCTATTGTCATTTCACATTTTTATCTATTTTTAAATATATACCTATTTCAAAATTGTGCTGATTAACTAGTAAGTAGTAGTAAGTAGTTTTTATTTTGCAAATATATATATATGTATATATATGGCATGTATTATGCTGGTTACATATATATATATTATAATAGTTACCTATTTTTTACAAATATCTTGACGCATTTTTCCTCATCTTTTTATTAATTCTTTCATTAAGTAATTAAGCGCTATGCTAGTTTGTAGGTTAACATACCTTCAGTGTGTAACAGAATGAACGCACTAAGTCGTGACAGTTCCTAGATTAAAACCATTTGCAAAGTTGAAACACTTTTAATACTTAGGTTAAGTTACTACATTTTTTTTTCAATACACTTTCTCGAAAACTGGTTCTTATCGCACTACGATTAGGTTCAACATGCAATGTATTTCACATGCATGGATATTTAATATTTTTCCGCACACGTGCTAAAATAAAAATTTCCACAGATAAGTCCAAATGGGTTCAATGACTATAGCTTTAATCGGTGGTGATTGTTTTTTTTAAATCTCGGCAAAGAGATATGCGTCTATACGGTGTAAATATTTTTTTATATTATTATTATATTTTTTATATTATATTTTTTTGTATTTAAATTGTGTTTATAAATAGAATGTCATAGATATACATGATTATTTAAAACAAATATTTACTTTTATGAACAAATTAACATCTAATTGTGTTCTAAATGCAAAAATATTTGATTTTTCTTCTTTTCATATTAGCCTGTATAGCGGCATCATACCTTTGCTTCTTCTTTAGCCTGGCTAAAAGAAAGCGCGGAAAAAAATCAAATTAAATTTAATCATAGTTTCATAATAATTCCTGACAAAAATACTTTCTGTTTTAATATTTTATTTCTTCGAAAGTGTATTGAAAAAAGTCGTTTGATACGCGTGGGGATTTGTTATGCACTTCTCGGCTCCATAACACCCTCGCCTGCAGCTCGGGTGTTAATTCCGCGCTCGAATGCAATAACAAAGTTTCCCCACTTATATCAAAATGTACTATTATTATAGCTTCATTTTTCCTAGCAAGCTATGGAACTGTCACTTGACAGAATGCGTCTGAAAATGATAAAATAAGCTAGGGGATAGTTTCGTAACAGTCAGCACCAAGTAGTAGGTGCGACAACATCGCGGCATCGGTGCGAGTAGGTACAGATGTTACGGAAACTTACGGCACTAACAATCCGGCGACGCGCGACGGTAACACGCACGTTACATTTATTTCACACACATTCTCCGCAGACGCACTTGTGCACAATAATATCACAGTACACTCACATGTGCGGTGTCAATATTCAAACTCATCGAACTCATTGCCGTAGAAGTGTGCGAGGAAGCGAGCGAGCGGCGCCGTGCGCGATGCGTGCTGTGTGCCGTAGGGGGGCACAGGACGCACGTCGCGTCGGGCGGCGTCCGGCGCGAAGTGCGGCGCGCCGGGGCTGGCGGGCGCGGGTCGGCTGGCGCATGCGCCGCGCGTGCAGACTGCGCGGCTCCGGGCCCGCGCCGCGCCGCCACATGCTGCCTGACCGGCGCGGCGGCGTAACGATCGAGCCGCGCCGCACTCCGCCGTAGTCACCACCGACGTCGGCTCGGGTGCCGGGCTCGGTTGCCAAACCACTGTGCACCGCCTGCTGCATAATGATTTAGATACTCCATGTCGATTCTGGTACTCAGTGCAACTTCAGTCAGAAGCGCACATATCGAGTCGTTCGAGTATGTAAACAAGAAGCTTGTGGTGGTAGCGGATGATATCCCACGGCACACTGGTCGCTCGTCAGTAAAAACGGAGCTTCTTCGTATTCTTCTGTAGCCTCACCTCTAGGTTCGCACAAAGAGAAGACGGTTCAACCTGTGTCAACTTCGTAAAGGTAATGAAGGCTCGTCGATATTATATTATGTATATTGTCACCGAGATTGCGATGTTTGGCGCGTCGCGGGTCGGGACTCGGGCGTAAGTAGCTGGCTGACCTAGTTCCGAAGCAGTTCGGCTGTCTAGCTCCACAGGGCAAATGTTCGAGGCTTAATTAATGTGGAACACCGAAACTATGTTAAATACCTAGTGCAAAGTCAAAGGAACAATGAGCTTGAAACGAATGGGCCCATGATCATGTATCAAAACCCAAAAATATTACCTATAGCCAATAAAAAAGTTGTTGAAAAACTAAAAACTGAAAAGCAAAAAACAAACACATTTTAAATTAAACAAAAGTTGGAAGTAGGCCCCGTTAAGTAAGTAAGTTAAGTCCGTAAGCCCCGTTATGTAAGTTGGAAGTGTGATCTATGAACAAGTATATAAAAATTGTGCCCTCTAATTTTAGTACCCAACTACGGCGAAGCCAAAAGGAAGGGTTATGATTTTAGCAGTCTATGTAAGTATGTATTTACTTATGGTCCTCCGTTGCGCCTAAATTATTCATCCGGTTTTAAAGAATAAGGTGTCAATCGATTCGTTATTATGGCCCGGGTAACATAGGTTACATTTTAACCGACATCAACAATAGGAGGAGTCGATTACCTTGTAAACCCCGATTTTCATTAGAGCGTGATTTTTCAGTCGTCGGGTTTATTAATTGTTCTTTTTTTCTTGTTAAAGTAAGAAAAGAAAAATTCAGAAAAAATGTGGGTAGACCTTAAAAATAACTTCGAGTTTGAGTGAGATTTGATTTTTAGTTTTTGAGATTTAAAAAAATACTTAAATTTAAACTCACACACTCAAACAACCAGACCCGGAACAACTACCTGTAGGCTATACAAATATTTCCGGAAGCCTCGTTCTGGGCAGGGATCGAACCAGCGACGCGCTGTGTCAGCACCTAGTCGCTCCGCCATGGCGCCAATTGTGTTGGCCTAGAATTGAGCTACTATTTTAGCGCTTTCGGTAGCAAAATGTCTGATGTCAAAGTTATACTAAAAAGGACGGCCTCTCCAGTCCAGTGCATATAACTCTTGCCGGAACGCCCATATCGATCTGCTCCGACTTCCGTTTCCTCGAGTCGCTTGTCCAAGGAGATGGTTCGCCATCTCCTTGGACAAGGAGATGGCGAAGTAGACCGGGACGTACGCACCGGATCAACTCAGGATGGATGAAATGGCGACAGGTCACTGGAACAACTTACGACCCACGGATGCCCCTCAAGTTAAAGGGGAAAATATACAAGTCCGTGATTATACCTGTCGTACTGTATGAATCAGGATGCTGGGCCGTGAAGAGGACGGGTGGAAAACGATTGCATGTAGCGGAGATGAGAATGTTGAGATGCATGTGTGGAGTGACAACAATGGATGAAGTAAGGAATGAGTATATTAGTGTGTGAAGTGTTTACACAACCGAGTTGCTAGTGGTAGTTATGCATGAGACTTTTAGAGTGTTTTGCTAGAGAGGATCATGAATGAAACACACACAATGCGGTCATACAGTAGAATTTATTTGTTAGAATGACGATACATATATTACTATTCCTGTTCAGGTTCTTGTCGTTGACGTAAAAGCATAAAGGTTTCCACTTACATTCAGTGAGGGTCTAAATGACAATATCCTCTTTCAGTTTTTTTTTTTTCATAATTAAAATATACTGATGGAACCCTGCTCAACAAAACAAAACACGACATTGAATTCTCACTCATGTGACGTAGAATGAAAAGTTGTGGCACATCAGAAATATGTTTTAAAACTTACAGCATAGCCATCAGACAATTAGATTTTCTGCAGGAAAATACGCTGATTCCGTTATTGTAATCTCCACATTTTGATAGAGATATTTTGGCTGTCTTTTTATCAAATCCTTGGCGTGTCCAGTCACAAGGTTATTGCCTCCGTCCTTCTCAAAGCCAAAATGTATCGTCCGTGGCCCGTCCGGAGCAGTCGTGTATTATTTTATTATCAAAATACTTTAATTGTTTTTGTTCAAATATAACTTATAGTTACACAAGGATATAACTCAAACTGCGAAACCAATTATTATAATTTCTAATTGTGCCGTTTCGTCCCTGTGTCCTGCGCCTCTAGAACATCAAGCCGCCTACGGATGTGCCCGCGCGAGCGCGCGTCGCCTCCGCGTAAGTAGAACAGTTGCTATTTTTTAACTGGCTCGCACAGCGACTCGACACACACGCGGTGTACGCCGGTGCTCCAACAAAGTAAATCACCGATAAGTAATTAAGTACACGTGCCCTCATCATTGAGGTTGAGCTTGCATTGAATACTGTCTCACTATTATGAATGTGGTACAAAGATCGCCACCGCGTGGCGCAGGTGGCGGATCGCATCCCGACTTATCAAAGCTATGCTCGCCAGCAGTCGACCCGCAAATTACTTTTCCAAATAAAAGGAAACATGAATGTGAATGTGCCACTGAAATTAAAGAAATGTGGTCAGAATTGTCCCGTATCGGTTCGTTGCTAGAAAAATACGTTGGATCTAATGAGCAGATTATTATTAAAATGCAGGAAAGTATAGCAAACGTCAAAGCTGAGATCACTGAATTGAAGTCATGTAACGAACAAACAACAGACATGATTCGCGGAAATTCAGCGCAGATTAATGAGATTAAATCATCGACATCTAGCATGATAACTGAACATAAACAATTAAAAACAACTGTATCACAATTGCAAAAACAATTATCGTTTGGGGAACATAAAATAAAATCCTTTGAGTCAGAACTTAACACGTTTAAAACCACCTCTGAATCTTCGACTTCAACTTTCAAAATCAGTTATGTCTGAACGAACAAATAATTAAGGAGGTAGCAAATCGAAATGGCGGAGAAAAAAATATTATTGTTGTGGGCCTGCCCGTACAGTCCGCTGCTAGCGCCGAAGAACGATAATCCCAAGATGGCGCCGATATTTTAAAAATTACTCTAATAATGAACCAAGACCTCCCGAAACCGATTAAAATCTTTAGAATAGGTAAATACTCACCGGGAAAAATCCGCAGACTCAAAGTATGTTACGACACTTCAGTACCCGCAAAGCATCTCCTACGCAGTAAAGAGAAGTTGCCAGAAAACATGAAAATATTTTCAGACCAAAGCCCAGCTCAGCAAAAATATTTTAAAGATCTAAAAGAAGAACTAACACGTCGTCAAAATGATGGAGAGAATGGACTGACTATAAAGTACATTATTGGCACACCCACAATAATAAAAAATCCTGCAACTATCATAGAACTAAACTACTATAATTGAACTAAATTATGGGAATTAGCGAAGTAGGCCGATAGTTCTCCATTATCTCCCTATCATTTTTTTTTATATAGTGGTTTGACAATGGAAACTTTTAGAGCATCAGGATAAACGCCTGCACTAATGCTGAGATTGATGACATGACTCAAGTGACCGTTTATTTCATCCGCAACATGTTTAAGAATATGAGTGGCAATACCGTCATATCCCACACTGCTTGTATTATGCAAGGACATTATTATCTTTTTAATGTCGTTTGGTATACTAGGGGCCATAAACATAGTTTTATTATTGTAGTCTAATGTACCCGCCCTAGGTCTGCAGTCGACACCCAGTTTTGGCTGTATCTTATCAATAAAAAAATTATTAAACGCTTCTGCTATAGTCTTGGGATGAGATAAGACGCAGTCACCCATTTTAATTCTATTTATGTTACATTTAGGTACGTTATACTTTGCACGATTGATAATTTGCCACGCAGTTTTCGATTTGTTTTTAGATGTTTTTATATTGTAGTTGTTTTTGGCTTTTTGTGTTAAGTGGATAATTTTTTTGTACATTTTAGAATACTTGTATAGTAAGGTTTTATTAATATTGCTACGATTAAGTCTAAACTGCCATAGGAGTTTTCTTTTCTTCTTGCTGCACAATTTGATCCCTTTTGACAGCCACTTAGTTTTTCTTGTTGTATTTATTTTAATCACTTTCAATGGAAAGCACAGATCGTACATTAGCTTGAAAATATCAATAAAATAATTATAAGCAGCATTTGGGTCATCCGTGTCATAAATTTCCGAAAAGGTAAGATTCATGAGATGGTTTTTAATTTTTTTTTTAATTTTTAAGGGAATATTATTATATTCCCTTCTAGTTGCGTACCAATACTTAATAGAACAAGTTTTTTGTACTGGACTCTGTAGCAGCTGGGCTGTATGATCCGATAATGCCCATTCTAATACTTCAGTCTTACATGTACTAAAGTTATGCGCGAAGTTGTCTATGCATGATAAACTGGCCATGCGAGTTGATTGTTTGAAAGCTAGTTTCAGATTGTAACTCATTAAAATACATTCAAAGTCATTAGTTGCACTATTTTTCTTGAGTACGTCAATGTTAAAATCTCCGCAGATAACAATTTTCTTACAAACTGAACGTGAAATTTCACGCAAGAGCAATAAAAGTCTAGCAAAACAGTAATTTAAATTATTTAAGTTCGGAATTCTATATATACACACAATTATTATCTTATAACAAGTCAGTTCCACTCCACAGCACTCAAATATGCCTGGAGTTGATAACTTTGCCACTTTTGGCAGTTCTTTCCATTGTAGGCCTTTTTTAACAAGGATACATGCACCACCCCTTTTTTGTTCAATTCTACAATAATGTGCAGCCAAATTATAGTTAGGCAAAAATAATACATTTTGATAACCGTCCAAAATGCTCCGTAATACACAAGACATCAACATTTTTATTTTTATTTGATAGCTCCTCTAGACATACCAACAGATCATCTGCTTTATTTATCAAACCTGCTATATTTTGATGCAATATGTTGATATATCTATTAGAGGAAAAACATCTCATTTTCATCAGTAACACTGCTTTGTACTGACTGAGGAAAATCTGTCACTTTATAAGAGGAATTACATGAATTTAGGCCATTGTGCAGTGTTAATTCCTTAATCATTAAACCAATATTATGTAATATATTAGCCATACCGCGATTATTTACAGAACTACTACTTTTAGCAAACATACTAAAATCATAATCAAGATAATAATTAGAATCAAATAAGTAGGCATAATTATATGAATAAGCATCTAAGTATATTAAACTGTTAAAGGTTTCAATTCTCATATTAAACATTGTAGAGTAGTCATTTAGTTTGAACGTAGGCGCACATAATATGATATTAGTGTGCTGTAATTTTGACAGCGTTTCACGAATACTAATAGTTAGTTCGACATAGTTCTTTGTCCGACGAAAGTCTTCTTCCCCTACAAATATGAAGCAGTAATCATAAGCAGTAATTATTGTACTCCTTTAATTTGAGATCCAAGTCAGAGATAAGGTACTTAACACCACAGTTGGGAGTCAGGTAGTGGCAGATTCTATAGTAAGGAAATACATCTTCTGCAATTTCTAACATTTTATTATTTTTATTGCTACTTATAATACATAATTTACTCATTCTAGTATCCTTTGGTTTACTGTTATATTTTAATTGTGTAATCTGTTTTTCTCTCTCTAATGTCAGCACTGCTAATATCGCCATCTATGATCGACTTATCCAACTGTTGATGATTTTGAACACCGTTTGGCGATGTGGATTTTGAAGCTCTAGTGGTAAATTCTTTACTTTCACTAGACTTTTCTGTGTTTTTTTTTTCAAACACTGGTTGATTTTTGGAGATCCTTTCTTAATTATAGGCGTTTGTGGCTTTATCTTTGCAGGGGAGCATGCCACTTTTTTGTACAGTGCATTCTGCTTCTGCAGCTCCTGGTTATGGTGTTTGAGCTTCATATTTTCTAAAGTCAAGGATTCTATTTCGTTGTGGGCACTATTGAGTTCTAGAGTTAATTGTTCTAATTGTTGTTTCAATTTGGTACTTTGGCCATCTTCGTCATCAGAAATGTCTGGTAAACTAATTGTGGTGCCATCTATCGGTGAGTTTGTCAATAGAATGTCCTCATCCGCCTCATTAGTAATTGTTTCAGACTTTGAACGGTTACGCCTAAACGTGATATTTCCTAAGTAATTCATTGTTGGTTTCGTAGTGTACTTATTTATTTCCCGCTAGATGTTGTTTTCATATAATTGACAAAGCAATGTCGATAATGCAGAAAATATTTGTATGGTATCCCTTTATTACAATGCCTCACCAGTCAATCGATCTATGTTACCAACTTCGCTTATCGTTACGCTACTCGCCAGTAGATGGTGTTGTTTTCAGTTCCGTATGGTTATGTTTATTTATTTACATCTGCAACCCTAGGATAAATGTCATTTAATTGATCTTTTCACCACTAGATGGTGTTGATTACAGTCTTAGTTAGATTTCGTTTATTTTTCACATGTGCAACCCCAGGTTTAATGTCACTAAATTTTAATTTAATTTGTCTTTTCGCCACTGGAGGCGCTAGTATGGGTACAAAGGTCACTTTTTAAATAACATATTTTCTAGCAACGACTGGAAAATTATTTGTCATTGATTAATATCACTGTTTGGTCCAATTTTATCACACTGAGTTATTGATATTAGTCTTAAATGTAGCTTCTATATTATGCTTTTTATTGTTCAAATAAAACAGTAATTGATTAACTTCACCATTTCAAGGCAAAAAGCACTGTTTTTACTTGACTCTAATTTATAATGGATATTACTTAGTTTTGCAAGTCACCAACACTGTCACTTAAGTAGTTTTATGTTTGCAAATTGGTTTTACATAGTATTCACCGTTCGAAACTTTTTTTTGTTTATTTATTAATTTTAGTTACGCGGGCGATGTTTACTGCGTTAGTGTTGCCATCAAACGAAAGACGATCACTTCCACATGGCGATAAAATACAGACCTATATGAAAAATACGGACCCAATACGAAGCCATTGATTTTACAAAACTACACGATATGCTAGAAACAACAAACCTTGAAGAATTAGACGATGATTACGCAGTACTAGAAAACAAAATAAAATCAATAATTGACAAAAGTAAAACGACAAAGACCAAAATTCTGAACCTACCCCAAAACGACTGGATAAATAGAAAAATAATTGATGGTATCAACCAAAGAAACGCGTTGAAAGAATAATCCAAAGAACACCACCCTGGAAGCAGAATTTATCACAAAAAGAAAACATGTTGCCAAACACATGCATACAAAGAATATTTTCTACTATAAAAAGTTTATCGATTGTATTAATAAACCTAAGAAAATGTGGAATTTGGTAAACACTCTAGTAAACAATAAACTTAAACTAAATTGTGCTCCTTCAAAACATTTGATCTATTCAAAACTCATTACGAAACCAAATGAAATTTGCCAGATTTTTAACGAATACTTTGCCACTTTTAGCTAATAAAATACCAAGATCATTTCATGATGATCATACACATGCTTTACCAAAAACTCCTCTTCAAGACACTCCAGTGTTGTCAACTCTTGATCCGTGTTCTGCAACTGAAATTACAAAAATGATATCAAATCCCGACCCTAACTGTAGTACTGGATTAGATGGAATTAGTACCAAAGCAATAAAATGCATAAAAAATTTAATTGCGAGCTACCTTAGTAAATGCTTCAACAAATTGCTAGCTGAAGATAATTTTCCTGATACTTTGAAAATGGCGAAGGTCACTCCCATACACAAATCGGGTTCAAAAATGGACCCAGGTAACTACCGACCTATTTCGGTGTTGCCTGTACTGTCCAAAATATTAGAAAAAATCCTACACAACCGATTGGATAAACATTTAAATTCTATCAACTTTCTTTCAGACACAATACGGGTTTAGACCAAAAAGCAGCACACTAACAGCTACAGTCGACCTCGTTGCTAAAATAAAGCAAAATGTAGATGGGAAAAACATAGTCCTTGGTATCTTTATTGATCTGAGTTATTGTACCCCAAATTATTGTATGCCATTGTCAACCTACAAACAGATTATGGCATCAGTAACAAAAAGTATTTGTCATCGTAATACTACCATTACTATATGTGTTGGTAATAGTTCTAAGATTAAAAAGGAAAACATCACTGAATCAAACTCAAACTCAAACTCAAAGCATTTATTTAAATTAGACCATTACAGGCACTTTTGAAAGTCAAAAAAAAAAAAAAGCTAAGCTACAGTCACAGTCACAAGGCATAATAACTTGAGAAAGTACTGTAGTTGCACATTCCAAAGCGTAGATCTCTATGGAGAAGAATGTGCAAGAAACTCCATGGACACTCTTTTTAATCAAAATATTGTTACAAAATCTTGGTTACATCATTCACGTTGAGATTATACATATATGTGAGAACGATGTAGAAAGACGTGCACATTAAGAGCGCCCAGAGTAAAAGATTAAAATAATCAACACTTTCAAAATAAAGTAATTAAAATAAACCGTGTGTGAATAGTTACACGCTTTAGGCGCTAGATGGCGCGACTGAGCGCCTATAAACAGCATCAGGCATCGTGCGGTGTCGTCACGCGGCGGCGCTGGCGCTAGCATCGGTGGACGGTTGTTGTACCAACGTCGTGCGATCGACCAATAAGAAGGCGGAAACAACGCGCCACCTCTGCGAACCAATCGGTGAAGCTGGATGTGGCCTGATGTTGGATTACGAGGTGTGGAGTTTTTGGTCAGAGGATTCTTATTCAGTGCGCTTTTGAAATCTCAACGGACCATAAGGAAATAGGACACTTTATAATTATTATTCAGTGTGAAGTATTGCAGTGCAGGATATTTCTGATTTAAAAGCTAAGTATTTATACCTATAGGGGATTGTTAAAATTATTGAATATTTATGTTGTTGCTTTAATCATTTTAAATGTGCCATTCGCAGCCATGAGCAATTTTTTGTGTTTTCCTTTGTAGTAGCTTTATTTTAAATTGAGCTTTGATTGTATACCATTTCTTGTGTTTATTGGTAAAATTATAACGTTTTATGTGACTTCAAATGCCATTATAATACACTGCTTGCAAATAAATACATGTCTATTTAAACTGTGTTACCGTTGTTTATTTAATATGATTGGTCTAATGTGTGTAACATTTTCAGAAGTGGGATGAGTTCCGATGGTCGCAGCCGGTCTCGCAGCCGGTCCCGCAGCCCTATCAGATGGAGTTGCCGGCGGATGGAGCGCCCACAGCAGGAGCGTCGCAGCGGTTCCCGCGACACTTGGCGACCGGGGCGTTCGCCTGTCCGGGACCGTAGAGGCCGTTCCCCGCCTGGCTTCTCAAATGAACCTGGTAGGTCTTTTCCATATTATTCGGGCGTGATGGTTAAGCCGGATATAATACCGGAATTTGATCCTGAAAAACCAGAGCTACCTGCATCTCTGTGGCTTAACAAAGTAGAGCAACTAGGTGCTATACATGGATGGAACGACAACGTTAAAAGTTATTATATGCAGGCACGTCTTGTTGGATTGGCAAAATTGTGGCATGGTGCGCTACGAAGCTACGAATTTACGTGGGCGGAATGGAAACAGAAAATTCTGGAAGCATTCCCTCAAAGTGTTCAATGTTATAACTTATAAGGTCTCTGCTTGTGTGCTGTGAATATTCTTTTATAATTTTGAATAAAAGATGTGCGTTTTCGACTGGAGTTTTATTGCTAGTGCTACATAATACAGGATAAAAAATTAAACTTTGACAGATAGGGTTGCACTCTACTCATAGTGTTGGACATTCCGCCCACCAAGAACTATGTTCTTATCTCTATTTAAAAGTAATACAAAGGATAAACATAATAACAAACTTAAATTCTCTTCTAACTATAGGTAGGTAGGTGCAAAATTAGATTTTTAATAACATTGTAAGCGGACTGTAAATTGAATAGTTAATGTAATTACTGCAAGTTTATAGACATACAAGATCAAATTGGAAATTATTGATCAACAAACTAAACTCATCAATATTATTGTATACAAACTTAAATTACATAATACTTGAATGAAAAAGTTTTCCTTTCCTACCTAGTTTTACATATAACACAGTTCTGAACTTACACAACAAAGAAAGTTTACTAAGAAACTAAACCTTGAACAAGTAGGTATAAAAATGAAAGAAATTATACTAGATATATCATTACAATAGTATAACAACTTATAGCTATTAAATTACCGCCCACCATGGCAACTTAAATGAAATTACACTTTCAGGTTTGGTGAAGGCAAGTAAGTATGTAACTATTACAAATTAAGAAGTATTACAAAATACTTTAGGTAGACTTACATAATATACATATTTTATTCAGGGCTCTCTTAAATATTCCAGATTTGCATTTGACTGTAACAACCCGGGTCAAGTTATCAGGACCGGGATGTTTATCTATAATCCTCCCCAGCAGCCATTTTGCTGGAGGAAGATTATCTTCCTTTAATAGTACAATATCATTAATATTAGGCTCATCTTTAGGAGAACACCATTTGTAACGCTGATTTAAAGTAACTAAATATTCTCTAGACCACCTATTCCAGAAATCTCTAACAATTTTTTGTGTTAATTTCCACCTATCTAGATTGTTTATGTGTCGGTCATTACGGTTATCATCAGCTAAACTGACTAAAGGTTCTCCAACCAGAAAATGACCTGGTGTCAGGGGAAGTGGGTCGTCAGGATTATCACTTAGAACACTTATCGGTCTAGAATTTAAGCATGCTTCTACCTGAGCAAGAACAGTTGATAGCTCCTCATATGTGAGTGTATTAGTACCTATAACTCTATGCAAGTGATTTTTAGTACTGCGCACGCCAGCCTCCCACAATCCTCCGAAGTTCGGGGCGTAGGGGGGAATAAAATGCCAGGCTGTCCCTTCTAGCGCTAAAGCCTCAGCTATCTCTGTGGGAAAAGATGATTTAGAAGTGTTAAGCATGTCCTGAAGTAATTTGTACGCACCAACGAAATTACTACCGTTATCGCTGTACATGTCTTGACAACGACCTCTTCTGGCCACAAATCGTCTGAATGCTGCAATGAATCCCTTGGCTGACATGTCCGTCACAGCCTCGAGATGTACTGCGCGAGTCACCATACAAACGAATAGGCATATGTAGCCTTTATATGATTTTGCTCCTCGACCTGGTGAAAAACGTATATTAATTGGGCCCGCGTAGTCGACTCCTGTAGATTTGAAGGGTTTGCTCGGCTTTAGTCTAACTTCTGGAATTTGACCCATCAGTTGGTTAGTGGGTTTTGCAGAGTACCTTTTGCATTTCACACATTCTTGAAATATTTTCTTCACTTCAGACTTGCCTCGTACAATCCAGAATTTAGTTCTCAAAAAGTTAAACATGACTTGTGGACCACCATGGAGTGTTCTGTAATGAGCATCTAGGATTACAAGTCGAGTAAAATGACATTTAGCTGGCAGAATCATGGGATGTCTCATGTCATACAGTGCATTGGACTGCGCAATACGGCCGCCCACTCTTAATATTCCATTCTCGTCGCAAATAGGATGAAGAGTTCGGAGACTGCTTTTCTTAGATACAACTCCTCGCGTCTTCAGTTGAGCGATTTCTTCAGAAAAGTATTTCTCTTGCACTTGCTTGACACAAAATGAAAGTGCTTGTTTTATTTCACCTGCTGAAATAAACTTTGGGTAATGTGGACGTTTTTCTTTGGGTACTTTCTGGATAAAACGTTTACAATAAGCTATTATTCTTAAGGTGGAATATAAATTTGAAAACCTTGTCCAGACAAATTCCTCATCACCTTCAGACTGAACAGTAAAAACTTTAGCCTTTTCTTCTTCTCTTGTATCTTCAACATCAACTTCTGAACAAAACTTTCCTTCTATCAGCCAATGTGGCCCTCTCCACCATAAATAGTTGTTTATTAAATCTTTTGAAGTCAAGCCTCTAGAAGCATGATCAGCTGGATTAGTCTCAGATGTAACATGACCCCATTGTTCATACTCTAAAATGTTTAAAACTGCAGTTACTCTATTACTTACAAATGTAGCCCATCGACTTGGACCACCCTTAAGCCAAGCAAGTACTATTGTAGAATCTGTCCACCCAAATAATTTTTCTTTGGGCACCTTCAATACTTGAGACACCTCCCACACAAGTTTCGCCGCTAGCACAGCTCCACAAAGCTCGAGCCTAGGTATCGAAATCTCTTTCAATGGTGCGACCTTGGTCTTTGCTGTAAGCAAATGAACAAATACCTGGCCATTGTTGTCTGTTAAGCGTATGTAAACTGCAGCGGCGAAAGCTGTCTTCGAAGCATCTGAAAAAGCATGTAATTGAATCTTGCAATGTTCGGTTGTTTCAACCCACCTCTGTATTTGAATCTCCTTTAACTCTAGCAAACTGCTTCGAAATGATAACCATTCTTTCATTAGATTATCTGATAGTTTGTCGTCCCAACTAAGGTTGGATTTCCATAGCTGTTGTATAAATACCTTTGCGACGATGACCACAGGTGCAATCCAACCTAGAGGGTCGTATAATCGTGCTACGTCTGAAACAACTTGTCTTTTAGTAAACTCTTTCTCTTCAGGTAAGTTAAGAATGTACACAAAGCTGTCTGTCTCTCTATTCCATCCTATGCCAAGGACTTTCATCACATTGTTGATTTTAACTTCTTTAGTGTCTTGTTTCTGATCTTCAGTTATCCCAATATGATTTAAAAATTCTTTACTATTACTATTCCATTTTTGCATAGAAAAGCCTCCTGCTTTCATGAGTTTGTTCATCTCCTCATATAGTCTTATAGCTTCTTCAGAAGACTGAAAACCGGTCATTAAATAATCCATGTAGTAATCTAACTTTGCGATTTGCGCAGCTAATGGGTACTTATCTAGTTCATCTTCAGCCAGGCGTTGTAAACATCTAACCGCTAAATAGGGAGCACAGGCAGTACCAAAGGTAAGGCGTAGTAATTTGAAATGTCTGACTGGCCCTGATGCATGTTCCCGCCAGAGTATTCTCTGAAAGTCAGTATCTTCGTCTGCTACCCGCACCATCCTGTACATTTTTTCAATATCTGCAATAACCACCACCTGATGAATTCTCCACCTCATAAGAATATGCCGCAGATCTTGTTGTAGTTTCGGTCCTACTAGCAGGTCATCATTCAGTGAGTTGTTGTTATCACCTTTGCAAGATGCGTCGAACACAACTCGGACCTTTGTAGTTGTTTTATCTGCTCTCACTACAGGATGGTGGGGAAGATAAACTGACTTCTTACTGGCATTCTCTGGAACTTCTGAAATGTGATTTAAAGATAAGTACTCACTAATGACATTATTGTATTCTTTTCCTAATTCAACATTTTTTAATAACCTTCTCTCTAAAAATGTTAATCTTTTCAATGCAATTTCCATGGAATTATTGTATAAACACTGAGGATCATCTGTAGCAAAGGGCAATCTGACTACATACCTTCCCTCTTCATCTCTTACTGTAGTCTTATCAAAATACTCTTCACATTGCTTCTCACTTTTTGTTAATTCTCGCTCTAGCTGTTGAGGTTCATTCTCCATCTCCCAGAATTGTTTGAGAATATCCTCTTCTGTCATACTACTAATATGCAAGCTAATAATACTGTTAGATGAAGCAGGTAATTTACGTGACAGTCCACCGGATAGAATCCACCCGAACACTGTATTCTGTGCCACTACATTGGCAGTAGGATGCTTGAGCACTCCATCAAGTAAAATCTGACCATAAACATCTGCACCTAATAATATATCTACTTTGCTAGAATGACCAGATGCAACATCCGCTAACGGTAGATCCTCGATTTCTGACCACTCCAGAGGATTGAGGTCAGCTGACGGCAAAAACGTAGTAAGTGATTTTAAAACAAATGCACTGACTTTTACAACATTGTTTATGTTATGACATGAAGTTAAGAACAGTGACACCATGTATTTAATGTGAATACGACCACCTCCTAAACCTGACATCCAGCCATTGACTGGTTGTCGGACCAGGCCCAACAGTTGAGCAAGAGATTCTGATATGAAAGATGCCTGGGAGCCTTGATCGATTAAACTTCTAATAACAATATTATCATTACACTGGTTATACTTAGACACTTTGACTTTAGCAGTAGCTAATAGAACAGTATTACCTGGACTTCCTCTTGAATGATTTGCAACCACGTTTACCTCTTCACCCGCTGGCTGTGAATCACTCGATGACCCCGCTGACTCAGTGACTGGTGCAGTTGGCTTTTCAATGTGTAGTAATGTGTGATGTCTTCTCCCACATTTCCTGCAATTTACTTTAGCATGGCATTTTGCTACAGCATGTGATGACCCAAGGCAATTGAAACAAAGTTTATTTATCTGGACATAGTCTTGCCTCTCTGATTGTGCCATTGATGTAAATTGTTTGCACCCAAATAGAAAATGCTCTTCCTGGCATAGTGCACACTTAGGCTTTGCTTTCTCACTTGTATTAGACACATGGAACGCCTTGGCCTTGGCAGATTTAGTCTGTTGTGCTGCTTGCGATGTAGTTGCATCAACCATTTCCATGGATCTATATCTGCCTTCTAGAAATTGTCGCAACTCTGCCCAGGTTGGTAGATCATCTCTTGTACTGTTCTTCATTTCCCACAATTTCACAGATTCTGTGTCTAATTTAGACAACACAATAAACACAATGATGATGTCCCAGGTCTCAATATTGATTCCCATATTTTTCAATGCTGCTAGGCATGCTGTTGTGTTATCTAACAGCTGTTTAACTGCACTTGGTGATTCAGAAACTTTTTTTGAGCGAACCATTTCTTTAGCACTGAATTGCAAATTATTCTGATGTTATTGTATCGCCGCACCAGCTGTCTCCAGGCCTCCTCATAGTTGGCTTCTGTAGTAGTATATTGTTCGATGAGAAGTAGAGGCTCACCGGAGAGGTTAGCTTTTAAATACTGCAATTTCTGGACAAATGATATGCTGTTATTATTGTCAATAAGTGTAGTAAACATATCATAGAATGTTTGCCATTCCTCGTACTTTCCAGAGAATTTGGGCAATTGAATTTGCGGCAGCTTAACTTCACTGTGATTATCACAGTTGCTTTTCGACCTTTCCTCTCTGGTACTTTCTTTCGAACTATTTGTCGACATAGTGAGCTGTTTTGATTCAAACGTATGTAGGGCTTCACGAAGTGTAGTTTTATATTGTATGTATATCTCTTCAGCGGTGTCGTACATGTTTTCACTGAAATATTCATGTGACATGTCTGTGGTTTTACTCGATCCAATTATTTCTCGATGTCCATCTCGAAATTCTTTCCACATTTGTTCGAGTAGCTCCAGCCGTGTTTCTACATATGCTTTCTTATTTCTCTCCTTAGGTGTCTTTTTGTAGTTGATTTCGGCTTTTTCCATGTTTTCTAGAAGATCTTTTTGATTTGAGTAAACTGCCATTGTGATGTTGTCGGTATGTAATGTTCTACTCTCAAACTCAACACTGTTTCCCAACAAATAATAGTGCTCGTAATCTCAACTCGCTCAAATAACACTGATTATATTGTTAGAAATCGTAATAGATGCGTAAGTACACAAATCTTCTCAAAACTCAATGGATGCACTTTGGAAAACCAGCCGGTTCAATCGCCATTTTTGTCGCGCACGTGCGACCAAGATGCAGTATATATAAGATGCTCTGTGCGTGCGACACTCGAGATTCACTATCCGGCTCGAAGGACCATATGTTCAATGTTATAACTTATAAGGTCTCTGCTTGTGTGCTGTGAATATTCTTTTGTAATTTTGAATAAAAGATGTGCGTTTTCGACTGGAGTTTTATTGCTAGTGCTACATAATACAGGATAAAAAATTAAACTTTGACAGATAGGGTTGCACTCTACTCATAGTGTTGGACACAAAGCATAGATTACGCAGATGCATTGAGGGAAATGTTAAATAGGAAAAAGGTAGTTAGTGAAACGATGACTCATTATTTTTATTCGAAATGCACCATGCTAACTAAATGTGATGTCACATTGGAGAAAAAGCAGTGTCTTGTATTATAGAAGGTCTGCCGTTCCACATGAGGACTTCTGCAAGAGCTGGTAACTATAAAACCCCAGGCGAACTTTATTCTCACTTTCTATGTATGAATGACGACAGAAGAATGAATCAACCTCAGAGTCAGAAGAACACTCCTCGAGGTCGGGATTACACATCAGGGTCTTTAAAAGAAGCAACCCGGGATCAAAAGGAACGAAAGCCAGGAGTAACTTGCTTTCTTTGCAACGAACCGGGGCATGTTGTCCGAGCATGTCCCAATAATCCTAACGCTATAAAATGCGAAATCTGCGGGAAAACTAACCACAAGAAGGAGCAGTGTTATCAAAAGGCTGTCAGCGTTGTACAAATACAGGTAAATGAATGTTATTTTAAACAAGTCTTGATTAATGGTTTAAAAGGTACCGCTTATTTAGATACGGGGGCTCAAGTCAACCTTATTACTCGTGATTGCGTTCTGAAACTTGGTGTAGCAGTGCAGCCTTGTGTTGTTTTCGTTAACGGGTTTGGTGGACCTCCAATTAAAGCTCACGGACAGGTATCGTTAGAATTCATAATAGATGAAGTCAAGGTATGTTCAGATGCAGTTGTCGTCGACACTTCCGTGAATCGCGCAGACGTTTTCATTGGTCAACCTATTTTGAACAATGAAAAATTTAAACTAACAAGTTGTGGTCCTACCGTCTTTTTAGAATATGCAGGGAGGGCTGAAAAGAAAACTGAATCAATTGAAATAAATTCTTTGCAAATAGGTACATGTATAGATAAGGTTACTACTGATACTGACTGACTGATACTGTCGTTCCAGCTAATTCATCCATGTATGTTGGCACCTACAATGACGTGGAAATTGGTGAGTCAACTGAACTGTTCGTAGATAATCGTACAATTGTTTATAATGGTTATAACTATAGCGTTCCTGCTTCTATACATTGTTTTCCAGTACAGGCCGTTTTCATAATTAATCATGGAGAAAAGCCGGTTTGTTTCCAGAAAGGCCAGGTTGTAGCTCGTGGATTAGTTACGCAGGAAGTAGATTGTTCTCAAAATTCTGCAGGTAGTCTTGCTTCGATCATGAGCATAGATACAACAAAAATTAAATGTGGATCCGGCGATCCTCAGGTTGTTAAGGAACTGGCAGCAATTTTAAAGGAATATTCGGATTGCTTTTCGGTAGATACAGGAGAATTGGGTAGGACTGACAAAATAGAAGTAAATATTGAACTTAACTCTGATAAGCCGGTTTGTTATCGTCCTTACAGGCTTTCTTTTTCAGAAAAAGCAATAGTACGAGAAAAAATTGAAGATATGATGTCCAATGATATTATTAGGGAATCGTCTTCTAATTATGCCAGTCCGATTGTATTAGTTCGGAAAAAGAACGGAGATTACCGGTTTTGTGTGGATTTCAGAAAATTAAATAGTATCACAGTAAAGGATAAATATCCTCTGCCGATCATAGAAGAACAAATCGAGAAACTAGGTGGGAAGAAACTTTTTACGAGTCTTGATTTGTCGCAAAGTTTCTTTCAGATTCCTGTAGCGGAGGCTACAATACATCGAACTGGTTTCGTCACACCTGAAGGCCACTATGAATTTTTACGTATGCCCTTTGGTTTGGCTAATTCCCCAGCAATTTTCCAGCGACTTATGGATAAAATATTTTCTTCTTTGCGTCATGATAAGGTGCTTCCTTTTATAGATGATCTATTGCTGCCCACCAAAACTGAGCAGGAAGGTCTCGATCTACTTCGGATAGTTTTGAAAATAATCAGGGACGCAAAATTGACGTTGAATTTAGAGAAGTGTTTTTTCTTGCAAGACATAATAGATTACCTCGGTTACGAGATCAGCGGAAACGGCATTAGACCTGGTAGCAAGAAAACTGATGCTGTGGTCAACTATATAGAACCTAAGAACGTACACGAGCTCAGGATGTTTCTGGGTTTGACTAGTTATTTCAGGAAATTTGTTAAGGATTATGCGTCGGTCACGCATGATCTGTACGGGTTGCTAAAAAAGAATGCAGCGTGGATTTGGGGTTCAGCACAGCAGAGAGCTTTTGATCAGCTAAAGCAAATTCTGACGACTCGTCCAACACTCTCATTATTTTGCAGGAAAGGTGATATAGAAGTTCACACTGACGCAAGCAGTAAAGGTGTAGCTGGAATTCTCTTTCAGGATCAAGATGGAGGTATGAAGCCCATAGCGTATTTTAGTCGAAAAACCAGCAAAGAAGAATCTATGTATCATTCCTACGAACTGGAAACATTAGCTGTAGTAGAATCGTTAAGGAGATTTAGAATTTATTTAGCAGGAAATCGTTTCAAAGTGGTGACCGACTGTGCAGCCGTTCGAGACACCTTCTTAAAAAAGGATCTACTCCCTCGAATAGCAAGATGGTGGTTGTCTATTCAGGAGTACGACATGGAAGTCGTTCATAAGCCAGGTAAGTCTCATGGGCACGTTGATGCATTGAGCCGATTTCCAGTAGATCCTCCCTTAGTAGCAGACATCAACGTGATTGACGTATTTGATTGGTTAGTATGTCTTCAAAATCAAGATGAGAAGATTCGCATCATTCGGACAAAATTAGAATCGGGGAATGACGACCCAGACATACGAAACAATTACAAGTTGAAGGATGGTCGAGTATATAAGCTTGTTAAAGATGGAGAACTAATGTTAGTAGTCCCTAAATATGGAAGGTGGAATATCATGAGGAAGTATCATGATTGCATGGGACACCCGGGCCTAAAGCGTTGTGAGGACATCATCAAAGGTAACTTCTGGTTTGCAGGAATGACACGTTTCATACGTAAATATGTCAACTCATGTTTAGACTGTCTTTACAAGAGGGGACAGTACGGAAGGCCTGAAGGTGAGTTGCATTCCATTGAAAAGGTTCCAGAGCCAATGCACACCCTGCACATTGACCATCTCGGTCCTTTTTGCAAAAGTCGAGCAGGTAATAGTTTTGTGCTGATGGTGGTCGATTCCTTCACGAAGTTCACATGGGCGGTGCCAGTTAAAACGACAAAAACTCTGGAGGTAATAAAATCTTTAAGTGACATTTTTTGTTTATTTGGTTACCCAAAAAGAATAATATCCGACAGTGGCACGAGTTTTAAGAGTAAACATTTTAAGCAATTTTGTTTGGATAATCATTTAAAACATATAATCAATGCTGTAGCATGTCCACGTGCAAATGGTCAAGTGGAGAGGTATAATCGTACATTACTAGATTCACTCAACACAAGCGTGGAAGATGAAAAGGATTGGGATACTCGAATCGCAAATATCACGTGGGGAATGAATAATTTACAAAATGGTTCGACCGGATTTACACCATATAGGCTCATGTTTTCTGCGAGTCGAAGCAGATATCAAGGTATGGGAGATAACATTGTAGATAATGAGGAGACAGCTGCACGAACTAGGGCCGAGGCTACAGCAAACCTTAACCGGACGGCGGAGAAAATGCGTAAATATTTTAATGTAAAGCGAAAACCTCCAACAAAATATAAGGTAAGTGATCTATTATTGTGGCAAGGAGCTGCTGACCGTAATGTGAACGTTCGAAGAAAACTGAAGGAAAAGTACAGCGGCCCCTATAAGGTAACGAAAGTAGTAGGAAATGATAGGTACATGAGTTCTTCGTTGAAAGGTATAAAAGGGTATAAGCGATTCAAAGCACTCGTGTCGTCGGACTCTTTAAAACCTTTTCAGGGCGAGGACTCGAGCACCAGCTCAAATGAGAGTGAAGTGGACAGCACGGAGGAATTGATCGACTTACTTGAAGGGTGAACCTTGAATAAGGAATTATCTGGTTGACATAAATTTCAATGTGGGAAATTATGTCTTTGATGGTTATGGGATTTCACAATTTGGATTGTGATTGGTACTTTTGTTACTAAAGTGGTTGACATAAATTTCAATGTGGGAAATTATGTCTTTGATGGTTATGGGATTTCACAATTTGTATTGTGATTGGTACTTTTGTTACTAAAGTGGTTTTTAAAAGGAGAAATTCATATGTTTGTTTTCATTGGTTTGGAAAATTATGGCATCTTTGGAAACTTGTTTTAGTCAGTATTTCAATGTGTGAAATTAAGTCTTTGATGGTGTTGAGATTTCACAATTGATTTTAATTTTGTTCTATTTTACTTTTGTTACTTATATGGTTTAAAATTGCAAGTACCTATCGTTTTTTTTTCTTACATTGGTTTGGAAATTATGGTATGAGGTATACCATAATTAATTTTAATATTTATAAAACCGTTTTTATAAACCAATGAATTCTTTTCTTGAAATCTTTTATTTCATATACAATTACTTACTTTAGTTTTAATTTATGAGTTGAAAATTGGCACTTATGATATTTTTACTGTGTTAATGGTCAATTATTGTTCATGGAAATATGTTTATTTTCCCCGCTCTAGGACTGAGTATACTATTTTTGAACAATTACATAGCACTTTTTTTTGTCTCCTTTGCAGAGTCGCAAAGGCGTCAGGATGGACGAGTGTGAATAGTTACACGCTTTAGGCGCTAGATGGCGCGACTGAGCGCCTATAAACAGCAGCAGGCATCGTGCGGTGTCGTCACGCGGCGGCGCTGGCGCTAGCATCGGTGGACGGTTGTTGTACCAACGTCGTGCGATCGACCAATAAGAAGGCGGAAACAACGCGCCACCTCTGCGAACCAATCGGTGAAGCTGGATGTGGCCTGATGTTGGATTACGAGGTGTGGAGTTTTTGGTCAGTGGATTCTTATTCAGTGCGCTTTTGAAATCTCAACGGACCATAAGGAAATAGGACACTTTATAATTATTATTCAGTGTGAAGTATTGCAGTGCAGGATATTTCTGATTTAAAAGCTAAGTATTTATACCTATAGGGGATTGTTAAAATTATTGAATATTTAAGTTGTTGCTTTAATCATTTTAAATGTGCCATTCGCAGCCATGAGCAATTATTTGTGTTTTCCTTTGTAGTAGCTTTATTTTAAATTGAGCTTTGATTGTATACCATTTCTTGTGTTTATTGGTAAAATTATAACGTTTTATGTGACTTCAAATGCCATTATAATACACTGCTTGTATGTACATGATTGAGAAAAATAAATACATGTCTATATTAAACTGTGTTACCGTTGTTTATTTAATATGATTGTTCTAATGTGTGTAACACGTGGCAGCTAAGAGATGACCACTCCCAACTGACAGCGCCCGTTCACGAACATGACGCATGGCTCGGCGCCATTCAACTCAACCATATTGAAGGGAACCAAATGACCCGACACACGCGCCACCATCAGCGAGAAATTTGAGTGAAGATGACATTCTCTCAGCCACCAGGCTACATTCAAGTCAATGAAAGATAAATAAATGTAAATGGTTGCTTTACAGTACATAGTACTCACACATGTGCTATGCAATTATATAATATTATTAAGAGATGGAATCTATACAAAGCAAGGATATTATTACAATCTTCTGCAGCTTCCACAATAACTTAACATGGTTATCAATTAGTTTGCTCCTATGGTTGTGGAGCAGGACCAGCATTGAGCCAAGCATTTTTATCATCAACATAGTCCCCCAACTTATAATATGCTTGCCTACATAGTGTGCGTTTTATACAAGATTTAAATTTCGTCTCATTCATTTGTAGAATGTGAGGAGGTATTTTATTGTACCATTTTAAACAGTACCCCATGAAAGATGAGTCTACTTTAGCTAGCCTGAAACCTGGCTGAACTAGTTGGTCCCTATTTCTAGTATTATAGTGGTGTCTGTCACCTCTCTTACTAAATAAATGCAGATTTTTCCTAACGTACATGATGTTTTCATAGATGTATTGACAAGGTACTGTCATGATGTTAATTTCTTTAAACAGTTCTCTCAGAGAATCGCGCCTACGTAGATCATATATGGCTCTGATGGCTCTTTTCTGCAGAATAAATATAGACTCAATGTCTGCAGCCCGTCCCCATAGTAAAATACCGTATGACATAATACTATGAAAATAACTAAAATAGACTAGCCTCGCGGTATCTACATCAGTAAACTGACGGATTTTTCTAACAGCATATGCTGCTGAACTCAGCCGTCCTGCAAGAGATGTTAAATGAGGACCCCATTGTAGCCTTGTGTCAATAAGATTATGATAGGAAGATATCATTATAATCATATTTATAGATATAATAAAAACATGAAATAAAATGCAATCAGTAATAAAGAAATTTTAAAAGTTCCGGATATTCTTTATTTAGGTACGCAAAAGTTCTTGTCAGAGCGCAACGATTTAAATCACGTCACACTAATTTGTTGCGCAACATGCTCGCGAACTCTTCCCTCCATTCACTCTGTACCACGCAACTAGTTCGCGCACCACGCTCACGCCTCACGTACGAAAGGAAGACTTAGCAGCATTGTTTCAGCGAGAGAACTTTAAAACTACGCTCTAAGTAATACCGACTGAGATTTCTCTTACCTGCGATACCTGAAAAATACGCGGAAGATATAAATTTATATTTCTAGAATTTTCTACCGTTTGTTTCTGTTCGTAACGGATGGTACACGATTTTGATGACAACACATTGTTTAACTGTTCTTATATTGGGTTAACGATTCTTATTTGTTTCAGTTTTAAAGTTCAGACTCATATCCGCCCACATTTATATTCTCTTCGACATTTGCAAAACATTTTTTGGTAACAAACATCGAGTCGTAGGTATGTTTGCTTATATTGTAGGCAAATGAAAAAGAAATGAAGTGAAAATAAGAATTCTCACTATTTTTTGGTTCCCATGGAGGGTAGTTGTCTAAAATTAAAATGGTTATTGCTGCTCACTTTTGTAAATGCAGAACATAAAATCTCTGGTATACGGTTCCACTCACAATCAGCCATAATGCTCGCACTGCTAGCACCAAGTCCTCCTCTTTACGAGAAACTGCAACACACACGCGGTCCAGTGCGTGTTGTTGAACCCTAACACGAACATAACGTGGTCATACTCGGCTTTTATCGATCATTATTAGTGACATTGATATGAGCGTAATTCCCAAGAAAACAGTTTTATCGACAAATTCTAGTTTCTCTTGATTCAATATTATGTCACAATCACTACTTTTGACATTTGGCAGAGAAAATTTTATGCACTTAGTTTTTTTCCCATTTAGTACTAAGTTATTAGCGGTAAACCAATTATGGACCTGCAGTAGGGCGTTATTGACGTCGTCAAGATTAGTGGCACGTCTGTTTATCCTAAATATTAAAGAAGTATTGTCAGCAAACAATACCATTTGCGGTTGGTTGTCAAATAAGTGGGGTAGGTCATTAATGTAAACTAAAAAGAGAAAAGGACCCAATATCGAACCTTGCGGTACGCCCATTTTTACTTTTAAACCCATTGAATTGACACCATCTACCTGTACTTGCTGCTGTCTATCATTCAAATACGATTTTACTAAACTGAGCGCAAGTTTACCTAAACCGTAATGCTCAAGTTTCAAGAGCAGGGTTTCGTGATTTACGCAATCAAATGCCTTCGAAAGGTCACAGAAGATTCCTATGGCATCTTGTGCCTCTTTCCACGCAGTAAATATGTGTTTTAATAAAGTAACACCGGCGTCAGTTGTACAACGTCCCTTGGTGAAACCATACTGTTTCTCGTGTAAGATTTTATTGGCGTTAAAATGGTTTAGCATTTGATTGAGCATTATCTTTTCAAACACCTTGCTGAACACCGGCAACACAGATACGGGCCTATAGTTATTGGTGTCTTTACTATCCCCGGATTTAAAAAGCTGTATTACCTTACTGTATTTCATTAGATCCGGGAAGACCCCTTGATCCACGCACAAATTAAATATTGAGGCTAAATACGGTGCTATAGTCTCAATAATTGAGGTACAAGCTTTGATAGACATACCCCATAGATCTTCGGTTAATTTGATCTTGATTTGCTTAAAAGCTTTTATGACTGCTATGGGGTTTATATGCTGAAATTTAAATTCATTCGGACAGGCTGAAACGTTCGCTTTCAATAAATAAATAGAAAGCAAGGGTGAGGAATTTAAGGTTTCTGTAGTTTTAAGTGGGATACTGGTAAAGAAATTTACAAATTCTTGAGCAACTTCATTGTTAGAACTCACGAGGCCACTGGAGGTGTTTAGTGTGAAGTCATTACTTCGTTTTTTATTTCTATTTGTTTCACTGTTGATAATTTTCCAAACCGTCTTTATTTTATTATCTGCTGATTTAATCTTGTTGCTAATGAACAACGATTTGGCTACCTTGCAAGCATTTTTAAAAAATTTCGAGTATGTAGCAATATATTTATTAAAAGTTTCTGTGTTGATGTAAGGCTTAAGGCCGTACAGCTCAAACAATCGTTCCCTACTTTTCCTAATACCCTGTGTTGCCCAATCACTGAAAACAAACTTTGGGCCAATAGTTTTAGTTTTCTGTTTTAAAGTATTATTGAATTCGGTGGGCACTACCGAAAAAAATTCTTCATACAATTCATTTACATTATTTAAAATATGGCCCGGTATACATAACTTATTAATTAAATTATTATTAAATTTATCCAAATTGCTGGGAGTTATTTGTCTAGTTTGTATCTGAATTCTTTGTAATTGTATATTGGACGTGAAAGCAACGGTCTGACCGCTGTGATCTGAAGGAAGGTAATTTACGATGGATTTATCTAAGTAGTCGCAGCAACAAAAAACATTATCAATACATGTAGCAGTATTTGTAGTAATTCGTGTTGGTTCTGAAAACACATTTGACAAATTAAATGATTTAAAGAGATTTAAAAATCTACTGCTATTTACATTATTCTCTAGGATATTAACATTAAATTCACCACATATAATTATTGGTTTATTACCAGTTACAAGTTTTGCTAAAGCATCTTCCATTACTGACTCAAACATAGAGTAGTTAAGGTAATTTGGGGGTCTGTAAACGCACATTATTACATGCTTATCTAGCTCAACACAAGACAATTCAATGCTATGTTCCACCGATAGATCGACTATATCATTACGAGATTTAGATTTAATACAATTCCTAACTAAGATTAATGAACCCCCACGTATCTTAGATTTCCGGTTAAAGCAACTGCCTACATTGTAATTTTCGTAATTAATTAGCATTTCATAGTCTTTTAACCAGTGTTCGGTGAAACAAACAATTTCAAACATCGTTTTTTCTAAAAACAACTCAATTTCTAGTTGCTTTGAAGAAAAACCTTGTATATTTTGATGAAATAATTTGAAGGAATTCTGCTTAGCCCCTTTTTTACATTTATCTATTTGAGAGCAAGAAGGTACCATGGTGTTGGTGAGTATAATATTAATGTTATTTGTATCTTCCGTTGTCTTACTATCTAGTTTAAATGAGCTGGAGTGAGCTCCTGAACACCCATGCCATTACTGTATGGCAATGAGATCCTACTACTAGTGGATCCTACTTGAGAGACATCTATAGTTACACAAGGATCCTCCGATGTACAGTTATTGTAAAAATGTATATTAGTGTGATTACTAATAGTCGCAGTGTTTATAATATAACTAAACTTCGACATACTATTTATGTCTGAGTGAATATTAAAAGCTAATTGCCTAGCTATTTTGTGTCTACATCTAATAGGTAGATACACCTAACCCCGTGTCGACTTAAGTTTACCAACAATAGTGTTGATATCCAGATAAATAAGTCTGTCACTATAGTGACCTACTAAAAAGTGTACATGTTTATTTAGCATATGAATATAACTGTTTTTTCTATTACTTAAATTTTCAAAATATGGAAAAGCACACAGTATGATTTTATTACAACTTAACTTTAACAACTCTGATACATAGTCGGTGATATCTTGCTTTTTAATATTAGAACTGTTACCGACACATATGTATAGTAATAGAAGTATTAGGATTACAAACATTTTGAATTACTGATGCCATAACCTGCTTGTAGGTAGACCCCGGCATACAGTAATTTTGGGTACAATAACTCAGGTTATTACTGATTAATTTACCTAGCCCTCTACCTATACTATCAGAGAACATAACTGTGTTAGGAATCGTTATAAATGTTTTTCAGTTCACGGCTTATAAAATAATTAAATGTATCAATTAGTTATTATACTTATTTTCTATTTTCATCCTGGCAACACTGACTCGCTCGCCGCTCCGTTGCGCCCTACCACCGAGTAGTGGAGGGGATTGTTAAGCGCGGGCGCAACGGCCAGTGGTGTCGAATCAGTCTTGCTGTGAAACCCGTGATATAAACACGAAAAATAAGTCGTTATCTACGAGTGCGTAAAATCCGAAATTGTGGTATAAATGCTGTTTGAAAAGAATTAAGTGGTTTAAGTGCTGTTTGAAAAAAATTAAGGTATGTACCCCGTTTTAATAAAAAGTAATGAATGTTAACCAATAATGATATTAGCGTTGTGATTATTATTTATTTTCAAACAAAAATAAATGCTTGAGAATCAATTTGGACTTTCCTTACATCTCAGAAGTGAGATAAGCGGGTTTCTGCTTCAATGGTTTTGTCTGCAAACTACCCGTTTATCCCTGCCCACAAATTTTGCTTTCTTACTCGTTTGTTTTTCTTTACTTTTATTTTCTTTAAGATCCCTAATTGATTCTCGATTTTTAAAATTTGGCATTTAATAAGAATACATTTACTTTGATGGTGCTGCAATGCTTCAAATTTTTCAATAAATTCCATGTTTCTTTTTTTTTACATAATTAGCATTATGCCATAGGTTAAGCTCTGCTAGGGCACTCCCTGGTAGCATAATTATTGGCAAGTACTTTTCATTTTAAATTACTGGGCTAGAATAGCATGTATTTTGCCTGAGCTACTAGCTTCAATAGCCATTAAATAATTTCAAGTAAGTACGGCGTACGTACGTGCATTACATTATTTAACCATAATATTAAGCCCTTCACGACCACGTTGTTATCATTTCATCATCATCTTAATCTTACCTTACCTTAAAGGTACCTTACCTTAATGGTCCCTTACCTTAATGGTACCTTACCTTAATGGTACCTTACCTTAATGGTACCTTACCTTAATGGTACCTTACCTTAATGGTACCTTACCTTAGTGGTACCTTACCTAATAGTACTTTACCTTAATGGTATCTTACCATCATGTTACCTTCCTTAAGTTACCTTATCTAATAGTATCTTAACTTAATGTTATTTTCCTTAACGTTACCTTACCTAATAATATCTCACCTTAATGGTATATTACCTTAATGTTATCTTCCTTAATGTTAACTTACCTTAACGTTACCTTACCTTCATGTTGCCTTACCTTAATGTTACTTTGCCTTGATGTTACGTTACCTTAACGTTGTCTTAATTTAATGTTGCCTTACCTCCTTAAATGTTACGTTACCTTAATGTTACCTTACCTTAACGTTACCTTACCTTAATGTTACCTTACCTTTGCCTTAATTTAATGTTGCCTTACCACCTTAAATGTTACGTTACCTTAATGTTACTTTACCCTAACGTTACTTTACCTTAATGTTACCTTACCTTAATGTTACCTTACCTTAACGTTACTTTTCTTTAATGTTACCTTACCTTAATGTTACCTTACCTTAATGTTACCATACCATAATGTTACCTTACCTTCTTAGGGTAAGAACCTTAACATTATTCTATGGTCATAAATAAGTTTCAGATTCATGAATAACACTACATCAGACGCTGTGTCGGAGGGTGAGCCTAATAACCATAACCGCGATAATATAAGCGGAGGAAGGCAGACTCCTGAGCGTGTCATAAGCGAGGGAGTGGAAGGGAGCCTACGAGAGAGGCAAATCCACAAACGCTTAGAACAAGGCCAGAGTGAGGGAGTGGATGGGAGTCTTCGAGAAAGGCAAGTCCACAAGCGCTCTTATAACTTTAATTCACGAAGCCCGAGTAGGGAGGTGTCGCGACATCAAAACTCGGCAACTTTAACGTTACTAAGTAACCCACGTACAAAAGACGGTCGTCGGCACGAAGCCCTTCACTATTGACGACAGAACTCTCAAAGATCTCGTCCACGACGTCGGATCTACAAAAGGTCGCGATATGATCATGCGAATTTGCATATAGTTCTGAGGATGAAGTACGCGGAATGAGGAGACGTCGGCGTCGGCAATCTTCTGGTAGCGAAGACGATCTTACGCATTTAAGGAAGCGACGACGTCAGCGGTCTCGGTCTCGTCACTCGCGAGTCAAGAACGTGAACAGTAATTTTAAATAAGTTTTTAGATATACTCGGTAATGTTAAAGGGTCATCGACCTCTAAGCTTTCTTTGACAAACGTCCTGCCAGAATTTGATCCAACATCCAAGGATCAAACTATAGTCACTTGGCTCACAAAGGTTGAGGAATGCGCCGAGATATACGGGTGGGATGAACGCGAAGTCATACATTTTGCACTACCGAAATTGACGGGCATAGCTAAAACATGGTACCAGGGGCTAGATACAGTACTTTACAATTGGAGTGAATGGAAAAGAAAGCTTATAGAGTCGTTTCCTTGTAGAGATGATTATGCAGAACTTTTAACAGAAATGCTGGCCAAACGCGTGCGTTATGGGGACTCACTAGAACACTATTATTATTCCAAAATTAATTTGATAAACAGATGTGGAATTAAAGGTAGGAAATCTGTTGATTGCCTACTTCATGGTATCGAGGACCGTGCTATTAGGGTCGGAGCACAAGCTGCCCAGTTTAAGGAGCCAGAAGATGTCCTTAAATATTTAAAGACCGTAAAACCAGGGCACAGCAGGGAAACTTCCGAAAAGGCAAAATCAGAACGGAAGGATCAAACTAATACGAATAAATCTAAACCTCACGATTTCTCAAGTAAAATAAAATGCCACAATTGTAACGAAGACGGCCATAAAAGTTTCAAATGTGTTAAACCGCCTAATAAATGTGCGTTTTGCGGTAGGGTAGGGCATTTAGACTTGTACTGTAGGACGAAACAAAATAATAATGTAAATGATAGGAAACCAAGTTCTGAAATTACACGAGAAAAACAAGTTGCTTTATTAGACAACAGTGAAGATACTAACGAAAAATATCTGATAGAAATTAAAGTAAATGGAAAACCATTAATCGCACATGTAGATTTAGGAAGTCAGTGTACGCTCGTTAAAGATTCTATAGCGAAAGAATTGGGTCTCGATTACCATTTTGACAAATTACCAATTTTGCGAGGTATAGGTGGTTATCATGTACAACCACTAGGAGAGGCTCACGTTGACATTTTTGTACAAGGTATAGAAGAAAAGGTTAAAATTCTTATTGTAGATAATTCAATTATAAAACACCCTGTGTTATTAGGGCACACTTTCACGGAGAAACCAAACATTACGATACCAAAGACTGCCAATCAGATTATTTTCGAGAAGCGTCCGAATTTCAAAATTTTTCTAATGTCTTGTATGGATACAAATCCTAACGAATTAGAAGCGGTACCAGTTGAAAGTCTTACTAGATTTCAGGGTACAATATTTGTGAACGGTAACGTACGAGGACAGGTTAACAAAGAACACTACTTGCTTCCTGGTGCGTATACACTTGAAAACGGTCTAGGGAAAGTTCTAGTTCATAATTTGTGCGGCAACGAACTTACATTGCAAAAGGGATCACTCGTAACACGTGCTGTCTCTGTAACTCATAGTTTAGACGTGCTACCTGTGTCTTTTGATGATAAAATGGTAAAAGAATCTGGACATTGCGACGAACAACAACAAAAAGATAAAGCTAGATTCGACTCCAAAAGAAAAAGGAAACATGATTATACAGTGGGCGATCTCGTAAAAAAAAGAGAGATTCCTAGCGACGGAAAATCAAAAAAACTACTTAATAAATATCAGGGTCCTTATCGCGTAACTAAACTGCATGTTTCCTCCGAAAATTCTGATGATGGCGTTATATCTCAAAATGATGATTGGAAATCTGATAGCGATTAAAAGCGTAATTTTGTTTCTCTTTTTGGACCTCTTTTACCTATCTATTAACCTTAGTTACACGCTTGGTCAAACCAAATATTAAAAAACGTTAAAAAAAGTTGTTAATTTACTTACATTAAGATGCCTAGATTTAGATACCTGCCTAGATTTAGATACTGCCTAGATTAAGATACCTGGTTAAGATAGTTTAAGTTGTCTAGACTAAGATAGGTATTTGCCTTCGTAAAACTTATCATTCATAGTTGTTTACTTAAACTGCATTATGTTAATGTACCTGCGAGTACATATGTGTGATAAAATAACGAATAACTGAATTATTTACAATTGTTCACTGTTGTATAAGATTCCTTTATCCGTTATGCTTCAGTTTTGCTTTTTTTTTTAAATCAAGTTATTTAAATAATTCAATTGATTTTGATTGATTGAATTAGATAAATGACTACTTAAATTATCAGTAACTTAAAGCGAAGGGACTCGCTAAAACTGCAGGATGACCGAGCTGTTAGGAATCGTTATAAATGTTTTTCAGTTCACGGCTTATAAAATAATTAAATGTATCAATTAGTTATTATACTTATTTTCTATTTTCATCCTGGCAACACTGACTCGCTCGCCGCTCCGTTGCGCCCTACCACCGAGTAGTGGAGGGGATTGTTAAGCGCGGGCGCAACGGCCAGTGGTGTCGAATCAGTCTTGCTGTGAAACCCGTGATATAAACACGAAAAATAAGTCGTTATCTACGAGTGCGTAAAATCCGAAATTGTGGTATAAATGCTGTTTGAAAAGAATTAAGTGGTTTAAGTGCTGTTTGAAAAGAATTAAGGTATGTACACCGTTTTAATAAAAAGTAATGAATGTTAACCAATAATGATATTAGCGTTGTGATTATTATTTATTTTCAAACAAAAATAAATGCTTGAGAATCAATTTGGACTTTCCTTACAACTGAATGATAACAATCAATACTATCAGGTGATACAAAATGACTAATCTCAGTCTGTACTACTTGTGAATCATAAAGTGTAATGACAGGTATTTTATCTTGGCTAATGGTACAGTCCAGAACACTCACAGCCCGAGACGGGTCCTCCGTTGCCTCAGGCTGGAGGGCTGCAGGACTGTTTTCATTCCGACAAGTACAATGAGTGTTGCTGAGAGTCAGCAAGTCCACTTTGTCTACCAACTCATTAGTGGCTAGAATATGCTCCTTAATTTGGTTTTTAGAACTTTCATATTTATTATATACAGATTTTAGTGACTTATTCAGTCCCTCAATTTCAGATTGTAAGCGCTGAGTGTCTATTTCATAAATATTTTTACTGTCTTCCAGTTTAATCTGATAGTTATTTAATCTACTAACAAGAGAAACACGTTCTTTCCTTAATTGGATATTTTTGGAATAGTGCTTTTGTTGTTTCTTGTACTTATTACATTTTTTAATGATTTTATTCAATCTTGCATATTTCTTAATTTTATTTTTACTAATTTTATGGTAGGAATTCTGTTTCAGTAAGGAGTCCTCTGTTAGGTCTATTGTTATGATGGAATGAGGGTTACAATTTGTATTTACTAATTCATTATACAAATGGTCAGTTTCTATAGCCTGAGTATGATCCTTTTCCTTTTTCAAATTTAAAAGTTTAGCATTAGCATGGATTAATTCATCCTCTAGGTCCCTAATTTTACACAAAGCCTCCTCATACAAGTTACTACAGCTGTTGAACCCATCCGTGACCACCCTCAGTTGATCCCGTTCACTGACAACATTCAAGTAATCCTGATGAAGGTCTACTAGCTCCCTCTTTAAGCTGGAGTTTTTGATATTAACGTTATTGACCTCCTCCTCACTGTCATCTATCTCCTGTAATAGTTGTTGGCATTGGAGTTTTGAGTCCTTAAGTTCTTGGAGGGCCGTTCTCAATTTTAGCTCCATATCCTGAGCAGTAGCCTTACGGGTCATCACAGGCATGGTTTCCGGATTGGTTACTGAAAATTGGAAATAAGGAAACGGTGAGAACTAATACGATAGACTAATGAAGAAAATTAAGAGATGAAAGGCAGGAAAAAATAAAAAATACAAAAAAGGGAAAACATTTACGTTACTCAAACATATGAGGTAGGCTGTTGTATTTGCTTGAAAAGATTGATATTAACTAACTGAATATTCAATTTTATTGCTGTAATAAGATTTTATTATCTTAGGATTTTACTTTTTCATAATTATGTGGGTAGATTGCCTAGACTAAAAGCTTGAAGATTATTAAAATATTACTTCAAGACGCTAATGTAATAACTAGTATGAACTTTATTTAATTAATATTTAAAAGATTGATGTATGCAAAGTTTAAATCGTTAAAGTTTTACTTTTTACAAACTGACATTTGTCAACAAAGCGATCTATCCATTTCAAGGTACTAAATCAGCAAAAAGAAAAACTATATTAGAATTGGCGAAGAAAAAGAGTTAAAGGGACGATTGTGTGCTATTATAATATAAAAGTAAACAAATACTCCCCGTATATATCCGTATTAATCCGTAGTTAGTCCGTCAGCTGTTGTTTTTTAGGTTACCGGTACTGTCGTATAGTCGTATAACCGAATACTTTATTATCTACCAGGAAAACAACTTTCCTGAGTATTTACACATAAATGTGTAAATACTCAGGAAAGTTGTTGTGATAAGTTATCAATTATAATTACACCTTAATTACTAATTAAATTATTTTTTTAAATACGGAACAAAAATTTCACATGTCACTCGGGCAGAGTTGCCACTTTTTTTTTTCCTGAATGTGTTTCAGAGTTGTTAAAGTTGAATTGTAACAAAATTATATTGTGTGCTTTTCCATATTTTGAAAATGTAGGTACTAGAAAAAACAATTATATACACATGTTAAATAAACATGTACATTTCTTAGTAGGTCACTATAGTGACTAACTTATATATCTTGATATCAACACTTTTGTTGATAAACTTACGTCGACCCGGGATAACGTGTTTCTACGTTTAAGATGTAGACACAAAATAGCTAGGCTATTAGCTTTTAATATTCACTCAGACATATTATGTAGTATGTCGAAGTTTAGCTATATTATTAATACTGCGACTATTAGTAATAATACTAATGTACAGGTGACTTTAAATGAGTATAGCATTAGTGCTATAAATGTTTACAAACGTTGTACTGAGGAGGATCCATGTGTTACCGTGGAAAATTCTCAATTAGGGTGTAGTAGTGATAGGGTCTTGTTGTCTAGGGATGGCACTGGAGTCTCTGGCCTCACTCCAGATATTAATAGTAATTTAAACTAGGAAGTGAGACAACAGAACCATTAACAATATTGTTAATCCTACCAACAGCAAGGTAACTTCTTGCACTCAATTAGTTAGTAAAAAAGGGCCACAGCAGAACACTTCAAAATTATTCCACCAAAAAATCCAAGGCATTTCTTCCAAATGATTAGAAATTGAATTGTTTTTAGAAAAAAGTATGTTTGATATTATTTGTTTTACTGAACATTGGCTAAAAGATTACCAAATGCTTATTAATTATGATAACTATACGGTGGGTAGCTGCTTTAACCGTAAATCGATGCTGCGTGGAGGTTCCTTAACATTAATAAAAAATTGTGTTAAATATAAGCAACGCAATGACATAGTAGGTCTCTCGGTTGAACATTGCGTCGAACTGTCCTGTGTTGAGCTGGATAGGCATGTAATTATGTGTGTGTACAGACCCCCAAATTATCAAAACTTTTCCTTATTTGAATCAATAATGGAAGATGTACTTTTTTTTTTTCGGATTGGAAATCATCAAATGACTCCTCCCGCTCTGGGCTGAGCAGGAGGGAGTGTCAGACTTTTACTGACTAAAACCCATCCATGTTCCTTCATCGCCCTTTGTGTTCCGGGGCCACGGTATCTCTTTCGAACAGTCCCGCAGCCCCGGCAGGCATCGGCCCTTGCGGACCCCTTCCTGTTGCTGACATCTCTTTGAGGCGCGCGTGGAACACGAACGCGCCGTCAACACGGCCTGTCGTCAAAAGACGGATGGACGGCGAGCTAGCCCATAGCTCGCCGTCCACAAGCCCGCGCCTGCGGTGGCCGGGGGCCACGTGGTGGCCCCCGGCCGCACGACGCCTGGTGCGTCTCCCGCGGCGGCTGGGACGTGAGGTTCTCTCCCTCTCACGTTCCGCCGCCTCCTTCGCTAGCATGACTGCTTCGCAGAAGGAGGCGACAGCGTCCCATTCCGTCTCGCTCCGGGCCATGGAATGAACCAAGGCTGGACGCGAGAGGTTGCCGCCGCCGGTCGCCGCTGCGAGGACACGGCGGTGCTCCGCCCACGTGGGGCAGACCTCCACCGTGTGCTCCACCGTGTCCTCCGGTCGATCCTCACAGTGGTAACACCCGGGCGTTTCCTCCCGCCCGATCCGGTGCAGGTACTTCCCGAAACAACCGTGTCAGGTGAGGACCTGCGTCAGGCGGAAGGTGAGGACGCCGTGGCGCCTCTCAAGCCACTCCTCAAAAGATGATGATGATGGAAGATGTCCTGGCAAATTTTTCAGCCAGTAATAAATCTGCAATTGTTTGTGGTGATTTCAATATCAATATTTTAGAAGAAAATTCAAATAGCAATCGGTTATTAAATCTTTTTAAATCATTTGCCTTGACCAATATTTTTATAGAACCTACTAGAGTCACTCTAGCTTCTGCTACTAGTATAGATAATGTTTTCTGCGATTGTGATAACTTAGATAAAGCAATATTAAATTGTCTGCCATCTGACCATAGCGGACAAACTGTAACTTTCAGGTGTAACACACCATTGCAAAAAGTTGAGATTAAATTTAGACCAATAACTACTAGCACATTAAATAGGTATAATACTTCCCTACAGAACAAGTTAAGTGTCATGAGTCATCATATAGACGAAAATAATATAAATCAATTGTATGATAATTTCTTTTCAATAGTTCACACTGAATTCAACAAAACATTTGAAAAGAAGACAAAAAGTATTTGCCCTAAATTTATATTTAGTGATTGGGTATCAGGAAAAGTAGGGAAAGACTGTTTGAGCTTTATGGCCTTAAGCCTTATACAGCGTGTAACAGAAAGGGTATAATCATATGGAATACTGTGGAACAGACCATCAAACTGAACAACTTTCTCTAAGGGACCACCATCGAAATCGTAAAAAAATTGTCAGCTGTCCTATACAAAATTTCAATACCTACTCGACCCAAATGTATGGGACAGCTGATTATTTTTTTACGATTTCGATGGTGGTCCCATAGAGAAAGTTGTTCAGTTTGATGGTCAGTACCACAGTATTCCATATGATTATACCCTTTCTGTTACACGCTGTATAAACACTGAAACTTTCAACAAGTATGCTAAGTATTCAAAAATGTTTAGAAATACATGCAAGGTTCCTAAAGCCCTGCACATTAGCAACAAGATCAAAGCTGCTGAAAATAAAATAAAGACAGTTTGGAAAGTCATAAATGATGAGACCAACAGGAAGAAAATACGTAACACTAGCTACACATTAGATACAATATGTGGTCCTAAAACCTCTAATCAGGAAGTAGCTCAAGAATTTGTAAATTTCTTTACCGATATACCGTTAAAAACTACGGAGGCTCTAAATTCCTCAGCTGAAGTCTCAATTGGTTTATTAAAGGCAAACGTGTCTGGATGTCCGGCTGAATTTAAATTTAAACACATAAACCCTATGATAGTTATTAAAGCTTTCAAAATCAAACTGACCGAAGATCTATGGGGAATGTCTATCAAAGTTTGTACAACCATAGTTGAGACTATAGCACCATACTTAGCGTTAATTTTGAATTTGTGTGTAGACCAAGGAGTTTTCCCTGATTTAATGAAATACAGTAAAGTCATACCTCTTTTCAAATCCGGGGACAGTAAAAATACTAATAATTATAGACCTGTATCCGTGTTGCCAGTTTTTAGCAAGGTTTTTGAAAAAGTGATGCTGAATCAAATGCTCAATCATTTTAACACCAACAGAATCCTACACGATCAACAGTATGGTTTCACCAGGGGACGTTGTACGACTGACGCTGGTGTACCCTTATTAAAGCACATATTTACTGCGTGGGAAGAGTCCCAAGACGCCATAGGATTTTTTGTGATCTCTCCAAAGCATTTGATTTCGTAAATCACGAGACATTACTCTTGAAACTTGAGCACTACGGACTAGGTAAACTTGCACTTAGTTTGGTAAAATCTTATTTGAGTGATAGACAACAACATGTTCAAATAAATGGTGTCAATTCACAGGGTCTAAAAGTAAAAAATGGGGGTTCCGCAAGGCTCAATATTGGGTCCTTTTCTCTTTCTAGTATATATAAATGATCTACCCTATTTATCAAAAAACCAACCTCAAAATATGGTGTTATTTGCTGATGACACTTCCCTAATTTTTAAGATAAATAGACGGGTCCAAAATCTAGATAACGTGAATAATGCCCTACTTCAGGTCCATAATTGGTTCACAGCAAACAATTTAGTATTAAACGAAAAAAAGACTAAATGCATAAGATTTGCTTTACCGAATGTTAAAAGTAGTGATTGTGATATAATATTGAATAAAGATAAACTAGAATTCGTAGATAAAACGGTTTTCCTGGGGATTACGCTTGATTCAAGGCTACAATGGAGTTCTCATCTAACATCTCTTGCGGGGCGACTAAGTTCAGCAGCGTATGCTATTAGAAAAATCCGTCAATTTACTGATGTAGATACCGCTAGACTGGTCTATTTTAGTTACTTTCATAGTATAATGTCTTATGGCATTTTGTTTGGGGACGGGCTGCAGACATTCAGTCTATATTTATTCTGAAAAAAAGAGCCATCAGAGCCATATATAATCTTCGTAGGTGCGATTCTCTAAGGGAACTGTTTAAGGACATTAACATCATGACGGTACATTGTCAATACATCTATGAAAACATAATGTACGTAAGAAAAAATCTGCATCTTTTTAGTAAAAGAGGTGACAGACACAATTACAGTACTAGAAATACGGACCAATTAGTTCAGCCAGGCTTCAGGCTCGCTAAAGTAGACTCATCTTTCATGGGGTACTGTTTGAGATGCTATAATAAAATTCCACAAAGTATTTTTGAACTCAATGAGACGAAATTTAAAACATGCATTAAACGCACATTTAACTAACTTAAGCAAGCATATTACAAGTTGGACGATTATATCGCTGATAAAAATGCTTGGCTCAATGCCGGTCCTGCTCCACAAGGACAGGGATGCACAAATTGATAACATTAAATAGTACTGTTGGAGCCGCTGAAGATTGTACAACTATTTTTGCATTGTATAGATTCAATCTCTTTAGTATTATATAAAGCCCATATTGTGTGAGTACTATGTACTAGAAAGCTACCATTTACTGGAAACCTACGTCCTTTCTTGACTTGAATGTGCCCTGGCGGTTGAGAGTATGTCATGCTCACTCAAATGTCTCGCTGATGGTGGCGCGTGTGTCGTATCATTTAGTTCCCTTCAAAATGGTTGAGTTGAATGGTGCTGATCTATGCGTGATGTTCGTGAACGGGCGCTGTCAGTGTGACTGGTCATCTCTTAGTTGCCACGGCTTATTTGAATTTTTTTTTTTTTTTTTTTAAATGTCTTTTTTGTTTTTACTGTGGACACTTTTAATGTGCACATCTTGCTACATCGTTCTCACATAGTGTACCATCTCAACATGAATGATATAACCAAGGTTTTGTAACAATATGCTGATTTAAAAGAGTGTCCATGGAGTTTCTTGCCCGTTCTTCTCCATAGAGATCTACGCTAGGGAATGGGCAACTACAGTACTTTCACAGTTTTTGTGCCTTGTGACTGGGACTGCAGCTACATTTAATTGTTATCTTTGTTTAGACAATTGCTGCAAAGTGCTTGTAAGTGGCCTACTTGAAATAAATGCTTTGATTTTGATTTTGATCTCAAAAAAGCGTTCGACACCGTAAGTCATGAATTGCTACCTAAAAAGCTAGAAACCATCAAAATTAACGGCAGTGCCCTAAAAATATTCCAGTCCTATCTAAAAAACAGGTCGCAGTTAGTTAAAACGGATAATAATTTTCAAAGTGGCACATGGTTTATTTCAATCAAGATATTTACATTATTCACAAACTAAAAATCTATAATCTATAATAGTAATAAAAATATGTACAAGTATCAAAAGGGTTACAGGGCATCAAAAAATTCGTCCTCATCGCTGTCAACAGGAAAAGTGCCCAGAAGGCTGGCAGCATTGCCACGTTGTATGGCAATGCTGATTCTTTGGCCAAAAAATAGGCCCGCCCTCTGGTCACGTAAAGAGTCGACCAACCGCTTGGCGATTTCCCGAAATACTAGGTGGCACATTACCTATAACGTGTGGAGTTCCCCAGGGATCAATCTTGGGGTCCCTGCTCTTTTTGATCTACATAAATAATATTCAGGAAATTCAACTACATGGCCATCTTACTCTATAAGCAGATGACACTTGTTTATTTTATTTCGGACCTTCCATTTATGATTTAGTTTCCCAGGCTCAAGACGATTAAAATACCCTTTTTTCATAGTTTCATCATAACTTATTAACAATAAATATTTCTAAAACGTGCTATATCTTGTTTAAAGCAAAAAATAAAATAGTACCTCCACATAATCAATTATTTATGAACAATAAACCCCATAAAGCAAAAATCATGTGACAAATATCTTGGCCTAAGAATTAAGAGATTAAGAGTTCTCTAACGTGGACTGTTCACTTGGATCATATAAAAACAAAGCTTACGTCATTACTTGGATCCCTTCGAAACATAGTTCGATTTACTCCACATAGATTGCGTCACACCATCTATAACGCCTTAGTAAAACCACACTTACTATACCTGGTTGAAATTTGGGGCAGTGCCGCCAAGACGAAGCTAGCAAGTCTCCAAGTTGCACAAAACAAAATAATAAAAATGATTTTCAACTACTATTTAACATCAACAAGCAAAATCTATGAAGAAACCAAAATAATGAACATTAGATAGTTATATATTTACAATACACTCAACAAAAGTATACTAACTAATTTATCGTTTACTAAAGTGAAACAAGTAACCCAACGTAGCATTCGCCGAGCTAGTTTTCTGATTTTCCCGAAGATAAGAACTAAATTTGGCAAAAAAATATTAATTTTTGAAGAAACACAATTGTACAACAAAATACCCTCATGTATTAAAAAGGTACACTCATTCAATGCATTCAAAACTCTATTAGCTGAATACTTAATCACAAATAACACTCTTTCTAAAATCTGAGTTCATTGGATGGGTGTATCATAATATAATAATTGCTACCGTGACGTCTGTGACGAACTTTAAATACAACTAATTTTAAGCATTGTTCTCATGTAAGTGACTTTGTGTCTTTTTTGGGAATAAAGTATCTTTAAACCTAAACCTAAAAGAAAAGCCTCGTCATCGTTGACAGAATTTAGAATAGTTTGCCAACCTTATTTATTCTACTGGCTACATTTATAACAGACTAACCATCGATGCAATGTGTCCCATTAATTAGTCTTATAGTACATCCAATATTATTTGTTAAATAAATAAATGTATGGAATAATATTGATTTAAATAAATTTTAATTGATTGCCGAGCGCACACTTGCACCATCTAGGCGCCGCTAGGTGATCGAATGTTTTACTTTGTACACTAGAGGTCGCTATCTACCTCGATGACAAACTTATGATTTATAATTGTTACGAGAGGAAGTTTGAAAGTGGCGCCTGTTACAGAAAAATTGAAAGGGAATCGTTTATCTTGGTATGGATATGTATTGAGGACGGATGCAACGCATGTGACTAAAAGAGTGATGGACATGAATGTTGATGGCTGGACAGGAAGGCCAAAGAAAAGATGGATGTATTGTGTGAAGACTGATATAAAATAGAAAGGAGTAAATGATGCCGTGACGTCCGACAGGGGAGAATGGAAGAAGAAAACGTGTTGCGCTGACCCCAAGTAGAATGGGATAAGGGCAGGAAGATGATGAAAGTTGTAACAATATGTCATCAACACATACATTTTAGTTTTTATTGCAAATACTACTTTCATGTATGGCTTTATTGATAGGATATAGAAAAAAAAGCAATAATACTAGTAATATTTTAATTGAGTTTGAGTAAAGTTGACGTCGTTTCGAAGTTCGGCGGCCAAAAAGGAAAGTTTTGTATTAAGAAAGAACTGCCTAAAGCTATCAAAAGTAACTACGGACAAACTTCTATAAACTATATCCGAATGGAGAAATTTACTAACGCAAAAGGAGCCTATTAACTCGCGACTTAAATAGTTTCGTTTCTTAAGAACTTGGGAACACCGACGCAGGCAGGGAATTCCACTCCTTGGCTGAGCGCATAATGAAAGATGTAGCAAAGCGCTTCGTGCGAATATGTGGAACATCGACAAGGTATAAGTGATATGATAACCTGCAGTAGGTCTGGACTCCCGATGGAAGAAGGGACATGGTGGAAGGACCTCGTGGAGCTCTTGGGCACACTCACCGAAGTACAGTCTGTAAAAGACCGACAAACATGCAGCTTTGCGGCGGTGGGTCATGCTATGAAGCTTGGTACCCACCAGCTTATCGTCACCAATAAGCCTCTTGGCTCTGCGCTCAATTGACATTGCCGGACCGGACTTGAGTTTTATATGAGACTAAAAGCTGTCCGTGGCTTGAAGTAACGCTTAACCTTATTTAGGATACCCAGCATTTTTGCTGCAGTTTGAGCCTTCGATTCAATGTAGGCACTGAAGTTTAGATTCGCACTCAACTTCGTGCCAAGAAGCTCGAGGCTGTCAGTAACTGGTACAGATGCACCCCGGAAAGTTGAAGCCAGATTGAACGGACTCCTGGTGGTGAACAGGCACACTTCTGTTTTGGTGGCGTTAAAAATAACCATATTTTCATCACCCCACTTGGAGACAAGACTTGAGGTTGAATTTGTTGTTGGCCTCTCTCAATGAACGCACTACCTCACCGCTGACTTTTGCACTGCATGCATCACTCTCCACGATAGTGCTGTCGTCTGAATACTCAACAATACCAGGAACAAGAAGGTCATTGATGTGCAGGTAAAGTGTCGCAGAGAGAACAGATCCCTGAGGAACTCCAGCATCAATAGCAATAAGGTCAGAGGAGCAGTCATCAAAGACCACTCTAATCAACCGTTCACTCAGGAAGTCAGCAGCAAAACTCAACGGGAACGCCGTATGCAGGAAATTTGCTCAGCAGACTTGCGTGCCATACCCTGTCGAAAGCCTTCGAGATGTCCTGCGGCACGGCAAGGACTCCGCCGTGTTTCTCGATGGCTTTGCCCCAGCAGTGGGCAACAAACACCAAAAGATCCCCGGTTGATCACAGTGGCGTGCAGTGGTTCTTCACGGAGGGTAGGCCACGCATACTAAATTACTGACACCCAAAAAAAAAAACTCTGCAACATCACAGCGTCGCTCTACTTAGGATGACCCTCAAAGTAGTCACATCTAGTCATCTATTGATATATTCAGTCACCCTTCCGGGACCCCCGCACCCGCCCCTGGTGTTTTTAGTAAGGTTATGAGAAACAACACCATCTAGCTTAAACATCAGGAATTTCAATGGCATTCAGTCAATACAAAAACGAAGGTAGAAGCTTCGTTAAAAAAAATCTTAAAAATAAAACAGAGTGCGCTGTCAACAAAAAAATAAAATTACCTAAAATTACCATGGTATAGTTTAGTTTTGGAATATTAGAAAAAAACAATTTGAAAATAAGCCTGTAAAAACCAAAGTTATAAATACAAGAACTCACCACATTATTCAAAGTTCAAATCACGATTTTCTGACAATGCAAACAGAAGAAAGATTCATTTGAAATGACGAGTACGAGATGTATTTTGGGTTAATTCTCGTAATTCGGGTACCTTTACCTTTAGACACAACTTGAATCTTATCATTAAACGGTTGTGAATACTTACTGTTTTTAACTTATAACAAACACACATTATCAGAGCAAACTTCACAACAGAACACCATTTTTAAGTAAATAAACAAATACAACAAATAATATTTACACTACTGTACGTTTCAAAGCGAATTACAACCGTCAGATATTATAAAAAGCAAAACATTCAAGATCGCGAAATTTTGCTTGTCACATGAAACAAATATGGCTTACAACTTTCTAAGAAAAATATAATTGCTACTTTGTCGATAAAAAACACTACCAAATGTAATTGCATCACTGCATACCGTTTTAGCCAGATAATACTTTGTGGCCAATCAGTGGCCAGCTACACTCGCAGGATTTGAACCCCCAATCTATCTATGATCTGTACATGTGTGCCGTTCATACACACGAAAATATGCATCAGTGTGCGTAAATTTATCAATGGAAATTAGGCCGGCGGTGTCGTTGCCTAGAAGAGCTGGGAGCGAGCGTCGTAGTATTATTATCAGTTACGTCACACGAGCGCGACAAGTTGCTATAAGTATTATAACAGGAGTTTTAATTTTTTTTAATATTTTGCATTATTTTATTACATAGTTATAATAAATGCATTTGTTGCGTTGTTGGTAGGAATGGTAAGGTAGGCTAGGCCTAATTGCCTCTATGGACGGCACGCCCCTGGTTGATCATCCCCGGCGAAAACCATACCGACGGCCACGGTAACATTTCTGGCATTAAAAAATTCTATCTCTTTTTCACAAACTCCTGGCACCGGAGAGTCCACGCGGTCTCTTTCATTATTGCAACTTTCAAAAGACTTGCCTGAAAAAAATAATTAAAACTGTTGTGAAAGAAAACTGCTGGAATTCCGTAAGCACCTATAATACGGATTGGATCGAACAAATTTGCATATTCTTATTCTTCTAAAACTTTAGGAAAAATGTAAATAATGAAATAAACATGATTGTCATTTTCGTGTGGAATGCTAAGAATGCGGCCACAAATGCTTTTATATCAATTTTCAAGCATATAGTATATGCTATACTTACACTTTGTACTACACTTACAATTGTCATACCATATACCATTTATCATCCTTTTTTATTGATTTGTTTATTTATACTCAGCGAATCGATCTAAATACGATTCGTTTTCATTATATTTGCTGAAATAAAATTAATTTTCAATGTTGCGACATGTACGTCAGATTTGCCAAACTGACGTACATTCTTTCTGTCATAGAGTTTCTTACTAGCTTAGTCTATGATGAATACTTTTTGGTTTATCTAATCTAAATTATATTTTTCAATGTTTAGCTGAAATATTGTATTTTATAGATAATAATGATTGTTTACTAATAACTTAATTTTAAATTATATTTATAAATTCTTTACGCACTCATGGTTTTATGAAGTAAGTCTGTTATGTCCTGGCCGACTACACTTGTCAGATGAGATGAATATATGGCCGCAAGAAGAAAATCTGAGATTCAAAAATGGAAGGAGACTACTGGAAAAACGAGCTGACGAAGAGTGGAGAGGAGACTAGACGGGAGAACGTTTCTTGAATGTGAGACTGAAGGAATTCTTAAAATTGGATACAAGACAGATTCTTGAAGGTGATCCATCTAAAGATACACCTGGGACTTCTATTCCCAATCTTATTATTAAAAACTGTCGTTGTGCCATCCCTGCTGATCATCTCGCGGAGCTGCCCTGGGTCTAAAAGCTGGTGATCCATCTCTAAAGATCTACCAGGACCTCAACTCCTGTTCTTACAAACGCCGCCTTCAAGTGGAGCAGACCTGATACATCGTCCTAAATCTCCACCTCTACATTTCATCGTGCTTCAAAACGTACTTAATCGTGTAAAAAAACTCAGAAACTGCTTCCAGAGTGCGGGTTTGATACGTCTTTTTTGTAAATACTTGTATTTTTTATCTCATTTGTATAACCATCCATATCTCTATTAAATTTTTAAATGTACAAGTCTACTCTTATCCTTTAATTATTAACAGGAACTAGTAGATTTGTTACAGTTTGGCGCCCAACGTAAAATCAATTCTAGATCTCATTAAATCTTCTCAAAATTCAAAAAAAAAATACTTATACAAGAGATTATATTTGGTATGTAATTATTTCCTATTATTATCATACTTCATCACTTCATCATTTACTTGACACTTCTTCGTACTGAACATCACCTTATACTACACCCCCACACACATTACTTTTACCCTCTGGTAATTGTCATCCATTCTTCGCTTGTGGAGTGTTCTTAAAACCATTCGTGGTCACTTACAAGTTGGGGTTTGGCTTACTCTACGACGTACTATAGGAGAATATCCTATAGACGTTGCCACCTACACATAACTCTATTAATACCTCACTACCCTGCACCCCACACACTTGTACACCACTGCGGTTACTTCCGGGTAATCGTACCCAGTCTTCGCTTGTAAGTGTTCTTAAAACCACTCGTGGTCACTTATAAGTTGGGGGCTGGGATACTCTACGATGGCTGCAGGACAATATCTTGTGGTCGTTTATACAACTATAACTAAACATTTACGTAATTATTCATCATATTATTTTAATTTTGGCATCATAATTTGTCAGATTTGTTATTTAAGTGTTGCTAGGTAACTTGAACAGTGCGACGCGGATCTTTTTACGATTTGGAGTGGCGCTGCTTGTATAGAAAACATACATAAATCTGGTACATTTTTCTTAGTTCCTATTTTTCCCGTCAATACATTTATTTGTGTTAGAAACTTTTTCGTTTTTAACAATAACTTCACGCTTATAATTCTCCAGGGTTAGGTAGAAGTATATCTCTATCTTAAAATTGTTTCATCTTTTGTTGTAAATTCATGACACTATGACAGATGAGGTTTCTCCTATTGTTGTGACTCCTTCACAGTAAAGCCCGATAATTTATAGCCCTCATTTCCCTCACTTCTTCTTCTTTCTTCCTTCTCTATCCTCCCATGCTTTAAACTTTAAGTTAATTCTATTTAACTTCAAGAACTTAGGCTCAGACTTTGAGTTCCTTAACTGGAACTCCCTCTTTCTATTCGTTGACCTCCTAAAGTCACGATATCCCTCTTTTGTCTCGATGACTCACTATGTTCTCGAAGTACAACCTTTGACTTAATGTCTACCTGTGACTTAATGTCTACCTTTGGCATGAAAGTCTACCTTTGACTAAGGTCCCTCTTTTACTCCTTGACCCTCTTCTTCCCCTTATTTACTCTTCTACCCTGTTTAGCTTTCGGACCCTCTTTAGTTCTCTCTAACCAGTTTTACCTTCTTTTGCTATCTTTTACATGAATTTTTTATCCTTCGTATTATACTCATGATTCATCTCTTCTTCTTTCTTTCTTCTAACTGTAGAGTTCTTTTCGGCCTATTAAATAAACTGTAACAAATCTACTAGTTCCTGTTAATAATTAAAGGATAAGAGTAGACTTGTACATTTAAAAATTTAATAGAGATATGGATGGTTATACAAATGAGATAAAAAATACAAGTATTTACAAAAAAGACGTATCAAACCCGCACTCTGGAAGCAGTTTCTGAGTTTTTTTACACGATTAAGTACGTTTTGAAGCACGATGAAATGTAGAGGTGGAGATTTAGGACGATGTATCAGGTCTGCTCCACTTGAAGGCGGCGTTTGTAAGAACAGGAGTTGAGGTCCTGGTAGATCTTTAGAGATGGATCACCAGCTTTTAGACCCAGGGCAGCTCCGCGAGATGATCAGCAGGGATGGCACAACGACAGTTTTTAATAATAAGATTGGGAATAGAAGTCCCAGGTGTATCTTTAGATGGATCACCTTCAAGAATCTGTCTTGTATCCAATTTTAAGAATTCCTTCAGTCTCACATTCAAGAAACGTTCTCCCGTCTAGTCTCCTCTCCACTCTTCGTCAGCTCGTTTTTCCAGTAGTCTCCTTCCATTTTTGAATCTCAGATTTTCTTCTTGCGGCCATATATTCATCTCATCTGACAAGTGTAGTCGGCCAGGACATAACAGACTTACTTCATAAAACCATGAGTGCGTAAAGAATTTATAAATATAATTTAAAATTAAGTTATTAGTAAACAATCATTATTATCTATAAAATACAATATTTCAGCTAAACATTGAAAAATATAATTTAGATTAGATAAACCAAAAAGTATTCATCATAGACTAAGCTAGTAAGAAACTCTATGACAGAAAGAATGTACGTCAGTTTGGCAAATCTGACGTACATGTCGCAACATTGAAAATTAATTTTATTTCAGCAAATATAATGAAAACGAATCGTATTTAGATCGATTCGCTGAGTATAAATAAACAAATCAATAAAAAAGGATGATAAATGGTATATGGTATGACAATTGTAAGTGTAGTACAAAGTGTAAGTATAGCATATACTATAAGCAATAGAAAAAAAGCCTAAGTGCATTGAAGCCCCATACCCCATAGTAAAAGTAAAATTATGTTTTTGTGTTTAAATTTGTACAGAAGGGTTAAAATCATGAGTGCGTTAGGAAATATTGTACTTAAAATAGCAATGTGGATATTTCAAATGCATCAAAGAAAGAATAAGAGACAAAAACATAACTTGAACGTAGAAGAGAGACACAAACGTAATTAAGGCATCTCTTCTATACATACGCAATTGTGCTATTCCATAGAACACGGCCACAATCACCATGAGGGTTTTTTTCTATGTAGGTACCCAATAATGAAAATTAAATTAGTAATTAAAATGACTTAATTAAGTACAAACTATATTATTATGTTTTTTGAACTAAATCGGTTTAGTTAAAAAAACTTAATAAACGATATTGATAATTATGACTAAACCTTATAGGCAAAAATGTTATTTCATTACAAATCAGATGACCACCGCAGCTACCAAACTCCGCGTTCCGCCGACTAGTGGCCGAACGGCGCTAGCACGCTCTCCCCGCGCCCGCGCACCCCGCTACTCGCGAGGAAAGAGGGCGCGACGGCGATTATGGCTTTATTCTTCGTTTAAAACGTAGTGCTTACAATTGTGGCTTTTTAAAAAACCTAATTATTTGAAAACCTGCACCGTTTTTAACTGTTTTGTTGAACTAGTTATATGTGGTATGATAAGCTGAATTTAAGTATGCAATAAAAAAAGAAAGCCCTTATGTTCGTTAGGGAACTATTCGTAGGGTTCGACGGTATTATTTACACACATCAACAGAATCTAGGGATACCTTAATCCTAAATTATTTACGAATTTATGGTTTAAAATCTTTTTAGTTTCCATAAAAAGTTTATCTAAAGGTTGATACCTCTTTTATTCTGTTTTCAAAATTTAAAATGTAAAAGTATGTGTAAGTAATGTGTAAGTTTAAAATGTAGATAGAAAAAACAACAGAAATAACAAATTACGGCGGCAAAATTGTTAGTAATTCATTACGTTAAGGAAAATTAAAATTGTGTTATTAATATTAATTGAAGTGGGTGTGCGTGTGCTATGAATGAACGCTTCTTGGCCCACTTACTGTGCGAGCACTAGCAAGTAGGTAAGCAGATAGCTAGGTATGCAGGTACTTGTCGGAGCGCAGGTGAATTAAAGTAAAAGGCGAATAAGCTTAAAGCGGGTACTATATTACGATTAAACATCTATGCGTACAAGCAGGTGAACAAAGCAGAAATATGAATGACCGTCGACATCGTCAAGACACAATATTTATACTACGCGGTAAACAATTTACGTCATTATTAGGCACGGCTTCAACGCGTGCGTCCTCGTCCGAGACAAAAGGATCGCGCGCGCCGGTTGTCCGTGTGCGCGCCTCGCTACGCACACATAGTAGAATCCTTATCTTAGAGGCGGGGTTTAAAAGGTGGCGTGATCTTTGGTGCTGCGTTCTAGTGTGCGAGTTTACTTGCCTACTCGCCACACCACTCCCCTGGTGAGTCGTAGCCTAGCTACGGACGATAGTAGTCTGGGAATCTGACTGTGCGTCCGCTCCTAGTCTTCTTCACTGTGACCTGGTCTTCTGGATGTTGCTGATGTGACGTCACGACGGGCTGTTCATTTGCTAAATATGCTGGTTTTAGCCGGTCAAGTGTGACTTTTTGCCGTTTTCCCTTCACTTCGAGGTCGAAAGTCTTCTGGTCTCGATGTAGGACTTTGTATGGTCCTAAATATGGTGCTTCTAGCGACCTTCGTGCGGGACCTTGCCGCAAGAAAACATGGGTAGCTGTGTTCAGGTCCTTGGGCACGTAGAATGGTCGAGAAGAACTAGTGTGCCAGGAAGTAGGTTGTGGGGTTAGCTTACTCATGTGTGAGCGGAGTCTGCTGACCAGGCTGGTTATGTCGACTGTCTCTTGAGGAGTGGAGGCGAAGAACTGTCCTGGCAGACGGAGTGGTTCACCATACACCAGCTCTGCCGCGGATGCTTGCAGGTCTTCCTTGTAAGCGCTGCGTATGCCTAGTAGAACCCATGGCAACACCTCGATCCAGTTCGCATTGGCGTGGCAGGTGATGGCGGCTTTCAGCTGGCGGTGTAGCCTTTCCACTAGGCCATTGGCTGCGGGATGGTAAGCTGTGGTTAGGTGATGCGATGTGCCGATTAAAGCAGCGAGCTCCTTGAAGGTGCGGGACTCGAACTGCCTGCCCCGATCGGTAGTGATGTGCTCGGGGATGCCGAACCGCGCGATCCACCCTGACGTTAAGGCGGCTGAGCAGGTCTCCGCCGTGATGTCCTGCAGCGGGTATGCCTCAGGCCACCGCGTCACGCGGTCGACTATGGTGAGGCAGTACCTGTAGCCAGAACATAATGGTAAGGGACCTACTAAGTCAATGTGAATGTGGCGGAACCGCGCTGAAGGCGTCTGGAAGGCTGTCAAAGGTGCTGATGTATGCCTAGACACTTTGCTTCGCTGGCATGCTTCACATTCTTTGGCCCATTGTCGACAGTCCCTTCGTATGCCCGGCCATACATACCTTTCGGTTACTAAGCGGACTGTTGCTTTACCACCCGGGTGACTCAAATCATGAAGGGTATTAAATGCCTGTTTGCGAAACCGTTTAGTGAGAAATGGGCGAGTCCCCGATGCGATGTCGCAGTACACTTCAACTCCTGTTTCGGGTAGTCTGATTTTCTTCAGCTTCAGACTGGAACCATTATGTATGAGGTCTTGGAGTTCCACATCGGTTTCCTGTTCGCTGGCCAGGGACTGGTAATCTATGGGCAAATTGATTTCGTTAATACGTGATAAAGTGTCTGCTACCACGTTGTCTTTGCCAGCCACGAACTTTATATCTGTAGTGTACTGGCTGATAAAATCCAGATATCTGAACTGACGTGGGGAGCAGTTTTGACGAGGTTTGGTGAACGCAAATGTCAGTGGTTTGTGGTCGGTCAAAACTGTGAATGTTCTCGCTTCTACCATGAATTTGAAATACCGTATGGCCTCGTATATTGCTAGAAGTTCGCGGTCGTATGGGCTGTATTTCGTCTGGGCAGGGCTTAGCTTTCTGGAGAAGAATGCCAAGGGTTGCCATTCTTTACCATGCTTTTGTTGTAATACAGCGCCGATTGCCGTGTCTGAGGCGTCTGTCTGTACTGCGAGTTCTGCCTTTGGGTCTGGATGGACTAGCAGTGTGGCCTGTGATAGACTTTGTTTACATCTGCGGAAAGCCTCCAGGTGTTCAGGTGCCATTTCTATTGCCTGCGATCCCTTTACTTTGAGGCCTGTTAAGAGCTTGTTTAATGGTGCCTGCATAGAAGCTGCTGCTGGTAGAAATTTCCGGTAAAAGTTTATCATTCCTAGGAATCTTCTGAGGTCCTTGATGTTCTTGGGCACCGGGATATCCAGGATGGCCTGAACCTTAGTTTTTAGTGGCTTGATTCCGTCTGCTGAAACTTCGTGGCCCAGGAAACTCACTTTTTCTTGTCCGAATGTGCATTTGTTTGTGTTTATCAGCACTCCATACTCTGATAACCTTTTAAAGAGTTGCTTGAGGTGCTGTTGATGCTGGATGCCGTTGCTGCTGAAGATTAAGATGTCATCCAGGTAGGTATAACAGAAGTCTAGGCCTCGGAGCACCTCGTCCATAAACCGCTGAAATGTCTGTGCAGCGTTGCGAAGTCCGAACGTCATGAACGGAAATTCGAACAACCCAAAGGGTGTCATTATGGCGGTCTTGGGAATGTCTTCTTCTGCGACTGGTATCTGGTTGTAAGCCTTAACCAAATCGACAGTGGAGTAGATTGTGCTCCCAACCAGCTGGTGCACGAAGTCCTGCACATGCCTAACTGGATAACGGTCTGGAATGGTACGTGCATTCAAGCATCTGTAGTCACCGCACGGTCTCCAGCCATCGTTCTTCTTGCGTGCTAGATGAAGCGGCGACGACCAAGCGCTCTCAGATCTGCGCGCTGTGCCTTGTTGTAACATTTCCTCGAACTCCTGTTTGGCTACTTTCGACCGCTCAGGGTCAAGGCGACGAGGGCGACTGTATACGGGTGGGCCTGGCGTAGTACGTATGTGGTGTACTGTGTTGTGCTTTGTGATGCCAGGTCTACCTGCTGGGCGTGTGAGATCTGGATATTCCCTTAACAGCTGCTGGTAATCCGTGCCTTCCTTGGTTGTGCGGACTGACGATATGGCCTCGGTTGCACTTTGATTTTTCGCGGCTACTGTTAGTGCAGTGACATTGTCGATTAGTCGTTGGTTGCGACAGTCAACAAGTAGGTTGTAGTAACCTAAAAAGTCTATTCCGATTATCGGTTTTGAGACATCCGCTACTATAAACTGCCATGTGAAAGCTCGACGAAGGCCCAGATCCAGAGTGAGTGGCAGGTAACCGTAAGTGGCTATAACTGTTCCATTTGCGGCGAACAACTCGTATTTGGTCTTGCAGCGTGGCTCCCGAACGGCGGATCGCGGGAATACACACAGGTCTGAACCCGTATCTACAAGATATTGTATTTTTGTTTTGCGATCCGTGATGAACAGGCGGCTTGTTGCAGATAGGCAGTCTTGTACCGCCACTAATGGCTGCCTTGGGAGTTTACCGGCTGCTTGCTGTAGTTGCATGGCTGCGTACATTTCCGTGCCCTGTCACCAAACCGATAATGGTACCAGCACAGCGGGTGATCCCTAGGCCTGGAACTGGAACGAGTACGAGAACGATATGGTGAACCATGTCTCGATCTTTGTGGCTGCGAGCGACGGCGACCGCGCAGTTCCATGCTCATGGTGTCGAACCTTCGGCTTAACTCTGCTACGGTCTTAGTCAGTGAATCTATAGCAGCATTTTGCGGGTCAGTCGTTACTGGCGGGCGAGTACTGGTACTTGCCACTTGCCCAGTTACTGTAACGATATCATTTATGCGATCCGCTAATTCGGCCACGTCCTCCAGGGTCATGGTTGCTTGCGACGCGACGATGGTTTGTAGGTTGGTGGGCAGCCGACTTGACCAGATTGTCCTGATGAATTCTGCTGGGACTGTCGGTCCGGCCAAATGTTGTAAGTGGCGCAGGAACTGCGACGGTTTTCTGTCGCCGAGTTCTTCGTGCATAATTAATTGCTTGATCTTCAGTTCCTGTGATGCCGATAGCCTCTTGATTAATTCCGCCTTCAGCTTCTCGTATTTTCCTGTTGCTGGTGGAGTTACGACCAGGTCTCTAACCGCCGCTGTGTGTTGTGGTTCTAGCTGCGACAGGACGAAGTAAAATTTGGTTGTGTCCGTCGTCATGCTTGATAACGCGAACTGTCCTTCCAATTGGGCGAACCATAGTACCGGGTCATCAGGGTTGAACGTCGGCGTCCTTACTCCAACTCGACAGGCTTCTTGGAACACGTCCCTCTCTTTGCCTGGCTCCATCTTCTCCTCTTGACAACGGAAACGGGGTCACCAATGAAGTGGGTGTGCGTGTGCTATGAATGAACGCTTCTTGGCCCACTTACTGTGCGAGCACTAGCAAGTAGGTAAGCAGATAGCTAGGTATGCAGGTACTTGTCGGAGCGCAGGTGAATTAAAGTAAAAGGCGAATAAGCTTAAAGCGGGTACTATATTACGATTAAACATCTATGCGTACAAGCAGGTGAACAAAGCAGAAATATGAATGACCGTCGACATCGTCAAGACACAATATTTATACTACGCGGTAAACAATTTACGTCATTATTAGGCACGGCTTCAACGCGTGCGTCCTCGTCCGAGACAAAAGGATCGCGCGCGCCGGTTGTCCGTGTGCGCGCCTCGCTACGCACACATAGTAGAATCCTTATCTTAGAGGCGGGGTTTAAAAGGTGGCGTGATCTTTGGTGCTGCGTTCTGGTGTGCGAGTTTACTTGCCTACTCGCCACATAATTAATGAAAAGGGATTAGATTGTTTTTCATTTTTTAATTTAACGTTCCCTGTGAGCTTTATGAGTAATGTTACGTCATCATTTGAGTTGAGATGAAATGTTACGAGCCGTGGGCATGTTAGGAAATGGTGCTATTCAGAGCGTCGTTGCTGAGGCCCTTTACACCAGCCAAAACGTGATAGCAAGGTTGTGGTCACGTTATCACAGTACTGGGGATGTGGCTGAACGGCATACGGGTAGATATTGTGTTACTACGCAGAGACAGGATCGATTTCTCCAAATGACCGCCAGAAGACAACCCAATATCACAGCGCAGCAACTAGTACAAAGGCTCCAGGACCACCAGCTGCTTGTAAGCGACCAAGCCGTGCAAAGGTTGCATGAAATTGATCTTCATGCTCGAAGACCGCTACATGTTCCAGCATTGCGACGTGGCAATCGAGGTCGGCGGCTTTGGTGGGTTCGGGAGCATGTACCAAGGAGTGACGGACAATGGTCTTTGGTGATGTTCACCGAAGAGTCTCGGTTCGGGTTTCATCCCGATTCACGAAGAACACGCGTTTGGAGAACACCAGGGAGAGTTAGCCGTCTACGGCACCCTAAGGAGGTCCACTCATACCAAGGGGGGATAATCATGGTGTGGGCAGGAATTCGTCTTGGCGGATGAACCCAGCTCGTTTGGATTCAAGGCAAAATTACTGCACAAAAATACCACGAGGAGGTGGTAGAGCCTGTTATTCCCCCCCCCCCCCCGCTCGACGTGCTCGCGAACGGTCGTGTTTGAGTACGCTCTGTGTATAAAAATCAATTTAAAGGTAAAAAACTAGTTTTAACTGTCCTTTCTGTGCTAAACAGTATTATATTGTCACAATAAGCGTAAATAATCTGTGAAAATACATAAAAGTGCGTAAATCAAAACAATAATAACATTTCAAGCTCTAAAAATTCGTTAAAAGTGTTGTGATTATCGGGCAGTGACACTCCGCGCGTGACCTTGTGTATAAACTAGCGGTCATAGACCTCGAAGAGTTTTTGTTATAAGAACCAACAGAACTTCAATTTCACCACATAAGTAACAGCGCGCTTAGTCTAGCGGCCCAAGGCGCTGCACGGATAAACGACGTGTCGCGAGTTCAAATCCGATTGACACATTCCACTTTTTGTAAATCGTCAGCAACTGTTCTAATATTACTGAGAATACCCGACTCATAATGCCTAAATTAACGAAAACATCACCAAATAAGCAACAATCTCCTTCACGTTCCGAATCGGACTTACTAAAATTAAACGACGACGATGGACACCCAATCAATCCCGTTACAAAAATTACCCAAAGATGTAAGCGGCGTTGTCCTCCAACGACGGAGGTGAATGATGGCTTCGATGACTTCAAGAAGGAAATCAAGAGTATGTTGCACAGTATGGTATGCTCACAAAACACTCGCATGGACCAGTTAGAAAACCTCATCCTTGAAGTTAAACAAATTAACAATAACATAGAAGGAACAAATACCGAAATAGAAAAATCCATGACATCTATATCTGATCAATTAACTTCACTTGAGTTGAAAATAACGGGTCTCGAAAGAGAAAGAACCTCGATGAATTCAAAGTTGGCTGAGCTTGAGAACAAGCTGGAGTCTTTCGACCGTTCCATGTTGAAAACTAGTGTTGAACTACGTAACGTTCCAAAAAGGCCAAATGAAACTAAGGAGATGCTTTACAATTCTTTCCTGGAGTTATCAAAACAACTAGAGCTCAACATACAAGTATCCGACATACGCGATGTGCTACGTCAACCTTCAAAAAAAGAAATCTTAAATTCTACAATAACAGTTGAATTTACAAATACCCTCGTCAAAAGTAATTTTTTGTCAGCTGTCAAAGCTTATAATAAGCACCACTCTAACAACAAACTGAGCTCCGCTAGTCTAGGCATGGTACCGAATACCCCCGTATTTATAGCAGAACAACTGACCGCCACCTCCAAACGACTCTTCTACTTAGCTCGTAACTATTCTAAAGCGAACAAAATCCAATTTTGTTGGACATCTAACGGACGTATCATGCTGAAAAAGGATCCAGAAAGTCAGTCTATCGTTATAAAAAGTGAAATACAGCTCAACCAACTGCATTCAAAGGATAACGCATGACTATTATTCCTGTTTTGCCCTAACTTTTGCCTAAATAATGTTTCATATTATGTTCTACGTTTCTATACTGTGTTTATTGAATTATTTATAAAACTAATTTTCATTGTAAACATGACATACTCTACACCATACACAACACACAAATACAACCCTCACAAATATACCTTTTACACACTCATTAAAAATACACTACAAATATTCCCACATACTGCCATAATACCTCGCAATTACCGCCTTATTCCTAAACCAGACCCAGAAACCTACATTAATAACGTCTAACAAAACGTATGATTTAATCGATAATGTTGATCACTTTTCTGTATCGGATACACACACATGCACCCCAGAGCAGACACAAAAGTATATTGAACAATCTACATATCAATTGAAAATCCTTTCACAAAATATTAGATCCATTAATGTAAATTTTCCTGATCTACAAACCTTATTACACCGTATGATATTCAGTGTGAACTCCTAGTACTGACTGAATGTTGGTTAAAATGCTCCAGTAACAGCCACATTCCCGTTCTACAAAATTATATTACCTATCACACCACCAAACACTTAAATAAGAGCGACGGAGTGGTCGTCTATGTAAAATCCACTCTTGTATCTGCCTACGAAGAACCTGACTTTTTCGGGTCTGCCTCTGGTTTAATAATAAAATTAGACTCAGATGTAGCAATACTTTGCATATACCGATCACCCGCAAACGATAATATTCAAACATTCCTCTCTGCACTCAATATAATACTTCAGTCGCTAACTAACTAACGGTAATCATAACAGGAGACATTAACATAGATATTAAACACAACTCATCAGATACACGAACTCACGAGTATCTTAATACCTTAGCTTATCATGGATTCTTACCTGCACATACGAACCCTACCAGAGGAAGTAACTGTTTAGACCACCTTATGATTCGCTCTAAGCATAAACCTTTAACACTTGTCTACGACTCAACTGTAACGGATCACTCTTCTTCTCTGTTTTGCCTTAACAAAATTACTATTAAATCAAATTCCACAAAGTATATAAATAAAATAAACTACGACGCTCTTGATACAGTTATGGTAGGTTTAGACTTCGCACCCATTCTGTCTATGACAGATCCAAATGATGCTGCAGATACCTTTATCAGGCTAACTAAAACAGCCATAGAAGACTGCACTACAACAATAAAGGTGCCTGCTAAGAAACAAACTCTGAAACCGTGGATAACGCCAGGTTTGCTGAGGTGTATACGTAACCGTGACTCTCTACATAAAAAAGTAAAGCAATCGCCTGACAACATCACAATCAGCACCACGTATAAACGATACAGAAATTTTTGTACAGCATTATTAAAAAAAGCGAAAAGAAAATACGATTCTCTAGAATTAAATAAGGCTATGAATAACCCTAAAAAACTCTGGGAAACTATTAAAAATATCACAAATACTACCAAAACCAAACACTCTTACACACAGTTGTTATCAGCTTCATCATCTCCGATACAGTCTTGCAATGATGTAAACCAATTTTTTGCAAGTATAGGAAAGAATCTTGCAGATAGTATAAACAGCAAACAATCACCTACCCACTTTTCACTTCCCCAGACATCTAATTTCAAAAAATCATTTGTGTTGGAACAGATAGATCCTGACGAAATTATATCAACCATACATATGCTACGAACAAATGCGGCTACCGGCTGGGATGGTATCTCCACTTTATTCTTAAAGCGTTATGCTACACCCCTCGCACCTATACTATGCCATATTTTCAACCTTTGCTTTGACTTAGCCATTTTTCCTACTTCCTTCAAAAAGGCAGCCATTCATCCCATTCTCAAGGGGGGCGATGGGTGCCTAGTAAATAACTACCGCCCCATAGCGGTACTTAGTACTTTATCAAAGATACTCGAACGTTTAATTAATAAAAGACTCATTCACTATCTTGAGCATTATAATATTCTGTCACCACAACAATTTGGCTTCCGTAAAAACAAATCCACAAGTGACGCAATACACAAATTGATTGATCACATAGTGAAGAATTTAGACAATAATAAAAAAGTCCTGACCATTTTCTTAGACCTCACAAAAGCCTTTGACACTGTGCCCATTCCGACCCTTTTACTCAAGCTAGAATGTATAGGTGTAAGGGGCCTGCCACTAAATTTATTTAAAAGCTACCTAACAAACCGTTCACAATTTGTGACTATGGACAATTACCATAGCGATACGGTTGCTATCGAATACGGAGTGCCGCAGGGAAGTATTTTGGGGCCCACTTTGTTTCTTGTATTCATTAACGACCTCTGCAACCTAGAAATACCTAATGCCCAAATAGTGTCTTATGCAGATGACACTGCAATAACTTTCACCGCTAACTCATGGTTGGAACTACAGTCAATTGCGCAAAAAGGATTTAACTCCACACTAAGATGGCTTTACACACACTCTTTGACCCTGAATACCACTAAAACTAATTTTATCACCTTCTCAATAAATTCAAATTCCCAACCAAATCCCTCTATGTTCCTTAAAGCTCACTCGTGTAGTTGTATGTCGCAGCAAGCCTGCCAGTGCCCATCACTTACTCCAGTAGATCAAATAAAATACCTTGGTATCTTCATTGACCAACACTTAAATTTCAAATTACACATCAATACCCTATCCGGCCGCGTACGGAAACTTATTTACATTTTTAAAACACTGCGACATGTAGCACACGCCTCAGTTATCCGGAATGTATACTTTGCTCTTTGCCAATCACTAGTCACCTATTGTATTTCTTGCTGGGGTGGAGCTGCAAAGACAGTGATGAAGCCTATAGAGATCGCTCACAGAGCCATACTTAAAGTTGCTACCTTTCGCCCTATCTTATTTCCAACGACCGAACTTTATAAATCCTGGAATGTTTTAAATGTTCGACAACAGTACATTTTACATATTCTTTTACTCCAACATTCCAGAACACCATATAGACATATCTCTAAACGTCGGAAAGACATAATCTGTAGTATTCCATCTCCACGTACCTCTTTCATAAAGCGATTTTCTTTATATCTTGCTCCATCCCTCTATAATAAAATTAATGAAAAATGCCCAATCTTTAAACTCTCATTCTACAACTGCAAAAAATCTGTACGGACACTCCTTTTAAACCTCAATTATGATGACACTGAATTGTTCCTCACAAAGTAATCATTTTAAAACACACATAAACACACACTCACATACACACCTATATACACTTAACACAATGCACCGACACAGACGCACTCACACACACCCACACACTCGTAGATTTATGTCTTGTATAAATAATAATAAAATAGAATATAATCCTAAATTTGATTTGTTTTTCATAATTATTGAGTTTGATTTTAATTTTGTCTTTATTTTGATTTTCATTTTGATTTTAATATTTTATTTTTTTGTGCTTTATGATTTTAATCTGGTTTTGATTCTATCTTGATCTTGTTTTGTTTTTTAATTCTAATTTTGATATTGATTGTGAATTCGAGATTATGAACTAAATTTTGGTTGAATTTATTCTTTTATCACATTTAGGTATTGTTACTGTAAATTGTTGTTAGTTAATCAGATGAATCAAAACTTATCTATTTATTATAGACAACTATTGTGCAGTAACTACACTTATGTTCAGATGCTATTTCAAAGTCAAAAAAAAAAAAAAAAAAACATCTCTTAAACACACAATATTTATATAATAATCCGCCAATTAGGGGATCGGCACTGCCTCTCCTTAACACAGGCTAAATTCTAGCCTATCTAGGAGTACAGTACTTCACCCATCTTTATATTGTATATACTTGAACCTAAAAATTATATAAATGCAATATTTGTAAACCTTGCAATCCCATTTTTTAAACATAGAATCCAAATGGGCCAGGAATTTCTACTCATGTAATGCTCACGATAATGCTCCTTCCCATACAGCGCGGTTGGTGTCGGCCGCTCTCCGAGACCACGATATTCAAGTTTTGGATTGGCCTACACAGTCGCCCGACTTATATCCTATCGAGCATGCCTGGGACATGTTACAACGAAAAGCTTTGAGAGATTTCCCGCCAAATTTGACGACTGAAAAACAACTTTACAAACACTTGCAAATATTGCAATTTAATTTTAAGTGTGAACAATCGATTTCGATGTGTAGTTAATGTACCTGTTACATTAATTACACATCGACATCGATTGTTAGCAACACTGATTATTAATAATTAGATTATAGATTTTTTCAATTTTAATTAAAATTAATAGTTTTATAAGAACAAATGATTTTTATCATATTAAAATTCTACGGCGATTAAAAAGTTTACATATTTATTTAAAATAAAAAAATCACGAAATATTTTTTATTTTCTATTAAAGACCATAAAATAACCTATCATTCTTCGGTTTACTATATCAGAAATTGTTCATAGATTTATAGATATTTGGTGAAACATAAAATATCCCTAGATTCTGTTGATGTGTGTATGTCATCTTGATAAATATTGCGATCAATGCATTTCACTATGGCAGTACTGTCGTCTGCAAACATCGCCATTTGATGTTTACTCACCTTTGGCAGATCATTTATATAGATCAAGAAAAGAGGTGGCCCAAGGACGCTACCCTGTGGGACACCAAACTTTATTAATCTAGGGCGAGATAAAAACCTCTTTTCAAATTTAGTTTTTTCACATGCTCTTGCAATCTCTGTGCATTGCATTCTGTTGGAGAGGTAGGATTCGAGTAGTTTTAAAATGTTACCTCTGATACCGTAGCTACGCAGTTTGTCTACTAAGACATCGTGCTTTACGTAATCGAAGGCTTTGGTCATATCTGTGTAGATAGTACAAGTAGGAGTTTTTTGGTCTACTGCCAATTTAATGCTATGTAAAAAATTAAAAATAGCCATGTTGATCGTGGTATTCTTTCTAAAGCCATATTGTTCCTTGCATAATACTTAAGTTAAATTTATTGAGATAGCAATACAGAGACTTAATAAATGATTTTTTCGAAAATATTGGATAATACAGAAATTTTAGCTACTGGCCTATAGTTCCTCATATTACTTTTCTTTTCTATTTTATGAAGTGGTTTAATAATAACTTTCTTCAAGTCTTCAGGCTAAACTCCGTCAACAATACCTATATTCATAATATGCGTTAATACGGGTGCTATAAGTTCATTTACAAATTTTAACACCTTTGTTGACATGCCACCAAATCCTACAGTACTTGTATTTTTAAGTGATCTTGTAGCCGAAGCCACGTCGGTTGTTATAACAGGCTGCATAAACATTGATTGCGTTGTCAGATTATCTAATTTACTGTCAAATTCCATATTTGTTTTAATATTATTCTCAATTTTATCTATAAAATAATTATTAAATGCATTTGCAATGTCAATAGGTTTTGAAAGGGTCTGGTAACATTTATTAATGGTCATTATTTGATCTTTAGGAGAGTTATTTTTAGGTCCATTGACAATTTTCCACGTAGCTATCACTTATTCTTCGAGGTTTTTATTAAGTAATCATTTTGAACTTTTTGTGTAAGTCTTATAATTTTCTTATATTGTGAAGAGTATTTTTTAAAGTAAGTTTTATTTTTTAATACCGGATTTAGTCTGTATATCCACAGTAATTTTCTTTGTTTTTACTACAGCTTTTTATGCCACGCGATACCCATTTTAAGTTTTTATTAGTACAAATAGTTATTATTTTATCAGGGAAGCAAAGTTTGTAGAATAGAGAGAACGTTTCATAAAATCTTTTGTAAGCTATATATTAGCATCGTTACTTTCGTAAACATCCGTAAAAGTTAAACATCGAATGCATTCTCGGAATTTTTTGAGGTGCTCTGTGGAGTAGTCTTTTTTTACAGTTTTCCAGAATTTTAAGCGGCATGTTCTATTTATGGGAACACTGAGTATTTGTGCCACGGGATCAGAAAGGATAAGATCTATAATTTCAGTTTTACATCCTCTTCTCAAGTTATGCGTGAAATGATCGATACATGTGTTACTACTAAGCCTGGTAGGTTGATTTATTTGTAATTCCAAGTTGTAACTTAGTAAAAAATCTCTAGTTCCAAAGTAATCCTATTCCTTTTTAACGTATCAATATTTAAATCACCACATATAACAATATTTTTTCTATTTAACAAACATAACATAATCAAAATAATGTCAAGCTTATCATAAATTGTCAAGTTATTGTATTTAGGAATTCTATAAACACATATTACAATAATAGAATGAGTTGTCAGTTCAATTCCACAAATTTCAAAAAGGCCTGCCACGGAGTGCTTAGCAATATCTGGCAGTTCTTTATATTGATGCCCAGTTCTAAGGACGTTGGACGGAGTTGTAAGGACGGGTGACAGATTGAATAAAACATCACAATATATGATACAAGACTGCGCTTTATTATGTGAATACTTGGTTACACACATCGTAATAATAGGTACATACGTACTACATCACACCTCCCACGGCAATTAAAAAAAAAAATCTTTACTGTGGATATATATTTTTTTTCTCTTCTACTATCACTTATGTAAAATATGTGGTTACATTTATGAATATGATACTTACTTATCTATCTATGAATATTATATTTACTAGATTACAATTGATGTTTTGTTAGTTCTTATAACCAAGACATGTAAGTACATACTTTTTACCTATAATGTAATCCATCCAGTGCAGCATGCGTGTATATCATTTTACAGCTACGATCGCAATGTTGGTCAGTTATCACGGTATTGTTACTATACACAATATTATGAGTAATATAACTTCGTTCTGTTTTTATGAATGACATCATATTTACTATTGATGTTTACCTCTACATTTGGTGATAAATCTCTAATGACAGTATAAGGTCCAGTATAAAGATTTGAGAGCTTATTACCAGTTTCATTTTTAATCAATATTTTATCATTTGTTTTATATTTTATAGGTCTTACGTATTGATGATATCTATTTTTCCTTTCTATTTTTGAATTAATTAAGTTTTCCCGTGCTTCTGCTTGTGAAATCCGCAATCTATATTTAAGCTCTAAGGGATAACTGTCATAATTGTAGAGTGGTTCTACTGTTCTTAAAAGGTTACTCGGTAAGTTACATTTCTTTCCATACACAAGTTCGAAAGGAGTAAATTTTGTCGATGAATGTACTGTGGTGTTGTATGCAAAGGCCCAAAAAGGCAACCATGAACTCCATGAGTCTGGTCTTTGATTGATGTGTATCCTTAAAAAGGCCCCTAGGGTCTTGTGGGAATTCTCCAGTGCGCCAATGCTCTGATGATGATACGCTGTTGAGTTCAGTTCAGAAATATTAAGAATTGTACATACCGCTTGGAATGTTTCTGACATAAACTCCGTACCTCTGTCAGTAGCGATTTCCCGAGGCACCCCATGCACTAGAATGAAGTTGTTGACGAACACCCGAGCGACTTCAGCTGATGTTCTACTCACTAGTGGAAAGGCACATACATATTTTGACAGTTCACACTGAAGAGTTAAAATATTGTAATCTAGTTATTGTAATCTCTATCTAGTGGCCCTACTATGTCTAAAAATATTTTTTCAAATGTAGATTGTGCCGTAGTGGTTATAACCATGGGTTCTTTTACCATAACCGTATACTTTTGTTTTTGACAAATAGCGCATTTTTTAACAAAATTATTTATATCCTTTTCGAGTCCTGGCCAGAAATAATATTTTTTGATGTTGTTAAACATTCTTTATATTCCAGAGTGGCCACTTGTAGGTAATAAGTGAAAGTCATTTATAATTACCCTCCTGTCTTCTATGTTATCTACTCTTTCTATATCATTTAAAATACATAACCGTGGTCCTTCCCATTTATTATATCGTCTAACCTCATTAGTTATTTTTTCTACAAATACGTTATTGTATTTGTTTTTCACAAAATATATTTTATGTATATCATTGACCTTGCAGAAATCGCCCATCGCTCTCACAAATGCGGCTGGCGTCAGTTGCGATCGAGCAAATGGATTTGTATATTATAGCACTTTTTTTTCATGATCATATGAAAATATATTATTTTCCTTAAATATTCTATTTGTTTTTTGTAGCCTGTTCAGGCTTGTTTTGTCAATGATTTGCAGCTCTACTGCATTATTAGGCTTATTAATTGTTCCTACTATCCTTGCTTGACCTGGGACACAGTTTTCTGTGGTTTCTTCAGGAATATGAGAAGTTTGTTCTAATTTTTTGATCTGTGCTCTTGTCATTACATAGAGACATTTGTGCATGCTCTTTAAATCCTTCGACGATATTGGAATTCAAGATAAGGCATCGGCGGCCGCATTTTGTTGACCTTTGACATATTCAATTACATAGTCGTATTCTTCTAAACATAATCTAAATTTGAGTAGTCTACTTGAAACTAAACAAATATACCAGTGGTTTGTGGTCGGTGACTATTTTGAATGGACGACCATACAAATAGGGTCTAAAATGTTTTACGGCCCATACTATGGCCAGGAGTTCTTTCTCAATAGTGGGGTAATTCCGTTCGGCTTTGTTTAAACTCCTACTGGCGTAAGCAACTGGGCGATGATTGCCATTGGATAAAACCGCTCCTATCGCGTAACCTGATGCGTCAGTTTGTACAATAAACTGATTGTTTTCTGATAAATCTGGATATTGGAGAACTGGTGGTGCAGACATACATTCTTTAAGTGTCTGAAATGCCTTTTGTGCGTCACTATTCCAATTAAATTCTACATTTTTCCTACACATAATATTTAAACTGTTTGCAATTTCTGCAAACTTCGGAATAAATTTGCGATAATAATTCGCTAAAGCTACGAAACGCTTTACCTCTTGTGTGTTTTGTGGAACTGGATAGTTTTGTATAGCACTAATCTTTGCTGGATCGGGTAGCACGCCGTTGTCTGTTACGACGTGGCCTAAATAGAGCATTTCCTTTTTAAGAAAGTCGCATTTTACCGGATTTAATTTTAAATTGACACTGCGTAATCTTTCTAGAACTTCGATCAAGTTTTTGTTATGGTTTAATAAGTCCCGTCCCATTATAATTAAATCGTCCTGTTAACATAAACATTTTTCGTAATTGAGACCCGCCATTGCCATTGTCATCATTCGGGCAAATGAGTTTGGGCTTGTCATAAGACCCATTGGCATTCTAGTCATTTGAAATTGGCCTGAATGAAAAGCTGTAAATTTTCTACTATCGGGTTCGAGTTCCACATTATAAAACCCTTGACTTAAGTCTAGGTGCGTAAAATAAATGCAACCAGAGAGTGCGTCTAATATTTCGTGAATATTTGGCAGAGGGAATTTATCATTTTGTACACAGTTATTTAGCTTTCGGTAATCAATAACTAGACGCCATTTCTTCTCTCCGTTTGTTTTCTTTGGTACTAAAAGAACGGGACTAGACCATTCGCTATTACAAGGTTCAATTATACCTTGTTCAAGCATGTGGTCAATTTGTTTCCGTATTTCCCCTTTTTGTGAATGTGGGAGCCTGTAAGGTTTGCTGTACATTGGTCTAGTACCGGGTTGTGTTGTTATTGAATGTTTGTATATAGTTGTCGTAGTGAGCTGGTCTCCTTAGAGATAAAAGATATCATTATATTTTGCGCATATGTTTCTAATACTAACTTGTTCCTCCTTATTTAAATGACCTAATTTCAATAATGGTAGCAGTTTTTTGACTCGTTCTGCACATTTTCTGGGCTTGTCAAATGTACAAATATTGTAATGACTTGCTTTATGTATCTTAGGTTCAATGTTATGTAAAAATCCTTTTCTGTGGTATTCAAGATTCTAATTGGTAACTTCCCATCCACGGGGTTTGCTAATGTACTTACTAAAAATATCCCGTTTCCTATTTCCGCCGCGCAGACTACACAGTCCTCCGCTAGGTCGGTCGTAATGTAATGTGTACTTTCGGTCCTAGCCGGTATAGTTAGCGTCTCATTATGTTTGGTTATCGGCAAACTAATCTCTATATTATTAGTATTATACATTACTAAACAGTTATTTCTAAAATTAATAATCGTATGATATTTGCTCAAAAAGTCTTGGCCTAGAATACCACTTGCCTTACAGGGTAAAGATGTAAATACGTAGAATTTATGGTTTAGAATTTGATCACCTGCTCTTAATTCTAGATAAACAAAACCGATCGCTTCAATTTTCCCACCAATACCATTTACAACCAGCTTTCCTTTTTGGATGGGTACATTCAACTTGTATGGCATCACTTAAAGATGTAAATTGTCGTGCTGCTATTATTGTGCTTAGCCGACGATTTCTCAATCCGTCGGCAAAACTTTTAATGGCTACCTTTTCGTTTATAGGTTTCAATATACCGAAGTTTGACTCATTGCCTTCAGATTGGAAAATCGTCAAATCGACAAACAAATCAGTTATCTTCTTACCGTAGTCATCTATAGTAAGTTCGTTTTGTTTTAAATTGTACAATTTGTGTTGTAGAGCCGTTGCCGATTTTTTAGGCAACAGGCATGTTTTCATAGCCTTGACTAACTCATTTACACTGTCATACTTTGTATTAAGTTTGAGTTTAGCAGACTGCGAAAGTCGGCTTTTTAGAACAAAGTTTATCAATTTAATTTGCCCCTCTGTGTCAAGTTCCGTTTGATAGTATTCTATCCCATCAATGAGCTGTTTCGTATTTGTGCCGTCGTCATTTAAAACTGGTAACAAGCTCAAGGCGATTTTTAAATCAAATTTCACCATATTTTGCTCCACTATCGATACTTCAGTCGATGAATTACTAAACAAATCTAAAATATTGTCATACAAACTAACAAAATCTTTGTTTAATTCATTAAATTTACATAATTCCTCGTCTTTTAATCTCGTTTTAAGCAAACTTAAATTGTCTAAGCTGTCATTGAAAGTACTTAGTAATTTATCGGCCTCTTTCAGCTTTTTCAAAACAATTTCACCTCTTCGTCTACTTGGCCCTATTTTAATTAAATATATTCTTATCTTACCAAGGTCATTGTACAGTTGTAATAACTCCTCATACATAACTGTTCATAATGTTATAGTTCATATACCTGAATGGCGATTATGATTCCACTGCTTAGGCACGCGTACACTGTCCGTATTAGAATTGCCGCACTTTCACATATTTATTAGGACACAGAACTCACAATAACACTAGCCGAATTGTATTATTTGTTGCACGCCTCTATGATGTCAGGGACCCTTGTTGGAAGCATGGACCCGACACTCGTCGCTTGCAGACATGCCACAAGCACCGCCGTGGTTCCTTCTGGTTCGATCCGACGAACGCCTTAAAATATGTCTCGTTATCTGCTCTCGCGCCCCAGACTCATGACATTTCTTGTAAATTTGATACATGAAGTATATTGCGCCGAGGAATAAAATCGTGCAAATGATTGTTAACACGATACTTATGGCCGACAAATGAAATTTGAATTCCTCCACCGTCGCGGTATTTTTAGCGGCGCTATTTTGATTGAGAAATACCTCTTCATTAGTTACTTTTGAGTTGCACATGATTGAAAGTTACTTTTAACGTATCTCTCACTTTGTACGGGTATTTAAGGGATTTGCTGGATGAATACTCTTTGCAAGAATAATTAATATTTAATTGGTGTTAAATGCACCGATTATGTAGGGCAAGTGACATATAAGAAAAAAAGAACATGGACTCATTACATAATACGAGAGTAAAAAAGCTAGTTGAGCAGGTTGTTGCTATACTGCGGTGATCAGGCGCTCCAACATGCCCCCGGGTGTTGAAAGCAACGGTTTCAACCAGATTCCGAAGACACAGGCAATGGGCAGATCCTGTTGAATGCCCGCCGAACGACTCCAGTGGAGGTCTGGATGTCAGCTACGCGAGCGATGCCATCCGTTCCAGGGTGAACGGCCACAATTCGTCCAAGTCTCCACTTCAGAGGAGGAAGATTATCCTCCTTAATCACGACTAAGGAGTTTAATTTCAGACCATCCTTGCAGGAACGCCATTTGGACCGTAATTCTGACACGTACTCCTTACTCCATCTGCTCCAGAAGTGTTGGCGAAGATGTTCAATTCTTTGGAAGCGAGACAGATAGTTAGTAGAGTAATCCTGGTAGTCAGGTTGCGGCAAGGAAGTAAGAGACCGCCCAATAAGGAAATGTCCTGGCGTAAGCGGAGTACAATCTGCAGGATCTGAAGACAACGGCGTCAGTGGACGTGAGTTCAAAATGGCTTCAATCTTAGCTAGCGCGGTGTAAAGCTCCTCAAAGGTCAAATTACAATTTCCCAACACTCTTTGAAGGTGGTATTTTGTTGACTTGACACCCGCCTCCCAGAGACCACCAAAATGCGGAGTATATGCGGGTATAAAGTGGAACTTTATTCCGTCGTTCGCTGCACTTTCACCCAAGGTCGAGCTATTTAATTTTAAAAATTTAGAAAGGTCGTTGTACGCACCGACAAATGAGGTACCGTTGTCCGAGAAGATATCAACGGGTTTACCTCTTCAAGAAATAAATCGATACAAAGCCAGTAAGTAACGATTGCTGGTTAAATCGTCAACGAGCTCCAAATGGATGGCCTTGGTTGTAAAACAAATGAGAATTGCGACATACACCTTTACCAGCCTGTATCCACGACCTTGACGACTAGCACACATAATTGTAATTAGGACTTAAAGATATGAACGCTGATTTTAGGATTGAACTCTTTATTAAGCAAGCTTCACTAGTAGCATGACTGAGAGCTACATATTCGGCCTCAGTAGATGATAAAGCCACAGATTGTTGCTTTTTAGTCTTCCAAATGACTGAACCCCCAAAAACTTTAAAGCAAAAACCTGTTGTTGATCTCTTATCATCGCTGCCCCCCCAATCACTATCAACATAACCAACAATATCATTTCTACCATCTCTATAGAAAGTTAAACACAAATCCAATGTTCCCTTTATATATCTAAGAACATTAAGTAACAATTTTATACAACAGTTGGCTAGCACAACTTTGATATCTACTTAATATGTTGACTACAGCACACAAGTCAGGTCTAGATCCAGCTACTGCATACATTAGACTTCCTATTAGCATTCTACATTTATGTTCTATTTATTCTGATTCTGACTTGTCTTTCTTTAACAAAATAAATTTAAAATTCTTATCAATAGGCAAAGATAATGGTTTACAATCTTTCATACCCCAATACTCTAAAATCTTTTTTAAGTAATCTTTTTGACAAATTGTTGTACAACCTTTATCTAAATCCTGAGTTACTTCCATACCTAAAAATTTACCAACTACATCCTTCATTTTAAAAGAATCATATAATATATTTCTCAACTTGTTACTTTCTGTCTCTGAAGTACTGAAATACAATATGTCATCGACATACAACAATAAAAATACTTTATTACCATTCTCATGTTTTGAATATAAACAGTAATCTTTATCAGAACTTTTAAAACCCTGTGACCTCATCACTTTATCAAAAGTTTGATTCCAGTACCTCGGAGACATTTTTAACCCATAAATAGACTTATTAAGTTTGCAAAATTTCTAATCAGACTCTATACCATCAGGTAACCTCAAATACACATCTTCATTAATATTACTATTTAAAAAAGCATGACATACATCCAATTGCCTTATTTTACAATTTAACTTAGTAGCAACAGCAGTAAATATTCTAAAGGTATTTAGTTTAGCTACAGGAGCATATAAATCACTATCAGCACAACTTTGTTGAAAGCCTCTGGCTACCAACCTTGCCTTATAAATTAATTCTCCATCCTGACTTTCTTTTCTCTTCAACACCCATTTAGTACTTATTATTTCATTTCCCTTTGGTACTTTTTCAATGAGTGTCCAAGTATTATGTTCCTGTAATTGACTCAATTCCTGTTCTATTGCTTTCCTCCACTTATCAGCATCCTCTCTTTCCATGGCTTCGTTGTAACTAGCAGTTTTCTCCCTCTGCCACAACTAATGCCATGTAGTCATAGAACCTCGAAGGTTTGTTCACTTGTCTCCCACTCCGTGTGCGTACTGTCTGTTCTGTGTCATTGGCATCAGAGTAATCAGAACTTTCAGGATTACTTGCCTCACTATCACTCTGTTCTTCCTGTTCTGGCTCTCTCTCTGCCTGGTCTTGCTCGGCCTGACCCTGTTCCTGTTCAACTTGAGCCTGTTCCTGCTGTGGCTCTTCCTGCATGGGCTCCTGGTCCATCTGTACCTGCTCCTGCTCTCTTTCATCTTGGTCAAATCCTGTATTCTCTCTGTCCAAATAGACTACTTTCTCTTTGTCATATTCTTTTTCTTCTGGTAATGACATACCTCCTGACACAAACACTACATCTCTTTTTGTCTATACTATCTTTTTCTTCTCATAATAAATTCTATATCCCTTTGAACTCTCATAGCCAACAAACACTCCTTCTTCAGCCTTTGAATCCAGTTTACGCCTCTTTTCCTTAGGTATATGTACCCATACTTTAGATCCAAATATTTTATTTAATATGGTAATATCAAAATCATGCCCAGTCCACATCTGAAATGGTGTCTTCCCTTCGGTTCTGCTCTTACTGGTTCTATTTAGCACATAGACAACTGTATTTATGGCTTAGCCCACAACTCTTTACCCATGTTGTTGGCATGCAGCTTGGTACGTGCCGCCTCCACCAGGGTACGCATGTCTCTTTCAGCCAGGCCATTCTGCTCTGGCATATAAGCCACTGTTGTTTGGTGCTGTATGCCCTTGCTAGTGAAATACTCCTCCATTTTCTTATTCACAAATTCACCCCCACCATCAGATCGAAAAATCTTTAAAACTTGCCCTGTTTTCCTTTCCGCAGACTGAGTATAGTGCACAACCTCAGACTTATTTTGCATGAAGTAGACATGACGAAACTTAGTAAAATCATTCTTGATAAGTAAAAAGTATCTTGCCCCTCCAAGTGATGCTACTTCAAATGGTCCACATACATCAGCATGAACCAACTCCAAAGGTTGTGTTGTACTGGATACACTGTCTTTAAAAGGAAGCTTGTGTGCCTTTCCTTTTAAACAATCAATACACTTTTTATTGTCCTCAGTATATTTCACATTATTTGTTGAAAGTACAGACTTCTCATAGTTTATGTTCTGGCGACATAACCTCTCATGCCACTCACTGAGAGTCACCGCACATTGGACATCATGTTTCTTAAATTTTACTACATAAACATTGTTTTCTTTAAGTCCTGACACACACACCTGATTGTTTTTCTTTATTACACATTTGTCCAATGTTAAATCCACACTATACCCCTTAGTAGTAGCCCTTGTCACAGAAAACAAATTTAGTTTCAGTTCTGGCACAAATAACACCTCACTTAGTTTATTGTTTATAAATTCAATTTCTCCAATTCCCAAAACTGGTAGACGTCGCCCATCTCCAACAACAACAAACCGGTTTAATACTTGACGCATTGACATAAACAAATTTCGTTCTGAAGTCATGTGCTTGCTAGCACCGCTATCGATAATCCACTTGCTTTCATATGCATGGCATGGTAACCCATTGTTTTCTTTTATTATTGTTGAAATGCGTTACTTTGTGCTCCAGTTTTTGTTTCTTTTGTGCACTGTTTCTTTAAATGCCCAACTTTGTTGCAATTAAAGCACTTTCTTACATCCTTTTTACTCTTACAATCTTGGATAAAATGTCCAACCCTACCACACTTATAACATTTTTTCATAACAGTGTCAGATTTTTTTGCAAATAATGCCACATTTTCACTATCTGTCGACCTTGCCTTCAGTCTGTCTTCCTCCACAAGAAGTCTAGCAACTAAACTATCAAAAGTTTGCTTAGATGTGTCCACTGACTCCCATGCTGACACAAAATGACTGTATTTCTCCGGCAATGCCATTAAAACTTTTGTAATAATAAATTTCTCAGAGATTTCCTCCCCTGCTTGCTTCAACTGCAGTTGTAACTCTTGTAGTTTTGATACGAAAACCGATACCTCCATGTTCTCCTCGAACTTGAAATTAAAAAATCTCTGTTGCAACAAATGAATCGCTGTACTTGATTTCTGCTCATAAACGTTGAGCAACTTGTCCCACATGTGTGCAGCAGTTTCACAAGCGATGATATGTATCATTGCGCTTTCGGTCAATCTTGAAACGATTAACCCTTGAGCCTTCGCATCTTTCTTTACCCACGCCGCATCTGCAGATTTTACCTCAGTGCCATTCACCACCGATAACACGTCTTGCGCTCTCAGCAACACTGTCATCTGGAACTTCCATAAATTCCAATTTGTCGGACCCTCCAACTTAACTCCCCCTCCCATCGTCATCGTCACGAGCTAATCCATTGATCCCCGATCTGCTCCGCCGTCGAATCGTGTACGTCTATTGCGTGTGCTCCCTTGCACCGCTAAACACCAGACGCCGCTGCCCTCAGCACAATTGACTTCGACTATTTTTATTGCGAAACACAAAGAAGCAGAAGCACGCCTCCAAGTGATCGCCGTTTATTGCACAAACGTTGGTTCTTCACCTAAAATACAGAGTTACGGAACTACTGGGGCCATAACCTGTAATTAGGACTTAAAGATATGAACGCTGATTTTAGGATTGAACTCTTTATTAACGATGAGAGAAAATTACATTTTACAATACACATCAAGCCGCCATTTGATGGAAAGTAGTACCACAGAAAATCATAAAGAATGAAGACCTTTTTAATAACTTATTGTCTATTATTACTCATATTCTAGACCACCCCACATAACAATAATAGGGCCGGCATAATCAACGCCCGTGCTCTCAAAGGGATAACCTGGACGAAGGCGTTCTTGTGGTAAGTTACCCATTAACGGAGTTACGATCTTACCCTTCATGCGTTGACACAGAACACACTTGTGATAACAGACCTTTGCCAAGTTGCGACCTCCTATTGGCCAGTAAGATTCCCTAATGGAAGCTAGCAGTAATTGTGGGCCAGCATGCATCAATCTTCTATGCTCGAAATGAAATAATAATTTTGTAAACTTATGAGTGGACTGTAATAATATAGGGTGCTTTTTACTGTAAGCAAAATTAGAATTATCGAGGCGTCCTCCTACTCGCATAATGTTTTTATCGTCCAAAAAAACATTAAATTTAAGAAGGGCGCTCCCTTTGGGTAACCTTTCTTTATTTAAAAGTAATTCGTACTCAGGAAATGATTGAGACTGACTATGAATAATGACAACATTTAGTGCATCTTGTAATTCATCATGTGACAAATAATTATCCTTTGGATAATGTTTTCTGCATGACTTAATAAAACGCAACAGATAAGCAATAGAACGTATCAGCCTTGAGTAATTAGAGTAACGACTAAAATTAATGAAATCCTCACTCAATCCTCGTTTAACACAACATTAGGTCGAGTTTCCGGCAACGACTCCAGTTTTGGACACTTAATCTGTGAAGGTCAGTCAGACGGGTCTAGTCCTAAGAATTTAGGTCCATGCCACCACAGATCCGAACCCTGCAGATCACTGATATCCACCCCACGAGATATAAGGTCTGCTGGGTTTTGATCGGTTGGGACGTGCCACCATGTACAGTTACCCGCCTTATCCAAAACTTCAGCAACGCAGTTGCGTACAAACGGCTGAAGTTTGGTAGGCATCATCTGTAACCATCCCAATACGATGGTGGAATCAGTCCAACAATAGACCCGACTGATCTTCACTCGGAGTGACCTCATCACTTTCTCATAGAGACGAGAACCGACTACCGCACCACACAACTCCAGCCGCGGAATAGTGTTGTAGGCTTTATGGGAGCCACTCGACTCTTGGTCATCAATAAACGAACCAAATGATCACCCTTATCATTAAGACTGCAAATGTAGACGCAAGCACCATATGCAGACTCAGACGCATCTGTGAAAATATGGAGTTCTAGCTCCGTATATAAATTGCAGACTACAATGCGTGGAATACGGAAATGATTTAAAAGAGGCAAAGACTTAATTATCACATCCCAATGCTTACTGATCCCATTAGGTAATGGTTGATCCCATGATAATTTGTCCAACCACAATTTCTGTAATAATACTTTCATGGTGATAACAATAGGACCTAAAAGGCCTAAGGGGTCAAAAATTCGCGCAATCACGGATAGCAAATCACGCTTAGTGTGCCCAGTTGAGGACTTAGTTACACTTATAGGAAACCCTAACTCATCAGCACTGACATGCCATCCAAGACCAAGCAATCTGTCAGGCTCACTAGGTCCAATATTTAAGTCTAATTACGCTGGCAAGTTGCTTGGCGCAGGAACACAATCCGACACTAGTTGAGGTTCATTGGACTTCCACTTTCTCAATGGCATACATGCCGACGCAAGCTCCTTAGTAACTTCAGTGCGAATTAATTTTGCTTCGTCTAAGTCATTCCCCCCTGTCAGTAAGTCGTCGACGTAAAAGTCATGTCTGATGATATCAGATATTTTAGGGTTCCTACAATTGAGTCCCAATTGTTTAAGGCATCGAGTCGCGAGGAACGGTGCACTAGCCGTACCGTACGTGACGGTGTTTAATTCATAAATACTAATCGGCTCACAAACATTGTCACGCCAAACAATCTGTTGCAAATACCTATCCGACGGGTGGACGACTATTTGTCTATACATCTTCTCCACATCCGCAGATAAGACATACTTGTGGAACCTGAAACGAAGTAGTATAGACAATAGATCGTCCTGTACAGTAGGCCCGACCATCTGTAGGTCATTAAAGGACACTCCCGTCGAAGTAGGACAACTTGCGTTGAACACAACACGAAGTTTGGCCGTGCTACTCGACTCACGTAGTACTCCGTGATGGGGAATAAAATAACCGGAACACAAATTAGATTTATTAATTTTTGTCATATGACCAAGTGACTCGTATTCCAATAAAAACTCATGATACATTCTACTAAAATCTAGCTTAACCTTTAATCTACGCTCTAAAGACTGTAAGCAATGTGCAGCTTTCTTAAAAGAAGTGCCCAGAACTGAAGGATCTTTCTTAAGGGGTATACGAACACAAAAACGAAAAAATCGTGTCGTATTTTTAACGAAATGATCTTCGCACATTTTTTCTTCTGGCATGTAAGAATTGGAAGATTTCACATTCACCTCCTCTAATTGCCAGAACTTTGTCAATTCTGTTCTAAGCCTTTCCCAGTCACTATCGCCATCAGAAATCATTTTAGAAAAATTACAATGTACATCATTTGACAGCAGTGAAATATAATTTTGAGTAGTTGGACCGGAAACTATCCATCCTAAACGGGTTTCACATAATACTGGTTTTCCAGTACCTATTTTTAATCTTTGCGATCCTAATAACTCCCAAAAGAGGTCAGCGCCGATTAATAAATCAACATCAGCGGGCTTATAAAAAGTAGGATCAGCTAAAATAATATTCGACGGTATTTTGAAATCAGCAATGTTTATTTCACGGCACGGTACGTTACTTGTAATGTATGGTGGTAGAACAAAACAATTTAGTTCGAAAGCAAAACTATTACATATTTGAAATTTAAAACCCACGGCGTATTGAAGCGCGTTCGAAACTCGTTTGACGTGCGTACAAAGGGTAATTCGTCTGCGCGGGGCCTTATTAAATCAATGATAGACCATTCTGACACTATTTCAATAGCAGACTAAGGCCCCTGACCGTTAACAAACTAACAAAGCCTTGCTTATACTACCGATAGTTTAGAGGTAATGTTAAAACCCACACATCCAAACAACGCGAGATTAATAAAAATCTTCGTAAAATATCATTATTTAATAAGCTCTTTCCACAGACACACTAATAAGCTTTTTCCATAGGAACATTAGTAAGCTTTTCCCGCAGACTTAAACTACAAGGGTACCTACAATATAAAGAAAACCAAGAAAAGAAGGAACACATAACGAATCCTTGCAAAGCCTCAACAATAAAATAAAAACGGAAGAGCACAATAGCAAACAGGATCATTTATCATCAAAGGACAATGCCCATAAAAGTACGGAATATGGTACAACCCCCCAATACCGACAGATTATATATTTTTGGAATAGTCTTTTCTATTGGAACTACTCTTACTATGGCGAGTTTTTTTAATTCGTTGTCGGTTCGGGGTTAAAGATCATTTTAATCTGTTGTTTTTAGACGATTTATAACTTCTTAATATTTAATAAAACACAAAGGTTTAAATAAAACACAGTTCTAATATGCCAAGCCATATATTGTAAATAAAAACATTAGCTGTTTATTACTATTCACTTAGGTATAGTACAAATGTTATAGTTTAATGTTATTAATCATCATCATCATAATTTCAGCTGAAAGACGTCTACTGCTGGAAATAGGCCTCCCCCAAGTGTCAACACGTAGACAGGTCCCGTGTTACTCGCATCCAGCGGATCCACGCAACCTTCACCAGGTCATCGGTCCACCTAGCGGGAGGCCTTCCAACGCAACGTCTTCCGGATCGCGGTCGCCACTCCAGAACTTTTCGGCACCAACGGCCATCCGTTCTGCGAGCAATGTACTCTGCCCACTGCCACTTAAGTTTTGTAATTCTTCGGGCTACGAAGAGGACCAAGGTTACCAAACCATGGTTCTCTTGCAGATCATTTCTGATTTGATCACGCAAGGAAACTCCGAGCATAGCCCTCACCATTGCCCTTTGGGTGACTTTAAGCCTTCTGAGACCCATTGTGAGCGACCTCGTTTCGGTCCCGTACCTATGTAATTACTAGCAACACACAACTGATGCTGGGCTCCGACTTTCGTCTTGAGACACTGCGGTAAATTGGACGAGAAGATACCGCGCCACTTCCCGAACGCTGCCCAGCCGAGCCGGATTCGACGATTGACCTCTTTCTCAAAGTTAGACCTACCTAACTGAACTGTTTGTCCCTGGTAGACATAATCGTCTACAACTTCGAGTGTAGAGTCTCCGTTCTTGATAGGAAACACCCACGGGTGTTTCCTGGGAATTCAACATGACCTTTATTTTTTCCATGTTCATTTTAGGACCCACTCTTTCGGAAGCTCTACTGAGGTCATCGAGCATTGTATTGAGGTCATCTATGGTCTCAGCCATGACCACTATAACGTCGACAAACCGAAGGTGAGAGATGTACTGGCCATTGACGTTGATGCCTAGCCCTCTCCAGTCCAGAAACTTGATGACATCCTCCAGTGCAGCGGTAAACAGTTTCGAGATGAACCGTCTCCCTGTCTCACACCTCGCTGCAGGATAGGTTTCGAGGTCTGGCCCTGAAGTTGGACTGACATGGTGGCGTTTCTGTACAAACACTCCAACACTTCGATGTAACGATAGTCGATTTGGCATCGTTGGAGAGACTGCTGTACAGCCCAAGTCTCGATCGAATCGAAGGCTTTCTCGTAGTCCACAAACGCTATACGGAGAGACAGGTTATACTCGTCTCGGTCTTCTGCATAACCTGCCGCAGCGTATGTATATTCCTTTCTTTTTTAAAAACGTTGCCCCACACTAGGAATTTCTCCTGTATCACGGGTGCGTTTACAAACATTACATACACAAACAGCCAGACCCGGAACAACTACCTGTAGATCATACAAATATCCGTGCGGGGATCGAACGGGCGACACGCAGCGCAGCAGCCAATCAATCAGCCATTGCGCCAACCGTGCCGTCCACGGTGACGGTGCTGTCCGATATGGTTCACGGTACTGTAAATTGTCATACCTACGTGCGAGACGATTCGTGATAACTCTTGAAAACAACTTGTAGACATGGCTTAGAAATGTTGGCTTAGTTCTTCAGCCGGGATTTGTCGCCCTTTTTGAATAAGAGTAACATATAACCACACCCCTGCATCGTGCCTGTGGTGTTTGTTCCTCGAGTATGACGGAATCAAACAGCTTCTGAGGGGCCTTAAGAGTGCCTTTAAGAGTTCGGCCGTAATTCCATCATCACCCGATGCCTGGTTTTTTTAAGCTGTTTCAGAGCCATCCTAATCTCGTACAGGCTGACTTCCGGGATGTCTTCGGTATATTGTCGGGTCAGTCTAGCTCTTGGGTCCTTTGCTAGATTTACAACGGGTTTACTGGTTGACGTGTACAACTGCCCATAGAATCTCTCGATCTCCCTCAGTGGCTCCGGTTTGGCGGATACCATCTTGCCATCGTTGGTCTTCAATTTCGTGAGCTGGCTCTGCCCAATAGCCAGAACTCTTGCAAATACCTTGGAGCCTTTATTCCGCTCAATTGCGTCATTAATACTCTCGGTATTAAAGCGGCAGAGGTCGCTTTGCAAGGATTTAGAGATGCGTCTATTGAGCTGCCGGTATTTCCACGCCTCGTCTGAAGACTGCAGAATCATCTCACGCCGCTCCTTCATGAGCTTGAAAGTATGATCAGAGAGTTTTTTGTTCTTATGTGCACGACGTATCCTGAAGAACTTAGACAAAGTCGTATGGACAGTTTCTACGAACCCATCGTTGTATTCGTCCACTGAGTTTCGTAGGCACTGAGACATCATTGAACATTTGCTTCTTGGTTAAAGAAGTGAAGGTCATCAATCAGCATCATCAACATCTGCTCGGACTTCATGATGAAGTTCGAGAAGAACGCCAGGTCAAAAAGTTGATGGAAAGAGTGTTTAAAACGAACCGGGATCGCGGGCAAAATGGTGTTTTTTTTTCTTTCTTTTTTCTCGTCGTTTCATCCCGCAGGTCAACCTATGAGGCTGGTTTCTGCCTAACCGGACTATCGATATCCTGTGGATGCTTTGAGTGCAAAGCCTCCAGTAAGGGACATCTAACTATCTTTGCCTATAACTCCGAACGGACAACGAATTCAAAAATGCTGGCAAAGTAAATATTTACCTATTAAAAATTATCTATCCAATGATATATATATTATTGCTATTGAGGGGTTGTACCAAAACGTGATTGTCCTTTAACATCAAGAATTAATTTAGAACCCAAGATGGGGCAAGAAAATGCAGAATCAAAACCAACAACATCTGTTGAGCCAGAGAAACAACAATTAGAAAACATTTTTCATGTTAGGAGTTGTTTTAAATGAGGCAAGAAGGCGCATATTGCGAAATATTGCAGAGCAATGATTAATGAGAAAGGACATTCAATAATATAGCTTAATGCTATAAATGCATGAAGAATGGACACAAACATACAGATTGCAATCAACAGGTAAACTGTATGAACTGTAAGAATAACACGCATTATACAAAGTTCTGCCTAAAACAAAACGTAAGTAACTTCTATACATCAGAAGCAGAAGTTGAGTTTAATAGATTATCCTAATTATAGGTATTGTTATGGTTATCATAAGTATTCCTTTTACTTTTAAAAGTTGATAAAATAGTAATGTTTGCATAACCAAAAACTTATAACAACTATGTAATACCTAAATTACATTATACAATAATTCTTTCATTATTTCAGTAGGTGTGTAAAATAAATAGTTTAAATATTAAGGAATAATGTAGCAAAACATATAAAATATCCCAAACGGATATCCACCTGTTATGTCGTTGATATTTTGGATGGCGGTTGATAGAAACGTCAAAGTTGTTTGTTCACGACTATAAAAGGGGGTGCTCCGAGTGACAGAGGCCCCCCCCCCCCGACCCTTGCCAGAGCCAGCCCGCGATGCTGAGCCGGTAGTTTACCAGCCCCTAAATAATATCACTCCGATCCAGCCTGCCGAGGCCCGTACCCCACAGGGGGTGCCCTTAGCGAGTGGTCGCTTAGTTTTTAAGTATAGTTTTAAGCCCCTGGCTGGAGGCCTTAGATTCATTTTTAAGGCATCCACAGGGAATTGTCCGGTTAAGCAGTAGCCAGCCTCAGGGGCTGAACTGCGAGATGCCATCTCCAAAAAAAAATGACAGAAGCCGAATGGCAGAATGATTCTTGTTGGAGACATGTACCAGAACGGAGCTCTGGCCTAAAGGTAAAAGTTAAGTTATTCTACTGCTGTTATTGTGCTGTTATGTGATACTATTTTTTAATGTTTGTTACTTTACTATCGTTATTATCTTGGATTGCTATTGTGTTGGATATCATAATGATTATGTACCATTATTTACATAAATAGTTCGGTAATATTCAGTACAAATTTAAATTGATATTATACTATGAATTATTACTGATAACTATGTGCTAGAAATGTGTGTTATATATAATATGGCTTATATTGCTTAGTGTTTATCTACACTGATAAACTGCTTCTACTTGAGAATGGTCCATGACAACGGATAGTTGTCCTGGCTTAATACTTTAAAAGATGTTGCCGTGGAGTTTCTTGTCCATTCTTCTCCACGAAGACCTAGGTTTGCGAATGGACGTAGCTTGATAGATAATTAACGTGACATATTAATAACTGACAAGCCTAATTGAAATAAATGAATAGTCTTGTCTTTCTGTGCTTTTCTTCACAAAAACCCTTTTCCCTACACACTTCTTTAGATATACTTTTAGACACAGTAAATAACAAGTAACGATCCTGACACTCAAAGATTCATAATTAGTGGATATTAATACACAATACATTATAGTCTTTCACTTAACTTGCTATTAAGTTCATAATAGATTTAGGTACCAGCAGTCATATTGTTACATCAGACAGTTATCTTAGAGATAAGAAGAACATTAATTATAAAATAATCCACTCCACTCCACAGCAAAATGGTACAGCTGAACGATTAAACAGGTCATTAATGGAACGAACAAGAGCGTTGCTTTTTGATATGCAGCTACCACATGAATTATGGGGTGAAGCCATTTTAACCTCTGCTTATTTATTGAACAGGAGTGCAAATACAATAAATTTTAAAACACCAGCTGAAATGTGGTTTAATAGAATACCAAATTTAAAACATCTAAACATTTTTGGATCTATAACATATTATAAAAATTATTATCATTTACACAAACTTGACTCCAGGAGCAGCAAAGGGCTGTTAGTAGGGTATACTAATAATGGTTATAAGATCTGGGATCCTTCAAGTTTAAGAATTGTTTATTCAAGAGATGTGGTGTTTAATAATAATAAGAGTGTAATTGTAGAGTAAAACGGTTTAATTTAAATAATTTATTTAAAGATATTAGTGTTGATATTGGTAGTGAAGATTTTCGTGGTTAAGGTGGTGATGGAGCAGTTAGTGTTGATATTGGTGGTGAAGTTTTACGTGATGAAGATGGTGATGGAGCTGTTACTGATGATGAAGTTTTTGAAAATAGAGTTGAAGTTAGTGTTGAAGAAAATGAGATTTTTGAAGACAGTGTTGAAGTTGTTGGAGTTGGTGTTGAAAATAATGAGAATTTTAGAGATAGTGTTGAAGAAAATAATACTTTGAGAGGGGAAGTTAGAGATGATACAGTAGTTGAAGATAATGATGAGTTTGAAGGTGCAAATAAACCAGTTATTAATGACGGTTTGAGGATTTTACCGAAAAGAGAAAGGAAATTGCTATCTAGGCTGAAAGATTATGATTTACATAGTTCGTTTTTGACTTATACTGATGTTTTAATAGTTTTGATAAAGATTTATGGAAAAGAGCAATGAATGAGGAAAAACATTCTTTAGAGAGAAAAAAAACTTGGGAAATTGTTAATAAGTGTGAAGCAAAAAATAGGAAAACAATTTCAAGTAAATGGATATTCACTATAAAGCCTGGTGGGAGATATAAGGCTACATTAGTAGCAAGAGGTTTTCTACAAAATTATAATATTGGCTATAAGGAGACATATAGTGCAGTAGTAAACACTACTAGTGTTAGATTGAAACGTCACTTTAACTCGTTAACACATCCATGCCAAATTTTTGTGTAATTTTTTTGCCGATTTATTACCTTTTACTGGTTCTGAATCGCTTTGTTGACAATTCCTTAACTGTTGTTTTTTTCTTTTTAAATCGATCTTTTCAATATTAATTCATAAATGATTTACGATCATTATTGCAAGACAATAATGATCGTAAATCATTTATGAAAAGTAGTTAATAAAGTAACTAAGTTTAATTTTTATTTCCTGAGCAAACTACCCACATAAGAATAAGTAAAATCTTAAGACAATAAAACCAGTGAAAGTTAACATTCAATTAGATACATTGAATATATAGATAATCTTATAAAGTAAATATAGCAGCCTACCTCATTTTATTTCATAACTAAAGGCTCTCTGTTTATTTTTTTCTTTCCCCTTTCACCGAAAACTTTTCTTTATTGGTCTATTCTATTAGTTCTCACAGTTTCTTTACTTCTAATTTTCAGTTACCAACCCTGAAATCATGCCTGTGATGACCCGTAAGGCTACTGCTCAGGATATTATGGTGCTTAAATTGAGAACGGCTCTAAACGAACTTGAAGAATCAAACCTCCAAGTCCAGCAACTGTTACAGGAGAGAGAAGAGAGTGAGGTGGAAGTCGATAAGATTAATGGCAAAAACTCAAGCTTAAAACGGGAGCTAGTAGACCTACATCAGCAATACTTGGACGTTGTTGATGAACGGGATCAACTGAAGGCAGTCATAGATGGTTTCAATAATTGTAGTAAATTATATGAGGAGGCTTTATGTAAAATTAGGGACCTAGAAGATGAGTTAATAATAATTCATGCCAATAGTTCTATATTAATGTTACAGAAAGAAAAAGAATGTACTCAGGCTAAAGAAACAAACCTCTTATATAATGAATATAGTAGTCCAAGAAGGTTACAGCACTTGAAGGAAAACTCCAACGACTTTAAATAGGTTTATTAACAATTTTGTTACATTACACAGTACACACTATTACAGCCATAACGGATCGGCAACTATCTTAATAATTATCAGTCGTTTTTGACGTTCAGCCACAGAATGATCGCTCGGGCATCAACCCCTGACCAAGAAGCCCGCCGTTCTGGAGGGAAAATCCAGCTCCCTGATTGGCTCACGACTTCACGCCACGTCAGTCTCATGATCCAATCAGAGAACCGCTTTATTCTCGCGCCAAACATTTTACCAATCAAATTATAGAAGTATTGTCATTCTTACGGAATTAATGTTACCAGTCTACATAATAAAATATAAAGCATTTAATATGTGTTCACATGAATAAAGCTATTAAATTAATACATTTAAATAAAATTATTTCTGAAAACATAGGAAATTGACTAGTAAAATTCCGAAACCTAACAATCGTCCGTCCTGACATCGTGTGCGGCCCTGCACACGACACCAGGTGGTAACCTAACAATCGGGGGTATCTTGGCCAGTAGATTAATAACGTTAGGTCCCAAAAAAAATACAATGAGAGTATTACAAAATATGACAACTTAAAATTATCTAATTGATTGTGAAACAACAACAAATTTGTGCAGAGTATGGAACTAAAAGACTATATACCATAATTTACCAAATGAATGTTATTCAATAAATTTATGCAATCTAGGCACTAGCTTATACAGAATAATTTATATACATCGTCATTTGATTTACTGGAACTAAGTACAGTGAACACAAACGATCGATTAATTGCGTCACTAAACAACTTCACAAATTTTAACAAAAAATCTAATATTCTGACTGAAAAACAAGTAATAAACGTTGTCTATCAGTCTTGATAATTGACAATAACAACTTTAATAACATAACAAGTAACAAGATGTTAAATCCGTCAGCAATCGATTTGCTGGTACTAAATATAGTGAACCCAAACGATCGATTAATTGGGTCAAAAAATAAAACCAAGGTCACAACCGATCGATTAAGTTGTGCCAAGATATTATGCATACGAGTATTCTGAACGATCGATTAATCCAGAATACTATTATTCCCCGACGATCGATTAATCAGGGTGCCCTAACCTCCTGAACGATCGATTAATTCAGGATGCCTATCGACGTCAGTACGAGCCGATCGATTAAGCTCATAGTGGCTGCCGTAGGTCTTGCCACTCGTTGCACCAAGCCGCGATCCGATCGATTCTCGCGTACTTGCTCTGTAACAACGAATAATATCTGTGTAAGTAATCGTTCACACATTCCATACAATAAAGGAAAGGATTTTATTTTAACTCAAAATACTGCCAGAATTGTCACTGTCACTATCAGAATTATCATCGATATCATTATCATTAATCTCGTCTCTAAGGTAGTCACATAAATCCATGACTTCATGCGATCCGCGGCCACGGTTTTCGACCGTCTGTTTTGTGTATGAACAAGGCCTGGTATAGGGGCTACAACTTAACGGTCCCTGCCTTGCTAACACGATGTGGACCTATGAAGGAAGACATCATTTTTTTTTTTTGCTTTGTCCGTTATTATTAAAACAAGTCTTTGTTATTTTAACAGGGTCCCCTACACTATAGGAACGGGAAGGTTTTCTACCTGTCATACCTCTCCTTTTGCTTGACCTGCTCTAGATCTATCCGAGCCTTAACACTTTCGCGGATCTCTGTCAAGTCATCATCCTTACGAGTGCCTGCAGTAGCATCATTAAGCATGGGATTAAATTCGCTATTCATACAAGTTCCTAACATCACCGCTGCCGGTGTTCTGCCTATAGTTTTCTGTATAGTGTTGTTGAGTCCCCATTGAACTCGTCCAAGTGACTGCCCCAGCTCTTTACACTATGTTTAATGCTCAGTGCCTTGAAGAAATCGAGAATCGCGCGGTTATACCGCTCAACCTGTCCGTTGGACCTAGGGCTAGAAACCGCATTTAGGACATGTTTGATTCTCTTATCGAAGCAGAACCGTTTGAGTGAATGCGAAGTAAAACAACTACCGCGGTCGCTTATGAGTCGGTCAGGGTTTCTAAATATACAGAAAATATCGTCTAGAGCCCTAATTGCGTTTTGGATATTCGTGTTTCTAACAGACCTGAGGAAACAGAATTTGATGGCACCGTCAACAACTACGAGGAAATGAGTAAAACTCCTAGTCGATTTCACGAAGGGTCCAAGGTGGTCCACGTGAACTGTGTGGAAAGGAATCTCCACCTTTGTGATAGGATGCAGTAACCCTTCGCGAGTGCTGGAATTGGTCTTTGCATATGCACACTCAATGCAAGCATCTACATAATTCTTGACAAACCTGGACACTTCCCCAAAATGTCAAATGTCGTCATGATTGAGTTTACATACTTGCCACCTTGCCCCTTTTGGCACAGCCCATCTGACCTTCTCCTTATCCCCGTCCAAGTAGCAAAATAATCTATTATCTTTGATAACGAAATTCTGTTTGATGTATCGTAGCCCCTTTTCAGATGAAAAGGACAGACACGAAGGAAGGATAGGACTAGATAGTCAACCTTTTAAAACGTCCATTATTCTGTACATCTCGGAATCACCTAATGAAGCGTGTGGAGCCAATCTTCGCTACTAATAGACATTATGGCTGGAAACTGATCATCGAGACATTCCGACGGTTCGACAGGATTCCGGGACAATGCGTCGACATGGCTCATTTTAACCCCTGCCCTGTACTCTATAGTGCAATCGAATTCCTGTAACGTCAGCCACCAGCGTTCTATTCTTGGAATCAAGTCCCGTTTTGAAAACGCAGAACGCAAAGCGCTGCAGTCTGCGATAATCTTGGATTCCTCCCCTAACAAATAATCCCTAAACTTACGAAGGGAGCAAACCACCGCTAGGGTTTTGAGCTCGTAAGATTGGAAGTTTTTTTTTTTTTTTTCTTCCGGTGAGTTTTGTCGGCTATAAAATGCCTTGAGGTACCATTTTTCTTTCTTACGTGTAAAATGGGACTAGCGTAATCTAAAACAGATTCTCGTATCACACGTCCGACAAGTCTCCGACCATCCAACGTACATTCTCCCGTTTGTGTTGCGACAACCTGTATGGACGATGAACAACTGGACGTTGACTATCGAGATCAATCTTCATCTCTGTAACACTGGTACATCCTACCTCCCTAAATGAAGAAGCAAAGCAATGCTGATATTTCTGCAACATGTTTATTAAGTCTTTCCTGATCTCTGCAGGGATGAGGGGGTCATCCACGCGGACCTTAGTTTCATCGAACCTCCGACTATCTACAATCTCTATAGATCGCTCATCAACAATCCTATTCACCGCATCAACTATTTCAGCACGGCAGGGAACCTGTTTAGATGAAATGCGGCAAGATTCAGAACACGGCAAGACCATCATCTTGATTTCACCGTTGATCGAGCGATGAAGCCGGTGGGCTTCATCATCAACCTAACGACTGAACTACACTATTCCCAAAACCTTTCATAAATGTAGGGGTGTTGTCGTGCGACAAACCTAACTGCTTGACAGCAGATTCCTTAATGAGAGAAACGTCGCTTTCGAAATATACAAACGCTTGGAGTTCAGAATTGTTGACATTTATTTCTTTCAAAAATTATGCTCCGGGGTTATGTACGCTCGCGTCTTCGTTTATAAAATCGATTCTCATAGTTTTTCTGCACTGCACCACCCGTGTTAGTTAACTTTTCATCAGATTTAAAATAGCACTTTTCAGAGGTGTGACCAACTTTATTGCAACGCGTGCACTTCACCAGCGGCTTAGGGCAGTGCAAGAAACTATGACCCTTCGCCTTGCAAAACAACCAGCGACGTGATTCGGCATAACACCAAATTTCGGGATCGCTAAACTTAGTTTTTCATAATAGTACACCTCAATAGATTCATTGTACCTACTATTAAACAGACCTTGGAATCAATTTTCCAAAGTCTGCCCATAATTCTGTTCACATGGGAATGCACTATGCAATTTCTCCTGCCTTTCAGGCCACGTGTACAGTATAACTTTTGCATAGCAAAATGAGTAGAGAGTCTTTCATCCCACCCGTACACCGTGGCGCACTCATTGATTTTTTTAACCATACGTCCATGCGCTGATTCTTGGGCCAAGGGTCAAAGTTCGGTAATATATTTCCTTTGATAGATTTTCTGCAATGGTTGTAAAGCGCTCTGGTTCACGGGGGGTAATGCAAGACCATCCCTCAATTTTTAAACAAGTCGAATAAATCTATTTGATAAAGAAAAGCTACGTGACCTGTCAATCCGTTCGTGCCGTTGTCCACGCTCGACGTGTCGCTCCACCCGTGGCCCAGCATCCCGACGCCTCGCTGCCTCTAAGGTGCTCCGTCGTCGACTGTCCGCCCGTAGCCCAGCATCCCGACGCCTCGCTGCCTCGGAGGTGCTCCGTCGTCAACTGTCCGCCCGTAGCCCAGCATCCCGACGCCTCCGCCCGTGGCTCGCTGATGCATATCTTCGAGATCTTCCGCTTAGACTATGCCTCTGACTCTGTCTTTGACTATGCCTCTGACTCTGTCTTTGACTATGCCTATGACTCTGTCTTTGACTATGCCTATGACTCTGTCTTTGACTATGCGTGATCACGTTCTCGTCGAACTACCTCCTCCAGCATCCGTAGTCTCTCACGTTGCAGCTCGATATCCGGTTCCGGCATACTATGGCTGGGGCTCCGACTACGAAGGCGACTTCGGCTCCGGGTGGCAGAGTGGGTACCCCTTCGACTCGGTGTTGCGAGCCTTCGTCGGCCCGGAGGCCGACATTGCCTGAAATCTTACGTCCACGAATTTGAGAATTTAATTTTTAAAAGTCTAACGCATTTGGGACGTCAAGTTAAATACACAAAACACGATAGAAATTGAAATGTTATAAAATTCAAGGCATTCACAAGGTATGTCATCTCTAAAATATAATCACGAAATATTAATTTAAACCTTTAAAATTATTCATTTTAAACAATGTTGCTCATCAAAATTAACTAAAAAAAAATATCGTAATAGGGTTTATATACAGGAAACCTCAGGGAGTATATACTATATAGGTAATAATGGGAAAAGAAATACGAGTACTAGAGTATACATATAGTTATGACACATGAATGCGTTCCCAGTTAAAACCAAAGAAACAATAATGCATGTGCACTGGGAAATGTTATTAACTCACAATTGTTGATGCATCCGTCCTTTTATTATTTTATATCCAACCCAACCGTCCAGCCACTGACTAGGATACGATTGAGTAGTCCTTATTTTCAAAAATTATGACCGCGTAGGATTATGTAAAACATTTATTTCTGTGTTAAACGTGGCCTTGTTCTACATACCTAGCATTACCAATAAATAAATTGAATTGAATTTACGAGAGTTAATTCAGTTTTGCGGAAAAGTAGATCTACCCTCCAACCAAAAATTATGAGTACAAAGGGCAATATTAACTAATAAAGCGGAACTAGTTAAAATAATTGACGGCTATTAGATAAGTAACGTGTAGATTTACTTGAAACCACGGGTAATATTGTTAACTAAAACGGTATGATTCTAAACTGGCTTCGAAACGAATTACGAACAAACTAAGGAAGCATATAATTTTGGGCGTGTACTTACGTTTTAATTGTTCTTGTCACTTCTGAAATATAGTAGTCCAAGAAGGTTACAGCACTTGAAGGAAAACTCCAACGACTTTAAATAGGTTTATTAACAATTTTGTTACATTACACAGTACACACTATTACAGCCATAACGGATCGGCAACTATCTTAATAATTATCAGTCGTTTTTGACGTTCAGCCACAGAATGATCGCTCGGGCATCAACCCCTGACCAAGAAGCCCGCCGTTCTGGAGGGAAAATCCAGCTCCCTGATTGGCTCACGACTTCACGCCACGTCAGTCTCATGATCCAATCAGAGAACCGCTTTATTCTCGCGCCAAACATTTTACCAATCAAATTATAGAAGTATTGTCATTCTTACGGAATTAATGTTACCAGTCTACATAATAAAATATAAAGCATTTAAGATGTGTTCACATGAATAAAGCTATTAAATTAATACATTTAAATAAAATTATTTCTGAAAACATAGGAAATTGACTAGTAAAATTCCGAAACCTAACATGAATTATTAAATAGTAATTGTAACCCCTCTTCCTTAATAACTATTGATCTGACTGAAGATTCCATAATGAAACAGAAATATACAGTTAGCAACAAGAAATTAAAAAAATATGCAAAACTGAATAGAATACTTAAAAAATGTTATCAATTTAGGAAACAACACAAACACTTTTCCAAATATATTCCACTGAGGAAAGAGCGTGTTGATTTGGTTAATAAGTTAAATAATTACTAAATAAAATTAGAAGATAGGATAAAAATTTATGAAATTGATACTCAGCATTTGCAGTCTGAAATACAGGTACTTCAGGACTCTCTTAGTTCCCTTTCTAGTAGGTATGTGAGTTCACAGAACCAAATTGGGGAACATATTCTTGCGGTAAATGAGTTGGTAATGTGTCAATGTAGTTGTCAGACAGTTAAGAACCATGATACGGTCCAGCCTGAGGTAATGGAAGACCCGTCCCAGGCTGTGAATTTGTCTCAGGACTCTATATTCAACCAAGAAATAACTAGTATTACACAAGATTATTTGCCTGAGATATATGATAGTCATGAATGTTCTTACTCAATAATGTTCTCAGACAGTATAGTAAGAGGTGTAGGTAAATTAGTTAGTAATAAACTGTGTTGTTCCAACCAAAATCACTGTATGCCAGGGTCAACATACAAACAGATAATGGCATCAGTAACTAGAAATGTTTATAATGCTAATACTGATTTAACCATATTTATAGGAAATAGTTCAAAAATTAAAAAAAAACAAGACATCACAGATACTGTAACTGAGTTGTTAAAGTTGAATTGTCGTAAAAATATTATTGTGTGCTTTCCCATACTTTGAAAAATTGTCAAAAAGGAAAAACAATTATATTCACATCAATTCACATGTTGAATAAGCATGTTCATTTCCTAACAGTCACTATAGTGACAGGCTTGTATTTCTTGATATCAACAGTTTTGTTGGTAAAGTTAAGTCGATACGGGGTAAAGTGTATCTACCTATTAGTTGTAGACACAAAATAGCTAGGCTATTAGTTTATAATATTCACTCAGATATAAGTAGTATGTCAATGTTTAGTTACATTGTTAACACTGCGACTGTTAGTAATAATACTAATAATTATTTTTACAATTACGGGGAGGATCCATGTGTAACTTTAGAAGATTCTCGAGTGAGGTCCACTAGAGATCCTAGTAGATCTCGTTTCCTTGTAATGGCATGGGAGTCTTGGGGATCACTCCGGATGCTCATTTAAACTAGTTAGTAAGACAACAAAAGATACCAGAAACATTAATGTTACACCGAACAACAACAATGTACCTTCTTGCTCTCAAATAGCTAAATGTAAAAAAAGGGGCTAAGCAGAATTCCATGCAGTTAGTTCATCAACATATTCAAGGTTTCTCTTCAAAGCAACTAGAAATGGAGAACATTGGTTAAAAGACTATGAAATGCTAATTAATTACGCAAATTAAAGTGTGGGCAGTTGCTTTAACCGAAAACTAAGATTCGTGGGGGTTCATTAATCTTAGTTAAAAATTGTACTATATTTAAGACTCGAAATGACATTGTTGATCTATCGGTTGAACATAATATTGAGCTGTCTTGTATTGAGCTGGATAAGCATGTAGTAGTGTGCAGACCCCCAAATTATCAAAACTACTCTTTATTTGAGTCAGTAATGGAAGATGCTTTAGCAAAACTTGCAACTGGTAATAAATCGTTAGTTATCTGTGGTGACTTCAATGTTAATATTTTAGACAAAAATTCAAATAGCAGTAGATTCTTACATCTTTTAAATCATTTAATTTGTCAAACATGTTTTCGGAACCAACTCGAATTACTACAAATACTGTTACATGTACTGATAATGTTTTTTGTTGCTGCGATTACTTAGATCAGGGATTCCCAAAGTGGTCGATATCGACCCCTTGGGGTCGATATCGGTTTCCTAGGGGTCGACATAAACGAAAACTGATTATGGGGGTCGACGAGGTCTAAAAATCGACCCCTATTAAATTAACACAAGTTCTTATTTAAAACTTTCAAGATAGGTAGGTAGGTACTGTATTGTTTATGTTGTGTTACGTGTACTAAGAATAATTAATATTTATGTAGGAAATAGCATTGTTGTAGTAATATAAAGCCTCAAGTTCGTACAAGATGAAAAACTCGGCAAGTCAGTGTGGACAAGTTTGTGCAAGATAATGAGTTCGAGCGTACGTCTTTCAGGCGCGTTTTGACTTGCTCTCTATTTGACGCTTGCGCGATTTAACACGAACGAATTCATGATCAAGTTGCAAGTCCAAACATGTTCCTGATATTTTACTATTTAACGAGGTTGCACTTAGGTTGAAAGTTCATTTGCGTTTTGAAATTCGTTGGAGCTTGAACGATAATAACTCATATAAGTACTCATTTATTTCAAGAGATTACAAAGTTATTACATAGCTAAATTAAGTGAAGTAAAGTGACTGAAAAAGAATTTACAAAATGCTGAGCTCCCTACGCGAGTTAATAGCGTAACCACACAATATCTGCAGTTTATGAAAAATTAACAGGGTAAGTACCAAACAGTTTTTATCCGGCACAGCGCATCAGCATTGCCCCACTGCACACTGTGTGATAGTGATCAGTTGAGCTATCTGTAGATTGTTTGCAACAGTTTGCAGTTGCCTCAGTTGTTTCAATTGTAAAAATTTACCAGTAAATTTAACAGTTTATTAGGTATTGTTTTTAATTTAGGTACTTAGTTTCTTATTTTTTTATTTGCAGGATTACTGAGAGTTTTATGATGGCGGACACGAAAAAAAAATGCAGACAATACAGTTTGGACTACTTGAAGTTCGGATTTATTGCATCTCCATCAAATCAACACTTGCCGATGTGTCTCATATGTGAAAAAGTATTCAGTAACGATGCCATGAAGCCTTCAAAAATGGATGACCACTTATCGAGAGTACATGCTGACAAAAAAAGTAAGCCCTTGACATTTTTTCAAGCACTTAAAGAAAAACTAGACAAAAGGCCATCCATAAGATCGATGTTTGCGTCATCATCTATTAAAGACGATGATGGTTTACGAGCGTCCTATAATATATCTTTACTAATAGCGAAGTCGGGGAAACCCCACACAATTGGAGAGCAGCTTATCTTACCAGCCATTGCGGAGGTCCTTAACAATGTATTGCACAAACCCGCACATGATATTTTAAAGAGAATACCTTTGAGCAATAACACCGTTCAGAGACGCATAGATGAGATGGGACGCGATGTGGAAAACATTTTATGCAAGTTCTTACAGACCAACAGATTCTCTCTCCAGTTGGACGAGTCTACATTACCCGGCAATGAAGCTCTGTTGTTAGGATATGTTCGATATATCAAAGATGAAAATATGTGCCAAGAACTGCTTTTTGCTACATATTTAGAGACTGATACCAGAGGAGAATCAATTTTTCAGGCCGTGGAACATTTTTTTACTGACAAAGCTATTCCATGGAAGAACATTGTTTCTGTTGCGACTGATGGTGCACCGTCTATGGTTGGTCGTCATCGTGGTTTTATAGCTCACTTAAAGCGACAACTGCCTGATGTACTGGTCATTCACTGCGTGATTCACAGGCAGCATTTAGTAGCAAAAAAGCTGAGTCCTAGATTGCATAAGTCTTTACAATATGTAATAAATGCTATCAACAAGATTCGAAGCAATTCTTTGAACTCTCGGTTATTTGCTCAGCTATGTGAGGAAAACGACGAAGTCTTTACTCGATTACTTCTTCACACTGAAGTTCGCTGGCTATCAAGAGGCTCTTGCTTAGAAAGATTTTCAGCCGTTTTTGAATCTGTGTTGGAGTTTTTACAAGAAAAAGATCCGAATTTGAAAGAAAATCTGAACAATTGTAAAACAGATGTTTATTACTTGACTGATATCTTTGGAATGTTCAACAAAGTTAATTTGCAGCTGCAGGGTGACGATCTTAACTTGATTAAAACAAAATCAATAATATCGGCCTTCGTGGGTAAACTAATCCTTTATAAACAAAATTTAGGCAGAAAAGAATATTCGCAGTTTCTGCATTTGTCAAAATTACCAGAAACGCTTCAAGATGATGACATTTTATTATATGTCACTCACTTGGACGCATTACACAAGGATTTTACGGAGAGGTTTGAGGATCTTTTAAATTTACAAATTCCTCAATGGATAATAAATCCGTACAATACCACAGCCATAGAAGAAGCCAATGTGATAATGCAAGAAGAGTTGATTACCATCAGCACAGACGAAGAGCTTAAGCAGAAGTTCAACCAAGGCTATCAGAAGTTCTGGTTGCAACGCAACATTGAAACACAGTATCCTACATTGTGGAACATTGCTGAAAAATACCTTATCGCTTTTCCATCATCATACCTAGTTGAAAAAAGCTTCAGTGTGGTAACAAACATTTTGACGAAACAAAGAAACCGTTTGAAAATCAACGAACGTGGAGATTTAAGGCTGCAACTCACCAATATTGAACCGGATGTAGCTAGATTGGTAGATAGTCACCAGGTTCATCCATCACACTGAATGTTTTATTTTCTCTTTGCGAATTAATACTTTTTTAAATATAATTTCCTACCTACTTAAAATTCTTTAAGTACCTAATTTGTAATAATCGTTATAAATTAAACTTGATATTTACTGAATTGTATGTCTTTTTATTTTGTTAAATTTTGATACGAAAATGAAGTCAATTTTACTCACTTAACCAAGTGCAAAGTTTTCCAATTGGTACCTTAGTACCTAGGTATTTTCTGTCAATAGGAAAAAACTAAAGATAGGCCCCCTTATTCATAATAGTCTGCTAACTTAAAGCATTGCTAATTCTCACTCTGTCTTCTTCTATTGACCTAAGTCAGAATGAAAAATAACACACTGTAGCAGCTGTTTTAAGTTAGCGGACCATTATGAATAAGGGGGTTGATCTTAAAAGTAGGTAATTTGGCCATGGGGGTCTGAGGTAACAGTTCATTTTGGAAAAGGGGTCACTTGTCCAAAATAGTTTGGGGATCCCTGACTTAGATAAATCCATTGTAAATTACCTTTCTTCTGATCACAGCGGGCAGACCGTTGCTTTCGAGTCCTACACACCGTTACAAAGAATCCAGATAAAATATAGACTAATTACACCCAGTAATTTGAATAAATTTAAAAATAACTTAATTAGTAATTTAGGCATTCCGAGCCATATTATTGAAAATGTTAATCAATTTTATGAGGAATTATTTTCGGTAGTTAACAAAGAGTTCAATAATACATTAAAAATGAAAACCAAATTTATTTGCCCAAAGTTTATGTTCAGTGACTGGGTAACTAAGGGTTTTAACTAAAGTAGGGAACGATTGTTTGAGCTGTACGGCTTTACGCCTTACATCAACTCAGAAACTTTTATTAAATATGTTACAACTTACTCAAAAAAAATTAAAAACTCTCGTAAGGTAGCTAAAGCCTTATTCATTAGCAACAAGATTAAATCCGCCGATAATAAAATAAAGACGGTTTGGAAAATCATCAATAGTGAAACTAATATAAAAAATATAATAATGATATCACTCTAAAGACTTCACGTGATCTTCTTAGTTCTAAAAATGAAGTTGCTCAAGAATTTGTAGATTTCTTCACTAGTATCCCACTTAAAACTACTGAAACCTTAAATTCCTCACCCTTGTTTTCCATTGATTTATTAAGAGCGAACGTTTCAGCCTGTCCGGTTGCATTTCAATTTAAACATAAAGCCTATAGCAGTCATTAAAGCTTTTAAAGAAATCAAAGTCAAATTAACCGAGGATCTATGGGGTATGTCAATTAAAGTTTGTCAAGCCATTATTGAGACTATAGCACCGTACTTGGCCTTAATATTTAATTAGTGTGTGGACCAAGGAGTCTTCCCGGACCTTATGAAATACAGCAAGGAAATACCACTTTTCAAGTCCGGGTACAGTAAAGACACCAATAACTATAGACCCGTATCCGTGTTGCCGGTTTTCAGCAAGGTGTTTGAAAAGGTAATGCTTAATCAAATGCTCAACCACTTTAACACCAATAAAATCTTGCATGAGAAACAGTATGGTTTCACCAAAGGACGTTGTACGACTGACGCCGGTGTCACCTTATTAAAACACATATTTACTGCATGGGAAGAGGCACAAGATGCCACAGGAATTTTCTGTGACCTCTCGAAAGCATTTGATTGCGTAAACCATGAAACCCTACTCTTAAAACTTGAACATTACGGGTTAGGGAAACTTGCGCTCAGTTTAGTGAAATGGTATTTAAACGATAGACATCAGCAAGTACAAATAAATGGTGTCAATTCAAAGGGTTTAAAAGTAAGTATGGGTGTACCACAAGGTTCGATATTAGGTCCTTTCTTCTTTTTGGTATGTATTAATGATATATCTACCCCATTTATTTAAAAACCAACCACAAATGGTGTTGTTTGCTGACGATGCTTCTCTAATATTTAAGATAAACAGACGTGCCACAAATCTCGACAACGTAAATAACGCCTTAATGCAGGTCCATAATTGGTTCACCGCTAATAATTTAGTATTAAATGGAAAAAAAAAAAACTGAGTGCATAAGATTTGCTCTGCCGAATATTAAAAGTAGTGATAGTGACATAGTATTGAATCAAGAGAAACTACAATTCGTCGAAAATGGGGAAAAGGCTACAATGGGGTCCGCATATAACATCTCTTGCAGGACGGCTGAGTTCAGCAGCAAAAAATTAGAAAAATCCGTCAATTTACTGATGCAGATACCGCGAGGCTAGTCTATTTTAGTTATTTTCATAGTATTATGTCATACGGTATTTTACTACGAGGACGGGCTGCAGACATTGAGTCTATATTTATTCTGCAGAAAAGAGCCATCAGAGTCATAATATGATCAACGTAGGCGCGATTCTCTAAGGGAACTGTTTAAGGAAACTAACATCATGACAGTACCTTGTCAATACATCTATGAAAATATCATGTACGTTAGGAAAAATCTGCATTTATTTAGTAAAAGAGGTGACAGCCACCACTATAATACTAGAAACAGGGACCAACTAGTACAGCCAGGTTTCAGGCTAGCTAAAGTAGACTCATCTTTCATGGGGTACTGTTTAAAATGTTATAATAAAATACCTCGGGGACATTCAACAACTGAATGAGACTAAATTTAAATCTTGTATAAAACGCACACTATGTAGGCAAGCATATTATAAGTTAGGGGATTACATTGATGATAAAAATGCTTGGCTCAATGCTAGTCCTGCTCCACAACCATAGGGGCAAACTAATCAGAAGCTCATGTGAAATTATTGTGGAAGCTGCAGAAGATTGTAAAAATATCTCGGCATTGTATAGATTCAATCTCTTAGTATTATATAATTGCATAGCACATGTGTGAGTACTATGTACTGTAAAGCTACCATTTACATTTTGTTATCCTTCATTGACTCGAATGTGCCCTGGTGGCTGAGAGAATGTCACTCAAATGTCTCGCTGATAGTGGCGGATTTGTCGGGTCGTATAGAATGAATAGGGCTGATCCATGCGTCATGTTCGTGAACGGGCGCTGTCAGTTGGGGCTGGTCATCTCCTAGCTGCCACGGTTTATTTTAACTACTTTGTTTTTAAATTGTTAATAATTGCAATCTTTTGACGCTCTTAATGTGCACGTCTTTCTACATAGTTCTCACATATTATTATTATTTGTTGTTCTTTATGTTTCTTCTCATTCAAAAGAGGCCAAGAAACCTTACACGCGGGTCTGAACCAAGGATGTAAGGTGAAATTTAGATAGAGAAATGGATGGCAATGTAGATGAAGTCAGAAACTTTCGGGTGATTCGACAAGTGTTGAGAATGGTGGCTTTTTGTAGCATGTAAAGTGTGTGATTAGGCATCTTATTATTAAACGTTTACTTCTGATTATAAATTATCCATATAAACTTAATTAAATTAAATCACAATACAATTAACAAAATCACAATACAATTACTATACACAGTACATATCCTACTAATCGAAATACAAATTAAATAACAAGACATTCATACAAAAATGTATAATAATAAATCAATCAATAGGCGAGCCAGAAACGTCACCAACGTCCCTGCAAAATTTCCCCTAGATACCACCAAACTCCTGCGCTAGTTTGCCAACATCTAACGTCCCAACATAATATTCATCCAACTCTGTTGGATTGGGCAATCAGCACGTGAAGCAATCATCTTCAAGATACCATTGCTGCTGTCTCTCACACGCTTAAAAATAGACGCGACTTTCTTGCGGATAATCGCATGAAAGCCGTCTGTGCGTGCCTCCGCAAACATTGCAGATGCACTGCAGTAACGAGGCAACCGCAGCAGCATCCTGAATATGTTGTTGTACTGTATACTTAGGACATTGGCGGCCCGCCGGGTATGACTCACCCATAGGCTGCTCGAGTAGAAGGATCGGCAGTATGCCTTAAACAGAATGACTTTTACTTCTACCGAACAACGCGCAAATCTACGTGCAAGCATATTTCCTCGCACCGCCAATGCCCTTCGTTCCCTTTCCAAATCGGCGTCATTAGTCATATCTTCAGTGACAATGTGTCCCAAGTACTTGAAGCTAGCTACCCTACCCTCAGAGTCACTCCGTTTACCATAATAGGTGGTACACGGACCGGTGCGTTTTTAGTACCTTTAAATATCAGTACTTCGCTCTTAGAAGAGTTATATTTCAGTCCATGCTCCGCTGCGTACGCCTCACATATAGCCACTAATTTCCTGATCGCCCCTTCTGACGGCCCCAGCAATACCATATCATCCGCGTAGCTTATATTGTTGACACATACCTCATCTATGTGACATCCAATATGCGAATTGCTGAGCTCGCCGATTAGGTCGTTTACGTACAGGTTAAGCCACAGAGGAGAGGTTAGCCCCCCTGCCGCACACCACACTTCATGCCATACGCGTCCGACAAGGCCCTCGCCCATCTCACCTGGTTTTTCTGACAACCATACCAGCTTTTCAGTAAGGCCGTAACCTCTGCCGGTACACCCGCCCTTGCCAACTTGCCCCAAAGCTTGTCATAACGTACTGTGTCAAAAGCTTTTGACAAATCTAGGTAGCACGCATAAACCGGCGTTCCCCTATCAGTATAGTACCTGACAACCTGCTTAAGACATACGATCGCACTCTCAGTGGAAAGCCCAGCTCTGAAACCGAACTGGGCGTCGTGCAGACTAATATGTTTATGTAAAATGTTATTAAGCAAGCTGTCAAGTACCTTTGCAATTATGGTTGCCAATGATATGGACCGATAATTATTTTTATCTGAGATATCCCCCGTTTTATCCTTCACTATTGGAACAACAATAGTTTTTGTTAATTCCTCCGGTAAATATCCATGACATAGACACAAATTGTATTGTATTGTATTGTATTGTATAGCGGGCTGGTGTCCGCAACTCCACGTCTAAGCGCGTATTTTGCGTGCGGGTGGGAAATCTATTCGATCCACCCTAACTCCCCGAGAAAGGCCAGCAGCGCCTTGATGTTGCTGGTAATCTCGCGGAGAGTACCTGGGTTAGCATACTTTGCCCTGTATGCTGCAACCCCTGGGCAGTGCAGAAGCACGTGGGCTGCTGTCTCGTCTACCTCCATGCAGGCTCGGCATAGGGGGCTGTCCGTAACTCCTATGACAAAGAGGTGTTTAACGTGTCCAGTGACGGCGGCTGTAACTGTGCGCAGCTGTGGTTTGGACAGCCGAAGCGCCCGTTTGGTGAAGCGGCCGTCGATAGTAGGAAGTGCTTCCTTGGCCTGCCTGCACTCGCCATGGTCCAGCCATAGCTTGTGGTGTTGTTCACTAGTTCGTTTCCTTACCAGTGTGCGTAGGTATCCGAAAGGGAGTGGCACGATGGGTTCGGGTCCCACCGCTGCCATACTTGACGGTTCAGACGTTGATGACACTCGTATATTAACCCAGAGTTGACTATGTGGTTGTTTAGTGCTAGCAGTACAGCCATGCTGTCTGAGAGTATACGAATAGGGTGGTCCACAACCTCTCTGGCTAAGATAGCTGATGCCGCCAGGGTAATGCCCATGCATTCTGCCTGAAATACCGTGTTGTGGGCCCCTAGTGGAGCGGCAATGTGGATGTTGAGATCCTCAGAGAAGACTCCAGCTCCAGTGCCAGTACCTGTTTTGGATCCATCCGTGAAGATCCGCAGCTCTGCGGGGTTTAGTCCCTCGCAGCGGTGGTCTTCATGGAGTTGGATCTTGTATTTTTTATCGAATACGAACTGTTTGGGTATCCGATCGTTTGTTGCTTTCGCCAGGGGGAACTCGTTGTAGAATCCCTCCAGTATCGCAGTGTGCTGTGTTACCTTCTTACCCCAAAGTTGTAGTGTTTTAAGGCGTACCGCCGACATCGTCGCTTCCTGCTGTATGAACAGATGGAGCGGAGGGAGTTCCAACATAGCTTCGAGAGCAGCGGTCGGAGTGGTCCTCATGCAGCCTGTTATCGCCATACAGGCAAGTCTTTGCATGCGTTGCAGTTTGATGGAGGCTGTAGCTAGTTTGGTGCTTGGCCACCAGACCACTGCCCCGTAGGTGATCATGGGTCGAATCACCGCGCAGTACAACCAGAGTATAATTTTGGGGGATAGGCCCCACTTGTTACCTATCATTCTCCTGCATTGCCAGAAGGTGATGCAAGCCCTGTTTATTTTGTTGTTTATATGACTACTCCAGTTTAACTTACTGTCCAGGATGTCTCCTAGGTATTTGACCTCGTCGGCTAATTGGAGTTCTGTATCAAAAAGTTTGGGTAGGCGGTAGGGGCCTAGTGTTCGTTTTTGGGTGAACATGACAAGTTCAGTTTTCGTGGGATTCACTGAGAGGTCGAATTCTCTGCACCACCGTTCAACGATGCGTAACGCTTGTTGAGTGAGATTGCAGATTGTCCCCGTCACTTTCCCCGAAATGAGGATGGCGAGGTCGTCGGCGTACCCTATAGTATAGAATTGGTTCGCGTTGAGTTTAGTGATGAGATCGTTTATCACAAGGTTCCAGAGAAGAGGGGATAGTACTCCCCCTTGGGGGCAGCCTCTGGCTATCATGGCCGTCAGCTGATCCTCTGCAAGGCGAACCACTCGTTTGCTTAACATGTTAGTAATCCAGTCAATCAGTACCTGTTCTACTCCGTGCCGGGAGAGGGCGGTGCTAATGCTGGAGAAGTTTGTTTTATCGAAAGCTCCTTCGATATCTATGAAAGTGCCCAGGCAGATGCCCTTCTGATGAATCGCTTCTTCTATCCGGCCGACTACTAGATGAAGAGCGGACTCAGTGGACTTACCCGAGCTGTATGCATGCTGGTTCGCATGGAGTGGGATCGTTTTTAAAGCGCCATCCCTCAGCTCTCTCTCGCAGATTCTCTCCATGGTTTTGAGGAGAAAGGAGGTCAGGCTGATCGGTCGGTAGGATTTGGCGTTAGTATAGTCACTGTTACCTGGCTTAGGAATAAATATAACTTTCACTTCCCTCCAACCTTTAGGAACGTATCTAAAGGCCAGGCACGCTCTCATTATGGGTACTAGTCTGCTGGCGACAGAGGTCCCTCCCCACTGCAATAAGGCGGGAAAGACTCCGTCCGGTCCGGCAGCCTTGAAAGGATGGAAGCACTGGATCGCCCACTGGAGTTTCTCCAGTGTTATCACTTTTTGTGCATAGCGCCAGTCGTTTACTGAAGGTGTTTGAGTTACCTCTGTCCAGTTGGTAGCCTGTGCGAAAGCGCAACCTGGGAAGTGAGTTTCGATAAGGACGCGCGTCGCCTCTTCTGGTGAAGTGGTAAGTGTGTTATCGGGTTTTCGAAGAACAGCGGGCCCAGTCGGGTTCTGCTGTGCCAATACTTTCCTTACCCTGTTTGCTTGTTGGCAGGATTCAATGTTGCCACAGTATTTCCGCCATCCGGTGGAGCTCCTGAACCTAATGCATTTTTTGTAGCTGGATTTGGCCGCGTAATAAACGTCCCAGTCCTCATCAGCACAGGTATTCATTGCTCTGTATAGACACAAATTATAAAACATGGCGAGTATGCGCGGCAAGTGAACCCCAGCATATTTAAGATGTTCGATATTGAGGCCGTCATACCCCGGAGACTTACGTCTACTCACAGACAAAGTACCTAGGAGTGATACTCGATCAAAGTTTATCCTGGTATCCCCACCTTGATCAAGTCACGAATAGACTTAGAAGATTAAGCTGGATATTCAAGACTCTCAGACATATCGCACCAAAGACAATAAATACGAACAGTGCCCGTAACCCGTCTAGAAATATTCTGAATGAGATCTACATAGCTCTTGTCCAGTCGGTCCTAATATATTGCATCCCCATTTGGGGTGGGGCTGCAAAAACTACTTTTATCAACGTCGAACGCGCCCAACGGGCCCTAATTAAGATCATGTATTTTAAAAAACTAAGACACCCTACTGAAAACCTGTATCAGATTAGTGATTTACTCTCAGTTCGCAAATTATACGTAATCCAAACTATTACAAAAATACATAAATCCCTAAAATATGACTCAAGCATAACAGCTCAAAGAAGAAAAGACCTAATTGTACAAATCCCTCATACTAAGACTTTGTTCGCCGCGAGACAATACAATAAGCGATCGGCTTTACTTTACAACAAAATCAACAGGAAAATATACGTATACCCAAAAAAATACTACGATTGTAAAAAAACTTTAGTAGACTGGATAAAATCACTAACCTATGACGACACGGAGGCACTCTTGGATTACATTAAGTAAATAATAAAAAAGGACCTAGTAATAATCACACACCCATAAGTCATAACTATATCTCTAAACACCAAATGCACAACACGCACACATATCACACACATATTATTATAAGTAAGCAAAATAATAAACCAAAAATACTAATTACACACAGAACACACGCCCTTACGACATCCATCACTAACACAATATCATCACACTCGCACACACACAACATAACACCTATCCTTCATACACAACACACTAACAACCTTACATAACACTGAACACACACCTGCAAGCAAGACTTCCTTAAGTTTAAGTTTAAAATTGCATCTTAACTTCTGTAATGTATAACATCATATCTCTGTACCTATTGTTTTTCTTTTTCTTTTTTGTAAATACCCAGTTTGTTAAATTTGTATTGCTTTGCTATGAAAGAGCGGGGCTTCCCAACACAGGCATTACTTGCTTAAAGGGAAGCTCCAAACACTAAACCTTTATGTAAACTTATGAAGCAATAAATTATTTTGTATTTGTATTTTGTATATCTTTGATAACTATGCGTATTTCTTTAGCCGTAAAATTAATCGATCTCCCTTTGTTGACAGCCTCCCTACCTTCAGGTCGATGTGACGCATTAATAATAGGCTGACATACTTACATATATGTATAATCTCAACATGAATGATGTAACCAAGATCTTGTAACAATATTTGATTGAAAAGAGTGTCCATGGAGTTTCTTGCCCATTCTTCTCCATAGAGATCTACGCTTTGGAATGGGCAACTACAATACTTTCACAAGTTATTATGCTTTGTGTCCGTGACTGTAGCTTCGCCTTTGTTTTTCTGACTTTCAAAAGTGCCTGCTAAGGTGTAATTGAAATAAATTCTTCCAGTTTGAGTTTGAAATTGTTGTTGGTGATTACAGTTCACAAAGGTTTTAAAATTAAACAATTTGATGTAAACACAGCATTTTTTTATGGAGAATTAATAATAATAATAATATATCATTTATTTCAGGTTACAAAGACCCATTACATAAATACCTTAAAGACTATCATACATAATTATAATATATAAAAACCAGAAAATATAACTATTGTACACGAAGTGACGGCGTCGTGTTGCGCTGCGTGGTGTCACGTAGCCTTCCGCGGAAACGTCGATACATGACACCCTTCGGCCAAAACTCTTCCTTGAGGAAGGTCTCAATATGATGAGAAAATGATGAATTAAATGAAGATTTTTTTATGGAAATACCTTTAGGTTATGATATAAAAGACAAAGAGAATAAAGTTTGTTTAAAGAAGAGTTTGTATGGATTGAAACAACCACCACTTATGTGGAACAGGTTTTTGAAGAAATTGCGATTTTTACAATTAAAATCAGATCCATGTGTAAAGACAAAGAAATATATTGGCTATTTATGTAGATGATGGTATTTTAATTGGTGGAAATGAGATTGGTTTAAATAAAATTATAAATAAATTAGAAACAGAATTTGAAATGCGGAAATTTGGTAAGACTGAAAAGTTTATAGGGTTTGATGTTAAAGTAGAAGAAAATTTTATTAAAATTTATCAGGAAAGTTATATAAATCGAATTTTAGAAAAGTTTAAATATAAAAACTTAGCAGATACTGTAGTCATCCAGATATTTTAGTTGATACACATCAAGAGGGGAAAGTGGGAGTTGATGATGTGCATCAATATAGGAAATTGATTGGTTCGTTGTTGTATTTGGTGAATAAATCAAGATTGGATCTAGCTTTTCATGTTGGTTATAATAGTAGGCATCAGGAACATCCTAACTTGAATGATTTTGCAAATATTAAGAACCTTTTTAGATATATTAAAAATACAGTCAGCAGTGGTGTATAAAATGTTCGTGGTAACGATTTAATTATAAAAGCGTATTGTGATGCAGACTTTGCAGGTGATCCTGATACTAGGAAAAGTCCGATTGGCTTTGTAATATTTTATGGTAGTGGTCCAATTCATTGGTGTTCACGTAAACAGTCAGTTACTGCTCTTTCCAGTACTGAGGCTGAATATATTTCTGCAGCCGAATGTATAAAAGACCTATTATACAGAGTTTGATTTGCGAGTTGACAAATAAATTACCAAAAAGACAATTGTTTTTTGATAATCAATCAGCTATAGTTTTGATTAAAAATTGAATTTTAAATAGAAGGAGTAAACATATTGATATTAAGTATCATTTTATTAAGGAAGAAATAGATAAAAATCTATTAGAAATTTACTATTGGTCGCCTAAAAATAATTTGGCAGGTATACTGACTAAACTACTGGACAGAACAAAGTTTTTGAGATTGCAAAAGTTAATAGTGAGTGATACGTAAAGGACATTCTGTGATGTGATGAGTTATGTAGGATTATTAGGTTAAAAGGTTAAAAGGTTGTTTGAGAATTAATTTGAAATTTTAATGTTTAAGTTAGTTACGTAAATATCTTAATTTAAATGAATTAATTCAAAAGTTTGTTTGTTGTAATTAGTTAAGTTGGGATTTAAAGGAGTTGATGGGAGTTATACAAGAGTTGTCATTAAATGATAAATGATGTTTATATTTTTGCAAATAGGTTTTTAAAAACACTTTTACACGTCTCTTTTTTTAAACTAGATGGGGCCGGTGCTTTGTACCTGACTACTCTGAGAAGAAACAGCCGAAAACAAACTCAGAGGTCATAGTCTCTTTTAAAGTCCAGACATAATCTTGGTTAGCTCACATGAGGACTATGCAGATTAGTGTCTGAGATGGTCTCTTGAAGAAAGAACCACACACATTTGAGTGGACCTGTCCAGTCAGTGCAAGCATTTGTCAGTTATCGTGTAACTCGACTTATAACTCAAGGAGCTCAACGACACGACGAACAATACCAAAGAAAGGACATTTGGGTAGGTCGCTTATACTCGTAGTACTCAAACTGCCAGACAATCGTGGAAAACAATAAAAAACGAACAAACAAGAAAAATAAATTACCCACATGGTCCTCACATTCACAATAATCAAATAAAATTAATACACAATACTCTACAAAATAAATGTCATTAAATGTGACCATTAACAATAAAAAATAAAAGTAAAATACTTAACAAAGTAAGTATTCATGTCAAATCATTAAATATAACAATAAGAAAAATATAAAACGTACGTACGTACTTAGTCAAAATGTGGACCTGTTCACTGACAAACTGAAGAAAATTATGGCTGAGGCTAATACCTACCTCACACACTGTACACAAGTACGTAAACCATGTTAATGATGTAACTACCTCACATGTCTTAGGGTTGGACAAGTAACGATTATCGCCCCTTCGTTTATGTCGATGTAAGCATAATTATAATTATAAAAAACTCAATTATTTCATGATAAACTCTAAGCCATGTAATCCACAAACCATTTACATTGAAACGTACTCAAACCAAAATCGCTGTTGCAACTATGATACACAATACCTGTCCCTATTTTGCCGTTATTCTTTAAAAAGTTAAAAATTATGTAGTGTCCATAGATATTAAATACCTATCAAAACTAAATTAAAAAATCACATTCTACAGTTTGGCCGCTGAGAGAAGGCGTTCCTGACAGGTCACAAATATTAGTATTATTGGTGATGTTATATAACTTATAGCTTATTTAGCTTACCTATTATTCCCCTTTTTGCACTTTCTACCCTATTAACAAATAATATTATTAAAAATGATATCATTAAATCATCAACAATAAATGTTATAATTTCGCGCTAAATTTTTGTACCAACTGACAAACGTCGGGAACGCGTTCTCGCAACGGCCAAGGTGTAAATGATCAAACTCTACTTTAACCAAACTTGCCCTTCTGCTGCGTTGCCTTTATTGTGGCACCGAGCTCGCATTCCTTATCTGTTATGATTATTTGCGACCACAGTAATTATTTATTTTGCGGGTGGATGGAAATAAAAATTGTAAGCTGTGTTTTTTAAATTAAATGTTATTTGCGTACGAAATATTTTACCATAGACTTTAATTAATTGTTCAGAAACCGTTACATAACTACTTAGTTTATATGTCAAAGTTATTGTAATACTATGTTTAAGTTCCAATATGCTCTCAAGTAAGTGAAATACCTACTGTAATTGCTTATTGAGAAAAAAATTCTTTAACCATAATAATAAGCTAAGCCAACAACAAAATATTGTAACTGTAGGTACGCGTATATTTAGTACTTAAATATAACTAGTTTGTAGACGTCTTGGGTTTACCTGTTAAGTTTACAAATGTTTAATAATAAATAAATAAATAAAACAAAATAATAAAAAAAATACTTTTAGTACTCATGTCAAATAATTTTTTTGACAATTTGTCTATATGGGGGCCCCACTGAAGCTTGGAATCCAAAGTTATGCCTAAAAACACTGTATTATCTTCCGGATTCAACTCTTCATCCTTGATTAGTACACTAGTTTCCACTTGTCTTACATGGGGTATCGTAAACATAAAACATTTAGTTTTTTTCTCATTTAGGAGTAGATTGTTAACATCGAGGTATCGTCTGCAAACACCACTATGTCATGATTATCCTTTATGAGGTAAGGCAAGTTATTTATATAAATAAGAAACAAAAATGGGCCAAGAATTGAGCCCTGGGGTACCCCCATTCTTACTACGGATCCGGGGATCTTTTTCCGTTAACATCAACTCTCTGAATCCTATCGCTCAAATATGACGCTAGAAGATCCAGAGAAGCGTTCCGGATTCCGTAGTGGTGCAGTTTCCTGATTAATGTTTCATGAAGAACGCAATCGAAAGCCTTAGACAAATCGCAAAAAATGCCCAAAGCATCGCATTTATCTTCCCATGCATTATAAATGTGCTCTAAAAGTTCAACACGGCATCAGTAGTTGAAAGACCCCTTGTAAAACCGAACTGTTTCGTATGCAATAACTTATGTTTATTGAAAAATCTTTGCATTTGTTCTAAAATTAATTTTTCAAAAATTTTGCTGAAGGTGGGTAGTACAGAAATGGGTCTATAATTATTGGGGTCTGATTTACTACCCAATTTAAACAATGGTATTATTTTACTATTTTTCATTAGATCAGGAAACTCACCACGGTCAATACAATCGTTAAATATTACAGCTAAAGAAGGAGCTACAATGGTTATAATGGACTTAGCAACGTCCACAGAATGACCCCATAGATCGGCGGTTTTCTTAACATTTAACGTGTGAAAAGTTTTAATTATATCTTTACAGGTGACATATTGAAAATTAAATTCGGAATCACAGACTGAAACGTTTTCCTTTAATAAAGACTCGGCAGCAGCAGGTGACGAGTTTAGCGATTTAGTAGTCGATACGGGAATATCCGCAAAGAAATTTTCAAATGCTGTGGCAACTTGAGTGTCTGAATTTAAAATATTATCGCCAATAGCAAAGCTGTACTCACTATCTCGATTGCAAGATTTTCCCGTTTCGCTATTAATAATGTTCCATGTCATTTTAATTACATTACTACTGTTTTTAATTTTTGAACTCAAATAACGTGACTTTGCTATAAAACAAACTTTTTTTAAATACCTTAGAATAATTCTTAACATATAACTTAAATTCTACAGTGTTTATATACGTCCGCTCTTCATACAGCTCATAAAGTCGTTTTCGACTCTTATATCTTACCAATGGTGGCCAAGTCGTTGAAAGAAACGTTACTATTAACCGAGATTGTCTTAGGAACAAACGTGGTTTTAAATTGTGTGCAATACATACTGAAAATATCGTTATATTGTTGGTTGGGATCACCGTTATTTGACAAAAGTGGTAATTTGGACAAAAGTTTAGTTTTGAAAGTTTCCAGGCGATTTTTAGTTTTTGGATTAACAATGATATCCTTCTTAGTGACTTTCTTGTTTATATTTGGAATTGTGATCAATTGCCCACAATGATCTGAATCTATTAAGTTAATAATTACTGTGTGGGTAGGTATAACATCTGATGATACTACCATTATGTTACAGAATGACCGTCGTTATCTGCAGCTAGCCCTTTACGCTTTAACAGCTGGAAGTCCATGATACCTTAACAGCCGGTAAACTTCAACTCATTTGCTGTGACCTGCCATTCCGAGGTCGGCGACTCGGAAGCCGGACTCGGGGCCTTTATCTGCTACAGCCTGCCAGCCTTGGACTTGGAGCTTTCATTTTAACAATTTGAAGAAACCTCTGGACCCCTCATTTCCTAGTGACCTTCAACTTTTTCTCCCCCCTGGCTTCCCTGGCTTTGTTAGGTATTTATGATAGGATAGGTACCTAATTTATTTATATTATATTAACGCTGTCGTACTGTTACCCCTTCTATTTTTTTTAAACCGTGACTCCTCCAAGCCCGATGATAGGTAGGTGATAGTTTTCCTCTGGCTTTACATTTTCTCCCTCCCGAGAAAACTTAACTTTATAAGCCTACACTCAGGAAAGAAAGAAAGAAAGAAAATGTATGTATTAGCCCGCACAGGACGAAATAAAACAAAAATAATAAAATAGGCGCACTTTGTATTGCTCCGCATCCGTGTCACTGCGGTGAAACAGTTGACAGTCTGGGACATCAGGGCCTGTCCTGCTACAGGAGCGCAAGGTACACAGCACGGCATGCCAGCAGTATTAACGATACTATTGGTTGAGACGCGAGCACTTGCCATCGCGAGCGTACCGGGCTGTTTTAGAACTTAACGTAACGATGGGAAGGGACCAGAGGACATGACGTTGCTGCCTTGGATCTTCCATGGCAGCAACGTCAGCCAGGCCTTTAACTTTGGTCTGGGACGCAACCTGTGTCTTGCGCCATCTCATGTTGCTAGCACGGCGGGCTGCGCTGGCACTGCTCTTGCGGCTGCTCAGACTCTCAAACGGCGCAAATACGAAGCTACAGCCTGGAGCCGTTTTCACGAAAATGAATGTACACATTGACACCACATACACAATATGTGGGAACTCCTTGGCAAGATGTGGTGTTCAGCTGCTCACATGAAGTGCCGCTTCGCGACAAGCGTGCGCGTCCCCGGCAGAGGGCGGGAGGGAGTAAATTTGGAAGTAAACGACATGGTTTGATAAAGTGCAATGTATATAATATTTGAAAAAGTTTATTTCGTCACTTAGTACATTTCCACGCCGATGACTTGCTGACAAATAGTCATACTGGTTATTAGAGCTTGAAGTTTTCAAACATGAATGAAATTAAGCGGAAGCTTAAGTTGAACATATGGAAATGTATGAGAGGGTTTACGGAGAAGCGATTTTACGCGCGTTTGCTTGTACTGCACGCGGCGGGGAACGCGGCGGTGCCCGCGGCGGCGCCCTCTTCGTCGCCCGCGGCGGCACACGCGCTTATAGTCCGGGAGGTACCGTTGCAAATGAAAAAGTCATAGTAAGCCGGCTGAAATTGACATAGATAGTTGATCTTATATGCCTATTAAGAGAACCGACCGTCAGCTGCTCAAGTAGTGTGGGTTTGGGAGTGGGAGGTTACGTAATTTATAAAAATATAGTATCCATGAAAAAAGTTTCAGCCGGCGTACTGTTTTTTTTTTTTACAACTTCCGTAACCTCCCACACCCAAACCCACCGCTACTTGAGCAGCTGACGGTCGGTTCTTTTATTAGTCATATAAGATCAACTATCGATGTCAATTTCAGCCGGCTTACTATGACTTTTTTATTTGCAACGCTACCTTCCGGACTACAAGCGCGTGTACCGCCGCGTGCACCGCGGCGGGCGACACGGCGGGCGACGCGGCGGGCACCGCGGTGGCCACCGCTGCTTCTCACGCACCGCACCACGCGCCGCGTCTCCGTAAACAACATCGTACATTGCCATATGTTTGTGTTTGGGCGTGCAGTAACGCAGGCCGCTGCACGCGCCGCCTCTCCGTAAACGGAAAAAACGCTCAACGCGCCGCCCGACGCGCCGCGTCTCCGAAAATGAGCACTCAGGGCTGTTCGTGCGCGAGGCGCTCGATATGCGGGCGGTCGAGCCGCATGGCGGCGCGGCCTTCGGTGACATGTAAGTCGCGCGCGCCTAGCCGTGAATAGAAGCCGAGCGCCGGCGCGTTATCTTCCAGCACGTGCCAGTCCACGCGGTGCACGTCCTCCACCATCGCCATCTGCAACACGCGGCGAACATTAATACCTCCACGCCCTCAAAGTACAGCAGTACAGCAGTAGCTGGCTGGGCGCAGGTACGCACCCGGCAGAGCTCCCGAAACAGGCGCAGGCCAACCCCGCGGCGGCGGCCTGCTGGCCGCACGTACAGATCCTCCAAGTAAAAGGCACGGCGCGTCCACGACGAGTAGGCACGGCTACACAGCGCGTGCCCCACTATGGCGCCGCCGCACTCCGCCACCAGCACGAAAAACCACGCCGGGCTCGTCTCGAACCCGTCCTCGATCAAGTCTGCAACATCATCGACACGTTCCATTCTCCACTCACCAGTACAACTAAGACATTGTGGAAAAACTAATAAATAATAGACTCATTAACTATTGTAAATATAACTAATTGTCGCCTACACAATTTGGGTTCAAACAAGGTGTATCGACCGAGGATGCAGTAACCGCCTTTACATCGCTAGTAGCTGATACTCTTGATAGTGGCAAGAAATGTGTTAGTGTCTTTTTGGTCTTAAAAAAGCGTTTGAAACCGTCTCTGTTCCAAACCTGGTGAGTAAATTAGAAAAATATGGAATAAAAGGAACTCCTCTTTCTCTTATAAAAAGCTATCTTTATAATAGAGCGTTAAGATTGGAAAGTATACCAGTGACTACGCGGATGTAACTTATGGCGTACCGCAAGGAAGTGTATTGAGCCCAACATTATTTTTAATATACATTACCGATATCCGCAATTTAAATATCAACAACGCCAAAATTTTCTCTTATGCCGATGATACAGCAATCAAATATAATTAGTCGTAAAAACACCTCTAGGAATTTAATGAGATATACTTCGCTTTGGCTCAGTCTGTCTTAGTGTATTGTATTCCTATCTGGGAAGGGACAGCAAAAACTAAATTCATAGAAGTAGAGTTTGCACAACGTGCCCTGATAAAAACTATGCATAGCAGCTAAAAAGTTTAAGTACAAAAATGATACTGGAATGGATAAAACCACTTACTTATGAGGAAACGGAAGAACTCTTGAAACTTACGACATAACCTATACTCTCACACAGGCACACACACACACACACAAACTTAATGCCAATCTTGTCTACTTACCTATGTTATACTTGTTATTAATATTTTTCTTTCTTTTGTTATGGAAGAGCGTGTTGGATTATTGTTTGGAAAATAATAATATACCTATAATAAGATGTGATAGGATACAATGTAAAGTAGACACCCGTTTATACAAAAAGCAAAGACAAGAAGATCTGTCAGTAAAAGTATGCTCTATGCCACATATTTAGTATTAAGACACTGGCCTTTTAGTTTACAATCTACAAAACTTGCTCTTAAACTAAAGGCGATGTCTTGAAAGACAACTAACTGGTTCTTAAATTACATGTTATACACTTTCAATAAAAATGTTATTTAAATAACAAAGAAAAATAAAAGTATACAACTAACACAATTTTAATAAACCTAAATCCTATAAAAACAAATCGTGTTTTTCCTTCGTTAAGGGTTTCGCTAGGATATCAGCTATCTTTTCATCAGTTAACAAATACTCAATTTTAATAATGTCTTTAATAACAATATCTCTTATGAAATGATGCCTTACATCTGTATGTTTTGTTCTGCTATGATATACAGGATTAGTACATAATCTTTGAGCAGATTGATAATCATTATAAATCAATATTTTGTTAAAAGTTCCAAGTAGTTCATGCAAACAATTTCTAACAAACAAAGCTTCTTTACAGGCATCTGATAAGGACATATTCTGCCTCCGTGCTAGGGAGAGTCACAGTTTTTTGCTTTCCACTCTCTCATGATATAGTGCTACTACCAAGTTTGAAAACAAAACCAGTGTAAGATCTACGATCGTTTTCGTCACCGGCCCAATCTGTATCTACAAATGCAGTGACATTCAGCTCACGCTTCTGAAAATTTTAACAATAATCATAAGTATCTTTGAGATAGCGCAACACACGCTTAGCTGCTTTCCAATGAGATTCGTTGAACTGGAACAGCACGCTCACAGCTTGAGAAATATCAGGTCTCGTACACACTGCAATATACAAAAGACAGCCTATTAAATTCCTATAATCATATTTATTATTATTTTCTTGACTTGCAGTTACGAGTAACTTTGATCCTTTTTCCATCGGAGTTTTCGCAGGTTTACAGTCTGTCATATGAATCTCTCTAAAACTTTCATTATGTACCCAGACCGATGCAGAGTAATCTTATCTCCCTGTTTACAGATCCTCATCCCCAATATCTGATGGGCTGGTTCCAGATCATGTATGTCAAACTCCTTTTTGAAGTCATTCTTGACTGTACACCTTAAAGATGAATTACTTGATGAGAACAAAAGGATGTCATCGACGTTCAAAGCAATTATTATAAACTCGCTTTATATTCTTTTGAAATAAACACATGCTTCTGATGATGTCCTACTAAACCCAAATTTCTTCATTAAAACATCATTCATTTTTTCATACCACATTCTAGATGCTTGTTTCAATCCGTAAATGGCTTTATATATGATCAATATTTAAGTTATGTTGAGCAGCAATGGCAATCAGAGCCCTAATTGTAGAGTATCTTATAACTGGAGAAAATGTTTCTTCATAATCTACTCCATATTGTTGCGTGTAGCCCTTTGCCACAAGTCGTGCCTTATATTTTAACAATTCGCCGTTGAGACCCCTTTTCTTTAAAAAATCCATTTGCATTTAACTGGCTTCTGATCACTTGGTTTTTAAGTAAGGGTCCAACAATTGTTTTTCATAAAAGATTATATTCATCTGTTATTGCTTCTTTCCACTTAGCCGCATCTGGACCATTAAGTCCCTCCTGCACTGTCTCCGGTTCTTCATCATGACTGCTTAATCTACATACTAGTTGTGCAGACTCATTCAACATCACTGAATCTTCATAATCTGATGATGCCAGTGCATCTTCTATCAATGACGATTCTCCTGGAATATAAATTGAATCCAAAGTATCATTCACATCAGAACTGTTCCCACTCTCAGAGTCACTGTGATAATACTTGTCTCTCTTGCACGCCTCTTTGTTGATGATGTCTCAGAGTGCTTAGGAGACTCATCAGTTCCTGGTATCTTATGGCAATCAGACTGTGCATTAGCTTCTGTAGTTTCCCCAACACTTGAACTAGTGAGATTTAATGAGCTTATGTTTTTATAAATATCATCATGTGACGTATCTTGTAAGTCAGCAATAAATGTATTTTCCAAGAATTTGACATCTCTTGCCTTGATACACTTAAATGAATCAGGTTCTATCAGCCTGTAACCTTTCGTATCTTCGCAATAAGCTACAAATATGTATTGTTTGCTCTTGGAATCCAGTTACTTTCGATTATGAGAAACAGCATATGCAGTATAGCTAAAAAAATAATAATTAATATTCACCTTTTTATTGGTCCATTTATCTTCTGGAACTAATCCAGTGACAGCTTTGGTTGGACTTCTGTTTCTCAGGTAGACTGCAGTGTTGACCACTTCTGCAGAAAATTTATTGTTAAGCTTAACATCTCGCAGCATGCACCTCGCTTTCTCCTGAATGGTCCTGTTTGCACACTCAGCCACTCCATTTTGTTGTGGCGAGTGCGGGACTGTGGTTTGATGCTTGATGCCATTATTCTTCAATAAAATCTGAAATGTGTAATTAACAAACTCACCACCATTATGGAGAATCTTTATTTTCACTTTGGAGAATCTTTATTTTCTGGTTGGTTTCATTTTCAACCATAACCTTACAATGTTTGAAATGCTCACACACTTCATCTTTTGATCGAAGAAAATACACAAATGGTTTCCAACTATAGTCATCGGTGAAACAAAGAAAATACTTGGCACCACTAAAAGACGTGACAGGTAAAGGACCACACAGGTCTGTATGTACCAAACCTAAAACTTCAGAAACTCCTGTGTATGACTTCTTGGGAAAAGGTCATTTATTTTGCTTGCCCTCAATACACGCAATAACATGGCTGAAAAGCTTTAGAGTCATACCTGGGCACTCACCGAATCGCAAAAGTCCCACCTTTGAGTCTGCCAAAGAGCAATGGAGCGCAGCATTCTGGGTGTACAAAGAGCAGATAAAATACGAAACACTACGCTGTGCTCAAAAACCAGAATTGCAGAGCCTTGAAAACATTATCACAATGGTCCACTTTAAGGACTACCTACGTGCGGAAACCAAACCCTTAACATAGAACCCTTGAAAACTTATCCCTACTGGTAGCGATAAATGGAAAAAAAAAACCAACTATCCCCGCCAGTGCGGATCAGTAGGGATATAAGGAACGGCGGATAATTAATACCTTTGACCATACCTTGTTTAAGAAGTGCCATATTTCTGGAGTTTAAGTGTCCGAGACGACGATGCCAGGTTTCTTGCGATGCTACCGAAACCTTTTCCTTCGATTGAGCCGAACTAGCAGCCATACCGACTGCCCCTGGAGCTGATGTCACTGACGTTACCTTTGATTTAATAGTACCCCTCTCTGAGCACTGAGTCTGACGCATGTCTAACTTGTAGCTCCCTGCATCTAAACTTCCTGAAACTAAAACATCATTTCCATCATAAACATGACTTTTCTGAGCATTAAAAACTACTTTGTACCCTTTACTACCTAAGGTACTGACAGACAATAGGTTGGCAGACAGCTTAGATACATAATACACATTACTAATTATCTTGATGCAGTCTTTGAGCTGAACCTTGACATTGCCACGTCCTGCAGTCTCTAATTTTTCACCATTGGCTACTGTTACAATCATAGGCTTACTATGCACAAAATGAACTAAAGCACTTTTATCATTGCACATGTGAGCCGTTGCTCCACTAACTATATACCACTCACTTGACTTGATGCTGACAGACAGTGCTGTCAATAGCAGTTTCGAAGTTTCCTTGTTGACTTTCTTACTCTGCTTCGGGTAATCCATAATAAAATGTCCAGTTTTCTTACATCTGTAACATTTTGGAGGTTTTCTTGATGTGTTCCGTGATATTGATAGTGCGGTTGCACTCTCATCTGGGTTATCATGACGTTGAGATTCTTGTAACAACTTTACCTTTACTACATCACTGGATACGAGTAGCTTGATATTTGAGTTTTCCCGAGTCATTTTTAGAGGATCACAGTCAGCTGTCAGTTGGCTTAACATAATTACCGCCACAAAATCATCATCAAGAGGAGAGTTTATATCCTGTAATTGTTGTGATAATTCAACGATCTTACTGAGGTATACCATACCATACCATCACCGCCGAGTTTTGTACCAAACAGCATTCGTAGTAATGATAATCTTCTACATAGTCCCTTATCCTCGAAAGCCTTTTCAGGGTTAGACCACGCTTCTTGCGCGTTCTTGCAATTGCGAATTTGCGGAAATATATTTGAATTTACAGACAGGCATATCCTTGCCAGTGCTTTTTTTGTCTTCTTTTCATCACATTTTCCGTTGCTCTCGACACAATCCCACAAGTCTTCATGAACCAAAATCATCTTCATTTTGAAGACGCCATAGTGTGGGTCACATGGCACACCGGTCACACCAGGCCGGCCGGTGTGACCGGTGTGCCATTTTACGATTATTTTTTGGAAAATAATAATATATAGTAAGATGTGATAGGATATAATTTAAAGTAGACACACGTTTATGAAACAGCAAAGACAAGAAGATCTGCCAGTACAGGTGTATAGCCCATTTATTTAGTATTGAGACATTGGCCTTTTAGTTTACAATCTACAACAGAGTGGAGTCTTATAATACAGGCATTGTTTGATTAAATGAAGGCTCCAATCACAAACTAATAGTTGTAATCTTGTTGAAGAAAATAAACGACATTGATTTTGAAAAAAAAAAAAACTCTTGACTCTTTGTTCAAGAATAGCATAAGTACTGATTCTTTTTATTTTGTAACTAGCTGACCCGCGCAACTTTGTTCTGCGTGCGTGCGTACATAAAAGAAAGAGAGGGTTAGAGAGGTTTTAACCGTTCACGTACAACGGAAGCTGTCAAAAGGAATAAATCCCTGTCTTTGAAACATTTTTCATTGATATTCCGCTCCTCGATAAATGAGCTATCCAACACTAAACTAATTTATACCAGTACTTCCGGAAATTAGCGCGTTCAATCAACGAAACAAACAAACCCTTCAGCTTTATAATATTAGTACTGATTCAAGTAGTTAACAATTTAATTTCTCGGAAATATTTGCATTAATCGCAAACATATTCTACTTATGTTTTTCCAAATAAGGCCTACCTTTTTTTACCGATGGGAAATAATCAAATGACCAAGAGGGAGGATGACAAGAAGGCAGTGTCAGACTTGTACCATGTTCCTTCTTTTGCCCTTTGTGTTCTAGGGCCGCGGTATCTCTTTCGAACAGTCCCGCAACCCAGGCATGGCTCGGCCTTCCCGGACCCCTTCCCGTTTGCTGACATCTCTATGGTGCGCGCGTGGAACACGAATGCGCCGTAGACACGGCCTGTCATTATTAGACTGATGGATGGTGAGCTAGCCCATTACTCAATGTCCACAGGCCCGCGACCCTCGACAACCTTAACCGACCATATTCCAGGCAGGTCTAAAGTTCTCATCAAGATGCATGAAATCAGCTCAAACACGATATAGATGCTGTAAACTCTTGAGAACCTCTTTTAAGTACCATTCGCCTCCATCGTCAGACATTCGATGAAAGTCATACTGAGTTAGGTTTAAAGTTTTCATCAAAGTGCATGAAATGAGCCCAATAATATTATACCTGCTGGAAACTGTTTAGGACCGCTTGCAACTGCCATTGTCTCTATCGTTTGACCGTCGGTGACAGTCATACTCCAGCAAGGCCTAATTAAAGTTCTCATCAAGGTGCATGAAATGAGCCCAAACACGTTATTGTTGCTGCAAACTCTTGAGGACCTCTTGCAACTGCCTTCCGTCTCCATCGTCAGACCTTCGATGACAGTCATACTTCAGTAAGGCCTAAAGTTCTCATCAAGGTGCATGAAATGAGCCCAAACACGTTATTCTTGCTGCAAACTCTTGAGGACCTCTAGCAAATGCCTTCCGTCTCCATCGTTAGACCTTCGATGACGTCATACTCCAGCAAGGCCTAAAGTTCTCATCAAGGTGCAGGAAATGAGCCCAAACGCGATTTCTCAATTTAAAAAAAAAGGATCATGCATATCGGAGTTCTCTGTTCTCTCTCTCTATTGCGTGGTCAGGTCATACATAAAATAAAAAAAATATAGACACTTTGAATTGAGAACCTCCTCTTTTTGTTTCGTCGGTTAAAAAACCAAGCTTCCGACATTTGACACGGGCGAGGGTCATTCTTTCACGAAAAACACCGCGATTCAGAAAATGGAGTGAAATGAACAGCGCCATCTATCGAGCACCAAGTTAGACCGATAGAATATACTGCATGGAAAGTGATCAAACACACACTCTACAGGGTTATAGCGTCATGTAGACTAATCTAGAGTACTTTTTGCCATCAGAACTTTTTTGTCAAGCCGGTCAGCTGATTTAAAAGTTATCTTGTGAGCACATTTTTATTAATTAGTACCATTGTGGTGCAATAGATGTCGTTGCATGTATCTTACACAATGATCATAAGTTCTTATTGAACACTAATCTTTTGATAGAGAGCACTGATTACAATGAAACAAATACTAAAACCTTCTCTAAGTTACGCACAATGTTTGTGCATTGAATCTAATCACATTGGTTTTCCCAACAACATGAACGCCCGCCTCGCAGCGCGCGCGTGTCTTTATTTTGATGCGGAGTTATTTTAAAACTGTGATGTCTCCTAAGATATTCATCTAAATTGAATGGTGTAATGGGCAATTTTGGTCACAATTGAACGCTAAAGACGACTAACATATTTATTTCGATAAGGATTAATACTTTGTCGGTAAAAATACCTTTGCAAATAAAGCATTATTTTTGACCAAATTTTAAAATCATAAAATGGTTATTGTTAGTCAACCTTAAAAGATAGGCATGTGCTGTCGCGGATTTTTTTACAGATTTTTTCTTTTTTTTTTTTAGACATTTTTAAGAGCAATAATGACCTAATACATTATTTTTGTGCAACTTTAAACGTTTAACCAGCGCACGCAAAGGAAGCTCTCAAAAATAATCTTTTTTCCCCGTTTTTGCAACATTTTTCATTGATGCTCCGCTCCTATTGATTGTAGCGTGAAGATATATAGCCTATAGCCTTCCTCGATAAATGAGCTATCCAACACTAAAAGATTTTAATTCGAACCGGTAGTTCCTGAGATTAGCGCGTTCAAACAAACAAACTCTTCAGCTTTATAATATTAGTATAGATAGCTGTTGACGGCGACTTCGTTCGCGTGGAAATGTTGGTGTGTACATACAGGGTGTAACAGGACCCTCACGAAGCCGTCAACCAAGCATTATGTACATCAAATTAAGTAACTTTACGCAAAAATTATTGCTGGGAAACGACTTTTTTTTTTCGACTTTTTCCCTCAAAACATTGTGCTGATAAATGGATTGAATAGTATGGGGGTTGTGGAGGTGTTTAAAGTAAAAATCTTACATTAAAAACACGTATTTAAAAAAACTTGTGAAAAACTTGAAACTTTGACCCCCAATATCTCCGAAACTAGAAGGTTCCCAGGTATGGTCTAGAACAAAAAAATAATCGCAATGATGGGGCGAACAAGTTAGTGCCTTTCGGCTTCGTGAAGGGTCTTGTTACACCCTTTATGTGAGACTGTCTCATTGGTCGCGTGGTAGCAAGCACGACTACTAAGCATGAGGTCCTGGAATCGATTCCCGGGTAGGGCAGTGTTAAAAAAAAATGTTTGTTTAAATTACATAAAGTGACACATGATTTGGAGATCATCTTTTAAGCACAGAGGTACTTGTGTTAGGGGGCGTCCATTAAATACGTGAGGCCATTTTGGCGATTCTTCACATTAAACAATATATGCAATTGAAAAAATACTATAAATAATAGTGTTATTGGGTTATTCCATCAGGAATTTCTTAGTAGCAGCCACGAATTCTGGATTGGTGCTCGGTTGATGGCAATAGGCTCGCCCCCTATTACATGGGACTTGAACATAACTGGCGAAATGTGTGTGTAAGCACTATTAGGTATACCATTGCCCAACCCTTCGGGGATTGAAGGCGTGATATTACGCCATGTGTCAGAAGTGACGGCGAGCAAACGTGGCAGAGGTCCGAAACAAAGTTCAATGGCGTTGAGTGACGATAGTTATGGCTATAAACACCGTTTTTTGACGCTATACTTCTTTTTTTTCAAAGTGAACTATCAAACGCCTTGTTGGGCGCTATTTATTCTAATACCGTTCTGTATACAACATTTTCCGCAAGCAAGTCCAATTTTTGGGCTCTGAACAACCAACATATAATTCACCGTGCGACAAGCATGGAGTGCTCAATTGAATGCCTGACACTTTTATGGTTTGGCTTGGCATCTGTGTTGATCGTCATTGTAAAAAAATGGCAAGTTATTTCGAATTAAATCTGAGATGTCACTCATTTTATTCTTTTCTAGTCCTATTTAAAAAGATGGCATTTGTGGTTATGAAAGAGTGGTAGTAATAAAGATTTAATAAGGGGGGAAAACGATGGTGAATGGGATAAACAAACATAATTATGTAACATATTGTCTGGAATTTGGCATTTAATATTATGATGAAATGTGAATACCAGGTTCAACGTACTATAAGATATTTTTTACCACAAAAAAGCGTCACGGACGTACCCAGGGGAAAATAAAAAAAATATTCGAGCAAAAACTTGATAAAACTACTTGTACATAAGTAAATGCTATTGTAAAAAAAAATATGAATACATATGTAAAAAACTGAAGGAACTTCGCAGGAATTTAGGGAATTAAAAAACTCACGATGTAGCACGCAGTGGGCCAACTTTTAATTTATGTATTTGTCATTGAAAACAAAAGTAAGGACAGTATGGTAAACGCCTGATGAAATAGTAATAAGTAGCTAAAACTTATTGACTATGAATAGTGCCTAATTAAGTGGAGCCAACTGTGGTGGGACTGATGCTTTAACATGCCCCCGGCCGTTGGAAGCTCGCCTTTCAACAGCTATTATCTTCCAGTAACGGGAAAATCTTGGAGAACGCCCTTCTGATAGTCCCAGTTGAAGTCCTGATATCGGCTACTCTGCTTATGCCATCTGTGCCAGGATGAAGACCAACAACGCGGCCCAACCTCCACTTTAACGGTGGCTGGTTACCCTTCTTTATGACAACGAGGGAGTCCAGGCTCAGGCTGGCATTGCCGGTACGCCACTTTACACTCTGCTGAAGCTCAGAGACATAGTCCTTGCTCCATCTCGACCAGAAGTGCTGCCGCAGCTGCTCAATGCGTTGATGGCGCGTCAAATGATGAGTGGAGTAGTCCCGGATGTCTTTAACAGGAAGAGACGTAAGAGGTCGTCCAATTAAGAAGTGACCTGGAGTGAGAGGCAACAGGTCTTCCGGATTCGACGATAACGGAGTGACTGGCCAAGAATTTAAAATGCCTTCAATCTGAACCAAAACGGAGTTAAGCTCCTCGTATGTGAGATGACAATTGCCCAACACTCGGAACAAATGAAATTTGGTCGATTTGACACCCGCCTCAAAGACCCAAAACCCGCCAAAATGTAGAGCGTAAGCAGGAATAAAATTAAATTTAATACCATCTTGAGCCGCACCATCAGATAAGGAGTCACAATTGCGTTTCAAAAAATCAGTTATCTCATTGTAGGCTCCTACAAACGATGTTCCGTTATCAGAGTAAATGTTGAGAGGTTTTCCTCTTCGAGACATGAACCGACGTAAAGCCTGTAAATAATTACTGCTCGTCAAGTCACCCACCAACTCCAAATGTATGTTCTTTGTCAATACGAAGAACATACATAAGCACACGAAAATAACGATGTATATCTTAAGTAATTGAAATGACGTGACTTTTCCAGTGTTTCTATTAACTCAGCGCGATTTCGCATAAATTCAATGAGCTGATCAAAAGTGATTCGCCTAAATTTATCAATACGCCCTTTGTATTCCTCCCATTCTCTAAATGTTTTAGTGTCAAGTTTTTGTCGAACTACATGAATAAGTAATGTGTCCCAACTATGAACAGGTTCGCCTAATGTTCTTAGCGCTCTGATATTTGTATTTACATTGTCTACAATACCTTTCAATGCAGTTGAGGACTCCTTAGTGATTGAGTCGATATTGAACAACGCTGTAACGTGATTCTCAATCAATAATCTTTCATAATCGACTCGCTCACAAAGAAGCTCCCATGCCACATTGTAGTTTTGAGCAGAAAACTCAATCGACTGGATTACGATAGCAGCAGATCCTTCTAATGATGACCTCAAGTAATGAAATTTATTAATCTCGTCTATATAGTCATTGCCATGAATGAGACTTGCGAAGGTATCGCGAAATTCGAGCCAGTTCCGAGCAAAATCCGTTCTTAGCGAACTTCTACCAACTAAAAACTACCTCCCTGCCAAATTTCAAGTTTGTAGCACACAAAATGAAGGACTTTCATACAAACTTGTGAGACCCCTTTTTTTAATTTTTTTTTTCTGATGGGAAATCATCATATAACTAATAACTAAAATATTGATAAAACATCTACAGGTTGTAAAGGACAGCCCTCCACAAGCTGATGGGGTGAATTCAGTTATCATACTAAGTTGACCGGTAAAAGAAATTATTTCAGGAATGTTATGGGAATCCAATAAATTTGATTTGTTTTATTTCCTCATACGCTATGTATCGTTACCGTGGCAAAACGCACGTAGCAAACGGTAAGCGCGATGACGAGTTTGATAAATTCTCTAGCTAGGCAGGAAGTAAACAGCTGATTTCACGCGTCGTTCGTTAGAGTATTTCAACATCCATTGTTAGATATTTTATTTTAGCCGTATTATTAACATAAATGAAGTGTACAGGGAATGTAATTTATTTTGAAATAAAGGAATAGCAACTGAAAAAAAAACCGGAGAAGAATTTCGGTGGAATATGATTCAAAATTAGGAGCTGAATGCGTCCTGTCAGCTTGTGGAGGGCTGTCCCTTACACCCTGTATATTGATTTATTGGAGTGTAAGTAGAGAATATCAGTACGTGCCTGACTTTCTGTTTGGCTGTGGCGCATCATGGGACGACGGTTGTTTAGATTACTATTTCAATAAGTGCCTAGTGCCGAACTCGGAAGCAGAATCATGTAGATTCTAAATCGAATCTAAGTTAATGTTCGTAAAGCCAAGTTCACGAGTGTTTCGTTTTTATGCACAGAGGCGGGAGAAGTGCGGGAGTGATGTGTAGTGCATGCAGTGAGTCCAGTGATCAGTGCTTACCCTGCACGGAGAGCTGCGGGCCGCGCGGCATGCCTTCATACTCCGCCAGCTCCTGCAAGGACACGCGAGCTCAGTATGCCACCTGCGCACTACGCGGCCGCCCGGGCGGTCCCGTCGAGCACATTACGAGTTTATCCAGCATTAACATACATTTCTTATAAAAAAAATCATAACACCTCTGAACTTTGGTTTTTTATGATGAGTTTTATGTATTTTTTTTACACTAAACAAAAAAAAGTAATGCCCGTTAATTGCGGATATTTTAACTCTTCAATTCCCATGACTTTACAAAAAAATATGAAAATCTTTCTTGTGAAATTAGTTTGACTACATTGAAGAACACCAAAAAAAATATTTAAAAAATCCAACTACCCCCATTTTTTTATATGGGGGGTGTCACCTGGTGACACTGGGCATTGTGTATAGTAAAACCCTGCATAGCTCATGCGGTATTCCATACATTCTGTAGAAATAAGACATCAGTTTTTATTTATACACAGTGTAGTAGTTATTTATGTAAAAAAGGAATATAATAAGGTGTTAACCGAACACTTAGTATTTATTGTAACCTAACAATTTCGCATGATATTGTATGCGATTTCCTACTAAAGTTATGATCAAATTTTGTTTTTACGAACATAGCACTTTGGAAACCATTCTATTATAAAATACTTTTCTTTTCAAGAAGTTACAATAACTATTTCAAAAGAAAATTGATTTTGGCATTAGTGTAGCTCGTTACTGTACCAATACTTGACACTTTACGAGTTGGTGACAATATCCGTAGTATATAACAGTCGACTGTGACTGTACATTTACATTTGCCGCAGTTCTCATCTCGGTAGGTACTCTCATCTGCACCGGAACATCACAAGTAGGATTTCGTGTTGGAGGCTTGCGGTGCAACGTTAGTTTCGTTTCCATCTTCACAGTCTTCGCTAGTCACCACACCATCATCAGGGAAAAAATAAAATAATATCGCCTGGGTCTTCCCCGACCTGCAACTCCTCAGCCATCTCATCTAACGTCAACCTGAAATACCTCAAGACCTAAAACCCCATCACCACATAGCGATAATACGAAAGGTAACCAATATGCGTGTTCAATTCATAACACTTACTATGCCCAGTGTCACCCACAGGTGACACGGCATATTTCCAGAGTTGTAGTAAACAAACTATAAGTTATTTTTGTTCTAAATTATGTTTACACTTGTACAGGTCACTCTTAGGCACGTAGTAAAATAAAACAACACAGTTTGGTTTTAATGCGCACGTCTTACTCGCACGGCGGACAAGCAAAGAGTGTGCTGTCAGTGAAGCGACTCACTGACCGCACCCCCACCACTGCTCGCCCCACCAGTAAGGCATGTCGGTATTTATTTATACACTACATCTACCTTTTACAAAATTAGAAAAAATAGAATTATTTCGTATAAGTATAATCAAATACAAATCAATTTATTTCAAGAACAATCATCAAATAATTTTAATAATGGTCTGAAAAACAATCAACTTATTAATTTTCTTCACACACATTGTTATCGACGGTATCGTTGTTTCCTGAAGATTTATCGTCCTCATTTGTGCAAACTTCCCACTTTCCTTCAACTCTCTTCAAATGTACTATATTTCTACGTAACCGTTGTCCACTATCATCATTTACCAATTCGACATCGTTCCCTTCTTTATTTACGACTGTATGTGTCGTATCCTTGAATGTGGTGGACAACTTGTTTTCCTTTATTGTATTCTTGACATATACTTTTTCTCCGATATCTATACTAGATTCCGTCGCGTGCCTCTTCCTATCTGCATATTCTTTTCCTTTACTTTTCATTTCACTATCCCTGTCACTAGCTCCAGGGTCAGTAAATTCTATATCCACAATGGAAGGCAGTTTATCTCTAAACTGACGTCTGAAAAAGAGTTCTGCGGGAGTTTTACCTGTGACGGAGTGGGGGGTGCTATTATACATAGTGAGATATATGAGCAAATCATCTTGCCAATTAGATTTTTGACTTTGGCTAATCCGTAAACGTTTTAATATACTACGGTTCTGCCTCTCAACTTCGCCATTTTGTTGAGGCCAATAGGGAATACTATGAAACAATTGAATACCAAATTCTTTGCAAAAACTTTCAAATTCTGAACTAACAAACTGCCGACCATTATCAGCGGTAACGCTTACGGGTGTGCCTAACCGAGAAAATACTTCTTTAAGCATGCTAATGGTGTGTGCAGAATCTATGTTTTTAGTAATTTTAATTTCTTTATATCTGCTATAATAGTCTATAATGACTAAAAGATAATGTCCGGTAGGTAAGGGTCCAAGATAATCTATTGCTATATCAATCCAGGGCTGTATTGGCAGTTCTCTTCTGCGCATGGGGTTAGGAGGATTTGGAGCAGAAACCAGAGTGTAACCCTTACAAGCTCTAACACAATGTTCAGCATCTCTGTCAATTTTGGGCCACCATACTTTAGAACGTAGTCTCATTTTCATGGCTACAATGCCCGGGTGGCCTTCATGAGCAGCTGCTAAAACTCTTGACCTCAAACATGACGGGATAACTATTTTATTCCCACGCAACAGTAAATTGTCTTGAAAACAAAGTTCTTGTTCAAAGACCTTATAAATGTTGACACTCTGGTCCCAGCTATTGTTGTATATTCCATTCCTGACTAACTTCAGCTCTGAATCTCCCTCACAAGCTTGCCTTAACTCACGCAAAGTAATTGCTATAGGACGATATTGATCAACAACTAGGTTCAAATAATTATCATCATCAAAAGGCTGTGGAGACTTATTATCCGAACAAAGTCTTGACAGTGAGTCTGCAATATTTTTCTTGCCAGGGCTATAGACTATTTTAAAATTGTACGATTGTAGGCGCAGTACCCAACGCTCAATTCTCGCACACGGTTTAGAATCGGTTCCGAATATCACCTCTAACGGCTTGTGGTCACTAACAAGTTCAAAACTATCCTTTCCAAATAGGTACATATCAAAATGTTCCACTGCCCAAACCAAGGCAAGAGCCTCCTTCTCGGTCTGACAGTACCGTTTCTCACGGTCTGTTAGACTCTTATTGCCATATGCGATTATTCGGGGACCATTAGTGCCATGTTGGACGAGCACAGCTCCCAAACCAACTGGACTAGCGTCGGCATAGACTTGGGTACGGTCAAGCGGATCATAGTACACTAAAGTTTTGATTTGAGTCATGGCACGTTTCAACCCATCAAAAGCCTGTGTTTGTTTATGGTGCCAATAAGAGGTGATATCCACACCTTTCCCTAGTTTTAGTCTTAGGAGTTCGCGCAAAGGTTCGGTCCATGTAGCTAAATTAGGGATCCATTTTCCTACATAATTTACTAACCCTAAGAAGCTTTGTACTTCCTCAATGACTGTTGGTTCTCGAAACGACTCTATTGCCTTTACATATTTGTCGAGAGGCTTAACTCCCTTACAAGATAACTGATGACCAAGAAAATCAATTTGATTTACTCCATATGAACATTTTTTATCATTTAGCAGAACATTGTTGTCTTTTAAAACCTGTAAGACTTTTTTGAGCCTTGTACTATGTTCGGCCTCGTCGCTACCGTAAACGACTATGTCATCAATGAAATTAACGACTCCTGTACAAGGCAAGAGAACCCTTTCTAAATTTATTTGAAAATATTCGGGAGCGCATGAGATTCCAAACATGAGACGCTTGTACCTAAATAATCCTTGGCTACAAATAAATGTCGTAATGTGTCTACTGTCTTCACTTATCTCTAATTGGTGAAATGAATTCTTTAAATCTAGTTTGGAGAATGTTTTAGCATTTCTAAACTTTGGAATTAATTGTTCCATAGTGGGTAAAGGATGCTTTTCCCTTATGATAGCTCGATTGGCTCTCCTCATGTCTACACAGATGCGGACATCGCCATCCGCTTTTAAAACAGGTACCAATGGAGAGATCCAGTCAGATGGGCTATTAACTGGCTCTATAACGTCTAACTCTACAAGCTCTTGGATTTTTTTATTAATTTTAGACTCTAGCGGGACAGGGACTCTTCGACAAGGTTGAGCCACTGGTTTAATTGATTTATCTATAGGGATATGAATTTGAACATCTTTAAATTTAGGGAACTTGCCGTCGACTGCATTTACTCCTAATCCAATTTTTAGAACACCAAGGCACGTGGCGGTGTCTTTCCCGAGTAAATTTCTAGTGCCATCTTTTACAACAAAAAATGTGGCTTTGGCTTTGGAAAAATTGTTACCAATTGTTATGGTAGAGTCAAAAGACCCGAGTACGGTTAAAGCATTACGACTTCCGTAGGCCATAAATCTCTTGTTGGGAGATTTTACTTGATTTTCAACAAGGACTCCATTGTTCTTGAGAATTTGCCACGTTACATCGTTAATTATATTACATTTGCTGCCAGAGTCTATTAACATCTCAATTTCAACACCCCCTAGCGTACATTTAATCGTGTCGTCATTATCAATATGAAAAACATAATCTACCTCTTCAGACTTCCTTTTGGATTTCTTACTAGGTTTAGAAGAGATATCATTATTTTTGCGTTTTTCTGCCCTAGTCCTACACTGTTTGCGAAAATGTCCAATAAACCCACACTTAAGACACTTCTTATCTCGGGCTGGACAAGATTTAATATCACTTGAATGACTGCCACCACAACGCACACATGAATTTGCATTTGCAGTCTTATTAGAAGCTTCCACTCTATTAACTGGCAGATCTTTACTTAATCCCGGCAACCCAAAGTTATTGAGTTGTCGATTTACAGTCTCTAAAGCGTTGGCTTCGGAAATAACCCTGTCAAGGGTAACATCATCACCAAGGGTCAGAATTGTTTTTCTTAATTTGGCTGACTCACACTTCTCGGTGATTTAATCGATCATGTGTTCATCAGGGGCAGTGAATTTGCATTTGGAGCTTTGGTGTCTGAGTCTAACGAGAAACTTGTCAAATTTTTCCCCACTTTCTTGTTTGATGAGCCTGAACAAGTGACGCTCATAAACACGGCTTTGTTTAGGGGCAAAATATTCGTCAAGCTTGTTGACAGCAACAGTGAATACATCATTGTTATCACTAGTACTTTCTACATGTGCACCAGGAATATTATAATATATTTCTTGGAGGGATAACCCACCCATGTGTAAGAGCAAAGCCCTTTTTGCCTCAGGTGTGGTAACATTGGTGGCCGTTAGGTACAATCCTAATGCACGTTTCCTCTTTTCCCAGCGTAAACCAACTGAAGCTGGATCACCGTCACAGTCCAAAGACTCTAGTGGTGGTATGTGCGACATACTTGTGGTCTACCTGGAAGGAAGAATTAATTTCCTTTTTAGGTACCGTTCCGAATTAATCGAACTACCTCTTGATCTTATGGTATTTACCCCAGTCTATTTAGACTGTTATCCATATCAAGATCATTTAGGTACCGTTTGCTTAAGCAAACTACCTCTGACGACAATGTTAACTATGATTATTGACAGAAGAAAACCTGTTAATTTGAACACAGGGAATGTCTATCACTGGGACCAAGGTTACTCAAGAACACAAATAAAAATTAATAATTGGTATTCATAAGGAGCCACACAGTATAACAAGCATAATATCTACATCTAAGTTCCTCACGATCATAATTAGATAACAATAGTCTTCAATTATTTACTTAAACCCACAATATCACTTTATTGTTCAAAATGTGTATTTAATTCGCTTAGTATTCTTAACAACACTCCAATTATTTTCTGCCAATAATCACAGCATCTATCATTGACGTACTACAAGTTTCGTTATTTTACGAATATTTAGGTACCAATCAATGTAACTAAATCAGTTTCGTTTTGGAATAACAACTGCCTTTAACGTTTTATTATAACAACTTAAAAACCATTATATTATTTATTCCAAGGATTGCTTAAAATAATTTAGAGATAGGTAGTAACAAATTAGAAAATTATTATGTAAGGCATCACTAAACAACAACTGATTTGCTACCGATTTACCTCTTGGTTACTTCGTAAACACTCAGTTTTTATTATTATTTTATTCGGCACGTACCTTATATTTTGTATCCTGGCAGGGTCGCCACTTGTACAAGTCACTCTTAGGCACGTAGTAAAATAAAACAACACAGTTTGGTTTTAATGCGCACGTCTTACTCGCACGGCGGACAAGCAAAGAGTGTGCTGTCAGTGAAGCGACTCACTGACCGCACCCCCACCACTGCTCGCCCCACCAGTAAGGCATGTTGGTATTTATTTATACACTACAACACTATTTATTATTTTTTATTTTATTATCAAAAAAAAGGTACAAAAAATAAGTCTAATACAAGCCCCACAAAACCGTTGTAATGGTTTGACTGTGGGGTCGGTGAGTCTCTAGACACTCATACGTACTTACAACTAGATACAATTAGAAAAAATTAAGTTAGTAGTTTTGTTAGTATTAAGTATTAGTAACAATGGTGCTTATGTATTATGTTAGTATTGTTAGTATAATAATAATTAACATTTTCAACATAGACACAACTTTTGTTAGTACTATGAAAACTTATAACTAGTGTTAGTAACATTTCCTCGAAGCTAGGTGAGGCACGCCGATGCTGGGGAATGTCTATTTGACTACGTGCAGTCGTATCCACTTCCCCAGGATCGGAGAATCTCACCCATCATACAACTATCTAACTTAAAAACTTATAAGTAACTTAAAATTAACGTATATCTAAAAAATATTTTTTTAATTTACTTTTAAACCTATTCTTATTTGCTTGACTCCTTATGTCTGCCGGCAGACTGTTCAATATATATGGTATTCGTTTTTTTAGGGTTCTGGCACCAAAGTAATTTGTGACTCTGGGTACATTGAATCTGCCAGCAGCCATAGATCGTGTGTTGTGGTTGTTGAATACGTGAGTTAAGCCATATTCTTGGGTACCTTGGTGGTTAACTGCTAAAAGATATTTATGTTTGTAAGTGATAGGTAGAATTTTACATATTTTAAATAGTTTCCTGTAATCTTCTTTACAGCTGGTTTTAGTTTTTTTAGTAACAAGTAGTTTTAAGAATCGAATTTGAAGAGCTTCTAATTTATCCAAGTTAGTTTTGCATGTTAATCCATAGCTGTCAAGAGCATAACTCATGATAGAATCTACTAATGACATATAAATACATCTTAATATATACTTTATGTATTCACTTATAATATGTAATAAGAAAAAAAAACAATACTTACGGTTTAGGCAGTTGAAATTCACTTTATATTGCAAGAGATTACAGAAACTCGGATTACTTCAATTACTCATGAAACAAATGAATGTATTTGAAAAATGATGTATGGATAATGTTTTCAAAAAATAAATATGAATAGTATCACTAATTGGCTTTGCAACAATCATGGTAAGTATTCTAAAATTCAATATCTGTATGGTAGAAAAAAAAGGTTAAGTTGTGTGACACTGAGAATTGAAGAGTTAAGGAATTGTTTAACGAATATTAACGTTTAAAATTAAATTTCTTTAGCTATCGTGTTTTGTTCTGTTGGAGATGGGAGTGGAGAGCAGGGAAGATGAGAAAATAAAGTACACACTTAAGCTTATTGTATATTAAAATACTAATGCGACATTCCTTTTTTTACATAGTTATTGAATATGGAATCAACACACCATGGCAACCATAGGGTTGGTCACACACAACATTAGGGATGTGCTACTTATTCTATTTTATTCAATTCAACACTTCTTCTCACTCCTAATGTATGCCCCATACTGGTTCTTAAACGTGCAAGTCTTGGACCTGTTAATCCTTTCGTCAATAGATCCGCCTCCATATCTTCTGTAGGTTGATATTGGACTTCCACGACTTCTTCTTTAATGCAGTCTCTGATATAATGCATTTTGAGGTCTATATGCTTCGACTTCGAAGATACTATTGGATTTTGACACAGCTTTATTGCTGCTTGATTATCATTCAATATTAGTACCTTTTCTTGGTTTATATTAATTTAATTGAACAATGCTCGTAGATACGCTGCTTCTTTAACAGCTTCTGTAAGAGCGACATATTCAGCTTCTGCCGTGGATAGCGCAATGCTTCTTTGTTTTCTACATCCCCAGCTGATAGGAGCTCCAGCAAATTTAAAACAATATCTGGAAACGGACTTTCTGTCTATCTTACATGAACAGCATGATGATCAGCATCAGCCATGCCATATAGTTTATTTCCGGTCTTCTTGAAATTTAAACCGATATCTTTTTTACTGACTAAAACCCATCCATGTTCCTTCATCGCCCTTTGTGTTCCGGGGCCACGGTATCTCTTTCGAACAGTCCCGCAGCCCCGGCAGATCTTTTGTAGCCTTCAGATACCTTAGAACACGTTGTACACTTTTAAAATGTGTTTCATCAAAACAGTAATTAAATTGCTATAAGTAGCTTACAGCAAATGCAATATCTGGCCTTGTAGCTACAGCTAAAAACATTAACATGCCAATCAAATTTTTGTAAGGCTGGTCTGCTATTTCCTTCTTGTTTGACTCTAGTGCAATGCCTGGTTCTGTCGGTGTAATAATAGACTTGCATTCTTCCATTTTAAATGTTCCAGTTTTAATGTAGCTTCGTCTATTTTCTTTGTTTGCTTAATAATTATTTCCTTGTTTTTATATGATAATTCTATGCCAAGTATGCATTTTGGTTTTCCCAGATCTTTCATTTCAAACTTTTGACTTAGCATTTCTTTTATTATTTTCTTTCATCTTCTTTTGACATGAGCATGTCATGTCCTGCTCATGTCATGTCATCATCATCGACATATATTCCAATAATGGCACGCACACCTCCTTCTGTGTGTGTGTCTGCTTTTGTTGCCTGAAAGCCAATATTTTTTAATTCTGTGTCCAATTTGATACACCATTGTCTCGCTGCCTGCTTAAGTCCATAAATAATAAAAAGACTTTTTCTCCTTCTGTGCTTTTTAAATCTGTTAAAACCTCTTTTGCTTTGTTGTAGATGGTTAGATCATCAGACTCAAACTGAGCAACTAGTATCTCTCTTACATATCTCTCTATGTAATTAGGTAATTTCATATAAATTATTTCTTCAATATTTCCGTTTAAGTATGCTGTGACTACATCCATTTGGACCAAATGCAGGCCTTCTTCAACAGCAATACCAAATATAGTTCTTATTGAACTTAATTTTGCAACGGGTGCGTAAATTTCGTTAAAATCGGACTATAAACCCGGACGCTGCGTGAAACCTTTAGCCACTACTGTTACTTTCCTTTTTAAGATCGTCTTGTAGTCTATGATTTTCATACCTTTGTGGCGTAGATGTAAATTATAAAAATATCTTATAAAGTGAAAAAATTATTATGTATATGCGGACGGACATGCAAAACATATTTTGTTATTAGGGACCTAACCGGTCAGCCGCCTGTTCGCTCCATTGTTTAACGTGCGAGGTGGGGGCTCGCATTCCTGAGCCACGCTGCGCACCAGTTTGCGCCGGCGGCCCGCCAGTCAGCTTATCGCCTTGCAAGCGACCACTGTGTCGCTCGGTCCGCCACCGCTTTAGCTTACGAACCGCTATAATACTGTACCTAGTGCTTTCTATCTGTCTACTCTTTCTATCTATCCTTTGCTATTCTTCACTCTTACTGTGCTGTGGACTTCAAGCTGTGTACCTACTGTTCTCAGTTCTTCCAACAAACTATAAACTTTACTGTGTCAGTGTACAAACTCACATTTATCTCCGCACACAAGCATACCTCAAGAATTACACTAATTGGTGACCCCGAGTAAGAACGCTACAATGACAGACAAATGTGAGCGCAACGTGATCGCGGCAGGCCAAGATGGTGGTGAGAAGCACCTAGAAACATTCCGCGTGAGCGTGAGGGTACCACCGTTCTATCCGGAAAAACCATCACTTTGGTTTTCGCAAATGCAAGCTCAATTTGCGCTTGCAAACATAAAAGCAGATGAAACGAAGTTTTATTACGTCACAGGCCACTTGGACCCGCAATACGCTTCCGAGGTTCAAGAAATAATTGAAAACCCTCCAGCTACCAACAAGTACGAGAAGCTCAAGGTGGAATTAATTAAAAGAATGTCAGCATCGCGCGAGAAGAAGGTTAAACAGCTACTCATGCACGAAGAACTCGGCGATCGTAAACCATCGCAATTCTACCGCCACTTATTAAACCTTGACCTTCTCTTTCTTTACGATTTTCCACGTACCATTTTTAATGTGTGATCTAATTTCAGATCGGATAGCGTCACTCCAGTCTTCAGTTTGATCATTATCTTCAAACGAATAAGCGATTTCTGATGAAAACTGACATTCTTCATAATTCCTATATCATAATCCTTCATCCAAGTAGGCTGTTTTATATCTCTTTTCGGCCTTTCTCTAGTTATTGTTTCAGGTGCGTCAACATAAGCTTCTTGATCTTCATCTGCTGAGGCTTCATCAAAATTGGTATCAGGTATGATATTTGGTATAACCTTGTGGCGTGGTAGTCGATTAATCTAGAATCGATTACCATGCTCAATCCCAATGTGACAACACTGTGCGTAGTCTACACTCTATGGTAGATACGCCTGGCTATAAATTGTCACCCCGGTCTGCGATCGGCCTTTTCTCGTTCGATCTTCTTCAAATCAACTAAACTTATAAGAAAACCCTCTGTGCCCAAGGGTAAGTGCTTTGCGTAATCTGCTATTTTCTCCTATCATGTCTTGTCAACCGCATTCATCTTATTTCATCTATATTCTGCGGTGATTGTATTTCATGATATTGAAATAGCTTAGTCATGTACAGGACGGAAGCCATTTTGACAACCGAGCAATTACATGAAATACAATCACCGCAGAATATAGATGAAATAAGATGAATGCGGTTGACAAGACATGATAGGAGAAAATAGCAGATTACGCAAAGCACTTACCCTTGGGCACAGAGGGGTTTCTTATAAGTTTAGTTGATTTGAAGAAGATCGAACGAGAAAAGGCCGATCGCAGACCGGGGTGACAATTTATAGCCAGGCGTATCTACCATAGAGTGTAGACTACGCACAGTGTTGTCACATTGGGATCGAGCATGGTAATCGATTCTAGATTAATCGACTACCACGCCACAGTACCCCGCCTGTTAATGAAGGATTTTCCCTAGGGGAAATCCGCTAGAAGGCCTAAACCACTATTACTGACTACCTGTACGTTCATACATCCCATTCATGTGCTTCCATACTATCAATCATACATCCATCCATTCTATGTCCGTCCCTGACTTGGAAGTAGTCCTAAGTCAGTGACTTACTATCACATTCGGGAGGTAAACTAATTGTAGAGTAGCTTAACTCGAGACAGTCAGTAGGAAAAACAACAAGATTAGGCAAGTGTATCTCCACAGGGTTAGGTAACCATGTATTTTCCACTAGTGCTTCTAAATCTGTAAAGCATCCGCATGCCGTGTTCACCCTTCGCTGCTGTGTCTTAGCCGCAGTACGCTTAATCCGCCTTGCCACGCGGCTAGGAACTTTTATATTTTGCCACGCGGCATGCGCTCGCTTATAACCTTTGTGAACCGTCACGATGATGAGTTTTTCTGCCTCCCCCTGGAGCTACTGCTTGGGTTTACGGCTGGGAGACGCACGCATCGCTGACGTTCACCAATCCTGGCACCTCGCTTACGGAAGCACCCTTCGTGCTGATTCCAGGGTTTTCTTTCTTCTTTTCTTTCTTTATTGAGAGATAAACTACTGACACCGCTGACGGGCGTCATCGCTGCCTCCGCGCTTTACCCGCTGGAGAGATGCCCTGTCGCGTGTTCGAGAATCCTAATCTCCACGCCTACCGCGTGTGAGACATGCCTCAACGCCTGCCGCGTGTGAGGCCTACGTGACGTGCCTAAGCACGCCGCCACCAGCTACCGCGACCGATAGACGGTCGCTCCGGTCACTGCTGAGTGACCCTTACCCTCCACGTGGCTGCCACGTGTGAGTGCCGCCTGCCTCAGCCGGCCAAGTGCCGTGCCAAGGGACGCGCCTTCCAGCTGCCGCGGGCTACACGCGGTCGCTCCTGCAACCTCTCCGCATCGCTGCTCTGCTTCGGTGTCGCCTCGCCGGTCCTCGTGCGGCGCGGCCTAAGCCCAGGGCAGTACCTACTTTACCCACCTACCGTGGTTACTAGTGAACAAACTCTTGGTGAACTGAATCCACCCCTCTACCTGTGAGCAAGCTAATAAATGTATTAAACTTTTGTGGTCTTTCTGTTTCTTCCTCTACCACGAAACCCACTACGCCACAACCTCTAGACTTGTGTTTTCTATAAACGTCTTCGATTTTTCTGAGACTTTTTCTTTATTGTTGTTTATTTCTATGTTTACTTCAGTACTCAGATTTTCCTTTTGTTTTATTTGTTTTTCTTTCTCAGGTATTTGTCCCGATTTTTCAACAAAATTGTCGTAGTTTTCTTCTGTTTCATAAAACATTTTGTTTATGATTTTAACATCCCTGCTGATTATTACAGAATTCTTTTCAGGAACGTAAATTCAGAATCGTTTTGCGTTTTTAACATAACCCATAAATACACCGGGTGTAGCTTTTGCCCATTGTTTTCCCTTTCTTCTTTTCCGAAGTACAAAAGCTTTGCTTCCAAAAATATGAAGGTGATTTCCTGATGGAGTTCGTCCAACCCATTTCTTGAATGGTGTTTCTCCCTTCAGTGCTTTGGATGGACTTGTATTTCTTAAATAGTTGGCGGTATATACTGCCTCTGCCCATAATTGCTTTGGTGTATTTGCTTCTATCATTAAGCATCTGGCTTTATCCATCAGGGACTTGTTTTTGCGCTTGCTGATTCCGTTATTTGAGTGATAGACAACAGCATGTTCAAATAAATGGTGTCAATTCACAGGGTTTAAAAGTAAAAATGGGGGTTCCGCAAGGCTCAATATTGGGTCCTTTTCTCTTTCTAGTATATATAAATGATCTACCCTATTTATCGAAAAACCAACCTCAAAATATGGTGTTATTTGCTGATGACACTTCCCTAATTTTTAAGATAAATAGACGGGTCCAAAATCTAAATGACGTTAATAATGCCCTACTTCAGGTCCATAATTGGTTCACAGCAAACAATTTAGTATTAAACGAAAAAAAGACTAAATGCATAAGATTTCCTGCCTTCAAGCGGCTCTTGCCCAACCTGGGGGGTCCAAACGCCTCCTGCCGGAGGCTCTACGCGGGGGTCGTGCGGTCCATGGCCCTTTACGGGGCCCCGGTGTGGGCGCGTTCTTTGAGGCGGCGAGCCTCCCATTATCTGAACGCGCCCCAAAGGGTGGTAGCCGTAAGGTTAATCCGGGGGTACCGCACGATCTCCGGCGAGGCGGCGAGCCTCCTTGCCGGATTGCCGCCATGGGATCTGGAGGCGATAGTCCTCGCGCGCCTGCACGAGTGGCGCGTGGAGGCACTACGCCGGGGGGAAACTCCGCTGCCGCGGCAAATTGTCGCTCAGCGGACAGACTTCCGGCGTGATCTCATGGCGACATGGAGAGAGCGACTGTCACAACCCCGTGCAGGGCACGCCACTATAATGGCGGTAAGTCCCCTCTTTGAGGAGTGGCTGGAGAGGCGCCACGGCGCCCTCACCTTCCGCCTGACGCAGGTCCTCACCGGACATGGTTGTTTCGGGAGGTTCCTGCACCTAATCGGGCGGGAGGAAACGCCCGGGTGTCACCACTGCGAGGATCGACCGGAGGACACGGTGGAGCACACTGTGCAGGTCTGCTCCGCTTGGGCGGAGCAACGCCGTGTCCTCGTAGCGGCGATCGGCGGCGGCGACCTCTCGCGTCCGGCCCTGGTTCAATCCATGGTCCGGAGCGAGACGGAATGGGACGCCGTCACCTCCTTCTGCGAAGCTGTCATGCTAGCGAAGGAGGTGGCGGGACGTGAGAGGGAGAGAACCTCACGTCCCAGCCGCCGCGGGAGACGCACCGGGCGTCGGGGGCCACGTGGTGGCCCCCGGCCACCGTAGACGCGGGCCTGTGGACGGTGAGCTATGGGCTAGCTCGCCGTCCGTCCGTCTTATGACGACAGGCCGTGTCGACGGCGCGTTCATGTTCCACGCGCGCCTCAAAGAGAGTCAGCAAACAGGAAGGGGTCCGTAAGGGCCGACGCCTGCCAGGGTTGCGGGACTGTTCGAAAGAGATACCGCGGCCCTGGAACACAAAGGGCAAAGGAAGGAACATGGATGGGTTTTAGTCAGTACAAGTCTGACACTCCCTCCTGCTCAGCCCAGAGCGGGAGGGGTTATTTGATGATTTCCCATCGGTAAAAAAAAAAAAAAAAAAAATTCATAAGATTTGCTTTACCGAATGTTAAAAGTAGTGATTGTGATATAATATTGAATAAAGATAAACTAGAATTCGTAGATAAAACGGTTTTCCTGGGGATTACGCTTGATTCAAGGCTACAATGGAGTTCTCATTTAACATCTCTTGCGGGGCGACTAAGTTCAGCAGCGTATGCTATTAGAAAAATCCGTCAATTTACTGATGTAGATACCGCTAGACTGGTCTATTTTAGTTACTTTCATAGTATAATGAATGAATGAATTTATTTTATTTCGGACACAAAAAGATCCACAGAGTGTTAGTAACCTAATATTAAATAACTTATTATCTAGTGTTAGTACCAATTACTTTCTGCACAAGAAAAATTACAATTTGAGAGCTGTAGCTCTCCGCTACAGTTCTCAGGATGCTGTTGCGACTGTCCCTCATTCTCCTGAGTAGCGAGGCACTCTTTTTACGAATAATCGCGTGAAACCCATCGGTACGAGCTTGCGCAAACATCCCCGACGCACTGCAGTAGCGAGGCAATCTCAACAACATCCTGAAGGCATTATTATACTGGACACGCAGGACATCTAGCGACCTTTTGGTGTAATTGACCCATAGACTACTCGTGTACAGACTCTGGCAGTAGGCCTTGAAAAGAGTGATTTTAACTAGGTCTGTACACCGAGCAAATCTACGGACCAACATGTTGCACCGGACGGCTAGTGCCCTGCGCTCCCTTTCAATATCTACATCGTCTTTAAGGTCGTCGGACAGAATATGACCCAAGTATTTAAAAGAAGATACTTTTCGGATCACTGACCCGTTTATAAGCAGCTCGGGTCCCTGTTCTCGGCATTTGGCGCCGACTTTAAAGACCATGTACTGACACTTTTTGACATTATAAATTAAACCATGTGCGGCAGCGTAGGCTTCACAAGTCCCAAGCAGTTTCCCTACTGCCCCCGCAGACGGACCCAGCAGCACCATATCGTCCGCATAGCTGATGCTGTTAATGCTAACACCACCAACACTGCATCCGACACGCATGCTGCTGAGCCCCTCTATGAGGTCATTCACGTAGAGGTTGAAGAGCCTGGGAGACGTCAGACCTCCTTGTCTCACCCCACACTCCAACCTATACGGCTCAGAGAGCGTACCGTCCCATTTCACATGATTGGTCTGATTGCCATACCAGTACTGGAACAGCCCACACATTTCCGCAGGTATACCCCTGCCTGCCATTTTTTCCCAGAGCACATCGTACGAGACAAGATCAAAGGCTCTGGAGAGATCAAGGAAGCAGGCGTACACCGGCGTCCCGCGATCTTCATAGTATTGAACTGTATGCTTGAGACTTAAAATAGCGCTTTCAGTTGAAAGTCCGGGACGAAACCCGAACTGCGCATCATGAAGATGTATATATTCATTAAGGCAAGTATCAAGCACACCGTCCAACACCTTTGCTATTATAGTCGCAAGAGAAATGGGACGATAGTTATCCCGATCTGAGATGTCCCCAGTCCTGTTCTTCACAATTGGAGTCACGATGGTCTTCATTAGATCAGCAGGTAAGTACGTGTGACTAATACACATTGTGAAAAACATAGACAGGACTCGCGGCAGGTGTACACCCGCGTGCTTTAAGTGATCAATACTGAGCCCATCATGTCCTGGAGATTTGCCTCTGCTCATACCGTTTATGATTGCACTTACTTGTTTAGTTGAGAATCGCATTAGAGGTTTAAGTCCCCGACTGCTGAACTCAGTATCTACCTCCTTCACGATTGAGGGACCGAGAGGGGACCGAACCCGAAAGTGCTCTTTGAACATATTCGAGATTCCACTGGGTTCACTAATACCTCCCACACTAATAATGTCTTATGGCATTTTGTTATGGGGACGGGCTGCAGACATTCAGTCTATATTTATTCTGAAAAAAAGATTCATCAGAGCCATATATAATCTTCGTAGGTGCGATTCTCTAAGGGAACTGTTTAAGGACATTAACATCATGACGGTACATTGTCAATACATCTACGAAAACATAATAAAACACAAGAAAACAACAACTAGAAAATAATAACATAAGAAAAAATCTGCATCTTTTTAGTAAAGGAGGTGACAGACACAATTACAGTACTAGAAATAGGGACCAATTAGTTCAGCCAGACTTCAGACTCGCTAAAGTAGACTCATCTTTCATGGGGTACTGTTTGAGATGCTATAATAAAATTCCACAAAGTATTCTTGAACTCAATGAGACGAAATTTAAAACATGCATTAAACGCACATTTAACTAACTTAAGCAAGCATATTACAAGTTGGACGATTATATCGCTGATAAAAATGCTTGGCTCAATGCCGGTCCTGCTCCACAAGGACAGGGACGCACAAATTGATAACATTAAATAGTATTGTTGGAGCCGCTGAAGATTGTACAACTATTTTTGCATTGTATAGATTCAATCTCTTTAGTATTATATAAAGCCCATATTGTGTGAGTACTATGTACTAGAAAGCTACCATTCACTGGAAACCTACGTCCTTTCTTGACTTGAATGTGCCCTGGCGGTTGAGAGTATGTCATGCTCACTCAAATGTCTCGCTGATGGTGGCGCGTGTGTCGGATCATTTAGTTCCCTTCAAAATGGTTGGTTGAATGGTGCTGATCTATGCGTCATGTTCGTGAACGGGCGCTGTCAGTGTGACTGGTCATCTCTTAGTTGCCACGGCTTATTTGTATCGGGCATTCGGCTTAGATGTAACCAAGGTTTTGTAACAATATGCTGATTTAAAAGAGTGTCCATGGAGTTTCTTGCCCGTTTTTCTCCATAGAGATCTACGCTAGGGAATGGGCAACTACAGTATAGCAACTACAGTCATCTCTTAGCTGCCACGGTTTATTTTAATTACTTTATTTTGAAATTGTTGATTATTTTAATCTTTTAGTCTGGACGCTCTTAATTTGCACCTCTTGCTACATCGTTCTCACATGTATGTATAATCTCAACGTGAATGATGTAACCAAGATTTTGTATCAATATTTTGATTAAAAAGAGTGTCCATGGAGTTTCTTGCCCATTCTTCTCCATAGAGATCTACGCTTCGGAATGTGCGTCTACAGTACTTTCTCAAGTTATTATGCCTTGTAACTGTGACTGTAGCTTACCTTTTTGTTGTTTGGTATTCAAAAGTGCCTGTAATGGTCTAATTGAAATAAATGCTTTGAGTTTGAGTTTTAGATCTTGAATTGCATCTAATTGTTTTGTTCATAAACTTCTTCTTAGCGTGTCGATGGCAATGTAAATTAACTGATTTCATGTTAAGTTAAACTAACACCAGTCAGTTTATTAGTTTATTATTTTGTAGAGGATATTAGGAACATACCATGACTTCACGTTCCCATGTAATGTTCCCTGATAATGCCAAAAGAATACACGCTCACGTGAGTAATGCCGAAGGAAAGCAACTTTATTTGTTTGTAACCTTTTCGCGACAAAACGGCTGATTGGATCGTAATGAAATTTGGCAAGAAGGTATATTATGTAGCTGCACTACAAAGAGTACAGTACAGTACAGCAATATAGAACAAAAATTACACCAGCACCATCTATGACTCAGATGATGAACTAAACATCGAAATACGTCTAAAATCCTACATCGTGCAAGTAAAGTTATCCGCGACTTAAAACTATATTGAAGAACCCGACAACGACTGTCGGCAGTAGCCCACCAGACATAACACCCGTCCGGCCGGAGGATCCTTCCTTTTTTATGGGGGATGAAGAACAACACCCTCTACTCCATTCCATACCACCATTATATCCTGGGGAAAGACAAGGCTATCTTTTTTTCCCGAAGCCACATCAGAATTTCCATGCGAACGAAGTCGCGGGCAACAGCTAGTATTTAATAAATATATATAATAATACAGGGTGGAATGTTTCAACGCCACCTGGAGGGAAAGTACTCTAAATACTGGAGATAGAAAATTTTACTCAAGGGACACATTCCTTTATTTAAAAAAAGAAATAAATCTGCATTTAAAGATTTTCGAAAATTCGCTTGCCAAATCGAATCGGCTAAATTCCAAAAAACAACAATCTGTACTTTTATGGCATCAATAGTTAGGGTCATAAGGATCTAATCTCTCTAAAAAACATGATAAAATAAATGTAATGAAAACTATGAAATCTTAACTAATAAATTCAATGGGATAAGGAAAAGCACTTTTAGTCAAAGGTCTATTCAATTACTTATATTAATATTAATTAACAATTATCTTTGATGTCATTTATTTATTAAAATGTCGAAGAATTATTTAGATAAGAAGATTGCAATTTGCACGAGCAAACACGTGTAAATTGCAATCTTAAGTCATAAGTCATTTAATCATTTGTTAACACAGGTACAATAAATAGTTGTTATAAAACATTACGAGTACAAGCGCGCTATGTTATGCCCAAAGACGCACAAATATTCATAGAGGTCATTGACATTAAAATTGCTAACCTTTAAAATTATATTAATGGAATGCATAAAGTATTAATCGATTTTGTCAAAAGTAAGTGTAATTTTACTACGTCAAAATTCAAATAATGTTGTCCAAAATAAAATGTCACGTGCAAAACTGTCAAATGGTATTGAACTTAAAGATATACTATGTCAATGAGTAACGACTATGGTCAAACACAGTCCTTACATTTTGTCTGTTAAAAATTCCGAAATGCTGTAATTTGCTTTATTCAACAGCAAAGATTTAAGCCTTTTCTTAAATAAGCGTATGTTCAAATCCATAATTGAGCTTGGTATGTGGTTGTATATGATTAGTGCCATACAAAAACACTTTTATGCATCAACTGCTTTCAGAATGCTTGTGGGGCTGCCGTGGTTTTGTAGCGCTTCGGGTATGTTTGCCGATGTGAGGGTAGATGATTTTATGCCATTATTCGAAAGCGATGCGCTTCTCAATGACACAGAACCCGTGTCAGCTCCCACAGCATGTTGAGGGTATTGAGTGACCGGTGGGACTGCCCGATGCTTGGCCGATGGGTGAGGCTGTCGGTTCTAAGTAGCCATTATACACGGTTAATTTTAGGTCGTTCTGGAACCGAAAGCCATAAACTCGATCATCGAACTCGAAACGGTTGGCACTATTTTTTTCAAAAAGTAACAATAAAAGAAATCACGCAAAATTAAATTTAGTGTTTTTTTTGTGAAATAATGAGAACTCGAAAAACGCTTCCTTGCAGTAAACGTATATGTGTGTGTAAAACGTATTCACTATCGGCAGCACATGCGAACGGTACCCAATGAAAAGTTCATTCATCGATCAGACAGCTTGATCCGTAAGCCACGCCCCCACCCCCACGCTTACAGTCTAGCCGCCAACCGCCCCCGCCCTTCCTTCATAGTTAGTATCGTCGCGCGTTTCGCTGTATTAGGTCACTCACGCGCAACCTAATCACGTGCTAAAAATGAGTCGGCATTACGTGTACTCCAACGTGGAGTATTGGGCAATGGTGGATTTTTATGGGATGGCGCACCATAACCTGGAAGAGGCTAGACGGTTGTATGGTCAGCCAGAACACCTGAACTCACTGCGCGCACGTGGAATCACAGATCCTCAATTTCCCTTCACCTCCACCATCCTAGCTGTAACCCAGCGCCTCCTCGATCATGGACAGTTTCGAGCACCCACACACGCGCAGGACCGCGGTAGACTACCATACTCGGCGGAATTAGAGGAAGACATACTGGAGTACTTCGAACGCGACCCACGTCGTAGTACCACAATGGCGGCTAGGCGATTCAATGTTAGCCAATATTACGTTTGGAAATTATTAAATACTAATGGATTACATCCGTACCATTTTCGTCGAGCGCATGCTATTAACGAAGGCGACGGGCCAAGGAGAATCGCATGATGCCAGTGGTTATTAGAAAATGTCACTGCCAACATACTCTGGACAAATGAATCGTTATTTACACGAGTTGGTCTGTATAACGTTCACAACGAACATTATTGGTCGTTTTTAAACCTGCATCTCATTCGCGAAGATAACCATCAGGTTAGATTCAGCGTGAATGTTTGGGCAGGCATTATAAACAATCAAATAATAGGGCCTATTTTTATTGAAGGTCATTTGACTGGTGGTGCTTATTTGGATATGCTGCAAACTATGATACCGGAGTTGTTGGAGGATGTGCCTCTGGCTTATTTACGCGGTATGTTCTATCAGCATGATGGATGCCCTGCCCATTTTGCTACTGCAGTGCGTGCGTATCTAAACAGTGAGTTTGGTGAGCGGTGGATAGGTCGCGGAGGCCATGTCGAGTGGCCCGCAAGGAGCCCTGACTTAACACCTTTGGATTTTTATTTGTGGTCCGAAATTAAAAGACTAGTTTATTTTGAGGAGCGTACTACTCGAGATGAGTTAAGAAGTGCGATAGTGGACGCGTTCAATATTGTGAAAAGTGATAGAGACACATTATCTAAATTAAAAGACAATGTAATAAAACATGCCCGTTTATGTATCGAGCGAAGTGGACTCCATTTTAGCAGTTGCTTCGATACAGGGAAGTGTAGAGTTTATGTTTCGAGCGAAGCGGACTCCATTTGAGCAGTTGCTTCGATACAGGGAAGTGTAAATAATCTAAAGGCATTAGCCTTAGTTATCGGTAAAACGGGGTGAATAGGAACGCAGGGGTGAATCGAGACAACATTTTGAAACGGATTTTAACGTTGAATTGATACCAAAAAGTGCTCTATTTTATTTACTTAGTAATACTTAATTATTTAGAAACCTTGTTGGCAACATAACATTAATTCAATGTTAAAATCTCTTTCAGAGTTTTGTCTCTAATTCACCCCTGCGTTCATATTCACCCTGTTTTACGTTGATTATGTTTGTAGATAGCTCCAATTTTTTAAATACGCCTGCGCCTGTAATACTGTTTCTTGAGAATAAAAGAGTTCTTACAAAGTAAGTACCCACTTAGATAGGTAGTAAAATGTATTACTGACGCGACGGTCCTAAGCCCGTAGAAAGTATGAAGGAAAAATTAGAGTTATTTAACTGTTAAGCAGGGGCGTGCCGTCCAAAGAGGCAATTAGGCCTAGCCTACCCTACCATTCCCACCATTCCTACCAACAACTCAATAAATGCATTTATTATAACTATATTAATCAAAAATAAAAAAAAACTCCTGTTATAATACTTAAAGCAACTTGTCGCGGCCGTGTGACGTAACTGATAATAATACTACGACGCTCGCTCCCGGCCGTCTAGGCAAGGCCCCAACCGGCCTAATTTTCATTGATAAATTTACGCACACTGATGCGTATTTTCGTGTATATGAACGGCACACATGCTAGATTAAGGGCGTAAACTCCTGCGAGTGTAGCTGGCCACTGATTGGCTGCCCCACAAAGTATTATCCGGCTAAAACGGTATGCGGTGATGCAATTATATTTGGTAGTGTTTTTTTATTGACAAAATAACAATTGTATTTTTCTTAGAAGCCATATTTGTTTCATGTGATAAGCAAAATTTATTTGGCGATCTTGAATGTTTTGATTTTTATAATATCTGACAGTTGTAATTCGTTTTGAAACGTAGTTTAGTTTTGTACAGTAGTGTAAATATTATTTGTTGTATTTGTTTATTTACTTAAAAATGGTGTTCTGTTGTGAAGTTTGCGCTGATAATGTGTTTGTCAGAAGTTAAAAACAAAAGTATTCACAATTGTTTGATGTTAAGATTCAAGTTGTGTCTAAAGGAAAATGTGTAGGTACCCGAATTACGAGAATTAACCAAAAATTCATCTCGTACTCGGTATTTCAAATGAATCTTTCTTCTGTTTGCATTGTCAGAAAATCGTGATTTGAACCTTGATTAATGTGGTGAGTTCTTGTGTTTATAACTTTGGTTTTTACAGGCTTATTTTCAATGTTTGTTTTTCAAATATTCCGGTCAGACGCCCAAAATTGCGTCCAGAACGAAAACTTTAAACTATTTTTTTTTGTTTACAGCGCACTCTGTTTTATTTTTTAGATTTTTTTGTAACGAAGCGACATCCTTCGTTCTTGTATTGACAGAATAAAAGACAAATCATCAATGGGCTGTATTGATGATTTGAATGATTTTTCCTATTTTCATCGACATACAACCTGACACTGACCTGCAAACTGCAATAAAGTTAAGAAAATTTAAATTTCGCGGGTTACTCTTGCGCATCCACCTTAAGTAGAGCGACGCTGTGACGTTGCGAGTTTTTTTTTGGGAATCCGTATGCGTGGCCTTCCCTCCGTGGGGAACCACGGCACGCCACTGCTGTTAAGTACCTAAACGTAAACGCAATTTGAAACAAACAATGGATAATGCGGATTCATTATTTTTGCGGGTAGGTATTTACAGCAACAACGTGGTACTCACGACCGCCCTATATCAAACTCATGATTAGCAAACCTTCAATACAAAGCAAAATAAGAAGTATCTGGGCCTCGAATGAATTTAATACTTACACTAGTGTAGGTACCTTCACCGTCTCGAAAACAAACGATGCTGCCGCGTTAGATAGATATACGTTAATAAAATAAAAATACATACGCGATAGATAAATTGGTACACAAATAAAAATACGAAAAGCGAATTCAGATTTTATTTCATAGCAGTTAACGGTGAAAATTAAAAATTTTACCAAACTAGGTAAGTACGCAGTTTACTATAATTATTCCGAGAAACCTATTGTCTTGTGTCCGACCTGACTTTACAAAGATGCACAACCGAATTACACGGTTAACTTCATAAAAATAAGGTCTTAATTCCAACTTAATACCTTCAATACCTCCTAATACCTTCAATTAATAATGAACTCTATTCGACAGACGAAACGATTCATTTTTCTGTGCAAATTGCCTACCTTTGTAGAAGCCGCCACCATTGCCGCAAAAAAATGTTTTAGGCAGTATTATTTTATGGATCATATGGTAGGTTGTGGGTTCAAATTCGGGCAAGTACCTATGTGACTTTTTTAATTCATAATTATTTACTTTCTAAGTTTATCTTGGACATCACAGACATCGGTAAAGAAAAACATCGTGAGGAAACCTGGACTTATAAAAGTCTGAAATCGCCAACCCGTTTTGAGCAAGTGTGGTGATCAATGCTCGTGCCTTCTCTGTTGAGAAGAGGCCTTTGCCCAGCAATGGGACAGTAATAGGCTGGTATTATTTATTTATTTATTTATTATGGTAGGTAGGTATGCTTATTAGGTACCTAGCTTGATTGGTTCCCAAGAGTACTCGTCGTGTCGGTGTCTAGTAGAATAGGTACGGTACAAGTACTAGTGATTTCGTGATGCGAGAGTGGTGAATTAAATGCCAATTAATTTCTCTCGTGTCGAGATGTGATAGTGGTAAACACCGTGCCGTGCTTCTGATATTAACGAGAGATGATGTAGGTAAATGAAGTTATACAAAACCTAAATCGTATCTGAAATGAAATAACTACTTGCATCCGGTTATTAAATTCGTCCGACGTCCATTGAACCCATGAAACTGAATCGCACACGCACAGCTGTTCTTCGTCACCCAGCGATCGCGTACGATATTGCGTTTATGAATGAAATAGTGGAAGCACTACTAAGATTTAACTCGAATGACAGAAAAAAAGTGATAAATTTCTAACTTCTATAATTGATGTCCTAAACAAATAATAACAATGCCAATAGTAACTATTACTCGACTGGAGTTACGGTGTTTCGGCTCCAGAACGATGTAAAAATAATCGTGTATATATTATATACTATATTCTAGTTTATTTTATTTATTTTGTTCCTATTGTATTATGTTTTGTCCCTATTTTGTAATTTACTTGTTGATTTTAATGTGTGTTATTATTATTATCAGCGCTGAGTGGGACCTTTTTTACCCGACTGCGCCAGAAGGAGGGTTATGTTTTTCGAGAGTATGTATAATTGTTTGGCACGCTCTGTGGCCTGAACGGCTCGATGGATTTTAGCTTGAGAGGTGTCGTTAGATTCGAATTTACTGTGAGAGTGACACTGGGTATATCAAAATAAAATAAAATAAAAAACGGTTATTTAAAAAATTAAAAAACCCGACTGCGTAAAAAATAAAAATTAAATAAAAAGCATAGGACATAGCGACTTAAACAGTCGGGACCCATTATTGGGACGATTTAAGCCGGTCTATATATGTTAATGGGTCCCGACTGTTAAGTCGCTATGTTCTATGATTTTTATTTTATTTTATTTTTTTACGCAGTCGGGTTTTTTAATTTTTAAATTACCGTTTTTTTTACCCACAAGTTATTGTTCTGTGGTCGAGTTCGTGTGTTATAAAATGACATTTTGTTAAACAGGTCTAGATTGGTCTTAATAAATAAAGATACCTCAAAAGTATACATATAAACACGGAAATGTCAACAATTTGTGTTTGATAAAGAATGGCTTCCAAGAAAGAAGAAAAGAAATTGTGGAGTCTGAACATTGAGCGAATGGACCTTTTTGTGCTTTAAAAACGAATCCCCTGTTGGTCGAGTTACCCCAGAAAATTACAGCATACCTCAATACTGAACTCACCAAACCATGATAATTATGCTGTGACTAAAGCATCGACGTTAATCACTGGGGTTAGTTTGAATAGGGGATAGGCTGATTTGTTAATTCGTTTAGTTAGCCTCTCCGTGTGTGCTTTCTAGTCTAATTTTTTGTCAATAGTTAAACCCAGGAATTTTGATGTCTCTACTTGTGTTATAATTTTATTGTCATAGTGTACTGTCATATTGGGATTCGCACGTTGGCTAAACATCATTAATTTCGTCTTATCAATATTTATATTAAGATTATTATTATCTAGCCATTTCACTATGGAGGTTATTGTCTGAGTGACAACGTCGTTGTGGTTTCGATCATCAGTACTTATAATCACAGTGCTGTCATCAGCAAACAGTTTCTTTCTTCAATTTATTAACTAAGTACCTAACATACTAACACAAGTAATGGAATGGACCTTTGAGTAAAAGTGCTTTTTCTCATCCCATTGAATTTATAACTTTAGATTTCATGATTAACCTTTCAATTAATTTGACATGTTTGTTTGAGAGATTTGGTCCATATTGACCCTACCGATTGATGTCATAAAAGTACAGGACGATGTTACTTTTTGGAATTTAGCCGGGTCGATTCCAGAGTGTGATAAGCATAGCATAGCATAGCATAAGCATAATCAGCCTTTTAATGTTCCTACTGCTGACACTCGGCCTCCTCTCTATGAGAGGGAATGGTAAGCGAATTTTCGAAAATCTTTGAATGCTGATTTATTTCTTTTTAAAAATACAGGAATGTTTCCTTTGAGTAAAATGTTAACCCTCTGTCTGTAGATGTGGGTTGAGGGACGTCAGTCTGGCTTCATCATCAAAGCAGAGGAGGCGGGGGTCGTCAGTTTTCCTCTCGAAGGGTCGGAGGACGTTAGTCCTCATATAGCCCGGGCAAAAGATGTCAGAAGATGCCACGGGTAGGCGCTGTGCGATGTTATTTTGCTATTGCGACATCGCTTTATTTTGAAGAACGGTAAAAGGGAGGTTGACTTAAAAATCTCAGAGGAGGGTTACTTCCTCTAAATACTCTTATAAAACTTGTGATACGTTTTAGCTCTAGAGTGGCTCTAGACGAAGTACCAGTATATATATGATGCTCTGTGAGACGAAGACTGACGCTCACAGAGCATCATCTAAATACTGGCTGCCGCTACACAGCCCCGGCTCCCGTCATCTCCAGATGACATTTTACAAATTTTGAATTAAGCTAGAACATACAATAACAAGAAAAAATAACGAGGTCGATATGAATTACCTATACGACCTAACACTAGCCCCAGCAGTGAATTAAAAATAAAAACCTAGGCCTGTCATTACCTGACATAACAAAAAGTAAACAAACATTCAAGAGTGATAAAAATCTACAGAAAAACCTTATTAACATGAATTACAAGGTAAAAGTATGCTAAGCCTCCAGGTAATGAGCATGCAGCTACCTGGAGAGCACGGATGTTACATTTTCAGTTTAATGTTATTAAAAATGTAAGTGTGATAACCATGTAAAAATTCAATCATTACAGAGTTTAGAAAAATATAGTATCATCTCATCTACCTTACAACCCTGTGGTAGGGACAAAAAGACAGACAATCCAACATATTCTTGGCCCTTATGCTTTGTAGTTTCATGCAATTTTGATTTCGTTTGGTTTGGAAAACACATTAGTTCCGATAAATTTTAATAAAAGATAGCCTTTATTTAATTTTATCAGGCAATCCATTTTTAATTTGTTCATGTACCTAAGTCTTACAAATAGTGTTTTCATTCGGTAGCCACATGAGTGAAGTAATAAAACAGGCTAGTGGTTTTCAATAGACTAATTTATTGTCATTATATTACCTACATTGGTAAATAGATGGCGGTAGCAGTTGTATTGTTTTGTTACATACTAACACCTCCGCTTAGCAAAAACAATACTGAAAACAACCATGAAACTGGTAAAATACCAAGCTTTTTCATGAAATAATAATGTTTAACAGACCCTAGACTTTTGGTCAAAATATCTGCTGGCATTTCAGCTGTCTCCAAATAAGCTATTTTAACAAAATTATTTGTTACTGCCTCTCTGACGAAATGATATCTTATATCTATATGTTCAGATCTGCGATGAAAAACTGGATTTGAAACCAATTTTTGCGCACTCTGACTATCATTAAATAAGACGATTGGTTCTGAATTTCCTACAACCTCACACAGTAAATTATTTAAATATATTGCCTCTTTACTTGCTTCTGACATCGAAATGTATTCTGCTTCCGTTGAGAATAAAGCTACATGTCTCTGCTTTCTACATTCAAAAGCAATTACTGTATTTGACAATTTAAAACAAAATCCCGAAAAAGATTTCCTATCATTTACATCAGAACCCCAGTCTGCATCTACAAAACCTTCAATACTAGAATTATCTTTACAAAATACAAGACTACAGTTTTTGTTTTTTTAAATACCTTAACACCCTTTTCGCATGCTTCCAGTGAGTCTTGTCATAACAGTTATTAAACTGGCTAAGAAAAGTCACACTGTCAGCGATATCAGGCCTGGTTAAAACCGCTAAATACATTAAACCTCCTATTAATGTTGTGAAGAGTGAACTAATGCTCTTTAAGGCCCGTGGTTTTTCTTACCCAGCATTTCCCAACGTGTCACTGTGTGGCACTCCTCTGTGTAGGGTGTCTAAGTTCAAATATTTGGGTCACTGGGTCACCGATGATTTAAGTGACAATATAGACATAGAAAGGGAACGTAGGTCGCTGGCTGTCCGTTGTAACATGCTGGCTCGCAGGTTTGCACGGTGTACGAATTCAGTTAAAATCACGCTTTTTAAAGCTTATTGCCAATCTTTCTACACCTGCAACCTGTGGGTCAGTTATTCGCAGCGGGCATACAGCGACCTGCGTGTCCAATATAATAATGCACTCAGGGTATTGATGGGGCTGCCATGGCGTTGCAGTGCGTCAGGGATGTTTGCTGAGGCGCGGGTGGATGGCTTTGCCGCTATCGTTAGGAAAAGATGCGCCTCCATACTCGCTCGCGTTCGTGGCAGTACCAACACTATACTGAGTGTTTTCACTGATCGGTGGGAATCCCCCATGCTGCAAAGGTGGGTGCGGCTTCATGTTGTAATTTAAATTTTGTTTTGCCTATACTAACATTAGTTTTTTAAGTACATTGTTACTAACAAAATATGGACCTAGTCTGAAATAAATGTTTATTATTATTATTATTAATTCTCTAAATGGACAATTTTTACAACCATTTTGAGATCTTTCTAATTTTAAATTCATCTCCATAGGGGTTTCTGCAGTTTTACAATGTAACATAAATGTCTTCAGTAAAGTGTCTACATATTGAGCTTGATCAACTGTGATTACATTTTCATTAATATTGAATCTTAAGCCTAAAGATTTTTTTTACTGAGCTAAGTTTTTTATCTTGAATTTACAGCTCAGTTCATTTACTAATTGATCAGTCGCGGTCGCACAATTCGAAAAAACAAAAAAATCATCAACGAATAGTGCTTTAATAAGCTTAAATTTTCCTTCAAATTTTGTAAATAAACATGGCTCGTACTTTGACTTCTTATAACCTTTTTTTTTTTTACCGTTGGGAAATCATCAAATAACCCCTCCCGCTCTGGGCTGAGCAGGAGGGAGTGTCAGACTTTTACTGACTAAAACCCATCCATGTTCCTTCCTTTGCCCTTTGTGTTCCAGGGCCGCGGTATCTCTTTCGAACAGTCCCGCAACCCTGGCAGGATGACTTCTTATATCCTAAATCTATCAAGTAGTCGTTATGTCTCTGATACCAAGCTCTGGAAGACTGCTTAAGACCGTAAATAGCGCGCTTTCGTTTTAACACTTTGATATCATCCACACTAGATTCATAAGTAACAGGTTTTTTCATGTACACAGTTTCTTTCAAAAAACCGTTTAAAAAAGCTGTGGTAACATCTAGATGACTAAAATCTAAATTCAACTTGGCTGCCAGAGCAAATAGCTACCTCAAGGTAGAATATCTTTGTCGCTCAGCGGACAGACTTCCGGCGTGATCTCATGGCGACATGGAGAGAGCGACTGTCGCAACCCCGTGCAGGGCACGCCACTATAATGGCGGTAAGTCCCCTCTTTGAGGAGTGGCTGGAGAGGCGCCACGGCGCCCTCACCTTCCGCCTGACGCAGGTCCTCACCGGACATGGTTGTTTCGGGAGGTTCCTGCACCTAATCGGGCGGGAGGAAACGCCCGGGTGTCACCACTGCGAGGATCGACCGGAGGACACGGTGGAGCACACTGTGCAGGTCTGCTCCGCTTGGGCGGAGCAACGCCGTGTCCTCGTAGCGGCGATCGGCGGCGGCAACCTCTCGCGTCCGGCCCTGGTTCAATCCATGGTCCGGAGCGAGACGGAATGGGACGCCGTCACCTCCTTCTGCGAAGCAGTCATGCTAGCGAAGGAGGTGGCGGGACGTGAGAGGGAGAGAACCTCACGTCCCAGCCGCCGCGGGAGACGCACCGGGCGTCGGGGGCCACGTGGTGGCCCCCGGCCACCGTAGACGCGGGCCTGTGGACGGTGAGCTATGGGCTAGCTCGCCGTCCGTCCGTCGTATGACGACAGGCCGTGTCGACGGCGCGTTCGTGTTCCACGCGCGCCTCAAAGAGAGTCAGCAAACAGGAAGGGGTCCGTAAGGGCCGACGCCTGCCAGGGTTGCGGGACTGTTCGAAAGAGATACCGCGGCCCTGGAACACAAAGGGCAAAGGAAGGAACATGGATGGGTTTTAGTCAGTACAAGTCTGACACTCCCTCCTGCTCAGCCCAGAGCGGGAGGGGTTATTTGATGATTTCCCATCGGTAAAAAAAAAAAAAAAAAAAAAAATTCATATGATTTGCTTTACCGAATGTTAAAAGTAGTGATTGTGATATAATATTGAATAAAGATAAACTAGAATTCGTAGATAAAACGGTTTTCCTGGGGATTACGCTTGATTCAAGGCTACAATGGAGTTCTCATTTAACATCTCTTGCGGGGCGACTAAGTTCAGCAGCGTATGCTATTAGAAAAATCCGTCAATTTACTGATGTAGATACCGCTAGACTGGTCTATTTTAGTTACTTTCATAGTATAATGAATGAATGAATTTATTTTATTTCGGACACAAAAAGATCCATAGAGTGTTAGTAACCTAATATTAAATAACTTATTATCTAGTGTTAGTACCAATTACTTTCTGCACAAGAAAAATTACAATTTGAGAGCTGTAGCTCTCCGCTACAGTTCTCAGGATGCTGTTGCGACTGTCCCTCATTCTCCTGAGTAGCGAGGCACTCTTTTTACGAATAATCGCGTGAAACCCATCGGTACGAGCTTGCGCAAACATCCCCGACGCACTGCAGTAGCGAGGCAATCTCAACAACATCCTGAAGGCATTATTATACTGGACACGCAGGACATCTAGCGACCTTTTGGTGTAATTGACCCATAGACTACTCGTGTACAGACTCTGGCAGTAGGCCTTGAAAAGAGTGATTTTAACTAGGTCTGTACACCGAGCAAATCTACGGACCAACATGTTGCACCGGACGGCTAGTGCCCTGCGCTCCCTTTCAATATCTACATCGTGCTCAGCCCAGAGCGGGAGGGGTCACTTGATGATTTCACATCGATAAAAAAAAAAAAAAAAAAATGTAGAATATCTAACAACGAAAAAGTTTCATGAAAATCTACTCCTGCTTTTTGACGAAAGCCTTTTGCCACCAATCTTGCCCGGTAACGCACGTTATTAGAACTGTCAAACTTTTTTTTAAAAACCCATCTACACTGAACCACTGTACAATCTTTAGGATGATCAACTAGCTCCCACACATCATTCTATTGAAACGACTCCAACTCTTCCTTCATGCCTGCTCGCCAAAACTTGCTCTCCGGTCCATTTAAGGCCTCTTCGAGAGTGATCTCTTTGTCATTATCATCACACTCTGTGATACATAAATTGTTATAACCGAACCGATCAGGCTTCTTTCTCTCTCGTTTTGGTAGAGTTTCTGGTGTACCTTGCCCCACGAGTGTAATTTCTGGGTCTGAAGTAGCATTGGGGAAATTATCATCTGACGTACTTTCTGTTTCAGTATCCATGACATACGTACTGTCCACCTTTTCTTCTTCTGAATTTGAACTTCCCGAGTCTGAAATTTCCTTGTCAGTACTCTCAGAATCTTTGGTGCATTCTTCCTCCGCTGAACACTTGCATTCCAAGGATATATTTACTGTACTCTCAGCTGACTTCTACATAACAACGATATCTCTACTTATGCTAACAGAGTTAGTTTTTGGGTTATAAACCCTATAGCCTTTCACATTGTCAGAATAGCCGAGAAAAATAAGCTTATTGGCTTTTTTATCCCACTTCAAACGCTTTTCTTTCGGCACGTGCACCATGACTGCATCCCAAAAATACGTAAATGACTTAAGTTTGGCTTCGACCCTGTCCAGACTTCATATGGAGTCTTGTGATTCAATCCTGTAACAACAGAGTTGCCCTCCCCTCAATGACGCACTAAGCCTAGGCCCGAACCCCGCAGGGGGTGCCCTTAGTGACCGTTCATTTAATGTGTAATATCCTTAGTTTGTAAGCCCTGGCTGGGGGCCTTAAAGTAATTTTTGGCCACCACAGGTTAGTCCGGTTAAGCAGCATCAACCTCCGAGAGTTGTTGCGCTGCGAGTGGTCCGTTCAAAAAAAAAAAAAACAAACATCTGGCCTTTTAAACAACTGATCTGTTCATCCGTTCACACAAACCATTCTGCTGCGGCGTGTAAGCATTAGTTCTTTGATGAACTATCCCTTGCTTCTTCAGATAATTATCGAATTCTTGCTCTTCCAATTGATAGAGTTTCCATAGGGCCACATACATCTGCGTCAATCACCTCTAGAACATTCTCCGTTTTAGACGAACTCTGCTGAAACGGCAGTCTAGCTTGCTTACCTTCACAGCAAATAGTACACGATGCCTTATCTATGTTTGCCACTTCTGGGTATGAAATTCCTTCTACAGCACCGTTTTTCATTTTGGTTAAACTAGTACTGTTGATGTGCCCCAAGCGTCGGTGCCAAATCTCACTCGATTCTATTGCAGTTGCTGCTAATAACTGTTCTGTTTTCGTGTACAATCTGTACACACCTTCAACTAATTCTGCTTCACCAACTAGGTCTTTCTGTTGATTGTAGATGTAGCAACTATTTTTCTTGAAAATAACGCTGTTGCGATTCTCGATCAACTGACTCACCGAAAGCAAGTTTGTTGTTAAGCTTGGTATGCACAATACGTCCGAAACTGTGACATCAAACTCTACACCATTCACAACTGTGATGATATTGACATCACCAGAACACAGAACTGGAACACTTGTCTGGTTTGCAATAATAATGTCCCATCGACACGATATGAGGGATCATATCGTGTCGATGGGACGGATTGACGATATTTTCTTGTCTCGCCGTCATGTGTTTACTGGCCCCACTATCAATATACCAGTTACTGCTACTGAACTTACCACTCAGAAAAATAGCACTGAATGCATTTGTCTGTTTTCTTTTGCTTGATTCTGAGTTGGGACACTGATTTAAATAATATCCGGTTTGTTTACATTTGTAACACTTGACAACCTTGACAGGTTTTGACGTTGCTTGCAATTGTCGATGGCCGCTCTTAGAGTTGTCATTTTTCCAATGCTGCGTCCTTTTTGCTACAAATGCACTTTCGGAACCGGAAGCTGAACTAGCTTCAACACACATGTCCATCAACTTGGTTTTTATGACGTCGGCACTTATCTCGATTCCCGAGTGTTCAATGGCCATGATCATAGGCGCATACCTTTCGGGCAATCCTGCTAACATTAATGCACCAATCCATTCGTCAGTTAACTTAAAACCTGTTCCTTGAAGTCGCTGCCCTGTTTCAATGATCTGGATCACATACTGCGTCATGGAATCACAGTTTTCAAGACGAATATTGATGAGATTTCTGAGCAAACTTATCTTTCTTGTAAATCCAGAATCATCAAACATGGTTTTCAACTTGCCCCATAAATCATAAGTTGTCACTGCTTGCTTTATGTGAACATATAGCGAGGGATCGATGGTCAATACAAGTTTCGCCTTTGCTTTGGCGTCTTCTGATTTTTCCTTCACACTAGCCGTCACTGATAGCGGTTCTTCAATGGCGGACGCCATGCTTTTCAATACCAACACATTTTGGGCTGCAAAACACCAATCCTCGTAATTTTCACGACCGCGCAACTTTGGAACGTTAGATATATAGTTTGCCGTCATTACTATTACAAATCCACACAGTACTTATAGCTGACTCTATTAAAAAAATATTTGTATAGTGCCTGAGCCCATCTATACTAATATAATAAAGCTGAAGAGTTTGTTTGTTTGTTTGAACGCGGTAATCTCAGGAACTACTGGTTCGAATTGAAAAATTCTTTTAGTGTTAGGTAGCTCATTTATCGAGGAAGGCTATAGGCTATATATCATCATGCTACAATCAATAGGAGCGGAGCATCAATGAAAAATGTTGCAAAAACGGGGAAAATTTATTATTTTTGAGAGCTTCCGTTGCGTGCGCTGGTTAAACGGTTAAAGTTGCACAAAAATAATGTATCAGGGAATAATTCCCCTTAAAAATGTCTAACAAAAAGTCCGCGACAGCACATGCCTATCTTTTAAGGTTGACTAACAATAACCATTATTATGATTTTAAAATTTGGTCAAAAATAATCCCATATTTGCAAAGGTGTTTTACCGACATAGTACTAATCCTTATCAAAATAAATATATTAGTCATCTTAAGCGTTCAATTGTAACCAAAATTGCCCTTTACACCATTCAATTTAGGTGAATAACTTAGGAGATATCACAGTTTTAAAATAACTCCGCATCAAAATAAAGACACGCGCGCGCTGATTAGATTCAATGCACAAATATTCTGCGTAACTTAGAGAAGGTTTTAGTTTTTGTTTCATTGTAATCAGTGCTCTTTATCAAAAGATTTATGAATTTAAAGTGTTCAAGAAGGACTTATCAACATTGTGTAAGATACATGCAGCGACATCTATTGCACCAAAATGGTACTAATTAATAAAAATGTGCTCACAAAATAACTTTTAAATCGGCTGACCGGCTTTACAAAAAAGTTCTGATGGCAAAAAGTACTCTAGATTAGTCTACATGACGCTATAACCCTGTAGAGTGTGTGTTCAATCGCTTTACATGCTGTATATTCTATCGGTCTAACTACGTGCTCGATAGATGGTGCTGTTCATTTCACTCCATTATCTGAATCGCGGTGTTTTTCGTGAAAGAATGACCCTCGCCCGTGTCAAATAATAATAATAATAATAATAATCGTTTATTTATAAAAAGGGGCACATTTACAATAACATGTCTTATCAATAAAATAGAGCACATTAGCTTATTTGCCTGAACTAGGTTGAACCTGTGTTTCAGGCTACAAGGTGCATAAACCTTAAAACCTTAAAATAAATAAATTAACGTTACAAGAAAAGTAAAGTAAACTTATATAAAAGTAAAATTAATTAAAAACGGCGTGTTAGCACTTTATTTGCAAACAACAAGTAGATCTTCTGTCTGTGCATATGACATTGGTTGTAAAAATGCAATTATTGATTTTTTACAGCTAAAATAATTTAACTTATATATACTTAGTTTTCTATTTAATCTATTGTACAGAAATGGGCCTAAAAAAGAAAAGAATCTTTCGATAAAGACATGTTTGGAGGTTATATTAGAAATGCAAACTATGTCATTCCGCCTTTTGTTAGTAGTGTCAGCATTGTACGTGAGCATGGTGTGCTGTTTTAATACTAAGTGGTTAATGAAAAGCTGACGCACAGTCAGCACGTTGCAGGACTTATACAGCTGATCTGTGGGAAAGAAAAAGGGATGGAAGTTTGCTACCTTTAAAATTGCTCTTTGAGCTCTTTCAAGGGGAAGCAAGATAGTTTTTGATGCGCCACCCCATGAAATGATACAGTATTGAGTTATAGATTGACATAGGGCGAAATAAACTTGTGTGATTAATTTTGAATCTGCAAAGTTTCGTATTTTTTTAAATACATATATTAATTTGCGCACTCTTTTAACCAGACCTTCAATATGATGCCTAAAAGAGAGTGTGTCGTCTATTATAACCCCGAGGTATTTAATGTTACTGGTTTTGAGGATAGAAGGGCAGTTGCACATGTTGACTGACAGGTTACCACATTGATGGGCACATATATGGAAGTTACCAGTGTTAAATTGAGGCTTACGCATGGAGAAGTGAATATATTTTGTCTTGTCAGCATTTAATGTTAGTAAATTGCTTTGAAGCCAATTAGTCACAGTGTTAAAACCGAGTTGAGCGTTTTCAAAGACTTCGCTACTGTTTTTAGCAGAAAAAATTAGTGCCGTGTCGTCAGCATATGATATAATCTTGCCGTGCTTGATATCTAGATTACACAGGTCGTTAATATAAACCAGGAATAAGGTAGGGCCCAAAATACTTCCCTGGGGAACACCAAATTCAGTATTTTTCTCCTCATCGCTCGTAAAGTTGTCAATTCTAACACATTGGTATCGGTCGGTTAAGTAGTCAGCAAGTAATGTCAGTGGCGTTCCCCTTATTCCCATGGCCTCTAATTTTCTTAAAAGCACAGAAACAGAGACAGTGTCAAAGGCTTTCGCTAAATCAAGGAAGATTCCTAGGACCTGGTTCCCTTTGGCTAGCTCTTCTGAGACATAATTGGTCAGGCTATGCACCGCATCGGCTGTGGATAATTTGGCTCTGAAGCCAAATTGCGCAGGTGACAAGAAGTTGTTTTTTTCTAGGTAGCTAACTAGTCTGCTGTTTATAATTTTCTCAAGTATTTTTGAGATTGAGGGGAGTAATGATATTGGCCTATAATTATTAACCAAGTCCCTGTCTCCAGATTTATAGATAGGGATAACAACTGCTTTTTTTAGACAGTTAGGGAAAATTCCTTTGGAAAGACAGATTCGAAATATATGCGTTAAGGGAGGTGCCAATACACGCTTAAACAGTTTAAGGACCTTGTTGCTTATATTATCCCATCCAACTGCACAGTCATCTTTAAGGCCAGAAATGATTCGGGATATTTCATTTTCGTCAGTATCCATCATAGCAAAAGATTTCAGGTTACAGGTATTGTTTAGTTTTTGGAAAGATGGTGGGGCGCAATGTTTTGGAATCTGTTCGGCCAAAGTTTTCCCAACATAAGCAAAAAATTTATTTACTTTGTTTGCGGATATGAGCGGTGAAGGATTAGTAAGCAGTAACCTCGAATTTGATTCACGTTGTTTAGTCATATAGGTGACGTTTTTAATATGCTTCCAAATTTGCTTGCTATTGTTGCCTGCTTTATTTAATTCATTTTTATCATAGTTATTTTTAAGTTTCTTTAAGAGATTGTTGCAGAAATTCCTGTATCTTTTATAGGTGTTTAGAATGATTAAATTATCAGGGTATTTCTTAGTTCTCTGATGAAGTTTATCTCTGTGTCTTATACACCGAATTAGTCCAGGAGTAATCCAAGGTTTAATATTATGAAGACGATTATTTACTGTCACAACTGTCGTATTACGTAATATTGCTTGTTGGACATGTTTTATTAAGTACGATAAAGCCAAATTAGCGTCAGCAGTATTGTAAACTAGGCTATAATCAATGTGGCATAAATCATATTCGAGTTGGTTTGTGTTTAATTTAGTCTTTGTCTGGGGGCGATTTTGCTTAGGCAGCGTTAAATTTACGGCTAGTAAGACAGAATGGTGGTCGGTTATTGTTGAGTTAGTAACAAGCGTAATATATGAGTAGCTGGATTTTATCATCATATGATCGAGGCATGAACCGCTCTGATGAGTAGGCAATGTGTGAGCAGGCAGAAACCCATGGTATGAGCAGATGTTAAGGTAATCTTGAGTCCCTGCATCGCAGTTTTCGGAGCCAATATTAATGTTAATGTCGCCTGTTAGTATTACATTCTTAAATGGGCTAAGTGCTTGAAAGATCAGGTTTAGGGAACTGTGGAAAGAGGTTAAGTTTCTAGCGGAAGGGGATCTATACAAAGCAATTATCGCTGTAGATGTACCAATTTTGATGATAAGGCAGTTACTAATACATTCTTGTAGATCAGGTTCGTCGACTGTGGCCTTTAAGGATTCCTTGGCAAAAACAACGACACCATCATTTTGATTGTGGTTGATTTTAGTGTACAATAAGTTGTATCCTGGTATTGTCGGGAGGTTATCGTGGCGCTTTGATAGCCAGCATTCAGTTAGCACCATAATATCACAATTAAAGTTAAGTCTATGAAGAAAAATGTTAAAGCTATCTATGTTCTTATAAACACTACGTATGTTTTGGGTTAGTATGGTTAGTGACTTTTGATACTGGGAAAGATATTGTTTGCAGTCCTCAACCTCACATGACTTTGACTCGGTTAAAAATGAGTTATCTATGTCAGTAATTAAATTAATATCCATTCTATTTAAACTAACAACAATAAATTAAGTCTAAGATTTAAACAAATATGTGGCGCTCTTAGGCGCCTTCATAGTCAATCGAGTTAATGTACCTGTATTCGGCAGCCAGTTTAGCCGGACAAACAGCGTCTCCCGTCTTGTGGTTGGCTTGTTTTTTAAAGCGCATACATGTGGCACATTTTGGATCATCAGCTTTTTTCGCGCAGTCTTGGCTAGAGTGTCCTTCTTCCCCGCAATGTCCACAAACCGGGACAGCGACCTTACACGTCTTAGCTGCATGACCGTACTGATGGCAGCTGTAACATCTCGTTACTAGTGTGAAGTCTCGTACCGGGCAGGAGGTCCAATTTATAAATAATCTGTCCTGTGTGATGAGGGCCTTGCGAATGACGGCTGAAACTTCTATTATATAATTACAGCTCTCAGCATCTTTCCTGCCAGATTTGTGGCTAAGTTTAATTGAGGTCAGAAATGTATCTAGGGTCATAGGCAGTTTTTCCGTTATGTTCTGGTCGTAAATGCATTTAAAGACCTCCTTTTCAGTCATCGAAGCGGGAACTCCTATTACAATAATGCGGATGCAAATGTCTGAAGCTTGGTTTTTTCACCGACGAAACAAAAAGAGGAGGTTGTCAATTCGACGCGTCTATATTTTTTTTATTTTATGAATGATATGCATGATCCTTTTTCTTTAAATTGAGAAATCGTGTTTGGGCTCATTTCATGCTCCTTGATGAGAACTTTAGACCTAGCTGGAGTATGACTGTCATGGAAGGTCTGACGATGGAGACGGAAGGTAGTTGCAAGAGGTCCTCAAGAGTTTACAGCAGTTGTATCGTGTCTCGGCTCATTTCAAGAACTTTGATGAGAACTTTCGTCCTACCTGTTGTATGACTGTCATCCAGTGTCTAAAGATGAAGACGTAAGATTGTCGAGGGTCGCGGGCCTTTGGACGTTGAGTAATGAGCTAGCTTGCCATCCGTCCGTCTTATAACGACAGGCCGTATCAACGGCGCGTTCGTGTTCCACGCCCGCCTCAAAGAGATGTCAGCAAACGGGAAGGGGTTCGAGAGGACCGATGCCTGTCAGGGTTGCGGGACTGTTCGAAAGAGATACCACGGCCCTGGAACGCAAAGGGCAAAAGAAGAAAAGTGGATGGGTTTTGTCAGTACAAGTCTGACACTCCCTTCCGCTCCGTCCAGAGTGGGAGCGGTCATTTGATGATTTCCCATCGGTAAAAAAAGGAAGGCCTGATTTGGAAAAACATAAGTAGAATATATGTGCCAAATAAATATGTTTCTTTCTTTTCTTTCTTTCAATATTTTTGCGATTAATGCAAATATTTCCGAGAAATTAAATTGTTAACTTCTTGAATCTGTACTAATATTATAAAGCTGAAGAGTTTGTTTATTTCGTTGATTGAACGCGCTAATTTCTGGAACTACTGGTTTGAAATGATAAATTAGTTTAGTGTTGGATAGCCCATTTATCGGGGAGCGGAGCTTCAATGAAAAATATTTCAAAAACAGGGATTTATTCCTTTTGAGAGCTTCCGTTGTGCGTGAACGGTTAAAGTTACGCAATTATCATACATGTCGGATTTGTCCCTCTTAAAAAGCTCTAAAAAAATGTCCGCAAAGGCCATATGTCTAACTTTAAAGGTACTACTCCAAAAAGTAGTAAAAGGAACAGAACTGTTGCTGTGCTAGTCTTTTTCCTTCGCTATTTGCAAATATCTATACGCTGTTTGGATTTAAATATGTCACGGAGAGTTCCTTAATTTATTTTGGAATTTTATTGATTTTTGTTGCTATCACTTTTATGCATTTTGAATGTAAATCCTATGCTCCAAACAATTAAGAAGTTTCTTTGAAAAAATAAGCTTGGATTATGAGAAGACGGAGGCATTAATTTTTTAGCGATAGATAGATATTTTTTAGCAAGATGTGTAAGGAAATCATGTCGACCGTATTGTTGGTATAGTGATCGGAAGCGAGAATGAGGTCCTGGGTTAGATTCCCGGGTCGGGCAAAGTGTTGTTGTGTACACCTCTGCCTCACCTTTCGGGAATTACGGGCGAAATGTTTTGTTAGTTCAATATTCCGCCTAAGATCGATTTTTTTGTTAGTATGTAACAAAACAATACAACTGCTACCGCCATCTATTTACCAATGTAGGTAATATAATGACAATAAATTAGTCTATTGAAAACCACTAGCCTGTTTTATTAGGTTACTAGCTGACCCGCGCAACTTCGTCTGCGTGCGTGAGTACATAAAAGAGAGTAGAGGGGAGGGAGAGGGAGTAGTGTGCGTCAACCTTTAAAGTTAGACATATTATTATGGCCTTTGCGGACATTTTTTTAGAGCTTTTTAAGAGGGACAAATCCGACATGTATGATAATTGCGTAACTTTAACCGTTCACGCACAACGGAAGCTCTCAAAAGGAATAAATCCCTGTTTTTGAAATATTTTTCATTGAAGCTCCGCTCCCCGATAAATGGGCTATCCAACACTAAACTAATTTATCATTTCAAACCAGTAGTTCCAGAAATTAGCGCGTTCAATCAACGAAATAAACAAACTCTTCAGCTTTATAATATTAGTACAGATTCAAGTAGTTAACAATTTAATTTCTCGGAATTATTTGCATTAATCGCAAAAATATTGAAAGAAAGAAAAGAAAGAAACATATTTATTTGGCACATATATTCTACTTATGTTTTTCCAAATCAGGCCTTCCTTTTTTTTACCGATGAGAAATCATCAAATGACCGCTCCCACTCTGGACGGAGCGGCAGGGAGTGTCAGACTTGTACTGACAAAACCCATCCACTTTTCTTCTTATGCCCTTTGCGTTCCAGGGCCGTGGTATCTCTTTCGAACAGTCCCGCAACCCTGACAGGCATCGGTCCTCTCGAACCCCTTCCCGTTTGCTGACATCTCTTTGAGGCGGGCGTGGAACACGAACGCGCCGTTGATACGGCCTGTCGTTATAAGACGGACGGATGGCAAGCTAGCTCATTACTCAACGTCCACAGGCCCGCGACCCTCGACAATCTTACGTCTTCATCTTTAGACACTGGATGACAGTCATACACCAGGTAGGACGAAAGTTCTTATCAAAGTTCTTGAAATGAGCCGAGACACGATAAAACTGCTGTAAACTGTTGCGGACCTTTTGCAACTGCCTTCCGTCTCCATCGTCAGATCTTTGATGATAGACATACTCCAGGCAGGTCTAAAGTTCTCATCAAGGTACATGAAATCAGCCCAAACACGATATAGATGCTGTAAACTCTTGAGGACCTCTTGCAACTACCTTCCGTCTCCATCGTCAGACCTTCCATGACAGTCATACTCCAGCTAGGTCTAAAGTTCTCATCAAGGAGCATGAAATGAGCCCAAACACGATTTCTCAATTTAAAGAAAAAGGATCATGCATATCATTCATAAAATAAAAAAAATATAGACGCGTCGAATTGACAACCTCCTCTTTTTGTTTCGTCGGTGAAAAAACCAAGCTTCAGACATTTGACACGGGCGAGGGTCATTCTTTCACGAAAAACACCGCGATTCAGATAATGGAGTGAAATGAACAGCACCATCTATCGAGCACGTAGTTAGACCGATAGAATATACAGCATGGAAAGCGATTGAACACACACTCTACAGGGTTATAGCGTCATGTAGACTAATCTAGAGTACTTTTTGCCATCAGAACTTTTTAGTAAAGCCGGTCAGCCGATTTAAAAGTTATCTTGTGAGCACATTTTTATTAATTAGTACCATTTTGGTGCAATAGATGTCGCTGCATGTATCTTACACAATGTTGATAAGTCCTTCTTGAACACTTTAAATTCATAAATCTTTTGATAAAGAGCACTGATTACAATGAAACAAAAACTAAAACCTTCTCTAAGTTACGCAGAATATTTGTGCATTGAATCTAATCAGCGCGCGCGTGTCTTTATTTTGATGCGGAGTTATTTTAAAACTGTGATATCTCCTAAGTTATTCACCTAAATTGAATGGTGTAAAGGGCAATTTTGGTTACAATTGAACGCTTAAGATGACTAATATATTTATTTTGATAAGGATTAGTACTATGTCGGTAAAACACCTTTGCAAATATGGGATTATTTTTGACCAAATTTTAAAATCATAATAATGGTTATTGTTAGTCAACCTTAAAAGATAGGCATGTGCTGTCGCGGACTTTTTGTTAGACATTTTTAAGGGGAATAATTCCCTGATACATTATTTTTGTGCAACTTTAACCGTTTAACCAGCGCACGCAACGGAAGCTCTCAAAAATAATAAATTTTCCCCGTTTTTGCAACATTTTTCATTGATGCTCCGCTTCTATTAATTGTAGCGTGATGATATATAGCTTATAGCCTTCCTCGATAAATGAGCTACCCAACACTAAAAGAATTTTTCAATTCGGACCAGTAGTTCCTGAGATTACCGCGTTCAAACAAACAAACAAACTCTTCAGCTTTATAATATTAGTATAGATGATGATAGATGTAAATCATTATCTTAATGTAAATCATTATCATAATGTAAATCATTATCTTAATTTATTAATAGACTTTTTTGCGTTTTTTAAATTATTATTTTTAAATATCGTCTTCACGCAAAAACATTTAAAAAAAACTTGGCATGTTCGAATTCATATACCTTTCAATCTATTGATTTACAAAAAATGTTAATTTTACGCGCTGTCTGAGACAACACAACGTTGACATAAATAAAGTAAGCATAAGGTGCGTAGGAGTTTTGACAGGTTTATAAGAGTCAGAGCAAGTAGGTATAGTGATGTGCACGCCGCGTCGCACCGCAGTGGAGTGCGGCGCACGCATCGCCGCTCACCTGGATCATGTCGTGCACGTGATGCATGTCGTGGCGCGAGGCGCGTCGCACGCTCACGTGCTCGCCGTCCGCCGCTGCCACCGCCGCCGCCGCCGCCTCAGTCACACTCGCCATGCTAACTCCGCGAGGACGCGGGCCGTACTGATATTATATCACTCTATGGTACTGATACTGCTCGTGGCTCGCCGTCACCGCACCGCCGCCCGCGCCGCGTCCCGCTGCCCGCGCGCCAGCTGCCAACCCGCTAGGCAGCTTGCTTGTCATTATGTATTGGGCTCCAAATGCAAATTTTCTGTATCCTCCGAAATTAAAAACAAAATTAATAAATAAATCATTTCTTAATTTTCTTCGAATATTTTGGTATTTCTCCTTTTTTTTAACAGTTCATTTCGGAAAAAAAAATAATGGTTGAATTCAACTTCGAATGAGAAGTTTAGCTTTATTAGCCTGAATACTCTCCGAACTGAATACTCGACAAGAATTAGTGTGACATAACCAATTAACCATCATATCACAACTAAAAAAGCAGAAATAAAAAACAGTTTTGTAAAAGAAAAAACTAAAATGTGCACTTTCCTTCCGGAATTCGGTGACTTTTGCTTGTTTCATTGACTTTTTGGCACCGACTTCCGAAAATAAAGCCCTCTTTAAAACCTCCTCTTTAAAAGTCGGTTAAATATGCATGACACGTGTAAAAAACGTTAAATCTAAGAATTACTATATCATAAACCATTAGATGCAATACTGAGGAGAGCACTGAAGTCATGAACAAAAAAATATATAGATTTTATGTAACTAATAATTTATTTTTTGTTATTTTAATAGTTATATAACGCTCGAAGGTGTGTGAATCTATACTAATAATAGAAAGAGGTATTGGTTTGTAAGTGTGTATGTAAGAGTTACCCCATAACTTCCGGGTTCCGAAAATATCTACCTTCGGAACTACTGATCCGATTCCGAAATATTGCCCTAACTGGTAGCTACATTATCTCTGAGTATCATACATAAGCTACATTTAAAACGTTCCCGTGGGTTAATTTCCGTACGTTTAATGGGAGCGAAACCGCGAGCAAAAGTTAGTCTAATAATAAAGTGGTACCAAGAGTGGTACTAACTTGAATCTTGATAACTGGCATCTATGTGCTATGCACTGTACTAGCAGCTTGACTTGGCTTCAGTCAATGTGTTGCAATTGTGTTTCCCTAGATGGCGCCACTCGTCTCTGTCACTAGTTATAGATGTACTGCTCTCGTTTCATAGCTGAAAGCCAGCGAAGAGGTTATTAACACCAATAACCTGTACAATAAGCTGATTGACAAAGTATCCGGACTGGAGTGTGAGCAGCCCACCATTACTATAGACCTAACTGGGGATACTGATACCATAATATCTAAATGTCCAATTCAAAATTAAGGAATATATTTTCACACACCTGCTCGACAATGCCAAATAACATATCATGCAAACCTTACGTAAAGCAAGTCATTAAAACCCTTGGCTTTAGCCGGAGTGTAATGTTGGACTGAATCTCATTATAACTCGCTGGGTTGTAATATTTTCACTTTTCATAGTTCTTATTGCAATAGCCTTAATTAAAGTCTAATTTCGTAATAATAGATCAACTAATACTCGAAGGCCGGGGCCGGGCGGCGCCGCGTCGAACTTATTTGAAAATCGAACTTTTTCTGAAATCGAGCTGACCACGGCAAGCTGAATGGAACACATTTGAAATTAAACAAAAGCTGCGAGTATTGTAAGACGCTGCAATAATATACGTAACTAACTGACCTGCGCAACTTCGTCTGCGTGCGTGCGTGCATAAAATAAAGAGAGGGTTATAGTGTGCGTCAACCTTAAAAGAAAGACATATGCTATTGCGGTCATTTTTTTGAGCTTTTTAAGAGGAACAATTCTGTTCGCGACGAAGCGTCACCAACAAATCATAGTGATAACTTAGAAAACAATTTAGTGAAGTGTATATAAAGATAGCATACATAGTGTTTCAAATAGTACCTAGAATCTAGTTCGTGTAAAAACCGTAAGTACAATCCATTTTGTAGCTTCGTTTGAGTGGGCAAATAGCCGAAATATAGTTTGTTTTTAATATATCCAGGTAGCCTAGGTTGAGACCTAGGCCTGGACCTAATTTTTGTAATCTAAACCTTTTAAGTAACCCACTTAACCGAGGTCGCAAGATGTTACGTACGTAGCTTTTTGATTATAAGATTATCGTTAGTTTGTTTTATTTCCCCCTAATTTAAACGGGCCTGAAGCCCTGAAAAACATAGTTGTGTCTATGTACATAGCAAATTACATGAAAGAAGTACATTGGCTACTTAATGCCACTTGTTACAAAACAATCGCTGTAACGCCTCCTGAAATACTGGCCTGTAAAGCGAAATAATAGTAGAATTTTGTAGAATATTTTCCTATACACTGCAATAGTTTTTCAGTAGTTATAGATGCAATAAATTGACGTCATGATTTCAGGAGACGGGCAATATTTTAAGGTTCACAACCATGACCTACATGACCTAGGTCACAGACAGAACACTAGATTTAATCAATACTATGTACACACGCGCAAGCAATATTTCTTATAAATAAAGATTAAATCAGGAAGCGATTAGCGGTCCTCGTTACGGTAAATTTTTGCAGTACTTTAGTAACGCGCGCTCTCGGGCTAATTGTAGTCATCGGCAAGGAAGATATATCTCTCTCTCTTTCACTCTAAGTACTCCTGAAGAATTACGCCGGTCGCTTCCTGAAAAGTTATGAAGACTTATAGCTGTTGATTTTATTTCATCGAAGCCTCATCCTAGTTACTCCCGTTCAGCATCATCGTCGTATGTTCAGTTGGCTGCATAGCCAACTGAACATACATAAGCGTACATATATAAGCGGCGCTGACGTCCTACACCTGTTGGTTAACAGGTGTAGGACGTCAGCGCCGCTTGTATATACTTCAACCTATAGCATCCAGCGATCACGCCCGTCCAGCACAAATTCCGACATACGTGATTATTGCGTAACTTTAACCGTTCACGCAGCGCACACAACAGGAGCTCTCAAAAGGAATAAATCCCTGTTTTTGAAACATTTCTCATTGATGCTCCGCTCCTATAGGTTGTAGCGTGATGTTATATAACCGCCTTCCTCGATAAATGGGCTATACAACATTAAAATATTTTTCTAATTCGATCCAGTAGTTCCTGAAATTAGCGCGTTTATTGTTTAACCAACCAAACAAACAAACAAATTCTTCAGCTTTATAATATTATTATAGATTCAAGTAGGTAACAATTTAATTTCTCGGAAATATTTGCATTAATCGTTAAAATATTCTACTTATGTTTTTCCAAATAAGGGCTTCCCTCGACAGCCTTACGTCTTCATCTTTAGACACTCGATGACAGTCATACACCAGCTAGGTCGAAAGTTCTTATCAAGGTGTATGAAATGAGCCGAGACACGATAAAACTGCTGTAAACTCTTGAGGACCTCTTGCGCCTGCCTTCCGTCTCTATCGTCAGACCTTCTATGAAAGTCATACTCCAGGCAGGTCTTAAGTTCTGTGCGTGAAATGAGCCCAAACACGATTTCTCAATTTTAAATGGGACCAAACTTAGAGTTAAGCGATGATGAAGCGTATATACTAGAACAGATCCACGCACTAGGTATTTAACGAGACTAGGTTGCACCTATTTCAACTTTTAAAATACTCGATCCACCTAGGCTCAATAGCCTACGCGGCGTACGGTGCTCGCAGCTCGCTGGTATCGAAGTCCGAACTAGTCCGAAGTACCGCGGGCGCGGCGAAGCGAGATATCATTTTGCTCCTAGAAGTAACGCGACGCGCGCATTCATGTTTACCTAAATCATTCGAGTGTCAGCCATTTTAATTTGAACCATATTCTAATACAAATAAAAGTAACGCGACGCGCACTCATATTGTGCAAGAATATATTCTTTCCTTTTTTAACTACATTATTCCGCAGTCTTCTAGGTAGGTACTTGTAAATACTCGATGTGAATGAAGACTATATGATGCACTTGCAGCATGCGGATGAATCAAAATTCTTGAGGCTGATTTTCTACGTGTGATATAAAAGGCTTTTGCCTTTTATATATCATCTGATTACTCTGAAAAATTTACTGAAAACAAAAATTGTAGAAAGGGGGATTACTTCGAATCGATCTGATTACTTTGAAAATTGAATTGAAAATTTTAAATACGCCAACAATCTACAATGTAGATAAATATTTACGTAGACAGTCCTAAGCCAGTGTAAAGAATGAAGGGAACATTAAAATTCATTACTACGTACGGACGGACTCTGTACCTAACTACGTACAAGTATCAATGGAACGCAAAGACTAAGCAGTAACCATACTTTATTGTATGCGTACTTAATGGATTAGGTGGAATAGGAATTTGGATCGAGTATTTGTACGGAATTGGACTAAATGCACCTAGTACAAAATTTACCTCGTACGACTCAACTGTAAGAGTTAAGTTATACGCTTTTCATAAAAAAATCATGCATATCGGACTTATCTGCAAAAAGTAATGCGTAAAAGTTATGTGGTCATACATAAAAATATAGAAGCGTCGAATTGAGAACCTGCTCTTCCGTTTCGTCGGTTAAAATTGATTTGACATTTGACACGGCTGGGTCATTCTTTCACGGAAAATCTTAACACCGCGATTCAGAAAATGAAGTGAAATGAACAACGCCATCTATCGAGCACGAAATTAAACCGCTAAAATGTAATGCAAGGAAAGCAATCGAACACGCACTCTACAGGGTTATATGAAGTCATGTAGACTAATCTAGAGTACCTTTTGCTACCATAACTTATTTTTAAAGACGTTCAGTCGTTTCAAAAGTTATCTTGTGAGCACATTTTTATTAATTAGTACCATTTTGGTGTATTCCTTGGGTGTAATAGATGTCGTTGCATGTATCTTACACAATGATGATAAGTTCTTCTTGAAAACTTTAAATTCATTAATCTTTTGGTAGAGTGCACCGATTACAATGAAACAAAAACTAAAACCTTCTCTAAGTTACGTACAATATTTGTGCACTAAACTAACCACATTGGTTTATAATTTACACGTGATGTTAAAACAAAAGAAATACCCGGAGACACTCATATATCTTTTGTTATAGAGCACCGATTACAATTAAATAAAAACTAAAGCCTTCTCTAAGTTATGCACAACATTTGCGCATTGAATCTAACCACTTACTAAATATGATTAATAATATTTAAATCCTCCGGGAACACTACCTTTACTTTTCCGGGTTAAAATACCTAGTGTTAAAGACCAAAATACGAGTATAAGGTATCCTGATACCAACTGTTATTCAAATCTGTTAAGCCGTTTGAGCGTAATTGAGTTAATACCATATTTGAGTTATTTAATTATCCCACGGGAACATCTCATTTTTCCGGGATCAAATGTAGCCTATGTGTTAATACAAAATATAAGCTATCTTGGTACCAAATTTCATCCAAATCCGTTAAGCCGTTTGAGCGTGAAGGAGTAACAAACATACACACATACATACATACAAACTTTCGCCTTTATAACATTAGTGTGATAACTGCAAATATTTTATAAAAATATATCAAAATAGAAGAAAAGTTCTGTTAAAATGTCGAGTGACGAAAGTGATTTACTCCGGAGTCCATTAAGTTGGATGCCTTAGGCATTGTTCCTAATCTACTCCCAGAGAAGTCAAAAGAAAAATACCTGAAAGCCTACAACGATTTCGAGAAATGGAAAACTGCAAAAGGTGCAAAGGGTGTGCCTGAATCAGTGCTTCTGGTCTATTTCCAGCATCTAGCATCCACAAATAAGTCAAGCAGCCTGTGATGCATCTATTCTATGCTCAGATCGTCAATCAGTATTAGACACGACATCCAGATTAATACATATACCAAGTTATTGGCATTTTTAAAAAGGAAATCGGATGGTAATCGAGAAAAGAAGTCAAAAGTATTTACAACTCAAAATGTGGAAACTTTTCTAAATGAAGCTCCCGACCACATCTTTGTTGCCATAAAAGTGAGTATGAATGAATACCGCCTACTTATTGATTGAATTTCTAGTTCCTACAATTGCGTCAATTACTTTGTATCACACTAATATTAAGGCAATAGGTCCGCCTTTGTACATTGTTTTATACATTAAGTGCATAAAGTTGAATAAATCAATATTATAAATGCGAAAGTTTGTGTGTGAGTGTGTATGTTTGTTACCTCTTCCCGCTAAAACGGATGGATGGATTTGGATGAAATTTAGAATGGAGATAGCTTATACCCTGGCTACTTTTTATTCCGGAAAACTGAAAAGTTCCTGATGAAATATCTATAACCGAATTCCACGCGAACGAAGTCGCGGACAGCAGATAATAAATAAAAGGCTTATTTTATGCCAATAACTAAAAAAATACTTTTTAAGACTCTACCCAATTATTTTGCCGCAAGATTTTTTATTAATTTACTTATGTACTCACATTCCTATTTTTTATTAAAGGTAGCCTTGATTTTTGGAGTGAATGGCGCTTGTTGGGGAAATGAACTCGTAGACATGAAAGTCAATGATATCGAAAAGCATGCAGAGTTGTTGCTGGTAAACTTGCCTGATACCAAAACAAATAGAGAACGGTCATTCATAGTTCGTGAAGAGTATGCAAGAATTGACGAAAAGTACCAAGTTCTACGCCCCTCTAACATAAATACCAACAGATTTTTTGTAGGTTACAGCATTGGCAAATGCACAGACAAGTTATTGGCAAAAGAAAAAATTTGCGCCATGCCAAAAGGAGTTTTGAAAAAAGATTTTTACTTTTCCAAGCTTCTTCTACACGAATACGTAAAAAACGTTATGCTTCACCCACTCAACCATCATTACGCTACGGAGGTCGCCGGCTCACTTCGTTTGCCACCTCCCCCCTTTCGCTCCACTCGGTCTCGCAGGTTCGCTCCACTAATATTTGTTCAAAGTTTCAAACACATAATGGCTATCTCTAACCGTTACAAAGTTGCAGCCCTTTCAGTTTTAGGGGAGGTTGGGGAGGGGAGGGTATACAAATTTCAACACCCTCAATACTAAAGAATAGCTAAAATCTAAAAGCTGCTACGTGTCCTAGTACCCGAGATACGATGGGCGGAGGGGTGAAGGGGGGGAGTTTTGAAAAAAGACTTTTGCTTTTCCGAGCCTCCTCTATACGAATCCGTAAAAAAACAGAAAATGGGTCTCTTAGTTTCCGAGATACGATGGGGGGAGGGGTGAAGGGGGACAAGGGGGTTTTGAAAAATGGTATTTACTCTACCGAGCCTCCTCTATACGAATCCGTAAAAAAAAAGAACACGGGTCCCTTACTTTTCGAGATACTATAGGGAGGGGGGAGGGGGGCGAAAAGGGGAGGTTTGGGACTTTTCCCCTACTTGCGAGAGTTACTTGTTTACGAATCTGTCAAAATATACCCACCTCCCCATCCACCATCTGGGAGAACAATTATGTCAGTCAGTGAGTAGTAATCGAGCACCGTGTTCTTCACGTTATCCATAAACTTTGGCAAACGCTTCTGTAACTTTTACAAATCAAATATAACAAAGAGAGTAGTACTTAAAGAGGCTTCGTTACAAAGATATTTGTAATTTGATTTAATGAAATTTAATTGAGCTATATGCAGTATGAAAGGGTCTTAATTTGGCCTATGTTGCCGCTTAGTGCGAATCTATCAATACTATTTGCATCTCATTTGCACGTACGAGAGGAACCCGAGAGATAGCGAAGAAGTCCGATCACTTTTGATAACGGATCTATCAAAGAGATTAAACTGGTATCCATGGATACTTAAGTTTTTATTTGTCATGCATGATTTTAACTGCCAGATTCGTTGTTTATTGTATTTTGCTATTGAGTTTCCGATTAATTTAATCAGTTATTTTGATTACAACATTCTCTAAGCCGTACTAGTATTCGGCGCAACGCCAAGCTGACATTCACTTCGTCTACTGTTTCTGTGACGGAAATGCTACAGCGGCTGTACGAGAGTACCAACGGCGCGTTCCTGATATACGAACATTTATTAACATACACAGGAGATTTTGTGAGATCGGAATTAGACCACGCCATCGCCACCCTGGACGAGCAATCAATTTGAGCTTCGCTCAAGAAAACAGAATAATGGACCTTATTATTCATGATCCTAACTCTCGACGAGACGCTATAAGAGAATCGGTGGGTGTATCCCATAGGCTAGTGTGGAAACTGTGGAAACGATATGGTTTGCATGCCTACCACTACAGAAAATCCCAAGGCATACTACCACCTGATCACTTATATTGTCTTGAGTGACTGTATATAGTGATAGTGACTGACTCTGTCTTGATCAATAAAAATCTTGATGTGTGTTTTTTTTTTTGTGAATAGTTGTGCATTTTATTTGTTTACCAATCTTATTTGTATTATGATGAAGTATACATCACGACAAATGTAGAGTCGAGGTGTGCAGAGATGATAGAGGCTACCACAATGCCATTGAGTACAGTTGCTGCTAGCATGTGTGAGGAGCATCGTATAGTGAATATACTTCGTAATAATGTTGTATTTTTGCCGGGATCCCTTCTTTTCGCATAATGTTCTTTGTCCTAATATACTTCGGCATAACGATTTTAGCACAATTTGTTTTGGGGTAATAATACTTCGGCATAATTTTTTTAGGCATACATTTTATGTTGGCATAATCATCTTAAAGACTAATTTGTTTTGGCATAAATTTGATTCGCATAACGTTAGTAGGCCTAATGACTATTAGCATAACATTAGTAGCCCTAATGACTATTAGCATAACGTTAGTAGGCCTAATGACTATTAGCATAATTCGACGACCCGAATGGCGCAGCGGTTGTGAGGCTGCCTTACGTTCTTAGGGTCCCGGGTTCGAATCCCGGTAGGAGCAAATGTTTGTGTGATGAGCATGGACATTTGTTTCCGAGTCATGGATGTTTATATGTATAATAAGTATGTATTTACAAACAAAAAAGTATCTATGTAGTAGTATCAACTATCTGGCGTCCACGACACAAGCCTCGTTGCTTAGTGTGGCACCTAGATGGCGCTGTGTGTAATGTCCAGCGATATTTATTTATTATTTATTATAATAATATTTAAGCATACAATTAATATAAATAACAAAAACAATTTTCATGCAAATGATTTATTATACATAACATTATGGAACTTAAACGATTTTTCAATCGCGAGATAACTTTTATCTGAAGAATATTTTAGTTGTTTTGACAGTTTTTGTATAAAAAAATATGTCAAACTTCTATTATGAGAAATAAATATGGCGGTTATTCCTCAGATAGAAGTTAACTGATTGAAACAGTGGTCCTTAATTATGTATAATTATTTATTTTAGGTGTATATTTTTAGCAATTGCTTGTAAATATGCTAGTTTAGAAGTATACTCATCTTTTTTACTAATAATTCTTTTCAATTCTTTTGGTTTTGTCCGTGTAATTTTTCTTTTTTTTTGGTATAAGTGATGTTCCGAGATCCAGTTTATCTATTTCAATGGTTTGATGTTTTATTTCTTGAACGATCTTTTTTGCCAAAAAATAAAATTAAGGATGGTGTTTTCCCACAAAATGTGCAAATCTATTGTGCCATGCCTCTGCATGATTTTGTGTCCTAGGTATATTTTCCTTTTCTAGTAGATACGTACTCCAGACTTTTGGTGGAAATGGTGATGGTGAACTTGTAGTGCCCCATACATAATTCTAATCAAAACAATTTGCTATATTTTCTGTAACAATTAAATAATATTGGTGGAATGTAATATGCTGTGCAACAAAAGTTAGTGACAGAACCGAATTGCTGCAAAACCGACTCCACGTAGTCTTGTTTGTCCTACCCCTAGAGTGTAATTTAAAATCGCGTAGGCGCGTAGGGGCGAGGCGGCCCGCGGGCTGAGGAGCATTCGCCGGCCAGCCTCAGCCGCGGTGGTGAGCGAAAGCCGTCTGCGACGGTTAGCACGCGCGGGGCCGCCGGAGGCCCGCACGCCGGAGCCGTGACAGAAACCGTGCCTGCAGCATGTTGCATGCTCGCTTGAATGCTGCATGCTGCATGCTCGCTTGCATGCTTGCTTGCATGCTGTATGTATGCTTGCTTGCTTCATGCTTCCTACAGCGAAAAAAAAACCCACAAAATTGTTCAATACGTTATAACATATTAATATGTTATATATTACCTGATTCAGGAGATATGGCTTTTTTCTAATCGTCGAAATAAATTGGTATATCCTCTTCGGGCAAAAAAGCTAGGGCGTATAAACATTTAATTTCCATGGCAAATGATATATCATTGCCGTATAAGCGTTGGAGGCCATTTTTCTGTACGTGGCGGTATATAATTTGTCCTAAATGAAAATTGCATCCTTTTATTTTATATTTTCGAAAAAAAAACTAGCACATATATGTGCAGTTTTTTCGAAGTCCATTAATATAAATCTGGGTGATAAATGCAAATTATTTGCATCGCAATACTCAATAATTGATGTAAATAATATATTATAGGTTGTTTTATCCTTGTTGGTGCATAATGCTAATATACACGGAAATGTTTGTGAGTATCATTCTCAACATTCCCGTGTATGGTATAAAGTTGATAAAAAATCTTAGGAACAACTTTGAATGTTTCATCCATCATTATATACTTAGACAAGCATAATAAAGTAATGAGTTTTTTTGTAGTGAATATTATTATTCTCTTGTTTGTGTCGTATTTTTTATCAATAGTGATGATCTGGTCGTATTCTCTAAGTAAACATTCTGTATTTAGTTCAAAATCTATGTATCAAGTGCCTACAAATTTCATTAGAGCAATATTATATAAACGTGTATAGTGTCTATTATTCTAGGTGTTAATAATTATTTCATTGTTATACCTATAAAAATATTTTTTAATATCATTATGCGTAAATAAATTTATGCTTTAGGATATTATGCTTAAAAAAGTTATGCTTTAGAACTTTATGCTTAATAAATTTATGCTTTAGAATATTATGCTTAATCATTATTGTGGTTAGAGAAATTATGCTTAAAAAAATTATCCGTAAGCTGTTATGCGTAATTATATTATGCGAAAATATATTAGGTCTTAAAATTTTATGTAAATGGATAGGGAACCATTTTTGCCTAGTCCATGGAGGACTTACACTGGTTCCCTACTTGATTTCGAAAGTTGATGATTCAGATGGTCGTTTGCCCAAATTTGATTGCTTAAGGAATTCGTTAAACGGCCAAGTGTAAATGAACGCGCCCTTCTTCATACTCGTCCAGCATCATTGTAGTTTGTTTTTTCGCAATTGTAAGCTTGTATGTATTCCATTTCAATGACTAGTGTAATTGCGCCATTCATAAGCCGACCAAAATCATAAGACAATGTGATGGGTTATGCAAGTGCGGGCTTCGTAGGCTAAAAACCTAAACAGTTCTTAAATTCTACATACTTGTAATAAAATAAAAGGTTTAATGGATTGATTATTAATGAAAATAGTTTTGAATGACATTACGGTTGAGTCTATCCTATAGTGTTCTATGGATCTTTTGACGCTCCATTGAGGTTGACAGGAGAGCACTGTTGGTAAACATTTGTGAAATGTATTGAAAAAATTAAGATGGTGGCGTTAGTTCTGATTTTCACCACGCGAAAAGTGTGGTTATAAATTGGTATTCTAGCCAAATCCAACTTTAAAAAAATATGCTGTGATTACCTTTTATCTTAATTTGACCTATCTTATAAGAGTGTATTTTGAGATTTTTACGAATGTACCCGAGTTCTAAGGGTGGTCCCCAGATTGCGTGGTGAGCCCTTCTATTTTTTTATTCAATAGTTTTGAGATTGAATGTTTGTTGATGATGAAATGGGTTAGGATAATTATGGTAGCCTACTTCTCTTCCCGTCGTCGGAGGTCCTGCGTTACTCTGGCCGCATTCCGAATTACGCTGTAATCGCTTTGAGCGTCCATAAACCCGTTCCGAATTACCGTGAGCGCGATATTGATGTCCCTTGAATCGTCATCGATGACGTCATGACATGCGCCATCTTGCGATTACACTGACCATGCCCCAAATAAATATCACCGTGAGCGCTGTCAAAAATGACAGTTCTGTTCACGGGTTGTGTTGTTTCGCTAAGGTGGAAGCGCAAGAGTTGCCCGCGAAATTTAAATTGCCTTACGATTTGCAGATCAGTGTAAAGTTGTATGTTGCTGAAAATAACAATCGCACCAGTAACACGTATGAAGTTACAGAATTATAAACATTCAAATCATCAATACAACCCTCCAAGTTCATTTAACCCCATTGAGTGACTTTTTCATGAAATAGTTATTGAATGGGGTTAATTGAACTTGGAGGGTTGTATGTGCAGCAGAGTCAACCAACATATCGTCCATTTTCAAAAATAGGTCTTGTCAAAGGTTTTGGTTTGGGGTTATGTTCACTGTGAACGCGTTCACGAGCGTTCCAAATTGATGACAGCTCTCAGCTGTCATAATCGTGATATCTAAAACGGAACGCAAAATAGAGATGTGAGCGCTGTGAGTGATTATTTTGTATTTCGGAATGCAGCCTAAGCCTACACTAAAAAATAAGGACTACAGAAACTTTTTATGTAGGCATATCGTGGGTTTGGTTATGGAATTTTGTTTTTTTATGTCACAATTCGAAATAATATTATGTACCTACCTGCTTGGTAGCCTTATACTTTTTCTTTAAGTAGGGCGTTTGATTGACAGTGCTTCTAATCTGAAGTCTGAGGGAAATAAAGATTAAACGCACTCAAAAAAGGAACGAGATAAAAAACCAAAGAAACTTAGTTTTGACGAGTTTCAGCCCGCCAAATCTTATGAATGAACATACGACGTTGCCAATTCGTATAAAGAGGCATGCATATCGGGTGATTTACGTCAAGGTATTTAGTTTGTATGAAAATTAATAAAAAATAAGAATTCATTAGTGTCAATAATGAAAAATACTTATTTCCATGGTCTGAACATTTGGTCGAAGTTTATGTATATCGTCCGGAACACGGTAGTATAAAATAATAAAAATGAATTTCCAAAAAGTTAGTTTGATGTGTGTTGTGTTTGTGTGTGTATTGTGAGGTGATTGTGAGTGTTGTGTTGTGTGTGTGTGTGTGTGTGGTGTGTGCCCCAGTCTATTATATACTGGGGTTAAGTTTTTATTTTATCATAAAGTTTTAAGAAGATCCTCAGTGGTTTGGTAATCGCATGTAACCAGAAAATCTAATAGTTTGGTTTTGCATTCTTGTTTGTTTAGTGTGTAGATGTTGAGTATGGAATTGAGTTTGTTGTAAAGAAAAGGACCGCAGAAACAGAAGAACCTATGTGTAAATATGTGTTTAAATTGAATGGATCTTGGCACTACGGCATTGCGACGTCGTTTAAGCAAAATACTCCTGTCTAAAGGTGTGAGAGTGTATTGTTTAAGGAGCGTAGTTAAAATGAAATGTTGGCAGACGGTAGGTAATTTCCAGGTTTGATATAATAGATGTGTAGGGTAATATATAGGTCGAAAGGAGCCAACTTTAAGGATTGCCCGTTGTGCTATTTCTAGCGGAAGAAGAGTGGTTTTCGAAGCTCCACCTTAACATGTAATGCAATAGGTTAGTACCGATTGGCAAAGTGCATTATAAACTTTTTTTATTATCACAATGTCGGCCACATGTCGTAAGTTTTTAAAGACATATATCAATTTTCTTAGTCTAGACTGAAGCAATGATACATGTGCGTTATAGTTCAGAGATGAGTCCAGAATAATGCCCAAGTATTTCACCTCAGATTGTCTAATCAGTGAAGGACAATTACAGGTACTACCGTTTATTGGATGAATATCAGCAGAGTGTGATTTTAAGGTTAATTGTGTGGGCGGTTTATTGGGATTTCTGATATAGAATGGCAAGTACATAGTTTTATCTGTGTTTAAGGTAAGAATATTTTGTTTTAGCCAATCACACACCTTGTCGAAGCCTCTCTGTGCCAGTGAAAGTTTTATCCCACGTGTCCGCGGAAAATAGCAAAACCGTATCGTCAGCGTATGATATTATAATGCCCTGGTCCAATTTTAAGCCACAAAGGTCATTTAAATAAATTAAGAAAAGTGTGGGTCCCAGCACTGAACCTTGTGGGACACCAAAAGAGATAGGAAGATCCGTGCTAACGTAAGAGTCTACTTTCAGGCATTGTTTACGACCGCTCAGGTAATCGTGAAACAATTTGAGCTGCAAACCTCTTATTCCTAGGCGTTCCAATTTAGCAAGCAGACGCGGGACCGACACCGTGTCAAACGCCACGGCAAGGTCTAAGAAGATGCCAAGTGCTTTGGTACCACCATCAAGTTTCCTAATAACATAGTCAGTAAGTTTATGCACTGCATCCTCCGTTGACTTACCAGAGCGGAAACCAAACTGAGTAGAGGAACAACAATGGTTTTTTTAAGTACGTCAAATCATACTCTAGCAACTTTAAACTCCACCTAAAGTTATATCTTAGTGTATTCTGATCGATTAGGAACAGGTTTTGGATCATTGTTATGTAACCGTTCTAAACTTACAGTAATGAACCATATTGTCACCATAACCTTCATTTTAATGTGCCTAATCATAAGATCCAACATACCCACTTGAATGAGCAAACTACTGTAGTACTTCTCATTGAAAATGGACTGAGTATATCGAAAAGGGACATATTTAATGGTATCGACACCTTACTTATGTTAAGATTAGGAAAATCAATATTCTGAGCATTGTCATATTCTGACGTTACTTGATCAAGAAAATGATTATATTTTTATCTTGTCGTTATTGTGATCGTCTGTTGTTTTTTAGGGTTCCGTATCCGAATGGCAAGAAACGGAACCCTTATACATTCGCCAAGTCTGTCTGTCTGTCTGTCCGTGTATGTCACAGCCACTTTACTCCGAAACTATTAGGACTACACAGTTGAAACTTAGTAAGTAGATGTATTCTGTGAACCGCTGTGAAGTTTTTATACAAAAAATAAAAAAAGAGATTAAGGTGGGTCTCCCCATACATGGAACTGCAACTAAAAAATATTTTTTTCATCAAACCTATACGTGCGGTGTCTTTAAAAATGACCTTGAGGTTCCTAAAACTATTTTCTCTCAAAGCCAATCGTTTGAAAGATAAACACTTCCAAAGTGGTAAAATGTGTGTCCCCCCCCCCCTCTAACTTCTAAAGTAAGGGTAGAAAAATTTTGAAAAAACCATAGGATTATAGAACGTAAAAATAACTTTCAACCAAAATTAGTTTAGAATAGAATAGAATAGAATAGAATAAACATTTATTCGCTAATGGACAGCAGCAACACAATAGAGCAGCACATACATATACATATACTAACAAACAGCTTAACAATTAATTAAAACAGCTCAACTGCGCTGAGCATGCCCATAACGAAAGGGTCACCTACTCAGCATATGCTGGGTGTAAAACACTCAGCGCTGGTTTTCAGTAGGCCCCCCGCAGTGACACACGGATGAGGGTAGTAGGTAGTAAATAAATAACGTTATTCTATTAAATGGGCATTTCTAAGTGTGTAATAAATAAATAACATAAAATAAAACATAATTATATATATATACACTATTAATAGAACACGAAAATACCTGCCAAATAAATAAGAACTTATCCGAAAACGAAACACAGTTGATTGACATGACGCACTTCGCGCGGCCGATGCCGCATCGACCTATGCATTTTTAAGTTGCAATACCGCCATATCATTTAGTGAGAGTGAGACTGCTGCCTAGTTAATAGGTATTATTTTATTGAGCTAAATAAAACAAAAAATAATAATACTTCCGAGAAAGTGTACAGTGCCTGTAGACTAATAATACTGCGAGCATTGAGTTCAAAAACAAAAATTAGTTTTTACACTGGAATTTGGATAAGATTGTTATATGGATAGATAGATAGTTTGTGTATGTTAGATGGATAGTTTGAATAAGATTTGATGTAAATTTTTTGAGATATGGGACTTTTTCATCAAACTACAGCAACAACTTTGTTTTTCATTAACATACTATGAAAAATCAATTTAGTTTTGTTGATTAATGTAAAACAATACAACATATGAACGAATGCCGTCAAAATATTTTTATTATATTTTTTGGTGCTACGGAACCCTATGTGCGTGTGAGTACGACTCGCACTTGGCCGGTTTTGATACTAACAATTTACGTTTCATCCCAAAAAAAATCAACATTGTTAGCTTTTAATATACACGCAGTTAATGATAGTTTAACTGAAACTAGGTTCAGTGATGAAACAGTATTATCCAGTATCTGCGATAATACTGTAGTAGATTCTTTAAACTATTAGAGCCGAAAAAAGTGAAGACCAATAGTAATATTTTACTTTATCACCAGAATAAATCGCTTTTCCGGAAAAAAATTAGACGCGGAAGTATTAGTAAATAAATACCACAAGGATATTTTGTTTTGGTGAAACTTGTTAAAACCAGATAGTATGTTATTTAATGTAAATATTATTTCAGTTGCCAGCGCGACAACAGATCCACAGCAGGTGGTGGTACCCTGATACTTTGCAATAGCTGTCTCATATATAAGGAAAGGAAGGATATCACTGCTAACTCTGTCGATCGCTTATGTGAGGTAGCATGTGCATAGGTTGAAGGGCATACTTTCTTATGGTCTATAGACCACCAGCATCAAACTTGTCATTGTTCTTAATCACAATGGAAGAAATATTAAGTAAACTTTTTAGAGATAATAAATTAGTTTTTGTTTGTGGTGACTTAAATATTGATCTGTTAGACAATTTACCCGAAAAATGTAAGCTCATCAATGTAAATCATTCAATTTAAAATATTTATTTAATGAAGCGACTAGAGTAACAGCAACTTTAGCTGCATGTATGCATGCAGCTAGATAATTTATTTACCAATTGTAACGTAAAAGATTCGTTCTTAATAAGTGGCATTAGGTCAGACCATACTGGTCAACTTGTGTCTTTTGAGTTAGACAAAAAGTTACACTTAGCTAAAACTATTCAATTAAGACCTTTTACTAAAAATAAATTAAAATCTTTTAATAATAATGTTCTTAGCAACCTTTCTAACGCTAGTTTTGATTCAAAAGACCCCTATATAAACTACGGCGCATTATTTTCTACCGTTTGCCAAGAATTTAATAAAATGTGTCCTTTGAAAACAGTTCAAATCTATTCTAAATCTAAATTTAGTGAATGGGCCAGTGCGGGAATAAGAAAAAGCAGATATACTTTATATAATTTATATCACGAAAAATCTTTGACTTCAGATCATGTTTTTCATACTTATGAAACTATTCGAAAGTGTCTGCACCCAAACAAAATCACAAATAATAATTAACAAAATTATTATTTCTTATAATAAAATAAAAACTGTGTGCAGGTAATTAACAGATAAACTGGAAAGGCACAACAATGAGGTCACAATGAATTGTGTTTGAAAGTAGGTAATCAGACCATTTTTGATTAGTTAGGAGTCGCTGAGACAATAGAAAACTTTACCAACATTCCGTTAGAGGTTACGAAATCTCTCCCCTCTTCGTCTAAATTAGCTGAAGCTCTTCTTAAAGAAAACTTTACTCAGGACATAATATTAAAAATAAAGCTTTATTCATTACTTACACAGGTTTTACATTTCCGTACATTTGTTATGTTAGTATAATGCTTATTCTAATTTGTTAATATTACATCTTAGTTGGTTATTGTGTATTTTGTAAGGACCGCTCTGGCGGAGAAAGCCTCCTCCATTTCTCTCTATCTCTTGCCAGTCTGTTCCAGGTAACTCCAGCCGTGGCAACTATGTCGTCGCTCCATCTTTTGAATGGTCTACCTTTTCTCCTTTTCTTGTATAAAGGGTACCAATTCGTGACAATTTTGGACCATTTGTTCCCTGATCAGGGAACTCAGGACATACCAAACATTAAATTTAAACCAATATGATATGTATTGCTACAATTAAAAACACATTCAAAATTCTCAACATAAAAAGTTTCCTGATATAATGAAACATAGTTAAGAGTGATCTTTCAATTATAGACTTAGATCTGTGCTTCCAGCACTGAGTAAAATCTATGAAAAAACCATGCTGGACCAGATGTTATCGCCTGTTATCGCACTTCAACTCAAATGGAATTCTGCATAGTCAGCAGTTTGGTTTAGGTCGACAACGTACGCGGGAGTAAAACTCATCAGTCACATTTTGGAATCCTGGAAGAAGTTCCCTAGGATGCCATTGGCATCTTCTGTGATCTCTCAAAAGCATTCGACTGCGTCGACCACAACACACTGATCTGTAAATTACACCACTACGGAATTCGTGGACATGCTGCTGATCTTGTTCTTTCTCATTTATCAAACAGGCAGCAAATAGTAAAAGTAAATGACACGACGTCCTCCGGGTCTCTAGTAAAGATGGGTGTGCCCCAAGGTTCAATTGTCGGTCCTTTCCTATTTCATGTTTACATTAATGATCTCCCTTATTTGATGGCCAAATTATGGGATATCATTATATTTGCTGATGACACTTCGCTAATTTTTTAAATAGATAAAAAAGATACGACCAACACGAACCGTGCACCTCTTTGTCGACGTTGTGCCCATCTAGGCCTATGTGAAATAAAAATATTTTGATATTGATTGATCTTCTATCTTGGGTTCGGCTTTCAGTGTATCCGGATGCAGCAGCACTCAGCAGTATAATGACGTTACACATGGAGAGCCGCCGCCGAGCTATCTCACATTCACAATCCAGTTAATGGGTAACGCGATTGAACACTCCTTAGTAAAATTTTCGGGCTTCTTGCCAGTGACCACCCGTAGCGACTATCAAAGATCTACGAACGACGACACCGATGGGAAAAATGCGTGCGTTTCACGGTAAATCAGGTGAACCTGTGTCCGGGCACACGGCCGTTGGTTTAACGTGAAACGTCTATATCAGCCAGTCGCTTTTAGTGTTAAAGACTGAAATGAAAAAACTTTCTTGCGAAAACAAAACCGACTTCTAAAAAAACACTAAAAAGGTCTAAAATAATTTTACTTTCGGAAGTCGGTGTCTTTGTTTGTATCTTTTTTGCCACCGAAAGTAAAATTATTTTAGACCTTTTTAGTGTTTTTTTAGAAGTCGGTTTTGTTCACAAATTCTGGTCATGAATTAGTTTTTACATTGTAATTAGAAGTTATTTAAAGTACTCGTCAAGACGAATCATACGAGCCCAAACTCGATGAGGTTTTGTCGTGTTATAACGGTGTTCCTATGGCCACCGTCCGACTCCAACATCAGACACTGGATACCATTTAGGACCAAAGTACTCGTCATGACGAATCATACGAGCCCAAACTCGATGGAATTGTGTCATTTTATTACGGACTACCTGTGACCACCTTCCAGCTCCATCACCAGACCCTGGGTACCATCTAGAAACAAAGTACTCGACAAGATGAATTATACGAACCCAAACTCGATGGGGTTATGTCGTTTTAATGGAGTTCCTATGGCCACCTTCCAGCTCCATCATCAGATCCTAGTTACCATTTAGGACTACAGTACTTGTCAAGACAAATCAAACGAGTCCAAAGTAAAAAAAAAAAATGCAACCGAATTGAGAACCTCCTCCTTTTTGAAGAAAATCGGTTAAAAACAAGACTGACTTTGTTTTAAAAATTAACCGGACAACAAAGCGGTGCGGACGCGGCGGTCCCACATTTATTGTGCGAATCGCCAGTCTGTGGATTTCAGTGCCGGCTTCTCTTTTTCCCAATCATTATAATTTGGATCTCCTCAAAGTCTGAGTGAATCGGTTTCTTCTAGGCAAGTGTGCAGTATCGCTTCACATTGAGTGAGTACGACCAAATGCAAGTGTATTTATTGTTTTATAATAATAAACGGACACTGAATAATACTTAAAATATTTACCTGTTTCGATTAATATTATTTATTTATTTTTAACCGACTCAGGATTCAGGACTCTCACTTCGGTCAAACCGTTTCGGAGGACTTAGAAAACAAACAATGTGGTACGAGATACAATACAATTCCAATCATACTTAACATGTTAAATAATGTGCCTACGTTCACCAAAATAACCTTTCATTAACCCTTCAACGAACAGACAGCAGACACAATAGCAAAATCTATTGTTGTAGACTGACGTGGCGTGAAGTCGTGAGCCAATCAGGGCGCTGGATTTTCCCACCAGAACGGCGGGATTCTTGGTCAGGAGCTGGTGGCCCGAGCGGGCATTCTGTGGCTGAACGTCGAAAACGACTGATAATTATTAAGATAGTTGCCGATCCGTTATTGCTGTAATAGTGTGTACTGTGTAATGTAACAAAGTTGTTAATAAACCTATTTAAAGTCGTTGGAGTTTTCCTTCAAGTGCTGCAACCTTTTGGAATACTATACTAACTTTTAAAACGTGACAACACCATCTTCTTTTTCTTAATGTCCTATACTTACTGGTATTAAAAATATTATTCGTATATAATCTCTTTGCTTTTGCACAAAGAGATTTATATTTATGGCAAATGCTGTAGATGCCAATGTCGACAATTCTGCCAATGTCAGAAGTGAATGAGAAAGCACAAAGAGATTTGTTTTGAAATGTCTTGCACAAAAGAACTATATTCAAATTATAACAACACAAATTTTTGTCAATCAAATTGACATTAACTGACATAAAGTTACCAGCGTAATAAAAATCTATACCCATATTTAAGCTTCCTTTGGTTTTATTTAAAAAACTTTTCTATTCAGAAACACTAACAAAATTGACTGATAGTATAGGTACTCAACTAAGTACTTTTTGAACTAAACTATTAGTTCAATTAGAAATATTCCTATTTATGGATAAGAAAACATAATTTTTTTTGATGTATTACATTTTAGGTTACGGTAAGTTACCAATATTTCAAATTTTCGGCCCGGTATGAGTTTATTTTTCCTGTTATGTGCTTTGTTAATATTGTATGGCGTTGAGGTACTCTCGACTTTTTGATATTAATTTCGTTAGTAATTTTACAAAAGTCTTCATTTTTTAGTTTACTATTTGTAATAGTTTTATTTTACACACACTTACTTTTATTGTACACTTTGGGCCACATTTTGTCCATCTCCTTTGTATTAAATAGAAACTTGTAAGGTTTTCCAAGCAAAAAAGTAAGGCAGGTTTTTCATGTTTGTGTGTTTTTGATTTATTAAGCTGATTGTACCATATTTTCAACAAAAAAAAACTGCGTGTGTCCAGTTGGCGAAAACATAAAAGTGATTTAATTTGAGTTTCACTATCTGGACACACGTAAAATCTTGGCGTGTCCAGATGACGAAATAATAAGTGATTTGTGTAATTTTGAGTTTCACCAACTGGACACAGGTGTATCCAGTCTCTCGTGGCGAGTTGGTGACTAACCCATTGAAACAGAATAGGTTCACAATTGAAAATTCAGAAGGAAAAAGATCAATCAACACCTGTTTTTCAACTTTTAGCCGTAGACTTCATTTAATTTAATTTCATTTATTCAATAACAATTACATTGCGTCTGAATGTGTTACAAAAAAAAAGTTAAACAAACAAAAAAGAAAAACATAACTGGAATAAAAAGAAATAGAAAAATACACCATCACTATCACAAATTAAATTAATAAAAATCACAATAATAAACCAATGTCAACATAATAGGGAAAATATCCATTAACTAATTATTAAAAACCAACAATAACTTAAAACAATGTTCAATGAAAATAATTTGAAAAAGAGAAACTACAATTTCAATTTATCCATTGTCAAAAATTCAAAACATTTACTTATAACCCATAAAAATATTTAAACAGGTCATACTAAAACTTCATTAAAACGTCAAAAATTAAAATCGTATTACAATCCATTAACAAAACATGTCTAAAAAAATAATAAACAATCAACAATGTTCAATAATAATTCATTTAAAAGATCATAACTAATTAAAAACACCCGACTTAAAAAAAATAAAAATCCCAAGAATATCCGTCGGGGGCTGCCATAAAATGAAATAGTTTTGCAATGTTCAGCCCCCGACGACTATTTTTGGGGTTTTTTTTCATTTTTTTTTTAAATCGGGTGTTTTTAAATTATTTTATTCTTTTTCAATTAATTTTAAGCGTCGTGGGTTTTTCAAAAATTTTAATTTAGATTTTTTTATATTAAACTTTTTAGAGAGCATTCAGAGCATACATATTATGTTCTTTTGCTCTAGATAAATCTCTTTAATATGTAGTAACTAATATAAAATATACTGCAGCGCCCTCCAGTGAGTTACTACCGTGACATCTATTTAAGAACCCTCCCTAATCAACCACAAACTGCATCAAAACCGGACTAGTAGTTTTGGTTTTGCACGCAAATGTTCACTGCAGCGCCCCCTGGTGAGCTGTCAACGTTACACCTATCTAAGAACATGCACCAAGCAAACTCGGACCCATATCTGAAAACTGCATTAAAATCGGACTAGTAGTTTTGTAGAAAAATGGCAACATTAATTTGCACAATAAATGTTTGCTGCAGCGCCCTCTGGTGAGTTGTCACCGTAACACTTATCTAAGAACATGCACCAATCAAACCCGGACCCATAACTGAAAACTGCATCAAAATCGGACTAGTAGTTTTGGAGAAAAATGGCAAAATGGCACAAACAAACATCCTCTCACCCCAAACGCATATACCTACCGTCTCCGTTCCGTCGTGGGTAAAAAATTACATTCAAAGTTATAAACGTCAAAAGTTAAACAACACACAAAATCCATTTAAAATAAACAAAATAATCAATAAAAATCGTAACCATAGTTTTAATTAAATTTAAATTCATACGTTGTCAAATATCATTTACATTTCATCAATTGAATAAAGGCATTTTCTAATAGAAATTGCTTGAGCCTTCCCTTGAATGAGCTTGTGCACAGTAATTATTTTTTTTTGTTTTTTTTTTAAGCTCTCGCGTCAATTTATTAAATATTTTAACTGCCTGATACTGTGGACTATGCTTGACTATTCCAAGAGCCGGGGTGATTATATTTGCAAGGTCTTTCCTACGCGTTTTTTCCCTTACCAGTCTGCCCTCGTCTGTTTCGTAGTCATAAATATCTAAATATATAAAAGAAGAAACTGACTGACTGATTGATTGACACACCTATCAACGCACAGCCCAATTTTTTATTTTTTTTTGGAAGTAAATAAACTATTATTATTATTAAGAAATGACGTTTCAAAATTCATCCCCTAAGGGAGTTAAACAGGGCTCCAAAGTTTGTATGGGGAAACAAGATTAGTTAGACTATTTTATTCGAAACTTCACAGGAGTGCTCCTATTGATAAATGAGTAATGAGAAAATGAGAAAATGTGATCTTTATTTGTAAACATAGGTTTTTAAATGGTGTTACAATTAAATATAAGAGTCCCGTCTATGTTTTGCGTTTAAGCGTACAAATTAAATTGATGATTATAATCAGTTTTTATCAAATTACAAAATAACATTAATGTCAGAATGATTAGAAAATAACAATATTTTAGATTATTAATTACAGTCAAAAATTTTACACACACAAACAAATTAATTGTCACATAAACATAGAGGTAATAATTATAACAATTTTATTTCAATAATTTAATTCAGTGCAATGTCAAGTTTTTACTAATGTCATAAATCGGATATAGTAGTTCTAGCAAGTTTCATTAAGATAGTCATTAATAGTGTAGTAACATTTTTCAATCAAAAAATCATTTAACCATTTTTTGAACAGATCTGTATTACTAGCTTCTATGATATGTTTGGGTAATTTATTGTAGATTTAGTAGAAAAGGGTTTCAGGTTTTTTCAGAATTCAACCCCTTTTTTTTCGGATGGGAAATCATCAAATAACTCCTCCCGCTCTGGGCTGAGCAGACGAGAGTGTCAGACTTTTACTGACTAAAACCCATCCATGTTCCTTCTTTTGCCCTTTGTGTTCCAGGGCTGCGGTTCCAGGGTCGCGGACCCCTTCCTTTTAGCTGACATCTCTTTGAGGCGCGCGTGGAACACGAACATGCCGTCGACACGGCCTGTCGTCATAAGACGGACGGACGGCAAGCTAGCCCATAGTTCGCCGTCCACAGGCCCGCGCCTACGGTGGCCGGGGGCCACCAGGTGGCCCCGACGCCCGGTGCGTCTCCCGCGGCGGCTGGGACGTGAGATTCTCTCCCTCTCACGTTCCGCCACCTCCTTTGCAAGCATGACTGCTTCGCAGAAGGGGGTGACGGCGTCCCATTCCGTCTCGCTCCGGACCATGGATTGAACCAAGGCCGGACGCGAGAGGTCGCCGCCGCCGCTACGAGGACACGGCGGTGCTCTGCCCACGCGGGGCAGGTCGCCACCATGTGCTCCACCGTGTCCTCCGGTCGATCCTTACAATGGTAGCCGTAGCACCCGGGCGTTTCCTCCCGCCCGATTCGGTGCAGGAACCTCCCGAAATAACCGTGTCCGGTGAGGACCTGCGTCAGGCGGAAGGTGAGGTCGCCGTGGCGCCTCTCTAGCCACTCCTCAAAGAGGGAGCTTTCCGCCACTATTGTGGCGTGCCCTGCACGGGGTTCCGACAGTCGCTCTCTCCATGTTGCCATGAGATCACGCCGGAAGTCTGTCCGCTGAGCGACAATTTGCCGCGGCAGCGGAGTTTCCCCCCGGCATAGTGCCTTCACGCGCCACTCATGCAGGCGCGCGAGGACCATCGACTCCAGATGGCAAGGCGGCAATCCGGCAAGGGGGCTCGCCGCCTCGCCGGAGATCGTGTGGGCTCGCCGCCTCAAAGAACGCGCCCACACCGGGGCCCCGTAAAGGGCCATGGACCGCACGACCCCCGCGTAGAGCCTCCGGCAGGAGGCGTTTGGACGCCCCAGATTGGGCAAGAGCCGCTTAAAGGCAGAGAATTCAACCCCTAAGAGGGGGAAATGGGGCGACAAAGTCTAAAAATCAATGCACAGCCTAAACCGCTGGGTCTTGTAATGATTGTATTTTTATATGGTTTTCATACTTGCATTTTTATAATATCAGCAGGTAGCTGCATGCTCATTACCTGGAGGCTTAGCATACTTTTAACCTTGTAATTCATATTATTTCAGTTTTTCTGTAGATTTTTATCACTCTTGAATGATAAATGATGTTTATTTTGTAAATAGGTTTTTAAAAACACTTTTACACGTCTCTTTTTTTTTAAACTAGATGGGGCCGGTGTTTCGTACCTGACTACTCTGAAAAGAAACAGCCGAAACAAACTCAGAGGTCATAGTCTCTTTAAGTCCAGACATAATCTTGTTTAACTCACATGAGGACTATGCAGATTAGTGTCTGAGAAGGTCTCTTGAAGAAAGAACCACACAGATTTGAGTGGACCTGTCCAGTCAGTGCAAGCATTTGTCAGTTATCGTGTAGCTCGACTTATAACTCAAGGAGCTCAACGACACGACGAACAATACCAAAGAAAGGGCATTTGGGTAGGTCACTTATAGTACTCAAACTGCCAGACAATCGTGGAAAAAATAAAAACGAAAATACAAAAAAAAAAAAACCCACATGGTCCTCACATTCACAATAATCAAATAAAATTAATACACAGTACTCTACAAAATAAATGTCATTAAATGTGACCATTGACAATAAAAAATAAAAGTAAAATACTTAACAAAGTAAGTATTCATGTCAAATCATTAAATATAACAATAAGAAAAATATAAAACAAAATAATAAAAAAAATACTTTTAGTATTCATGTCAAATAATTTTTTTGACAATTTGTCTATATGGGGGCCCCACTGAAGCTTGGAATCCAAAGTTATGCCTAAAAACACAGTATTATCTTCCGGATTCAACTCTTCATCCTTGATTAGTACACTAGTTTCCACTTGTCTTACATGGGGTATCGTAAACTTAAAACATTTAGTTTTTTCTCATTTAGGAGTAGATTGTTAACATTAAACCAATTAACGACTTTTGCCAGGGCGCTATTAACATCGTCCGTAACTAGCTGCTCACATTTGAGTTTAAATAAAAGAGAGGTATCGTCTGCAAACACCACTATGTCATGATTATCCTTTATGAGGTAAGGCAAGTCATTTATATAAATAAGAAACAAAAATGGGCCAAGAATTGAGCCCTGGGGTACCCCCATTCTTACTACGGATCCGGGGGATCTTTTTCCGTTAACATCAACTCTCTGAATCCTATCGCTCAAATATGACGCTAGAAGATCCAGAGAGGCGTTCCGGATTCCGTAGTGGTGCAGTTTCCTGATTAATGTTTCATGAAGAACGCAATCGAAAGCCTTAGACAAATCGCAAAAAATGCCCAAAGCATCGCATGTATCTTCCCATGCATTATAAATGTGCTCTAAAAGTTCAACACGGCATCAGTAGTTGAAAGACCCCTTGTAAAACCGAACTGTTTCGTATGCAATAACTTATGTTTATTGAAAAATCTTTGCATTTGTTCTAAAATTAATTTTTCAAAAATTTTGCTGAAGTTGGGTAGTACAGAAATGGGTCTATAATTATTGGGGTCTGATTTACTACCCAATTTAAACAATGGTATTATTTTACTATTTTTCATTAGATCAGGAAACTCACCACGGTCAATACAATCGTTAAATATTATAGCTAAAGAAGGAGCTACAATGGTTATAATGGACTTAGCAACGTCCACAGAATGACCCCATAGATCAGCGGTCTTCTTAACATTTAACGTGTGAAAAGTTTTAATTATATCTTTATAGGTGACATATTGAAAATTAAATTCGGAATCACAGACCGAAACGTTTTCCTTTAATAAAGACTCGGCAGCAGCAGGTGACGAGTTTAGCGATTTAGTAGTCGATACGGGAATATCCGCAAAGAAATTTTCAAATGCTGTGGCAACTTGAATGTCTGAATTTAAAATATTATCGCCAATAGCAAGGCTGTAGTCACTATCTCGATTGCAAGACTTTCCCGTTTCGCTATTAATAATGTTCCGTGTCATTTTAATTACATTACTACTGTTTTTAATTTTTGAACTCAAATAAAGTGACTTTGCTATAAACAAACTTTTTTAAATACCTTAGAATAATTCTTAACATATAACTTAAATTCTACAGTGTTTATATACGTCCGCTCTTCATACAGGTCATAAAGTCGTTTTCGACTCTTATGAATACCAATGGTGGCAAAGTCGTTGAAAGAAGCGTTACTATTAACCGAGATTGTCTTAGGAACAAAATATACATGAACAAAATGAACGAATGTTTGTTTACTTCTCTTATGTCAAGTAATGACAGGCCTAGGTTTTTATTTTTAATTCATTGCTGGAGCCTAGTTTTAGGTCGTATAGGTAATCTTTATCGACCTCGTTATATTTTTATTTTTATTGTATGTTCTAGAAATTTCTTCATTCAAAAATTGTAAAATGTCAATTATCTGGACATGGCTGTGAAGAGGCAGTCTTCGTCCAGAGCTCAAAAGTATCACAAGTCTTCAAATTTATAAGTTTTAAGAGGAAGTCCTCTAAGATTTTATTCATGTCGCATTATTAAAAATATCATCGCACAGCGCGTACCGGTGGTTCTTCATCTGTAGCTTGAGCTATAGACGTACTAACGCCCTCCGTCCATTTCTACTGATGGAAGACGAAGTCTGATGTCCCTCGGCCTCTACTGCAGCCGAGAGGGCTGCCGTACTCCACGTTCCGCGGTTACTTCTGCAGCTGAGAGGCCTGCCGTTCTTCGGCCACTTCTGCAGCCGAGAGGGCTGCCATTCTCCACGTTCCTCGGCCATTACTGCTGCAGCTGAGAGGGCCGCCTTCCTCCGAAGACTGAAGCCTGACGTTCCTCGGCCACTGCTACAGCCGAGAGGGCCGCTTTTCTCAACTTCATCATATTTTCTTATTAATTTCCATTTCCCAGCTTCTCTGTCTAATGAAGATAGTTATATAGCTAGCTCCAGCTCCATTTAATTCTATCTTTTAAAATAAGTATGTGTATTATTTATTCAATTCTGATATTGTTTCCGATCTTTTCTTTTAACCCGTGCTCTCCTCCAGAATAGGTAGGTGAGTACCTTAATTGTGACCTCACAGTTTCCCTGCTCTAGGAAACTGTAACGTTAACTGTAACGTTAAGGAACCTACTTGCCAAATCTGGAATCTTTATACTGATAAAGATTCCAGATTTATAGCCAGACGAGAACACCCAGAGATAATGTGACGGATTGATTCGCCTGGACGGCTGCATGCCCGACATATGTCAACCGTGCCGTCCTTCACAATAAATCTCCGGTAGTTATTCGTCATCATAACTTCATCCATAATTGCACAGACAAAACCTTCGGTTTCTCCGTAGAGGTCTCCGGAACGTAGCCAGGCTACGGACGCTGATAGGTCTACATCGGGTCCATGCAGGGCCCGGCAAAAGCGTTCGTGAAGCTCCTTGCTCTGCCATACCAAAATTTGCGCGCCAACATGTTCCCGCGGACCGCCAACGCCCTGCGCTCCCTCTCTACGTCATCATCGTCTTTACAGGTTGTCAAGAAGTATATGGCCCAGATAATGAAACTTGGTCACCTGCTTTATATTAGCGCCGTTCAATGTAATTGAAGGAATGTGTCTGGGCCCTTGCCGGCGGCCTTGGAGACCATAAACTCGGTTTTCTTGACATTATAGTTAAGACCATGTGATGCGGCGTATTTTTCACAAACCTTCAGCATTTCTCTGATTGACCTCGCAGTCGGGCCCAGCAACACCGTATCGTCCGCATAGCTGAAGCTGTTCACACACACACCACCCAGCCGGCAACCAACACGTATACCGCTGAGCTCAACTATGAGGTCATTTACATACAGGTTAAAAAGCTATGGAGAGGACAACCCCTCCTGTCTCACTCCGCATTCCAACCCGTATGACTCTGAGAGGCAGTTTGACCACCTAACACAATTAGTCTGCCGGTATACCCCTGGGCTCCATCTTTCTCCAAAGCACATCATACGAAACGGGATCGAAGGCTTTGGAGAGATCCAAAAAACAGGCGTATACCGGAGTCTTCCGTTCAGTGTAGTATTGGACAGTGTGCTTAAGAACCCGAATCGCGCTTTCTGTTGACAGTCCAGGTCTAAACCCGAACTGTGCGTCATGTATGTTTATGTACTTATTTACACAAGACTCAAGCACACTATCCAACAGTTTTGTTACAGTTGTCGCGAGAGAGATCGGACGATAGTTTCCCTTGTCCGATATGTCTCCTGGCCTGTTCTTCACAATGGGCACCACAGTAGTTTTCATCAAATCATCCGGTAAGTATGAATGACTAATGCACATATTGAAGAACAAGGACAGGACCCTCGGCACGTGTACGCCAGCATATTTTAAGTGCTCAATACTGAGCCCATCGTGACCAGGAGATTTACCTCTAAGCATACTGTTTATAACTTTTTAAGTTGCTTCGCTGGAAATGGAATGCCAAGGAAAAGTAAGTAAAAATAAATTCAAATTTTAAATATTATTGGTTAAACTACGCGAGATGATTGCAAAATCACGCCATATAATCGATTTTCGAGTTTAAACAACACAACACAGTGAAAAAGATGATATAACTTATAAGATAAATCCAATTTAGTGATTTAGACCATAGTTAAACTAGGGGTCGCCGAGGTTTAGCGTTAGACCATGGTTTAGTCTACGGTTTATCGTAAAACCACGATTTGTAATACCGATTTTTGTTTAGACCGTAGTTTATCGAAGTTTAAACCAGGTTTTTTAGTTAAACCGCTTCTTGTAATAACACCGCGTGTGTTTACTGCGTGTAGTTATATTAAGGAAGTCGCTTCTGATTTTGAAATGCCCTCGATTTTTGCGGACATATAAAATACATTCTAAGATATAAAATGAGGGCAGAGTCAGTATTTACGCAGGGGTTCACCTGTCGAGGGTCCTGGCCGTGTTCTTTACAATGTGTATGAGTCACCTTTATTTACCGCACAACTTAATGAAAACCATTGTAGTACCTATTGTGAAGAACAGGACGCGGGATTTCTCGGATAGGGGGAATTACCACCCCATATCTCTAGCAAGGACGATTGCTAAGGTGTTGGACGGCGTGCTTGATTCTAGAGATGTTATGGATATGATATTTCGGATCTGGATACCGATATGGATATAGAAATAAAATTATATTGGTTTCGGATACGGTTACGGATATGTAACTATTTCGGATTATCCGTTAGTTTCGGTTAGGGATATTAGATTGAAATAAAATATAAACACAAATTTTATGTAATAATTTGGTTTTATTTATAGGTTTTATCTAGTCTATGTTATCATTTTGGTATTATAATCAGTCATTTATGTAAGTAATTATTTAGAGATGTCCTTTTAGTTAGACTCCGCCCTTATACGAAACTATCCGAAACCTGTGACACGGATACAGTTACGGTTATATTTATATTTCGGATATCCGATAGTTTCGGTTACGGTTACGGAGCTCCATAACATCCCTGGTTGATTCCTATTTATAAAAATATATAAAAATACACGACGCTCAGCTCGGTTTTCGGCCCGGACTATCCATTGTCTGTATCCGTAAGTTTCAAGCATACTGTCCAGTACTATTCTGGATCGCAGGACGTATCGTACGGACGGGTCGTATATGCGTGTTTCCTTGAGCTATCTAGGGCTTTTGATCTCGTGTCGTACGATGTGCTCTGGAGAAATTTGAGGGCCAGGGGTGTGCGGGAGGACGTGCTCAAAATATTGAAATATTGGTACACAAAACAAACCAATTTTGTGAGGTGGCTAATACCCTCTCAGAAGCATATAGGTTGGACAGTGGGGTGAGACAGGGGGGGTTGACATCTCCCAAGCTGTTCAACTATGACCACATCGTCGAGCTCAGTAGCAAGCGCGTCAACCAATCGCGTCGCGCGTCGCGATAGATGGCGTTGGTATCAACAACATTAGGTGGACGACATGGTGCTACTGAGCCCGACGGCCGCGGCGGGGGGTCTTCAGTCTTGGGGAGTTGTTAAAAGTGTGTGAGGCCTAAAAACTCAGTGACCACTCCCTAAGGGGTGCGGTGCGGGCCTCGGCTTAGGGCGTCGCTGGGGAGGGCAGCAAAGGGACAGGCTGGGTCTGAGTGAGGGGCCTATGCAGATGTGCATGGCTTTTTATACAATGTAAAGAAGAGTGAATACATGGTCTTTAAAGCCGCCGGTAGAGGTCCCGATTCAGTGGCGTAGCGACATGATCGATGTTGGAAAAGTTATATAATATCCTAGTTCAATGAAGAATTTTCGACTTGCAGCCCCTGACCCCAACAAACCTCGAACGGCTCGAACCGAAATCACAAAAATATCTCCCACCTCTAGAAAATAAACGTAACAGGGTGTCATCTTCGGCCTAGCCTTTTCAAAACTATGTTGGGGTCGGCTATTTAACTAGCTTCTGCAGACTTCGTTCGTCTAGTACGGACCAACATTGAAAAAAATCCCACGGGATTTTTTTATAGGGATAAAATAATCATAGGTCACCCAGGATAAAATAATCATAGGTCAAATAATCATAGGTCACACCCAGGTCGAGCTCTATCCGTGTGCAAAATTTCATCCAAGTGCATGGGTTCGCCTGCAGGAAGGCTGTCGAACTCAGGATTTTTAAATGTTATAACTTTTCCTGCCTGATGCCGCAGATTTATTAAGTACGCAAAAATATTTAGAATCACTCTCAAACTAAAATATTTTTAAGGCGAAAAATGTGCACACTCGTACTAGCTCTATAAACTTACACATCTTTTTTAGATCAACGCATGCGGTTCGTACTTTGAACCCAAAACATTATCACAGAGGCTCGTTTTTAGGGTTCCGTAGCTGAATGGCAAAAAACGGAACCCTTATAGATTCGCCATGTTGTTGGTCTGTCTGGCTGTCTGTCTGTCCGTATATTTCACAGCCACTTTATTCCGAAACTATTAGGACTACACAGTTGAAACTTAGTAAGTAGATGTATTCTGTAAACCGCTTTACGGTATTTATACAAAAATAAAAGATTAAGGTGGGGGGGGCTCCTCATACATGGAACTAAAACTAAAAAAAAAAATTGTTCATCACATCTATACGTGCGGGGTGTCTTAGATAGTTCAAAATGACATTGAGGCTCCTAAAACATTTTTTTCTCAAAGTCAATCGTTTGAAAAAACAGAAGACTAAACTTCACTACAATAGTGAATAAATTGCTCTTCAAGTGACTACACGTGTTATCATTTCAACGCTCCGTTCCCGCCACATTACATGGCGACCCTGCCATGCCCGGCGTGGTAGGGAGTAACGCGGGTCTATACAAGGTGGCAGTGACTGTGGTTCCAACATACTCGTACATCAAGCGTGGATGGTTCACAGATACAACATTCCTTTAAAAGCTTTGAAAGTTTTGGAAAAACCAATAACAGAAAAATATTTATCAAAGATGGGGAAAAGTTACTCTGAAGACGAGGTTGTAATCGCACAAACGGCATCAGGTGGCTCGAATGGAGCATCAGCAGACAGACATGAGCATACAATCCTTCTGTCTTTCATAGTTGGAATTATAAGTATTTTGATGATCATCATACTCTTCAAGATAATGTGCAAAATATGGCCAAAATATTGTACAAAGAGAACTGAGGCGTGAAATGGTGCGGCGCATTCAGGCAAGGATGTCTGGCAGAGGAAATAGGAGGCAGCAGGAAGGAGAAATGGGAAATAATGAACAAGAAACGATGACAGAGGTGTGCAAGTTACTACAAATTGATAAGGTAAATTCTACTGCTTATCACCGTCAGTCATTGAGTGCGTTAGAAAATACGCATAAACATTTAGCTGCTTTCTTGCGGACCCAATGCGATGGACATTCAGAGACTTGGAGCCAGTGGCTTCCGTTTTGTTGTTTCTCTTACAACACCACCGTACATACCGAGACCAAATACACACCTTACGAACTGGTCTTTGGAAAACCATGCCATTTACCGAGTAATTTATCAAGTAATAAAGTAGAACCTCTATACAATCCAGATAACTATACACTAGCTAGAACTTAAATATAGATTACAAATAGCGCATAAAGAAGCAAGAGAAAATTTAGTTACGTCAAAAATGAAAAGGAAAAGTTATTACGACCATAGTAGTAACCCAGTTAAATATCCAAAGGGTGATTTGATATTGATAAGGAATGAAACTGGTAAAAATTGGATAAATTGTTTGATGGTCCATATCTAGTAATAAGCGAAAATGAACCCAATGTCAAAATTGTATTTAAGAACGATAAAATTAAGACAGTCCACAAAAACCGAACAAAACCATATGTATCCTAGTAACATCATTATGTATAACATTGTAACAATATCCGTACGACAGTCAGGTGGGCAATATTATAATATTATAAATTATGAGATAAATTTTTGTCGATGTCATAACTTCGTTAATAAATAAGTGTAAAAATACAATTGCTTAATTTAAGTGTCTACGTATTATTATATGAAAAATATTTGTCTTATAATTTTAGAATAAGTACATACTTGTGAAGAAAAATAAAACATTATGTAAGTTATTATTTTTTTTAAACAACCTCGTCGGTGTAGTGAAGTAGTGTGCTGTAGTGAAGTTTAGTCAATTATAAATTGCTCTTCAAGTGACTACACGTGTTATCATTTCGACGCTCCGTTCCCGCCTCATTACAAAGTGATAAAATGTGTGTGTCCCACCTCTTTTGAATCTTGACTTTCAGCCTTTGGCTCCTGTATGAAGGATCGAAACCATTTAAACCTGTCCAAGGCAAGGTGTCAAAAAAGTAAAAGCTATTTCTGAATAATAGGAGTAAAGAAAAGTTAACTTGTCTGGAGAGGAGACCTAAAATTTTCTTTTAGTTCCTAGACTTTTCAAATACCTCTTCAAAACAAGTGTGGAAAATCTAACCAATCCGAGGTGCTAATCTTTTGAAACTGGCTATTACATTTAAGATTAAGAAGAATTTCAGCTGCATCTGTAAATAGTGAACTTAACCCGCACCCGTTTTTACTCGCAACCTCCTGCCCCCCCCCCCCACCCCCCCGCAATCATAACAAAAAAACAATTAGGAAATACGAGCTGCGTTACACTACTTAATTAGTAGTACGTGCGTAGTTTTCCTTTAATAAACCTTGCAGTGAGAGCTGATGATGAAGTAGTTTTGCACCCTTAAAGTATTTACTTAAGTTGAAATAGGGCCCCAATCTCATTTTTGCCCCGGGGCCCATGGCTACATAGCTACGCCACTGTCCCGATTATTTGCATAATATTACCCTAAATGGCTTGAACGTAAATCGTGTTACGACATTTAAATATCTGGGGCATTTTCTTACCCACGGCCTTGAAGACGATGTAGACATTGAGATCCCAGCGTAGGGCTATAGGTAATGGTCAGAGGTAACATGCTGGCCCGCAGGTTCTCCCGCTGCTCTGAACAAGTTAAGATTACGCTTTTTAAGGCATATTGTCAGAGTTTTTACACGGGAAGTCTGTGGATCAGTCACACCAAAAGGTCGTTGAATGTCCTACACATCCATTATAATAGTATCTTCAGGATGATGTTGGGGCTCAATTCTGTAGCACATCGGGGATGTTTGCGCTTCGCTTTATCGCACAGATGGCTTTCATGCCATCATTCGCAAAAAGACGGATCTACAGAATGCGTGGCAGCCATAACTAATCTTGAAGGCTATGTAGCAGATAGGATCTCATCCCCACTTTGGAGGTCCCTTGTTTGATTAGTTATGATGATTGAGCACCACACCCAGCCAGGAGCAAGTCTGACCCGGACAGGCCGGATACACCAGGGGGCACGATTTTGTGAGGAAAGACATGCTCTGGGATGGGAAAGGAAGCCCGACCAACCGCAGCCAGTCGAGCACAATCACCCGACTATGCAGCCTAGAGCCAATATAGGAATAGTGATAAAGACAGGTACAATCCATAGGAATGAGCATTGATGGTGTTTTGACCTTCGCTTGTTTGGTCTCTTCTATCATTGGAGAATCATGTTCGTTTCTGGTGGTTGCGATTGATTCGTTTTTGGCACGTCTTATATAATAATATTATGTTCGCGTATATGTTTCATCGTCAGTAGTATTTGTTTCACTGTCAGTTTCGCTAAGGTGATATATTTCCTGGGTGGCTGATTTGAACTTTTCTCTATGTGCTGCTAACTGAATCCATTCTCCTTTGCTTTTATTGATATATTCCATGTCTTGTTGGAGTGACTCGTTCCATGTATATCTTGGTCTTCCAACTTTTAGCCGTTTCGCCTTGTATCTAATAGCTGCGTGTAGTAAGTCGGGCTCTGGTCGTCGGAGGACGTGCCCGTAGTAGCATAAACGTAGGCATTTGATTTTTTTGGTAATTGTTTTTCCCATAAGAATTTCGCGTGTTTTTTTGTTCGGGGGTTTCGCGTACTCTTTATCATATCTTTGAGAATGAGTCTTTCATATCTTCTGAGTTTCGATCGGTTTGCCTTTGTGAGTGCCGCTGCCTTAAGACCGTAAGTCATTGCAGGTTCTATGACCATTTTATAAATAAGACGCGCAATTTTCCAGTCCATTTAATTTTATTTGGATTTTAATTTTAACTTTGTGTTTTAATTAATTTTAATTTTATTTTTAATTTTGATTTTAATTATAATTTCCATTTTGTTTAAGTTAATTTTAAGTTTGATTTTAATGATAATTTTAACTTTGATTCAATTTGTTTTAATGTTTGATTTTTTGATAACTTATTCTATTTTTAATTTTTGTTTGCTTGTGGGCTTTAAAACAGACGGAAGTGGATTTTATGCTGATTGACCTTATTTCAATAAATGTCTTGGGATTTTGATTTTTTGTTTACTAGCTGATAATGTGCGTTTTAGCATGGAGTTTCATAGAAAGAAACTGATCCTGTGCAGTGCTAGTGACTGTACGTTGACGTTTCTACGTTGAGGAATTAAAGAAGTATACCAGTAATACCTAAGCCTATGCCGTCAGTTGGTCTGCCTATTTGTCACAGGGATATATCATAAAAACCGAAGTAGCAAGTCGAAGTAGCATAATATGTACGTATTCAAATATAACATGTAATCCAAAAAATCAATATTTAAAAATAGGGATCTATCGATGTCGGGAGCTGGGTCTAACCTACTAGTGGTAGGACTCCAGATACTGGGACCTCCTCACATAGCGAGATGCGGCGAGAAGGAATGCTTCCTGATCCAGCCGCCCATTAACGGTAATATTCCATGTTGCCCCTGCCAGGATCATCGGTTCCCGCAACACAATGAATAGGTGCAGAATGAAAGCCATGCAGTTTGTTTATATCTCAAAATGAGGATCAGCGGTGAGCACGACACAAGGCGCTGCAGAGGCAGCACCGGCCGGGGTCAGGCGAGTCGCGACGTCTTCGTTGCGTAAGCGCGCGGTGGGGGGCAAGGGGGGCGCAGGCCCGCGCAGCCGGGCCGCGCTGGCCGGCGGACTCGCGCGCTATCGACAGCCGCGCGCACGCGCACCGCGCACCTCGCTCTGCGCTCGACCGCTCGCGCCCGCGACTCCGCGATGGTGATGCTGTGCCACGCGCGCCAGCCGCCCGCGCTCTGACTGCCACTGCCACTCTCCTCTCGGACCCTGTCACTGCTACTGCACGATGGCCACCACTAAGAACGAGTACCACTTTGGTGAGTGCTTCGCCACTCCTCATTTGTATTAGTGCGTCCGCCTTCCCTTCGGTAGTGTAACTTCGCTACCCGAATGGTAGAAATTGCCAACATTTATTACGAACTCGTGACACCAAGCTCACTGAAATAATTATTTATGAGTGTTCGTATTATTTAAGAAATAACCTGTATACATTACTAACATGCATAAAGTCACGCCTCTTTCTCAAGCACGTAGACAACAACTCTAGTCCGCCCCGGTCGACGTCGCGGTATACGATTCCTGCTATTTAACTACTAAGTATGCTTGTTCTACGTTTCCATCAAAAAGCTTGTGAGAAGTAAACTGGACCATTCGTAGGTAAGTACATACCCTCCAGTTTATTTTCTACTTGCTTATGCCCGCTGCTTCGCCCACGTGAGCTCGGTAACTGTCCCACGGGATAGGACTACCGAAGTTAAAAGTTATAAACTATCTGTGTGTCAAACAAGAAAATAAACCAACAAAATCCTTTCCGCAGTTATAGCGTGACACGGTAACAAACAACTACTCTTACATCCACCCATCATCAAAACACTTCATTCTATGACAACAAGTACAGAAGTGGCCGCAGACAAAGAGTAACTTCAAATAATAAACAGAAATAGAGTAACTTGAATTATTTTTCATTTTTTTCTAGAGTTTGCCCAAGTTTTGACCTAATATATATTTGAAATAATAATAAACCCAATTGACCCAGGAGTATCCGTTACACAGCCTCAATTCTTAGTCGTTTCTAAGATTTCGCCAGCATAGCTCGGATGAGATACTTACTGTTTGCTTAGGTTTAGCACAATGTTTTCAACATGATCTACTTTAACAACAAATGACAGTTGCAGTTAAATCTTGGACAAAATACAGGAAACTGTAACGTTTTCAATTGGTCCTACCTCTGGTCTCCGGTGACTTTGGTACTTGTCACAAAAGTATGAGATAAAGGACTTATTTAGCTCATAATAGTTTCAGATAATCCTCTCGCTGAAAATCGATCCATATAAGAAACGTGATATTTTATATTTACTTACTATACTTATTTACTAAATTGAGAGCGCATCGGTGCATTAAGAAAACCGTGAAGTGCAAGGGTTTAGGTAACACTATATTAACTACACATTAGCGATGTTATTCATAAATATGTTAACATTAGGTGTAATTGTGTAGTCACTCAATGTGTAGTCAACTGGGGAGATAGTGAGAACATTGTGCCTTTAACACGCATCAATATGTTGTATTAATCAGACATTAATTTTATTTAGAATAAATTCAGAAGGTCCACCATAAGTAGAGATAACTACACCATCATCAGCCTAGCCTTTTCCAAACTATGTATAGGCATTCAGTTTAGAGATTGGCTGCTTATCTGACCTCCACAACCCAGGTACTGGGTAGTGGGTAGCATATAAAGGGTGTAACAAGACCCTTAACGAAGCCGAAAAGCACTTTTTCTCGCCGTCATTGCGATCATTTTTTCGTTCTGGATCATACCTACGAACCTTCTAGTTACGGAGATTTTTTGGGTCAAATTTCCAACTTTTTCACAATTTTTTATAGATACATGTTTTAAATTAAGATTTTACCATAAACACCTCCACGACCCTCGTACCATTCACCAGCACAATGTTTTGAATGCGTTACATTGAGTCCTACCGTAAAACGTGATTTTTCACCCCAAAAAAAAGTCGTTTCCCAGCAATAATTTTTGCGTAAATTTACTTAGTTTGATGTAACGAGGTAAACGAGGAGGAGGTTAACGAGGTAATTGGAAAGAGGTAATCAAAACATTGTGCTGATGGATGGATGAAATAGTACGGGAGTCGTGGAGGTGTTTATAGTTTATCTTACATAAAAATAAAGTGTTTAAAAAAAAAAAGTGAAAATTTTGGAACTTTGACCCGCAATATCTCCGTAACTAGAAGGTTCCCAGGTATGGTCTGTAAGAAAAAAATGATCGCAATGACGGGGAGAACTAGTGCCTTTCGGCTTCTTTAAGGATGTTGTTACACCCTTTATGTATGTAATGCAACATATTATTTTTGCTGAATAATAGGAAGACCGGCCAAGTGTGAGTCGGAGTCGCGCACGAAGGTTTCCGTATCTAAAAAAAAAACACTTTTGTTGTATGGGAACCCCCTTAAATATTTATTTTATTCTGTTTTTAGTATTTGTTTATAAAGTGGCAACAGAAATACATCATCTGTGAAAATTTCAACTGTCTAGCTATCACGGCTCATGAGATACAGCCTGGTGACAGACAGCCCGACAGACAGACGGACAGTGGAGTCTCAGTAATACGGTCCCGTCGTTACCCCTCGGGAGCGGCACCCTACAAGCGGTACTAATGAGAGACTTGTCGTTCTATTTTTCCTGTACTTAATTCTTTTTTGCAGATTTTTCGCTTTTTTACTTTGGGATATGGTGGGTTTAGGGTGGCTTTGTTAATACGTAGTCATAATTAATAATTTATATATAACACAGTTGATGTGGGATATCTCTAATAAATTAAGGGTGCAAAAAATCTTTTTTCAACAAAAAAAACCAACTTCTAAAAAAATGCACCTAAGTACGTGACAAATATAACTTTACTTTCGGAAGGCGGTGGCAAAATAAATCAATGTGAGTCGAAGTCGCCACAAACAAAAGAAGTTCCTTATTTATTTATTTTTTTCCAAAAAAGTTTTTATTTTACCCTTTTAAGTCGAGAATATCCTAAACCAATTCTTGTTATGTATAAATTTTACATTGTAGCTAGTAGTTATTATGATATCATCATGCCATTAACATAAAAAATACGTACGTTAAGAACCAACTCGTATCAAAGTGAAAATGTATATGGGACCACCTCGCTGCCTTCTTCTATCAAATGAAAAAAGATTCACTTGAATTGGCGCAGTGATCATGGAGATTAAACCCTGTCCGATCCGAATGGTGTAAACGAACCTTCACGAAGCCGGCAACCGAGCCTTCTGTACATCAGACTACTCTGTTCTCTCTGTTCTGTTGTACTCTGTTCTGTTCTCTGTTTCAGTTCTCTGTTCTGTACTCTACGCAAAAATGATTGCTGGGGAACGACTTTTTTTTTAGGGGTGAATAATCACGTTTTACTGAAGGACTTAATGTAACGCACTCAAATACACTGTCCATTGAATAGTAAGGGGCTTGTGGAGGTATCTAAAGTAAAGTTATAACATTAAAAAGTATTAAAAAAAAACTTGTCAAAAAGTTGGAACTTAAGCCCCCAATATCTCCGTAACTAGAAGGTATGGGTAGACTAAGTGCCTTCCGGCTTCGTTAAAGGTATTTGACACCCATTCGGTATACCAGTGACATTCATAGAATAGAATAGAATAGAATAGAATAGAATAAACATTTATTCGCTAATGGACAGCAGCAACACAATAGAGCAGCACATACATATACTAACAAACAGCTTAACAATTAATTAAAACAGCTCAACTGCGCTGAGCATGCCCATAACGAAAGGGTCACCTACTCAGCATATGCTGGGTGTAAAACACTCAGCGCTGGTTTTCAGTAGGCCCCCCGCAGTGACACACGGATGAGGGTAGTAGGTAGTAAATAAATAACGTTATTCTATTAAATGGGCATTTCTAAGTGTGTAATAAATAAATAACATAAAATAAATATTTTTGTCCCAGAGTCTAACATAATTATATCACTATTAATAGAACACGAAAATACCTGCCAAATAAATAAGAACTTATCCGAAAACGAAACACAGTTGATTGTCATGGCGCAACATTCTACTGCCCTCCCCATTTATTTGGGCTCGGCGCAACCTGGCTTCTTCTTCCAAACTTTGCGTTGTTGTACGAGCGTACGAGAGCCCATGTCTAAATTGTTTGTGTCAACGGTTTACGACCAAAACCGTATAAAATCTAATATTGGTCATTATTACTCACGTGAACAAACATATTATTGTGCATAGGTTATGGTGATATTAGGTTCTCTAAGTATAATCGGTCAAGACTCATGGTTTTCGCAATTTATATACAGAGCGGAAGGGATATGGTACAACAGGGTCAAAATGTATGAGACATTGTGAACCTGTTAGTAGGTACCTAACCTACTGCACTTTTGTAGAAAACAGCAGTTTTTTTTTTAATATCAATTTCATAGCATTTATTTCAAGTAGGCCAGTAGTGTTTCGACAGTTCAAAAGTGTACATACACTTTTGAACTGTCGAAACAAAGAAAACACTGAGATTTAGCTAGGTACAGTTCCAGTCACAAGACATAAAAACTGTGAAAGCACGGTAGTTGCCATTCCCTAGCGTATATCTCTATGGAGAAGAACGGGCAAGAAACTCCATGGACACTCTTTTAAATCAGCATATTGTTTCAAAACCTTGGTTACATCATTCATGCTGAGATGGTACACTATGTGAGAACGATGTAGCAAGATGTGCACATTAAAAGTGTCCATAGTAAAAACAAAGAAAGACAATTCAAAAATCAAAATAATTAATTAAAATAAGCCGTGGCAACTTAGAGATGACCAGATTGACCAGTCACACTGACAGCGCCTGTTCACAAACATGACGCATGGATCAGCACCATTCAACTCAACCACTATGAAGGAAACTAAATGTTCAGACATACGCGCCACCATCAGCGAGACATTTAAGTGAGCATGACATACTCTCAACTGCCAGGGCACATTTAAGTCGAGAAAGGACGTAGGTTACCAGGGAATGAAAACTTTCTAGTACATAGTACCTACTCAGTACTCACACAATATGGGCTATGCGATTATATAATACTAAAGAGATTGAATCTATACAATGCAAAGATAGTTGTACAATCTTCAGTAGCTCCAACAATACTATTTAATGTTATCAATTTATGCGTCCCTGTCCTGGTGGAGCAGGACCGGCATTGAGCCAAGCATTTTTATCAGCGATATAATCGTCTAACTTGTAATATGCTTGCTTACATAGTGTGCGTTTAATGCATGTTTTAAATTTCGTCTCATTGAGTTCAAGAATACTTTGTGGAATTTTATTTTATCATCTCAAACAGTAACCCATGAAAGATGAATCGACTTTAGCGAAGCCTGGCTGAACTAATTGGTCCCTATTCCTAGTACTGTGATTGTGTCTGTCACCTCTTTTCTAAAAAGATGCAGATTTTTTCTTACGTACGGTCGAACAAGCTATTTGGTATACACGCAGAAATATTCACAATCCTAGTACACTGACAATATTGTTTGCAATTTTATTTTATATAGCTTATGTCATTATGAGTCAGTCTCTTAATGAAAAAGCTTTATTAAATAAAATTTGTAAAAGTATACGCTTCGGCATTGGATTGTGAAAATTTCCGCGTGTATACCAAATAGCTTTACATTTTGTTTTCATAGAGTATTGACAATGTACCGTCATGATTTTGATGTCCAGTTCCCTTAGTGAATCGCACCTCATCATCATCATTCTCCTGCCCTTATCCCAACTTATTTGTGGTCGGCGCAGCATGTCTTCTTCTTCCGTTCTATTACTCGTCATCTCAGCAGTCACTTCCTTTCTAGCCATATCATCCTTCACACAGTCCATCATCGTTTCTTTGGTCTTCCTCTACTCTTATAGCCATCTACATTCATACTCAACATTTTCCTCAATACATTCTCCTCATTCCTCCGCATCACATGTCCATACCACGATAACCGATTACCACACAATTTTTCAGTCACCGGCGCCACTTTCAGACTCCCTCTTATGTAGTCATTCCTTATTTTATCCATTCGCGTTACACCACACATCCCTCCCTTAGCATTTTCATCTCAGCCACATGCATTACTTTTCATTCATCCCTTTTGTGGCCCAACATTCTGATCCATACAAGACAGCAGGTCTAACCATGGTTTTATAAATGTTTCCCTTGAGTTTAAGGGGAATGCGGGAGTCGCATATTGTGCCCGTGACCTGCCGCCATTTCATCCATCCAGCGTTAATTCTGTGCTTAACACTCCGATATATTTCGCCATCACATTGCATGAGTGAACCGAGATACCGAAAGTCGGAGCAGACTGGAAGGAGCGCGCCATCTAGCGCTATGGCTGCAGAACTGGAGAGACCGCCGAAATCGCAGAACATGTATTCAGTCTTACTTCTGCTGATTTTCAAGCCAACATTCTCCAGTTATGTTGCCATTTCTCCAATCTGCTCTGGATCTCAGGTCCATCTTCACCGACAAGAATAATGTCGTCGGCAAACAGCATGCACCAGGGTGCCTCTTCCTGTATGACCGACGTCAAAGCGTCCATGACCAACAAGAAGAGGTAAGGACTTAAAGCCGACCCTTGATGCAAGCCTACAGCCACACTGAACTCGTCGGTGTTGCCAGCAGCTGACCGGACGTAGGTACAAGATTGACTGTACATAGCACGTATTAACTCTACATACTTCCCAGGTATACCTTTCTCTTTCAAGGCCCACCACAACACATCCCGAGGTACCCTATCATACGCTTTCTCCAGATCAATGAACACCATGTGCAAGTTCTTGTGTGCACGTCTATACTTCTCACACATGTGGCGTCCATTGTTTCTCGACCTGGCATACACCCAAACTGGTTTTGGGTGATCTCACTCTCTTCTCTTATTCTTTTCTCTATAACTTTCTCCCATACTTTCATACTATGTGACATGAGCTTTATCCCCCGATAGTTGCAGTCCTGCACATCACCTTTATTCTTGGAAATGGGAACTAGCGAACTATTGCACCATTCTTGTGGAATTGCTCCTTCATACAACAACTTATTGAAGAATAAAGTCAGCCACATACATCCGTCCCAATCCGTCCTCTTTTAAACACTTCCATACTTCTACTGGTACTTCGTCGGGCCCCATCGCCTTTCCATTTTTCATCCGTCACCAAACCCATATTTACTTGTACCTCTTTGAGCACACCGTTCCATTCATTCTCTTCATTCATTATCTTTTCAAAATAAAAAATAGTGAATCGCACCTACGAAAATGATATATGGCTCTGATGGCTCGTTTTTGCAGAATAAATATAGACTGAATGTCTGCAACCCTTCCCCATAACAAAATGCCATAAGACATGAAAGTAACTAAAATAGACCAGTCTAGCGGTATCTACATCAGTAAATGGACGGATTTTTCTAATAGCTTATGCTATGGCTGAACTTAGCCGCCCCGCAGGAGATGTTAAATGAGACCTCCATTGTAGAATCAAGCGTAATCCCCAGGAAAACCGTTTTATCTACGAATTCAAGTTTCTCTTTATTCAATATTATATCACAATCACTACTTTTAACATTCGGTAAAGCAAATCTTATGCATTTAGTCTTTTTTTCGTTGAAAACAAAATCGTTTGCTGTGAACCAATTATAGACCTGAAGTGGGGGCATTATTCACGTCATCTAGGTTTGGGTCCGACTATTTACCTTAAAAATTAGGGAAGTGTCTTTAGTAAATAACACTATATTTTGAGGTTGGTTTTTCAATAAATAGGGTAGATCATTTATGTATAGAAGGAGGAAAGGACCCAATATTGAGCCTTGCGGGACCCCCATTTTTACTTTTAAACCCTGTGAATTGACACCATTTATTTAAACATGCTGTTGTCTATCACTCAAATAAGATTTTACCAGGTCGGTCTCCTAGACTCCCAAATTGAGTGCGCGAACAGCGAGTGCGTGTTTGCTGATGCGAGTCCACCATTTCTATGTCTTCGCGCACGTTAACACCGGTTATCCGTTTATCCGGTGTTAATTCGGTGCTGAACACTATATATCTATTTCGCCATGGCTTTGCACGAGGGAACCGAGATACCGAAAGTCGGAGCAAGTGCCAAGAAATGCGCCATCTAGGCCTATGATACGAATCCAGGACTAGAGAAAACGCAGAACATGTATTCGGTTTTAGTCCTGCTGATTTTCAAGCCAATACATTCTCCAGCTTCTGTTGCCATTACTCCAATCTGCTCTGGATCTGAGATCCATCAGGTCCGACAAGAACAATATCGTCGGCAAAGAACATGCACCAGAGTGCCTTCCTGTATGTTCGACGTCAAAGCGTCCATAATCAACAGGAAGAGGTGAGGACTCAAAGCCGACCCTTGATGCAAGCCTACAGCCACACTGAATTCGTCGGTGTTGTCAGCAGGTGACCGGATGTAGGTACAAGGTTGACTTTACATAGCACGAATGAACTGTACATTTCTCTTTCTCACAAAATACAAATAAGAAACATTAAATATTCATGAAATTATACATGAAATTATACATGATTTTTGTTCCCAAATTACCACCACTTCCCTAAAATCTAACAAAATTTTAAAGGTCAAAACTTAGGTTAAGTTCGTGAATGGGCGGAATTCGTTTATGGGGGCGGCAGGAGGGCGGTTTTTCGAAAATCAGTTATTTGGCCATAACTTTTTTTTAACATTTTTATCATTTCGAGTAAAAGTACGAACAATTTTAATATTTAAACTTTTTATGCAACCCCTCACTTGGGGAGGGGGTTGAAATTTCCAAAATTTTTGGAAAAAAAATTATGTCTCCGAAATGGTAAACATTTTTATCGTGGCAAAAATATTTTTTTTAAAAGCAATTTGTTTATTCTACAATTTTTACTTTTTAAGTTTAGCGATAAAACTTTAAATAGTTTTCGAAATAAAAAATGATAACTGAAAGATTGAGGGCGTTTCCATGCTAAACTCTTATGGGAGGATTTTTTTTTTTTGATTCAATGGTTTGATAAAAATAAGGGTGAAACCTTCTCCTACCTCCTCCTGCGGCTTGCCGAAGGGTTTTTTTAACATTTGTATAAGGAGTCGTTCTTTAACTACGTGAGGTTTGAAAGAATTCGTGATTGAATTTTCTTTCAAACCTAGGAGGGGGTAATGTGACATCACGTGTATTTGCGATTTTTTGTCCAAAAAAGCCGAGCAAGCGAATTAAAAAAGCGGCCTAGAAAACCTCACGTGATTAAAGGAAGGCCCCTAGACCAATCGTCGCATTTTATTTTGGGGTAGGAATTCTTAAACGCTACGATTTACTTAATTAGGTACTTAGAACATTGATTGCGCAAATAGGTATCTACACGCGAAGATCAGACAGCAAGACCGACAGAATTACTTTCGCATTTATCATATTATTATGAATAACGGGAACTCGTCTGACGGAGCCCAAACTGAGCTCACTCCAGGGAGTACAATGTATTTGTAGTACCTAGCCGGGATAGTGTCGAACCCATCATATCATTGCACCTACATACATTGCAAGCACCACTGAAGCTGAACATGTTTGTCAAGTAATAGATCAGTACTCAGACTCACTTAATTCTCAACCAATGAACAGTTTGGTAGATACGAGCTAATTGTACAACGGCTGGCCTGCATGTAACTAGTGCTGGTGTATAGTCATAGGTATATTCTATGCACAACGTTATCATGAAATCGCAATTCTTTGTTTAGATCTAGCCTAGGTTCATGACGTACGCGCTCAGTTGAGCGTGCGTGCAGTGCGTGCGGCTTGCTGCCGTGATCCGCGGGCGCAGGGTCGCAGTCGCCTTGCGCTCTGGCGGACTTCCTACCTTTCGATTCTCGCCGTTTCTTATCGCTTAATGTTCGCACACCATGTTTAATATGGCGTGCACCAGTTGCTGTAGACGAAGTCCTCACGGTACGGAGAGTCCTGACCGGAGTCTGGCGAGATACGCGGGAGTCGGAGAAGTTTATCTTGCAGCGATTAGATAAAGCGGTGCGCGCTGAGCGGTGCGGGCGTGCGGCGCTGCGGCGGCAGTAGAGTCGCAAGCGGCTCGCGCGCTGCCCGCCGCCGCCGCCGCGGGCGCGGATTCAAGCCGCTTCCTTGTTATTGTTAGCGAGTGTTGACCGCGCCGGCGCCGCTGACCCGCTTTCTGGCGCACCTGCGCGCCCGCACCGCGCCGCCTCGCCGCCGCGCGCTTCCTCCCTGTACCTTCATTCTTATGAATCTGCGTTTCCGAACACTTATAAACGATGTTGTGTTTCAATACATGCCTTCGTGGTTGAATCGGATTCATAACGGTAATTTATCGTCGTACAATAAGTAGTACTGTTCAAATGTTAGGATCGTCCGAGTCCTAGCCGCATCATCGCAATAAATAGTAAAGTAGTGCTGAAGCGCACAGTGCTGTCACTTCCGGCGCTGCGCGGTGCGCGGTGCTGCGCGCGCCCGCGTGCGCTGCTTCCGGTACTAACTGATAACGCGGCGTACACGCACATTTTTTCAACCGTGTCATATATACTTACTACGTTTACTAATATGTAGTTGCGGCTGAGCAGAATGTACGAACGTGAACCTATAACAATTTTCAGGAAGCTTACCTTACATACGTACTTAATCAACCCCAAAAAACAGTATCTACAGTACAGATATACATATTATATACTTATTGAAATTGTCGACCGAATAAAGTTTTCCTCGTCGTCATAGTGATCACAGTGTAAACGTCGACTGCTCCTCGTTGTGCTTCTCTATCTCTTCTCTTCCTCACGAGGAAGTTGAATGAGAAGCAGTGGACGAGCGGACGTTTAGACCTGCTCTCTGATCATTGATGCAGTGCGTAGCGTTAACATTCAGAGAGTGTACACGATGCCGGTATATTATGTTCATCACATAGGTTTGCATACAAAGAGCATTCTCTTTCAGTGCTACAGTGGTGCAATAATAAGTAATCACAGGAGCAAGCAGCCATTAGGTATAGCTGTCTCAGGATATGCAGTGCATAAGAGACAGCTGCAGTAGCAGTGGCCACCACTTCGTCTGATAGGAAAGGTTTACCTAAATTATAAACATTTGGGAACTAGTTCGCCGGCGGCTACATTTGATCTCATGCGGTGATGACCCGCGAGTCGTAACCGCTCCGTGCTCGGCGCTACTCCGCGGTGCCGACTGCCGATGGTGTCCCTGAGCTGCACTGCATAAGCTTCCGTGCGTGAAGACCAGGGACTCGAGCCTTTCCGCCTTGTCCAAAGACAGAGCCGAAAACAGAGCCCTCGATTCTGCCCTCGATTGTATTGTTTGTTCTATTCAAAGTTGTGGAAGGTTCTTAATACAAACTCACTTCGTTACTCAGAAATGTTAATCTGAAGAGCCATTTGGTTAGTTGATAGCACAGGATGGAAGTAGTTTTAAATTATAGACGTAAACAAAAAATGTTACAGGCAGTTTGGTTCCTACAGGTAGGTTGATTCTTCAAGTTCAGGAGAGTCTACCTGGTGGAACCTGGTCTGGGACAAAGTGTGGGCTTTACGGCAGAACAACGAGCAAGTAAACTTAGGAAACCTACCTACAACAACAAGTGAGTTACCGATATCGTGTGTTGAAATGACGTAAACAGCTGCTGTGTTTATCGAGCTGAATTTTAAAACTTATAATAATAATCTGTACAAAATTTATCGGTGTGATGATATCAGTTTGTGAGTTGTGTCTGTCAATGTAAATATCGTTGTGAAGGGGGGAGAGCGCGGGGGCGCGGGGCGCGGTCTGCGATAAGCGGCGCCCTCGACGACCCCGGGCCCGGAGCTCCCCAGCTCCCCGCTCACAGCGGGCGCACAGACGGGGGCGGAGGCGGCAGCGGGCGGTGGCGTGGCGCGTGTTCCTAAGGCCGCTTGCAGCGCGTACTGGTGCGTGTGGACGTGCCGACGGCCGGGGAGCGCTCGACTCGGCACACGTTTCCGCTTCGTTACGTGCTGTTCATCTCGATTGATCGATATGTAGAATAATTGCGACACTTCGCTGTTGTTGCTAGTCGTTGTAATTATGCATGTTCGCATACACATGAGTCCTTGTACACACACATAACAGCCTGACCTCTTGATTGAACCCGAGACCTTCATTCCGTCTCCAGTCGTGTCTGCGAGGCTGTCAAAGAGACTTACTTATCGACTGCCATTAACTGTAATGGTTACGGCACCACTCTACTATGAGTTTTATTCGTGATCCTATTGGATGAATCAGAAGCAGTAGGTAGTGGGCGATGCCAAATGTAGTTACTGCAATTGTCTAGGTATTGTCTATACGCAGTATAAGACGTAATTGGCTCACCTAGATAAAGTTCGGTCAGCAACCGATTTATATGGCAACCACAACAGATTGACAAGAGCGTGCGACGTCATAAGCACACAGTTGTCAGTGAGAGTGGCTCCTAACCACACAGCAGATTGACTGACAGGAGCGTGTGACGTCATAGGCACACAGTTGTCAGTGAGAGTGGCTCCTAACAAACACAACAGACTGACTGACATGAGCTTGTGACGTCATGGGCACACAGTCGTCAGTGAGAGTGGCTGATCCTAACAAACACAGCAGACTGACTGTTATGAGCGTGTGACGTCATAGGTACGCAGTTGTCAGCAAAGGCGCGGCCAAACCGACCGGATCAGAGTCCGGATACCGGACTTTGACAGGTAATTTACTGAAATATCAGCCAAAGTTCGGTATATGCAGCCAGTCCTTAGTTCGGTCCAGGTAGTTTGACCGCACCTTGAGGAGAGGCGTCAACAGCATGCGCTGTCAGTGCCTGCAACGCAAATACGAAAATTTTCCAACGTACGTGCGCGCCTCTCCACTTGGTACGTACTTACCTAATAGCTGTGACATTTTCGACACGCTTTAATACGTGTGTAATGAATAGCCGAACGGTACCTATCGCAAGAAACGTTTCCGTTCATTTCCAGCTGCTAGTATTAATAGCAAATGAAGAACATATCCCGACCGACTTCGAGCGTTTTAGCTTAGGATCATCAAAAAAAATTGCCGCTGTGGAGTGCTGACTGCACTGTATGCTACTCTAATAACCGGTCTAGAACCGCATACTTATTTGATGAACGAGCTACAGTAGTAACTCAAGAAATCGATAGGTAATATTTACGCAGCCTAAGTATATCACTACCTACCTACCTCTTGTAAGTACATATTAACCTACTCCTTTTTTAGAGCTTGGTTAAAAATTCGTAAGTAACTTGACATGTAGCTGTATCAATAACTCAACTCATGTGTGTTGTGGTGGTTCAACTTATGTAAAGTAAAGTTACTAAAACCGTAAACGATGCTGATTACATTTCTAGGGGTGACGGCAAAGAGACGGCTGAGCTGCAAAAACAGACAGGATTCAAGAGCATCATCGCGAAGTGTCATAAATACTTATTGAAACACTATCTATAATTTATACAATTACGAGTACACTTCACTTGCCGTATTTTCGTTATCTCGATATAAACAATATGTGTCTCGGCAATATTTAACATCCCTCTGTTTACCTCTGGGGGCCTTAAAGCAATTTTTGGCCACCACAGGATAGTCCGGTTATGCAGCATCAACCTCCGAGATTAGTTGCGCTGCGAGTGGTCCCTTAAAAAAAAAAAAAAAAAACCTCTGCGTGCTCAAGGCGAAAGTTCTGCCGACTACCACCGTGTGTCATCTCAACTCCAATCGAGCACAGCCATGTACTCAACTTCCAGGAGGTTCAGTTCTCCGGAGGTGTACGAGTATGTACGATTATAAACTCGACCTGAAGGAAAACTATGTCTGTTGGTATTTGAATGCCAGTGAATTAAAGAAATTAGCCCAAGAAAAGCTGTTAGTCAGTTGGGACCCCAACTGACTAACAGGTTTTCTTGACACAAAGACTAATACAAAAAGTAAAGCTTGTGCACCAAATGGGACCATATTAATGAGATAGGAGATTGTAGTCGCCCAGCAAGCAGAGGGCGAACCTGTGACCACGGAGTCAGTTCAGAAGAGTTGACAAAGGTTTGGAAGACTATGCAGACAGAACTAAGCGTTGAGCGAGCGATGACGCGTGTCGTGCGGCGGCCATCATGACACGACGTCGTGGACACTGGAGTGTGTGACGGCTGTGCGTGGATCATAAAATTATTTTTACAGTCGCCTGTATGTTAGCAGCGGGTGAGAGGCGCGGGCGCGGAGCGCGGGGCGAGGGCTGCGCTGATAACGCTGAACCGCCGACCTCCGGCCTCTGCGCTTAAAAAGTATTAATATCACCATTTATTTAAACGTCCACCCCTCTCCGCCCGCCCCCGCGCCGCCACAGGTCTCAGTGCTCACAACGGACCACCGACTGGACTGCTCCTCGTACCTCTACAGAGGTATATCTACAACGAAAAGAGAAAATAGTGAACACTACTTTTGGAATCCCGTAGTCAACAAGGAACCCTTTAGGTTTCGCCATGTCCATCTGTCTGTCAAAGTGATAACTTGAGCAAAAGTAATTAACTTAAGATACGGTATTCATTCTGTAGTTTAGTAATTGCTTGAAGAGGAAAAGTTAGAATTCTTAGCTTTGCTTTCTTTGGCGGTTGTAACTTGTATGAATAGGTATAACATTTGCATAAGTAATTACTTAAACTCAAGTACCTGATTACTTTAACTTGACTATAGATACCAGGGTTAGTAGACAACTGTAATTTTGCATGTGTCTTTGTCTCTCCCATGGTGTGGGGTGTCGTCGGATGGGTCGTTCAATATTGCGGGTGAGTGAAAACCATACCATAGTGAACAACGGCTCGCGGCAGTAGTGCAACAGTACGGTATACATGTAATATCACAGCTCAGTGTAGGCTTTACAAGTCAACGAGTAATAGTTGACCAACTTATAAAATGTACTTGAATTACGTGTTCTCCAGGCTCCTATACGGAATGTCACGCACTTGACCGGTTTTATTGTTTGTACACTTTGTAACTATTGACAATAAAGTAGACGGGTGCACTCACTGTACAACGGTTCCTACTGTAACTTACAATGAATGTGCTTTTCATCTGTATGTGTCCTGCGTTCGATATCACCACTTTCGCTGGTGTGCCCCAGACCCCAAGGAGAACAGTTTAATTCAGCATTAACAGAAACGAAAGCTTACACAGCTGCATGGCCAAGGAACGCAGACTCGCATCCAGACGATGTTCTGTCAATATTGACCACACAGTTTACCTGAGAAGCTAGTAATATTATAAATACTTGTGATGTGGTGGCATAGTCTGCTGAAACTCTTGAAAAAGCTCTAGAAGATAACTGTATCAATGGGCAATTACACAGGGTGAACTTTTCAAGTCGGTGTGGATGGCCAAATCCGAAACTATGAGAAATAGCGAAATATTCTCAAGGGAGAGCTCGATTTGGATGAAAACTAAAACTGCATTGGATTTTTGGAAAATCACAACATACAACTTCAATAAACATTACCTACATCAATGTGGTCTCAAAGTAATAGCGACCGATAGGAAGATAATAATGCTTGTAGTTGATAATTATAGTAACAGATTAGGCAGGTGCCTCCATACTCGTGGAGTATGGGTATGGTGGCTAGTGACTGCCGCGGCCACAGAACACAATCAGATAGTAGGCAGCAGGCGCAGTGCCAGCTTACAGGGCGCATTCCCGTGCTGTTAGTCACGCACGGCGACGTCACCCGGCGCGGCCGGTGCGCTGCACACTCACTTGTCTAATATTTTTGGATCACCGGTACGCAGAGATTCTACTACGATTATGTCTTAGTGCCACGATAATATACGGCTCCGTAGCCCTAGGAGGGTTCCTGTAGATTCACCATGTGGTGGTTCGTTTGTCAGCGCCTGAGTATTCAGAGTCATTCAGGACAATATAACAAGATTTTCTTGTTTGGTTCACGTATTCGATGCCACAAGTAAGGTAATAATTATTATACGTTTAAAACTGGACTCAAAAGCCTACCAAGTAAGATGTATCGAAAAAAATAGAAATAGAATAATCTAGAACCCTAGCACAAGGCTGCAAATATTATCTAGCTTTTACACAGATCTTTAATTCGTTGTCCGCTCTGATAGGAAACGAAACAAGCACGGGCCCGCATGCTCTTGAGCGCTTGCTCCTTCTACGTTCTATCAATCACTGAAACAGTTCCGTTCAGTGATTCCTTAGACATTTTATTGTAGAAACAATGGCAGACTATATTTGTTTCTTAGTATGCCCAAATCGCAGCTGAGCCGTCGGGGTGTCCGTCGAGTGTTTTGTAAACGATCAATAAATACTTAATTAGTTAATAATTACAATGTTAGTTGGCTCCTGATGACTTCATTAGTGTCGAAAAACAAATATGTAACGGGAGCTCTGTCGTAAACTAGTTTATAATGACAATTACAACGGTATTCAGAACTAAGCACGGCCGCGAGCAAACAACATCAGCTAATGATTAGGCGGGCGAGGCGGAGTGGCTCGCAGCTGCTGGCCAGGCCGGGCCCAGGGCGCCTGCGGGGTGAGTCAGCGCCCTGGGAATGCGCCAGGCCGCCTGCCACACAATAGCCACAATGCCTGTACCACGAAGCCGTTTTCGAGTTCCGTTCCCTAGTTCCGAAACCCATGATCAGTGATCATCATAACAATATTTCTATAGGACCAACTTGGGAGTATACTCCTTCAAACAAAAATAAATCAAAATTGGTTCAGGCGTCTTCGAGTAATCAGAGAAAATAAAATTAAAAAGATTCCGACAAATGAGGACCTCTCCTGCTTTTATGAAGTCGGTTAAAACGTGACTTTTAAAACAAAGTAAGAAGTTGTCACCACCTTGATTTTTATTAAAATTAATTAAAAATAATTTGGACAGTTCCTGTTTACATGTTCGTTGTTCGACATTTTCATGATCGTGCATGTTACAGCTCAAATACAGTCCGTCTACTATGTAATTAGTAAATCACTATTACTAAGTAATTAGAAAATTAGCTGTAGATAGTGTTAACCACAACCGTGTTGTGTGCGCGGGCGCGGCCGTCGCTTCGTCTGGAGTAGGAATTTTCGTCCTGCCGACTGCCGAGCTACTCAGTACAGTACAACATCCGGGGCTGCAGGACTGTTCGAAAGAGATACCGCGGCCCTGGAACACAAAGGGCGATGATGGAACATGGATGGGTTTTAGTCAGTAAAAGTCTGACACTCCCTCCTGCTCAGCCCAGAGCAGGAGTTAATTGATGATTTCCCATTCGAAAAAAAAAAAACGAGTCACAACATAACATAACATCACGCTTGTAATGCCCGAAGGGTTAGGCAGAAGTGTACCTAACAGTACAGACACATTTAGCCAGTTGTGTTAAGTCCTATGTAATGCGGGGCGAACCTATTGAAAATGAATGTGTGACTATAATAATATGATAATAATGATGATGTTTAAGATTATCTCCATTTATTTGGCAGTTCCGCAAATGAGGCGCGGTATGTAGGTATGCTACCTTCGGTCCGACGCGGACGGTCCTCCGCGCTCGCAGCACAATGAGACGGCGGCGGTTCTCACGCTCTTCCGCGAACAACTCATTAGCGTTCCGGAGACAGCTCTGCCTACTTCCAGGGATAGGTATTACTCGTACTCGGCTCGGACCCGTGAAGGGTTCAGGCAGGAGCATTGGTAGTGGTTATGTGAGGGTGCAATCACCAAGCTATCTACATCTAAAATTACTGTCACACGACCCCCGTTCTATTCAATGCATCCATCAGCGCAATGTTTTGAGTGCGTTACATTGAGTCCTACCGTAAAACGTGATTTTTCGCAATATTTTTTTCGCAAAGTTACTTAGTTTGATGTATAGAATGCTTGGTTGACAGCTTCTCGACGGGTCTTGTCCTCCAATCATGGGCCTATCAGCCCAATGTGTTAACAAAACGCTGAGCTACTAAGCTGGAATCACCCACCTACCTACATACCTATCTACGCAGTAACTTTAACTTTCGTATTAATTTAATTTCTTGGGAAACTAATATAAAGCCTTTAGCTCCGTTCCATTTCAATTCCTTTGTTTGCCGTACCTAAGTCATTAGCATTTCTTCCCAGAACTTGATTCATAGCAGCGACACTATCCGATAGTGCAAAAATACTTAGGTAACTCGTTTTTTTTATCATTTAGGAATTTGATATAGGTACCTGCCTCAACAAATGGCTTTTCCAATAATCTAAAGATTAGTTGGTATAGTGCATAAGTTTTCACCAAAATGTGGCAACTAGTTTTACTACTAATGGAGGTTGGATGGGCAATCGCTCCATATTGAGCTGGTTGCACCGGTTTATACTGGAAGACGCATATTAAGATGAAGGGATTCAGTGAGAGTTATTGTGGTCGCTGGATATTCGGTTAATTTGTACGGTTCCGTGCCTAAGGAGTACAACCTGTCACCGGGCTGTATCTCATGAACCGTGATAGCTAGACAGTTGACATTTTCACAGATGATGTATTTCTATTGCCGCTATAACAACAAATACTATAAACAGAATAAAATAAATACTTAAGGCAGCTCCCATACAACAAACGTGTTTGTTTTTCATAATGGTTCGGAACCCTTCGTGCGCGAGTCCGACTCGCGCTTGGCGGATTTTATTTTCTATTGTTTGTAAGTGTAACTAATCAACCATCTAAATGTCTCCCTCTGTCTTAAAGTTTTGAGACACAGAATAGATAACAATAGGATAACTGAGTTACACAGACAGGCTCTTGACATCTCTGACGGATTGGGACAGCATCTAGATTTAAGTAGCACAAACATGAAAATAAATAACTCATCATTTGAAGTATATGTACTCGAAGTACTATGCAGCTGAACACGGGGTCGATGCCCACATGTAGTAACCATACTTTTAGGGATAGGTACCTAATTGTCAGGAACCTATGCAGCTGCATCTGGTCAGCCTGGAGGCGACCCCTACATAATTGTCAGGAACCTATGCAGCTGCATCTGGTCAGCCTGGAGGCGACCCCTACATAATTGTCAGGAACCTATGCAGCTGCATCTGGTCAGCCTGGAGGCGACCCCTACATAATTGTCGAGAGCCTAAGCAGATGATGTTAAAGTCATAATGAAGTATGTTTAGGTAGATGTGCAGAGTGCCACGTGCGGCGTGAGGCGTGCGGCTGTTCAGTCGTGGCTAGCACGACACCCGCGCGCCTCACCCGGCTGTTGTCGCAGCAGGTCTTATCTCACAACAACACAATAGTGTCCGCACAACAAGCGACGCTGTAAATCAGGCTTGTTACGACTTGTTTATTTATTTATGTTGCTACGGCGCGCGGCGGGGCGCCAACCGACGCCCCGGCTGACACCCCGGCCGCCGGACAGATCTGTCATTCACAACCATTTTTTATAGTTTTCATGTGTTACGCGGATACTTGGAATGGTGAAAAACTGGCAACTAAGCGATTTACAGCACTTTTACCGCTAATACGATAAAATTTATAGATTCCCGGGAGACGATAACGTCTGTCGTGATTTGTAGCCGCGCACATGTGTCAGATGGACATCTTTATGAATGTAACGCGAAACACTAACACTCAATCTTAATCTACTCGTAAAAACTACGAGCGACGCGTCGACACCTCGACGGCGCGGCTGGTCAACCGATACGCTTGTTTACGACTCGGTCGAGAGATTAGGACAACTAACTGAGAGCATACGTAAACAGTGTCTTAGAGCTGGAGGGCCCTGCAGCGTGTGGCGAGGTGACCGTGCGAGCGCGCCGGTGCGCCGGTGCGCCGGTGCGCGCCGGTAGCGTAGGTCGGGAGATGTTGTGCGGATAAGACGCGGAGGCGGCGGCGCGCACGTGCTGATAGCGGCTTATCTCCGGCTGATAGCGCCCGCGCCCACGCTGCCGCTCAGCTGATCGCGTACACACCGCGCTCCTCGTGCTCGCGATGCCTGCGCCTGCAGCACCAGCGCTGCATGTGCCGCACCCCGCAAGCCGCGCTTTACCCATCTTCATTTATCATCATCATTATCGTGAATTAATGATACATTTGATTATTTATCATTCGCTAAAATAAAATAACCCTTAGATATCCCAAAAATTATATCATTTGCTAATATTACTTCCAGCTTCCAGCTACTTAGTCTACTTCAGCCAGGGTAGCCGGCAAAAACCAATTACTTGCCACAATTATCTGTTTATTTTCTGTGCCAACCAAATAATGAGGTTGTTTTTTTATTTATTTAGGTATAATAAATAAATAAAAAACAGTTTCTGCATTATGGAGCCGCGATCTGACACATCTTGTGGTTGTATACGGACACAAGTAAATAAACAAAGATTACTCGATCAGGCTTCATGGATCAAGTAGAGGGGCTCCCTCAATAGGAGCGAACTCTGGGGAGTGTTCGCTCTATCCCAAAAATAGTGAAAAGAATATAAAGGGGCGGCGCATTTGGATGTGGGGGCGCGTGGCGGGGGTGATGCGCGCGCGCAGCCCGGCGGCCGCCACCGCGTCAGTCAGCGCCCGACCAGCGACGCGTGCACACGCTACACGCTACGACGCGCTCCGTACGGTTGAACAGTGAATGAGTGAACTATACCAGCATGCTGCACGACACATGGCCCAATGCGTGGCATAAGACAGAATCTTTCGAGTTGGACGCGCTGTTCGCAGAGGTCAACAACAATTGTCTGAAAGGTGAGCGTTCAGTGCAGTGGCCAGAGGGACGTAGGACCGCGATGCGAATCGAGTAAACATTTATGTTATGTTCCTCTCTTTTACCACATTTCATTTACCTAATGTATAAGGACCTAAATGGGCGTTACGAAACGTGAATGTGTACCGTTGCGATACTTGCCTGCCTTCCTAACTAAATCCCCTGTCCCATCAAAGCTACTCAATTTATTATAATATTATTCTTCATGGGACAGCACGTTTGACGTTTGTACACTTATGTATATAGTCTAGGAGACATTAGGTTTACATGAATGAGAGTTATTAGTCGATGTATCTAACACTAACAAATGCACATTACACAGACTGTTTCATCGTGCATGGTTGCAGTTTGTTTTTGTAGATAAATGTTAATGATGTTGATGCTATTAACAAACCATTAAATGTAAGTGGGTACCTACTTGCATTCGTTTCAACATTGTTTTAAGTGCTTAATTAGGTACCTACAGGTCATGGTACCTATTAGTAAATAAACGTACCGTTTGACCCATTGTCAATGTGGATGTAGTTAATAACTGCATTTTTCATAGGTAATGTAAAATCATCACACTGATGGGTAAGTATCAGAAGTAGTGCGGGCTACACACTGTAATGTTGTATAATGCGCAAGTACGGTGTTTATTGTTATGTAGTAGTGTGGCAGTGGGTGCCGCGGGGCGGACGAGCGGCGTTCGGTGGCTCGCTCCGCTGTCTATCTATTCGGATGATCACAAATAAAGCGGTGGCGTCGCGAGCGCCAATCGGATTGCCGCGCGGCGCCTGTGTGTGCCGGTGTGGAGTAACGGTGTGTGCGTGTGCGCAGAGGGCGAGGCGGAGTGCGGCGCGGAGGGCAGCGGCGGCGACGCGGAGAGCCCGCCCCGCCTGCCGCCGTTCGGCTACGCCCACCCCGCGTTGTCGCCGTCCCACTCGCGCAGCTACCAGGAGCTGAGGCCGGCGGCGGCACACGCACGCGACATGCAGGCCTACGCGCACCTCGAGGAGGTGTTCAAGCCAGGCACGCCGGGCACGCCAGCCGGCTCCACGGACGGCGTGTACCTACGCCGCAGCAGCCCCGACCTCAGCCCGTCGCCGGAGCGCCGCGATGACTTCCGTCACTACGAGGGATACGCGCCTGCGTCTGCGCCGCCGCCCTACTCGCACGACCACCACCATCACGTCGACGGGTGAGTACACACTTTCCTATATCTGCTTTCAGTTGTTCTTCCTGGCACAGCTGAACTGTGTTCTTCTCTTCTTACGTTTCTAATTCGTAACCGCGGAATATTTGACAAGACAGTACAGACCTATGAGACACAGCTAGTGCTTACCTACCGTTGTCGTGTCGAGTGGAGCGCGATGTGCGCGGGCGCAGGCTGGTGACGCCGCGACCGCAGCTAATGGCGCTTCACATTACTTGACGTAATTTTGTCAATCGTCGCTCGCTTGCATTCTATTTTAGTCCAATTGTTACAAAGTGCAAGGCACAGGTCGTAGTCTAAGCTTTAGCTGTTGGGTGATCGACATGTTCCTCGTCAGAACCAATTATTGATTTAAATATTTTTGAACAACTTACAGTTTCGTAAAGCTTGTAAGAACTTTTCTAAAAAAATACAACTCAACTTCAGAAATATATTTTCAGTAACTCAAATATATATAAAACTGGGTGTCAGTGGCAAGGGTTCTTACAACTCAATTCCTACCTATTCCTTCCTATAGAATACTGACTGTGCCATTTTTCTAAGGGGGATTCCCTTAGAAAAATGGCACTGTGCCATTTTTCTAAGGGAATCCCCCTTAGAAAAATGGCACAGTCAGTATTCTATAGACAAATAATTTACTCACATTAAAGATAAGTACTCCGGCTTACCTCTTACAAAAATTTACCCTTCGCTACTGCTGGGTGTTACCATAGTTCAGGGCAGGGCTAAGGCTTTGCTTTCTACTAGCCTGTCGCACAGTCGTCCACATAAGAGTCCAGTCCTCCTGTCCGTCTCCTGACTCCTGGCTGCTGTTCGAGGTCATGCGTGCTAGTTAGTCGAGAGCATTCGTCCGGCCTGATGCGCACGAATTCCCTATGCTGCTCAATTCCATTGGTTATTGGCGGCTGTGTGGCCTACTTTGGTCATTTGTGTTTTCAGTAGAGTCGATACAGTAATCTAACCTCTACACTAATATTATAAAGAGGAAAGATTTGTATTTTTGTGTGTGCGTATCTATTAGAAAGCTACATTCAGCCTGCGTGACATAGGCACCCGTGCGAAACCGGGACGGGCCGCTAGTTCCTCGTAAAATATTACACCGACGTAAAGGCGGCGAGTGTAGTATCACAGTCATGTGATTTCTGTAAAGTAGGACAGATTATACCGCCTGCCCCGACATTCTCAATGTACTCAGTGCGTCTGGCAGTCTTGCCTGGTCTTTTCACTTTACGCTTGCCAAGTTCGTCCAAGTCTGACCTTGAGGCTGGCTTAAGCCACTAGGTCGACAGTTCATCGCCTTAGGCCAGCTTTAAGAAAAGGAAGATGTTGTCGACGAAGCCAATACATGTTAACTTTTTTTGTTACGGCAATAATATACTCTTCAGTTGATACTTAATTGTTATGGAGCCGAAAGTTATGGGACACCTAAGGGGGTGTAGGTACTCTTTGTTTCACTGAAAGTCTGAGTCAGTGTATTCTCTTTTTGAATCCCGACACGATTGTCGGGATTCAAAAAGAGAATACACAATAGGCTTACAAGTATACCACCAAATCGATTATATTATGCTAAAGTTGAATATTAAAATTACTTATTTATTTATCTAAAAGTTCCGTCTCAAAAACAACAAGAGTTCTCTTTTCAATAAATGAATGTAGTCTTTCAATATCTAATAATTTTATTTGAAGCTTAGGCAACAAGATAATTTTCATATAAACTGTATACCTGTGTACCATTCATGGTTTACAACAATTGGCTTTGCTTACAAATCGTGAATGTTACATTATATTCGTAATCTTTGCAAGCAGTGCGGTCTTCGATGTCATGTCTCTGCTACCACCGGTGGACACTTCCTAAGCTGAAGGTGCTGCTAGGTAGCTAGGTCAATAAAATAAACTACTGATGAGTTATTGATTTGAAAGAAGTAGTTGTGTGGTATCAGTGTCGGCTGCTGTTGGCGGCGATGAGGCAAGACTCGCGTGTTGTGCACATCGGCACGTCCGCGGCACGTGCGGCCGCTCCGCAGCATTCCGACGTGCTGCGGCTGCACGCTGCTGGCCGCGCCGAGCACGTGCCGAACATATAGCTCAGCCGTGATAGCTCCACTCTAACCTTCACAGGCTACTCCGTGAGCCCTGTTCCAGTGTGTGTACGCCATTACCATTTATGGTGGTTTTACATGGGCAAAGCCGAGGGGAAAAGTTCTACTAGGAACTATACAAATCATCATCATATACTATAGACTAATATCACTCCTAAACCGCGGAAAGTATCGTTTTATGTTTGGCTGATACGTAGTTTGGAACCTAGAGAAGGTCTGTTTCCATTTTGGATATTTTTTAACAAAATATGATGAAATAATAAATTTACGAAGTCGCGGGCATCAGGTTGTTATTTATAACGATATTTACTTATTGCATAGTTCCGGCAATCAGCACGTTACGTCGTCGGTCCCGGCTGTCATTTGTAGGCAGTCGTTACAGGTAGTATCCATGTGCATCTGATTAGCGTGCAAGCTTCAGTATATACTATATGTATGTACTGCAGTCATACATAACTAAAGTCAAAACACTTTGTTCCTAAGAATTTTGCTTCAGCATTGATTATTTGTAGTCCGGAATAATTTTGAACTATCATAGTACGGGTAGAGGACAGCTAGAACTGTCCGCGACGGCCACCGCGGCCGGCAGCCGGCAGCTGGCCACGTGCGAAGCACAGCGACGCCGTTGTTACAACATTCCCTTGTTGCACGTGTGCTTCCTACTCGACTCCTCACTCCTCGCCGAGTCTCTGTACGGGGCCGGGAGCCGCGGGCGGTGCGGTGGCAGGCGGGGGGGAGGGGCACGTCGCTCGTCCCTCGGCGATAAGGCGGCGGTCGCGGAGCTGCGGTCGCGCTAACTGTTGTTAATTTATTTATAACTGTTCAGTTTGCTACAATAACGACGCGATGCCTGCGCGTGTTGCTTCTTTGTGTATGTTCACATTACTGATGATACTTGTTAGCTCAGTACATGCTAAGTCACTGACACGAATGCAGCAATGCTTGTTCGGAACACTTTACATATTAATAAATGGTTTATTCATAAAAGCTGATCAAAATATGGTTAACATACATTTTCAATGTATAAACGTCCCTCAACATAATATAATTATTTACCTTTAAGCAGCGTTTATGAATCAACCCCTAATAATTTGTGCCACTGTGAACTTTATTAACATAATGCTGATGATCAGTGATAACGATCTTTAAAAACTAAAATCGTATGTCAAAAAGGTACTTGAGATAGTAGATGATTAGGGATAGGTACGACTGGATTGCGTAGCGGTAGCGTAGCAAGCAACCGCGATGGGTAGCGATCACGCTACGATTGCGTTGCGTAGCAGCTGCGCTACGATTGGATTGCGTAGCGGCTGCACTACAACACCGGTGCGTAGCTGGAGCGCTACGTTTACATTGCGTAGCGATTGCGCTACGATCGGATTGCGTAGCGGCAGCGCTACGAAAAATGGTGAAAGTTCATCCAAATTTTCATCCCCTTTGAATTTTCAATCTTCCTTTCTTCCTATAAAAGGAACAGCCCATCGGTTTGGGCTGTGTTGTCAGTCAGCGAATTAATGAATTTACGATATACGGGATGTAAGGTACCGACGCGAAAACAGTGACCACGTATTCAGTACACCATTCTGAGCCCCCCCCCCCACAGAAATATTTCATCGGTTATTAAAAAAAAACAGCAGTTTCCTACAAAAGTGCAATACCTTCACGGCCAAAATGTTTGGAACCGCTGTTTATTTTTAATAACCGTTTAATCGTGCGTTGGAGTCCCTTCCTCGGTAGTCAGTGACTCGGTGTGTATTTGTATAGGTACAGTAATTGGTTGTACTAACGTGATAAGACCTATTAATCTTCTTCTAATGTTATTATGCCAGCGTTTGCCCGCGACCTTCGTCCTCGTGAAATTATAATAAAAAAGATATATTATTGAATTGGATTTAGTTAATAATTTCAAGGATTTTAATTGTTTTTGACGGAACCCTAATTCTTTTTCTAAAATAAAAGTAAAAGTCCCGTCACAATCGGTTCACCCGTTGTGGAGATAAGCACGAACAGAAATGCTTTTTTGGTATAAGTGCCGTTTATGTATATTTTCATAATTATGCATTCAGTAAAAAGCTCTTATTTTGAAATTACAAACACACACTTCAATTTTATTTATTTGTAAAGATGTATAGAAAAACAAATGCAATTTTGTGAATGTGTATTTTTGGTTCCAGCTTGAAAGATAGGACAGTTTTGGACTAGATAGGGGGCGCCGTGCGAAGCCGGGGCGGGTCGCTAGTCTCTCGTAATAACTCCGAGACTGCGCTGAGTCGCATCATCCATGTTCAATGTTGCTCCTGCTGGGGCACAGACCCCGTCTCTATGAGAGGCAACCAACACTTTCCAGTGCGGTCCACAACGCTTGCCCAGTGCGGGTTGGTTACCGGTTTCCGTTTAAGAGCCGTGGTGTGTAAATAAATGCCACGTAGTAACGCGGCTGGCTAGGTTCGAACTCACGACCTGCCACTCGAGGCCTCACTAGTTTTTCGATCTCGCACACGTGTCATACGCTTATTCGTCCGCATCGCATGTCAACGGGAATAGTGCCCAAAAGGCTGGCAGCATTGCCACGTTGGATGGAAATTCTGATTCTTTGGCCAAAATATAGGCCAGTCGTGTACCGCCCCAGCAGCACCCGCTACCCGCTACACTCGGGAGATGGGATGGCAGGTAGGTAGGATACTTCAGTTTGCTTAACCCTTCCAGAATAAATATCCTACTTTAGTAGTTATTACATACTAGCTTATGCTCGCGGCTTCGCCCGCGTCGTTATCGATAATAGACCCACAGTATCATAATACCGGGATAAAAAGTATCCTACGTGTTGATCCAGGTTATAAACTATCTGTGTGCCTAATTTCATCCAGATCCGTTGCGTAGTTTTCGCGTGAAAGAGAAACTTCGCGTTTATAATATTAGTAGGATATACATAGTAGGGTTATCGTCGCATACATAAATCATTAATCCTCAGTCGCCGTATTATGAAGTAGTAATGCTATCATGATTCCATTGCGAACAAGGGATGGTGCTATCGGTCATGTGTCGCTGCGTCTCTCTCTCGCACTGAAAAAATGATGGCTTATAGTTTATAATTGAGGTTCTGGCCGCTCTGCTTGTTGTTTTCGTATTCAGTTGTTATTGAGTCGCGTTATCTCCGCTGCGTTAATTGGCCGAATTCTAGCCAACTTCAACTTAGCTACTAACGAGTAGGTACTTACATACTCGTATGTACACTGTACGCTCTCTACTGGGTACACATACAATTAAAGCAAGCTGTATCTTTTGTTTGACGCTTCGAAACCACAACCAAGTGATTTATTTTAAGACTGTTTCTGTCCGGTTATTTGTTTCTGTCCGGTTAATCAACCAGCAATTACTATTTAATAATAGTCCTCCTGACCAGTATCCTGACAGCCAATGTCATCTAAGATCGGTGCGGCAGATATTATGTGCACTCTCTCTACCCTCACTCTCCTAGTCCGATGGGATGGGAGATCAGGCGCAGGAGAAACGAGCGCACCAACATAAACACTCCAGGCTGCTAATGAGGAGTTCCTAGTGTAGAAACCAAATAACACGTTGCCCTCTATGTACTTCGTTGTCTACCGTAGCAATATACTGGATGTACAGGAAATTGTGTTCTCCCCGTCATTGCGAAATTTTTTTGCACTTGAACCTAGGAACCTTCTACTTACGGAGCTATTGGGGGTCAAAGTTCCGAAATTATCACAAGTTTTTTTTTAAATAATACTATATTTTAAGGTAATAACTTTACTTTAACTACCTCCATGACCCGTTTACTATTCAAAGCATCCATCAGCACATGTGTTGAGTGTGCTAAGTACATTCAGTTTTCCCGTAAAACATAATTCTTCACCCTAAAAAAAGGCGTTTCCCAGCCATAATTTTAGGTTAGGGTTACTTATGTAGTTCGATGTAGGTAATCGTAGATCTACAGAATGCTTGGTTGACGGCTTCGTGAAGGGTTCCTGTTCCTGTTCAATTGACTAAAAACTAGTGTTCTCTACTCTGTATGAGCATGGAGAGTTCACTCATAAATTCACTCATCATCTCTTAGCTGCCACGGTTTATTTTAACTACTTTGTTTTTAAACTGTTGATAGTTATAATCTTTTACTCTGGACGCTCTTAATGTGCACGTCTTTCTACATCGTTCTCACATATATGTATAATCTCAACATGAATGATGTAACCAAGATCTTGTAACAATATTTTGATTGAAAAGAGTGTCCATGGAGTTTCTTGCCCATTCTTCTCCATAGAGATCTACGCTTTGGAATGGGCAACTACAGTACTTTCACAAGTTATTATGCCTTGTGTCTGTGACTGTAGCTTCGCCTTTGTTTTTCTGACTTACAAAAGTGCCTGCTAAGGTCTAATTGAAATAAATGCTTTGAGTTTGAGTTTGAAATAGTTGCACATATTGTGTTGTTTGTTGTCTCAAGTTGCTACAAGAGCAGCTCTCGATTTCAAGGCAGTCTACTGCGTGTCCCAGAAAGGTATGCACATATTCGAAGGATGTGATTCGGATTGGGACCGTCACGCGTCGCGTCAAGCTGGACAACTTCCTCCACGGCAATAAATTGTCTGGTGTTCCATAGTTTTACATCGAGTAGATGTTGATGTCTTGTATGAGACAACTGATTATTTTCCGCTTGTGTAAATGTGCATGTCTGAACCGCTGCCGCTGGCTCCAGATCTTGAAGCATATTGCGATGTGGAGGGAAGGAGGGGTTAAGTAAATACCATGTCGTGTACTTGTCCATGAGTCAACTGGAGACTGAAGACCCCAGACTCCCTTTATTAGTGTAATATATACCTAGTCCGCGCGTGACATATATCATAATATAACTATGGACATAGCTTATCTACCTTAACTTAAACTAAGATCTAAACGTGACGTACGTGACACACCACATCACCCTTCCTAAAGTAAAAAAAAAACTTAGTTACATTGTTTTTTTTTTCCTCATCTCTTTACATTTTTAAACTTACATCCTAAGTCTTACAGTATAACTTTGTCCTATTTTTATGTATTACATCTATCTTATTTTTATATTTAACTATTACATTTGGTGACTCGTCCTTTACAACTACAAATGGTCCATTATAAATACACTCCAACTTATTGCCTACTTCGTTTTTTATCAAAATCAAGTCACCTTCCTTATAAGTTATAGAATTAAGATTCTTATCATAACAATGTTTCCTTGATAACTTACTTGATACCAAATTTTCTTTTGCATCATTTTGAGCCCTTTGTAACCTGTATTCCTTGATCCTGGCAGGGTCGCCATGCGATGTGGAGGGAAGGAGGGGTTAAGTAAATACCATGTCGTGTACTTGTCCATGAGTCAACTGGAGACTGAAGACCCCAGACTCCCTTTATTAGTGTAATATATACCTAGTCCGCGCGTGACATATATCATAATATAACTATGGACATAGCTTATCTACCTTAACTTAAACTAAGATCTAAACGTGACGTACGTGACACACCACAATATAACAATTATGTTTCTGATCAATAAATGATGTATTGATTGTTTGGATTGATAGCATTTACTTATAATGGGTAAACTCGCAGGTGCAGGTAGTATAAGTAACAACAAGCAGTCACATCAATATGAACTGTTGCCAACTGCCGTAGATAACCGGGTAATTGGTACCTAGGACAGACCAAAGTATTTTTTACTTTTGCTACTATAAAAACACTGTTGTTATAAGTCGATGGATGCTGGTGTGTGTGTGGTGCGGGATGAGGGGGTGTCGCGGTGAGGAGCGAGGACAGCAGGATGTGGCCGTCCGGCGTGACGTCACCGCGCCGAACGAGCGGCTGCCGAGTGCTGAGCCAGCACAACCAGTTGCACATACTGTACTCCTACCTATATCTAGCTAGCTGTTTGCATATAGGAACAACATACTCAATGTGTAGCCCGTCACTGTGCGTGTCCCGACATGAACTAGTCCGATATCTGATTTATTATGTCAATCATTAGTGGTTCTACCTTCGTGCACGTCATGCAGAGACTGCCAGCATCAGCAGTGTCATCAGGGAAGCTGCAATAGATTAGGGCTTCTTTTGAACTTATTTCCTTTTTAGGGTTCTGTAGCCGAATGGCAAGAAACGAAACCCTTATATGTAGATTCATCATGTCTGTCTGTCCATGTACGTCACAGCCACTTTATTCCGAAACTATTAGGACTACACAGTTGAAACTTAGTAGGTAGATGTATTCTGTAAACCGCTTTACGGTTTTTGTACAAAAATAAAAAAAAATACAAGTTTAATGGAACTGAAACTAAAAAATATTTTTTTCATCGAACCTGTACGTGCGGGGTGCCTATACAGGCTATCGTTTTGCATCCTGGTCAAATTCAAGGAGGTATCTACACTTATGATTCTCGACCCGTATCTATAACAAAAGGGGTAGGTTTTTAATTTTGTTTTTATTTTTTTACGGAAATCTGTAAGTATATATCACCCATATTAAAACGCAGCCCAACTGTTCCTAGCCACACACACAAACGCAAACGTTTATTCCACAGTATAATTATGGACAGTATGGAAACTAGGGGGTGGTTTACGCTTACCGATTTTCGTAAAAAAATAAAAAAAACCTACCCTTCTGATTAGCGATTCGGGTCGAGAATCACTAGTATAGATAGATACCTCCTTGAATTTCACCAGGATGCAGAGCGATAGCCTGTAGATAGGTCTTTAAAAATGGCATTGAGGTTCCTTAAACCATTTTTTGTCAAAGTCAATCGTTTGAAAGATAGACGAAGTGAAAGTGGTAAAATGTGTGTCCCCTCTAATTTTCAGAATTTTCCTTTTTTTACTTTAGATAACTTGTTGTTGTTGTTGTTTGTTGATAACTTGTTTTTCTTTTTGTTTTTCCATATGTAATTTTAATTTTCTATGTAATTCAGATACAATTTATTGTTCATGAATGAATGACTAATGACTAATGACTATGACTAGTAAGAGGAGGAAAATTCTGAAAAAATGTAGGATAGTAGAACGTAAAAAAACTTTCAACTAAAATTGGTTGGAATCAAATTTGATGATTAGTTTTTGAGATATGGGACTGTTTCATCAAACTGCAGCAGTCTTCTGTTCTTCTGTTCTTCATTAATATATTATGAAACGCAAATTTGGTTTTGCTGTTGAATACAACACAATACCTATAACATATGAATAAGACTTCAAAATATTTTTATTATATTGTTTGGTGCTACGGAACCCTGTGTGCGTGTGAGTATGACTCGCACTTGGCCGTTTTTTTTTAAATTTTATTTATTCAAATAAGATTAACACATGAAAAAAAATACCGACTTCCAAAACCACCACCACCAAAAATGCCGGTTAATTTTATTTTTATAAGTTTTTTGTTTTACAATTTAGAGTTGATGTGTCGCACACAAATTCTCGTCAAGTATTAATTTAACATTGCAACTAGAAGTTACTAGAAGATCATCCACATAGACGAAAGAGCAAAAAAAAACATATTTAAAGGAGAAGATTTCTTATAGTTCTCAAGCAAAAGAATTAAATGAAATTATTTATTTTATTTTTATTTTCCTTTATTGGCCAACCAAAAATTGTTTACAATGTAAATATTTTAAGAAAATAACTACCATTAACTGAGGTTAGTGTAACAATTTCTTATAGGTTAGCACCGCATGCCCCATAAACATAATTATTTGATGTGCCACAAGCACTGTGCTATAAAATGTATGTCTAATTAACTAAAACTAACAAATTAATTTAACATTACGTGATGGAATATAAAACTAAAATTAACAGTAAAAGTAAAATTCAATAGAACAATACAAACCTTGACACAACAAAATAGAAAAAGAATAAAACTAAAATCAAAATAAAATCTAAATTCAAATTACAATTTAAATCAAAATTAAAAATTAAAATGTGCTTGTTTTTTGCTTTTCAGTGTATTCAGGCGGGTTTTTTTTTTTTAATACTTCTACATAGTCGTCTACTGCAGCATAGAGTCATGATTACATTTCGTGGCGTGCTTCTCGAAGTGCCACCATGGGTAAGAGTAACTAGTAGTGTGATAGTGTGCGTCACGCGCTGCCGGCTCTGCGGCGGTTGCTGCACCTGGAATGAGCCGGGCTGCACGACATACTGTGTCGGGTGTAAACAGTTTACAGCTGGGTATATCTACAATCTGTGAGTTGTTTCGAAAAATGTGGAAAATATAAACATGAATAGGTATAGTTAGTTAGATGAGGAGTTAGTAAGAGCTGAATGTTTTATATTCGAGAGAGCTGGATCGTGCGTTTCGTTGTGTGGTTTCTGCGAATGAGTAACGCTATCGTGCACTTCCTGCGCGCGCGCTAGCATTGTGCGCCGACACTTAACCTAGTGAGAGCGAGCCCCGCGCCCCCCGCACGCTCCGCACACCTCTCGCTGCGCGCTAACAACGTAGTGTTTGTCGATCCGCACACTTGGATTAATTTATGGCATCCACTCTAAAACCGAAAGCAAGCAAACCCTCCAAACGTAGTCAATTGGTTGTGCAAATATGTTCTGTGGCTCTAACCCGAGGTTATTTGCGCTCCACAACGTTTTTTGTGCGCAGCCCCGACCGGCGCGCATCGCCGACCGCTCGGCTCTCCGCCGGAAGAGAGACCCTCTGTGTACAAAACGTTAATAGCGTTATTAGCTGTTGCGGCTGTTTTTCAATGTTTTGATTCGTCAACACACCGCCTCTTTGTTTTTTGTGTAGGTGGCTTGTGGGGTTTACAAACTGTTTTGAGCTCGAGAGAAAAGCATACTTAGCAAATTGCTTAGGGACGCGATAGGCGAGTGGCGCGGCGGCCGGTGGAGCTGCCGGGCTAGGTCCCCGGTCCGCGAGGCATGTGGGCCGTGTTCTAGGTACGAGGCGCCGATCGCAGGGTGTCGGGTGCACGCGTGGGCGCCGCGCGCCGCGTGAGAACATCTCCTGCAGGGCTCCGCACTCTGCCCTCTCGTGTGAACACACACACACACATCTGCGCAGTAGGTACACAACACCGCAGTTTTATTATTGACTTGTTCTGTTTGAAAATAATTAATATCGTTAGGCATGTTTGCATTTTCCTCTAATATTCGAGTTTGTTTATTGTTACCAATTAGTATAAGGAAAATCCCACTACAAGCGGTCAGCGACAACCGTCTAAGCGTCTAACTATTTATATTTTTTGTATAATGTTCAATGTTATTTATTGTTCAATGATCACGTAAATTCTTAAGCCAGTTGTCCTCACAAATGCTCTGAGCAATCTGAGATCATTGGCAACACCTGTGGCCTGCAGCTGCCTCCACACAGATACGTTAATGTAATCATTAACGATGACAGCTAATGCTGTCATCATCGCATGGAACATCATATAAGATTCTCGCTTTAAAAGAAATGGCGGGTTTTTATTTCATAACATTACCTACCTGCGAGAATAGTTGATGTTTTCCCACAAGGTAAGATACTGGTATATCAACATGCGCCGTGGGCTGTAGGATGTCGGGAGAGGCGCAGGCGCAGGTGAGCCGCGCGCCGGCGCTCGCTGGGTTTAATTTGTCAGAGCGACATTTTTTGTGCGCGTCCCCTTCTAATGCGCCATTTTACACGTTTTAAGAGTCCTCAGATCGTTTCGTACACAACATTTTTAGTGTCGAGTGACGGTTTAAGTGTCTCGAATGAGTTATTTGTATAGGCCCTTAACGTTCCGGTGCGGGATGGGGCCGATGATGATACATAACGACCGTCGCGCGTCGCGTTCAGGAACAGTGAACTGATCCACGTTGTGCCAGCAGAGTGGCCGGTCAGTGCGCGCTGCGGAGGTCCCGGGGGACGCGCTGGCGCACGTGCGGGCTGATGGCGGCGCGGCCAACACGTGCGCCCGCGGACGTTGCTAATGTGCTGCGGGCCGCCGGAGCAGCCGCTGGAACGGGATGCGGGCTACAAGTCTTGTACAACACTCACTTGGTGTTGCCATCAGTAAAGAAGACGCACGTAATAAGCATTGGCTAGTGGAACAAGAATGAATGCCCGATTCGAAATCCAGAATGTGAAATATCGTTATTCAGTAGTTGCTAGTAGGTATTCAACAAATGTCCGTGTGGGGCAGCAATGAGCGAATGTGGCCAATAACAGGTTGAACGAGGTCAATATTATGGCGACGCCGTGTGGTAGATTGCGGGCGATTCCATCTCTCTGTGAGCTCTGAACTGATAATGTGATAGCTAATGCGACTGTTGCATGACTCAGCAAAATGGTGCCAACAAGGAGGTTTGACATCCACTGACTCATACAACTAAAATTTGGTGTTTTTTTTTTCTCTTGCTGAATCAGTGCAAAATATTGTAAGGCCTAACTAACTGGGCACTTTATAGAATAATAGAAGGCACGTGGCGGTGCGAGGGGGCGGGCGGGGAGGGGGGGGGGGTGAACGTGCGAGTGCGCCCGCTCCACTTCCGCGTTCTCGTGTTACTGTGTGCGCGACGTATGTACATCGTACAAGGCAACACCGAGTATGTCCCGCTCCGTATCCAGCGCTCCGCCTTAGGTTTATCTCGGCGCACGCGCTCTGCGTCATACTCCTCGGCTCCAGGGCTTGGCCTCACTCCAGACTCGTCAGTCGTCGGCCTGAGAGTGTCACGTAGTGTATGTTCGGGATGCGAGTGCTGATGTTGGGCCGCGGCGAGTAATGAATGCAAGCGGGTCGAGGGCGGCGGCGGCGCGGGCGCAGGCAGCCGATAACGCGACGCGGTGCCTACTTCCGAGACGTTCCGAGCCATTAGCCTCACTGCGCTCTACTTAACAACTACACGCTCGGCGCTCGCTGTTCTTAAACGATGCTAAAATGTTTAATAACTCGCCGCCGTGTAATGTGTAGTACTCGGCACTCGTCGGTCGTCACCGCACCCGATCGTCACTTCATCACGTTCCCCGCACCACACGAGCTCCATATCGTCACTTCCATATCGTCACTTCGTCACGTTCCCCGCACCACACGAGCTCCATATCCACCTGTACCCTCGAGTAATGATGCCTTGATCGCACATGTTGCCACAAGTAGCTTGCATCAATTTAAGTAGTGTTTCACAATTCATACATTAATTAGTCACTCATGGAATGTACCTACATAATGTAATGCGATTGCGAGTCGAACCCTTCACAATTCTGTTGAAAAAATATAGCTTAGCGCGTTACCGAGGCGCTAAGTGACTCTAACAAAGTCCAATATTAGATCTCAAATAAAAAGACGGGCATGATGCCGTGGTGCGTCCCAGAGGCAGGCGCGGGGGCGGCCGGACCCAGCCGGTCCTAGGTACTAACTGTAGCTAACAGACGAAGCACGCTCCAAAATGCACTACAATTTATTTTAAAATACATACATTCATAACATCACGCTTGTAATCCGCGAGGGGTTGGCAGACGTTTATCTAATAGAACACCCACATTTCGCCAGTTATGTAATACTCGTAGGGGCGAGACATTGCCATCAACCGGGCACAAAATTAAATCCTGACTCCGTAGCTGTTACTGAGAAATTCCTGATGGAAAAACCTACTTACCTTTGCCCGACCCGGGAATCAGTCGTGCTTGCGGCCATTAGACAAACGAGGCAGTCAAATTTTAACATAATTGTTATTAAATACTGAGGAAATGCCCTTTTGTGAAGTTCGATCCTTTATTATATCTTCATAGAGCAAATCACCTGTAGTACTAGTGGCTTAGTGCTCGTTGGCTCAAGTCGTTGCGTGTATAGTGAGCTGGGGCCTTAGTCTGCTATTGCAATAGTGTCAGAATGGTCTATAATTGATTTAATAAGGCCCCTAGCCCACGGCGTATTGAAGTGCGTTCGAAACTCGTTTGACTACCATCTATTACTATTAAATCAATGATAGACAATTCTGACACTATTGCAATAGCAGACTAAGGCCCCTGGGCGCGCGGCACGCCGCGTTTCGCGTGTCGGTGTGCGCGGGGGACAGGTAGCGGGGCTCGTTAGCATATCCACCTACTTACACTGACGTGGAGGCTCTGCGACGCCGCCGCCGCCGCCGCCGCCGCGTGGCTCTCCCGAGTCAGAGCTCACATGGCACGAGATGTGATCGCTTGCGCCGCCCATTTGGTTAATTCAACGGCGACACTGCGTTTAGAGAACACGCTATTGCTCACTCGACGACCCAGTTTAATAACTACTCCAACATGCATACATAGGTAGAACACTTTTTAATCGTTTTGAATAGGAGGTTTGATCCACTCTTGTTTCAAGCGATGTCACTGTGTATGTTTTACGGTTTGTGTTGATAAATTATGTGATTGTTCCAGGCTGCAGTATCTAAATAATTGTTTGGCTAATAAATGATTATTTGTTGTTAGTGGTGGAGGCGGGGGCGCGGGGGGCGGTGGCGGCGGCGTGTACTCGCGCTGCGCCTACGCCGCCGGCTCGCCGTACTTCGGCAACGGCGCCGACATCAATGCGCAGCCGCAGATCTGGTCCCCCAGCGCAGGTACATCACTAGCAGCGCGGCTCACGGGTCCTTACGGCTCCTCACCGCGACCGTGCACTGCACACACCTACTCATTTATATTCGATTATTAAAACAACTTGGATTTTAACCTTCAAACGGAACAATGCAGTGGTCCTTGTCGGTTGCATAAAGCTCCGAAAGTATCTGTAGTTGCTGACAAGTGTGCTTTGTGTTTGACAGGCGGCTCGCCGAACTACGGCGGCGGCGTGGTGCTGGGGGAGGAGTACGCGGAGGGCGGCGCGGAGGGCGCGGGGGGCGGCGGGGGCGCGGGTGGCTCTCTGCCCGCCTTCAGCGCGCGCTTCGGCGGCGCCTTCGCGTGCGCTCCCTCGCGCCCCAACACCGTGTACGGCTCCAGCGCGCTCGCCGCGCCGCCCTACTCGCACCAGGTCAGTGTGACTCCCGACACTGCCGAGAGATACTACACGTTTCATCTCATGTAATGCACTATGAGCGTGTTGTCTCGCCTCTTACCAACACTTTCCTCTTTCTTTTTCCAGGAGGTGTGGAATTTGGAAAGTAATCGTCGTCCACAAATGTCAGCAGCCGCCAGCCTCTCTGCCAGTAAGTACAACTTTCTAGAGAACATCGTCACGTCTCATGAGGTGACTTGATCCTTGTAAAGTCATTATGAAGTTCCTACGAGTCGATTTAGGTTTTGCGTCGACACGAAATAGCAGACAATTATAGCAGCGCATATAAAAACATGATGATTAAAACAAAACAATGATTGAGCGGAGCGTTCAAGTCCACTCGCTATGATTCACGTGGCGACAGCTGCCGGCTCGCGCGTGCCAACATGCTCCACTTTGTTCTCTGCTTGTGCCGTACGCGTAGGTACCTACAGGCGGCACACTATGTACATAGGTACTGGTACGCTTGCGTCGTGCGTGTCATGCATGGTACACTGTAATGTGCACTTTGAAAATAAACTTTACTATAACGATGAGTGACCCACCTAGACTTTAATAAATGTAAGTTTGTTTGTATACCTCAGGGAAATAGGTTGACAATGGATTTTGTGCAAGTATAACTATGTTAGTGAGTGCAGGTCTAGTAGACGAGGCTGTTCATTTGAGCAGAGTTATGTCCGTTGTCGTATACTTAATAATAATGGAAATATTTAGGTGTGGAAGTCGGGCGCGCTGACAACGATGATAATAACATATTAATTTGATGGTCCCGATAACAGATAGCAACAGAGGGGGCGGCGCGGGGCGGAGATGGGTCGTGTTTTTGTGGCAGGTCACGTCGCGATAGCCCGCGTGGCGCTCGCTCCGCTCTGCGCGCTCGGCCCCGCGCGGGCGCATCGGCGCATCTCTGCGACTCCCATGTTTTTTATTCAGTAACCGAGAGATAAGCTATTTCCAAAAGCAGTCGATAAGAGCACTGTTCCGGCATTATTTACGACTGCTCGTGTGAACCCCGCGCTATGTTCTAAGGAGCCCACTTAAACCTTCATCAGTCTTCACGATGCTACAATCCTAATTTTAGTTCAGTTTTGTGACTCGTAAAGTAAATTAATATCTTTTCTCTGAATAGTCTTCGGCGAGAAAGCGTTTTGAAGCTAGACGAGTCGTAAACATTAACAAAATGATGTATAACTTAATCATTAAAGCCGTAAATTGTAACATTTGTGTACAACAACCCAACGAATATTACTAATTTTAATAATGGAGTTACTATTTTTAGAGAAATAAATGTTCTGTTTTCCGTTACTTCGATGTCTAAAAGAAGCTCAATATCACGTGTCGAACTGTCGAAGACGAAAACAATATCCCGTGTGTGTGTACAGTGTGCGGCCCCAGGCACCAGCGGCACACTCATGCGGTGCCTGTAGGGCGCACGCCCACACCGCCATGCCGCGCACCGCACACATGGCTCTAGTTTAATTAGCATCGCTCGCGGTTTTCCTCGTCGGCGGCGGCGGCGGCGAGGGACTCGGAATCGCTGGCAACAATAACGCGTTCATTGATATTGTTTATTATTGTAAGCGGCCGAGTCCCGGTGCGGCCGGCCTCGTAAAACGAACGACAAACGTCGCGGCGCGCCGACTGTTTGCGTAGGTCGCTCCAAAAAAAACATGTCTTGTTCTAAAATGAAGTCGTTCCCTTTTAAGCGCATTAAAATCGCATTCCGTAAATGGTATCGGATAAGGCACGTGCCGCGCAAACAGCGCACGCGTCCGGTCGCCCGGCCGGCGCGGCGTGATGCTCGCCTATCGCTGTAAACAAAGCTCCAAAAAAACAGTGGACTCACGTTAGAGCCGTGTCTCCGCATATTTGCTAACTGACACTCGGGCCGGCGCGGGCGGCCACTAATGTGGACGTTATCGCGCGCCGCCGCGCCGCCAGGTGGCGCTTATCGCCGCAGAACGAGCGCCTTCTAATTTACCACCATTAGGGCATAGCTGACCACTGACGTCACAGGACAGGAGCTGCCTTCGCTGCCAGCCAGCTATCGGTCGTGACCTGAGTGGTCACAGCCGTAGTTCACGGAGTGACTGAAGCGTTCTCATTACTCACGTAGGACCTGTTAGGTTAGTTAGTCAAGCTTGGTCCTGCTAGAGTCAGTCTTTAGTGAACAGCATTCTTGCTAACGGACAGGAGTATAGGTCCTTCCGTCTTTTTGCATTTAGACAAAAGTCCTACATAACTTTTGTGGACTTAAAATTATAATAGTTTCGTGCACAAGTCGCGTCGCATACTGTAGAACAGAACAATAACTAAGCACGGGCGAGGCGGTGCGCGCGGTGCGCTCGCACATGGCCCTGCTCTCATTACAAACGCCAATAACGGCCGGCTAATGACATCCATGTTTTATGCTTATTGTGAGTAATCGGAAACGCCACCATTCATTTCAGTTAAATCTGTCAAGTGGTCTGCGCCATGTAACTGAATATCTGGACCGTTTGCGCACCCCGTGGCGAGCTGACACACACGCGGCTGCTGCACTGCTCCGTATTGATGAATCAGTTATCTCGATTGCTTTGATTTATTTATTACACATGTTGTGGCGTGCTGATGTGCCTCGTGGGACAGATGACCAGCTGGAGGACCAAGTACCCATATTGTATTTCGCAGAAACATGTAAAATTAATGAAATGATTTGAGACACAATTGAATGTTTTGTAAACATGCAAGTGAGTTCCGTTGGCAGAGCATGTGAGGGCTCTCGCGAGTAGGTGCGGATGTGTAACGGTCGCAGATTCCATTGAAACCGTACGCCGCGCGCGGGCATGCTCCCGGCACGTCCTCGAGGCACTCGCGCTCTCCGCCTTTGTTGTAATTTGCAAAGTTGTATTACGTTAGCTAATGGACTCTGCGCCAAATTCGCGAGGCAAGTCGACATGTGCGTGCTCCAGCTCCTCTCTGAACACAACCCTTTTTAAAGTTACAAAGATCGTGTCAAGAGCTATATTGACACCAGCAAGATGTCATCTGAAATAACAGGCGCGCGAGGGCGCTGTTCGTACAAAGTCATCATCCACTGCGTCCTTTAGCATTTTAGTAGGATAGATTGATCATCGATTGTTTCTTAGCTATTGCGTTGCGTCCCACCATCGCAGTCTTTGCTCTGTACGACGGGGTGTTGGTGGAGCGCCATGTTGGTAGGATACCGTCGGGAAACCGATCCCTCATCACGACTTGAAGAAAGCAGTCACATGGAGCTTGTTAAGAAGCACCGAATGAGTCGCAGCGAACGGAGCGCGCTTGTTGGCGCGGGAACAATGGTGGGTCGGATGACCGCGCGCGGGTCGACGCCCGCACCCGATACCCCCGCGGTAACAGTTGCCATGCGGTGACGTCACGTGGCGCCGCGACCTTGCCGCGACGTGCCCGCGCCTCCCAACGTGCGCGCGCGCATCTCGACTTCAATGAATCATTGCTGACTGTCACTGTCAAGGTCGCAAACGACCATGTTTAGTTTCTTTGTTTCATTATATTCTTTCTTCACTAACTTATGCTTGATTGCACAAAATCCGCTGACAAGCTTAGTGCAAATTACTTATTGAATAATAATGCATTGTGTATGATGAATGATGATTTATAATCTGCTTATTCGCCACAAATGTAGGTATCAGTTTTGTATAAACTGCACCTACGATAATGTTTACTAGCACAATAGTCATTCTAGCGATGTTGTAAGCAGAACAAGCACGGTAATACAAGAAAATGTACTGTGGGTTCATGTGTACTCTAATCCGGTGTAAAGTCGAACACCGGATATATTTATTTGCACGTTTGGTCCACGAGTGTGGCCAGACGCAGTTAGTACTGTAAGCATCGAGTTGGACGCTCGGCAGACGTAGGCGCAGGCGTGATTGTGAGCTACTTGTAACTAGCGTGTGTTGCGCAGTCGACATGGCGGAGTTTTTCACGGAGGGGCGCGAGTGCGTGAACTGCGGCGCCATCCACACGCCGCTGTGGCGACGCGACGGCACCGGCCACTACCTGTGCAACGCGTGCGGCCTCTACAACAAGATGAACGGCATGAACCGGCCGCTGAAGCAGCCGCGGCGGCTGGTACGTCAGCGCCTCGCCGCGCCCCACGCGCCCCCGCACGACGTACGCAACTCGCTCACTAACCCCGCGTCCTCGCCCCGAGATCCGCGCCCGCCGAGCGTCCTCCTACTGCTCGTTGCGCTCTCAGCGCTCAGTCGTTTGTTCTGGTTGCAGTGGCCGCGGAGGGGGCCCCGCCGGGCGCGGATTTCTACAAGGGCTTCCTGTTTAACGGCATGGCGGCGTCGCACGCGCACGCGCTGCCCGCGCCCGCGCCGCTCGCGCACCCCGCGCACCAGCCACCCACCCCCTCTGACTACAAACAGAAGAAAGGGGTACGTGCCCCGCCCCCCAGCCCCACGCCCCCTCACTCCGCCCGCACCCTATCGCCCGCCCACTAACCTCCATTGCTTCTATAACTAACATCACTATACAATGTTTGTTTTTGTCACGCATGCCGAGAGAGTGATAGTCGAGTAGCTAACAGCGCAGTGCGTGTAACAGTGTGTGCTGGCACAGATGGGCACGAAGCGGCCGGGCATGGCGTGCACCAACTGCCAGACTACGACGACGTCGCTGTGGCGCCGCAACTCGCTGGGCGAAACCGTCTGCAACGCGTGCGGCCTCTACTACAAGCTACACAACATCAACCGACCGATGGCCATGAAAAAGGACTCCATACAGGTGCGTCACCACTGTCCCACCACCCGTCTCCGCCGCCTCGGCCAGGCCGTACTTCTGTTACCTACATGCAAAATGTACATATTGAACACTCGTAATCCGAATTTTTTATTAATTTTTAAGTTTACAAAGATTGGCAAAAGGTCAATATATTCGGTTGTTCCTGGTAACCGTACTTGGATAGTTCTAATAGCGTGGCTGCTAATGAGGTGAGAGCACGGAGCGCTCACGTCGAGCCAACTGACCGCTGCTACTTACTTACTGCTGATCGAGATTCGTGTATGTTGTTAGGTTATTAGCAAACTAGTCATCACTAATTACTCTTCTGTTTGCAATGTCATCTTCCAATATATGCCAACATCCTGCCCATGAAAATAACACATATTATTAAGTGAAGACAGTACCAGGATTAGTTTGCGCACAACATCCCGGAAACTTCTTAGAAGATAGTGTAACTATAAAATGAAACGATGACGCTGTGGGAAATCTTTCAAAGGATGTTTCGTTTATTATATTATGTATCTTTCCTGGAAGAAGTAGGAAAAACATTACGGTAAACAGTCACTGCTCAACAGGAGCGCTCGTCTAGCCTCGGTCTAGCTAGACGAGCCCGACGAGTCCGACGCTTTCGCTGAGGCAGGGCGAGTGCGACGGTGACATACAGCAAGCGACGACCACTCCTTTGTAAACTCTCGTCTCGTACTCGTCTTGCTTGCTTGCGTCGTGCTTCTTTGCTTTGTTGTGTCTTGCTTCGGAGTGCCTCGGCGATAGTGTACAGCCACTTAAAGTGAACACACTAATATTTAGTTTACCACAAAAATAAAAGGTTCTCCAAGTTAATAGTAAAGTTAATTAAGTAGTATTATAACACATAATATTAACTTTATAAATACTTGAAAAGCATATTTACAATTTCACCTGAACAGTTTCTGAAAGACAGATCGACGCCGAATTCGATTTTAAGCTTTTTTCAATTATTATGGAGTTAATCTCTTTCATAAAGTGCTTCGCGTTAGTTAGTATTATAATATAACAGACTGGTTTTTGAAACTCTACAAAATATAACAATCAAATCAACAGCTTAAAAACTTATCAGAAGACAACTTGCAAAGTTACCAGACAGCTGCAGATAACTGCTGCCCAGTTTTTAGTATATAAACCATTTTTTGTTCATATTTTTCCAGACAAGAAAGAGGAAACCTAAGAATAGTATAAAAGCAGAGCGAAGCATCAAGGCAGCCGTGCAGCGCACGGTGACGTCGGGCGTCAAGATCGAGAACCTGCGTGAGTACCTGCCGCGAGGCCAACAGTAGCGCGGTGCCTGCCGCGGGACCGACAGTGGCACGCAGTAACACTTGTGTGTGTCCGCAGTGGAGGGAGGCTCGGGCGGCAGCGGGGTCCCGCGCTCGCCACTCGCGCTCAACTACTACGTGCAGCACGCGCTCAAGCTAGAAGACCCGCCGCCGGCGCACGCGCAAGCCGCGCCTCACCACGCGCACGCGCACGCCTCGCACGCCGCGCACGCCTCGCACGCCGCGCACGCCTCGCACGCGCACTCCGCGCACGCGCTCTACGACGACGAGTACCGGCGCGCCGCCGACGAGCGGCTGGAGCGCCCCACCGTCGTGTCCATGGGCAGCTGAGCCGCGCCGCGACCACGAGCCGGCCGCCCCCAGGCATAATGTTATAGAATCTCACTTGTTTAGATACGTTAGTTAGGACTTAGATCATAAGCGCGGCCGACTAGGCGCTGCTAGATGACCAAATAGCGTGGCGGACGACGCGCCCTGTACATAGGTAGCTGTACCCGCTCGTGGCGAGATGTCGCGGGCCCGCGTGGCGCGGCTCTAGACCGCTGCAGGCCGCATACGAAGCTGACACAAGTTTACCGCACTAGTGCACTCTAGGTCGTATTGTAGTACGATTCACCATTGTACAGTCAAGTTTTAATCGTGTGTTCCCACTGTTACCAAATAATAATTATGTATAATAAATAAGCGATGAGACTGTTTCTGAATCATTCCTAGAGCGTTGCATTCCTAGATAGCTTAATGTTTACATAGAATATTTTATAGAGAGCTATGTTGCTGCAAAGAGGCTGTTTTGAATGTTTCACAGCAAAATTTTATTTCTTGTTGACAGATAAAATTTATATTTTTATAAAATTATGTAGTTTTGCGGAAGTGCGCACTGACACGATACATGTGCGCGGGTGATACCAGTCACTTTCGCGTCAGTACGCATCGCCAACACTTTTAGTAATATTACCTTAGAGATATTATTGTTGACTCCATGACTTCAACAAGCATTCCACGAATTTATCCGACTAAGTAGAAGTTTCTGAGCGCGCACTATATGCTGCAGGTAGTCCTTGAACGTGACGCTACCCTGTACATCTAGACATGTCTGCGGGTTCACAACACAAAGTGTCAGCAGCACAGCTCGACAGTGTACGGTGTACAGGGCAGTGAGCCGTGCGCGGGTGACGCGCGTGTCGTGAGCATTGTACTGTACTGTAGCAGCACTCGCAACATTGTGTTGCGAGCGCTGCCCCGACGTGTGACAATATGCTACAGGACAATATTATCGCATTTGTAAACTCTATGAACGCATAGATCTGAGGTACCTCTCTAATGCATTAACCCGAATTATAATTATACTAGCGTTTACAAAAATATATTAGTTATTTGTAATTATGTTTTTATATATAATGTCGACTTGTTGCATATTATTGAAAGTAATATATAATAATAATTTTTATTGAGTATAACAAAGATTTTAGATTTTGATAACGTTGTGTGGTGTCCATCGGTGCAAATACGAGTCGCTCGGTGCCGACTTGCCCAAGTAGCCGAGTTGATCTGAAGCATGTCGCCAAATATATTACTATTTTGATACATAAATGTAGGTTTACGTGATGTTATGAATATTTATGTGTTGTAGTGGTGTGCGTCGACAGAGGCGTTAGCTTAGTGAACATGTATCTGTAAATATTACATAAGCGATCAGAAGTACACCTTGAAATAAAGGTCAAATAAAACAGCTCCTCTCTTGTTTCATTTGCCTATCTGTGCTCACTGTGTGAGCTATTCCTAACCCGAGTTCACCTACCCGACGTATTACTGACTCAGTACATGATTTGGCTGAATAACTGTTGTAAATGTGGTGCTGGCCCAGAGGTTAAGGCACTGTCTGTCATGCACGAAGTTGTGGATTCAAATTCGTCAATTCAAATCGAAAGTTACCAATCAAAAGCTTTATCAATTCATATTATGTAAGTGTAGGTACATCTTGGAAATCACTGACATGAAAGGTGAAAAAAAACATCGTGAAGAAACCTGGTCTTATAATATGTAGGTCTGTGAATGTCCAGCCGGTTTTTGCCAGCAGTGGGACAGTAATAGACCAGTATCACCGGGTAGACACCGGGCTCTAGTTGTGTTGTATGGTCTGCTAGCCCAGCAGCAGTACGTCAAATGAGCTGAACTTGGCGCATCATCACTTAAGTCGGAGTCGTATCTGTGGCACCAGCACCTGTGTCTTGGTTACAGCGACGACATGTTCTCAACGCTAAGGGGTAACGGGTTCTAGTTGTACAGCGCGAGTCATTCCTCCGCCTGCCGTGTCCTTGGTCACTTGTGTGTATTACAAAGTATGATCGCCTAGGTACTTCGGCGACGCGTGGAGTACGTGACAAAATATATAACGCACACTCATACACTTCCATGTAGACATACCTGCCCATTTACAGAGCAGAGGGACTCGACTGCGATGAGTGGCTCGGGGGCAGGGGGGCAGGGGTGATACACTGAAACAATATGGCGTCTTATCAGTGAGGATCGCGTCACGTGCGTCCCACCCCGCGCGCCTCTCCCTTGCCCCCGAGGTACCGTTCTTTATTAGCTTTTCACGGAAAATATTCGATGAAAAAAACAACTGATAAGATCGCGATGAGGTCGAGCGGCACCCATCAATAATCCGTCGATGTATCGCCTATCAGATCCGGAGCGGGGATTACAGCGCGCCTATCGACCGATCGCGAGACCTGTTTTGCGTCCCGGCCGCACTCGCGGCTTATCCTGCACTCGCGGGGACACGCATCCTGCAGGCGCCGTGCTGCGCGGGCGCCGGCCCGACTGTAATGAGACGGTGACAGATACGCGCTCTCGTAATCAAATCTGTAGGCCTTCTATCTGATAATTAGTCGGTATCGGGGATGGTATCGCGGTATCTCAGCTCCAGATACGGCGCTCCCTGCAGGGCTGCGGGTGGATTTACGTGGAGCGCGCGCGGGGTGGTGGGGGGGGTACCCGACGACGTTCCCTACAAATATTTGCCCGCGCTCGTGGCTTGTTTGCCGACGTTATCGCGTCAGTCGAACACACCCAGTCCCCTCGCCGCTTGCACAACGACGCCACGAGGCGCTCTCGTCGACTTGCCTCACTCACTACCTACCTCGGTATTGCAATGATGATCAACCGACTCAATAAGAAGTTCGCACTAAAGTAATAGAATTACCAATGATAAGGTTGATACTCTATGCTGCTATAGACGTTCGGGACGCAGGTCGAGCCGCTGTCCGCCTGTCCGGATGTCCGGCCGGACGCGTGCAGCGCGGCCGCTCGCGTGCACGCTTGTACTGTGTAGTAAGAACAGCTGTTCAGCTAGATACAGTATCTGTTAGATACGATTATCAAAACTTTAAGATAACCAGTCTCACATTAGCGCCTAGTTAAGATAAACGAGATAACAATTTGCATATCTAAAGAAAGGCGCGATACTAAGTGGTGTATCAATGGGGTCGATGCACTGAACACACACATACACCTCGTGTGCTTGTGTCGCACAAGCGCACCTCCCATGGCTGTATTAGATTAGGTCCGCGAACGCGAGCCCTCGAGGGTACTCTGATCCGATCCAAGCCCGCCGCCCGGACACACGGGACACTTAAAATATAAACATTGAGTAGGTATGTACATGTCGAAAAAAGTCATCTTCAATAACAATAAGGTGTTGTTCGCGGGTCGAGGGCCGGGGTTGGCGTGTGTTGGTGTCGCAAGTGGCCCACATACGCGCGGTTGTGCTGTTGTGCAACACCGCGTAATCCTCGCGCACGCGCACTTGTGCGACTTACCAACGTTACATTGTTGATCGACGCTGTGTCGCTTATGTTGTAACAGCGCTCACTAGGGCTACTATTACACGGACTCTACAGTTGTAACTGTAAGTCACGTACCTATCCTAAGAAACCAGCCAAGTGCGAGTCAGACTCGCGCACCGTGGGTTCCGTAAAAACCTGTAGGTATTTGCAAAAGTTCTTTTATCAAAGTTATTTATTTACAAAGTCACTAGTTAGAAATCTGGTTCAAAAATACTAATTAAGTATTAAATTTTAACCAGATCTGTAAATGGTGACTGAAAAAGGTATATGAATAGTACCACATTGAATATTGAAGTTCGAAAATACGTTATCTATAGTTGTACTACTTCGCGTAGTGCTAGTGTTTATTAACGGAAACATGTTTTTGGATGAAAAATATGTGGAAATTCCATTTTGAGGATTCATTCTAAAATCGATATTGAAGTCTACCATGCGGCTTAAATTACTGTTTCTTTTGATTGCGTTGACATAGAAGTTTGTATTTGTTACAGCTTAAAGGTATTATAGACTTGAGAATTTGATATGGATTTCAATATAATACCACTACGCTTTCATGAGGACAGGGGTAGTAAGTTTAAAATTATTTAAAATATTTTTATTATAGTAACTAAAAATGTATGCTTTTCGCAGTTTTTCCTTTATCTGTTCTATAAGACGTTGCTTCGTACCAAATTTCAAGATTCTGAGTTTACGGGAAGTACCCTGTAGGTTTCGATTCCCTTGCGAGTGTCAAAAATTTGCGGCATAAATATCTTTTGATTGAGTTGGCTTAGAAGTTTGATTTTTTCACAGCTCCAAGGTAGATTTGAGTTTTTGATACGAATTTCAGCTTGATACCTCCATGCGTTGAAAAAGGGTCTTGACAAACAGACAGAAAGACAGACGGACAACAAAGTGATCCCATAAGGGTTCCTTTTTTTCCTTTTGAGGTACGGAACCCTAAAAATAATGGATACTACTGAACCCATTGATTTGATGAAAGGGTATCACTCCTTAATGCATCGCTAGCTGGGTTGCTTCATGTGATCCACTTAAGAGGGCCCTTCCCAGCCCGTCTATCGTCAAAGCGAGCATGGTCAAAAAGCTTTTTGTTTCATACAGAGCCACAGCGGTGATTTTCTTTCAATTCCCCCGTCCTACCCCGCCCTGACCCCGCACATCTCGTCTCCCGCACACCTCATACCGCCTAACGCGATGACATTGAACGAAAAATAGTGTCCGAAAATTTCATAAACTTGTGCCAGGAAATACGTGTTTTTGAATAAGTCTTACAAGTATGTGAAATAAATATTTGTCATTAAGAATTTACATTAAATGTGCAAGGTTTCTATCGAGATGTTTTCTTTACTTTTACAGTTTATGAGTACATTATGAACGGCCAAAGTTCAGTAAAAATATGTGCAAAAAAGCAATTTTTGGAGGCTTATCCTGAATTTGTTTCTACAATGTTTTATTTTTTCTACCATAGAAACCTAGATATAGTGCACAAAATACCAATTAGTTCAAAAAAAAAAACAAAGATAGATGTGTAACAACTGCATTATCACGTACGAGCGTTTGTATGAAAAGTATGACGGGTTGGCCGCTCTTAAGACGGCTGTGTTGAGGAATGTAGAACGATGCTCCATATTATTGGCAGGAGAGTGCGTGTGAGAATATCTGGCGCTATCAGCAGCATTGACAGGCACGATAGGTGTGATAACACGACAAGTTTTATTTTATTGGATACAAACAGGTCGACAGCCCCACTCGTACCTGATGTATCTGTAATACCAGCGACATCACAGAAGCAGGCCCACCAGGAGGCAAAGCTTATTTTTCAACGACTAGTAACAATGTTGTCACCGCGGTTATACAGCAGCGAGAGACAAAAGCTGCACAGCGAGCTCCACGACTGCCACTGACAAGTGCGCGGCGCGGCCCCCGGCCCCCGGCCCTCGGCCCGCGTATACCCGGGTGTGGTCGGTTAGCAGAGCGGTTTCAGTTTGTACCACGCCTACTTGCTTGCTGGGTTACAGGTTCAACTCCCGAAGGCTGCCAAAGAGACACTCAAACGATTTCGTCGGCATCTGACTGATCTCTTTTAAATTAACCGTAAAATCTCATTAAATAGACTCCTCATAAAATAAAATTTCTGAAAGTTTATGCTATTCCCAAGTTGATGACGCCGAGATGACGCGACTGGTTCTCTTATTTTAAGGTTTTGTGCATATTAGAATAAATAATAAAAAAACTGTTGTGAGCATGTGTTCGGGAATGATATCGTAGGTATTGCCTTATTCTTGTCATTTGCGAACTCGCAAATGACAAGATTTGAAGAATAGATTGAAGTTAGTGAAGTTATCCTCAAATTGTAGCTTCTTTCCTTTCGCAACAAGTGGTTACATAAGCAGGTGCTTGTGCTGACAAGATAACGCCATCGACATGCTGTGACACGGCGAGTCATCCGCGACAGGCGCGAGATTAATCTGTTGAGCAGGTGACGGCTCCTCGATGATTGGAGGCTGAATCACGTTGACAGATCGCATCATCACTGAGGGATTGTTCTTTGTGTTGCCAGTGTTCTTTACTAGAACATACAAGAGAGAGAGAGAGACTTAGTCAAACAGACAAGTCAAAAAAGGAGGCAGCAATAGACAACAATGATATCCCAATGGTAGCGGCCCCGATTTACGGGTTGTGGGTTCGAACCTGACACGCGAGTTCCATTGTGTGATTTATTTATTCACCACTGCTCTCTAAACAATGAAGGAAAACATCGTGAAGAAACCGACCTGTCATGTCCTAGAACCAAACATTGACAAGTGACATCTGTGAACCCACTTTGTGCCGGGTGGTGGATTACAGCAGCTCTTTGAGAGGGAGCGCCTGTCGACTAGCGGAGGCCTGTGTACAGCAGTGGGAACTATATAAGCTGATTATGGAATGTCACAAGAGGGAAAGACGCGAGCGCGGCCGCCGCAGAGTTGTCGATCCGTCGATGCTGAGCACGGTTATCACAGTGCAAATGACATTGTTCTGAGGTACACACTCGATTCTCAAAGTTATTAATTGAATACTTTTAGCGCACAAAATGTACAGAGGCGGACTTATGCCAGTGGCATTCTCTACCAGTCGCAAGTGAGAAAATTTAGAATTTATTATTTATTTACACTAATATTATAAAGAGGAAAGATTTGTATTTTTGTGTGTATGTTTGTAATGAATAAACTCAAAAACTACTGCGCCGATTTCAAAAATTCTTTCACCATTAGAAAGCTACATTTACCCTGAGTAACATAGGTACCCGTGCGAAGCCGGGACCGGCCGCTAGTTTGATATAAAGATAACAAATACCAGTTATAAACTATAAATACAATTTAAATCTAATAATATATACCTATACAGGCTGTCGCTTTGCATCCTGGTCAAATTCAGGGAGGTATCTATACTAATTATTCTTGACGTAGTAGCTAACTATTAATTTCCGGCACCAGATACAGGAAACTGGTTTGGTCGAGATTTATCTTTTGTGTCAGTTCAATGTGGCCTTCTCAATCATACACTAGATCTAGAAGATTGTTTTGCATAAGAGTTTCTTGTTGAAATGAGGGCTATCGTTTTCGAGCTCACCAGATGGCGCCACTGTCGCTTATGGTCATGTCAATCATTCTAGTTTATATGTAGAGCCGGCTTGTCATGTAGACTGCATACCTATAATATACTATTCTTGCGTCATCGAATGACGATAGACTTTAAACGGTTCCAATAAAAGTAGATACTACTTAAGTTAGTTGTACAATAACAACTTCGTTTAGTATTGAACAAATATCTGCGATCTGGCAATAGCGGCTGAATCACAGAGCATCGAGTGCGACATAGCTGTGATACCTATCTCGCGCGCACACACACGCAGCTGTTATCAGGCGCGTCAAGTGCGCTGATAAGACAACGCTGTCGTCGAGAGCCGTGGACGCTACTCCGCGTCGTCGCGCCTCGTCCAGCGGAGACACGACTGATCCCAGCTTCTCTAAGCTGTAGAGAGAAAGGAAGCCGGTACAAACTTATTGACCCAATCCCCGCGCCCCGCGCTCCCCCGCCACAAGCCTTTCCGCGCCTCGTAAGATATGCGTGTCGCAGCATTTATGTAAAGTGACTAATGAAATATCTGTCATAACATAAGGAAGTCCATTATTTGCGATAGCATCGTTCCTAACTCCTCCCTGCAGACCTGTCGCATTCCGGAGAACTAGCTGCAAAGAGCATTTATTTTTTGTTCTTACAGAAGCGCATACAACTACGTGCTAGTTCTTTAGCTCGAACAGAAGATACACAAACACTGACCAGAGAGGAGAGAGCCTACATGAACGGGTAACCAGTACTAAATGTTTAGGATGACCACTGGCAAGGCTGGCTGGAAGGCCGCTGTACAACAGGCAGGTACAACAATACTGGCAATAAACTGCAAGTATTTAGTTTAGATAATGTATTCAGCGCCAGTTACTCATACATGAGTATTGTGAAACAATATAATCGTCTGCAGTACACATCTATGTTCTAATCTATACAAATAAATAAAACTGAAGTGTCTGTTTGTAATACCAAAATAACAGCTTTTTATTGAATGCATATGAAAGTATATACGGTACATATAACAAAAACACATTTTTGTTTAATTTTCGTCTTTCTGTCTGTTTGTTCCGGCTAATCTGCGAAAGGGCTGGACCGATTTTGACGGGGCTTTTACTGGCAGATAGCTGATGTTATTATAAGGAGTATTGTAGGCTACCGTGCAAAAAAAATCCTTAAAATTGGTAACAAAATCTGGAAGTCATATTTTTTATAATAATTTCACGCGAAGAAGGTCGCAGGCAACAGCTAGTAACATTATAAAGTAAGACAGTGCTGGCCATCGTCCCGATGTACTTCTGTCGCCGCCACTCCGCGGAAGGAAGGCAGTGAGCGATAGATGATGTCCACAGCGCCCGTGACGGCGTCAGTCCCGGCGCGCGGCGGCCGCGGTGACTCACTGGCTTACCGCGAAGGCTGAGCGGCGTGCGTCAGCTCGTGACGTCACCACATCACTTACCTGCGCTTGTTTGCTTACATTACCAAATTATTGTCAACCACACACAGAACTTAGCAACTATTTAGGTATTTAGATAATATATTTTCCGGACTGATAGTACTTGTACCTAACTACCTGCAATTAGCGTGTAGGTATATTTTTATACTTAAATGCTCTAGACTCCAGAGTGATGCCAGATAAACAGTTGATTGGTCATAGAAAAGAGTTATTCGAGTTGATACTGAGCAAGCACAAGTCGTAGCACCCAGCTACGGCGCCCGTAGGCGTGCTACGCGCTACTACGAGCTGCTACGAGTCATTTAGTTATTTGTAATTTTATTTAAATTCTTTAAAGTAACTTTTAAATAAAAAAATGACTAAGTTTATGACTAGTAATGGTTTTTGGGTATTGTTTTATTTTATTTGATCTATTATTTATTTTATAATACTTTTTTCTCTACTGCGTCTTTGCGAGACGTCAAATAGTCAAATTCATCTAACTAACCGTTAAAAAATGTTTACGGTTGAGATACGATTTAAAAAATCGAACATTATTTCGATAAGAAGTCTTGTAACCTTGTTTTAGATTATACGCAGTAGGTACCTACAGTCATAATCTATTTGTTCACCACAAAATTCCAACATTTGATTACTTTGCATTTTCTTTTGACCATTCATACAGAAATAGAAACGATACTATCACTTTACCATCAAGAAACAGGATCGATGATGGTACTGACGATACAATGCTTTTCAACAAAAATAACAAATGAATACTTGAGCGAGCGCAGTGATTCGAGGCCGATCTGGACAATTATTTGCATTGCACCTCGGAGAAGTTAGAGTTTTGGCAAATTTTTACTTAATTTTGCATGTGACCTACAGCTGGTGGTAAAAATACAGTCGACAGCGCATCAAGTTACCACAAACTGACAATTTTTTTCATTCGATTTTGAACTTAACCTACAACATTTTATGGTTTAAAATCATTTGGAGATATTTGACAGTTAGTGGTAAGTTGATGTGCTGGCGACTGTGCTTAATTAGATTGTTTGTGCAGCCAAGCGTGAGGCCCCGGCTCACAGCTGACTGCCGAACAAATGAGAAGTGACGAGCCCTCACACCGCCGGGCATTCGCGCCTGCTACGAGCTGGTCCGGCCCCGAACAACACAGAGCTGATCTAGGCACTGTTCTCGGACAAACTAATATCTAGATGGACCTGCTCTAGTGCTGGTGTCTGACTTTCTGGTGGGGGCTCGTTTAACACAATCAATAAAAACTTTCGTTTTGCAATATTAATCACTCATTCAGTAATTCAGTAAATACAGCTCTTGTAAATGTATAACTACAACTACCTAAGACAGACCGTGGTTCATTTCGAGATTCCCACTCAAGGGTTATTTCTGTTCGTTTGGCCCCAAAACTGGAACGGGCCGGAGCTGCCTTCAAGCGGGTCCTGCCCAACTTGGGGGGTCCAAACGCCTCCTGCCGGAGGCTCTACGCGGGGATCGTGCGGTCCATGGTCCCTTTACGGGGCCCCGGTGCGGGCGCGTTCCTTGAGGCTGCGGGCCGCCCACTACCTGAACGTGCCCCAAAAGGTGGTAGCCGTAAGGCTGGTCCGTGGTTACCGCACGATCTCCCGCGAGGCGGCGAGCCTCCTTGCCGGATGGCCGCCATGGGATCTAGAGGCAATAATCCTCGCGCGCCTGCACGAATGGCGTGTGGAGGCTCTACGCCGGGGGGAAACTCCGCTGCCACGGCAAATTGCCGCTCAGCGGACAGACTTCCGGCGTGATCTCATGGCGACATGAAGAGAACGACTGTCGCAACCCCGTGCAGGGCACGCCACAAAAGTGGCGATAAGGCCCCTCTTTGAGGAGTGGCTTGAGAGGCACCACGGCGTCCTCACCTTCCGCCTGACGCAGGTCCTCACCGGACACGGTTGTTTCGGGAGGAAACGCCCGGGTGTTACCACTGTGAGGATCGACCGGAGGACACGGTGGAGGTCTGCCCCGCGTGGGCGGAGCCCCGCCGTGTCCTCGTAGCAGCGATCGGCGGCGGCGACCTCTCGCGTCCGGCCTTGGTTCATTCCATGGTCCGGAGCAAGACGGAATGGGACGCCGTCGCCTCCTTCTGCGAAGCAGTCATGCTAGCGAAGGAGACGGCGGAACGTGAGAGGGAGAGAACCTCACGTCCCAGCCGCCGCGGGAGACGCACCGGGCGTCGGGGGCCACGTGGTGGCCCCCGGCCACCGTAGGCGCGGGCTTGTGGACGGCGAGCTATGGGCTAGCTCGCCGTCCGTCCGTCTTTTGACGACAGGCCGTGTCGACGGCGCGTTCGTGTTCTACGCGCGCCTCAAAGAGATGTCAGCAACAGGAAGGGGTCCGCAAGGGCCGATGCCTGCCGGGGCTGCGGGACTGTTCGAAAGAGATACCGTGGCCCCGGAACACAAAGGGCGATGAAGGAACATGGATGGGTTTTAGTCAGTAAAAGTCTGACACTCCCTCCTGCTCAGCCCAGAGCGAGAGGAGTCATTTGATGATTTCCCATCCGAAAAAAAAAAATAGGGTTATTTCTGTTTTGGCACAATCTGTATGTTAGGAAATATTACACAAGCACGGATCTAGTGTGGTGAGCGAAGCGAGAGCCGGAGGTGTGCGTGCGGGGCGGCCGGGGCGCGCGGGTTGATTCGTAAGTGTAAGAATTTTCTGGTTCTTATAAGAAGAATAATCTTCCCATGATTGTGTGTGTAATACCTTGATCTAAAAGTGTGTTCTTCCGTTCTTCTCCGAAGGGGTCGATGCTTTTGGAGCGGGCGACTGGCTTCCACTTTCTTTCTGACGAATTCTGGATAATTCAAATATGAATGTAGAATTATCATTTACACTGGAGACGGGATATTTACCATGTTTGATGTTTATCCGTGATCATGGTGCTCGCAACAGCGCCGAAATATCGGAAACTCAAAATCATCAGTAAACATGGTAAATATCCCGTTTCTAGTGTTAATGACAGTTTAAAAACTTATATGAATGTAAATTCTTTAATTTCGACAGTGCGCGTCACGGGGCGGGCGACGTGCGGCGCTCTCCCGTGATTAGCACTATCGCAGGTAATTAGACCGATGATCGATGTCTCAAGTAAGCTCTAATTGATAAGATAGTGCGACGCATTACACTTATCGACTTTTTATTGTTAAGATACACATCGTAAATACGAATGATTGTTTTAAGCGCACCTTCATACCTGCCTTGTATTATATAGGTAGGCATAAATTCGGGGATAAGTGAGGATTAGTGCGCGGCGTCGGTGCACATACGCATTGCGCAGGCGTGCGTCGTCGTGCCGAATAACGCGCGCCCCGCGCCCTCCCGGCTGCTCCCGAACAGACGCAGCTTCAGCTAGGTAACAGAACCGAATGTACGGTATCTGGCACTAGTAGTTAATTATACTCACTTTTGCTCCAAATAGCTGTATGTACAGCTAAATGTTTCACGTAAATCTAAATGTGGAACGATGAGGCGTGAGATAAATGACGGGACTGAAGTACCTACTTACAACCAAATCGGTTCTGTTACTTGTCACTCACGAGTTCCCACAGAGTTATGACTACAGTTATAGCGTATTTTCGCCGGGGTTGGCATAGTTAAAATATGATTAAATACTACCGTACCTGCTACCTACTACTTCTGAAACTATCTCAATCAGGTGTCGTTGAACAACTAACATAAGTGTTTAAATCATGAATAGCATATACTTGGATATCTGTTGTGATTAGTTAAGTTATCAACATGATAGTCAGATAGTGCAGTTGGAGTTAGAGCCAGGTATCTCTTCAGCAGCATCGCCGGCGGCAGCGGTCGCCGCGCGCTGTGCGCCTCGCGCCTCGCGCCTCTCGCCTCCGGGCGCGGATGCGCTGAAACATGGAAATGTTTTCCCCTCGCGAGTGTGAGGCGTCGCGCGGCAGCCAATAGGCGCGCGTGGTGGCCCACACACACACGCGCGCACAAACGCGCGCACACGCACACGCGGGCCGCGCCCTGCCCACCGCGCTCACCTGGCGCAGCAGACGAGCCGAGCGAGCGCCGCGCGCGCCGGCACACACTCCGCGACCCGCGACACCGACGTGCTGTGATGCGAACACGCCAGAGTGCACCTCCTGGACTACCACACAGACACCTACTAGCCTGTCTTCATCAGCTGCCGACGAGCGGTGAGTACAACTTTCAATACCTACCGTGCTACAACTTACCCAAATACTGGAACAGACGAAGTGGCAAAAGATCGATCTGCACGAGCGGAAGGTGGTCCCAGTGAAAAGACAGATACCAGTGAATGTATTATTTATGACACTACTCCAGCTATAACCCGAAAATTCCGTGAATTATAGGAGCGCCGAGTTCGGTAAAGCTAATAAGATCGTAAAGCTTTATACCAAATCTCGCAGCTCGCGCGGCAACGTTGTGCTGACGTTACCTTGTATCTGTGGCTCCCCTCGTCCAGCGACGTCTGCTACTGAACGCTTGCTGCGAAGACGCGATCGTTTGCACAGCGCATCACGCCACCACCACCAGTGAACACACAGATTAGGCGGTCGGTGTTCCCTCTACACTTGAATCGCAAAATTGTGCAGGGATTAATATAAAAGATGAATGTCGATGAAGCAGAGATTGCCATTAAAATTAAAAACAGTTCAATGTGGCCTTCAGGTAGATGCTGCAAATTGTTTTTAATTCGTGTATGAAAAGTGGGAAAAAAATGAAATGAACCGAACGACGACAAAGTGGTAGCTCTATACTTACTCAAAGTAAATTATAGGACAACTAGATCAGTGACGCTTTATTAGTAGAATATCTGTGAACTACTGATAATTGTCTAAATATGGAGAATATTTTCTGTTTAATATGAAACGTTTTGTGAAGAGATTCTTAATATCTAAAATACTTACGTTCCTTAGTGCGTATATTTCGATAATAATATAGCTTTAAAATAATCATAATAATCTAAGCCTTCTGTAACATGGTGTTCCCTCGACATGTGTGATCATCGATCATCTGCTGGCTCCTGAAGCCAGTCTGGCTGACTTCAATAAGCCATCTACTCAAATATAACGTCCACTAACTATTACTATTACACAATTCGCCCCACTAAAACGCGGGGGGCTAAGCGCCACGCCATTGCATTCCATCAATTCCATGTGCTCGTACACATAACTACAGTAAATAATAGAGCTTGTATACTGAACTGCGGCGTGTTGTAAATTTGTTGCTGTATTTGAAAATTAATTAAATGTTTTATTTTCGAAAAGAGAAAAGTTTGAACCCGTGTATCGAGTAAGGAGCGCGCAGCAGGCTGCGCGGTGCCGGCGGCCGACAACGTCTGTTTACACCTAGGTAGAGGTAGTGCCTACTAGTATAGTCACCCTCACATACAGCTTAACATTATTTCTACATTTTTTTGTGTAAATAACGTCATTGAAAAGAGTACAGTTTGAAATAGAGATGCTATGTACAGAGGCTTGCTTTCTAATAAACGTAGACGTGCAGCAAGATTTCCATCAAAGTACCTACTGCGTAACAAAGGGATACTTCATGAAGTGAATGACGCGTTAAGTTAAATGTCCTACAAGAATATGTAAGCCCGCTGCCACTAACATAACAATAAGCGACACCTAAATTAAGGCCTAAACAAAAGCGCATCCGGTGTGAGCCTTTTGCTCAGCGATTCCAGGGAGGAACAGCTAACTTGAGAAAATATTCTGACGTTCCCCATGTCCACACAATTATCGCAACGTTACACGTTTTCATAATCTATTCATTCAAATGTTCCTCACACACATAATAATACACATTATATACTCTCTTCTTCTTCCCGGTGAAAGGACGAAACTACATTGAATGGTTATTACCGTGTCAGCAACAGTTATTCAATAAATGTTATTGAGCACAAACGATAGGCCTCATTGTACCGATGCTTCTAGGCCTCATTTCTTACAGCCACTTTCACACTGAACAATGATGTGATTATAAAAAAAAAAAAAATTAAAAGTACAGTCTCAAGCACAAGCACAGTCTCATGTTCGGTCTATTGGTTGTATACTCGTATTACAGCTAAAATACTTAGTCGGTGAAATGCGATTTGGGTTAGTTTCACTGAAAACCGTTTTTTTTAAGGAATGCCTATATTATTTTAATTGTTTATCTAATTACCAAGATTTTTAGAGACCGAGCAAGTTTTTTTAAAAGGTTCACTACAGAGAACCTGGCCATTTAGTATGTTTCTAGGAAAATGATAGTTTTGTCACAATAACCGGTCGAAGAAAGTTTGACTGATCATTCTAGTCAAAAGTAGTTATAATTGATTTTCAATTTCGAGCGCTTAGTTGCTAACTGTGAACAGTGAACAGTGAGCAAGTTGGAAGGCGTCGCCTAGCCAAGCGGACCGGACAGTGATGCAGTTCATGCAGTGCACGGCCTGGAGTCCACTGTACTCAGTCCGGCCCGGAGTCAGGTCCATTCAGTTTGACCGCATCTTTGAACGTGATTCACCCTACTCTCAGGATTCATATTTGTTGCATCGTAAAAAAAAAACACAAAACGTATTTTGGAAACCATACTAATATTGGTCTCATCTCAAATTTACAATCGTTGTACCACGAGAAAATTGAATCGCTTTCAATTGTGTTAAGTATTTAGATAGCTACTACATATTATTACCTACCCTACTACATTTACTAATACGAGTTAGCTATGTTTATAAGGTTTTTTATATGTATTAGTTTATATTTATAAGATTATTCTGTGTATTTTATCTATGGGCCTTAGTTGCTTGATAATACAATGATTATTTTATTAATACGAGTAAGTAGTACCTACCTACCTTACTATATTTGGGTACCGTTGACAGATTTCGAATCAGTTTCCAAACTAATTTCTCTAGCATTCCAATTATTACAAACGTAGCGTGCCGTTTTACCCGACCGCGGTGAAGCCCAAAATGGGTTATGTTGACTTGAATATAAAAAAATGTGGGTTTTGAGCGCCATATTGTGGAGTTGGATTTTTTTTCAAAACCTTTGGGTTGGGTATCAAAATTAAGGGTTTTAAAGGTGTTTACAAAAGTATACAGGGTGTAATAAGACCCTTCACGAAGCCGTCAACCAAGCATTATGTACATCAAACTAAGTAACTTTAAGAGAAAAAAATTGCTGGGAAACGACTTTTTTGTGGGGTGAAAAATCACGTTTTACGGTAGGACTCAATGTAACGCATTCAAAACATTGTGCTGATGGATGGATTGTATAGTGCGGGGGTCGTGGAGGTGCTTACAGTAAAATCTTGCATTAAAAACATGTATCTAAAAAAAAACTTGTGAAAATGTTGCAACCTTGGCCCCCAATATCTCCGTAATTAGAAGGTTTCCAGGTATGGTCTAGAACAAAAAAAATATCGCAATGATGGGGAGAACAAGTGCCTTTCGGCTTCGTTAAGGGTCTTGTTACACTTTTCAAAGTAATTCGAAGTGTTAAGTCGTAAAAAGGAATACAAACAATAGTATAGTAAAAAAGTTAAATCATCTGTTATCTTGCACATTACTAAACTAAAAAGCTGGAAATAAAAAAGTACCAAATTAAAACCAATTTAAAGTAATTTTTTGTTCATGCTGTAATGTCGTAACGCTTATTTTTTTGCGAGACACGTGTCCTATTTACAAAATATACCTACCTACCTAAAATTACATCGGCCCCGCGATTGCTTCACATGCTTAAGAATTTTTCTACTGTACACTGTAAATAACGTAAAGTGTACATTGAATGTACTGCCAAATGAAGTGGTCCACTCATAGCATTAAGCACAGGACATGGCTCTCTTCGAGCAGCGACGGACACACGTGCGCAGCTGACACAACGGCCGTGTGCTGATGGTCGTTACTGTTGGTACCGTTCGTGAGCCGGGACACCAGAGCACACAGAGCAGCGCGGCGTTATCGCGGGACCGCGGCAAACATGGCGCTGCCTCCGACCGTGCCCCGACTCCCGATCCCGAGCCGTCCACACAGAAGGTCAACAGTCGGTCCTTACGTTATGAAATGAGCATTCGGTAAAGCACGCACACAATCGCCAAAGGACACCACTCTTTTAAATCAATTTATAATCCGCGAGGGAACTCGGATACGAATACTCTCAAGTTAGTGCTATGTTCTTTACAAACTCTAAGATTCACTTCATCACATATAACCGAACGTCGGTCGTCTTAATGTAGACTGAAGCTGCAGTTCTTCTGTAGTCACCTACCTTCAATATCAGCACGTTATGTCATGGTTTTTAAAATATGATTTAGCATAGCTATAGTTGTAAATAAACCGTTTTAAACCAAAATCAGTGGTTTAAAATCCGTTTGTTTAAAACGGTTTAAAACCACGACCACGTGGGCCGTACATTGATGACGAATTACTTTAAAAAATAGTTTAAAAGAATAATTGAAATCATATAACATTTTTATTAATACATGTGAAGTCAAATATCATACTTATGCTACTTTCAGGATTAGACAGACTGAAAACAATCATGATATGCGTATTTATTAAAATACGGCAATGCCGCATTTTTATTTTGCACTAGGTATTAGGAGAGAGGGAGCAGGTAGGAATCGATTTTATGTTTGTCTGTCATGAATGTCGGTTGATTTTAAAATATTTTTATTTTATTTTCCTTAGATATACCTATTCTAAATCAGGATGAGGGTGTGGTCTAGATAACTTCGTGTGAAACCTCAGTTCATTCCAAAAAAATCATTTTAATCCATATTAAACCACTAAGTGTGGTTTTAAATCGTTTTAAACCAAAAAGACTGTTTGAAACCAAATGGTTTAAAACGTTTAAAATTCGTTTTGCATCTATAAGCATAGCGTAACTTTGCTTTTATTTTCCCCGCGTGCAGTGGAGCTTCTGCTATCGTACGTGGTGTGTAGGGTTGTCCCCAGTACTTTATAATAAAGTATTGTACGTTATTTCAGGTAATTGTACTTTATACTATAAGAGAACAATAAAGTACACGAAAATACTTTATTTCGCACGATTTGATTTCTTTGGGATTTTGAGAAGTTAAGTCGTATTTTTTCGTTCGTTTTTGTCGTAATTTATCGATTGGTGCTGAATTGATGTCTCCACTCGCTAGCGCCACATCACTTTAGCACTCGTTTTTAACCATTTCTGAACGCAACCTTACCTCAAAATGTCAATAATGCCAGTGTCACTAATAATTTCATATTTTTTTAAGCTTGTATACAGTAATTTCGTTTTTATTGTCTATTCCCGGCAGGTCAGCATTCACAGAAATAGTTATCTTCTGTGATGAATAGCAAATGGCGAGACGAAAGAAACAAAGCGTCTCTGAATTAGATAAAAAATGAATTACTTAGTTAGGTACTTTAATTTAAATAAAGTCTGTAAGGATTAAGGCAATTGTTTAGTAGAGATACTAATTTGGTTCAAACTGCAAAGAGCAATAAAAATATGTTTTCAAACATATTCCTGAAGAAAAATAAAGTGTACTTTATTTTGATACTAATGTACTTTATCTGCAAAAAAAAAGGTGGCAACCCTAGTGGTGTGGTACAATTCGGAGCTTTTATATGATACGTATGTGTTTTGAGCTGCGCGCGAGGGGCTCGTGTTTACCCGCCGCCGCCGCCTCCGCCGCAATATGCCTCGATATAATTAATGTTCTTATCATAAAATATACTTCCTAAACGCTTCAAATATTGTGGAGAGCACCGCGCGGCGAGTTCATGTCGCTTTTGAGGAAAATTTTGTTCCAGAATTATGTGATAGGTACTATTAGGTACCTATCCGTAATTATTGCGATTTCATTAACAACCATTTGTAATTGATTGTCGTGCTATCTAAATCTGTAAAAAGAGTTATTAATAATAATTTCGTGAAGTAATCACAAAAAGACGAGTCGCTTGGGAATTTCCATGCTGTGTCACGGAACCTGCTACCCTGCCTGGTTACAAATGAACTGCCTTTTGTTGTGCGTGCAGCTGTACTGCCGCTTGACTACATAACTATCTCGGTGCCCAGGGTGAAGTTATAGAGGATGTAGAAATGGTCGCTCATCCTCAGCTCGTCCTCAGATAGTGATTCTAATTGTGGCGTTACATCTTTTCGCTCATTTGGTACCTATAGATACTTTAAAATTGTTAGAAAATATAAATATAAATATTGAGAGGGTTCCTAATTATTATTGTACGATAGGAGAGATTACCCTGACTTGAAGAGATGTGGTACTATGAATAGGAAGAAAAATGTTCTGAAGAGAATATTGTTCTGTTAGTATATGAACAGTCTATAATGTCCGCAGTCGGCGCCAGCGCAGGCGCGTTCCCTATTAGTCGTGTACTTCCGCCGCCGCGCCGCCACTCCTAAAACGATGCCTTCTCGTTTACTTAGACGTCTGCCCTCAAATAACACACTTTATTTATAACACACTAGTTCCACGGAGACACGTTTCTTCCTTTTAGGTAAGCGTATCCTTTTTACATCATCAAACACATACCTAATTGTAAACATTGGTCACAGGTGAAGTATGGAGAACGTGACGCAGATGGAGCAACAAGATGCGCGCCCCTCTGCGGAGGCGCTGGAGCTGGTGAAGAGCGAGACGCGCTCCGAGCAGGAGCAGCAGGGGGGCGAGGCGGGCGTTGGGAGCGCGGGGGGAGACGAGCAGCAGCAGGCGACGGGGAGCGGGTTGCGCGAGGCGTCGCCCCCCGCGCATTCGCAGTCCGTGATAACGTCGCGTCGCGCCGTGCGCACCATCACCGCCGCCGGACATATCACCACGGACGAGCCTGGTGACCTTGCGGACGACGGAGTCAAGGACGAGCCGCCCGAGGCGCCAGCGCTGGACGAGGCGCAGCTACAGGTGCAACACTACGCCGCCAAGCTGGAGGAGGCGGAGGCGCGTGAACAGCAGCACTACGATGACGAACGCCTGCGCCTAGCCGAGGCCGAGACGTCACGATACCTCGCCTTCAAACCGGACCCATACCGCGCGCTGCCCTCGCCTGGTGACAAGCGCGCTCCGCCGCAGTACGCGCGCCCTCCGCCACGCGCTGCCTACCCGCGCGGCCTGGCGCTGCGATATGGCGCGCCGCACCACGTCATCGTGGCGCAAGAGGGCGACGCTGAGGAGGCCGCGCACGACGCCTTCCTGCACAAGGACAAGGAGCAGATGCAGGCGTACGCAGGGGGCGAGGCGGCGGCTGCGGATGGCCGGCAGTACGCCACCGTGTTAGGTGAGCAGGCCGGGTCCTCGCTGGAGATGATCCAGACCACAGCGCTCAACAACCAGCAGGCGGTGGGCGTGGCCTACCAGCAGGTTAAGTACGAGGCGCGCGGGGAGGGGGAGCCGCGGCCGACCACGTACGCGAGCCTGCAACCAGTGACGTCAGTGCACGGCGGGTACGCGTACGCCGGGCAGAGCCCGCAATACGCCGGCGGAGGGTACGGCGCGTACGCCGGTGGCAGCAAGGAGCTGCTGACTCTGTACGGCGGTGGGGGCGGAGGCGCGGGCGCTGCGGGGGGCACGAGGGGCGACGAATCGCCCCCCGGGCAGCTGCTGTACCGCAGTGACCCCACGCTATCGTCGTCGTCGCTGGCGCGCGGTACGCACGTGGTGTATGGCTCAGTGGTGCCGCAGTCGCAAGCTGTGTACGAGACGCCGCCCAGCCCGAACTCACAACAGGTCAGCCTTAACAATTGTATTTAAATAATTGTGTTGATTTTGTTCGTGGTGTCTAATAGCTTGTGGTGTTGTATCGTCAGGTGACGCTGTACACGCACGGCAACACGGTGCAATACAAGGTGGGCGGAGAGCACTACCTGGGGCAAGGCGGCGGTGTGGAGTACGTGCCTGTGTCCGGGTACGAGGGTGGGCTGCTGGTGGAGGGCTACCCGGCGCCGACACAGGCCTGGCCCACGCACAACCTGCTGTCCATCGACGACGGCTTCGACCCTAGTGAGTGCCGCGCGACCCTGTAGTACTGCGAGTGCCGAGTGTCTCATGACGTAACGTGTAGCGAGCTAACGAGCGTGTTGTCGCAGGCATGGCGGGCATGGGCGAGGTGAAGGAGTGCGTGAACTGCGCGGCCGCCACCACGCCACTGTGGCGCCGCGACGGCACCGGTCACTACCTGTGCAACGCATGCGGTCTCTACACGCGCATCAACGGCGTCAACCGGCCGCCGCTCAAAGGACAGAAAGCCAAACCGCAGCAGGCACTGGTAAGCATTAAATTGATGTTTAATTGAGCTTATGCTTTCACCGCGATGCCTCCTGATGCAATAATATGTAAAATGTCACTGATGCTTCCTGTGCAGCCGACGAACGGCAACCGGCGCGTGGGCGTGACGTGCGCCAACTGCCGCACGTCCAACACCACGCTGTGGCGGCGCAACAACAACGGCGAGCCAGTCTGCAACGCCTGCGGCCTCTACTACAAGCTGCACAACGTGAGTACAGTAGCCAGTTGTGAACTCGTTCACCAGATAGTAGCATATCGCACGATTGTGCATCGATTACAGCGGTTATGCTGATTAGACACCGCGCAGGTATCTAATCGCCGCTGCAGTCAGTTATCAGGGAACTCCTCGGCAAATATTGGGTCTGTATAAAAAATCAAAACACAGGGTCTCATCTAATCTCGTGAGATAAAACGCGGGGCTACCGACTGATAGAGAATTATCATCGCGCGACCACCATATTCATAATGAGATAAATAATCTTTTATCAATTATCTCCTCGCGAGTAGATACGCTTGTTTAAAGGATGATAGGCCCGCGCGGCGACAGATTACGAGGAGTTCCCCCGTCTGAGTGCGATGACGTGTGCGCAGGTGAACCGGCCGCTCAGCATGAAGAAGGACGGCATCCAGACGCGCAAGCGCAAGCCCAAGAGCATGGGCGGCGGGCACGGTGGCGTGGCGCGGCCGGGCGGCGGACCGCTGGCGGGTGAGTACGCGCCCGCGTGGCCGCGCGGCCAGCTGTGACGTCACGACTAACTGTGTGGTGTCCGCAGTGGACGCTCACTCGCACAAGGTGCTGCCCCCGCTGTACGCGGCGGTGGAGGGTGTGGGGCCGGCGGGCGCGGGGAGCGCGGGGGCGGGGAGCGCGGCGCCCGCTCCGCTGCTGCTGTTGCCCGCGCGCCACTCGGCCGACATGTGAGTACCGCAACGCGTTTTCCCTGCGACCGCACGGGAGTGTGACTCTGCTACTCTGGTTTCTCCATGATCTCTTCGCTGGCATGCTCCCACTCCGCCGCGATCCCCTCCTCGCACTGTCCTGCTTCCCTCGTCCGTGTCCTTAGATCTGCTCTCGTCGATTCGCTCACTACAGCTCTTTGTTTGCACACTCTACTCTCAGCTTCAACTTCAGAAGATCTGTCTTCTCGTTTGCTTTTATCTATCTCTATAGCACATCGGCTTCCAGCACTCTGCCACCGACTGCCTTCTACCAAATGATTAAGATGCACCTAAAAAATTGTAACTAGGATCTAGACAGTTTATAACTGTTTTTATCTGTTTCGGTACCTGAGCCCGACATGCGAGCCATGTGAGGATCTGTCACATCACGAGAACTGTTAGCGACGTCTGCAGTGTTCAGGAACTGGTAAATACTGTTGGTAAATGACAGTAAGCTAACATTTTTAAAGTTTTTTTTTGCGTCGACGTCTGTTATTTGCCTTTGTGTTACGTTATCTCAAGGTCGTGTGCGCTGTGTCCACTGACTGATACTAAACTGTATCATACAGATTTACCGGTTACTGCGAGTTATGGGATGTGGGTCTTGGTTGGTTAATACAAGCGGTAGGTACTGAGTTCTAATCCTTACAATGACAGAAGCAGGGACGAAGAATGAATCCAATCTATTTCTGAATACATTTTAGTTTTTTTATAATTGAGAAAGCCTGTTGTATTGAGCTTGTAAAAAAATTACAAGTGGAGATCTGTACTTATGTCATACTGTCAAAGCCACGCTCCGGATTCTGAAAAAAATTGCGTGCTTTTATGTTTTCCTGTGATTCTAGTCGTGACGTTAAAAGGAGTGGAGTCCTCCGTGGCCGGCGGACAGTCGCGCCCCTGAGCCCGTCGTGACGAGCGTGTTGTGTTGCAGGGTACCAGCGCTAGAGCGCGGCGCGCCGCACTACCGCCCGCCGTAACCCGCGCCCCCGCGCCCCCGCGCCCCGGCGCCCCCTCCTGTACTCGCAGCGTAGCAGCGCGACAAGGCCGCGCCGGCGCAGGCGGCCGTGCCACAACCCTCGCGTGCTGCTGATCACTTGGCTTGCAATTACCGTCTCATTAAATGAACTCGGCTCGGGTCTGAACAAACTCAAGTAGTCGGTTCGGTAGCGACGAGGTACCTCAGTATTAGCTATCAGCGTGAACTACCGTTTGCCGTAGCGTGTAGACGTCTAGTGGCATAGGTTTGCTGATGAGATGATCCATTACCATCCATCACGAAGATGTAGCGATATGTCTTTTGCGTTGCTTGCGTACACTTTGTCTAAGCGGAGAGAAGTGACGGCAGTAATGATGAGCTTGTGGCGCGGTAGGTGGAGCATGTTATTGTGTAGTTATTTGAATGATGCCGCGACATGCTACTCACTAAACATATAGTTTTTATTCATAATTAATAGAGGTTCAGAATAAAGAATGACGAGTATGTTCCCCATCGACAGCAGTGCGGGCGGTGGTTGCAAGTCAAGTGACGGTGCTCATCGTGTTGTAACTAAGTGCAAGTGTCAGAGAACATTCAGCGGAGTGTAGATAACGCAGCGCCTGTATATAGTTATGTAACTAGAATACTTAGACGTAAAAGACGACGAATTTACTATAGTAATATATTGTTGTGACTGCGTGCATGTGTGTGTGTGCCCGGGTATGTGTGTGTGAGTCAGTTTGTTCAGCTAATTAGGTTTACATATTTATATTTTGATAACACTGTTTAAACTGTTATAATATAAGAGTTTATAAAATAAGCGACAAAATAAAAACGATTGTTGCCTTTACGATTATGTTATATTATATTATTATCTTCTCCAATGTCATCCCGTCATTCGTATTCTTCTCCTGAAGCACTACTTTGTTTAACTCGAAGGTATGCAAACAGTATATTGTCTATAATATTGAGACTGCGAGTTCTTGCGAAAAAAGTTTTCCATCATCCCTTCACAACCTTTTTTTAAGTTTCCTGTCGTCGTTACTTGTATAACTAACAGCTCACCACGCGTCACTCGTCACTCGTCACTCGTCGGTGCTCTGCCTCGCGGCTTCGCGAGTGAGCGGTGCGCAGCTTTTAATTATAAAAAGAGCTTGTGTAATTATTGCAGCAACAATATCTCATGCTTAGGGCTAAGCACTTTTTGCATAGCTTTTATTTAGTTTCACCTGTCCCGGTATCTGTAAAGCAATCTTGCAAGTTGATCTACTTTTCGGTTTCCGCTTGAGCTGAAATTTTGCACACACCTTTGCTTCTGTTGAAAATACATTTTTGTGACAGACGTGAGTTGATCCTGCAGCCAGGATCGTCTCCGCACGAGGCGACTGGATTAACACATAGGAATGATAGGATACTTTGTATCCCGAGTACGACCCCGCGGGAGCGAACTCCAAGCAGGTGCAATATATGCGCGAGAATATAAATGAACTATAATCAAGAAAAATAATTATGGTAATAGAACAACATTACAAATAGGTACCTAGTCATTTTCAACATTTTTTTAAATTTATTTAATATTTAGCCAGATTTCTTTTCTATAGCCAAAAAAAAGATGTTTAAAATTAAAAAAAATGGTAAAAGAACGAAAAAAAAATAGTTTTCCTAAAAGCTAGTAGCTAGCTAGTAACTAGCTATAGAAAAATAAAAAAACTTAAGCGAAAAGCTTTCTAACCTACTTCTAAAAAGGGTTCCGTACCGTTACCTAAAAAACAAAAAAAAAACCCTTAATTGGCGTCAAATATAAATATATGTATATGTATGGGGATCCCTTTAACTTGCACTTTTTTTTAATTTTTACCGTATTTGTGCTGTAAGGCCTTGCTTTTTGGCAAATTTCGTGATTCTAGGTCAACGGGAACCACCATAATAATAGGTTTTCGACCCAAAACCTATAGGGTACTTCAGGTTGACCTAGAATTGTCAATTTTGGTTAAAAGCAAGATCTTACAGCACAAGTCAAGGGAAAATTCCGAAAAATGGAAAAGTTGAATATATCATGTTGACTCAGGACCTTGATTTTATACACCTAATAGGGACTATAGGCCTCATAACTGGTATATATTTCAACTTGCTTAGGTCCACCCGTTCCTGATAAAATCGGTGGTGAGCGGTGACACACGGACAGACAAACGGACAAGAAAGTGATCTTCTAAGCGTTCTGTATTTTCCTTTTTAGGTACGGAACTCTAAAAAGAAGGTTATGGATTCATCCATCATCTTCTGTTATGTACGTAGGTAGGTACTGCGGAATTAATGATCCAATTCTAACATTTTTCACTGATAGAAAGCTATATTATTCGGGGGGCTATAAATTATATAAATATCAAGCATATTACCCGAGCTATTTCACTTCTTGCAGACGGAGTCGCGAGCGAAGTCCTAGTAGCATATAATAACATAATAATAATACCTTATTTCTCATAGTAAGTCTTTACATAGGTACTTACAACATTTACATTTACCAGTCTTGTAGCAGCGAAATTAAATAAATAAAAAAATTAAATAAATCCGTACCGTTCCGTGTTATTTTTTTGACGGCACGGTTGGCGCAGTGGCTGAGCGATTGGCTGCTGCGCTGCGTGTCGCGGGTTCGATCCCCACACGGAACAAATATTTGTATGATCTACAGATAGTTGTTCCGGGTCTGGCTGTTTGTGTATGACAGTTTAAATGTTTGTAAACGCACCCACGATACGATGGAGAAATTCCTAGTGTGGGGCAAGGTCTTAATAAAAAAATGAATTCAAAAAGATGGAGACACCTTTTTTACCTTGTGTCAGTAAACAATCACAATGAGTAGACCGCACGCTCTCGGCCTGTGTTTGAGGGTATCTAATGGATCCACGGAGCTATTAAGCTATTACTGTTATATTATATAACGTAACATCACGCTCGGCATTACGGGGGGCAGACACGGCTGTAGCTCTAGCTTCTCAGTCTGCGATAGTCGAGTACCTATGAAGTCGTCGAACATGGATACCCTTGTCCACAACTGACGGAAGTGTGGATTCACTATAACATCGCTGCCTAACCAGAACACAGGAGTTATTTTAGGGTTCCTTACTTGTTTAAATAAGAACTACGACTACATAATAATGTTTGTTATCAAGATAGAATGGAAAAATCAAATACAAAACTACAAATGTAGTTATGTCGTATACAAATCTAGATCGGTAACATGGATATCAAAGATTACTCGTCTTAAGGATCATTTATCAGTTTATCAAGCAAGATGTCATGATAAAAAAGTCCGTTATAAATAAATCGACTTCGTGCATACGCGCAGCGCCATCTATCAGATATCTCTTGAACTAATACATTTGCTACTAACAATAAAATTGCCGAATGAACTTCACTTTTAAATCTTCTTAGGTAAAAATACTATCACAGAAACTGGACTCAGCTGGTTATTTACGTTATTAAAACAGTAATAAATAGAAAAATAGATGAACTATTCGGTAGCGAATTCACTTCAGTTTCTGATCGTTCAATACACGTGACGTGATGCCATGTTAGGTATACATAATACTGTGTTTGTCCCTATTTACTTGTTAGTTTAATATTTAATAACAGAAATATACTAATGTTATGGTTTACCAGCTAGCCGCATCACGGGCCAGCTCGCGACTTGCGGCAGTGCGCGGCAACTCTGCAGTAGTTCTACACTTCGATACTAGACGGCGCTGGCGTTGCGTTCAAGTGCAAGTTACCGCACGACCGTACTAGTAGATGGCGCTAGGAGTATCCGTGTGCCAAGCTTCGTTTCTAATTATTGGAAACGAAGCTAGCCAATAGCACAGATAATATCTTTATCTTTTCTTTTTTAGGGTTCCGTAGCCGATTGGCAAAAAACGGAACCCTTATAGATTCGCCATGTTTGTCGGTCTGTCTGTCTGTCTGTCCGTGTATATCACAGCCACTTTATTCCGAAACTATTAGGACTACACAGTTGAAACTTAGTAGGTAGATGTATTCTGTAAACCGCTTTATGATTTTTAAACAAAAATATAAGATTAAGGGGGCACTGCCCGTACATGGAACTGAAACTAAAAAATATTTTTTTCACCAAACCTACACGTGCGGGGTGTCTTTAGATAGGTCTTTAAAAATAACATTGAGGTTATTAAAACCATTTCTTATAAAAGTCAATCGTTTGAATGATCTAAGTGGTAAAATGTGGGTCCCCCCTCCCCTTTAATTTCCAAAGTAAGAAGAGGATAATTCTGAAAAAAAATAAGATTGTAGAACGTAAATAAAACTCATCATCTGCCTATCTGATGTTGGCGCTCCCCCGCTTTTGCAGTGCGTCGACTATGATGCACACGGCAGAGGCACTGCGCTGGTGCGGCAAGTGCGGGGGAGCGCCAACTGCATGCTGGCTGCGCTCGCGGTAAGGCTTGATTGCTTCATCATCTCCCACTGTTGTAAGCGACATGTTAAATTGTTAATGCATGCATGATTATTTTTTTATTATTCTTTTATTTATTTTTATCTACCATTACAGCTAACCAATGCGGTAAATGCGCCTTAACCTAACTTAATTGCTAAACTTAATCCTTTAATTAATTGTTACTTATAACTAATATCTATAACTAATTGTAAAGAAAGCATTCCTTGTGAATTCACCCAGAGAACAACAGAATAAGTCCGTCGCACTCGCTATGAGGTTGAGCATGCGCAATTGCACGCGTTAGCGACCGACGCCTCCTTTAAAAGGTTGGTCCGAGCACAAAGTTCCACTAGCAGCCATAACGTACAGATAAAAATTGCGTACGGATATGTGTTCGGATTTCAAATGATACGTTATAATACGTAAACGCTTTAAAATTCAACACACAAAAACAACGATATATCGATTAATCAATACTTTTTTACTTTTTTAAAACATATTTTTAACACAGTTCTGTATTTAAAAAAAAAAAAAGTACGTGGTCGTTTCATCATGGTTTTATCTGAAAGGTAGCATATTACATGGTTGACGTTAAAATACCCCTTGTTTTGATTTGAATGTTGATAAAGATATAATTAGAAAAATTAATAAAGACATGTTTATATCATTCTTGCTTTTAATTTTATGTTTCTTTTCTACGGATTTCGTACGGAGTTTCAGATTTATTGCACATACAGAATTTGCTGCCGGATGTACAGATTTTTAGTCCCTACAGTATGGCAACACTGGTCGTGGCTGCCGTCGTCGCCACACGTACACACGGCTAAACATCAAGCTATACATTTCTAGTATAAAAAGTAAGTATAAGCTGACCTCGCATTGTACGGAAATCTTATACAATGCGAGATCAGCATAAAATTGATATGTATAGCTTGATGTGTAGCCGTGTGTACCTGTCCGGAACAGTTAGACTCACCTGTGTGGCTATTGCGTATCTCTGTTGACAGTTCATAGTGATCATCACTTGACGAGTTTAGAAATACAATGAGAGTTAGTTTCAAAACGTGATGATCACTATGAATTACTGTCAACAGAGATACGCAATAGCCCTGCTGATCTAAAGTAACTGCAATATGCACCTTCCCGAGTGCAAGATCCCTTCTAACCCTTTAGCCCATTGTATCCTATCAAACCTAAAATAAATAAGGTTCTATTCATTAACGGGTAAAAGAAATATACTCTGTAATAAATGGGTATCATTTAACCTATCGCCAATTTAATTAGTTTCGTGTTTCTTAAATAATAATAGGGTTTGCCCGCAAAATAGTAGATTTGTCACCAAAATGTAGTCACCAAACAATACAGCGTGTAACAGAAAGGGTATAATCATATGGAATACTGTGGTACGGACCATCAAACTGAACAACTTTCTCTATGGGACCACCATCGAAATCGTAAAAAAATAATCAGCTGTCCCATACATTTGGGTCGAGTAGGTATTGAAATTTTGTATAGGACAGCTGATTATTTTTTTACGATTTCGATGGTGGTCCCATAGAGAAAGTTGTTCAGTTTGATGGTCCGTACCACAGTATTCCATATGATTATACCCTTTCTGTTACACGCTGTATAAAATCAATTTCACAAGAAATCACTTAAAATCATGGAGATTTAGGGGTCTAGTACCAAATAAATGTTTTTGTATGTATTATAATAGGTTTGCCCTAATAAGCATTTAAGCAAACTAATTTAAAGAGATCACCAATAAATCATATATTATGTCACTGAAAAATTTTCATTATGATCCTAAAAAAATTTAGGGTTGTCGTCATCATCGTTTCAAACAAAAGAGTCTACTTCTTAACTTAACTGCTAACTAAACATATGCCTCCCCCAAGGATCTTAATTTCCACAGGTAGTATACATGTTACCGGCCAAACCCGATTTCAGGCCAAACTAGGTTGTCCTAGGCCAAACCGGTTTACTGGTCTATCTTATCAGGATACACTAACCCAAACAAAGCAATTAAACTGCGCCCAACTTGGATGTAGCTGTAGCGTGGTTGGTCACCAATCTAACCTAACCTAACCCATTTAGTCGGGGTGCTCTATGGTTGTCCTTTTGTGATGATCCCTAGTATGGCCTAGGACAAACTAGTTTGGCCTGAAAACGGGTTTGGCCGGTAACATACATAAATTTAAATAAAATTATACCTACGACCCATCGTTGAGGCCGGAAAGCGCGCCAATTTGTCTCCGCCTCTTTGAACATATTTTCATTAAAATTATATATTGATGTATTAAATTGGTAACGAATACTATTATTTTAATAACTGAACGAAATAAAATGTAACAACTACTGTAATGGTGACAAAATAACAAATAAAAAGGAGTCGCAGTCAGGGATCGATAATCGATTTATTTGGTGACAGATCTACTATTCTGAGCACAAAGCTACTATTTAAATAATAAAACTATTATTATAAGAACGAAGTTTATATTCATCTAATGCACTACAATTTTATTGGTAATCCATCTCTTATTTTACACTTAAATCAACATTAATTGGATAATTCATACCTGGGAACACTTTTTGTTTATCTGAGAACGAAAATATTTCGTGGCGATAGATCTATTTATTAGGTGATACAACTTGATGACAAATATAAATTTTGGTGACAAGAAATATAGTCCCCGTAGTAAATAACACTTATATAAATACTAACTGTTGCCCGCGGCTTCGCTCGCGTTTTGGTCGAAAATTATGCCAGGGGTATGAAAAACAGATAGTAACCGATTCTCATACTTACCTACTGAATATGCATACTTATAAAATAGATAGTAACCGATTCTCATACTTACCTACTGAATATGCATACTTATAAAATAGATAGTAACCGATTCTCATACTTACCTACTGAATATGCATACTTATAAAATAGATAGTAACCGATTCTCATACTTACCTACTGAATATGCATACTTATAAAATTTCATAAAAATCGGTGAAGTCGCTTCGGAGGAGTATGGTAACTAACATTGCGACACGGAATCACTACATAGTATAAAACAAAGACGCTTTCTCTGTCCCTATGTCCATTTGTATGCTTAAATCTTTGAAACTACGCAACGGATTTTGATGCGGTTTTTTTTAATAGATAGAGTGATTCAAGAGGAAGGTTTATATGTAAAACATTGCACCCGTGCGAAGCCGGGGCGGGTCGCTAGTTTTATATATAAGGTCTTATAATTATATTGTGAGTGGCTTATTACAATTAATTGAATTAAGTAAAATAAATTGTTAATGTTGTTTATGTAATGTGACTGTATGAGTGTGTTGTTTCTATTACAAATCAAATAAAATAAATTTAATTCGAGTATCTCGAATTAAATTGATTTTATTTATTATTATTATAGTATTTTAATGAAAAATGAAGTTTCTGCTGTAGTTTCACGAAAAAGTCCCATATCTCAAAAACGAAATATCAAATCTTAATCAAAAAAATGTTCGTTGAAAGTTCTTTTTACGAAAAACATCGTCTTTTGTCTATCGAGACAAAGACGATGTTTTCGAAACATTCCAACTGGAAAAATTGGGCACAATTTTTGCGACTTAGAACAAATATCTCATAAAGCATTAACTTGAGAAAAAAATGTATAGGAACCAAGATATGATGTTTTAAGGTGTTTAAGTAGATTTTTTTTTTTCAACCTTCATTTAGATGTATGGAGGGCCATCTCTATTTGTTTTATGCGTAATTTCAGTTCACTTTTTTGAAGTGAACCACCAGAAGCCACCAGAAGCCACCTGCTATCCAAGATGAGATTAGGATTACTCACGTCCGGGAAATTCTACTCGCTATGTGGCTCGCGGCGCTGATGATAATGCGTTGATAATATTTGGCGCTAAATAGGTAGCTTCGAATTAATGCGACAGTTGAGCTCCCAGTGGTTTGTAGTGCGTACGTACAGCAACACTGTATCAAGTACCACATTTTTTTTTCTAAAGCGGTGAAAAATTCCTACCGCACCGTCCGGAGAGACGCATGGCGTTCGCGTTTGGCGTTCATGACTGCTACGCATGGCGTTCGCGACGCATCCAGCGCAGCCCGCCTCCGGGCACCAAACTCCTTTGGCGATGTTCGGGCTCAACTGAGACATCGCCACCATTCGTGAGAGCTGTACAATGCGACGACGATAGACTCCCCGATCTATTGCCCGCTGGCCCTCCTAGTACATACAAAAAAAACTGTTTTTAATGTTGTAACCAGTACTGTTTCATCCATTTAATATTTTAATTGATGTATATTATTGTTTAGTAGTATTTCACATAATATTTAATTATTTTGTTCATCGACGGCAACTAAAACCTACGAAGCGAAAACTCTTTAGTCTTATTTGCCCAGCGGATGGCAATTAAATTCAGTACAATATTACTGCCCGGCTCTTCGATCAATAATAGGCCCGGCTGAAGCCTAGGGCATTAATTTATTAGGGCTTTACTTTAGGTTTGCATGACATATTATAATTTGACATTTACGAGCAGGTGGTGTGAAAATACTCTCTTTCATCGGACAGGAGTCCCAGAGGACCTATTGTAGCACCCGCAGAACGCATGCAATGATGATAGATGAGATGTTCCCGAGTCTCTGTCAAGTGCGTCTGTAGCGAGAACAAGATCTGCTTCCATTGCACAGCTACAATGAAACCACTTCCAGGCGAACTGAAAACATAGTGTGGATAACATGCAGTTGAGTGTCAGTCAGACTTCTTTGCATGATAGTCTAAATCTATACGATACATACATACATACAAATAAATAAAATTGAAGTGTCTGTTTGTAATACCAAAATAACAGCTTTTTACAAAATGCACATGAAAAAATATACGGTACTTATAACGAAAACACATTTTTTTCAATTTTTGTCTGTCTCTCTTTTTGTTCCGGCTAATCTCCGAAACGGCTGGACCGATTTTTGACGGGACTTTTACTGGCAGATAGCTGCTGTCGTAAGGAGTAACTAAGACTACTTTTATTTTAGAATAAGTAGTAGGGTTCCGTGCAAAAAAATTTAAGTCTTGGAATCGTTAACGAAATAGTTAGTTAGGATTCACAGAGGGAAGGGAGTTTCTTTAAATAATACTTTCACGCGAACGAAGGTCGCGGGCCGATGAGTGTGATGTTCGTAGTGAGAACCGATGGATGGACTGTGTGAAGAATGATATGGCACGAAAGGAGGTGCCTGATGAGATGACGAGTAATAGAGAAGTATGGTAGAAGACATGCGGCGCCGACCCCAAATGAATTGGGACAAGGGCAAGAGAATGATCTTCGTGTGTCAGACGTTAGTGCTGCCGGCCCGGGTTTGTTGCGTCGTTTGTGCGCCCTGCCCTCCTCCCGTAGAGATGGTTCTGTTTGAGTCCTGTTTCATTTTTACCTTATGTTTGTGTGGCAAGCATGACTGCTGAGCATGACGTCCTGGGTTCGATTCCCAGGTCGGGCAAAGTGTGGTTGGGTTTTTATATTAGGAATTTCTCAGTAGCAGCCAAGGGGTTTGGGTTTGTGTCCGGTCGATGGCAATAGGCTCACGCGCTATTACATGGGACTTGAACATAACTGGCAAAAGTGGGTGCATTATCAGGATTAGGTGTACCTCTGCCTTACCCTTCCGGGATTCCTGGCGTGATATTATGTTTGCCTACCTATGTACAGTTTCAAACCTCTAGCTATACGTACGTACGTACTCTACTGTCGATTGTTGATGTTTGTTTGTAAATGATGAATTATGGTTTCAAGTGATCTTTTTTTCTAAGGAATATGCACTATCGTTGTGTCGCACGTGTTCCGGAAGATTATAATTATTGTTTAATGGGTAAATTGTAGGAAAACCGCGGTTAATTGTTACTCTTTTCACAGGGGGTTAACAGTAACCTATTAAGAAGTATGAAAAGGATGACTCACCCGACGCGCGGTCTGTGTCTGATGGGCTACTTCCGGATCGTTGATGGTGTTGGTGCTGGTAAAAGCAAACGGCGCTTTAAACTTGGCTTACGTGTTCTAGGATTTATTTAGTGTATTGTGATATGTCATGCGTAGTTCCTGTAGGTGGTAGGTATAGCTCTCGCCGCTGTGTGCAAGTACTTACATAATTATTTATCTTTACACTGAAAAAGCTGCAAAAGGTTAAAGTGAAGGAGTGCAACATAAAGGTGTCGTGCAAAATACTGTGGGAGTGTGTGTACACTGTTGTAGGTACACTGAACAGATAACAATTGTACTAATTAGCGTGGAGCGCCCGCGCAGCACCGCCGTAAGTAAGTGCACCCGCTATCAGCTCACCTAGTTGTCAATAAGTAATGTGCGTGTCCGCAGGGGGGAGCGGAGGGCACAGTGCGCGCACGCACCGGGACGTAATCAACGGACGAAATTCATTAGCAGTCGCGACGGACGGACGGACGGACAGCAGCCGCGCAACCACAATTGATATATTACACATAGACACGTATCGGTTAAATTGTCCGATCGATAAGTGGGCGTGAGACGCGGCCGGCAGCACTCCGCTTGCGACCTTACACCGCCGACACAATCTCGACCTTATCTCCTAACCTTAAAAACCAAAGTTCTGGATCCGAGGATTCAGTTTGGTCCTTTTACACAATGCTCTACCAGTGCTATCGAAATTATAAAAGGTGATAATGTCATAAATGCCAGCTGAGAAATGGTCTCTATTCATTAGTCCTTAGAGCTCCATTACGGTTAGCGGGAGCAAGTGAGTTGCGTGTGCTGCGGTGTGCGGGCGCGGCGCGAGGGCCTAATGTGTAACCGTTGTCGCGCGCTCGCCGCACTAATGCGGCCGGCGCCGGCGCCCGACTCACACAAAAATCTACAACATTCCTGCGTTTAGGTCGCGAGCCTTTATTCCTTTTTTATCGGATCATGAAATAATAGAATAGGTACAAAGCAGCCGCCAAGCGCCCCCCGCCCGCGCGCACCCCCGCCCCTCCCGCGACCCTCCGCGTTATCAGCACACTTCAACTTATAATGCAGCTAGCTATGTTATACTGGTACTTGTTCGTTTATTTATTTAAATGTGGTGGACTTCGATCAATTCTGTTTTGTGGACACATGTTAATGTTATGGAGTCGGGAGTGAAGCGATGTATTGACAATGTTGATCTACATGGCAATGTTATGCTGCATGACAATGTTGTACTCCATGCTGAGCTGGACAAGGGTTGGAGTTTTGATTCATTTAATGATTTGGTGTTGCAGATTCACTTAATAGTATGAGTATACTGCTTACTAATTACGGGTAGCTAATTGAAAGATTCAACAAAAACACGTAACTCATCATTGTTGCCCATTAAAGAAGATCAATCTTAATGTTTAGTAGCAGGATACCTGTATCATTAAATAGTTTGACGATGTATACACATCACGCAACAGCCTCGCCGAGCAATGCTGGAGCGCGCAGCTACACCGCCAGCTCCACCGCACACCAAACCACCAGAACAAACTAAACACATCCAAGCTAATACACGGCACGATGTCAATTCGCGTGAAAGGAGGATGATGTCCGTCTACTCCTCGTAGAGCAGAGGGACAGGCATCACGTCACGAGCTGGACGTCTCCTGCGCTAGATGAGTATCATATGTCCGTCTACTCCTCGTAGAGCAGAGGGACAGGCATCACGTCACGAGCTGGACGTCTCCTGCGCTAGATGAGTATCATATGTCCGTCTACTCCTCGTAGAGCAGAGGGACAGGCATCACGTCACGAGCTGGACGTCTCCTGCGCTAGATGAGTATCATATGTCCGTCTACTCCTCGTAGAGCAGAGGGACAGGCATCACGTCACGAGCTGGACGTCTCCTGCGCTAGATGAGTATCATATGTCCGTCTACTCCTCGTAGAGCAGAGGGACAGGCATCACGTCACGAGCTGGACGTCTCCTGCGCTAGATGAGTATCATATGTCCGTCTACTCCTCGTAGAGCAGAGGGACAGGCATCACGTCACGAGCTGGACGTCTCCTGCGCTAGATGAGTATCATATGTCCGTCTACTCCTCGTAGAGCAGAGGGACAGGCATCACGTCACGAGCTGGACGTCTCCTGCGCTAGATGAGTATCATATGTCCGTCTACTCCTCGTAGAGCAGAGGGACAGGCATCACGTCACGAGCTGGACGTCTCCTGCGCTAGATGAGTATCATATGTCCGTCTACTCCTCGTAGAGCAGAGGGACAGGCATCACGTCACGAGCTGGACGTCTCCTGCGCTAGATCAGTATCATATGTCCGTCTACTCCTCGTAGAGCAGAGGGACAGGCATCACGTCACGAGCTGGACGTCTCCTGCGCTAGATGAGTATCATATGTCCGTCTACTCCTCGTAGAGCAGAGGGACAGGCATCACGTCACGAGCTGGACGTCTCCTGCGCTAGATGAGTATCATATGTCCGTCTACTCCTCGTAGAGCAGAGGGACAGGCATCACGTCACGAGCTGGACGTCTCCTGCGCTAGATGAGTATCATATGTCCGTCTACTCCTCGTAGAGCAGAGGGACAGGCATCACGTCACGAGCTGGACGTCTCCTGCGCTAGATGAGTATCATATGTCCGTCTACTCCTCGTAGAGCAGAGGGACAGGCATCACGTCACGAGCTGGACGTCTCCTACGCTAGATGAGTATCATATGTCCGTCTACTCCTCGTAGAGCAGAGGGACAGGCATCACGTCACGAGCTGGACGTCTCCTGCGCTAGATGAGTATCATATGTCCGTCTACTCCTCGTAGAGCAGAGGGACAGGCATCACGTCACGAGCTGGACGTCTCCTGCGCTAGATGAGTATCATATGTCCGTCTACTCCTCGTAGAGCAGAGGGACAGGCATCACGTCACGAGCTGGACGTCTCCTGCGCTAGATGAGTATCATATGTCCGTCTACTCCTCGTAGAGCAGAGGGACAGGCATCACGTCACGAGCTGGACGTCTCCTGCGCTAGATGAGTATCATATGTCCGTCTACTCCTCGTAGAGCAGAGGGACAGGCATCACGTCACGAGCTGGACGTCTCCTGCGCTAGATGAGTATCATATGTCCGTCTACTCCTCGTAGAGCAGAGGGACAGGCATCACGTCACGAGCTGGACGTCTCCTGCGCTAGATGAGTATCATATGTCCGTCTACTCCTCGTAGAGCAGAGGGACAGGCATCACGTCACGAGCTGGACGTCTCCTGCGCTAGATGAGTATCATATGTCCGTCTACTCCTCGTAGAGCAGAGGGACAGGCATCACGTCACGAGCTGGACGTCTCCTGCGCTAGATGAGTATCATATGTCCGTCTACTCCTCGTAGAGCAGAGGGACAGGCATCACGTCACGAGCTGGACGTCTCCTGCGCTAGATGAGTATCATATGTCCGTCTACTCCTCGTAGAGCAGAGGGACAGGCATCACGTCACGAGCTGGACGTCTCCTGCGCTAGATCAGTATCATATGTCCGTCTACTCCTCGTAGAGCAGAGGGACAGGCATCACGTCACGAGCTGGACGTCTCCTGCGCTAGATGAGTATCATATGTCCGTCTACTCCTCGTAGAGCAGAGGGACAGGCATCACGTCACGAGCTGGACGTCTCCTGCGCTAGATGAGTATCATATGTCCGTCTACTCCTCGTAGAGCAGAGGGACAGGCATCACGTCACGAGCTGGACGTCTCCTGCGCTAGATGAGTATCATATGTCCGTCTACTCCTCGTAGAGCAGAGGGACAGGCATCACGTCACGAGCTGGACGTCTCCTGCGCTAGATGAGTATCATATGTCCGTCTACTCCTCGTAGAGCAGAGGGACAGGCATCACGTCACGAGCTGGACGTCTCCTGCGCTAGATGAGTATCATATTCTAGCTCTTAGACTGTTTTCTTCACAGGTGACAGGTGATCTTCGAGGCTATGCAGAGCGAGAGATCGGTCCGTGGGTGGGGGTGACCATCATTACATATCGAGCACGTGAAGCCGTTGATCCCGGCTATCTTCGACCTTCGAACCAACCAAGGGATCTTACCAAGGGGTATCGTATTATCCAGTAGGTATCTGGGTTGTGTAGGTCAGATAGGCAGTCGCTGCATGTAAAATACTTTTATTAGTACTTGAAGCCGACCCCAACATAGTCGGGAAAGGCTAGCCAGGTGATGAGGAGTAAGGTACATGGTTCATGTGAACATTTGTTGAATGTTAGTGTTGTCTGTGTCATCTGAATGACGATGACAAGCATTACTAAACAATCTTGGTTCAACATTAATAAGTAAAAAGGAGCCCACTGTTTACGTGTTTACCTCGAGACCCTACTGAGAGTTAATGTGGTAAGAGTAAGTAGCCAAGTGCCTTCACAAACTTTATTTCCGTTGCCTAGATAGATGGATTCTTCAAACTATAAAACCGTTGAGATCGGTACGAGATCAATTTAGTTATTACTTACCTAGCCAATAGCCATAGTAACTAAGGTAAAACTTGACCAACGAAACTGAACGCAATCGTCACATCTGCACTGCGTTATACAACAATGATGACATTGAGAGTTGATCTACGCGGTTTACACGTGCACATCACGTCCAGTCGTTTTGTGACATTTGCCTTCCAAGTAGCACGTCCGCGTCGCGTCGCTCTATTTAAGTGTGGGTTCGTAACTTCGTAATTAGTGTAGAACATGAAACTACCATAACTATCGAAATGTGAGTGAAGTGCATATATCTGCCTATCTCTTCGGGGACTACAGGCGTCATGTAATGTAACAACATGAGTAATACAACTATTACTACTATTATTATTATTACTATTTTTACTACTATTCGTATCATAACTGTTTCAGTCATGATACGAATCTTGATAGATATTTAATTTACAGTAAGTACTCTGTCCCTCGCCTCCACAGCCGCCCGGCGCGCGGCGTGGCGGGGCGCTATGTGACACTCAGTAATTACATCAGCAAACCGAAAGGTTTCGTTATTCAGTTAGAACTAGCAAGTGTTGGTGTGCAATCAGGCAGTAACCGCTGACCGTTAGCTACTGGCACAAGAACTAAGTCACTCGACCTGCTATGTCACCTAGCATAAGTGGGCGCCACCGTCGCAGAACATCGCCATCTCGGACAGTCTCCGTTGGCTTTGATTGCCAGCTCGGGCAGAATGTGATTACTTACTTTTTTTATTAGAAGAATTTCTAGCATAATAGTTTAAGGTAAACATTAATTATTATGATAATATGTATATAAATATGCATTCCTCAATATTTCCAAATTAGGTTCAACATGCGATGTATTTCACACTAGTGGTTTTTTTTATTTATATCCACTAGTGCGAAAATAAAAATTCCACAGAAAACTATACTAACTATTAGACTGAATCCAAATTAGTTCAATTCCTATAGATGGCGGCGGTGCGGCGGTGATTTTTTTTTTAATCTCAGCAAAAATATGCGCCTTTACGGCGTAAATATTTTTGAATAGAATATCTTAAATAAACATGTTAATTTCAAAAACAAATTACTTTTATGAAAAAATAAACTTTATTTCATTCAAATTTTTAAAAGATTTAAAATTTTCTAGTTTTCATATTAGGCTGTTTAGCCGCCTTTAACCTTTGGTTTTTCTTTAAAAAAAAATAAAAAATTAAATACTTAATTGTTTCTTAGTAATTTACGACAAAAATAAGTTTCGTCCTATTATTTTATTTCTTCGAAAGTGTGTAGAGTAAACATTTTATACACGTGGGATTTACATTTGTTACTGCATTCCTCGGCTCCATAACACCTTCTTCTGCGGCTCAGGCGTGAATTCCGCCGCGGATGCAATGAACATGTTTTCTATCAAACTGTACTAGTTTTTTCTTCGTTTTAAATTTTTTTAGGGTTCCGTACCTCCTCAGTCAGCAAAAACGGAACCCTTATAGGACCACTTTTTTCCGTTTGTCCAAATGTCAACACCTTTTTTCTCAAGAACGCGTGAAGGTATCAAGCTGAAATAAATATCAAATATTTAAGCATGCTACCTCTTGGAGCAGGGAAAATCTAACTTTTACAAGTTAGATTAAAAAAATATCTAACTTGTAATGTCAACGCGATCAAAAGATATGACCGTTTAAGACGCATATTTTCCGATTTCACATGGGAATCAAAATCTATAGGGTACTTCCAGTTGAGAGCAGCGGTAGCCCAGTGGTGGTGGCTCAGTGGTGGTGGCCCCGACTTACGAACAGTAAGTCGTGGGTTCGAACCCAGGTAGGCGCATTACTTTGTGTAATTTATTTCATCACCATTGCTCTCAAAAAACGGTAAAGGAAAACATCGTGAGGAAACCGGCATGTCCTAGAACCAAAAAATTCGAAGACATGTGGCATGTGGTAGATATCAATCTACCAACCCACACCGGGCCCGTGTGGTGGATTATAGCCCATTCCCTCTCATAGAGAGGAGGCCGAGTGTCCCAGCAGTGGGAACATTAAAGGCTGATTATACTTATGCTATTGTTCCCGTTGACCTAGAATCATGAAATTTGGCAAGAAGCAATGTCTTACAGCACATGTAAAGTGAAAAATCTGAACCTGTAAATCTGTAGTTTTATAACAAAATACCCACAAGTTTATACGGAACCCGGCTCGGTGCGCGAGGCCGACTCGCACTTGGCTGGTTTGTAAGAACAACAAAAGTTATTTCCAACAACTATTACTACTGTGTACGCACGCTAACAGTCCATTCATTCAAAAAAAACCGATGATTAGAAATTTTATTGTAATGACCTATTCGATTTCAGAAATTTAAAAAGTCGTGTCACTGTCAACCAGTGGTGCCTAATGGATTTTAGGCACCACTAGTTTGTCTCTGTCCACCATCTGGTGTACATCGAGAATTATTTTAAAGAATGTGTCATTGTCACCTATTCTTAGTTCCTGTAACTTCAATCAGCGAAGCCCGAACATTGTGTCCCGTGACAAAATAAAAGTTCGTCACCGTCGTCGTTGTATTATAACAAACCGGCCAAGTGCGAGTCGGAGTCGCGCACGAACGATTCCATACTATTACCGCAACAAATATATCTTAATTAGCGTCAACTATGTATTTATGCATTCACCCTTTAATTTTCAACTTTTTATTTTTAGGATTTTTTCCTTTATGTGTGCTGTAAAGCATTGCTTTTTGACAATTTTCGTGATTCTAGGTCTGACCTAGAATTGTCAATTTTTGTTGACAGCACAAGTAATGGGAAAATTCCGAAAAATAAAAAAAGTTGAAAATTAGGGTAAATTTTGGTATTTACAAGTTTTCGCGAAAATCTAAATTTGCCATATTGCCATATATTTTTATCGTGTTCCTTTTTTTCCTGGTTTAGGTTATTGAATGGGCAGTGAGTGAGTGGGTGTAGTTCAGACTAAGGTGAAGGTATTATCCGAAAAGTCGGGCCTGATATGAAGAACCAGTAATGGGTGTCTGTAGGTAGTCTCAACATTTTTATTCTGCTAGAATAGTATTGAACAGATAATTGTGCATGTGAATGTATTTGATATGTATACTGTTAGCGCGCAGCACAAGAATGCAAATAAACAGGAAATGGTACCACGTTTTTAGTAGAAGTAACGCTATACTCGTAGATAAACAGAGCTAATTGTTAGTAATTAGCAACAACTACTTGGACAGCTAGTAGATCGACGCCTGTTTAACCACGCTTCAGTAAATAATGAAGGATCGAACCATTACGAATTGCACTAGTCTGTTGCTTCTGAAATATGATGCAAGTCGTAAGGAGCAGGACGGAGTAGGTTTTGTTCATCATAACACACCAACGCTGTAATCCACGAAGGTTAGGTTGGTTAACACGTTATACTACTACAGCCACCCCTTTCTTTGGTGTGGAGATTGCAAGAATAAATAAATGAACTTTTATTTCAGACAAAGTCCATTTAGTAAGTACAACACACACAGTACAGATCTCAAGCGCGTGTGTTAACGGTTCACTTCTAGTACTACCACACATGTTTTCCGATTGTTGAGTCCAAGAGCAATGTTAGTAAGAAGTTGCTTTCATAGCCAATTTCGTCAAACGGTTATTGAACATTTGTGACGGGCACCATCGGAAGCACCGGGGTGTCGTAACAGGCGACGGCAGATGTTATCAGAGGGCGAGTGATAAGATCAGTGTGTGATAACGACTGCTCTTAATGTGTTGCGGAAGTCCGGCGGCCCTTCCTCTGAGTCTCTCACGATTGAATTAAGATTACTGACACAATTAGTAGCAATGGTCTCGGATAAAGTAATTCCTTACAGTCTATCGATGGCTAAGATATTCACTTCGGTCACCAAAACAGTCTTAACTAGACACCGCATTTTTTAGGGTTCCGTAGCCAGATGGCAAAAAACGTAACCCATATTATAGATTCGTCATGTCTGTCTGTCTGTAATTCCGTATGTCACAGTCACTTTATTCCGATACTAGTAGGACTACACAGTCGAAACTTGGTAGGTAGGTGTATTCTGTGAACAGCTTTACGAATTTTATACAAAAAAAAAAGATTAAGGGGGAGCACCTTAATCTTTTTTTTTCCTATACATGGAATTGAAACTAAAAAAAAAACCATCAAATCTATACGTGCGGGGTGTCTATAGATCAGATAGGTCTAAAACCATTTTTTCTCTATAAGTGAATCGTTTGAAAAATAGGCACTTCCAAAGTGGTAAAATTATTATTATTAAGTATTTATTTATTAACCAGACTACAGTAAGGTCCACAGTGTTACTAACAATATGACTTAGCCTATGATAGTACTTAATAATTTGCTATCTGCTAAGAGGAGGAAAATTCTAAAAAATGTAGGTTTGTAGAACTTAAAAAATGTTTCAACAATGTTTAGCAGTTACTTTATTTTTCATTAACATACTATGAAAAACAAATTTAGTTTTGCTGTTGAATGTAATACAACATATGAACAACAACAACATAATATGTAGCATCAATAAAGCCTTCAAAATATTTTTATTAAGGTCAGTAGGGCCAAGTGCGGTATAGATTTTTAAACTTTACTTATAATTGTTTTATTTGTATGAAACTTAGACAAGTTGAGTAGGTACTACTGGATAGCTTAGTTTCTTAAGTCATTAATGATCGATCTCTCGAGCAATTTATGCTACGTTTTGTTATGATTTTATATGTTCGAAGACAACTGGGCGCCTAGACGCACTTTCCCCCAGGACTGGGGTAAGTGCGGCTAAGGTCACTAAATGGCAAAAAATATTTTTTCGAACAAAAGCTTATGAGCAAAAATAGTTTCTGTAATCAGAATTGTAGTACTATTAAAATAAGGACTATTATCGCTAAAAAACGAAAACTGGGGTAAGTGTGGTATACATTTGTTTTCAGAGGTGTTGAACATTGGGGTATTGTTATACCTCTGATAAAAAATGTATACCGCACCTACCCCAGTTTGAGTTTTGGGCTATAGTAGTCCTTATTTTATTTTTCTAAGGAGCATAGCATTCAGTCGAATTGCAATGTTATGATTATTTTAGGACATTGATGAATAGAGTAAAAAATAATAAAAAAAATATTTTAGAGCACTAATATTTTATTAATCATTAAAAATAAATGTAATAAAAATTTATTAAAAACAGTACATATTTTAGTTAACTTATTCTGCATAATATCTCTTTGGAATGTGAGCCCGACATTATTTTATTTTTCACAGTTTCAACAGCCGGTTCAAGTTTTTCTTTGTTCCATTTAGGCCCATCTTTTCCCATATTTTTTTCGTCTATATTGGTGGACCATTTGGGTGACCTAAAACGAAAAATTTCATTGATTTTCTTAAGTTTAATTTTATCTAATGTATACTAGCAGATGCGCCAGGATAGGAATAAAAACCAAATATAATTAAGAGAACCTAGGATGCAAAAGCAAGCTCGGAAGTACTGTCACCCAGACTCGTATAGATTAAGGTTTTTTCTACTATTTACACAGAAATAATAGCCCGACAAAGCACGGCTTTGTCAACTTATGTCGAAAACCTATTAAATTCCAGAAAACTTGCTGCTGGAAATTTTAACACCCCGACTCAGATAGATTAGGTTTGTTTAGGGGTTTTCCGGGTTTTTTAAGGGTATCGAAATATTCACCCACATTACATATTATATTATTATAAGTATAATAAAAGATCAATAATATGTTGAAAATTCATTAGGTAAAACATTTTCCCTTAAAATGTTGTCAACTTCTGGTTTGGGACAAGTGCGTCATTGTGCCGCACTTCCCCAATACTAGTAGGCGCAGGAGGTAAGCCTCACTTCGTATGTTTTAGGTTCTGGAAATGTAAGCATCGATAAAATTAATTACTTGTGAGATAGAAACAAAATAATTACAAACAAAATAATTACAGGTAAATGAAGAATAATGTTTAGAGAATGCGAATTACCTGGTTAAAATCACTCAGTAGTGGTTTTTCTGTCGTTTCGTACGCGATTTGCACAGCACCAGCAACGTGGCATCCACAAAAAAAGATGGCCAAAACAAAATGACGAATATCCTACTAAGCCCAGTTACAATATCTATAATTTAACGCTGAAACTATATTTTGTTTTCGAAGAACAGGTTATGGCGCGTGTTTTAAATACTGTATTGGTTTAAAATATATCGATGTTCGCCGCACTTGCCCCAACTGACTATTGTTTGGTGCTACGGAACCCTGTGTCCGTGTAAGTACTACTCGCACTTGACCGGCTTTTTTCCATCTGCTCTTTACCCCAGAGATTTTATCAGATTTGTTGATTTGTTAATCTCTTTTCGACTTGCACATCCATCCAGTGATGTGTCATCTTCCATTTTCAACATCATCAGAAACCGCATTATATAAAATTTAAAATAGTCGACAAATGCAAATGCAAATAAATGCTCGAAATAAGCAACATAAGTCCCAAAATATGCAACATAAAATTTAAATAATTGTAACAGAATATGTAATAAGTTCACTGCCATGGTCAGTAACATTGGGAACCCAAAACAAGTACAGTACTAATACATGGTCAATTTCCCATTTTATTTGTTAGAGACAACATTATTTTTTTCATGTTATTGCCTTTTTGACGAAATTATAGCGTCTACTCAGACGGACTACAGTTGGTTTTTATTAATTTATTGTTAAGTAAGGTTACACGTCCTAGTATACTGCGCTTCATTGCTCGTTGGCAAACCATGAGTTTGAACTTTTGGATGTTAGCCAAAGACCAAGTCTGTGCACCATAGGTTAAGACGGGGAGAATACACATGTGTATAAGTCTGCGTTTCAGTGCCATATAAGCAACTCATCCTTGAATAGTTATTTCAAGGACCAGTAGCTCTTCTCTATGCGCGCGCAGTTGCGACAAACGGAAGGAGTGGAGGGAAGTCTTTGCCCAGAGGTGGGAGAGGGGCAGGCTGAGGTGGGAGAGGGGCAGGCTGGCATCCACAATAATGACTTACAATAAAGATCTACCTTTGCTTCTACAAAAATGAAATGCGCCACTCCTAGCTCTAAGTGCTGTAACAACACTTTTCGTATTCCAGCTAAAGTTTGCCTTAATCACAATGTTCACACGTAGACATACTCGTCATCTATACTAGAGTTAATACTATAAAGAGGTAAAAAATTTGTTTGTAAGTTTGTATGTAGGTGGTAATCTCTGGATCTACAGAACCGATTTTGAATATTCTTTCACTAATAGGAAGCTACTTTATCCCCGAGTGCTATAGGTTATATTTACAACGTGCCCGTGGGATAATTTTCGACCAAACGCGAGCGAAGCCGCGGGCAACAGCTTTCTATTATACAGCGACTCCTGTACATACGTGACGACTTAACGTAAGTAATTAATGGCCTTTGCATTATCATTGCAAAAAGTTAATCACAATTTATTTTATTTTAATGAGTAGCTACATTACCTTCAAAATGATTCCTCCCTATGATGACGTCACGTCCGTCCCCTTCCCACGCGGATTACTCGCTCAGTTATTTACTGCGTAACTCTAGCCGGAATCGCTCCAATTGTTTCTCCATTGTGTACTAATGACTCCTTTATCTCTATAAGATTACTTCTTTACTGTTGAAGTACTTTCTATAGTTGGCTTAGATATGTATATTGGTACAATATAAATGACTGAATGATGGGAATTTGTTCTACAAATATAAGTATGACAATGTCCAGACGGCTACGTAGCGCTACGCGACGCTACGCGACGCTACATGCTACGGAATGCTACGCGACCATGACGCTCACTCATGACTTCACATGAGCTATGCTTAATAGTATACTTTCAATGAGGATAACTTTCATAAACTTTTTTTTCAGTAGTTGGTTGCTACCCTAACTTGGCGTCGGATCAATTCTCGTTCGGAATAAATATTTTTATGACCTACAAAATAACGGTTGTTGAATGAAAGAAGAAAACGTGTTGCGCCGACCCCACGTAGAACGGGGCGAGGGCAGGGAGATGACGACAAAGCAATGGTTGTTGTGCGACTGAGTGTTGTACATGACATTGGACAACACACCGACAACGACTTAGAAGACAATCCTAATCTTTAAAAATGTTTCTCACGATTCCGTAATCAGTAAGGAGCCACTGCTCTCATTATGTATTGTTTCGGGACAAAACGAGCACTCGAGTTCAAGGAAGCCGACAGCACACTGTGTACATAGTGCAGCAACGAGTAGTATGAGCGGTGTGTTGTGTGTATTGTGCGCGCGCCCACTGCTGGCGCGCTGATAGCGCTGACCCGCCGCGGTCGTGGGAACATCACCAGGGGAACCGACTGCTGGAATATTCACCAGTCTCATGTGGCCTCTAATGGGCATTGTGACCAGATATTGTGTAGAAGTTTTTGAAGCCGATTTTGTAATTCAGCACATTGTTTTAAATGCAGTAGTTTGTCAGTACTAATTTTCTTCAAGACTTAAGAAGATCTTGGTTAGGTTAGGCGATTAGGTACTACTAACCGTACGTAGTCAATTAATGATAGAGCTTTTAGTTAAATCATGGCTAAATATTAGGTCTTCCAACCCCAGCTTTTGTAACTTGGAGACCGTCTGCTGTGCAGTATGATGTCGCGCGTTGTCGTGCAGGAGCAGCGGAACCGAACGATTGACCAAAGCTGGTTGAAGATGTGCGAGCTTCGCCATCATTACGTTCAGTTCTTCACAGTACACATCTGCATTAGTGCTCATCCCGTTTGGTAAGAAGCTGTGATAAATGACACTGGCTCTAGACCACCAAACCGTGACCATCACTTTTCGTTTGGGGCATTGTTTAGGTGCTATACCAGGGTTTAATCAACTTGCTGAGCGCTTGCAATTGTCGAACAGAATCCATTTTTAGTCGCAAGTAACAATGCGATTCAATATGCCTTCGTTTGTGTGCCTGTTGAGCAGTGGAAGGCTCGACTCGACGCGTGCTTCGCGCTGACGATCATTAAAGTCGTGGGGCACACATTTGTCAAGCTTTTTTACCTTGCCAATTCGACGCAAATGGACCAATATTATTTTGATGCTAACATCGAAAGCTGCTGCTAATTCAGCTATAAGTTGAGAATCATCAGCTTCCACAATCGCCTTTAATTCGTCATTGTCGACTTAAGTTTTCGGTCGACCACGGGGTTCATTTGTTAGGTCGGAATTTCCAGAATGGAAGCGGGCAAACCAATAACGGGTGGTGCGATCGTTAGTAGTGTTCGGTCCGTATGCGTCGTTGATGTTGCGTGCCGCTTCTACCGCTTTGCTGCCATGGCGGTACGAAAATCATTCGAAATTTTAACGTATCCATGATGACGAAAAACGTACAGTAAATGCGATGAAAACAGAACGCTAACCATTAAACAAATGACTAATTTTCAAAAAAGAATTATATATTTTAAAAATAATTTGAACATAGAATTTTTAGCGCAAAAAGAAAAAAATAGACTTGAAATAGCCAGTACGGCAGAACGGCAATTTCATCAATCTATTAATAACAAATGTAAGTAGGTAATGTAGGTAACCCTAAAAAAATAATGTTTAATTTTTGTTATTGTTCTTAATTTCTTTCTTTTCTTTTGTTAGTACATTGTATATCAGCTGGCCCAGCGCTCCCTGCGGCTTCAGTGGCGTTTCAGAAACAGTCGCGAGCACAGTATGTAAACACTTTACAACTTCTAAAAGTGTTATCCTCCTACTGTTCTCATTAAAATGTCTTGTTGTTACGAACATAGTATTTTGGGACTCAAGGAATTCCGTCTTTCCTAGTTATTCATTTATTTAACTGAAACGGTTGTGTTTAAAACCTAAAACTATAAAATAGAAGAGACAATTTTAGAACATATTAAAATAACAAAGTAAAGCAAAATTTGAAGTGAAAATAAAAGAAAGTTAGCAACACTTTCATAAAGTCCTCTCACAGTACTTCTGACATACCAATATGATCTTCGTCCATCCATCCGCAAACAGATCATCTGACGATGTAGTACCTACCTGCCATCCTTACACACGTGTATAAAATTCGTAACATTAGACAGCTGTCAGATAATGAGTAGGTATACGAGTAAGTGAAGGAGGGGCTTGGCTTAATGAAAACAGCCAAACTATTAACGGCTTGCTAAGGTCGATCCGTGGATGGATGGGTCCCTCCATCCTAAGGAAATCATGCCACGCCATTCCTCAGGCCAGTCCTGAGTGACATTTTTTTTATATTTGACAATTATTAAGGGTAGTCAGAGGATCTAAAATCTGAAAACCAGTTTTAACAAGGGGTGTCGTATTACCCAGTAACTGAGTAATGGAGGTCGGGGTGGGCTGGACATTGAGCCAAATATAGTTCTGAAAAAGCTAGGATGATGGAGTAAGGGCACAAACATTAACATCTTACATACAACGTGGAAACGAGATTACGACAATAAAGGTAAACACTGGCAATTCATAGAAACATGTTTAAACTATCAAATAAATCATAAGATCTAAACTAAAAAAGTGTTTGTTTCAAACAAACTAAAAAGCATACAACTGTAAACCAAATAGGACGCCATTTTTATGAAATATTGATTCCAGGCATAAGGTATAATTTGCACTAATTTACATCAGGCACAAAAAATAAGAACAAATTTGGTGAAGGTTCTTGAGGAAAGGAGTTGGCAACATTAAGGATGTAACAAGACCCATAACAAAGTCGAAAGGCACTTGTTCTCCTCGTGGGATCTTTTTATTTGTTCTAGACGATACCTGGGAACCTTCTAGTTACGGAGATGTTGGGGGTCAAAGTACCAACCTTTTCACTTTTTTTACATAAGTACATGTTTGTAATTTAAGATTTTTACTTTAAACACCTCCATGACCTCCGTACTATTAAATCCATCCATCAGCACAATGTTTTGCACTATTAAGCACTATTATGTTATTTTTATCGTTTCACATTAATGCTTAGTACGTACTGGTGTTGCTGTAACAAATAAATAAATAAACCCGAAGAGGACACATTCGTTTTTATTTTTATAGAAGAAAATATGTGTTATTCTGATGTATGTCGTATTTCAACAAAATCTGTTTTGTAGTTTTTGTGTAAAAGAGTAACAAACATCCATCGAACAGAGACGGCGTGTAAATAGTGTTTGTAAAAACCTATTTGCAAAATACACATCTTTTATTATACATCCATCTTCACAAACTGTCGCATTTACAATAGTAGTAAGATATAGGCGCTCGTAGTTAGGCCTGCTGTGTGCCAGAGACACCAACAAGAAGTCACGTACTAAGATATAGGCGCTCGTAGTTAGGCCTGCTGTGTGCCAGAGACACCAACAAGAAGTCACGTACTAAGATATAGGCGCTCGTAGTTAGGCCTGCTGTGTGCCAGAGACACCAACCAGAAGTCACGTACTAAGATATAGGCGCTCGTAGTTAGGCCTGCTGTGTGCCAGAGACACCAACAAGAAGTCACGTACTAAGATATAGGCGCTCGTAGTTAGGCCTGCTGTGTGCCAGAGACACCAACAAGAAGTCACGTACTAAGATATAGGCGCTCGTAGTTAGGCCTGCTGTGTGCCAGAGACACCAACAAGAAGTCACGTACTAAGATATAGGCGCTCGTAGTTAGGCCTGCTGTGTGCCAGAGACACCAAGAAGAAGTCACGTACTAAGATATAGGCGCTCGTAGTTAGGCCTGCTGTGTGCCAGAGACACCAACAAGAAGTCACGTACTAAGATATAGGCGCTCGTAGTTAGGCCTGCTGTGTGCCAGAGACACCAACAAGAAGTCACGTACTAAGATATAGGCGCTCGTAGTTAGGCCTGCTGTGTGACAGAGACACCAACAAGAAGTCACGTACTAATCTCTGCTACTCTTCTTCTATCGTCTTCTACTTCTTTTGTGTCGACGGATAGGCCATACGGCGACACAGTCAATTAATACTTTTATGTTATTATGATAGATTTCTAGATTAGAGAATATTATTATAATCATTTCTAGATTGAAGGAAATCCGCCGTTGCCTAAGGGTTAGTTCCTCAGTAAAAGTTGTTAATAATGATGACGTTATTTCACCTACACCTTGCACACATATATAGGTAATACGTAAGTTTTGAAAAAATGTACAGCTGGTAACTAGAACGCAGTTTTCTGAAAATGATAAACGTGAGTTCGTGCAGATAGTACAGCTTCCTAACTAGTTCTCTCGTTGTAGAGCACCAGTAGGTAGGTGCACCAGCAGCCGTCGCTCCTCAATTAACAAACTGGTGCCGGCGATTAATTAGCAGCGACTGGACCACGGGAGGGGGGGCAGGCATGCCGTTGGGAGAGGGGGGCAGCGAACACTCGCACGATTGATTGCGACGCCGCGAGTATAAACAAAAACGCAGCACTAATTCCATTAGAGCCCGAAAACTAACCCCTCTATAAATCTCCGCGCGGCGCCCATTACTCGTGATACCGGCCGCCCACCGCGCCCCCCTCCCGCGCCTCCTGCCCCGCGCCCGCGCGTCATATGACGCGTCACGTGCCACTACACCATGAGCGCTGCAATTTATGGAAAAGCGCATTTCCTCTCGCGTGGGGAGTGCCCCGCCCCTCGCCGCCGGGGGCGGAGGCCTGCGCCGCCTCCCGCGCCAGTGGGCGCGCGATCGCCGGCAGGACTACACGCGTCGACGGCTCATGCTCGCGGCTCAGTGAACCAGTGCTCATCAGCTCGTGCCAGTGACAGTGATACCTAGCAGCTGACATCTGACCGCAGCTCGGAGCCACCGGCCTGCACAAGCTCCTACACAAGTGAGTGCCGATTCCTATACGTTATCTAGAGACATTGGTTAAGTTCGGTGAGGGGACTTTTTCATACATCATCAAAATCGTGTGTAGTCGTAAGTTTGCAGACGGCATAATTACATCAGCATCCCGGGTTCCCAACGGATATGTTTCATCTCGTTGATATTGATCTCTTGTCTCATCAGCATCATGAGAACTGACAAGTAGGCTAACGAAATTATGCTATGAATTTATTAGTCTTGTTGTTGCGCTTTATACCAATCTCGGAACGTTTTTTAAAAAGCCGTAGATATCATATAGGGTTTAATAACTAATAATAATATCGTCACTCTGAACTGATGACCTGTAAGATTTCACTGTGCACTGCACGATATTACCTAGTGCCGACTGTAGCAGTGCAGCAAAGCCGTCGGAAACTGAGTAGATCTATACTAAGTACTCGTTATATTATAAAGAGCTCAGTTTGTAAGTTTGTATGTAGGGGGTAATCTCCGGATCTACTGAACCGATTTTGAAAATTCTTTCACTAATAGGAAGCTACATTATCCCCGAGTGCCAAAGGCTATATTTACAACGTGCCCGTGGGATAATTTCCGACCAAAACGCGAGCGAAGCCGCGGGCAAAAGCTAGTTAGCGACATGTTTTACGTACCTACTTGCCTAAACAGAAACTTAGATCTACAAAACGACAAATAAAAGAAGGAACATTAAGCTAAGTGTTTAATTCACTGCAAACGTCGCACATCTTCAGCCTATTTACCTTTCCATGCAGCTCTCCTGTAAAGTGAGACAAACTATTCAAACGCGTCACTTAGACAACAAAGCACAGCACTATGACATTGTGCCTCGTTTGCATTAGCGCCAACAATAACACTAGCACAACAACTGGCCTCTATTATTACTTCATAGAAACATTCAAGTACGTAACACATCATAATATGTGTGAAGTGAGTGTTTTTTGCAGTACTAGGTACTGTCAGAAAAGTTGCAACACAATGCTAGTGCGTTCGCAACGAGCATGAATGGCAATAAATCAAGCAATTAATTGTGTAGCTCCGCGATCACGTAAAAAACTGTTCCACCCGGTTACTCGCTAATAGTCTTATGTACATCATACACATATACATACTTACACATTCATGACGTGCTTTGGATACTTGAGCAATCTGTTGTTTTATTAATTGTGGATTTATTAGGTACTTTAACCGTTGTTTCTACCCAATTAGTTACAATTCATAATAAATCACAAGAGTCCTTATCAATAGTAATCACAGTCACTTACAGACATGCAAGGATTCCTCACATGCGGTCATCCCCATTTGATGCTGTTGCGCCATCAGTTAAGGCAGATCTTCCATCCATTACAAACGTGTCCCAAAACTGCAGTCTCCTAATCATTTACAACAAGTAAAGACAAAAATTGACTTTATTGGTTTTAGTTCTTAATTTTTTTAGTAGTTTTTTTATTGAAGGTCAATCAATATCTCTAATTTATATATATATAGTTATTCCGTTTCGGTTAGTGTTATTTATTATTTTCCCAAACAGTTTTTCTATATGAAATTGCTATCAATGACAACGTTTTCAGTATTATTTTGTAATTTTTACCGTAAGCTAACTGTCTGTAAGAAGTAGCATAGCAAGAGCATCCATGTCGGCAGTGGTCCGGCGCCGGCGCGGGCAGGCTATTGTACAGCGCCGACGCGGACGCTCGCATTCCACTCCCGCGCACCGCTTATCTGATACTACGGTGATAGCCGACCCAGTACGAGCATGTGAAAGCTTCAGTAGCCGACAACATTGTCGCTCACATTACACTATAACTGCAGTTGAGTCTATTCCAAGTAACGTTACTTGAGATATCTCAACAACGTGTGCCCATGCTGGTTGTGTTTCGTAAAGCCCCTTGTGGTTTTCCAGTTTCTGCGCGAAACTTTGTTTGGCATGTTAGAATATGACATGGTGGAGAATGCAAAAATGGGTTCAGAATTAGATAAATTAACTAACTTTTCTGTTTTCGATTTTAAGTTTTTTGAGATTTTGTTCATTTTCTATCTATTACAAAAGTTGTAAAGCGTGATGTCTCCTCTATTATAACGTGTACTATCACGTTCTACTCGTGTCTGAGTGTTGTGCGATGCATCCCAGGCGGACCGTGCGCTCGCGCGAGGTGCACTCCCAGGCGCGCGCACTAGTGCGCCTAACTTTAGTCACTATTAGCATTCCTGCCACACTATTGACCATGCACTCACCACTTATGATATAACAGTTTCTGAAAGCCTTCAGCCACGTTACAGACGACAGGCATGTTGATGGAAATAGAAATTCACTTAAAAACATTTTTCTAAGATTACTTATACCACAGAGCGCCACCTGCTACGGTCCTTCCTTACATATTCCTTTCGCCTCATCCAGGTCATACATCAGGTCATACACGCACGCTTACGCCTGCACTTGAAATACGAAGGGTTAGGCAGACCTGTACATAGACTAAATTGTCATTAATAAGATAGACGTGATTAGGATTTTGGAGAATGTACCATTTTAGAGGATCAATCGTTGAGGGGCACTATCGTCGCTTGCACGTATCATTCATACAAGTTAATTAGTTGGTAAGTACTGATCGCTGACTGTCACCAATCGATGCGTTTTAATTGGCGCGTTATCAGCCGCGGGTTCTTATCAGCGCGTGACGTCATCGCGGCGGAGTGGCGGTCTGCGCCTGCGCCTGCTACCTGCAACCCTTCTGACCTACTTACAGACGGCAATAAACGCGTCGAGTCGCGGTGACGTGTCACCGCCGGCGCCACGCCCGCAGGTAACTGTGCAGAAAAAAACGCAAAACATTGAGACTCGGACATTGAACAATTTTACGATGTCTGCATAGTTCCGGCGTCTCCGCACGGCACCGGACGACTCCGCACGACACCGGACGGTCATAGCAGATCACTGATAGATAACGTCAATAGATCCACTATCGTCCTAACGATGCTCCCAATTATGCATTTTGTCAATTTGGGGCCACATTCAGAGTTACGGACGTTAAATAATAACAATACAGCCAGCCTGGCAGAAACTACGTTCTACTTCGCGCTTTACCAATATTATTGGTATAAACTATTGAATATCTTTCGTGAATTCCGTCAGTACATTTCACGAGATTTGCAATTGTATGTTTTGTGGAACCCGAGGAAGAGTTACTTCAACTGCAACCATTTCTACGAATTAATAGTATGCCGTTAGCACTAACCTCAACATGGACCCGATCATTGCGATTACCGCGACCCATACTACGCCATGCAAACCATAAAAGAAAAAAGGTGGATATCGACCAAAACCAAAACGAAAAAAAAATTAAAAACAAAAAACTTAACCACAACCGGCCAAGTGCGAGTCGCACTCACACGCACACAGGGTTCCGTAACACCAAACAATATAATAAAAAATATTTTGAAGGCATTCGTTCATATGTTGTACATTCATCAACAAAACTAAATTTGTTTTTCATAGTATGTTTATGAAAAACAAAGTTGTTGCTGCAGTTTGATGAAAAAGTCCCATATCTCAAAAAATAAACATCAAATCTTATTCAAACCAATTTTGATTGAAAGTTTTTTTTACGTTCTATAATCCTATATTTTTTTCAGAATTTTTCTCCTCTTACTTTAGAAATTAGAGGGGGGGGGACACATTTTACCACTGTGGAAGTGTTTATCTTTCAAACGATTGACTTTGAGAGAAAATGGTTTTGAGGAATCTCAATGTCATTTTTAAAGACCTATCTGTAAACACCCCGCACGTATAGGTATGATGAAAAAAATATTTTTTAGTTTCAGTTCCATGTATGGGGAGACCCCCCTTAATCTTATTTTTTTTATTTTTGTATAAAAACCTTATAGCGGTTCACAGAATACATCTAACTACTAAGTTTCAACTGTGTAGTCCTAATAGTTTCGGAGTAAAGTGGCTGTGACATACACGGACAGACAGACAGACTTGGCGAATCTATAAGGGTTCCGTTTTTTGCCATTCGACTACGGTACCCTAAAAAAGAGATGAAAACTGTAGTGAGTGTATACAGTGTAATGTTGTTAAATCCGCCGTCTCCAGCAGTACGCCCATACGTAACGGGTGTAAAAGTACCCCTAACCTTTTGTTTGTTTCTAGACCATACCTGAGAACCTTCTAGTTTCTGAGAACTGAGAATAACTGAGATATTGGAGGTCAAAGTTCCAACTTTTTCACTTGTTTTTTTAATACAAGTTTTTAATGATATATTATGTAATTATACCTGTACCATAAATACCTCCATGACCCCGTACTATTTCATGGATCCATCAAAACAATATTTTGAGTGCCTTACATTGAACCATTGAAAAAAAAAATCGTTTCCTAGCAATAATTGTTGTATAGAGTAACATAGTTTGATGTTGTACTAATGGTTGGTTGACGGCTTCGTGAAGGCTCCGTGTACACCCGGTGCAGTGCACGCACAGCAAGTGTTACTGCATGACCAGTGGAGCCTACCAATATTAGCTTCCTCGCATAGCAGGCGTGAGGCACGACCACTCGACGGGCACTAGAGCCTATCACATATACTTCACTCCACCTGAGTGACTACTAAATAATGAAGTTATCAGTGTCGGTGTCTTCACCGCAGACGGTGTCCATTACGAGCATCATCGTAACACCGGGGACATAATACGTGTTTGTTTGTTTGTTGGTATGCGGACGAGTGCGGGGTGGTGCGGCGGCGCGGGGGGCGCCACTGTCATTGATACATCAGCGCGCACCATTAGTCGGCTTTTTTGCTATCCCTCGTCATCGGATTAAGCTCTCGTCACCAAACTAAAAAAAACTGTGGACCGACCGGGAACATTTCGCACTTAGTCGCCCACCCCTGTACCGCGACCCAGTCGTCTTGATAAAAAACTCGTGTTGACAAACGACTGCCGGCGACAAAATTAAATATTGGCTAATTTATTGCCGCGTTTGTGATCGTCGAGTTTGATAACGTGCAGTTCTTCTATCTGGCGCTATTTACTCAAGCCAATAAACTCCTCGTAAAATGATAACTGCGGTACTCGTACAGTCGTAAGTAGATATACATAATTATATGATACTAGCTTTTGCCCGCGGCCTCGCTCGCGTTTTGGTCGGAAATTATCCCACGGGCACGTTGTAAGTATAGCCTATGGCACTCGGGGATAATGTAGCTTCCAATTTATTTATTTATCTCCAACAAAGGATGTACACAAACACATAAAATATATAATTTACAAAAAAGTATCACGTATGTCCGAGCTCCTTCACTTACAGGAGACCACAGCATGCATAATAAAATGTTAACTAAACTAACAAACTTAAAGTACTAATTAAAAAATTAAAATTTAAACACATTTGGTAATTAAAATTGGAAAAATAAAATTAAAATATTAAGATAATTAACAAATAGATAAATTAAGACATTTTTTATAATTTGCGAGAGATTCACAGATGTCAAAATTGGTGGTCGTAGCTGTAGCATTACTATCGAATAGTGTCATAATACAGTGTGTTTTTTTCCAAAATCAGTGGGTTCGATGCCTGGCTAGGAATATTGATTTATCAAAAATCTAATGATGCAGTTTTAGTTTTCATCAAAATCCGGCTCTAGACTCCTTTGAGCATTTTGCGCTATTCCTCATAATTTCGGATTTGGCCATCCACGCCCATTTGGAAAATTCACCCTGTATACCTAGTATAGATAAATGTGAGGAGAATGGTTTCCGTTAGATGAGTACCTAAAGAGGAGATCTGGGCGGACTGGCATGCGGGTTTATTGCATTACTCTACGTTTAAGGTTGCTATAAGTATTTACAATAAAGAAACATGTTGACTGCAAAGTATACATTGCGGCAACAACTTTTAAAAAAACCTAAATGAATAATTCAAAACTAGTTTCACTTGATAAAATCTAGTAATACATACCTAGGAACTCATAGTAGAGCACACATCTAAAACGTTCCATTAATATTGAATTGATTCGAATGCTGTAGGTACAGTGCAGATAACCGCCGGACAATAGAACTTGCCCGCCATACCTCTTACCTAGTCACCAGCATTCATTGTTTAATCCACTTATCGTTGCGTTATCGGCAGCAAAGCGCGGCCTGACGCAAGTATCGCGGCGGCTCGGTCGCACTCTACCTAAAAAAGCGTGGCGCCTCGGCATTAGGAGCCGGGTTATTTATAGGGGGATTAATAGGGTTGTGTTGCGTCTCTGTCGCTCTCGAGGTACAGGGGTGATGTGGTTGCGGTCGCACAGACAATTAGCCGGGCCCCGCCTGTCAGATAGCTCAATAAGTGCGCCGTAGACAATGCATGACGACGCGACCCCCGGGGGGAGCGGGTGGAGCCGCGGAGGGAGGGGGCGTCACGTTTGCGCAACGTCGCCGCTTGGCTCGTGCTATGTCATTTATATGTTCCCAACGAACCTTTTTTGCCTCCGTGGGCTGTGAACCGTTTGCGTCTCTTGAAGGTACACAATTATGTTGGGTAACATTCTCTCGCACTGACCAACGAAAAACTAATCACACAGGTATTTGAAATATGTGTTGATTTACGGATGAATAGTTTCTTAATGAAGTCAGTTTTCAATGTGACGGTTTACTATTCTCAGATGATTTTGTTGTTAATTTATGTAAGTAATTAATATCGTACAGCAGCTAGAATATCAAGTTATATATTTACATGAAAGCTTTCAGAAGACATAATCGTTAATGTAAGGATGCCGTAACTGCTATAATTACTAAACGAGTTATTCGGCAGAACTTATCAATAAAGCAGTTGATAACATATTAGCAGTGAACGTGCCCAGCAGGCATTATTGAAGTAAATCAATTAAGTTGCTGTACATGTAACGTATTTATATCGTACCATCTCCTACCAAAATACACCTAAGCAAGATTACGTTAATACTGGAAGAGTCAACAAACGTCTAGAATTTTGCTCGAACTAGTTTCCCACGGACGTGTCAGTGTCCAGGAACTTTGGCACCAGGATCAGGTACCTACTAGGAAGTGGACACAACCTGGCAGGTAGAGTACCTACGGCCCAGTCACTCACTCACTTTACAGAACAAAGCCTGTGTTGTGTTGACTCGGATAATCCCCTTCGCAGAAACGATAGTGTTCACTGATCCCGCTCTATTGGTAATCAGTACTGCGAGGAACCACTTCTGGAAATCATGCTAATTAGTGTTACACCTATTGTATGAGCGTGGGAGCTAGGAGCTGGGGCGGGGAGGTGATGTAGGATCATGGAAGATGATGTTTCTAATATTAGAATAACTTAAGTTGCGAGGACTACACTGAAAATAAAATTGACCAATAAATAAATAAATCCATTTAATTCAGGTTCCCCAATATTACAATCACAAGTTACGAAATAAATACAAAAAAAAAACCGAAAGCCAACCATAGTTAGGTTTAATTCGGTGTGTTAAGTTTTTGTTTCCTATTTTTATTTTGTAGATTGGGTCACTTTATGCAACAAATTTCAATATTTTAGTATTCCAAGCTGTAGTTAATTTTTTATAAATTACTTATATACTTTTGCTCGTGATGACGTCAGAGCTGAAGAGTTCGATGACATTGCCACTATATTACTACAATAAAACACCTATATTTGACGTTCATTGCTTTGTTTGTTATTGACACTTGTCAAATGAAATTTCATAGCCTCAATAAGCCCAACATGTGACGTCATTTGGAGGTGAAATGAAAGTCAAGTGGTTTTAAGTATTTTTGTTCAAATAAACGCCAACTTATAATTTTAAGAGCTCAAAATAGCAAAATAGGGTTTAGAAACCTAAAATCTTGTAATGGTTTCGGAATCGGCTTAGGTTAATTTTTACTTTACATTTTTCGGTTTACGTAACCATAAAAAAAAACAGAAGTTTTCATGAAGTCAGTTTATTTTTAATACTAAAATAAACGAACAGAACTTTTATTGGATTATCAAAGAGTGAAACTGAACTCTGAATCCGAAGGATTCTGCAGCTAGGCTCTTTCAACGTCGCGGCGTAGATGAATTGGAAAGTTTTTTTTTCCAAAGTATATTATAAAATTTCTGTTGACAAATGGGTCGGTTCGGCTGACAAATGGGTCCTAGAACTAGTAGAACACATACTTATATGTGTTCTACTAGTTCTAGGACCCATTTGTCAGTTGAAATATTAGCAACTACGATATAGTAAATAAAATGAAATACATCATTGTCAGCATGTTCCCATTTTGTATGTTACGTGCGCGTTGATGTCTTTTCTACGAACAAACTGCAGCCACAAAAATCTCCGTTAAGATTATTTTGGTTGCTCGTTCGTCCTGTCTAGCATAGAAGAAATTTATCAAAGAGATTTCATAAAATATTTTTGGTTCCTCGTCATTAAAAGTACATAATTATGTTAAGCTAAAACATGCATTCTACCTACTTATGAGTATGGATATGATAACAGGAACAAACACTTTTGCATGTTTTCACATTGACCGATTAGATACCACACATTTAAGTCTAGTTTAGCAAACAGATTAGTCCGTTATTAATTCAAAGCCCAATTCGTATTTATTGTACAAATAGCAATGTCCCTCCTATTCCGGCTCAGTTCGGTTATTCAGAAATTGTTTTGTAAATTGAGGCCATGAGAACCATAGTGGCCTAACTAATTTTTTTACAATATTGAGTCTATGATTTTTTCCAGCTAAAATTGTACATTTCTGTTTTTGTTTTCTATGGTACTCAAAAGGCTTATTCATTTAATTAGGCCACTACGGTTCTCATGGCCTCAATTGTAAAATTCAAAATATCAACTATTCATCTGCCTAGCCTTATCCCAACTATGTTCGGGTCGGCTTCCAGTCTAACCGGATGCAGCTGAATACCAGTATTTTACATGGAGCGACTGCCTATCTGACCTCCACAGTCACCCAGTTAGTACTGGGTAATACGATACCCCTTGGTAAGACTGGTTTTCAGACTTTTTGGGTCACTGACTACCTGTAACGACTGTCAAAGATCTACAGATGATAGCCGGGACCAATGGCTTATCGTGCTTTCCGAGGCACGGAGGAAACTCGGTATGTAATGGGCGGTCACCCATCCACAGACCAACCTAGGCAAGCGCATCTTAACCTAAAGATCGACCCGAGCTGCTGTTATTATTTAGCGAGCTCCTCTAAAAATATCAACTATTGTGATCATTAAATCATTTGTGAAAACAATCCTCAATATTCCTAGACATCTTGAAGAATCACAAACATGATACGGACAAAGCCGCGGGCAGAGCTTGTGACGGAATATTTCATGTCGTAGAAGTCGAATTTATGTTAACATGTACCTATGTTACGTATAGTAGGAGAAAACCTCACTAAGTAGGTATCATAAATTATCAGTTTAACAAGTCATAGGTTTTCTATTAAGCATTAATTTAAAAGATTCCAAATTCCACAGATACTTATCGCAGATTATTGTTATTTGATGATAATAATCTGCGTATCTCGTGAGATTATCACCATTTGATAATTATCATTAGATCTAACGCAGATATGTTGTATAATAACAATATGAATGTTTGGTTTATGTTTGCTTCACGACTAGGCCGCTCCGCCGCACCGCGTCCCGGTCGCGATCTGTCGAACCATTTCAATACCTGGCACATGGACCTACTTTAGGTTCTAGAAAGAACCTAAATAGCTTCATGTTTCATTTACTTTACAGTCATAGATAAAGTTGTTAAATCTTATAGAAGCGCCATAGGCACATAATGTAGTTTTTTATAGGGCCGTAAGCATCACGAGAACTACGTTGATGTATTTTTCTCCCCAAAGTACACATGTTTGACGATGAGCCTATAGAAAGTACACTCATATAACTATAGGTAATTTTTATTCACTGCACGTTAACGATCAATCGCTGTCATATTATGTAGATACTTATGTCATAAATTAACTTAATCAAATAACTTGCTCTCGAGACTTATTTATCGGAAGTTTAATTGTAACGATATCTGAGAGACAGATGATGGATAAATCACATAAGAGGTACAAACAACAGCAGTGTATATAATTATCTCAAAAGAGTCAGAATTGCTATTTTTAATTATTTATCGTAAAAGCTTCATACATTTTTGTACAGATTTGCGCACGCTCATCTTATTTGATAAAATATTAATTAATGAGGCCGATGAGACCTATTTTTCTGATAGGCGATTTGGTTTTTGTATATTACATCGTTGCATTATACAATCAAGCCCACCCACTTACTGAATATGAATTTAGTTAATCATAACTTTTATTATTATTAAATAGTAAGTGTATCTGAAGAATGTGAGTAGAATGACGTCACCAGAGCTCCCGCCACCGCCTCCTATAGTTGTTCCGCCAGCTAACAACCATCAAGGGACGCATCCTATGCGCGAGCTCTTATCACGAGGTCACAAATATAATTAAGTTTTTGGTATAATATTTTCCTCCGACTGTTTTCCTAGTAAGGATTATAATACTTAGCATTTAAGTGGGTTTGATCTAGATCCTAGTACTGTCCTGCTAGACATTTCAGTGCAATCTGCGACAACGTTTGTTAAAGTTCTTAAATATAATTTTAATATCTTATACTATTATCTTCATCTGCCTAGCTTGTTGTCCAATGCTGTTAGCCTATGTTGGGCTCGGCTACCAGCGTAACCAGATGCATAGCAGTATTTTACATGGAGGGACTGTCTGTCTCAAATCCACTACCCACTACCTGGGTAACGATTAGCCGGAACAAACAGACAGACATTGAAATTTTGATTTTTTAGTTTTATTATCGTACCGTAAGTATATAGGTACTAGACATTGCACCTATACTGAGCCATGTTATATTATAGTACCGTAAGTATATAGGTACTAGACATTGCACCTATACTGAGCCATGTTATAAACATGTGCTTCGAACAGGGAATCTCTCCATCTGTGTTAAAAACAACGATAATTAAACCACTCCATAAAAAGGATGGTAAATCTGATTTAAGAAATTACAGGCCTATAGCCCTTTTTTTTTTTTACCGATGGGTAATCATCAAATAACCCCTCCCGCTCTGGGCTGAGCAGGAGGGAGTGTCAGACTTTTACTGACTAAAACCCATCCATGTTCCTTCCTTTGCCCTTTGTGTTCCAGGGCCGCGGTATCTCTTTCGAACAGTCCCGCAACCCTGGCAGGCGTCGGCCTTTACGGACCCCTTCCTGTTTGCTGACTCTCTTTGAGGCGCGCGTGGAACACGAACGCGCCGTCGACACGGCCTGTCGTCATAAGACGGACGGACGGCGAGCTAGCCCATAGCTCACCGTCCACAGGCCCGCGTCTACGGTGGCCGACGCCCGGTGCGTCCTCTCACGTCCCGCCACCTCCTTCGCTAGCATGACTGCTTCGCAGAAGGAGGTGACGGCGTCCCATTCCGTCTCGCTCCGGACCATGGATTGAACCAGGGCCGGACGCGAGAGGTCGCCGCCGCCGATTGCCGCTACGAGGACACGGCGTTGCTCCACCCAAGCGGAGCAGACCTGCACAGTGTGCTCCACCGTGTCCTCCGGTCGATCCTTGCAGTGGTGACACCCGGGCGTTTCCTCCCGCCCGATTACTGTTTGGTACAGTCGAGCATTAATTAATGTTATTAAGGAAAAGTCTAAAGCGCACACGCAATGGAAAAAATATAAAAACCCCCATGACTACGCTGCTTTTTCTTTATTAAGGGATCGACAAAAAAAGATGCAGGTGGAGTGTCATAAGAATTATTTATACAGATCACAAGAGAACATAAAAACTTCACCTAAATATTTTTGGGCGTACGTTAAATCCAGAAAGAAGAATAAAAGTAGTTATCCTAAATACATGACGTATGGCAATAGTCAATTAACCGGTGAGACTGAAATCTGTAACGCTTTTAAAGATTTTTTCTATGGAAACTTTAGCAGTAGGCTCGGGACTTACACTCCTTTCTCGACTGACTGTGAAACATACGGCGACACACTGCACAACCTGACCGTTGACAGTGCGAGGATCCTGAAACTCCTGGAGAATCTGGATACGTCAAAGGGACCAGGAAGTGACACTATACCCCCTCTCTTCTTCGTTAAATGTGCCAAATCGCTCTGCGTACCAATCGCTTATATCTTCAATAGATGTTTTCGTGAGGGATACTGTCCAACTATTTGGAAAACTGCGCACATTGTGCCTATTCATAAAAAAGGGAGCAGAAACTCCATAGAAAATTATCGTCCAATATCGATTCTGAATGTTTTGGGGAAAGTGATGGAGAAAATAGTACACAATTTTATTTATCCTACCATTTCTAAATTAATTCCGCAACAACAGCACGGGTTTATTAAGGGACGGTCTACTAATACCAATTTGGCAGTATTTCTCGAGAGTGTGGTCCGTGATATGGATGGCGGTGGGCAGGTTGACGTGATCTACACGGATTTCGAAAAAGCCTTCGACCGCGTGGATCACGACATCCTCCTGCGTAAGCTGCAAGAGCTTGGAATTCGCGGTAACTTGCTCAGATGGTTCGAGTCATACCTTAGGAATAGGTCTCAAATTGTTGCATTGGGCGGAGTAAGGTCTAACTGCGTAACCATACCATCTGGTGTGCCACAGGGCTCCATTTTGGCACCTCTTTTATACTCTGCCTACCTTTACGATATAGGAGCGCATGTTTTTAATGCAAGGTTCCTGATGTATGCCGACGACACCAAGATTTTTATGACTATAAGAAATAAGCTTGACTATGAGAAGGTACAAAATGACTTAAATAGACTATCTAATTACTATATTATTAATAGAATCAAAGTGAACGTAAGCAAATGTCAGACTATAACCTTTACTAGGAAACGAAAGAAAAGTGGCGAATAAATTGCTGATTAAATTATTAAGCGTCTACGTATGTCACTGTGATAGACACCGACGAAATAATTTACAAAGTTTTATCAAATCAAGCTTAAGGCCTGTGAAAGTCTGGAAAAAAAGTCGTCATAATTAAGAGCTTTATTGACTAGATTATTGATGATAATACTGCCGTGCCGTGAAAGGAGGTAACTAACATTTTTATCAAAAATGAGTTAAAATTGATTCGGATTCAGCAAGAAATTCTCTATCTTTCTGTCTAGCTAATAAAGCTCCAATTCGCTCGTAGCCACAGTTAAATTATCATATAAAATAAGACAAGTAAAGACTATCGACAGTGCTTTAAAACTTCACTTCAGACAAAATTGTCATTTACGCAAAATATACTTTAAAGTAGTTACGGCCATTCACCGTTTGACGGCAGACTATATAATCATGGCTTAGATTTTTTCTTTATGGCTTGAATTCATGACTTTTGGCTCAGCTATACTTTTAATGTTGCCATGGAATATAAATCTTAGACAAGTTACATAAAATGCTTGGATTTACGTATTTCATTAATTTATACTTTCTAAATACATTTCTGCATCAGGATACAATTTATGTTATAATAAAAAATATTGTTTGTGCTAAGAATATAGCGGTTATAATTTTTTAATTCATAAAAATGACACCGTATCAAAATCCCCAACGAAAAAAACATGCGTAATGACATGTACTGTACTGAACTGACCACTGAACTTTTACAAAATCTTTTTTAGTTTATTTAGTAATGAGTATTCTGCTCTAAGGCTGCATTTCAGAAACAATGACTTTGGCTTTTATTTTAGGAGGTTTTAGAGATAGCATTGCTTTGTTGAAAGGATGTGGCCAAAAACCATTCATACCAGAATCATTGTTAAAAGGCGAGCACCAGTTAACTACAGCTGAACCAAATATCTCAGCACCCGCAGGTTTTCTTGTTGACACTGTGATTAGAGAAGATGAGGAATAAATATTTTAAAAAATACGTTTCTTTTTCTATACCTGACCTACCCTTACCATCGTAATAAATCATACTAATTGCTCTTATGATAGTTGACTAAGATTATTAAATAAATAAGTACCTACTTACATCTCATGTGGCCATGTGGGCCATGTGCCAGACCTGTCGGTTGGACTTAATATTCTGAATACGCATTGCGTAGTATATTTTGTATAAATGCATTTCTATAATTCTTTTTCGATTAGTCTGTTGTTGACAAGAATAAACATAACCTCTAAAACTTCAAACTGGAATATCTTTAATTCCTGACTTCCTATAAAAGTATAACTGAAGACAAAATTGTTCAGGAATTCAAACTCAATATTTTAACATATTTTTCAAAGGCAGACGCCAAAAAAAAATGTCAACAAAAATTTGTTTGAGAGTTCGCCACTGTCCTTTCATTACCTTCAACTACAATCTTAGTGGTGGCAATGTTGTGCGTTGCAATGTTATTAGGGATCTTGGTCTCGTCCTGGACTCGAAACTTCTGTGTTCGGAGCATGTGTCCTATATCGTCGGCAAGGCATACAAAACCCTGGGATTTATTATGCGTACATGTAAATTATTTATTGATAAAAATTGCATCAAGGTACTTTATTTTGCGTACATACGCAGTATTTTAGAATACTGTAGTAATATCTGGAATCCGCACTACTTGGTTTATATACAGCAGATAGAATCAATACAATCTAAATTCGTTAAATACATTAACTATCGTACTGGTTTCAGATCTACAGGTTATCTGCAATCATGTAAACATCATAATATGCTACCCCTCGAGAACAGACGTATGATTCTAGACAAGCTATTTCTTTATAATATCTGTAGCGGGAATATTGACAGTACTGTTTTAAATAACTTAGTTATAAGACTGTGTGCTCCGTCTCGACGGACTAGGCACACGCAGTTATTCGAAGTACCACACAGTGGTACAAACTACGCTCAAAATTCGGTCATTGGTAGGACGCTTAATAATTTTAACAAAAGATTCTCTCATCTTGATATATTTAATACTACAAAAGGTATATTCAGGAAACAATTAATAATGTCAGTATGTGACGAATTGACAAATAAAAATAACCAAATAAATATAATTTAAACAGAAGGTATACAGACAATCACCACACACCACTATGACATACCCACACACACATTTGCAACTCTTCATGCACACTCCTACACACTCATTCACGCTGTACTCTTAGCAATGTTTTGTATAGCTATTAAATTGTAAATCCGTAATTGGCTGTAGGATTAGTTTATATAGTTTAAGATAAAATTGTAAAGAGCTGTGGATTTTGTGAATAATAAATAAATAAATAAATTAGGTGCAGGAACCTCCCGAAACAACCATGTCCGGTGAGGACCTGCGTCAAGCGGAAGGTGAGGGCGCCGTGGCGCCTCTCTAGCCACTCCTCAAAGAGGGGACTTACCGCCACTATATAATAGTGGCGTGCCCTGGCCTATAGCCCTAACTCCAACATTTTCTAAAATAATTGAAAAAGCTATATACAATAACTTATACGACTACTTTGAAAGGAATAATATCTTTACACCCGATCAGAAAGGCTTTCGTAAAAATATGTCTATAAATTTAGCTATTTATGATTTCTTAAGTTTAATATATCCTAGAGTTGATAAAAGACAGCCTGTCTATGCTTTGTATATGGATATGTCAAAGGCTGCGTGGATCATAATATACTACTGAGTAAGCTGGAAAAGTACGGGGTTAGGGGTAATGCTTTAGACCTGCTAAAATCTTACATCAGTTATAGAACTCAGACTACGAGTATTGTCAAAATTTGTCCTAATACAAAGCATGAAATAAATTATAAGTCTAGGAGTAGAAAAATAAAATATGGAGTTCCACAAGGTAGTGTTTTGGGCCCACCACTTTTTATTATCTATATCAATGACCTGCCAAAATGTACTACAGATCGTCTGGTAATATTTGCTGATGACTGCACTGTTGGATACAATGATGAAAACATTATTAATAGTAGTTTAAATTCAATAATTCAATGGTTACAAAATAATAATTTATGAATTATAATCATATATATAATAATATCGATAAAACTAAATTAATGCAATTTAAACAGAAAACAAAAAATACTTTACATACTTGAATAGAATTTAATGGTGAAAAAGTTGAATTGACGACTACAACAAAATTTCTAGGCGTACAATTTGAAATGGCAAAGTCTTTTAGAGTGTGTTTGCAAAAAAGTGCTAGCGGAAAAGGTTAATCTTAACACATTGCTCGTAGGTTATCATAGTAGTGTTGCTTCTAGACTCAGATATGCAATCATATCTGAGGAAATACTACCAACTGGGATTAAGTTTTAAAATGTCAAAAAAGGTGCGTGCGAGCTATGTGTGGCCTCAACAGAACTGACAGCTGCAAGGAATACTTTGGAAAACTAAAAATACTTACCGTGCCATCTTTATATATTCTTGAAATGGCTTTGTTTATTAGACATCATCCATCACTGTTTAAATTAGAGCTCAGATCACGAAATAGAAGTCATTTGTATAATAACCTTACCAGTCAATATAGAACTGCCCTCTTTGGGAAAAGTGTCTTTGCTATGGCCACGAAGATCTACGATAAAATTCCGAATGACATAAAAGAATGTAGCAATATTCATGTATTTAAAAATAAATTGTTCCAACTTTTTATGGAAAATTGTTATTACTCTGTTGATGAATTTTTGACGACTAGAACTTTTTAAATGTTTCATGTCCGCTTGACGATAGTGTATTATTTGTTGATTGTCTTGTGTTTGTCATTTGTCATGACTCATAGTAATAATGTAATTTATATTATTTATTTATTTTTTTTTGCATTATATTTAATGTGAAATGGAATTTATATCAAATCATTAGAATTTTATGCTCATTTTTTAATCATGTTATTTAATAATTTGTATGCCCAAGTGGCTGAGCATGGAATGAACATTATTAGTATATAAATATGTAATGAACACCTGCATGTTACCCATGATCACAAATAAACGATTTGATTTGATTTGATTTGATTGATACTTCATATGCATTCAGTAAAAAACTGTTATTTTGAAATTACAAACAGACACATCAATATTATGTATTTGTATAGATATAGATTTATCATATATAAATTACTCATAAGTCGTATTTTATTTATATTAATTACTTACGCGATCAAAGTAAACCCATGAATATTCTTGAGCAAGATCAGATATACCTACTACCTTCTACGGTCACTCAACTAAATTGCAACTTAGTCTGAAAGTCACAACACAGAATGTTTATATTATACATGCATAACGGTTATGTATTATAATTTAAATTATGTTATATAAACAATAGCACATCAAAGTTCTCACTAAGACACAAGTTATTGAGCTGTGGTCCTAGAGTCCTTGAGCACAGGACGCGGTGATACAAACGTTCTCGTGGGAAAAATGATCTGTTGGACTTAAACAGACAAACAGTCGTTTAGAATTCAGTTTCTAAAATCAATATTCTTAAACTATTTAATATTCATCAAACGATTGCTAATGTGTTATGTATGGACAAAACACCTTGAGCTTGTGAAACCAATGTTAGTATCTCAACTAATAAAGTTATTAATGTGAAAGTTTGTTTGTTTGCCTGGATATTTGCTGTCGGTAAACGACCTGTTAGGAAGTAGGTCTAGGTACAGTCTCACCGGAGATCATTGATTGGATGGAAAAATCTTTCAAAATCCTCAAATGTTAGTTCTTTCTTTCTCTTTATCGTGTGGTTAGTGCCTAACCTGGTGTCAGAGTTTTTAGGCCGCCCATGGGTCTCTGATTTGGCTTTACATGCCGTCAAGAAATATCTCTAATGCATGCTGGATTCCTCACGATGTTTTCCTTCACCGGAGCAAGTGATAATTATACAATACGCACATGAATCCGAAAAATCAGAGGTGCGTGTCTTGGGTTCGAACTCGAGACCTATGACTTGGCAGTCCGACGCGACGGTCACACCACTAGGCTATCACTGCTATTTTAGCAGCTTTTTTTTTTCAAATTTTAGTTGAAAGTTAATAAAAGAGCCACTCTGTCCTGTGGTTAAGTTAAGCCCACCAGTAAACTGTAAGTCCGTTCTACTTCTTCACTGTGTCGCGCACGACACTATAGATAGGGTATTTTTAATTTTGTTGGGTCTTCTATCTTACTTCGACACTTCCACGGTGCCGTCGCGTGTCGGTGCCGTCGCGTGTCGGTGACAGCGCCGGGGTCGTTCTATCTGCATGTTCTACTGAGGTACATGCTGTTGATCAGCAAAGGCGTTAGTGTCCTCGGATCCACTGTTATATGGGTTGTGACTGCATTTGATTCGAACTGGTAATGGGCCATGTGATAACTTGCGAAATGTGTAACTTATAAACATATCTTCCTAATCCTTTGGGGTGTACAGTACACTGTACAGGTGTGAGCGATGGTTAGGTCACGTGGTGCGAGCGGCGAGGCGAGGGTCTGTGCTTGGTGCCATGTACATCACTTAGGTCCAGACATCTGAGATCGCTTCACAGGCCAAACAAAGCGTAATATACTGTTGAGCCGATCAAGTAATATTGAGTCCGTCTGCCTACGGGACTGTCAGATCTAACTTACAAGTTCGTTACCATCGATAAATCCTGAAGTAAAGTAAACATTGTTTATACCAAAATGTTACTGTTTACATATAAAACGTAACTAGCACGTACATACCTGAAGTACATAAATATAATTATGTTATTTCGTAGTACATGTGAGTGGAGTAAAGCGCACCTACCGACTCGTGACGGCGGCGGCGCCCTATAAGTACTACAACACACTTGAGATGCTGCCTGTTCAACACATGCCACATGCTGCGTGATGCTGGGGACACAATACAGTCTCAAGTGTGTGTAGTGACAGGTCGTTAAGCGACTGCAGAGCCTCATCACAAGCCATGGCCCACCGCCACCTGTTCCTTGTTCAACTCCAACTGCACTTTAAAAGCCCTTTTCAAGCCACCAGCAACGCCCGTCGATGTGGCAAAGTTCTTCTCCGGACTAATTTGCTATCAGATGATGAATTGATATACTTACACCAGATTTGTGCACTACCATCATGAAAAACCGAAAAATGTGACAGATTCTGTTTTCTTTATTTCAGCCTAAAAAGAGGTAATGAAGCTCTCTAAGCTGAATACTCAGTAGTAAAAGTGCACCAAATTACAAGGTACTAGATACTACAACTCGCTCGGGGTGATAATAAAACCACTGATATCGATCACATATCGTAAATACTTGATAAGCATCTTATCAGTGGGATCTGTGTGATGCAGTGACATGTGTCGGGTATTATGTAACAAGTGCCGGGAGTCGGGTAGTGTTGGTTTACTTCCTAATATCGCGAGGTGTGCCCGGTGTGCGGAGGGTGTCGTGAGAAACGCGCGCACCTAAAAGGTCACGGGGCCGTCTCGCGCGCATCCAGTGTACCAAACACTCGTCATGAATCATTCATGACGACTAACATCTAGTTCTGCTGAGATCCTGTTAACATTTCGATAATTTATGATCTAAATCTTGATAAGCGTTGTTTCATTAATTATATGATCCTTCAATTTTTTTTCAATAGTTTAGGCTATGCGGAGTCGGACTCGTTCGTGGATGTAGCAGTGAGTCTTTATATGTTTTTACTTCGCAAAACATCTCTACAAGACACATCTCTTGAACATCATCATCTCTCTACATCACTTGAAGACTTGTGTGCTGAACGCGTTCATTGCCAAACTGCAGGTAACTTAACATGAATCCTTCTCTTGATCGCTAGGCGGTAAAGCGTCCTCTACTGAATACTAAGTCCTCGTAAGAAATCCGTAAAAAAAAGGCAAAAAGAAAACACAAGAAAGTGAAAAATAACTTAATAATCCAATAAAATTTGGGGGTTGCCCTTAATTTTCCTGGGATCCCATCATCAGATCCTGACTTATACCATCCATCATCAGCACGGCAACATGAGATGATTACCAGGCACAAACATCTGAATTTCGTTAGAAAGAATATGAAAACATATGTACCTATACAATTTGAGAGCTGCCCTCGATTTCTCTGGGATCCCATCAACAGATTCTGACTTGGTGACAATGGTCCTACCACTGGCTTTGGAATAAATAAAGAATTTTGAAAATCGGACCACAATTGGCGGAGAACTCGGAGAACATACATAAAAATACATACAGTCGAACAGAGAACCTCCTCCTTTTTTTGAACTCGGTTAACAATTATTGTCAAAGGAGTTTTGGTGAAACATTTGTGAACCGTTAACAATACGAGTACATGTCATTGTAATAGGCTTATCCCCAATAAAATGGACCTTAACATAACCCCCCCCCCCCAGTTACCCCCTTTTTTTCTGATGGGATTTCATCAAATAACTCCTCCCGCTCTGGGCTGAGCAGGAGGGAGTGTCAGACTTTTACTGACTAAAACCCATCCATGTTCCTTCATCGCCCTTCATGTTCCACCATGCCGTGGTATCTGTTTCGAACAGTCCCGCAACCCTGGCAGGCATCGGACCTTGCGGACCCCTTCCTTTTGCTGACATCTCTTTGAGGCGCGCGTGGAACACGAACGCGCCGTCGACACGGCCTGTCGTCATAAGACGGCCGGACGGCGAGCTAGCCCATAGCTCGCCGTCCACAGGCCCGCGCCTACGGTGGCCGGTGCCGACGCCCGCGGTGCGGCGGGGACGTGAGGTTCTCTCCCTCACGTTCTGCCACCTCCTTCGCTAGCATGACTGCTTCGCAGAAGGAGGTGACGGCGTCCCATTCCGTCTCGCTCCGGACCATGGATTGAACCAAGGACGGACGCAAGAGGTCGCCGCCGCCCAGTTACCCCCTTAACTGTCGAAATGTGGGTGTACTATACATATCTGTGTATAGTACACCCACAGAGCATACAGGCGTGATGTTATGTTATCATGCTGTGTAAAAAATAAACATCCAAGCGATTGCAGCAAGCACGACAGATTTGCTGTCTATTATTGAAGAGTTCCATCGTATGTATGTATATGTTGTACATAAGTTATACATTGTAATTTTGTGTGTCCTACTTTTATATTTTGTGTGCAATAAAGAATAAGAATAAGTATGTCTCCGAAGACCAACATCAGATCTGCATCAAAAAACAGGACCACCGCGAAATAATATTCTTCCAAACAAAAAAGAATCATCAAAATCGGTTTACAATAATAATTGGCGAAGATATCGCTGAACACAAAAACAAATCTGATGAATTGATAACCTCCTCCTTTTGGAAGTCGGTTAAAAAGGCGTCTGTGCATGTCATACCAGAATGACTAATACTAATGTTATCAGTAAATGTTAACCTTTCAGCAATTATTTTATTGATATCTCCATTATTTATTCAAATAAAAAAAACGTAATTAACTACATTATTTAATCACAATATTATATTATATAACACTTACCACCCGTTGTTTTGCAAACTACTCAAACACATATTTTAAAACACTAATAGCACAATCATCATGTATAATATGTGTATACACACATACGTCAGACAATTTGTCTTGTTGTCTGTTATTTATCCGCGTTAGGCGAGCGCGATCTTATCGCATATCTAATCTTATCTACGTGATAATGATAACACTATTAACGTCGATAGCCGTCGAGCGAGCAGTCGGCCGCGAGACACACACATTCGCGAATATGACCTTCTATATCAATCGCTTATTTTAGTAGTAACAAGTCAACGATCAATATTGAAGAGGAAGAGAAACACTTTGGTGAATAGGCGGATCACGTGCTTCAGAATATTACGAAACGTATGTCCAGCTGTAGGATTTGATCTAAATTAAACTATTGAGACCAAAGTATGAATATTCATTATCAGTTGTCAATTATTATACGTACCGTCTGTGTCATTGTTAAAAAAGGTGGTATAGATCATCTTAAGTGCACTGAAGAGACCCGTACATCTAGTATTGCTAGACGTACGGGTCTACGGTCTACGGTGCCAGTCCAGTATGTATACGGCAACCAACACACAACAATTTCATTGGGGACCAAGAGGAGACTATTAACGTCTCCTGCCCATAAAGGATCATGCCCATATTGCCCATGGGTATCGTTTGTTTTGCAGAAATACCTGGTAGTCCTTTTAACCATACTTTACCTGGCTGCAAGTATGCAGGTCCTTAATTATGTTAGGTGTAGTAGTGTGGAGCGTGACTTGCCTTGCTTACCTGGAAACTAGGGAAATATCAAATTAATTATGGCTGGTATGGCTTACAAAGGCTTAATTTAGAATGAGTATTGTTTTGATTTTTTCTTTGTTTAATAGGTTTAATAATGAACCAACATTTTTTATTTATTTATAATACATTCTTAATACTCCTAACAGTCAGTAAAAATTATGTAATACATCATAGTGTGCAACGTCGTCACTTCCGTAGAAAGCCTCTACGCGGCTACGAACGTGCTACGAGTGTCTACGAGCGTAAAGCAGCGTAACCCAGGCATAGCTCCATGCTTGCGATTCCCATTATGATCCTACGCTGATATGATCACGAGTATTCAAGGCTGATTAATACACAATACTTATTATGATATTTCTAATTCATTTATTTATTGATAGCGACGGTTTTAAATCAATATTGTACGATTGCTCCGATTGTTTTAAATAAGTCGATGGATTTACGAAATAAAAGTTTATCAATGTGACTTGATCTTCAAATGCATGGAATGGATTACCCGAGTAATGGATGGAGTAATGGAATGGATTATCCAACTGACTGACTAACTGCTGTAATAGAAGCTGGTAACTAAAAACTGTGTGCAATAGTAAATCAATAACGCTGTTCAATAACTTTCATCCATAGTTGTGTTATACAAAGTCTTTAGTTATTGCTACTATGCTACGCTCTATAAATTACCTATTTACGCGTTATATATGTAGGTATTTGATTGCAATCAAACTTTCGGCACAATAAATTCGATTGGTCTGACGTCGGTCGACTTAAAAGTATAAATTCCGATTGGTTTTCGATTATAAGACTTTTGCGAGTGTCTCCGTGGAGCGTGGCCGCCGGCAGGTAGTGCGCTGTGCGAGCCACGCATAGCGCGTGAAGCACCACGCGGGTGATGTCATCAGATCACCCCACATGTAACGCGACCAGTATGGACAGGTTGCGGACACCGGACACTGACTGATGATGTACTGACGTCTCTGGCAGTGGCCGGGGGCGACTTGACTCGACCACACCGCTCGTCAATGTAATAGAAACCACACAGTGATTTATTGTTCTTCTCATCAACCGCTAATGCGAAGATTTTATATTTTACCTAAGTAGGAGTGAAATGATTAAGTGCATAAAATCATTCTGCATCGATTTAAAAGATAACCGAATACCGAAATATTTTGATCGATTACAATTTTGCCTATCTTGATGCTGAAGCATGCTGACTCGTGGCGTGACGCGTGGCTGACTCAGTTAGGTAACGAAATAAAAATCATTATTCGATTTAAATCATTATTTAATGAAAAGGTATTGCAACGAAATTACTGCGAATCTGAAGTGTCATTAATGTATTATGTCCAATAGTAATACTTCAGTAAGTGCTCAATTGTGTCAGCTAGCTCACGGCCACACTGTCGCCAGGCATACCTCGGCCGTGTGAGAGTGTGAGAGCCGACACATTTGTACTACAAGTACATTAGCGCTATCTGCGTGTCCCATCGCGGACCATCCCGGCTCCTAATTTAAGAGCAATATCAATTTCGTGTGTCGCCGGCCTGAGGGAGGGAGGGATGAAGAGAGGGGCGGGGGGTCGGGCGCGGGCGCCGGCGCTATGTGACACACAGGACGCGAGACACACCGGGACACCGCGCGACATGCTGCGCACGTTACACCGCGCCGGACTACGTGACACCGCGAGAGATTCATGAAATGTGTAGGTACACTTGACCAATCCAATAACACATTTGGATATTCCAGTTTATGTCCTTATGAATGGACATAAACTAAACGAAAATACGTATGATTATTATTTATCATAATGACTACGCTGCAAAACAAAACAAATCATAGATATATTAGACAATGACAATATATTAGACATTGTCTAAATTAGTTATTTACACAACGTTTTGTATAAGTAATTGTCAATACGCCGTACGTACTACGTAGGTGATATCAGAATCCATAGCTAGGTACGGTTTCATACGGTAATGGTCCCGGTACGTGCGGTGTCCGCGCGGCCGGTGTGTCGCCGGCCGGCGCGCGGCGGTGCGGTGCCTGTGTCGCGCCGCCTCAAAAGCCTTTCCGTGTTCCGCACGCACACCCGCCCCCCACCCGCGCGGCCCTTCCCCGCGCTCGCCCGCGCCTGCACTTCCGCCGCGCCACAATTAAACCCGTCGATAAATTTCCAAACTTAATCAAACGACTAACGCACAGAGCGGGCTCGGGACACTCCGAGTGCCAGGCTGCCAGCCGACTGTCGCATGTCGGTTGCCACGACTTCTTGTGATGTATGAGGAGAACTTAGCGATGCTTTATTTTAAGTTTTGCTTCAACTATGGCATACCTTTTTAGCTGACACAGCGTGCAATGGTGGAAACATTATAGGCTGATTATGCTAACCTAATAAGTTCATCAATTCTCACTTAGTAAAGCGTGTGAGCTAAAACGGCTGCTTGTGTTATGATATTGATTCAAATCAAACCAACGACATGGACGTGCTAAAATCAATATTGCGTCGTCGAATACCTATAACAAGAAAATACACTTTTGGTTATTTTCTCATTAAACGTATTTTCAGCCTTTCGTCAATTAAAATTATTTGAAATCGAATGCAAGAACTGAACAGATGACAAGGAGCACTGGACACACAGGATCCTGGGCAAAATGGGCGTAGGATCTACTGAATAGAAATACATCTCAAATCAAAGCTCATACTGAGTTCTCCAATTCATACAATTGCGAGCGAGGACCAAAACCGCCGGAGACCGGAGTTAGGGCCAATTGAAAATGTTGCAACTGCTTGTATTTTGTCGAGTATTTGATTACAACAGTAATTTGTTTTGAAAGCCGATCATGTTGAAATACTATGGTAAATCTAAGCATTCCCCATTATCATTAACACTAGAATTCCCATGTTTAAACAGGTTTGTTAATAGTTAGATTATAGGTTATTCGATCAAATCTTTGACAAAATCTATAAAAAGGCAACATATTTTAAGTGGCTCTATTTCTATTCTCCGGTGACTACTTATTACTTCACAAACAAAAGTCCTAATTATAAGCTACTATTTAAGATATATTTCATTTCTGTTGGCCGTACGCCCGGATTTCTTAGAAAATTGCCCATGGACACCATGGTCCTCACGAAACAAAAACCGTTTAGTGCAAATATATAAGCAGAGCATTTACTCTTATACTAGCTGTTAGGTTATTACATAATATACGTTTAGTTTCTGACTAAATCCGGTTCCCAAAATCAATTACCATTTAAGAATGCCATCTTTTATCCTTACCAAAATTAACTACTTACAATTTACCGACTAACTGTTGTAAAGGATAACAAATACAATAAACAAAATATTGCGCGATCAAGTTTTCCTCATGAAATATTAAATTCTATGAAAGGCAAAGTGGCGTAGGCAGATAAGGGGTGATTCAAACGACGGGAATACTTACATTGAAGTTTAGATTAATGTAAACAATTAGCGGAAAATGTGTGGAGTTTACCTTAAACCGGGCTCTGCATGTGATTTACTTAGTTAACGCGAAACTTCTTTGAGCAAGAGGCGCGGCTACAAGTATTAGAGGAACAACTACTTCTGTGGCAAGATTGCGTCTCACCAAAGTCTGTACGTTCGCACTGGCTATCTGTGAAGTCCTACTTGTGGAATAAAAGGATTTTTAATTGATAAAATACGATGGTAACAATATCTTGGTTAATATAATATTTAGTCCAAAAACACAGATGTCCCCCCTCCCCCCCACAAACAAAGTTTAACATAAGATCACAACTGTAATCCCCGTGTCGCTGGCAGATATTATATTTATTGGCCCCAAATTTCGCCCCTCCCTAGCTTCGTTGGCTGCACGTTGTGGGGCCCAGCGGCCCTGTAAACCCTGATTGTTAGGTAGAGGTGCTCCTGTAGACCCACACTTCGCTAGTCATGTTAACCCACCGGGCACAAATACATTCTCCAGAACTTGAACTTTTTTGAAAATGCTTACTTTAGTGATTACCTTCAATAAAACCTCAGACCCAGTCCCAACGCGCATGAGTGGGAACTCGAAGTTCTTTTTAATAAATCGCTGGGCTTATAAATAGTAATGATGTCACGTTTCAGACTGGATGGTCACAACAACGACGATGACAGTATCACGAGTAGGCAGTCAACACAGATAGCGGTGGATGGTGTGGTGTGGACGAAGACGCATATCTCGCGATAGCCAGCTAAATCCGACGGGTGGCGACCGCAACCGCAGCGCGCAGTGACGGACTAGCGATATCCAGGGTAACTTGTCCTCATAGCTGGCCACAGCTAACATGTCACACATTTGATTTGAGAATAATGCGCGTCAATCAGATCAGTTCATTGTTTTCCAAGAATTTATGAAATGAGAGCCACTTGTGACTTTAGGAGCAGACTGATCGTTTACTTAATTATAACAAGTAGTTACAAGTAGTACCTGTATTCGGTTTAATTGTCACATTATCATTGTGCCCTAACTAGTGCGTGAGGTCCCTTGTATAGCAAGTACACTCATCGTCTACCCAGGTACCTACGTAGGTGAACGATGAGTATTTTAGTTATTTGTAGGTTGGTTGGTCCAGTACCTAGTACCTACCTAATACCTAGTAGTACCTAGTGGTAGTACTAGACCTACCTACAAAAAAAAGGTAATATATGTGAAGTTAAAATTAACCTTATTACAATAATATACTTATGAAACACCGGCCTCATCTAGTTTAAGAAAAAATGCATGTAAAAGCGTTTGGAAAAACTTATTTGCATAGTAATCATCATTTATAATTTATGTAAGTCTTGTAGGTTTGTGTATTTTCGAGCCTAACGAATTATTTGTAATTCATTATGTCATGATGAGTATCTAAGTAGTATTGTCTGCCTAAACGTAGGTTTACCTAAAATTATCTGTAAAAGGTCAAACCGGTACGTGGCGCGTGACACCGTACGTTGACAGTATACCAACTGAATTGTCTGTCATCGTCCAATCCTGAATCTTTCTGAAACGGGTTCACTGAACCTTACGTCGGTAGTCGTAAAAGAAGAAAATAATTAGCTAATCATATTTATTATTTTCGAGGCGGTAATCGTTAAAACAATGCCGCGGTCGCCGGTCGCCGGTCGCGGATCGCGGCGCTACATCGGCTACTAATTGCTGCGCCTGCGCCGCTCTCACACAATTTTTTTCCTACCGACACACGGCGGGAATGCTTTTATTCCTGCGACGCGGGACCTGTTAATGTGTTAATCCACTCAGATCGCCTTGTTTCTCTGTTATTAATAGCCAACAAACAGACGTGCTCCATCTCGCTCGCTCTTGCTGGCGCCACTTGCGACAGGCACTAGCGACCCACACACACACACGCACATATATATGCACGACTCATAATTTTGAATTATTAATAAGCGCGGCTCGGAAGGCTCCGTGTGATCAGCGTAACGCGTCGGGCTCGAGGCTTATCGACGCATCTCCAGTAGTACGTAGTGTGTCATTGGTAAGGCATGGTTGCGCTATGGTGGAGGCCTACTGGGCACAGTGGGGCACCGCGCCGCTGTCACAAGCAATACTGACGCAATGACTTTGTAACAATAGCATTCCGGACGAGGACATCTGATGAGCAATAACAAAGCTTTTAGCTGACGTCCTTACCGGCGCGGCGGGACATGAACAACCACTCTAACAAATAAGTAAATGTCTTTCCATCAAAACAATATTTTCGAAGGTTTAATCGGTTCAATTTTAATAACGGAATACCTACTCAATTGATTTCATACCAACATGAACTCTTGAGTCTTGACCTCAATACTTCGCTTAAAGTTCTGAAAAGCCCTCATTCCAGAAGTCAAAAGCTACCGTTGGGAGGATTTATGTGCGTGGATGTAGCCGGTGTAGTAAGTAGGCGAGTGTGCAACGCGCACGCAGGCGCGGCTGCGTGAGCGCGACTGACCGCAAGTGTCGCTCGCAAATCTGTCGCAGAGCTGTCGATGTCGCCGAGTGCCGAGTGTGCCGAGTGGCCGCGTCGCTTTCTCACAGAGACCCGCGCCCTAATTAATTACCTCTACATCGAGAGCCACAAAAAAACGAAACTTGTCGCGGCTTAAGAGCGGCGGCGCCAGAGAGGTCTCGGCGGGGCGAGGGGCGCGGGGTGCGAGGGGCACGGTGTGGGGGCGCGGGACAGGCGCCACTCGCTTGGGAAACTGTCCCTAGCCAGCGCACTATGCTACAGGCCCATCGCTTCACATTCGGATATCTGTCCTCTGCTTACTATCCACTCTTATCACAATATGAATAATAAAATACGAGTTATCGAGCCGTCTGCTGCTCCTCCAGACACCACTAATACGTGAAGCTTCTAATGAACTTCACTATAAATATCACATTAAGTTCCGGAGCTAAGATAGCTCCGCTCCGCCTATCACCGCTCCGCTCCGCTCCGGATGCGAGGGATAAGAATTTTATAACATGTGCTGTCGGTTTACAGCCTGCCATTAATGGCTCCAAATAACACTGGTTAACATTTAACTGAACAAGTGAACACCCATTACAGGAGTATACTAAACTGGTTAAAGTTCCCGCAGCAAGGGAAAGCTGCCAGTCAGTACGTGAAGCAGTGAGTGCTGAGTGGTAGCCGGGCCGCCGCGCCGCGCTGAGGAGGGCTCGTGGTTATCGGTTTATATCTTCATGGCCTAGAGTCCATTAACCGCTATGTATTCATACATGTGAGTAATCAAATAAGTATTGCAACGCTCGCAAGTCCCACAGCTGGCTGTAGTTCGTGTAACGTAGTCAGCACTAATGACCGTGGGGTAGTGGGGGAGGAGGGGAGGACAGGTCGCACATAACATGCTAATGCGTGAGCGACAGATGTCGCGCGTGTCGGACAAGTTGTCGCGATAGTGCGCGCATTGTGTGCCCACGCCGACACGGCCGCGCAGTGTCCGACAACTGATGTGTTTTCGGATCGCTACACTTAGCTGTAAGCCACAGCTAGGTGCTCTGATGCGTGCGACGGCATTGTCCCACTGCTTGACTTCTTTGCCACTTGATACAGGCACGCTCGGCCTTAGTAGCTCTTAGCTGGAAGGCTTCGGTGTAAGTGCCACACTTGCATACTTTATTTGACACTAATTTTCATAATATTTCACCGGTGTGTTCTTACCGAAGCAACATCATCATCATTCTAGCCTTTCCCCGACTATGTTAATGTCGGTTTCCAGTGTAACAGGACAGGATGCAGCTAAACACAAGTTTTTCACATGCAGCAACTGCCTACCTGACGTCCACAATCCAGTGGTTTTTCCCGAATAAGTGCATTCATGCTAACGTTGTGTCTGCGGGCGACACTTGTTAGCTGTCTAAGGAATCCCGGGAGGGGAGCTTCTAGTTGTATTATGTCCAGAATTCATCCGTGTCTCCACCCTCCAGTTTCTAACTTTCATCTGCTGACATAGTACTTATAAGTCATGGAGTTCTATAAGGGTATACAGTGAATGAAGACGCGCCCATAACCACGTGAACTATCGGAGTGACAAGATACGAGGTAGCATTCCGGACTCCTGTGGTGCTCCAACGCTAACGGTGTTGTACTAAAAGCCGCGACGCGACGGGCGGATTAGACAGATTATTGAATACCCTTGGGAATATTCGTCAGTGGACTTAGAGAAAGTGCGTTGACCGGTCAGTCCAGCTAGTTCAATCATATATATATGAGTTAGGTATAGCATGATACTAAAGCCGTCGGCATTCCATAGGAACAGTTTGCTCTAGACAAGCAAGTAACCGCCATGTTGTTCTGTCATTTTGATTACATCGGTGTCACCGTAGCCTGGTAGGAGTGTCCCGCGCTCCGGCAGCCAGTCAAACCGAACTGCTGCTAGTTAATATGCGCATAATGTCGCAAGGCGCGCGGGGCCTCGCGCTCGCGGGACAATGTCTTTGTTTTTATACACTTTATCGAAGGACGAGTTCGGTAAACTGTGGAGATAAGTGAAACAACACTCATGCTCTAAATTCCGTACCTGTCGTTTACTTTGAATAAAGCCATTTCCCTCGGAATCGCATCCGGTCTATACTCGTTGGACATCAAAACCTGCTACAGACATAAGTTATCTTCATCTCGCGATAATAAAAAATCAGTGGGTATAAATGAGAAGCTATTCACATAGAATGCGTGGCAGCCGGCCATACTGTGTCGAGTTCTTGACCAGCTCGTCGGCGGGTGTCCAATGGCGGCGCGCTGGGCTACGGTCGCGTAACGCTGGCTCCCGGCGGTGCCGCCATTGGCCGCGGCTCAGTCACTGACCACGACACGCGGCACCACGGTCGAACCGGTCGCGCGGCCCCTCACACCGATATACTACAAGCAGTACTGCTCGTGCGACCACGAACTGTACTTGTACAGACAATCATTGTAATCACTTGAACGCAGCTATGAGCCACACAGTTGTGCAGCAATTAGGACTCTGAGTAAGTGGAAATATCGGCAGAAATCTGCGATTGATAGAGTTAATTAAATACATATTTCAAAACTGTTTGTAATCCGTGCTTGGTGTAATGACTGTGACGATACTATAAGGTTCAAGTCGTCTGATATCAACTCAGCGGGTACTTCACAATATCTCACACGATATCATCATTCAGAGCTTAAAGCCATCGCTGTGATTTTCGTATAATCGCGAACATGAATCGATAATGTGTTACTTTTGTTTACGAGAGGTATAGTGGTCGGTGGTAGATGGTGGTAACCCCGCGGGCCCTAAACATGTCGGTCCGCGGGTCACGCGCGGCCACCCCGCTCCCTCCCCCGCCCCGCCCCGCGCCAGGGGCGGGGCACAGCTGGGCGGGGCAGAGGCTCTACACATTTCCCGGAGGGCGGCGTCCCGCGACGCCGCCGGTCCCGCCGGTTCCACCTCGCTAACATGTTTTTCCTTTTGCTCGTTTGGGATGCTTTTAGTAGTTGTACGTTTTATTTTGGTCTCGTAATGATTGTAAGCTTGAATGTCGAGCGCGCACAACACCGTCGTTAACCGCGACCAGCGTGTTTTTATGTAAATGATTTAATTGTTACGTTTAAGGTTTTAACTGTAAGCACTTTGAACACGAAATAACAGATTTTTGTAACTCCTAATGGAAGTGAAACTCGCTTGCAAATACCTTCGTAAGTATGACGATAACAGTCAGTATGTTCTTAAGCTGACTCAGTAACGCACTAGGCGTCTAGTGCTTGTACTCCAGGCCACAGTACTTGATTAAATTGTTACTAAACCTCGGACGTACGTCCAAGAAATTTACGATGACAGCGCCTTTATTACAATACGGTACTTTATTACGGCTATAAGAGTAGAGGAAGACCAGAGAAACGATGGATGGACTGTGTGAAGGATGACATGGCTAGAAAGGAAGCGACTGCTGAGATGACGGGTAATAGAGAAGTATGAAGAAGAAGATATGCTGCGCCGACCGCAAATGAAGGCCGGTTTTCGTAATTGAAGACTTCAAGAGCTACTACTGACATGCGACTCACCGTTCATACTTACAGCAGATATAAAGGAATTCAAAAGTACCATAGAATCAACGAATATCAACACTACCTACATCAATCAATAATAGTACCTCAATAACAGAAGGTACAACTTACCATACAATCACAATCAACTAGGAAAATTCAAAACAACAAATAATAGACCGCAGACCGCTCCTAACCGGTAAGGGCGCGTTCCCACTATGTCGTGACGATTTATTTATCGTTGGATAATAATATTAATAATATTATGGAAAAGTCATGGGCGACAGTTAATCGTATCGTATAATCTATATGTGAACACCTCCATTTAAATAAACAAGCCACGACGCTTTAAACAACACGATAATCTGCCGTCACGACATAGTGGGAACGTGCCCTAAGACTTTAGTGCCGCCTCGCTCGTGGAATGTCGTCGTCGTAGGTTCTGTCGTTCTCACATAATCACATATGTACAATGGTCGTGGCCCCTATCCCCCGTAAGCCCGTGTCGTCTTATCACCAGCGCGCTCCAGGGCTCCGCCGCGGGTACGCTCGTTAATTAATATGAGCATAAATCAAGTCGCTTGTCACGAATAAATTTTACAATTATTTAAGTAATTAGTTTAAAGGAATAGACGTACGTTAGTCGGTCGGCGACGGTTTTACGACGGTTTAATGTGCGCCCGCCACCGCGCGCCGTGCGGGCACGCCGGAACTGAGCCGTACCACAGTGTAGCTGTTATGAAGATCAGTCATAAACCAACCGCACTGGAAAACAATTAGTTATTATTTTATTTTAATAAACTTCACTGTACTGTAGTGTTCAAGACACTTTGATCACAGCTCAAGGCCGCCTGCTTAGCAGACCGCCATTATAATTTTACAGCTTTGCAAATTATTCGACATTTTGTTAGGAGAGATATTCATAATTAATTAGGTATTTTAAATTAAAACGTTCAGCCAAATAATATTAACGAACTAAAATATTACAAATTACCTTCTTATTAGGACTAGTCTAGGTAGGTACACTCTAAGATATGCACCAACAACACGTCTATAGAGTTATATACTTCAGAACCCGTCACGTTGCCTTCTTGGCACTTGACCTTAACTTACTAGTCTTTTTCCCTAATATAATTGTTTCTTAAAAATTTAAACGTTTACATAATCATTAAGAAGGTATACGAGGTACACGTCTCGTATTGTTAGGAGGTTCCTCTCTCTGGAGTCCTGACCGGCCGGTAGCTTGGACCCTGTTCCCTTTACCGGTGGGCTACTATTTTTTATAGGCTTTATTAAATAATAATTTAGATTAACATATTTAAAAAAGTAATTAATATGGACAAAAACAAATAAAGAAAATAAAAGAAAGTATTTAAGAAATAGCGAAGAATACCGACGATCTTTAGTATCTCAATGTGTTGTGGTCTTATAATTATAATCACAATTTATTATACTTCATATTTCGGGAATGACACAGTATCTGCAAGAAATGTGGCCTGTTTAAGTCGTTTTGGTTCAGGCCATGTCTGAAACTTTCAAAAACACATCACTCAACTATCAAGTTTACATGCTGAATATGCTTGGTAGAGAGAGATTCCTTACATAACCTGGATCGATTTTCCTGTCAAGCGCGGAGGAGGTAGATAGTCTGATTTTATTTCGTAAGGGAAAACAAACTTAAAAGCATTGGTTTAATAAAATTAAAAGTAACCTAACCTAATCCCTAGTTTGACTAGCCCGGTCAGCCTGGCTTCCGCGGAGAGGGTGTTTTGAACTTTTGGTTGCGAGCCTCATTGACACACGAAATATTATCTAGGCTTGCTATCCTATAATACTCAAAGATGTGAGCCTAGATATCTATAAAATTATTGGTCAACTAGAAACTTAAACTTCAAAATATTAGCTTCATTTGTTAACACATCAATAAAATTGTGAGAACATGTTGTCGTACGAAGACCCTGTATAGTCCAATGTTCATTATTATTACCAACTAGCTGCGTGAAATTATTATAAAAATACTAGCTTTTGCCCGCGGCTTCGCTCGCCTTTATTTAGAATTGGACAACCTAGCTGTTTGCAATATACATTACGGCCTATTCTCATACCTACCAAACATTTCTACGTAAAAAATTATAAAAATGTGTCGAGCCGTTTCGGAGGTGTAGGTACATACGACCACAAACACCGCGACACGAGATCTTTATATTTATATTCGTAGATTACTTCCCTATTTGAATCGGATTTTGTTATAAATTTCATGGGGTTTTTCGCACGGAACCCTAATTCTTTTTCTTAAATAAAAGTAAGTCTAAGTTACTCCTTATAACATCGGCTATCTGTCAGTAAAAGTACTGCCAAAATCGGTCCAGCCGTTTCGGAGATCAAACAGACAGACAGACCTACAGAAAGACAAAAAGTAAAAAAAAAACTTTTTAGTATGTACCCGCATAAACCTTGATATGCATTCAATAGAAATCTGTTATTTTGAAATTACAAAGAGACACTTTAATTTTATTTATTTGTAAAGATACTATACTATCGGAAGCCTACGAGCCGTGAAAAGAGTAACCATGGAGTTTCTTGCTCATTCTTCTCCACAGAGATCTCCTCCTAGGGATGGGCCACTACAGTACTTTCACCGTTATTTATATTGTCTTGTGACTAGGACTGTAGCTTCATCTTTTTGTTCTTGACAGTGCAAAAGTGACTGTAGTGGTCTATTTGAAATAAATGCTTTGAGTTTATATTCGAGCCGGTTCTAGTTCAAGATGTTGGTACTAATTAGAGTGCTACGTATACATACCTAAAGTATGAGAAAACCTTTTTACATAAAAAGCATGGTTAGGAATGCGCGATGAGGTGAACCACAAAGCTCTTAGTGGCTAAGTGGATAGGTAGTCATAGAGAAAAAAGTTTTTGAAAAAGGAACAAGTAGTTTCTTCTGTCTATAAGTAGGGATCTCCGGCGCTATCATAAGGCTCTACCCATTAAAAGAAAGTCCCGATAATATCAATGGCGACATCGCTCGTCAATTTAATGAATTCGTTAGTTAATGTGGAACGGTGTATGTGACCCTGTGAGTAGGTACCGCCGCCGCCGCTGCCGCCGCGCGGCTCCGAAGCCCGCATGCTTCCGCACCGCTGCGCTCGCTGGCGCCGCACGCCTATATTTCAGGACGTTATCTAATCTCGACCTGAGGGAGGCTCCCCCCGCCCACCTGCCCTACCCCGGGCGCTGTCGTAACTCCGTCACCGACAGATGTCGGTAATGACGCGTCGCTGCGCACGCGCCGCCGCTCTTTTTGCCATCAACTCTTAATGGGTGTATCACGAGGCTCCGATGTGCGAGATAAGCGGGTGTCAATAGATTATGTCGCCCTAATTATTTGGTGTCCCAATTCTTATAGTTTGGTCCTGATGGTGATAACATGTCATCGTTTAACGTGCTGACCTTATGTCGCTCACTCGACGATTGTTAACTTGAGTTGTCAATAAATTCTTGACCTTTTATAAATGCCTATAAAATCCGGTAAAAATATAGAGTTGGTTTTATGTACGACTGTCGAACATATCGGCTGAAACCCTAAGAACGAACTACTTACTGCTTCTTACAATAGTTACAACGCGTAGCTCTCGTAGCGGACGTAGGCTCGCAGCAGGGGGTCTACTCTCTAAGCACGAAACCCGTAATTTCGGCCGAAGATACGGGCGTTTCCTACTCCCTAGCACCTACGGACATACGATTCGTTCGAGGCCCGAACTAAGAATGAATTACAACTCAATTTGACAGTTGTCCCTACTCCCGATGTGTTTTTGCCCGTCCGTAAAGAGGAGTTTGACACTTTTTAGGACGGATTGTTATGTCATTTGAAACGACAACAAAATAGTTATCGTGCAGTCTACGAATAATACGTTTTTTTAGAAAATCTCTACAATGGCTGCTTTTTTCATGCTCGAAGAAGCTCTACAAGAAGAGCGGAGGTGACACCGATTCTATTTGCGCCAAAACTTTCGGTTGGCGAGTACCTATTCCCGATGTGGAGTTGAAAGGGCTCACACGGGAATCATTTGAAGATTTTTGTGAGGATCTATTTACAAGCGACGAAATCGTGTTGGTCCCAGAATGAAAGTGGACAATGGTTTGATCCAAGAATTAAGGACTAAGACACAGAGCATCATAATATATAATACTGCTAACGATATTGAAGATTCTGCAAATTATTGCGTTGTGTTACCAATTTGTTTTTGTTTACTTGAAGATCCTTGCTGCTCTCAATTATTGAGAGCAGCAAGCCCGGGGGAGCTACCAAGGTGCAGTGAGCCTTAGCAGAGACGTCAAAATAAACATTTTACAAACTGTTTATTTTGCTTACAGGAAGATTGTGATAAAAGTAAAGATAATGTTTATAAAAGAATGTTTTTTTTTATTTGGCACCAATCAATTTAATATTTTAAATTAATATTAAAGAATAAAAATACAATCAACAATTCACTAATAGAACATATTCCCTTTTATTTATCTATTGCAGTCATAAATTGTTGCTAAGAACTTAGTTTCAATCGATCAATCACTTTTATTTTCAGGCATCGAAGACTCATTGATACAATACACAAAATAATCTTTTAAGTACAATATTAAGCTATTATAATACATAATATCAAACACATTTACAAAAAAACTATTAATTCTTCTTAATTCTTATTCTTTATTGCACACAAAATATAAAAGTAGGACACACAAAATTACAATATATAACTTATGTACAACGGCGAGCTTAACCCAGAATTGGGTTTTCTTACAGCAAACCTTACGTTTGATTGTGAGATTTGCGAATGAGGATAAACCTATGTGCACAAATGAACATTTTAAAACTTTAATTTACTTATTTTTACTAAACTAATACATAAAATATAATAAACATAATACATATATATATATAGATAGATACACAAAATACTATATTTATATACTATTATCCTGTTGACAGGAAATGTTCCTTTATTCTTTTCTTGAACACATCTAACGAAGGGCTATCCCGCAAGGAGTGTGGAAGCGAATTCCAAAGGCGCACAGCCCGAACAGTAAAGGAACCATCATACCGACTTGAGGAGTGAGGAGGGAAACGAAGGAGGAGAGATGATGATGAGCGACAGGGTTAACTATGTTAATAACTATGTTTGGTCGGCCACATATTGCACTGAGTCGAGGTGTCATATAGACTTCCGCGAAAACACTGATACACGACACCCTGCGGCCAAAATTCCTTCATAGAAGTCGAGAGAAGTGTGTTGGAACCCGCACCACAAAAGACTTGAAGGTAATCTTGTGGAGCGACTCCACTCTCAGGGTGAACTTGGTCTTGCTCCTTATATTTCGACCACCTCTGGCGTCCGTCGTGGTGTGATGTAGACGGTACGCGTACAGCTGCGTCGATGGAACATGGAATAGCGGGGCGCAGCAACATGTTCGGATCTGTCAATGTGGTACCGGACTGATCGCTAGCAGTCTTCTTCATCAGCCTGTCCTCGGCTTGTTACCGGTGGCAACGAGCTTTGAACTTACTTCGATTGCCACTGATGTTTTGCAAGCTGTTGTTCTCACTCATAAAACTGAAGAGTGCCTCTATTTGAGAGCATGAGTTGCTGCTGGAGTGGTTGAGGGTATTTTACTATTACAATTTATTACGGAAGAATCCCGCGTTGTATTGATAATGCGAATTATGTATATTTATGTTTAATGTAAATAACAAACTGACATTTCATTTGATATTATTGATGTCAAAAGAAAGAAAGGCAAAGGAATTAACAAGATAAAGCCACAATTCGGACAAAAATGGCAAAAATAGTTCAATTCTATATTAATAAGGCATAATAAAAAGTATATTGTTAAAAATGTGGTATTTTTTTTACAATAACAATAATGATTTTTGTATAAAAACTTGAAAACCACGTAGTAAATAAACCGGTAATCGACCGGTAAAATAGCGCAACTCTATCGCCGTGCATCATTCGTTCACGAATATTGTCTATGATTCCGTTCGAAACTCATGAATCCGTAATCAATCGGGAGTAGGGTTTACTCCGTATTTACGGACTACGTTCGGACGGGCCCGTATTTTCGTGGACGGACTTAGAGAGTAGACCTCCAGGACCAGAACTCATTCTTCCCCTGCCGTTATCTATAGAACGTATAGGAGAAACAGACATAAGCTGTGCCGTCCCCAAATATATTGACATTAAATAATGCCAGGAGGACGATGGTGATGATGAATTACAATTAATTTGACCATAGGAATTACGAATCTGGATCTGTGTCCAGTTCATAGCAATGTCCACCCTTATTATACATGAGATGATAGAATTCCATTAAAACTGACGAAGTGTGGATAGTCCTATCTGATACCTGCACCTCTGTTTAACCTTTCGCTGGAAAAAGGAGGGGTGTTGAAAAATTAACTCTTGCTACATATTTGTGAGTGCCTTCGCGGTAATGAGTTTCGTATCGCAGCCTAGATCTAGGAGCGAACCAGTCGACATTGACATCAGGAACTAACTACTTGTAGCTCATTACAATTCTATGTTTATCACGCAGAATGATAGGTAGCTACGCGATAGACACATGAGGAATAAAACCATGTACAGCTTAGTTTGAATATTCTTACACATGTTGTTTGTAAGTATATTCAAACTAAGCAAGCACGGCATAGCTGTTTCAGCGAAAGAGTCGAACCGGCGCACAATTCGCCGTTATTCCAATAACCTGTACGGGGCTTTGATTTCATTAGATACAGTTCATTCAGGTTGCTGAAGGATTTTGTTATTGTATTGATTAGAGCACCAATTTTTATACACACCTTTAAAGCGATATTTATTCAGATAAATACCCGGTTGTGGCGCAGTTATGAGCTACGTGTGAAGTCTCTCCACAGCGCGGCGTCGCCTGGTGGGACCGTTACACAACGTTGCAGTATTTTGCACATGCAGCACATGTTACGCTCGCTGCGTTTTTTGTGGTCTGTGTAAAAAGCATGGGTTGCAGAGTGCGTGCAGGTGCGGCCACTTGCGGCCACTTGAGCGCACATGTCGGTGGGAACCCGCGGCCGCCCCGCGACACTGCGACACTGCCGCGCCGCTCACAGCACTCGTGATGTATGGTGATGGCGCTCTTTTTGTACACCTACACTTGTCCTCCACTTCAGACACAGTTATATGAACGTCATGCGCTTGTGATTCGTAGTAGACTCCCAAAAAATACACCCTAATTTCCGCTTTAAAATTGCTGATTCTTATTAATTTAAGTTTTTGATGATTAGGAGTACCAGTTTATTCTCAGACAAGGTTGAAGTAATCAAATGCTCTTTAAATTCAAGTATTCTCGTTCAACCTTCAGTATAAGTTTTGTAAGTTTTACGAGTTTTATCTGATCTTTTGTAGATATCGAAAGTTAGAGTAAGATAATCTATGTTAATGAAGATATTACAATTTCTATGAATATATCTTAGCTCGTTCGTCAAGGTTGTGGCGGAGTAGCGCGCGTCTGTTCGTCCGCGCGCCGCGCTCAGATACTTCATACAGATCACAACAATAACGCATTACTCTATAAATTACTTAGCGAAACATCAAACGAAAATAGACGAATGCATTCACAGTCTCACAATAATAAACAAACCAGATGTACCATGTAACAGGGGAGAGGAGAGCAGGCGCGGGGGTGGGAGGGGGGGTGGCTAATAGCCACGTAATGAATTGATTATCGAGTGTGATGCGTGGCGGCGGCGTGGCGGCGGCGTGGCAGCGGCGTGGTAGTGGCGGCCGGCGCGGTGGCGCCAGGCGACTCAAGTGGTTCTATAAGCGTACAGCGGGCTGTTGGCCTAGGTCGGACATCAAGCAGATCACTAACTGATCTCTGCGCGATGCTCCGTTGTTATACACATGCAGTTGTAGATAGTTCGGATTGCTCCTGTATCGCGTCATCTGGCATCTGGCGCCCGCCGCTGGCTCATTGTCAAATTATAACATTAAATTACACCTTGAAAACGTTTACAGTTTGATTATCCCATTCTGGGCGACTTGCGATAACGATATCTAATTCATCAAGCGTTGATCTAACGGAAATTAAATACAGGTATCAAGATCTTGTCAGAAGCTCATGGATTAGTTAATCAGTTGGTCATCTCGCTGTATGCTGTATCCATTTCGTTTTTTAAATTTCTATTTTGTGTCATCTTATTCCTGCCATCTTGGTGTCGGCACACCACATCACTCCATATTATGTCATTGTCTGATACCAGCAGCCTATATGTATATACTATGGACATGCATCGTCCTTAAAACACTTCGTCTGTCTGAGTCACTACTCACTGTACTCACACATTGTAATGCACGTCCACAACACCACCGTCACTAGTTATGTTACTTACTGCTACCACACTTATAACATGCCTGCTTATAATTAGCTATTATGTTGCAGTTGCTAATCTATTGCTCTGCGTAGGCGCAGCACATCTCCGAACTACTCCTGTTATCAGGAGTACGCGCGACCTTTGCATCCACTGCCAATGTCCGGAGCACAGACTCCTCTGCTGTCTATACATAGAAGCAGGTGCGTATACATGGCATGTTATGTAATAGCTGAGTAGATATGTTGCAGTGCTCATCGACACACGTGTGTTGTTCAGGAGTTTGACTCACAACCCCATTATTACATCGTCAGGTATTTGAGCGCAATGATTATCTTTGCCTCTAAAACTTTGATAAAGCCAGATATTTCTACAATTATGGGAATATCTGATTGTTGACGACCGAATTATAGATAGAGATATGTCTGATTGCGAGTCTTCTCTTGCAAGTCTTTTGTAGAATTCATTTGAATGTGAATGATGTCCTTTGGCCCCGAGATCAAGAGTCGTCTTTAAATCTGTATCACTATCAATTAATGCTGTCGGTCCAGTAGTTTCGGAGTAAATTGGCTGTGACAGACGGACGGACAGACAGACACGCGAGTGATCCTATAAGGGGCTCGACCTTTTGAAGTACGGAACCCTAAAAAACTAGAAACAATTATGGACCCTGTCAGGCACAGCGAATTTTTTAAATGAGTAGAGAGAGGAAGAGCAATTAAGTACTTTATATTTCCATTCATTTATTATTTCAAGTGAGAACAATCGACGTAGGCTTAGTGCCTCCCATACTGTTTTTTTTTCTGTTGTTAACTTCTAGCGATAGACGTTAAATAAGTAATTGACATGTGACGGGTACATTAGGTAAAGTACCTCATAAAAGAGACCTAGTGTAAGATTTTAGTTTTTAGTATAACGACACGACACCACGTTTCTTACTAAAGTTAATGTCGCCATGAAGTGTTCTATCCGAACTAAATTACAGTTAATGATTGTTAAACTGATTTAGCTTGGACGTCGCTTAGACAACGGGACATTTAGTACAGACCCTAGAAATTACGAAGGAGCCGTGTGCGCCACGCCCCGCGCCTGCGCCGGCGCCGCCCTCCGGCCGCAGCCGGTCGCACAGCCGGTCGCTGCGGGCCGGACCGCGGGAAATGCAATATAAATTCGATGCATAATTTTTCAGAGTCGGCTATAAATCGACGCGAATATAGCGAGCGGCCGTCTGTCCGGACGGACGCTAATGTATCGCGTAAATCAGCCGCCGAGCCGACCAACCACGCTCCCGCCGCGGCCACCACTATCTCGACCTTACAGCCAAGGAATAAGGTGGAATATCGGCGTGCACTCAGCTAAATAATTAGTTTAGCACCGAACATTCGTACGTAGTTCAAGGGCAATGGCTCTAGCGGAGGTTGATATCTATGACGAACATTGGAGGACGATGTTAAGGATAATGACGAGCTAATGAATACAGGAGCGACCAGATAACGATCCGCGCCCAACGGACGACGGTTTATTACTTTGTTTGTACCTACTTATCTGTTACAAGGCATATCTGCTATACGAAAAATATATCATAATATTTAATTGAAAACCTACCTTTTTATATGTTTACAAATAAATAAATAATTGTGCTGCTCCTGGTGTTTTTTCCACGGCTAATTATGAGTAATTAGTAAAAGTTCGCGAGTAGCTCTGTAATTACCGTGTCAGTCGCTTGTCACTTACGATTATCTCGCCTCAAAGACTCTCCGCGGAAAATGTATTATTATTGTGTCACCGCGTGATGTGACATTCCTCAAGAATTACTTGTTGCTGCAGCGGGTATTCCTACACTGAATAATAAATAGCTGACAAGTATCGCGGACAATTATTATTATTAATGTAGGTTATTAAATGTTTCAGAAACAGTTTTCTCCTCCGGTCCCTCACAAGTTAGTCATCGAAAGTATCTGGTCTTTACGGCAGATATATTGTAAATTCAGACATGAAACTTTGAATATTATTATAATATTATTGAGTTCTCCGCGCCATCTACACTTATACAATACAATATTATAAAGAGGAAAGATTTGTATTTTTGTATGTTTGTAACGAATAAACTCACACGCAAAATACGCGGTTTGACGTAGAGTTGCGGACCCCAGCCCGCTATACAAAACAACGAATTAAACTCAAAAACAACTGGACCGATTTCAAAAATTCTTACACCCTTAGAATGCCTCAAGGATAATGGTACATTATCCTTGAGGAACATTGGCTATATTTATTATTAGAAAAAATTTGGGGCCGGGGGGAATTAGGAGAAAAATTAAATGTCCACCCGTGCGAAGCCGGGCGCGCTAGTATAAGTTTAATTAAGAAAATGTGTGAAGAACTTTGAAAGAGCGGTGATTTAAGACTGAGGTGTTAGTTAACCCCGCATACCTGTCATCGTGTGGAATGTGTTGAGTAATAACGCTGCAGGGAAGCTTGTCAGGAGCGGGTTGAGAGCGCAGAATGAGAGGCGCGCGGCGCAGCGCGTGCCACGCATCTCACGCTCCCCACCTGTATGTTCCACACACCTACCATACAGCTGGTACGCAAACACTAACATTCGCCTTCAGAGCACGCACAGTGGGCGCACAAGCAAAACTCTCTGATACATTCATACAGAACTATTCAGACTCTTATTTCGCCGTCCAAATTCGGTGAGCGTCGAAATTAAAGTGTACAACTTTCTGACTTATAGCGTGTTATTTTATGTAACATGTGGCCACTAAACGCGCTAGGAATGCATGCAACGACGTGGGCGTGAGGCCGCAGCAGCCGGCGGCGGCGGCGCCGCGCCCTGTACGCACAGTTCATGTCCGTGAAGGGCGACGGCGCGTGGCAGATACAACTTCATGGCCCGATTGAGTCATAAATATTGTTAACGGCCGCGATTCCCAACACTTTGCTACACCCCTTACAAGTTGAACATGTATGCTATTCCACTTCTGGTCATATGCAAACCTAGCTATACTAGCTGTACCTACCATACTTACTGTATTGCAGCGAAGCACACGGATATCAATGCTTTTTACGAACCCGATGTAGATAAGTACAAGAGTTCTGTTCGTTGTAAAGTGTGTCGGTAAGCACTCGAACACGTAATCTGACGCAAATAGTAATACTTAGCAGCACTGAGTTACAGCGGAGTGGTGGAGTGTATGGTGCGCCTAATTGCCGGCGACCGCTATAAATTTTGCCGGAGTGGACCCCGCCGCCGCAACCCCGCACTGCGCCGCCGCCGCCTGGGCGAGCATAAATCTGCGCCGGCGCAGTAATGCAACCCGAGCCGCCGCATGACACGTGGGACCCGATCCGAACATCACACGAGCGTTAATTACCCGCAATTTGTCATAATGAACACGAGTGGGGCAATATGAGACGAGCTCGGGATTCCTTTTAGAAAAAATATGGCTCTTAATTTTGTACAAAACACGGTCATTCATCTTCCAACGTTGTAAAGTTAAAGTGTAGTCATCGAATGTGATATAGATGGAGCTCAGTATACAATAACCAACTGTATACAATACAAAAATGTAGTGATCTAATCAAACCTCACACTAAGTGCAGAGGATACGTGAGAGGATCTGATGCCACTACGCAATGCACGTACAGCACCTTCTGCACTGTCTTACACATCGTAAGCAAGCACACACACTCGTACACATGAGCTTTATTTACATACGGTAGCTCGCGGGTCAACGCAGGTCGACGTAGGTTCACAACTTGTATGCACAACCAGACACGGATTCTAAGCAACATTTCGCTCATCGCATCACTAACATTATGTAGTTTCGATCATGAATAATAAATAAATGATGAAAATCATGATCATCTGAGGATCTTCATTAAAATTCTGCAGCGATGCTTACTCCACTTTTGCACTTTCGTACGAAAGTCTCCAACCGTGCTAGTTAGGTAAAGACTTTCATGTCAGACATTGCCATCTTCAGACCAGTGCAGTGCGATCCGATAGTGCTTGTTACGAGGTCCGCAGCGCATAAACTGGTAAAATATGATGCATCCGAGATGCGCCCGTGCCGCAGCCACCGCCGGGCGCGCCGCCCGTACTACTACGTGTGGAGGAAAAGGACAGAGAAGGCTAACTCCTGAAATCCAACAACTTACTGTCAAAAACTAAAATGACATAACATGACTGCTATGTAAAACGGGTCAGGTTTATGTAGAGTAAAACTGGTGGACGTAAACCGGACCCGAGAAAGGACCATAGGTTAGATACCACCGAGAGGTGTGTCCAGCTCAACCTTCAACAGTAGGGCAATGCAACGGTACGTACAATTCGACTGCAACCCTCTTAGTGTGCAAGGCGTGGTGAAAATGTCAGAGCCGTCATTTAAAAAGTGGTACCTTCAGTAACCTTTACCAGTACAGGCAGACCGTCTTACTATCATCGCTCATTCAACCGCCTGTCAGTAGATGTAGTATGTAGAACTATATTTTCTACCGCAACTACGAAAATCCCTAGTACGAAAACCGTTACTACGAAAGAAGACGCTGTCAGTGCCAAATTATTACCATGTAGGTACGTGGCCCGTGTGACAATTTACTACGTGTGTACATGAATGAATACCTATGTTATTGTCACACAATGAATACAGGTGACCTTCTGTGCGAAGGTACCACATGTCACAATAAAGTGTGCGACAGACGGCGCAAACGGCGCGGGCACCTCGCCCTGAACATGCAAAACGCATCACAACCCCGCGCTTATGATATTAGCGAGCACGCTAAAAATGGCCGTATGTAGTGCACTTTATGTTACGGACGGCGCTCGCTGAGACCGCGTGGGACGTACGCGCTCTAATAATACCACTTGTATTAAGAGTTACGGGAACGCTCAAAACAGAACCACTTTTTTTTTTATAACCTAGCGACTCTTCTAAGAAACTTTTCTACAGTGAGAAGATATTCAGAACTTTGATTTCAGTTACTTGGCTCTTGGTTTTCTATGTTGAGTAATTTTGGTAATATTATTTTTACTACTTATGTTTTCAACCTTAGGCATTTGAAGACTGTTATCTGAAAAAGGTAATTCTGAATTGGCACCTAGAATTAATTGTTGACGAAACTATTTGATATTTGGACCAGTGGTATCCCTTTTCCTTGTAAGATAACATAAAATAATCATATTATGTAATATGATTATTTGAGTGTGAGATATTTATGATAAGTTAGATTTCCAAACAGAAAAATGCTATCGTTATTTACCAATTAAGGCTGCTCAGTGAACACTCTACATATTATATTGTCCGCGTATTTTCGTGCGATAACCACACGTCACGTATTTCATGCATTCACGTTAACTTGCAACCATTGTCATTACTGACACAGTTTTGTCGCAACGATAGTGTTTCAATAAAACGATAGGTTAGGTAACGAAGTCACTGTGGCCAACACTGTCTAACAACGTTATAGTTGCTGCTGCACTGAATTCTGCGACACTCATAGTGCATTGTAATAAGATGTACAATGGCGTGATGCGCGTGTTTATGACAGGTGCCGGTAGGTGCGAGCAACTACGTGTCGTATCAGTAGCAGCGCGGGCGCGGTAGCGCGCGATAGAGGCGCCGCGGCGCGAGCGATCGTGCGCGTTGTATCAACTGTATCGACTCACGAAACACTCGATAACGTGACACTTGTTAATACATCGATGCTTGACAAATACCTCACCTGCTCATGCAAACAATAATTCTTTAAACCTCTAATGAACATAACACGACTTGTGTTCATAAAAACCAGCCAGCAATCAATCAATAAAATCAGCATACCACTGTCCAGTGTCCACTGTTAGATATATAGCCCTCTTCCAAACTATTGCAGCGGTAAGACCCCTGATGAAGGATTGAAGAAACGGCATGACGCCCTCACTTTTCGGCTGACACAGGTTCCCTCGGGGCATGGCTTCGGAAAGTATCTGTGCTGCGTAGGTCGGGAACCGACGATCGGTTGTCACCACTGCGGAGACTGCTCCAACGACAAGGCGCAGCACACTCTGGAGGAGTGCCTAGCCTGGGCAATGCAGCGCCGGAATTTTGTTGCGGTAGTCGGTGCGCAACTGCGGAGTGGGAGGACACAACCTCCCTCTCTATCTACAACAGACGTACCAGGTGTTGGAAGGCGCACAACGGTCTCCGGCCGCCATAGGGTGTCAGATTTGCGGAGTCTGACACCTAAACAGACACCTCCGCCTTCCGCCTGCAGTCTGTCGCAACTACCATAACATTGAACGATATAAACCGCTGCCGTTAGTGGTAAAACTCTTGGAAATTTTACATCCAAATCGTATGGAAAACAACGGCATAGTTTTTAGTACGATTTTCCGAGATGTAGCGGTAGAACTACCTACATATTACTCAGACATGGTGATAATGAATATATTTTTAAAATTATAATTTACTCACCAGTGTCCATTGCTGGCATGACGGCCCCCCTCCTCCCTCCCCCTCCCCGACTATCGCGGCTTTCACCAACCTATCAGTGTAACACAATGAAACAAAATGAAAGCGAATAAGCATGAACCATGGTAGGTGCTGACGCCATGAGTGCCGTACATAAGTCATGATTATGGCAATCTAAAATTGCAATTTATAAATTCATATAGGATCCAGTCTCCGCTTTAATTACGCGGGATCTATGTTACAACACTTTGAAAACAAAAGGCGGGATGTTGCTGCCTCATGATTAGCTAATGTAATGTACATAATTCGAATCCCCACAAGTACGTCTGCGTCAATTCGCGCCCGATATGATAAGTTCATGCCTATAAGTTAATTAATTGTTTTCTTCGCGGTTTCGCACATAATAAGCAAGTGTGATACAAGTTAATTGAGCGTTTACCTCAATTATATTCTCGTAACGAACGCGCATTATGTAAACTTATACTACTTACTATATTTCTCAATTTGGGTATAACTCCAGCTGAACCGTCTCAGAGCAACAGAACAATGCTGCCCGTCCACTAGATTTCAGTAAAGTTACCAGAAAAGCTAGAGAAGCGTAGAAGGAAACACTTCTTTCAGTACAAACAATCTGTGTTACATAATACGTTTTCTGTTCCTTTGTTTGGTTTTCCTGCTAAACCAGAACATAAATACATAAATACATGATTCAATTAAAACCATTACAATTTATAACATCCTTAACTATATCGCTAATATCCTCATATCATAACTTCCAAGCGATGTCGCCGGCCGTTTATTTATAGAAATCTGCAATACGAGAAGTATCGCAGATGTCTTGCCATCCCAGAGCCTTGTTTAACCAATAATTACTCCGATGCTCATACTCTTCATACTGGAATAGTATTATTCCAGTATCCAGTGCTTGACGGCAGACATGCTTACCACTTAGGAACTGCTGTACCCCCAAAGGAACACCTTCACATAGAGCACTTCTGTTTTTGTTCTCCGTGTCGCTGGCACGACACTGCATCGCCACCTCCACAGCATCTTCGGACACTTGGATTGCATGTTTCTGGGCACAGAGGGCAGGATAAGAGGTGGGACATAGCTTGCAGCAGAGCTCCCCCCCCGCCCTACTGCTGCTCCGTCGAGGAACCCCTACGTTATTTTATTTCACTTCACTTCACGAGGACGAGGAGCTTTACTACTACTTAACAAAGTCTGCAAACTATTTGAGATTAGTAAGTGCCACTATGTTCACTAATATCGCTTTTCTTCTCTCGGCCAGGTGTGCGTGTAATGCGCGGTCGCTGAGCGGCTCAGCAGTCTGCGGCACAGCGATGTTCGGTGGCGGCGGCGCGGGCGCCGGCTACAGTGGCGGCGGCGGCGACTGCGCCGATGGCTACGGGCTCGGCTACGTGGCAGGCGGCGGCCGCCTGCAGCAATACGCCGCGCACTTCGCGCCGCACCAGAACGTGTGGCACCACCACCACCCCACGCACCATGACTCCTACGGTCAGTACCTTTAATTACTGCTCTCAAAACGGTAAAGATAAATATTACGAGGAAACCGGCGTGTTATAGAACCGAAGTACGAGTAACAGGAAGGGTATGCTCATACGAAAGGGTGTGCTACAGACCATCAAACTGAACCACTTTCTCCGTGGGACCAACGTCGTAGTCGCAAAAAAGTAATCAGCTGTCCTGTCCCACAGAACATTTTAATACCTCGACCCAAATGTTTGGTATGCCAGACCAACATTTTGCTTTGAATCAGTAATTATTATATTCATTTATATCCATTTTCACCCATCAAAATGTACACAGCCTTAGCCTATCTACATAAATTGATTGATTAAGCGGCTGGCTGATTAGATTATATTGCCATTTAAGTATGGAGTAAGAATTAGAACTGAAGTTGTAATAGTTTTTCAATAATCGAAATAGTCGATAATAACATAAATAACATGCAGTGCGTGCAGTTGATTATTTTAGCTTTGTTTTTACAACTATAAAATTAGTGCACAGAGACAAATAGAGTGATGTGCTGATAAACACGCGTTATAAATAACAAGTAAACTATGATGAGTCAGCCGTTAGGGCATGCGCAGATAACAGAGGAATTCGCACGAGGCGACGCCCACCGCGCACCGGTCCAATCACTGCCTTTGTCTCTCACTGATACGAGTACAGTATCACGCAGACCGATACCTTATGATGCTTCGGCTATTTATACACTCATGTCATCAATATTTCTATAGGAATTATTTGTGCGGTGAATGGACCTGCATTCATTCATGTTTTGTACATTAAATTTTTTTTTTTTATATAAACAACAAACGATTTGAACGAACGAGTGATACAAGATAAAATGTTTGTATAAGAAACGGGAATAGTATTATAATAAATCAAATAGTGATGAGCTATTAGAATAAAAAAGTAACAACCACAACTGTTCACATGAATGAAACGTAGTGATTTATTATGAACTAGCTCTTGCCCGCGGCTTCGCTCGCGTTTTGGTCGGAAATTATCACACGGGCACGTTATGCCTATGGCACTCGGGGATGATGTAACTCCTATTTAGTGAAAGAATTTTCAAAATCGGTTCAGTAGATCCAGAGATTACCTCCAAACTTACAAATAAAAGAGATGGCCATTATGCGTATTATATCGTTTTATAGGCATAATATGTACATCAAAAATACATAATAATTTACTGCAAAAACGCCGTGGTATAGGTACTAGATATTTATTGATCAATGAAACAATAACATTAGATTCAGAAAAATCTATTGAAGCCTTGATCTATGATTATTTGGGGTCCGTAAATATAAAAATATTGTTATTACGGATTATTATACTATAATATTCTACGATAAAATCAGATAATTATGTAATATGTATACATCAAACATCGTGATCAATCTCAAAACTCAAGATAGTCCGGTTAAGCAGACGACAACCTTCTTGGTTGACCTGCGAGATGCCATTAAAAAAATTGAACGTTCTAAGTTTTTATTTGGAATCCATGGTTTGAATCCATCATCTTCTTCTCCGCCTATTGCAGTTCTTTCTAAATGTTATAATAAAATATTTAGACATAGATTTTTAATAATACGTTACCAAACGCAATGACGGGTTTCCGTATAGCTGATGCAGCGCTTTTAAACGCAACCCATGAGAGCTACAGTGACAGATCGAAAGACATATGAGTCGACCCATCTTACTGGCTGATTATGTTGACGAGCACCGGTTAAACGTGCAAAGAAACATTTCATTTTTAAGAATGGAGGCGACTCTACGCGACTTAGCAGATTTCCCACGGATGACTCATGGCCAACTGCTGATTTCTGCGATTAGGAAGTATCATGTTAAACTGGTGAAATCTTATTGCTTTGAACCTATAAGAGCAACCGGCGTATACCCCATTGAAGTGTATAGACACCCGGAATTGATAAGATTAAATAAGAAGAAAACACACTAATACGGTGCCGAGTTAAGTCCAGATATGTAATGGACAAAACTGATTACTGCTACATATTATTCAATGGCCAATGTATCAAGGAGTTTGTTGTAACGTTGGGCAGGGGGGCCTATATCATTAGTATTGTATGTTTTCTTGCTTGGGCCATATATGAAGGAGACTTGCTCCAGCCCGCCGGATTTTCAGATGCTGTATGTTTGGATATTGAACACTGTTAAATAAAAATATTAACATCTTATCTTTTTCTTCTTTTTTACACGGTATAGGTAAGCACCATCAAAGCCTTCGCAAAAATGAAAACAAAAGAATAATGAATAATAACGACAACACATTAAAATGCAACAAGAATAACTTGACGTTGTCTTGGTCTGGCAGACTTAACGGCGCCACTTACGCGTCCAATTGTGCATATAAACCATCCAAGGATTCCCTCAAACGATCACAAAAGAAAACATTATAATGGGCCCAGCCGTTTAGCTCAGTCACATACTCACACCCACATACACATACAGAAAAATAACATGATTATTAAGATTATACAAAGATTAATTATTAATTATTGTTTCAATATTTGAATATAATATTATATAATAAAGTGAGAGTGATAAAATAAAAGTCAAGAAAATCAATGAAGCATGATTTTCATACAGTATAATAACTTCTATACTACATGGTTTAGGAGGCTGATTTTTAGAGTTCTGTAGCCGAATGGCAAAAAACGGAACCCTTATAGATTCGCCAAGTCTGTTTGTCTGTTCGTGTATGTCGCAGCCACTTTATTCCGAAACTATTAAGACTACACAGTTGATTGTAAGTAGGCAGATGTATTCTGTGAACCAATTTACGATTTTTAAATAAAGATTTAAAAAAAAACAAAAGATTATGGGGGCTTCCCATACATGGAACTGAAACTAAAAAATATTTTTTTTCATCAATACTTGCGAGGTCTCTAGATCTGTTTTTGAAAATGACATTGAGGTTACTAAAATATTTTTTTCTCAAAGTCAATCTTTTGAAAGATAGACACTTCCAAAGTGGTAAAATGTGTGTCCCCTCCCTCAAATTTCTAAACAAAGAGGAGGAAATTTCTGAAAAAAATTAGGATTGTAGAGGGTAAATAAAACTTTTAACCAAAATTGGTTTGAAAAAGATTTGATTTTTAGTTTTTTAGATATGGGACTTTTTCACGAAACTGCAGCATTAATTTTGTTTTTCATTAACATACTATAACTTAGCTTTGTTTAGTTTTGCTCATCATCATCATCATATCAGCCCGGAATCACCCACTGCTGGGTATAGGCCTCCCCTTTTTTCTGCCACACTTCCCGGTTCCGTGCGTCCCTTATCCAGGTGTTTCCCGCGACTTTGACGATGTCGTCGACCCAACGAGCTTTAGGACGGCCCTGGTTTCTATGGCCTAACCTTGGCCACCACTCGGTCAAAGCCTTGCTCCATCGGCCATCTCCGCGTCTAGCCAGATGTCCTGCCCAGGTCCATTTAGTTTTGCTGTTGAATGTAAAACAATACAACATATGAATGAGTCTTCAAAATATTTTTATTATATTGTTTGGTGCTACGGAACCCTATGTGCGTGTGAGTACGACTCGCACTTGGCCGGTTTTGTTTGAAAACGTAATGAACGTAATGTATACTATAGTGAATCCATTTTTATACATTTCGTTGCTAGCGATTCTGGGATTTTTGTCTCTGAACTGTTAGCCATGCCTACCTCGTTATAATATATTAGTATAGTATAGATATAGATTTACCTCTTCATAATATTAGTATAGATGAGACTATTTATTATGAATGAGACTACGAGGAAGAAAGCTTCATGCGTAAAAACGAGCAAACAATATCGTAAAACTGTAGCTATCTCGCTCAGATGAGTTTGTGGTATTTACCCACAAAGTTCTTTCATATTAAACATTATAGGAAAAAAACTGAATAACAACAGTTACCAAGAATTATCCCTATCAGCACGTTAACAATAACTGAAATTCTATAATTAATGTGAATAATTCCTAACTAGCGGCGAGTGACGCGCGAGGATAATGTAGTGAGTGAACTAAGATGGGGTTTACCCGACTACAGAAGTAGTGGAGCCAATGTGGGGCACGTAGTCGCGGAGCCAGGCAGCCCGCAGCAGGGCCCGGGAGAATACATGGAGACAGCGAACCAGGTCACTGAATGAACGACCCGCGGCGGCGGCGGCCACTCTACTCCGAATTATTGTCAACGGAAAGATTTGCTTTGCAATGACGAATATTTTGTGGTAAACATTAGGCAAATTATCGGTGACTGACTAACCAGTTTCACGAAATAAATTTACAACAATCCAATGGGCAGATTTTGTCCCAATCCCTGATAAACTGCCAAGCTGAACCCAAATATCCGCTCAAAAATAACTTCACGAATTAATAAACTAAATACGAACAGAGATAAAATGTTAATTACAAAGTATACGATAAGGGCCCATTGTCAGATAGTTTTGTTATCACTAATATATTTAACATAATTGTGGGTATCTTATCGTGGCCTGGCCAGGGTTCTGAGTAATATAAACAATCGTTCATTTTAATTATACTTACGTCGATGTAGACATTTGGAAGTCACCTAGTACATCTGTTGGTTCTACGTTAAATATTTCACCGATGATCGAAGTGCCGCGGTCTTGCGGTCACATCCTGACCAATGGCTGTTGGTTAGAGGAGCTCGTGCGTCCGTCACTATCAGTATTTACGCGAAGGCTGTGACCGCAGAGTGATTCAGTATCGTGAGCCAATTCCCACCCGATATGATTTTTCCCTTAAGCAGGATAAACGACTTGTTTTTGTTTGATCGAGAGGAGTCTGCTGTGAGTGACGAGCGAGAGCGGCAAGCGCCTTTAAGTTACATGCAGTCAAAGGCTTCATAATATGCAATTAATTACATCAGTATTACCAAATACAGTCTATTCACAGTTACACTCCTAATTGTAAACTAAAATAATGTTATTTTATCCCACTCACTGTAGCGCAAAAATCTCTTTTTAATCGACTTCTAAAAAAGGAACAGGTTATGTATTCCACGATTGTATTTTTTTATCTATTTATTTCTCTCAGTAATCTGGTAATCACAGAGAGTCACGATTTTCATTTGGTAGAGGAAGCTCGCGCTGTGGTCCCGTATAAATTTCATTAATTTTACTTGAGCAGTTTATGAGTTATTAGACTTATTTCTTCTTCTTCGTGACTCTTTCGTCTATGTACCTATGACAAGAATTTGTGTGGCACATCTCAACTAAAAAGGGTAAAATAATAAAACATTTTTGAAAAAAAAAACGACTTACTACAAAACTCTAAATAAAATAATACGAAAAACCAACTTTTTTTGGCTTTACTGATCAGTTTCTGATATTATTAGCCTATCCTGAATTTACAGCGTGTAACAAAAAGGGTATAAAAAAATAATCAGCTGTCCCATACATTTGGGTCGACAGGTATTTAAATTTTGTATGGGGCTGTTGATTATTTTTTGGTGATTACGAGGGTAGTCCCATAGAGAAAGTGGTTCAGTTTGATGGTCCGTACCACACTCTTCCATATGACTATACCCTTTCTGTTACACGCTGTATACGTGACCGTATTCACAATTATGGATGTTCAAATTGACTACCTGCTGAAAAATATAATTGTTGGGGTTATGTTCGCTATAAACAGTTGCGTTTGGTGAACAAGAGCTAAGATTTTTTGAACTTTTACCTGCTAAAGCCCATACGTGGACTACATAGTAGGTTCGTTTGTTATGAAAATTGTGGTTCAAAGTTTGTGAATTGCGGTGCCGCCGTAACAACAGAAGGCTGTCGTGAATCAGCGGCGATAAGCGCGTGCGCCCGCGCCGGGCAGCGGGCAGGGCAGTGCGCGCGCCGCCACGCACGGTCAGTCCTAGCGTGACCTCTGACCGCGCGGGTCGCGACACATCGAACTGTACTCATCACTAATTATTACTAAGTAATCAAGTGCTATCTTCGAGGGACGACACGGATCTGATCGATCAACAATGGACGCGATGCACCTACCCGGGAATTGGTTGCAAAACTTGGCGCTGCTTGCAGGTCCGTTATATCTAATAATATATGGAATTATTAAAAAAAACTACTCTGTCAATATTTACTTAGGCGGAACTTGAGACGACCAAACAACAACAATTTCTAAGTAGAGTAGGAACATGAGTACACCACAAACCCACGTGATTGTTTAATGTTTTGTTGACATTGTTTTTTAATGAACTTCCACTGCTTGTTATTTTAATTTCAACGAAAACTGCAAAGTAATATGCAATACAAAGTTAACGATGTCATCTGAATCTTGTTGAGCAAGAAGCCGTTCGTCGTCTTCTCTATCTCAGATAGCGGTACGTGTCCCTCAAACATCCAGTTTATACGTTTAAACTACCTATCCTTTCTAATTATCGTGTGTTAGTTTTCCTTTTTCCTTTTATTGTGTACTGAAAGTAGGTTGTTGTCATGTTGTGTAACGTGCGTGTGTTGTGTTGTGCAGCGGGCGGCGGCGGGGTGAGCGGCGTGGGCGGGGTGGCGGGGGGGCTGTACTCGCAGAACATGGTGATGGGCTCCTGGTGCGCGCCCTACGATGCGCTGCAGAGGCCTACCGCTTACGGTAACAATCTTTTACTCCTCAACACCTTAAAAGGAAAATACAGGAAAAATCTGTGGACAAGTCGTTCCCCAATGAACAATCAATATGGATCCCATCAACTTTGGATACCTATGCAGAGACGAGTTTTTCCACAGGTTCTCTTGTCAGACTGACGGATAATGTCTACATTGCTTCTATTGACGGCACACTTGTACATGTTTTCATACCCTTTACCATATTAACCCTTACTTACTTCTCGGCTAATCATTTATGTATCTTACAACCAGTCTATCCATGTTTTCCTTGCTACTTCATTAATATCCATTGACTAAATCCATCTTACTTAAATTCTAGTTATTCCCTAAACGTTTTTATTACACATTTTGTAGGTATATTATTGTGCAGTTTATTTAATTCTATAAGTTTATAAAAATGTATCTAAGTAGGTACCTACTGCTTTCAATATTAAGACCCAGTCATCATAATCACTTCTTGATGAGTGTTCATGTTATACTCAGATACCTACCCACCATTTGTTATTGTTATTTCATAGATAAGTAACTAACCATTTCTGAAGCACAAGTTAAGATATATCGTAGGGAAATTAACGTTGAGACAGTTTCACAGAATCAGTGGGCGGAAGCCGATTGATAAAGATTAAGACAAAAGTCTCAAGTTCTGGACCAACGGCAAATCGCTACGATTTAGACTAACTACAGTAATCACACTAATCACGTCATGTGTCAGTAATATCTAATGTAGCTAAGTGTCACATCCTCGCTGTGAAATCTGATTAATTCATTTTATTTCCCTAACGATATATATTTACTAGATGGATAACCTTGATCGTCGAACAATATATTTTGATTAATTGTTAATAAAGTGTAGGTATTTTGGTTTTGACCCGGAGTCATCCCATCCTCTAGTATAGTTATAAATATAGGGAAATAGATATCAACAAAGCCACTCAAGCTTTGAGGAAATTGTAATGTTTATCATTAGTTAGTAGGATACATCGCTCTAGCTTACAGTACAAACAAATACGTACTCAAGATCTATACTCTTCCTCTAATTGTACTTAGGACTTGTGGACATTCATTATTTTTAAAAACTCCGAAACTCCTTCTAAAAACTTTACATTTCAAGCCAGAAATCAGTCTACGTTAAATGCGTGAAACCAATTAAGGAACATTCTTTTTTTCTCCTAGCCTAATAAAAATAGGTAAAGATGATTGCAAAGAGTATATTTAGCGACTGCGATCAGTATTTTTCATCGCAGAAGACAATAACACAGCGATTGACGTCAGAGCAGCGATAGTGAGCTGATTCACCACTTCACGAGTTCACGCGAAGCACAATCTTCAATGTAACTGCTTTATTCATGACACGTTACAATTCTGTCCCATAGTCGGCACTCGGCATGTAGGTAAGTTTGTTCACTTTACGAACGTTTACTTTTCCTGGTGCATTCGGTTAATTCGAAGAGTATCGATGGCAATCTAATTAATTGAATCGGACCAGAATTCGTAAACTCTTCTTTCAAGTTTTCTTGGTGATAGCAGAGTTTTAAGCATTCTACTTCAGCAATTTTTTTTTAGTCGCTTACTTAACCTCGTCTGAAACTACACCCAATTTTATCTGAGTTAGCGACAGATATAGCAGACTAGACTAGCTTATGCCCGAGGGTTCACCCACGTGGAATTCTCAAAATCAAAATCAAGGCATTTATTTCAATTAGGCCAGTTACAGGCACTTTTGAACTGTCGAAACAAAGATAACAATGAAATGTAGCTACAGTCCCAGTCACAAGGCATAAAAACTGTGAAAGTACTGTAGTTGCGTATTCCCTAGCGTAGATATCTATGGAGAAGAACGGGCAAGAAACTCCATGGACACTCTTTTAAATCAGCATATTGTTACAAGACCTTGGTTACATCATTCATAATGAGATGGTACATTATGTGAGAACGATGTAGCAAGATGTGCAGGTTAAAAGTGTCCATAGTAAACACAAAAAAGACAATTAAAAAAAATAAAATAATAATTAATTCAAATAAGCCGCGGCAACTAAGAGATCACTAAGAGTCGACTAAGACTTACAACTGACAGCGCCCGTTCACGAACATGACGCATGGATCAGCATCATTCAACTCAACCATTTTGAAGGGAACTAAATGATCCGACACACGCGCCACCATCAGCGAGACATTGAGTGAGCATGACATACTCTCAACCGCCAGGGCACATTCAAGTCGAGAAAGGACGTAGGTTTCCAGTGAACGATAGCTCTTTAGTACATAGCACTCATACAATATGGGCTTTATATAATACTAAAGAGATTGAATCTATACAATGCAAAGATAGTTGTACAATCTTCAGCAGCTCCAACAATACTATTTAATGTTATCAATTTATGCGTCCCTGTCCTTGTGGAGCAGGACCGGCATTAAGCCAAGCATTTTTGTCAGCGATATAATCGTCCAACTTGTAATATGCTTGCTTACATAGTGTGCGTTTAATGCATGTTTTATATTTCGTCTCATTGAGTTCAAGAATACTTTGTGGAATTTTATTATAGCATCTCAAACAGTACCCCATGAAAGATGAATCTACTATAGCGAGTCTGAAGCCCGGCTGAACTAATTGGTCCCTATTTCTAGTACTGTAATTGTGTCTGTCACCTCTTTTACTAAAAAGATGCAGATTTTTTCTTACGTACATTATGTTTTCGTAGATGTATTGACAATGCACCGTCATGATGCTAATGTCCTTAAACAGTTCCCTTAGAGAATCGCACCTACGAAGATTATATTTAGCTCTGATGGCTCTTTTTTGCAGAATAAATATTGACTGAATGTCTGCAGCTCGTCCCCATAACAAAATGCCAAAAGACATTATACTATGAAAGTAACTAAAATAGACCAGTCTAGCGGTATCAACATCTGTAAATTGACGGATTTTTCTAATAGCATATGCTGCTGAACTTAGCCGCCCCGCAAGAGAATAAATGTTAAATGAGAACTCCATTGTAGCCTTGAATCAAGCGTAATCTCCAGGAAAACTGTTTTATCTACGAATTCAAGTTTCTCTTTATTCAATATTATATCACAATCACTACTTTTAACATTCGGTAAAGCAAATCTAATGCATTTAGTCTTTTTTTCGTTTAATACTAAATTGTTTGCCAACCAATAACCAAACCAATACCAATTTTGAACCTGAAGTAGGGCATTATTCACGTCATCTAGAATTTGGGCCAGTCTATTTATCTTAAAAATTAGAGAAGTGTCATCAGCAAATAACACCATATTTTGAGGTTGGTTTTTCAGTAAATAAGGTAGATCATTTATGTATACTAGAAAGAGGAAAGGACCCAATGTTGAGCCTTGCGGAACCCCCATTTTTACTTTTAAACCCTGTGAATTCATACCATTTATTTGAACATGTTGAGGTCTATCACTCAAATAAGATTTTACCAAACTAAGTGCAAGTTTTCCTAGTCCGTAATGCTAAAGTTTCAAAAGTAATGTGTCGTGATTTACGCAATCAAACGCTTTTAAGAAATCACAAAAAATTCCTATGGCGTCTTGGGACTCTTCCCATGCAGTAAATATGTACTTTAATAAGGTTACACCGGCGTCAGTCGTACAACGTCCCTTGGTAAAACCATACTGTTGATCGTGTATACAGGTCTATAATTATTAGTATCTTTACTATCCCCGGATTTCAAAAGTGGTATGACTTTACTGTATTTCATTAAATCAGGGAAAACTCCTTGGTCTACACACAAATTAAAAATTAAAGCTAAGTAAGGTGCTATAGTCTCAACTATGGATGTACAAACTTTGATAGACATTCCCCATAGATCTTCGGTCACTTTGATTTATATTTGCCGGAAAGCTTTGATAACTATCATAGTGTTTATGTGTTTAAATTTAAATTCAGCCGGGCATCCAGACACGTTGGCCCTTAATAAACCAATTGAGACTTCGGGTGAGGAATTTAGAGCTTCCGGGATATCGGTAAAGAAGTTTACAAATTCTTGAGCTACTTCCAAATTAGAGCTTTTAGGACCACATGCTGTATCTAATGTGTAGCTAGTGTTTCGTATTTTCTTCCTGTTTGTCTCGTTATTTATGACTTTCCAAACTGATTTTATTTTCTGCTGTTTTGATCTTGTTGCTAATGTGCAGGGCTTTAGCAACCTTGCATGTATTTCTAAAATTGTTTGAATACTTAGCAACATACTTGTTGAAAGTTTCAGTGTTTATGTAAGGCTTAAGGCCATAAAGCTCAAATAGTCTTTCCCTTCTTTTCCTGATACCTTTAGTAGCCCAATCACTAAATATAAATTTAGGGCAAATACTTTTTGTCTTCTTTTCAAATGTTTTGTTGAATTCAGTTCGAACTATTGAAAAGAAATTATAATACAATTGATTTATATTAATATCGTCCCTATGATGGCTCATAACATTTAACTTGTTCTGTAGCGAAATATTATACCTATTTAATTTGCTAGTAGTTATAGGTCTAAATTTAATCAGAACTTTTTGCAATGGTGTGTTAGACCTAAAAATTACAGTTTACAGACCTAAAAGAGACAATTTAATATGGCTTTATCTAAGTAATCACAATCGGAGAAAACATTATCTATACAAGTAGCAGAAGATGGAGTGACTCTAGTAGGTTCTATAAAAATATTTGTCCGGTCAATTGATTTAAAAAGATTTAATAACCGACTGCTATTGGAATTTTCTTCTAAAATATTGATATTGAAATCACCACAAACAATTGCAGATTTATTACTGGCTGAAAGTTGTGCCAGGACATCTTCCATTATTGATTCAAATAAGGAAAAGTTTTGATAATTTGGGGGTCTGTACACACACATAATTACATGCTTATCCAGCTCAACACAGGACAGTTCGACGCAATGTTCAACCGAGAGACCTACTATGTCATTACGTTGCTTATATTTAACACATTTTTTTATTAATATTAGGGAACCTCCACGCAGCATAGATTTACGGTTAAAGCAGCTACCCACCGTATAGTTATCATAATTAATAAGCATTTGGTAATCCTTTAGCCAATGTTCAGTAAAACAAATAATATCAAACATACTTTTTTCTAAAAACAATTCAATTTCTAATAATTTCGAAGAAATGCCATGGATATTTTGGTGGAATAATTTTGAGGTGTTCTGCAGCTGAGGCCCTTTTTTACTAACTAATTGAGTGCAAGAAGGTACCTTGCTGTTGGTAGGATTAACAATATTGTTAATGGTACCATCTGTTGTCTCACTTCCTAGTTTAAATTACTACCAATATCTGGAGTGAGGCCGGAGACTCTGGTGTCATCCCCAGACAACAAGACCCTATCACTACTACACCCTAATTGAGAATTTTCCACGGTGACACATGGATCCTCCTCAGTACAATGTTTGTAAAACATTTATAGCACTAATGCTATACTCATTTAATAAGGTCACCTGTACATTAGTATTATCACTAATAGTCGCAGTATTAATAATATAACCAAACTTCGACATACTACATAATATGTCTGAGTGAATATTAAAAGCTAATAACCTAGCTATTTTGTGTCTACATCTAACAGGTAGATACACCTTACCCCGTGTCGACTTAAGTTTACCAACAATAGTGTTGATATCCAGATATATAAGTCTGTCACTATAGTGACCTACTAAAAAATGTACATGATTATTTAGCGTATGTATAAAATTGTTTTTTCTACTACTTAAATTTTCAAAATATGGAAAAGCACACAATATGATTTTACTACAGTTTAACTTCAACAACTCTGATACACAGTCAGTGATGTCTTCCTTTTTAATCTTAGAACTATTACCAACACACATTCTGGAATTGGTCACGGGATCGTACTTCCGGGATAAAAAGTACCTAACTATAACCTATCTCTGTGCCTTCATCCAGATCCGTTCAGCCGTTCTGGCGTGATCGAGTAACTAACGTCCATCCATCCAAACCAATCCCACTCCAATTTTACTTCCAGTCTTCAAGTAAGATATCAAGTAAGATATATAGATCTGGTTTAACTGGAAAACTCCACCAGGGTTCTATACGTTACGTTACGTATACGTACCCACAAAAAAAATTAACTGTTTCTATCACAAAGTTGAAAAACCATTTTTGTATTTTCATATTGCCTTCCTATTTTCCTCACTTGATTGACTATGGCTCAGGTAATACTTTGTATTTAATGATTAGGCTTTGTCTTTCCTTTTCAATAAGAAGTCATTCACAGCCACTAAAGTTCCAAATTTTGTGCATATTAAAGATATTTTTAACCAAGACTTTCTTGTAACCGCACCTCGTCGAGCCTGAAGTTAAAGTTATGTTTCTAAAAAGAGTCGCGCCCTACAATTTTTAATCTAATTCAGATACGGGAACTAATTTCATCACAGTTGATGTTTTCCTGGATGTTTTATTTTCAGTACATAGATGCCTGCATATCACTCAAAACACACATAGGGATAATTCACTAACCGCTATCAGCATGTAGTAATATTTTTCGACCGCTCGATATCCAAAGGAAACTTGAGTTCAGATAGGTGCCTACGTTCTTATTATCCTCCTAATTTTATCGTAATTAACCGCAAACAATGGTTATTATTTATTGTTCGATATAGTCCAGCAAGGATTTTAATGGTAGGTAGTTTCTTATATGTTTATATGGTTATTTATAATATACTTAATTACCTATCTGCCTTGCGCAAGCATCACACAATGGACTTATCTATGGATAGGCACATATTACTATTAGTTAATTAAAATTACTCAAACTGCACAAACCGTTGAGCAAGAAGTTACAAGAATAAGTGACTAAATCAATATTAATTATTGTAGGTAGGTACCTAGGGGTAACAATGTGAATGTTGTGTGTTCAATGACAATGTCAATTTGAAGATTTTTCTACATACTTAGTAGACAAATTAAGTACCAATCATATTTTCTTAGGATGTTTCTGATACTGTAGAATGTCTTACTTCAAGTCTGAACCAGCTCGACATCCGCACCGGAACAATTAAATTGAATTGGGTTCATATAATAAATGCGTCGCTAGTTTTCGGGCAATTAGTTGCGTTCAATTTGTAAGCGAATGTATCGGGGTTAGCGCAGAGATGTGAGGCGCGCTATCACCGGATAGTGATATCGCCGATACTTGCGGCTCGCGGAGCCAACTAACAACTGTACCTACTCGGGGATTAACAACGAGCGCCGGAGTGACCGCAGGGACTAGCAGGAACTTGACAGGAGAGATACATTGATAGTTTAACATGTATAAGGCGCTAGTATAAAGTTCTTTAGGGTTCTTTAGGGTTTTGAGGCACCCTCAACCGCCTAAAGCAACGTGCCTATCCGGATTTATTTTCAATGCAGTTTTAAGGTAGATTTGGTGCACCCACGAATCATTACAGATCCAATCGAGATACCTAACTCTTTACAACGACCGCCAGTAAACTGCGTGCCATGTCCGTGTATGGTGGCGCCTTATCGCTCACTATCGCTACTAATAATATTGTTCCATCTTCTCGGAAGCGATGCTAACATCGCTGACACGGCAGCGCCCGCTATGGCCCGGCGTGTGCCACTGTGTGTGACCCCGGCTATGGGGACTGATAGTGGCTCATAAAACGGCTATCACTGTCTTTTCCTGTAACCCCTAGGAAAATAATAAGCTTATAGCTTCTATCATCATTCGCAGCTCAAATCATCACATCATTGTTCGACTAATGCCCGGACAGCCCCAAAGCGGAGACGAGTGGAGCGGAGAGGATCTGTGCGAGAACGACCTATCACATTTATCGAAATCAACATCGCTTCTCTCGTCCTTCTTATGATTGGTCACATCTATCTCCTCTCCGCTCGTCTGTGCTTTGTTGGAGTTCCGGGCCTAACTCAGCTTTTGTTGTGTCCGCTCTCAAGCTTTATTAGTATTTAGATGAATTTAGGCGTCGGCCTGTGTCCGAGCAGGCCCTAGCTATGCCCCACTGACCGAGCGTGCGAACAGATGGCGTGTTGGAGATGTACGAGGAGGGACGCGAGTGCGTGAACTGCGGCGCCAACAACACGCCGCTGTGGCGTCGTGACGCCACGGGACACTACCTATGCAACGCGTGCGGCCTCTACCACAAGATCAACGGCGTCAACCGCCCGCTCGTGAAGCCGAGCAAGCGGCTGGTGAGTCTCCCTCGACCGATAGTAACGCGCTCTGTTTGCGAACAGGTGCCGACGCAGACCTACTCACCCGCTTCTATAAGGAGGGCACCGTGCAGAGATGGATGAGTGTGGAGGGCATGGCCAGGGGCATGAAGAAGGTGAGTCGGTGGCGTGTAGACTAGTGCATGCTTCCTACCGCCCCGCGTCGCCCCCGCGACGTCGCACGCCGCGGTTCCTGTAGATATCCTTACTTTTCGGGCTTTGGCGAGTGTTAGGAAACTACACGCTACCGCTCCCTACTTCGAGTGCGCCGCTTTGTAGCACTCCGCTTGCACCGTTACAAATTGTACCTCCCCAAGTAATATCACCTTCCGAATCGATCACCGTAACCTTCCATTATTGACGATGGAATTAGATAAACATATCGCACCTAGAGATAACTAATCGATCGGTAATTGCATGTTAGTGAGCACAGCGGTGCGCGGGTGCAGCCGGTGTTACACGGTGACGTCACGCGGTAACGAGACGTCGCCGTCGCGACAATCACTAGATAGGTGGCAGATAGCGCGCAGGAGTAGCGCCTCGCTGTTACCGACGCCGCGCACCGCGCATATTGGACTTTATCGATCGGCAACAAGAACGTCGGCTAGTTATCTCGGCGCGTCGAACTACGCGCACAGATAGGACAGTTATCGTCCAATGAGCGGCGGCCCCGCCTGCACGCACGCACTCCTCGGACAATGTAACTTGTAGCGCACGCGCGTAATTGTATGTGATGCGATACAAGATGGCGGTGCGCAGTGTCACAGTGCATTACTGGACAGCGGAGTAGGGCGCGGCGGCTCACTGGACGGAAACTGTCTCGTATCTCCTGTAGCGACTTAACTGGTGGTGGATTCTGTAACGATGATGTGCATGTGAGGTGCTTGGGTTTTGTTTGTTCTGTTCCTTGGTTTTGGTGCTCTCCTTAATAATTTAGTTTTAAGCACGCTTCTTTTACTTCTTCACTAGTTTTGTTTTTAGCATGTTTTATTATCTACAATCCTACCTACTATCTGCCTATAATGTTTAGCACATTTGCAATTTTACAACGTTCAAGACTAGAGTTGTAAGTATCTACTTAGTTAATTTAAAATAAAAAATTCAACAGCAAAACAGTTTCTTTTTGTTATCAGTAGCAATTTAGGTTCCACATTACTTACATTCAGACTATCTAACCTAATGAGGGTCATAAATTAGTTGAACGTTCTACAGTCACATGTTTGGGAAATGAAACTAACAAGGTCTTCAAGTAGCATCACCTTGGCAGGTACCTAACTACCTACTTTAATTAATATGCCTGGCTCTGCTCGTGGGTACCAATGCTGGCTCGTCTCCATGTCCATCCAGCCACGATTCACAATTTCAAAAACCTTATTCTTACGCTCGGTTTCCACCGAAGCAAAGGCGACCGGAGCGGAGAGCACGCATGCGATAATCGAATCACTGTCTTCTGTGATTGGTCGAATCATACACGTCTCCTCTCCGCTTCGCTGGTCCCGCTGTAGTGGAAAACGGGCCTTAAGAGAGTTCCTTGGATACAGATATGAGATATGCATAGATAGGTAGGTAGTATTAAACTGAGTAGGTAAGTATTTATCAATATCGGGTAGGTTAAATGCGGTCATGAACTCCGATGCGGTTAAAAGATGGAATAAGGAGACCTAGTCCTGAGACAGTTGTAGCTAGCATGGCCATACTAACTAGGGCCCACTTCCTTGGTGATGGTTACGGTAATAGTTGCACGAGTGCTACTGACACAAGCCGGCGACACTCGAGCACCACGTAACCCCGTGTTCCCCGCAGTCGGCAGCGCGGCGCCACGGGCAATGCTGCACCAACTGCGGCTCGCGCAATACCACACTGTGGCGGCGCAATAACGACGGCGAGCCCGTCTGCAACGCGTGCGGCCTCTACTACAAGCTCCACGGCATCAATCGGTACGTACTGCAGCAGCTACCTGTCATGCGACTTTATCGTTCGTCGAAAGACGAACGTCCCCCTAGACGTAGACCCTTCCTTTTAAGCAGCTCCTCCTCTCCTCCCGTCTTGTGCTTCCAGCAGATTAATAATTCAGTGTAGCTATCATCAATTATGACAAATGCGGCCTACTATAATCCATTATTAAATATTTATCAGGCCTCTAGCAATGAGGAAGGACGGCATCCAGACGCGAAAACGAAAGCCAAAGAAGTCTGGCAACGGAACGAAGCCGCCACAAGACGCCAACAAGAAAGATGAGCTCAGCTCTCCAGGGATGGACGGTAAAGACCACACGCATTATTTCAATTTTCAATATTTTTTTCCTTTATTCATATCTATTAAATTACAATTTTAACAATATTTAAAAACATAACATTTAAAAACCGGCCAAGTGCGAGTCGTACTCAAACGCACATATGTTGTATTGTTTTACATTCATCAACAAATCAGGGTCCGTAGCAGAAAACAATATAATAAAATTGTCTGAAGGCTCATTCATATGTTGTAGCTATTGTATTACATTGAACAGCAAACGAAATTTGTTTTTCATAGTATGATAATGAAAAACAAAGTTGTTGCAGTTTGATGAAACAGTCCCATATCTCAAAAACTAATCATCAAACTTTGTTCACCAATTTTGTTTAAAAGTTTTCTTACGTTCTATAATCCCACATTTTTTCAGAATTTTCCTAGGAAAATTTTTTTTGGAAATGTCTATCTGTCAAACGATTGACTTTGAGAAAAAATGGTTTTAGGAACCTCAATATTATTAAAAACCTGTCTATAGGCTTGATGTTTTTTTTTAGTTTCAATTCCAATTAAGGGGAGCCCCCCCTTAATCTTTTATTTTGGTATAAAAATCGTAAAGCGGTTAACAGAATACATCTAAATAATAAGTTTCACTGTGTTATCCTAATAATTTCGGAATAAAGTGGCTGTGACATACACCCATAGACCAACAGACATGGCGAATCCATAAGGGTTCCCTTTTTTTCCATTAGGCTTCGGAACCCTAAAAACCGGCCAAGTGCGTGTCCCAAAGCCTATAGGGTACTTCCGGTTGACCTAGAATTGACGATTTTGGTTAAAAGCAAGGTCTTACTGCAAAAGGAAAGGAAAAATTCCGAGAAAGAAAAAAACTTGAAAATTAAGGTAAATTTTGGTACTTTAGTACTTTAGTGGCGAAAATCTAAAGCCCATGCCTTTTTATTGTGTTAACTCAGGACCTTGATTTTTATACACCTAATAGGGACTATAGACCTCAGTATCTGGCATAAATTTCAACTTGCTAGAGCCACCCGTTCCTGAGAAAATTAGTGGTGACACACGGACAGACAGACGGACAAGACAGTGATCTTATAAGGGTTCCTTGTTTTACCTTTTGTGGTACGGAACCCTAAAAATTGGTAATAATGGGCTACCGGTATCGGGAACAGGGTCCGAGCTACCGGCGGTCAGGGCTCCAGAGAGAGGAAGCTCATAACAATACGAGCCGTGTCCAGGAGTACTGCTTTCTGAATCAAGCCCTTGATCCAGCTGCCTAACGAGAGCCTCCTCAGGTATTCATCGAGGTCGATGTTTTTGGCAATTAAGCCATGAGCTGATACGACTATCGGCACAATGATCGCTGAGTCCTCATCCCACATTTCGACAACCTCGCGAGCCAAGCCTTAGCCTTAGGGCGCGTTCCCACTATGTCGTGACGATTTATTTATCGTTGGATATTATTATGGAAAAGTCATGGGCGACAGTTAATCGTGTCGTCCTATATGTGAACACCTCCATTTAAATACACAAGCCACGACGCTTAAAACGACACGACAATCTGTCGTCACGACATAATGGGAACGCGCCCTTAGCCTAATGTTAGTATCTAATTTATTTATTTAAATAACATGGGAGACTTACAGCTAAAACAAACAGATCAAGGACAGTACATTAGTCTGAAAGCCAATTACAGGTCTCCACTTATAAAATACAGACAAAAATGTAAATTCTACGGACATTCACACCAAGTTACTAAGTATATACTACAGCATAATTACTATGTTGCTCACACTGCATAACAAATCGAACTACATGAAAAAGCTTCGACTTAAGCACTTCCTGACTGACGACACACTAGTTTGGAATGGATCAAAATCATACTGTTTACAAAGCTTGTTTAAATTTCTGCTTGCACGCACAATGTACGAATTCTGCCTATAATTAGTTGAAGCAAATGGCACACACAACGGTGGATTATATCGTTTAGACTTCAAGGGAATGTTGAAATAAAATTTTGACAAAATGTCGCTACAGTTTATGGTGTTGTTAAAAATTTTCAACAAACATACACAGTCAGAAATCTCGCGGCGGTTGAATAAAGGTAATATATGATATTGTCTACAAAGGTTATGGTAGTTTGCCGAATGATACGGTACTTTTTGATGGTAACATAGATACCTTATGAACCTTCTTTGGATGCTCTCAATGCGGTCAATGTATTTGTGGTAGCATGGGTTCCATATTTCAGACGCATATTCCAAGTGGCTTCTAACAAAAGTACAGTATAGTATTTTTAAAGTTTTGGCTTGAGTGAAGCACTTGGATAACCGCATTATGAAACCCAGTGATTTTGATGCCTTAGCGACTATTGCATCTACGTGTATTTCAAAACTAAGCTTGGAATCATGATGAACCCCCAGATCACGGATAGAGTTTGATCTAGGTAGAATTTGATCGCCTAAGGTATATGATGTAGCGATGATTGAGCGCTTCCGAGAATATGTAACAACCGAGCATTTAGCGGGATTAAGATCCAGCTTGTTCCTTTGGCAATAGTCCTCCAGGCGACGTAGGTCATTCTGGAGTGCCGTTACGTCCATCTGGGATGATATAGTGGCATAAATTTTCATGTCATCGGCAAAACACAATAGTTTGGATGAAGTCAAGCAAGAGTCGATGTCATTAATGTAGATTATAAAAAGCAAAGGACCAAGTAATGAACCTTGTGGGACTCCACTAGGAACAGGGACCCAGCTAGATATATAATTATTAAGTACCACTGCTTGGGACCGGTTGACAAGGTAGGAAGAAAGCCATCTGAGTAGATCGCCACGAATTCCCATGCTAATTAACTTAGATATCAGAATGCTATGATCGATTCGATCAAAGGCTTTGCTATAGTCCGTATAAACGACATCAATCTGCTTACCGTTGCACATGACATCAGTTATAAATTCGTTAAGGAGAATCAGGTTCGTGACAGTAGACCTCCCTTTTAGGAAACCGTGTTGGAACGAGCTAAATGAATTTTTCAGAGCAGAATAAACCTGATCATATATTATCCTCTCAAAGACTTTTGCTATGATACACAATTTAGATATCGGCCTGTAATTTGCTATGTCTGTTTTAACACCTTTTTTATGAATAGGCGTTATAAACGCAGATTTCCATATTTGCGGTACAACACAGGTACTCAAAGATTTTCTGAATAAAATTGAAATAGGTTGCACTATCGAAGGTGCACACCGAACAAGAAGTTTGGATGGGATATTATCAGGACCTGCCGATTTGCATGTATCCAACTTAAGAAGCAAGTTAGTAATTTCATCAGTTTCAACGATGATACTACAGATATCAGATGCGAGGTTCGAAGAATCGTGAAAAAGAGAAGGAGAAGAGATTTGATGACTAACACTGGGATTGAGGAAAGTAGAATGGAAGTATTCCGAAAAAGCCTGACATATAGATTCCCCCGTCCGCAAGGTATCGCTGTTATAGTTCAAAGTGCTTGGGACTGCGTTTGAGTTATGACGTTTTTTTACAAAAGTCCAAAAGTATTTTGGGTTATTTTTAATTGAATTTTCTGTAAGATCCAAATAGTTGCGGTAGCATTGAGATTCCATAGTTTTCACCCTTTCACGAAGGAGCTTGAATGTTGATTCATCAGATAAGTTACCATAAGTTTTAAATCTTTTTAAGAATTTATATTTTTCTTTAATTGTTTTAATAAGTGACGGACTATACCATGTTGGGTACTTTTTATTCCGAATCATTTTTTGTGGAATATATTTTATTTGTAGATCAGCAATAAACTGATTAAAGAAGTAAACTGCATCGTCAATTGACCGCACGGAGAACTCAGTTGCCCAGTCAGTAGTAGTAATGTCTCTGCTGATAGAAACATAGTCACCTTTATCGTACAAGAATTGAGTACGAGGCGCACATTCAAGCAGAGATGTTACAGATAGGTCCAAATTAATTATTAAAGCTGGGTGATAGGCATCAATAGGCACTAATGGGCTGGAACATTCAGTCACACCCACCTTTTCGTTGGAAAGGACTAGGTCCAGGATTTTACCATATCTATTAGTTACCGTGTTATACTGTCCAAGATCAAGAGTGCATAATTCATCACAAAGCAAAACTTCGTCGTTACTTTTAGGTCTCAATGGAACAAGTGATAGGTTATCAGATGGAACCCAGTTAATACCGCTCATATTAAAGTCTCCTATTACGAGAAAGGTATATAAAGGTATATAAAGGTATATAAGGTGTAATTAAAACAATCATTGCGCGCCGCTCTGATCGTTCCACCACCACAATATCAGGCTTATTGGATACGATAGTCCTGTCAGTGATGATGGATTGATCTCAGTACAATGTGATATTACCATTTTCGAGAACTGTGTCGGGCACATACATGCAAGTTGCGTGGCTAATCCTGGCTACAAGGTTGTGTCTACGCAAGTACTCTCCGTTAGCCAGACGAGGACACCCGGAGGATTGATTTGCCTGGACGATGGCATGCCCGACTCAATAATTTATTATCATTATCATAATCCCCTGAGCGCAGCATGCCTTCTTCCATACTTCTGAGTAGTTCAGATCTATTAGTCGTCATACCGTGAATCACCCCGTAACCTTTTCTGGCACAATCACCTAGTCAATTCATCGTGTCTTACTAGGAACGAGCAATACCAGCACACAATTTAATGAAAAAAAAAATCGTTATTACAGACAGCAAACAGAGTCTCCCCGAGGTGCCACTGCCGCTGACGCAGTCGATGTCTAGTCACGGCGCGAAGAGCCGCGAGACGCATGTGACGCCGGACACGTCCCCGCACGGACACGGCCACGGACACGCGCACACGCTGGGGCACGCTGCGCCGGCGCAGCACTCGCACGCGCAGGGCGGGCACCACGCGCACGCGCAGTACCCGCTGGGCCTGCCCGCCGCGCCCTTCCTGTCCAACCCGTCGCTGTTCAACATCAAGAGCGAGCCCAGCAATGCGACCGGCTACGACTCCTACCCGCCGCACTCCACGCCGCACTACCACTCACAGCAACACTATCTGCACGCATTACAGGTTAGTACCGACCGCTCACCGGCTCACCGTGACTACCGACTTCAAGTAGGTATTTGTCCTTAATAAACAAATACCTACTTAGCATAATCAGCCTATAATGTCCCCACTGCTGGGACACACGGCCTCCTTCTCTATGAGAGGGAATGGGCTATAATCCACCACGTGGGCCCAGTTCGGGTTGGTAGATGTCACATGTCTTCGATTTTTTGGTTCTAGGACAGGCCGGTTTCCTCACGATGTTTTCCTTCACCGTTTTGAGAGCAGTGGTGATGAAATAAATTACACAAAGTAATGCGCCTGCCGGGGTTCGAACCCACGCCCTACTGTTTGTAAGTCGGGGCCGCCACCGCTGCTCAGAATACCTACTTAATTCGGTATAATTTCGTAGGTTCTAATTCTACGTTTTCGTAGTTCATGTGCTACGTACTAGTAAACTGTGCTACGCACTTGTAGACTATGCTACGCACTTGTAGACTGTGCTACGCACTTGTAGGCAGTGCTACGCACTTTTAGACTGTGCTACGCAGTGGTCCGTTCTCAGCATTAGAAATTGGAACTAAATGAATTATTTCCAGCTTTTTAGTTAAGTAACGTCAAAGATTTCACAGATGATTTGACTATTTTTTATTGTTTTCGATTTTTCCACTTTTTTATACGGTTTCAGAATCAGAATTATTTATTTGTAAAACATAGGTATATACATTAAGGATCTTATAAATATGTAGAGCTCTTGCTCACGACATACATACTACATACATGGTTACATAAAGGTCAAACACATAACCCTCCTTTTGGGCTTCGCAGTCGGGTAAAAACAGAGCGAAGCTACAGCCCCAGTCACAAGGCATAACAACTTGGGAAAATACTGTAGTTGCCCATTCCAAGGCGTAGATCTCTATGGAGAAGAAAGGGCAAGAAACTCCATGGACACTGGTTACTTGCATGAATTTTGACAGTTGCAATTTTTCCGACTTCTCGGCGGTACCAATGCATCTTTTTCTCCTTTCCAGTACGGACTGGGCAACGGCGAGGAGGAGGAAGGCAGCGGCTTCCTGCACCAGCGCAACGTGACGGCGCACGCCAAGCTCATGGCGTCCACGTAGCAGCGCCCGCAAGCGGCCCACACGCCGGCGGGACCGAGCCGTGTCACAGTGCACAGACAATGGACTGAGCAATGAACTAACGAACAAACCGTTCGTCTCGCGAATGTGATGACAAAGAACCTCAAGTGCAGTTCCTTACAACTCGCCGTGAGTCAGGAGCGTGGAGCGTAGGAGTTCACGATTTGCGACAATTTATGCAACGTGATCATGCCAGTTCCGCGTCTATTCGTATTTAACTAATAACTATTTCAACTTCCATTAGTTAACTGATAAATCGACAAAATATGTAGATTGTAATATTGTGTTCCGATCACTCGAATGTACATAGATAATATTAGTTGTAACATTTTAGGATTAGTGTTGTATTATTATGATGGAGGTAGCGATGCATCGTAGGCTGTACCTAGTCGCTCTGAGGGCACCTTGCCATAATGACTGACACAATGGTAACGCAAGTATTAACTATTTAAATATTTTAACGTTCCGTGACATTATAATCTCAAAAAAACTAGTCTAATGATTTTCTGTTAGAAATGTTTTAAGAGGTGAGAATGGAATTTGATGATAAGTGACAATATTGTTATGATAGCTTTCAGACCGGCGAACCGTCCAGTCAGCGCGGGGCCGTGTCTGTCCACATCTGTGTGTAGTCGAGGTGTTTGCCGCTGCACCTCGCTTGTCTGAGAGTGATCTTCTACAAGCTATCCTACTATGTAGATATAAACCCACGTAGATACCTATGTAATTATTCAACTAAGTTAGACAGTTTAACATATTAAGCCACCCGAACATGAACAATATTATTACAACGCATCACTTTACTAACAATGTGTAGTAAAAATACAAGCATCGTTTAATTGAGTTTCAGTATTTATTGATGATGCAGTGCTGTAGAGTAGAACGAATATACCTACATTATGTGTATCAATACAAGTCATATTCTATAACACTTCAGAACTGTCAACCTTTATAATTCTTATACCAATTTTAAGAATAGCATTGCATTGCCTTCTATTTCCTTTCTCTACAAATATATTTTGTATGTTAAAATCTACAAAACTCACGTACCTAAGTGTGACGCTTTCAATTGTTTCAAGTAACTGGACGACTTCATAGATTGTTTTCAATTTGCTGTGCAACCTAAAACAAACACCTACTAGATCTGATAGTAACAGCAACGTGAGCATGAATGCAATGTGCTAGATAGTATTTTGTGAAAATGTAAATAACAGTGAGCAAGCAATGCGACCAGACACAATAATGTGAGTTAGTCTAATTAAACTAGTTTGAATAAATGGCATTTATTATACTTGTACAATGTACATACTAGTTAGAAATGAAATATTCAAATCATTATTAAATCAGTTTATTTCTTATGGTCCAGCACAAATTTTATCACAGTATGTATGGCATACAGAAAAACTTTAGGCTTATTATCGAAACATGACAAAAACTTAATTAAATTCAACTTTATTGTCATTAGCAACATATAAATTAAACTTTCTTATATTTTTCTGTAACAAGTTGTCAAGTTTTTAACTAAATATAAACTAGAAATATGTACAAAGTGAAGTCTATTGTATATTATTATATTATGAAATATATATAAGTGAGCGCACAGCACTGTGTTTCTGTCCCGACCCTGTCACTGTTCAATCTCCAAGGAGAGCTTCTTCAGAGCTTCTCCGCCAAGCCTGTAGTAACACCACTGCTCTTTGCTAGTTAGATTTACCGCACCTTTGTTCTCATAGAAGGTGCGTGCTGGGTTCCAGTCTAGCACATGAAAGTCCAGGCGACTGCAACCAGTCGAGGAAGCTTCCTGGATAATTAAATGTAATTTTTAATCAATGAGGTATTGCATTAAGTACAATACTGTGAACAACATAAGAGCTTCTACTGATACCTTAGCTACAGCTTTGAACAGTCTCTTGCCGACTCCCATGCATCTCTGGCTGTTGCGTACGTACAGGTCCTCCAGCATCATGGCGCTCCCCTCCCAGGTGGAATACGTAGGGAAGTACAGCGCATAGCCCACCACTGGCTGGGTGCCGGGCTTCTTCACTTCGGCCACCTTACACTGGAATAACGGAGGCTGCTTCTCAAAACCATCGCGTTGTAACTCTGTAATATCATGGACGAGAATCAATCAGTTTTATGTCAGCTAACCTTGTTGTGCTTGATGATGATCAGCAGATTTTAGAGCAAACCTACCTTCAACCGACATTTGTGGGCCTTTAGGCATTTTCTCGAAATCAGCAAGCTCCTGTTAAACAATGGATTAACTATTAGATATCCAATTAATGTTATTGTTTCAAAATGTACTTAAGGGGAATTGGGGATGGACCTGAATCATTTCAGACACTGCCAACATGTCGTCTCTCTTTGCAGCACGGATTTGTATATCATCATCGCCGTATTTTGCAGCCATTCTTAATAATAGTGAACTTGCAGGTTTATTTATTTAATTTCTAAAATGTTCACACTAATTTTGAAAATTATGTGAGTCGGTCGGCAACTTCTCGATCATCTGATCAACCAGCTGTCAATCTGTCAAACTTAATTCTGCAATTTTTTTGTAATGTCAAAGGCAATCTATAAATATAATAAAATTGTAACAGGCCTATGTCTGTTGGAAGATATTGAAAAATAAATTATATGGGGGTCTTTTTAAGAGCAACAGAAGCCTAAACAACAGTTTTTAGATTTTTTTTTCTGTCTGTATGTTTGTACGCGCATTACGCAAAAACTACTGCATGGATTTGAACACAGTTTTTACCGCTCTTTCTGTCCGCCACCTATCGGGTCCAAAACTGTATCTACTAATTTTAATTATTTTTGTGTACGCTTTCGCTCTTGACTTACTATATGTCGTCTGATCGTTAGTTGCTAGTTGTTGAAATAAAAATAATGAATGATGATGATATTCATGATGTAGATAGTAGTAATTTGCCTATACGCGAATGGATTGCATTCTTTGGAGAATCATTTCCTAAGACTGTGAAGAAAATGAAATGCTCAAACGCATAGAATACAGTTTTCTTCGAAGGAAAAAAGAAAAAGTCTGTGGAAAGTATTGACCAAACAAGATGGCGCCGTTACTTCCAACTATGGCCATGCGCCAAAAGAACCATTATGCACTCTATGAATATACCTACCCTTCTGCCATATAGTAATATAGATTCCTTCTGCAATAAAGCTAGATATTTGTGACGATAGTGTAAGTTGCGTCAACTTGCATAAAACCAATTAGATAAAAGACATAATCGCTGTCAATGTGGTGGAGCAGTCGACGGTCTCTGCCTCGAACACCATGGCACAGAGCATCATATAATCATGGCCTTTCGTGGAGCTAGAGCGCAGGTTGGATAGCGCTGCAGGCTAGCATTGATGACATCATTCGTCCTGCTCTTACTACCACCGGGGTGCCAGCTGATAAAAAAGTCCTGTGTCGCCAGCTGTTTTAGAAGGCCATGTCATCATTCTCCTGCCCTTATTCCAATTTATTTGTGGTCGGCGCAAGGTGATGTGTCATTGCATACTTCTCTATTCCTGATCATCTCAGCAGCCATCTGCCTCCTAGCCATATAATCCTTCAGAGTCCATCACTCGTTTCTTTGGTCTTCGTCAACTACATTTTCCTCACTATTTTTGCAAACACACGTCATGTAGTAATACCAAATAAAAGACATGAATTTAATTAACTGTATATTCATTAAATATAATACAAATGCTTAATGAAATAAAATAAATCAGGTGATCGTACGGCCTTGCTAAAATAAAGTTAATCCAGTGATGAGTTTAGTATAAAAATATGAATATATCAATAACCTATAGTACATTTCACCTAAACAGTAGGTGTTTATTATGATTTTTACAATATCTGTCAAAGTAAATATATTTATCTAACCTACTTTCCTTACTTAATCTCTCTAGACTTAATATTTACAGTTTGGATAATTTATTCTATGCAACGTAGGAGTTGTTAACTGGAAGAATTAGGTTAACTTGGATTTGTTCTTTTGAATTATGTATTTATCTTACTTGTAGAACACATCATTAGTGGAGATTCTATCAGTCGGCATAAAATTAACCCTCTTGTCTCAGGATTGCTCTCTGAACATACATTCATGAGAGTCGTGTCGTATATTTACACGATTGCTATGGGTTTTCTATTTCGTATTTAGTCTAATGTAAGCTGTCCTGTATACTGTGGGTCTCCTATTCTGTCACAATAGTGGCGTTTTCCAAAAAGATATTGCAGTCGAAAATCAGACATCGTATTTTCATACTACAGTGATCTGTTGATTATTTACACAAGAATACTCTCAAGTATTCCTTCTCAGATTTTATTTTTCATGTGACAAAATTATTGACAGTAGAGTAATAACCACTGTAATACTCATAGCAGTCTAGCAATGTACAATCGATACGTCGTTTCTCGATATAATTCAGTAACTTTTCTTTCTGGTTCAAGTTAAGCTTTCGAGCACAAAATGCTCGCCGGCCGAATGTGTCCCTCGTGTATGGTGCCACAGTATACGGGTGTTCGCTCAGAGCATAGCTAGCTGGCCACACGCGCGTGCGAGCGTCAGTGCGGGTACTCGTGGCGCAGGAACTCGGCCGCGTACGAGCTGCCCCACGCGCTCTGCGCTATGGAACTCGATGACGCTGCAACACATGAACAACCAATTACTTAGGATTACTTTTAGACAATAATAAGGAATTTTCACCAAAAATATTTAATAAGCATGGTTAAGGCCTCGAAATGCACGACGTCAAATCGGGGCAAGTACCAATGCGCCTTTTTCAATTCATATGTAAAGTTTATCTTGGACACAGACACACACTGATATTGATGAAGTAAAACATGGAGAGGAAACCTTGACTAGTAATAAATACGGGGGGAGGCACACCGACGGGAAACGGTTTCCACGTATTCAGTACATCATTCTGAGCCCCCCCCCCACACACAGAAATGTTTCAACAGTTATTTAAAAAAGATCTGCTGTTTACATTTTGACTGTGCAGATACTCGTATTGCCCTTTTGTACGAAAAAGCTGTTATTTTGATGTGCTGAATACGTGGAAACCGTTTCCGAGTCGGTGTCCCTTCCGCCCCATATAAGTCGGAAAACCCGCTTTCAGGAAGCGTGGTTATCAATGCTCGTGTCTTTTCTGTAAATACAGAGAAGGTACGAACCCCACCAACTGCTGCTGCTTCAGGAGAAGTGGCCTTTAACCAGCAGTATAATAATAGGTTGGTATTATTATTTTTACAGTCCCGGTTATAACAACAACATTTATTTATTCTCAGGCAACTTTGGCCCAGACTAACATAAATATGATAAAATACAGTTTGTGTTAGTAAATAAACCCTTAATTAGTAACGATTCCCTTGGGCACTATGTCACTGCGCTCATGTGGCCCTTGCCCATGAAAGCGACGAAATACCAACCCTTACGACCAAGTTCTTCCAAGACGAGGTGCAGATATCACGTTGGTACTCGCGCCACGAACGCCTTAAAGTTGACGTTGCAGCGCGACTCAAGCAGCTGCACTCTCGCCACGTACTTTGTCTCCTGACGCACGTACTCCGCGATGTGCTCCGCCATAGTGGTTCAGTGTAGGCGAGATGTACACAGGAGTGTTCGGCTTCGCGGCACGAATAGGCACGCTGGGCTGTTGGTACGCTGACGGCGCTTCCTCTTCAACACCGTCACAGAACCATCATCAGCCCTTTAAGACATGGGCTTCTCAGAGAGAGCAGTTATGCCCGTGACTACGCTAACGAAATATTACTCACAGTTCATACTTACATAATTGCGCGATAAGTTTCTGTGGTGTGATGGGTGTGGTGCGCGAGTCTGAACTCCGGTCGTCTTTCGTGTCGACATCTAAACAAAATGATGGCGTTACTTCAAGCTTAAGGCGACACCTAAATGCATCACTACCACGTTGGGCTAAAACTGTACTCGTAATAGCAAAATTTACTTTATTAACTTTTAGTTTTATTTCGGAGAAAACATAGGATTTAGGGCGAATTATACGCAGATCGTCACTTTTGTAGAATGTCATTCAGCAACATAAATAATTTATTTTCCATTAATTTAGGTAAACAGGATGGAGTTATCAACCCATAAATGTATTTTTGTTATTGCTTGATCGATTAGCACAAATATTTTGCGCTGTAATCAACAAAATTATCTTATCAATTAAAAGTATCAAAGAATATGTCTTGGATGTCAGGATTGTTGGATGCACTACAAGTTCACTGTTCGCGAAGCAGACACCGGGAAAAAGTTAGTATAACGAAAACAGTCGCAACGGAATACATACATACTCGTACAGTAACACCACGCCTGGGACCCCGACGGGTTAGGCAGAAGTGTACCTCATAGTACACACACATTTCACCATTTATGTTTCAGTCGCATGTACCCAATAGGGGGCGAGCCTATTGCCATCAAATAGACAGAGATCCAGACTTAGAAATTCCTGATGGATAAACCCAATTACAGTTTGCCCGACTTGAGAATCGAACCCAGGACCGCATGCTCAGCAGTTGTGCTTGCGACCACTAGGGCAACGAGGCAGTCAATACCAACGTCTATGTCAATGCAATGGCGCAATAATAATAATATATATATTTTTTTTTTCAAAATCATTTGGTACAACGTTTACAGCTTTTCTTAAATCTACGTCAAGTTCACGATGATTTGTGCCTGAACTAGGTAATCCTTTGTTTCAGGCGATTGGAGGTAACTTTAATTGACATAATGATCACATAACATATTAATCTTATTGGTACCTATGTAAAAAGTTATATAAAATTATAGTATCATAACTTAGCTAACTAATTAAATAAAAAAATAACAATAATACGAACATTGTTTACTTTAGCACAAGTAATAACTTCTCTGTATCTTCATAGAACATAGCTTGAAGAGCTTCCTTAAGGATTTTCTTGCAGTTACTGTTATGGAGTAGATTTTTCCTTTTTCATTTAGCTTGTTATAGAGTAGCGGTCCGAGGTACATAGAAAACTTGGCTGTGAAAGCATGTTTTGTTCTTTTAAATTCAGTGCTGTATGGAAGTGCTGCGTGTTGTTTTATTACAGTGCTCATAATAAATAGCTGTCAAACTGTTAGTACTTCACAAGATTTATACAGGACGTTAGTGGGGAAAAGGAAAGGGCGGTAAGTAGCCACCTAGAGAATAGCTCTTTGAGCTCTTTCAATGGGCAATCAGAGTTTTACTCGCCCCACCCCATGAAGTGATACAGTAAGTTAGAATTGACTGACAAAGAGATATACTTGCCTCAGTAATTTTGGATCTGTAATAAATCGTAGCTTTTTTAATACGAATATCACCTTACGAATTTTATTATTTAGAGCTTCCATATGTTGTTTGAAGGAAAGGGTTTTGTCTATTAATTCCTAGGTATTTTATTTTATCAGTCTTCTTAATATTGGGACACTTACACTGGCCATCTGCTGGGTCTGGGCAACAATAAGCATGCAACGCGTGGGGATATTCGATATATGCTTGCGCATCGAAAACTTAATGTAATTTGTCTTTTCTGCATTTAGAGTTAGTGAGTTATTTTGAAGCCATTTATTTACAATATTAAATCCGTGTTGCGCAAGATTTTAAACTTCATTTTCTGCGTCAGCCGAAAAAGTAAATCTGTGTCGTCTGCATAAGTTATGATAGTGCCATGCTCTAGCTTTAGATTGCAAAGGTCATTTATGTAGATCAAAAACAAAGTGGGCCCTAGAATACTTCCTTGGGATATAATAAAAAAAAATGAGTTTTTTTGAACAGCGCTGAGAACTTCGCCAAACTTTACGCACTGGGAACGATCTTCTAAAAAAGTTTTGAATATTTTTAGCTGGGTGCCTCTTACACCCATGATCTCAAGCTTGCGCAACAAAAATTGGAAAGGAAACTGTGTCAAAAGCTTTGGCAAGGTCCAGGAAAATTCCTACTGTGTGGTTACCCTTGTCAAGTTCTTGCGATAGATAGTCAGTCAGATGATGTACCGTTAAACCGTTGTAAACCCGTTAGCATTACTAATAGATTATCTACGGGATCGTAGGCAAAAGGTTAAGGTAGGAGAGTATATTAGTAAGGAGTCTTACGTGACCTACGGCGTTCCGCAAGGTAGCGTACTGGGCCAGACTCTTTTCTTAATATATTATAAACCACCTCTGTAAAAATGTTGATCGATAATGGTCGCGTTTTCTCATATGCAGATGATACTGCTATTGTTTTCTCTGGTGATACATGGGATTCCGTATATCAATCTGCTGAAAAGGGTCTTTCCAGAATTGCTAACTGGCTGAACTCACATCTTCTTACACTAAATATTTCGAAGACAAAATATATTGCATTTACAAACTACAACAACACCGAACCTGGACCTAACATAACTCTCAAAATCCACACCTGTCATAATATATCTAACACAAACTGCTTTTGTAAAAATATTGAAAAAGTGAGTCATATAAAATACCTAGGTATAAGCGGTTATCTTGACTCATACAGATATGGTCATGGGTCGTATGAGAAAACTTATCTGGATATTTAAGAACATAAGACGTGTTACAACTAAATAAATGTTAACTGAATTTCATGTCGCTCTGGCTCAATCAATTCTTACCTACTGCATACCCGTGTGGAGCGGTGCGACAAAAACTAAGTTTCTTGAGCTAGAGCGAGCACAGAGATCTCTTATCAAGGTCATGTATACCGAACCGTAGAGATTCCCAACCAATGAGCTATACTCTCTGAGCGGTATTCTCACAGTGAGAAAACTATACATACTACATGCTGTCTTAAAATTACACAAAGTCCTGCCCTATGACCCTCACCATAACGAAAGAAGACGAAAATACAGTGTTGCACCAGTAAAATTCGTTAAAACTAGATATGCCACAAGATAATGTAACTCAAACTCCGCTGCTCTGTATAATAGAATAAATAAAATAATTAACATCTATCCCATGAGTACCAAAGACTGCAAAAAGGCAATAGTTCAATGGCTAAAACTAAAGACCTATGATGACATTGAATTGTTGCTGCAAGCATCGTAAATGTGAAGATAAGAGATGCACACACGCACACGCCTACATACACACATACACTCACACACACACATACACTCACACACACTCACACTTATGCATTCACACACCCACACACGCTATTTAAGGATAACATTAATTAACTTTAAGTTTTTTTTTTTTACATTTATTTTCTTTTATTTAGTCAAGTCAAGTCAGTCTTGACAAGTTCAAGTCTTGTTTTGTGTAGTTTTAGATTTAATTTACTTGTAATTTTTTTATTTAAATTCTATTTTCTATTTGTACACCACTTTTACCATAACATAATTTGTCATTAAAGAGCGGGATCTCCTAGCACAGGTATATCTTTTACTTAAAAAGAGGTCCCTACGTAAGATTTACTGTAAAAGTTGTACAAGTTTCTGCAACTAACCTTTTTTTTATAGTTCTATATAATAATAATGGGCAATGGCCTTATGGCCAAGAGCCTCGACGACTCACCACCGGTAGCTTGGACCCTGCTCCCGTCACCGGTGGACCACTATGTTTTATATTTTTTATTCATTTGTTTAGGAATATTTAAAAATGTAAATCAGCATGTAAATTAATAAAGATAATATATACGTGGGACACTCAGAAAGTTTTGCGACACTAAAAAAAAACAGGTACACGTATTTTTATTAAATCTTTTCAAAGTACTCTCCACCAGCCTCTATACAAAGATTCATGCGTCTGAACCAGTTTTCAAAACACTTTTTCCAGTCCGCCGCAGACACCTCGTTTACAGCCTGCTCGAACGCAGCCGGCGCATCTTCCGGCGACGAAAATTGTATCCCCTTGACCTGATTTTTTATTTTTGGAAATAAAAAGAAGTCACACGGTGCTAGATCAGGGCTGTAAGGAGGGTGACCCAGGAGTTTGACTGGTGTACTGTCCAGGAAGTCCCTCGTTTTGAGCGCGGTGTGTGCAGGCGCATTGTCGTGGTGGAGCAGTAGTCCGCGGAGCCCTGTGTTTGGTCGCTTGTTGCTCACAACAGAAAAAACTTCTGGTAAACATTTGGTAGTATACCATTCGGCTTCTTTGATCTCGTAAGGGAATTGAGGCCAAGTGGCCAGTCAAATTAAAAAAGCTGGCGATCAAAATCTTCCTCCCGCTTCGAGATCGCTTCACTTTGGTAGGCGTTGGTTCATTTTGAAACACCCAAACTGTCGACTGGCGCTTGGTTTCTGGATCGTATTGATAAATCCAGGACTCATCACCTGTTACGATGTCGTAAACACGCCGAGACGAGCCTGCTTCAAATTTGTTCAGCATATCACGGCACCATTCCACCCGGGCCTGCTTCTGAGCGTCGGTGAGGTAGTGCGGCACCCAGCGCGATACTATCCTCCTCACGCGAAGATGCCCGTGTAGAATCTCGTGAACGCTTCCCGATCCAATCTTTAATATGTGCTGAATCTCCTGATATGTAATTCGCCTATTATCTTGGATTAAATTTTTCACTGCTAGCACGTTTTCTTCCGTAATAGCCCTCAAAGGGCGACCGCTTCTTTCTTCATCCCCCAAGGTTGGTCGACCGCGCCTAAATTCGTTATACCAACAATACATGGTTGCCTTGGAGGGGCCTTCATCCATAAATGCCATTTGAAGTCTATCGAACGATTCATCCGGTTTCAGGCGACACTTGAAATCGTAAAAAATCATAGCTCTAAAATGTTCCCGGCGCAGATCCATTTTTCAGTAAGACACGATACTTTGAATTGGCTCGCAAAAAATGTGGAGGGAAATTTTGAAAATGGAACACACATATTTTTACTACTACTACTACTACTTTCTTCTACTACTTTTTTTTTTTTGAAGATAAACAAATGCGAAAAATATAAGTCAGTGGAGGTACCAAAATGTCCTTGAATTTTTTAATAATTTTATTCGATATGTTGTCCCAGCCAACTGCACAGTCTTCTTTCAAGGTCATGATTATACTTTCTAACTCAGTAAAGGAGTGCTCGTTAGGTTTTGGGATTGACCCAGTTTTATTTGTTATGTTAGCGGATTCCACCGATGACGAGTGAACTCGTAATAAACTTGAAGATGACTCATATTGTTTTGTGGTATACTTTGCGTCTTATTTATTTTCAAATCTTTTTACTATTTGCTCCAGCCTTTTCAAATGCCACTTTGTCGTAGTTACTGTTAACTTTTTTAAGATCATTACAGAAAGGAGATCACCCAGCCTACATACATTTTGGGCTATTTTCAAAAGTGCCAACGAAAACAAACTTATTATTTTTATTTTCGCCACCTCTTTCTAGGCCGGCCTCGGCGGCGCCGACATCCTCAGGCACCCATCGTGTTGAGACCTTTGCCCTATGGTCGTTCTGCATCGTCTCACGTGACCTGCCAATCCCATTTAAGCCTGTCAGCCTTTTTGCCTACCTAAGTCTGATTCTTGTTTTTGAGCGCACCGTAGCGTTCCGTATTTTGACTGTTCTCTTTACACCCCGAATGCTGCGCTCCATCGCTCTTTGGCAAACCCCAAGGCGGATTTTTTGTGATTCGGTGAGTGACCAGGCCTGAGCACCGTAGGTTAAGACGGGCAGGATACACATATCGATGAGTTTGGGCTTCAAGGAGATCGGCAGATCTCCCTTCATTAGCGTTTTCATGGACCAGTAGCTATTATAATATTTCTATTCTTTTTTTTTTTTTTGGAGATGGCATCTCGCAGTTCAGCCTCTGAGGCTGGCTACTGCTTAACCGGTCTATCCCTGTGGATGCCTAGAATTTAAGGCCGCCAGCCAGGGGCAAAATGAACTTATAAGCTAAGCGACCACTCGCTAAAGGTACCCCCTGTGGGGTACGAGCCTTACTATTTCTATTCATATTTTATGTGGGTCTTATACTATTGTAATCATTATTATTTATTTAAAACTTGCGTAGAACTTGGGTGGCATAGTAAAAATGTTTATATCCTTTAGCTCTATTTAATTATTGCGTTTATACTAATTAGCCGGCAAAAAAAAAATACGATCTCAGATATTTTGTGGTTGAATAACTTCTAGGTGAATTGACTTACGATTTCGGTGTGATAATAAAAAAATGTTTATTATGTTACTTTTGAAAATAGCCCAATCTATTTATTTTATTTAGGTATTTATTTGCTAACATGTAAAACACTGGTTAGTAGGCCTAGGCATGCATTAAAATTTCATGACTCAGTATTAAGACATGCACCCTGTAAGGGCACTGCAAATTTTGTCTATCAAATGATTAAATTACATAATCTTATATTGATTCGAATTATTACAATTTATTCCATTAATTATGCTAAACAATTATCAATCATTTATTATATTTTATTTTAGAATAAATCATTATTGTCAATTTGTTCATTCATTTTAGTCATAGATATAGGTAGTAGTATAAATTATTATTTCACATTTGCATCAAGTTAATATTATTACAAGATCGATCGAATCACAATTAGTCAGTTTTAAATTCCTCAACGGGATAGTAGCCTTTCTTTATTAACAAAGATTTCAACTGTATAGAGAAAATTGAATCATTTGGTAGGGATTTTAATCTTTCAGGTAGCTTATTAAATATGTTAGCTAGTCTTGAGTATGGGCTTTTCCCAATAACCTTTAAATTTGTGATAGTATTAGTATATTCCTGTTCCGTCGGTTATAGTTTTCATTTAGCTATACCACTTTGCAGTATATACAGGGTGTTTGGTACATCAAAATAGAAAAATCGCGGAGTGCGGTGAACTAGCACACACGTCAGGTAGTAGAGGCAGTGATGTCTCGACTAAAATACTGACGGATTGACGGCAGTTCGTCGTTTGTTCAAACTAGTTTACGCTATGCAAGAAAGAGGTAGAAGATAGATTTTAGTAGGGTGAAAAACCGGTAAACTATGGGTTACTTTAAGCACCGCTCTTTGTGCTCGCTCGATTCTAATCATGAACGATTTAGGGGCACCACCCCAAATAGAAATGCAATAGCTAAGTATAAATTGTCAGAGTGCAAAGTATACTGTTTTTAGAACTTTTGACACGTCGTAGGCTTTTAAAAATGAACATGAGCTTCCTAATTCTCTTGGACAACAGATCGACGTATAATTCAAATAATAATTAATCATAATGTAATCAATTATAATTTAATCAGTAATCACATGCCAATGTTTTTTTTTTAATTTAAAATTTAATTTTTATATATTACAGCATTGAATATTATGATATGTTTTCTTTATTCTTGTTTTTAATTACTTATTCATTGTATGTAAAATTTCTAATTTCAATCATTTATAAAATCTTATTTATATGTAAAGCCGTTTTCTATGCATGTGGTGTTAACCTGTAATTATAAATATAGTGTAAACAATTGTTGGTTAACCTAAATAAATAAATAGTATAAATATGTGTGAATTCAAGTGTAAGTTTTTGTCAATAGTTACCCCGAGGTACTTTACCCACCATGTGTTTATAAAAAAAAACTGTTATTTCAATAAAACGGTCAAATTGTTAAGTTAGGTGAAAGATGAAATATTTTTTTACATTTTCAAAGAAAACCATTAAATTGTCCTCATTTCATATTCTTTGTAAATCTTCTAATGCTATTTCTTTGATCTTACATTCTTCTTACATCCATTTTAATTGTTTTACTTATATTACTCTAATAGTCACTTATCTCTTTTTTTAAGCTCACTAATTGTTTGAAACTATTTTTATTTGCTGTGATACCGGCTGTAAGCTACCAAATGTGTAACTTTAAGCAGGTGGGGACCTGGTGACCTGTATTACAGGTGTTACTATCTACCACAGGGACCAGCGATTCACAAGCAAAAATCGTTGGCTACTGCTTATGTGTAAATATTGTTTGTATTTTTTGGCTTGTGGTGAGAAATAAACACTTTTTATTATTTACTATTTATCTAGTTCACATATTGCAACACCTTTTAAATTTTTACTCGCCTCAAAGCCACATTGGTCTGGTCTTTGGTAACAATTTTCTTGCTTAAATATAGAAATAACAGCTTTTTCCACTGTTGCTCCCTGTAGCTTGTGGATGGTAACCGCCCAATTAAAAAAAAACGCTATACAAAACTAAACTCCTAACGACTATTGACTTAGATACTAATGAATAATTAAACACTTCACTAATTAAATACAGTGCTGTTTTTAGTTAGATCATAGCTAGTGTGTTTTGCGAATTTCATAATGGACAGAAACATCGAACAAAGAGTTTGTCTTAAATTTTGCATCGCGAATGGAATTTCGTGTTCGGAGTCCCTGAAAATGTTACAGAAGGTTACGGTGAAACGACTTTATCAAAAACACGTGCTTATGGGTGGTACAAAGCGTTCAAAAGTGGTCGAGATGTGATGGAAGATTAGCCTCGCTCTGGTAGGCGATAAACGTCTTCAACTGAAGTTAACATCGCAAAAGTGAAGAAAATTATGACTACTGAAAATCCTCATTAAAGGTTGAGAGGGATAGCCGCTGAACTTTGTGTCTCACGAGTCGATCCGACCCATTTAAAAAAATCACTTAGGTATGTTCCCGCTCGGCTAGTCCCAAAAGACCTGAATTTTCTCCAAAAACTCAATCGCATAAGAGTCGCTAAGTACATGCTAGAACGAGTCAATTCCGACTCAACATTCATGAAACGCATTTTTCCTGGGGACGAGACGTGGGTTAACGAGTTTGACATGCAAACTAGTCAACAAGCTTAGGAGTGGCGCCTTCCAACTGAACCGAAACCGAAAAAACCACGTCAAAGTCGATCAAAAGTCAAAGTCATGTTGATCGTCCCCCTACCAGGACTGTTCGAAAGAGATACCGCGGCCCTGGAACACAAAGGGCAAAAGAAGGAACATGTATGGGTTTTAATCAGTAAAAGTCTGACACTACCTCCTGCTCAGCCCAGAGCGGGAGGATTTATTTGATGCCTAGCAATCCGAAAAAAAAAAAATGTTGATCGTTTTCTTTGACTATCGCGGTGTTGTGCACTCGGAATTCTTGCCGGAAGGTCAAAAAGTACATAAAGAATATTATTTGAGCGTAATACGGCGTTTAATAAAGCAAATCGATCGACGATAAAAAGCCAGATTTGTGGAAAGAAAATTCTTGGATCTTGCACCACGATAACGAGCCTTCGCACAATGCCATCATAGTGAACTATTTTTTTACCAAAAACTCAACAAATACCATCGAGCAACCACCTTATTCACAGATATAGCTCCAGCCGACATCTTTCTTTTTCCTAAACTCAGATTACCACTTCGTGGCACCCATTTTCATTCAGTAGAAGACATAAAGGAGACTTCGCGGCGAGATCTGAACTCAATTCCGGAAAAGGGTTTAAAAATGTTTTGATGATTGGATTATTCGTTGGCGTAAGTGTATCGTTTCTGAAGGAGCATACTTTGAAGGCGATAAAATAACTTTGGATGAATAACTAACATTTGTGTATTATTGATGGTTTCCCGGTACTTTCTTGACAGAGTAGTATATCAATGAGGACCAGCTCCTTAGTACCGCGGGACCCGTTCCTACATTTATTTTGGGAAGCGGACATGATAGAAATCTCATCTATTTGATTACTAATTTTAGCTCTCAAAATGGATGTCTATAATTTTTGGGCTCCGCAGAACTACCCGATTTATGGGGCAGTAGGGCTATTCCTGTCGTCAGAAACTCGGGCAGCGACCCTAACTCTGACTGATTGGCCGCCAAGCGTGCGTGCGATCTTAGGAACCATTTGATGCGTTGTGCAGCTCAGTCTGGACCTGGAGATTTACAATTAGGCAACCGACGGACTGCACGAGCTTCTCCTAATCCTATCCTATCTCTTCTTCTTCCTATTTCCCTATTCTATAGTGATTAGTATTATTAGGTCTCATTAATATCAATGACATTCTGCACTAATGATTTTGACGAAACTGACTTTTTGCGAAATTGACGTTGTGCGAAAGTGACCAACTTTTTTGCGATGGCATTTTGCGAAAATGACGATCTGCGTCACGACCGAAACAATTTGTTTTACAATTTCTTTGGTAAAATTCACCCGTATACAACACATTCAAAAAATCTTTTTGTAATTTGTCTTAGTAATGGGTATAAAAAGCTCTTCTGGTGTCTTTTTAGGGTTCCGTAGTCAACAAGGAACCCTTATCGTTTCGCCATGTCAATTGCAGCCATGTCAAGCTGTAGTTTGGCATGAATATACAGATTACTTACGATGACAAAGTGGTAAAATAAAATCTCGTTTTTTTTTTTTTATCTCCTGTAGACGTAAAGTGGGGATTTTTTTTCTCGCGTATCCCATAGTGTGGGATGTCGTTGAATAGGTCTTTAAAAATGTGGTGAGGTTGTTCAAATAATTTTTCGATTAAGGAATGCGTTTTTGAAATATTAAGCTTTAAAGTTCTAATTTCTGTTAGACTCAATGTGTGTGACTTTACCGGCCAATCGGTTGTGTTTAGATGTGTGAAAAAATTCACGGTGGTGGTATATAACGAAATGAAAAGGAAAACTATCACATCTAAGTAGGCTTTATAAGTTTACAAGTAATAGTCGACCAACTTATACAATGTACTTGGTTAATAAATGGTGTAACAAGACCCTTCACGAAGCCGAAAGGTACTTGTTCTCCCCATCATTGCGATCATTTTTTTGTTCTAGACCATACCTGGGAACCTTCTAGTTACGGAGATATTGGTCAAAGTTCCAACTTTTTCACAAGTTTTTTTTTAAATACTTGTTTTTAATTTAAGGTTTTTACTTAAAACACCTCTAATTCTCCCATACTATGCAATCCATCCATCAGCACAATGTTTTGAGTGCGTTACATTGAGTCCTACCGTAAAACGTGATCTTTCATCCCAAAAAAAAGTCGTTTCCCAGCAATATTTTTTGCGTAAAATTACTTGGTTTGATGTACATAATGCTTGGTCGACGGCTTCGTTAAGGGTCTTGTTACACCCTGTATATTTTCCTAAACATAATGTATGGGAGCACAGGTTTTTCCTGTATATTTTCCTAAACATAATGTATGGGAGCACAGGTTTTTCAACTGCAAATGTAAGTTTGTTTTTTATTGTACAATAAAAATCATCGTTCGGAGCAAAATCGGACCGAATTTTTTCTACCATTTTTGGCGTACAAAATATATTTATATGTTACGGAGTATTATCTTTTCAATTACTCTAATAATGTCCATGTTCATGTCGCACACATGTGCGCATATTTTGATGGGCAACTACGGAACCCGACACGCACATGGCTGGGTGGCATGGCCGGAAGGTTCCCAGATCCCCAGGTCAGGCGAAGTGGTTTAGTTTCGTATGTATATATTATAACAGTGAGCGTGCAGTACCAGTCCCGGCGGGCGCGACGTCCCGGCGCTGCGCCTGCGCCTTCAGCAGCTTGCTCATGGTGTTGCGCGGCGTGGGCGGCGGCCGCTCCAGCGTGCGCCCGTGCACCGCCGACATGTGCCGCTCCAGCATGTAGCTGCGACAGACGGACGTTAGAGCTCGCTCCACCCGCACCCCCCCCCGCCCGCCCGCATGACGTCACACTCACCGGCGCTCGAAGCGCTCGACGCAGAAGGTGCAGCGGAACAGGCGGCGCCGCGGCTGGTCGCGCACCGCCGCCGTCTCGCTGGCCTCGTGCGACTTGCTGTGCGCCGCCAGGTTGTACCTGCAACACGAAGCGCGATGCACGGCGTTACCGCATCAGCTTATGCGACGAGTACCTAGTACAACAAGGCCCATCACAGCACAACATTTGTCGCAGCTCCTCGCGCAGAGAGCGCCCGCGCGGCGCTGGGTGCAGGCGTGCGCCCGCCGCGGCGCTAGTGGCAGCGCAACAGCGCCGCGCTACGTTAGCTACAATATCTTCAGAATGCCACTTTCGATGGAATATGTTCTGGCCAAGATTGAGCCCAACTAACCAGGCCCGTCCAAAAGTGTGATAATATCGTCAAAGAATACTAGAGACTGAAATGATGATGTTGTCATTTGCAATCGTATGGTCATAGGAATTAATGATTTATTCAAATAGTTATCTTGTGAGTGCCTTAGCCACGCACGAGGTAGCACGCACCTCTCGGAGAAACGCTTCCCGCAGACGGCGCACTCATGGCGCTTCTCGCCGCTGTGCACGCGCTTGTGCCGCTTGAGGTGCGAGCGCGTCATGAGCGCCAGGCCGCACACGTCGCAGGCGTGCGGCTTCACGCCCGAGTGCGACAGCTTGTGCATCTTGAACGACGACGTGTGGATGAACGACTTGCCGCACAAGTCGCACTGCAACCAACACACAAAAACACTCAAGGCGCAATTCTTTCGAGGAACTTATTAATATCAGAATGTATACAATTTACACAATACAATTTTTATACAATTTTTTAAGAAGAAACATTCTGGTCCCGAAAGTTTAGTAAGAGCACAATGTACTAAAATATACCTGATAGTTCAACTTGCCCGTGTGTATGTTGTTATGCCTCTGTAGCGCATTCTTAGACGGGAATAACTTATTGCACTCTTCACATTTCCAATCACTTATACCTGAAATTATAGATAAACCGCCATATAAAGAAGACAAATGGTAATTTCCCAAGAAAAGGCAGGAATGCGTGTGTGAGCAGGCTGTTACCTTTATGTAGCGCGATGTGTATATCGCAGGCGCGCTTGTGCTTGTAGTGCGCGCCGCACACCTCGCAGATGTAGGGCGGCTTGGAGCCGTCGTGCTTCTGCTTGTGCTGCTCCAGGCGCGCTGCAACATTGTCACTGAGCTCAGCCGCACAGCTGTGGTAACACTTCAAAGACGAAAATCAATCTTACTGGCTGCTGTTATGACACAAAGCCATACGGAGCATAACGGAACCTTCACCAAGTTATCAACTTTACGCAATAAATATTGCTGAACATTGATACCCAATGTAGCAGTAACTAAGGTTCGTAGTTATGGTTACGTTAGGTATGGTCTAGATTCTAGACCATACCTCGGAACCTTAGAATAACCTAGGAATCTAGACTCAAGAACAAAAAGATGATCGCAATGACGGGGAGAACAAGTTCCTTTCGGCTTCGTTAAGGGTATTGTTACATCCTTTATACATTACCGGACCAGCCTATCAAAAACTTTGACCAATGAGGGTTACAGAATAGAATAAATAGGCTTAGATCCGCAGCCGTCCCACGCAAATTGAAGCAATTTCAAGTTAGCCTTTTAGGGCTACGTAGTACGTAGTACATGGATCTCATGCGTACGTATTACCCGTGTGGTTGTGTGCGTGGCGGCGAACATAATTACGTGCCGTTTATGCACACATTCATTGTATTGTTGCCTCAATTTAGAATGAAAATATCACTCTGTGTTTAATAATACTACACAGCGGTTGTGGAAGAACTGTATTTAAAATATATTCATGAGCCTTAATAGGTTTGGCGGAAAGGTAACGATAGCTTTCATTTTAATCGAGCAACGCCATCTATCGAGCCATGAGGAACTAAATTTACTCAAACCCTTTTTTTTTTTAAATGAGTAAAACTACCGCAGGCATGGTGGTCCGCGCCCTTTTTTAAATTATTGGTTGTTTGCTTTTTTTGGTTTTATAAATTAGAAAGACATTCGTGCTCCTACATCGGACACGTTTCATTATACTTAAACTTATATGTAATAACTTAAAATCTACGTGAATCCATCTTTTTTCTTTTTTTTTTTGAAACTACCATGCATTTTTTTTTTTTTTGTTAGGCTTTATTAAATCTAAAGTTTCTTAACTAAGGTTACACAATATTATTTAACTGACAACTGCACTGCACTGCTGCTGCTGCTGCTGACTGATAACTGCATGGCAAAGTGAGCCGACCAGCTCCAACCAACGGCATCCGTTCACGGACATGACCTGCACATCTGCGCCGCTTAGCTCAACCATTTTTTAGGGAACTTAACGACCAGATGCGCAGCGCCATCATCAGAAAAGCTTTTACGTGAGTATGACAGACTCACTCTGCCATGCAGTTGTACATAAACTAGTTTTGTTAACAGACAGTTGTTAGGGATTGGTTCTTTTGGCGTTGGGTTTTGGGGTTTTGGTGTTAGGATGGGTTTTTTTTTTTTTTTTAATTTCGTCTGACCAGGGACTTCGCTAGCCTGAGCAAAGCTTCCACAACGACTGCGTCTCGATGCTACATGGCCGCCTTCAAGTTGTACTCGACGACCGTTTTAGTTGGCGCATCCATCGCTCTTTTTGCAAAGCGGCCGGTGGCGTCATCGGCGTCGTCGGTGTAATAGACGCAACTGACTGTGTGATGTCTTGACACCGCCACTACTGCGTGGGAGATGCTGTCGTGGATTTGGAGTCTTCTGGACTTGGTGTTGATGATAATTACGCTGTCGAAGGTCAGACTCTGGGCCTCGTGGATGGTTAGCGTGCACGACCCTTCGCCGGACCCGTATCCCTGGCTCGTGAGAGAGGCTTTCTCCTCTTTCGTATGAACCAGAAATAGGGTGTTTTGGCTCGGTATTTGCGCTCCTGTGTAACCTTTGACGCTCAGTGAGTGGACCCGCGACAGCGACGTCTTGGAGGAGTATATACCGGAGTATATCTCGCTCAACGCAAATGCCACATCCATCGGATTGCGGTGTGTGCAAAGCAGCTCCTGGGTGATGCCAGCCACCAGGTTTGGACGGGTATACCTTAACTTGAAAAGGTTCTCTCTGTCCAGAAATGGTAGCTGGTTTACGTCTCCGATGAGGAGAACCTCGCTTGCTCCTGACAACTTTACTGCCATAACTATGGCCCCAAAATGGTTCATAAGAGCCTCATGTACCGTCAGGCGGTAGCATTTCTCTTCTTTCTTGAACCCGTTGACTAAGATTGAGGCCATAGTGCGCACCTTTGTCTTTACTCGGTCTCCAAAGCGGTGCGCAAGCTTCTCTCTGAGGTTTTTGGCAGCTTCGGTCGTCGTGGTGGCTACAACGTCTTTCTCCCCATCGAAGTGTTTCACCACCCATGTAGTCTTGCCGCAACCTGGAACTCCGTTTACCCACCTGATATTGGGTACCGTCCAACTTTCCTGCGATGCTGTGTTGTCCGGGATCCCCGAAATGGACTGTGCCATTTCAAGGATCTTATCGTCCAGCATGATCTTGGTACATTTGGCGGTAACCACTATCGGGTCGTCATTTGGTGTTCGGAATTTTATTTTTCCTACGCGTTCCGTTTCCTCCTCGTCCAGAGCTACAAAACCGTTCTTCGCGCTGTAGGCTGCCATGTAGAACCCCGTCATTTCCCTTTTGATGACTTGGAATTTGACGTTGTCGTACACTGCTGCCTCTGCCTCCTCGAGTAGTACCTTTAGCAGTCCTTCTGTGTTCCTTTGGAAGGTCTGCAGGATCTTCAAACACTTCACAAAAATACATATAGTGTTAGTAGTATAACATAGACTAATGTTAGTATTAAATTAGAAATCATAAACAACTAATGCACCATTGAACTGTTCGCTCAATGGTGCACCAGTCTATTTGGATAAGACGTTTGTCTGAACTCTTACCCACCTTCGTAAAAGGGGAGAGTCCCACCGGTCTGAAAACACATTCAGGATGCCATTGGAGGACGAGCGCAAGCGCGCCATCATGTAAGCGCATCGCTTCCGCATGATCGCGGCGTACCCATCGACGTACGCTTCCGCGAACATCCCTGACGCGCTACATCGCCACGATAACCCCAAAAGCATCCTGAATGCGTTATTGTACTGCACGCGCAGGTCGCTGTATGCCCGCTGGGTATACTTGGTCCACAGGCTGCACGTGTAAAACGACTGGCAGAAGGCCTTAAAAAGCTTAATATGTTAACTTTCTTGAATATTTTATGTTTCGTATTTTATTTGGTAACTAGCGGCCGGTCCCGGCTTCGCGACAAAACAACAACAACAACAACATGCAACATTTAAAAAAATAATATAATCTATGTTACTCAGGGATAATGTAGCATATAATGATGAAAGAATTTTTGAAATCGGTCCAGACGTGTTTGAGTTTATTCGTTACAAACATACAAATCTTTCCTCTTTTTAATATTAGTGTAGATGTCATTCGTATACCTACATAAATGTCCCATTCGGATCGGACTGCGTTTTTTTTTAACATATCGTGTAGTATCTCTCTTAAGTAACTGTATAGTATCAAAACCTATAATAGTGACATGTCACACATTTTCAATTGGATTTTTGAAATAAATTGCAACCTTTACCATAATGTAAGGTTTTCATAGAAATGTCAATGACATTTCTCAAAGACACTGTAACAATAATAAACATAGGTAAGTAAGCGGTACATACATTTTTGCGACTTTGATCCTGAACAATTTTAAACATATTTGTTATGAAATTGTTAGTGGATCCTAAGAGAAATTTATAATACATTACTTTGTATTGGAAAAACTCAAATTATGTTCCCTTTAAAATAGTAGGTATTGATAATATAACCCTCTCATCTGTAATTTTGAGTGGTAGTTTATTTAATGGTCAGGGCCAAACAGCAACCATTTTAATAACAATTATTCCATGAGAAAGTATCCAGATGAAAGCTACTACTCACATAAAGAAGTATATTTGGCATCACACTGGTCACACTGATGCACCACTTTGGTCTTCTTCTTCCTGGGCTGTGCTGGTATCATCTTACTTTTTAATGGTCTTCCAATTTTCTTTTTGATAGGTTGCATGTCATTGCTGAGGTCATCAACACCTAAACTGTCATCGTCGTCATCAAAGTTTTCTATTTTTAAACAGTTATTGAATCCATTGTTGTATAGGTGACTTGGTGATCTGTAAACATAATACAGAGCAAAGAATTAAAATAGGCACCTAACATGCATATGATTATTTTGTGATCTCAGCTGATTAAATTAAATAAAACAAAATTTGTTTATTTCAGACTAGGTATTTATGTCTGGTTTTCAGACTTGATATTTTGTTAGTAACAAATTAATTAACTTAAGACTACGTTAGTAGCATTTCACTCCAGATGAATACGAATTAAAATTAAAATAACTAGATTGAGAATAAATTAAATTGAAATAGACAAGAATACTCAGTATCCCATAATCATAATCATTAATTTGCGAATATGGGTACAAAACAAAAGGTCTTAAAGCATGCAAAATTACACACATTATATAATATGTATAAACATATATAAATTTGAGTGAGCATGCCATGCTAAGGATAACCTTAGCATGGCATGCTCACTCAAATTTCTCGCTGATGGTGGCGCGTGTGTCGGGTCATTTGGTTCCCTTCAATATGGTTGAGTTGAATGGCGCCGAGCCATGCGTCATGTTCTTGAACGGGCGCTGTCAGTTGGGAGTGGTCATCTCTTAGCTGCCACGGTTTATTTTAATTACTTTATTTTGAAAGTGTTGATTATTTTAATCTTTTACTCTGGGCGCTCTTAATGTGCACGTCTTTCTACATCGTTCTCACATATATGTATAATCTCAACGTGAATGATGTAACCAAGATTTTGTAACAATATTTTGATTAAAAAGAGTGTCCATGGAGTTTCTTGCTCATTCTTCTCCATAGAGATCTACGCTTTGGAATGTGCAACTACAGTACTTTCTCAAGTTATTATGCCTTGTGACTGTGACTGTAGCTTAGCTTTTTTTTTTGTTTGACTTTCAAAAGTGCCTGTAATGGTCTAATTGAAATAAATGCTTTGAGTTTGAGTTTGAGCATTAACACTAGAAACGGGACATTCACCATGTCCACTGTTCATTCTGACTTCCCGATATTTCGGCGCTGCTGCAAGCACCATGATCACGGACAAACTAAAGTTATTGTGGGTCGGCGCCCACGAGCAGACAAGTTTCGTCCAATTTCCATACTTCCAATCCTGTCTTAAAGTCCTTGAGAGTGTTGTCAAAAATCAACTATCTCATTACTTTTTCTCTAATAGCCTGCTTAGTCCTTGCCAGTCTGGATTTCGTCCTGGCCATAGCACTGTATCAGCCCTCCTTAAAATAACTGACGACATTCGATTGGCCATGGAAAACCGGCTCCTTACGGTGTTGGTTTTACTGGACTTTAGCAGTGCTTTTACTTCAGTTGATTTTGACATCCTCTTGTATCCTTTCCTCTCTAAACATATCCCCTTCTGTGACTGCTTGGTTTGATTCGTATCTTCGGGCTCGCTCGCAGTCGGTACACTTGAATGAGGCTTGCTCTGATTGGTGCGATCTTTCTGCGGGTGTTCCTCAAGGTGGCATCCTTTCTCCTCTTCTTTTCTCCATTTTTATTAACGCCGTCACTAAGATATTAACTTCTCATTATCATCTCTATGCAGACGACTTGCAGCTTTATCGCCATTTTAAACTCGAGATCAAGATCAAGATATCTTAAGGTAGTCACGCACTAGATGGGAGCATTACCATGTTACAGTTTCAGAATTTACGCGAGCGAGCGAGCGAGCGTTACATCAGTGAACTTGTATTGATGACAGTTTCCAACAGTACAGCTGTGTGTGCGGATAACCGACTGACAATGTCGAAACAACTGAATCGATCTTACGCACACGAACGTTTACAGTTCGAGCGAATGCTCTTTGATCAGTCAATCGAGCTGGCGATGGCGCGGTATTGTAACGCAATGTTCAAAAGTTAATTTCTTTCATTTTTCATAATACACGAATGCTACCGGTGAGTGACCACCTTTAAAGGGCTAAGCATTATTCGTTAGATTATATGTATTTCAAGTTCAACAAAAAACAAATGACACGTCACTGACGTCATGCATGAAATGAAAAGGACAGAAATAAAGTTCTTGTACTTCTATCAAACGAAGTTCGAGATGGAGGGTAGGATTGGCGTTTGTGGCGAGTACATGTGGTTTTGTTGCTCGCATCGATTTTTGGCTATATCTCTGCTTTTTTTGGTGGTTTTTGGGTGTATTGTTCGTGTTTGTGCTCGTCCTGTGTTTATTTTTGTTTGTGTACTTGTTCTAACATTTGGTAAGTTTTTAAATAATTTAATTTTCTACTGGCCTATGCTGAGTGACAATGGAGGATGATGAGCGGCCTCCTGGCCGCCCACCGGACCCCCCCAATGCTGCTCAGCTACAATCGCAAGATCTCTTTACTCATGCGCCTATTCTGACGGCTCCACTGTCTCAATTTGAGACAATGGAAGTTGAAGTAGCTTCTCAAAGGAGGAAACGCGTTGAACATCAACTCCACAACGACTCGACGAATGACACGGATGAAAATGCTTCAGCGACTAAACGCAACCGGGTCACGGCTCCGTCGTTGATCTCACGCACCAAATACTCGCATTTAGATAGACAACCATTTTTAGTCTACGCATCTCTTTTCGAATCCGATCCAGCCTCTGGCACTACCCTCCACCCTATAAAATTAGGTCAATTATTGCAGAAACTGGGGGTATAAAGAGAATAGGAAGAAACAAGGTATCAGTAGAGTTCAAGGGCCCGGAAGATGCCAATGCATTTATCGACAATGAGTCAATTAGGCAAAAAGGTTTCACATTGATGATTCCCACTTTCAACATCGGGTGTTGTGAGGGGTGTCCCTACTGATTGGACTGACATTGAAGTCTTGGATGCCCTGAAGTCCCCACTTGGCAAGGTGTTAAAGGTGAGGAGATTGAACCGTAGAGTTACTAATGATGGGAAATCGGAATGGATTGCTACATCAAGCTTAGTAATCACATTTGATGGTCAGAACCTCCCGGATCGAGTTTTCTGCTGTTTCAATTCCCTTCCAGTAGAGATCTATAATTTTCCCACTGTCCAGTGTTTCGGGTGCTGCAAATACGGCCACACCAAGACTCAATGCCGGTCAAAGCCACGGTGCTACCGCTGTGGTGGTGACCACTTTGGGGATGGGTGTACCATTGAAGAGCCTAAGTGCTTTTATTGTACGGGTGCCCACCCTGCGAACAGTCGTCAATGCCCGGAATTCCTGCGTCAGCGTAACATCAAGTCCACCATGGCTAAGGACAATTTATCTTATTCTGAAGCAGCCAAACGCCACGCCCCCTCCTACCGATCTTTTGCAGACGTTACGGCGACAGCCCCTCCTGCACTGACTATCCACCAGACTCTTAACCATGATCCTCGTCCTCCCCGTCTCCCAATTCCTAATTATATATCCCATCCCGACTCCCCTACTTCTTCCTCCAGCAAAAAATTTGTTACTAACCGTCCAAAGCCCCACACACCCCCCCATCCTGGTTATGATCGTAGGGCCCACCAGGATATTATTAACAGTTATTCTTTCCCCCCCTCTCCTAATGGTTGTGCTCTGATGGACCACCCTCTCACTCATAATGAGAATGAACAGACTATTAATACTATTATTTCTTTGCTTTCCACCTTAATTTCAAATTACTCATTACCAGACCACGTTGCCGACAACATAGTCAATAAAATTAAAAACCGCAACATTCCATCTCTTGCAGTGGAACACCAGAAGCGCACTCCCCAAAAAACATGAAATCTGTCACCTTATTAATTTGTATAAACCTGCAATTTTTGCAATCTCAGAGTCGTGGCTGACTCCACGACTCAGTTTTAATTTTCCTGGTTATAGCACTCTCCGGGATGACCGCTCAGACGGTTATGGCGGGGCTGCTATGCTAGTGAACAATCTTCTTTCTTCGTCCCCTCTATCCCTTCCTCCCCATGGAGATGAGATTAATGCTGTAGGTGTTAATATCCTTGGCATTAATTTTATATCTGTCTATATTCCCTCCCCAAATCCCTCCTGCTTTCAATACATTAATAATATATGTTCTTCATTGAATCCTGCTATAATTTTGGGTGATTTTAATTGCCATCATTCTCTGTGGGGCTCTGACCATTCCGATACCCCTGGTTTTGAGTTGGTTGATCTGTTGGATGACTTGGGTTTATGTGTCGTCAACGATGGTTCCGTCACTCGTCTACCTAGACCTGGCCAGAGTAGAAGCTGTGTAGACCTTACACTGTGTTCAGCTAGTTTGACCGCCCAGTTGGAGTGGAAACGTCTTAACCTCACGTATGGTAGTGACCACTACCCAATATGCACTACTCTGATAAATAGGTCCTTACCGCATAAGGATAATCCTCCTCTTTTAAAATATAGGCTTACAGGCGCGGACTGGGACTTATACTCTCAAACTCTTGAGGATATAATTTCCACTTTGCCCCAAGTTTCCCCAGCCAACATAGATGACTGTATATCAAAATTTTCCGGTGCAATTTCTTCAGCCGCGGATGACAGCATACCACTAAAAAATTCAGCCTCTGGAAAACTATCATCTCCGCCCTGGTGGGATAGGGAATGTTCCTTGATGATAAAATCTCGAAATGAAGCTGAACGTAATTATGCTCAAAATATGTCCACTGAAAATCTGATCGAGTACAACCGGATTGTTGCGAAATCCAGACGTCTACTAAAAAGAAAAAAATATGAAGGATGGAAGAAATTCTGCTCTTCACTTTCGCCTTCTACCCCTTCCTCTCTTGTTTGGCAAAAGTTCAAACGATTTAAACGTGGCTGCTCCGTCCGAAACTCCTCATCTATCCCTAGCGACATTGCAGAACCTTTCCTGAACAAACTGGCTCCCCCTTTCGCTCCTCTTTTGGGAGAATGCCCCTCACCTTCTGAAGGGGGGGAAATTTCCAATGACCCCTTAGATGCCCCCTTCTTGTTGAGCGAACTGGATGCAGTGCTCAAACACGTACACGACTCCGCCCCAGGCATAGATGGCCATCCATATTCGTTTTTTAAAAAGTTGGGATCCCGCAGTCGCCAATACCTTTTATCATTAATCAACGCATGTTTTATTCTCTCTCATATCTCTGAAACTTGGAAAACGCAGCTGATAATTCCTATTCTAAAACCAGGGAAACCTCCCGATTGTCCCGATAATTTTCGTCCCATTGCTCTATCACCTGTTATATGTAAAATCTTGGAACACCTTATAAAAAACAGGTTGGAGTGGTTGGTTGAAAGCCGAGGTCTTCTAGCTAAATCTCAATTTGGTTTCCGAAAGGGAGCTAGTACAATGGATAGTATTGGTATTTTTATGACCGATGCCCGGATTGCCTTCAGCAAAAGTGAGTCTATTCTAGCGGTCTTTCTCGACATTTCAGCAGCTTACGACAGTGTCCTTCTTTCCGTACTCAGAAGTAAATTACGCCAGCTGAGTATCCCGGTAAAGATACTTAACTGTATCTGTAACTTGTTGGCTGGACGTAATATTAAACTCCATGTTCCAGGAGAAACATATGACCCCAGAACTGTTTGGCGTGGGTTACCCCAGGGCTCAGTACTAAGTCCTCTTTTGTACAGTATTTACACCTCTGATCTTCACAAGTCTTCTTCAAGTTCTTAATAGCGACTGCCAAATTTTACAATATGCAGACGACTTATGTTTATATATTCCTACCTCGTCCGTGGATCTTGCTACGGAATCCATGCAAATATCCCTTAACTCCCTAAACCAGTGGTTAATTTCTCATGGTCTTAGCTTGTCAGCTCCTAAAAGTTCCGTTGTAGTTTTCTCACGTAAACGTTTAACTCCATATGTCCACCTTGAAATTGAAGGATCCCCGATCAAGGTCGAGGATAATGTGAAATTCCTAGGGGTCATTTTAGACTGTAAATTATCTGGTGTATTTCATCTCAATTATATTATCAATAAATGTGAGAAGATCCTCAATATGCTACGTGCTCTAGCGGGTGTTTGGTGGTGTGCTCATCCCTTTACTCTTAAACTCATATACAATGCAACTATAAGAAGTTTACTGGACTATGGGTCTTTCCTCCTGGAACCCTGTAGTAAGGTTGCATTGGCCAAGCTGGAAACCATTCAGTCGAAATCCCTCCGCATTGTACTAGGTTGTATGAGATCCACTCCTACCAACGCACTGCAAGTTGAGAGTGGCGACCCTCCTCTTCTCCTCCGTAGACAATACCTAGCCGATAAATATATGTACAAGGCATATTTTCTTAGTAATCATATTGTTCTTTCTAAGCTTTCCATATTAGATAATTTATGTAGACAAAACAATTATTGGAAACATAAAGACCCCCCTTTGATCCTTAATTCATTTAGGAATATCCGGAATGTAGAAGACAATTCTCCCATTCCTCAGTATAATAAATTCCCACTCTACTCATGTCCGTATGAAATTCTAAATTTTGTTCCAAAGATCTCTAACATTGGAATAAATAAGGACACCACCAATGCTAATGACCATTTTCTTTCGACTATTAATAACAACTGGCCTGATCACTACAAATTTTATACAGACGCTTCTAAGTTGACCACCGACGGTAAAACAGGCATTGCTGTATATAATTCCAACTGCCAGATATTCCTTCAGTTCCAGTGCCCTCCCGATTCTTCGGTTTTTACTGGGGAATGCATTGGAATTTTGGAAGCGTGTTTATTTATTTCCTCTCATTCAGCTATTACAAAAGCAGTCATCATTTCTGATTCCACGAGTGCTCTGGAGGCAATAGTTAAAAACTCATTTAAAGATAACCTGCGTAGCCCAATCATTGTTGAAATCAAAACTGTCCTACATTCTTGTTTTAAAAATAACATTGAGATAATATTAGTATGGATTCCTAGTCATATGAATATTAGGGGCAATGAGCTGGTAGATATAGCAGCTAAGAATGCGGTCAGCAACAATCTGGCAGATAAAAAACATTATGCTGTTCAGATCTATGACTTGATTCACAAGGCCAAAGTAGATCTTTTTAAATCCTGGCAAGACCACTGGTCTCAATCTTGCAAGTCAAAAGCTAGCCTGTTTGCATCTATTCAACCAACCATTCCTTCCAAGCCTTGGTTTTATAAATACAAAGAAGCATCCAAAACCGTCACATCTGTTATAAGCAGAATACATATTGGCCACTGCTGTACCCCAGTTTTTCTGCATAAAATTAGGGTCCGGGACAGTTCTTTGTGTGAGTGTGGGCTGGATGATGGTACATTAGATCACATACTTTTAAATTGCCCTTTGAACAATGTTTCCTCTTTTGATAAGGTTATTACAAAATTGAACATCCAAAAACCTATTAATGTCCGTCATCTCCACTCATTTTTCCCTAATCCCCAAATTATACGTGCTTTTATTAAATTTATTTCCAACAACAATATCAAACTTTAATATTCAGACGTATATTCTAATTATTAATATAAAATATTGTATAAACGTATATATTTTCTTTTACTAACTATTACTAACTTTAATACTAACTCCTACGTTTTGGTGGTTGTTTCAGGGTTAAAAGGATCGCCACAAAAAGTTCAAGTTCTTAATTTCTTTGTAAATATTCATTTGTATTCCTAATACCCATGTATAGTCACTACGTGACACTGGCAGGAATTGCCGTCGACTTCGGCAAATTGCCATAAAAAAAAAAAAAAAAAAAGTTCGAGATATGTCAATCGTTGCAAGTTGTATAACATTGTCAGTCTGTGTACCTAGTTTTGGCCATAGAGTGTTTGTATTATTATGTACCCGGCCTAATGTAGGAGGTTTTGGTAAAATGAATTGTTTACTTCGTTTTGTAGCTTTACATTGTAGACACAATTATAGAATAATGGTTAACACTGAAATGGTTCCTAGTCTGTGTTTACATCTTTTTGGGGCTGACTGTACATAACTTATATATTGTAATTTTGTGTGTGCTACTTTTATATTTTGTGTGCAATAAAGAATAAGAATTAACTAATGCAAATTGAAACTAATCATGGCAAATTATATTGAAACAAAGTATAAATGAAAAAATTAACACATAGAATAAAAAATAATAAAGTTAAACATTAAAATCATCAGATGACATGTAGCCTGATGAGCCTTCCCACCACTGTTGATACTTGTTGATCCGCAATCATCTGCAATTCGATTCTAATTCGAATTGTGCAAATTATTGAGGCTAACTTTTTGCACATGATAGCATAAAAGTCCACCCTCGCATCAGCAAACATGATCGAAGCACTACGAAAACGAGGTAGCCGTTGTTATATTGAACTCTCACCCGCTGCGTGTAGTAGGTCCATAGGGTGCTGGTGTAAAAGCTTTGGCAGTAGGCTCTAAACAATGTTACCTTTACCTGTACTGTACACCTCGCAAACCTATGCACCAACATTAGCTTGCATCAACAATGCTGTCCCTGAAGGGACAATATACCCTACACAATACGCCCTACACACAATATGCCCTAGATACCTAAACTGAGAGACCCGACCCAAAGATAATCTGTTAAGAAACACTGGTGGTATATGTTCAGGTTGTTTAATCTTACCTCTGATAAGCATATACTCACTCTTTCTATCGTTGTATTTCAAACCGTAACTCTCATCATAGGCTTCAGACATACCTAGTAGTTTCCATAGGCCACCAACAAATGGACTCATTAACACCATAATTATCATCCGCGTAACTGATGTTATTGAAACAAACATTATCTATGTGACATCCAACATTTACACTGACTTCTATCAAAGTAAAACCAATGTTGCAATCAAGATGTGATGTAATGGATGTGGTGAATATAAATTTACCGATTAGGATCAGTTGCTCAGCTCCCAACATTAGTGACTCAGTAGACATGCCCTACTCTCAGCTGATATCAAAATTCATTTATTCAAATTAAGCTGACAATCAGCCATTTTTTAATGTTAAAGTTAACAAGAGACAGACCCACAATACGCCCGCCCTTCGACACTTCCTAGTGTTTTCGCTGGGAAGAAGTGGCAGAACAAAATGCCCAGCAACACATCTGTCTGTTAGGTTAGACATTCACTGTAGAGTTTGCTACACATTTAAAAAAAATTGCAAAAGTGTTTACATACCCTTCAGCAGAGTTTTCAATCTTGACCTCTGGCAGCAAAGTATTAGGGTCCTCTATGGCGTGCACAGCCAGCTTGTGAGCGGTAAGCCCTATGTACCCTGTTGTACCCTTTGCTCCACAATCTTCACATTTCCAACTAAAACAATCACATTTTTTATTCAATAAGTCAGTTTTGCTGTATTCTAATATATCTACCAGATCAAACATTTGTAATGGAATGAGCAATATATAGCACTTATATTAATATTTACATGTAAACAATATCTCCTGCCCATTAATAGTCAACCAAAAACCAAGTTATTTAACATTTTGAAAATATCACTATTGCTTTGATGGTGTCCTAGGTAAGTCTTCACATTAGAGGTGGTTTGTTACGTCATTTTCAAGAAACGTAATGAAACCAGTTACTTGGTCGGCGTCACCTGTTTCAAAACTAGTGATTTTGGTAACTAGTTATTTTTATTCAGCTACTGTGATTGTTAGTATAAATACCTCCACCAACTATATACAGTTACACATGAAATGAAAATAAATTAAATCACTATCTACTTAAGTGTATGTAGCTATACTGTTAAATCAATAAATTAACTTCCCTTCATACTTTACTCAGGCTTAGGGCTGACTGCATTAAATGTATTTATGACTAATTATTAGTGATTACTATGAACCTATGATCAACCAGTCGACCAACCGACACTACCGACAGTCTACTCTATTCTCGATCGCTCGAATAACGTAACGACTACTCAGCTACTGACACCCAACAATCACAGATAACTGTAATAACGCAATTACAAAAATCACTACTTATAACTAGATTCGAAACTAGTGATTCGGTTACATGCCACGTAACTAGTTATTGTATCTAGTGACGTGAAATAACGCACATGCCTACTTCACATGAATGTAATTCACTTAACAGTACTGTAGCACAATGATAACTAAATATAGTTACCTGTCACTGTTGTCTTTACTTCTCACTTTTCGTTTGTTTGTGGATACTTTTTTCTTTTTTTTTTCTACTTTGTATCTCTTTCGTTTGCTCTGAGTGGCCAGTGGTTCGTCATCCGAGTCGTCGTCATCCACATTGTCACACACGTAGTCGTCGTCATCGTCAGCGTCGAACTCTGCTTTCACGTCCGTCAGCCGGATGGGCTGCACTGATGGGTCGAACAAGGGGTTTTTCGCAAGGATGGCTTCGAAAGCCTCCTTCAACTTGACGTACTCGATCTCAGCCTGCTCCAGCACGTTGATGAGATCATAGCAGCTTCTGCACATGAACTTGGAGGCAGTGTGGCCGGCCAGGTCGATCTGCGTGAACTTGTGCAGGAAGGTGCTGAGCTTGGCGCCCGAAGCGCGCGTCGTGGTGCAGTGGATGTCCACGCACTCCCGGCTGCGCGACGTGCACGCCACGCACTCCAGCTGCTCATGCTTCACCAACACTTCAACCTCGGTCTTGATGCTCTCCATGTCTTCCTTCTTCTCGATCTGCTCCACTTTATTATCGGAGTTCATTGTACTCGTTTCGGCCATTTCTACAACACGGCCAAATTAGACCCCCGTCGTTTATAAACGATCAATACATAAAGTAAAACTAAAGAAAATTAGAAACATGGAAGAATGATTAACTTATTTGACATCACATATTAATAACAAGCCAATTATTATTTTATACAAAAGAAAAACAAAATGCATACGAAGCGAATGACATTTTCAAGCAAAGCTGTCTATTTTCCCGTTAACAATTTTGACAACTTGACATTGACACTTGTTGTCAACTGTTTGAAAGTAGGATGGCAACGGGAAAATAAAAGCAGATTCTTTCTTTTTATGCAGTAAAAACTACACTACTGCACTGCACTAAACTTGTGCTATATTAATACAGAATAATGTTACTATTGTCTAAGCGACTACTTTGATGACAACTCTTTCACATAATGATATTTGTATACTCGTAACAGGACAATGTCATTTTTTTTTTTTCTTATCTGTATCTTTTTGAAATCATAACTATTTTTGATTATTGATATTATCGTATTTAATTTAATATTGACCTTACCTGACATTACCTAATGCATTTTATTAAAATTGAAATTGATATTGATTTTGCTAATTAAACTTTTACTTTTTTTAAATACTAGTACCTATAGATTAATTTACTTAATTGGCAAAAGTCATCTTTAAATATATATTTGTACACCAAATGGCAAAACATAGAGAAACTTTATTATGTATCGTACCATCCTGCACACTGTTGTAACCTGTGTTTACAAATAAAGACTATTGATTGATTGATTGAGTATACCTACACACGACTAGATAATATTCTAACCTCTGCTTACCGTTTTAAATTTTAATAGGGACGATGAATGGATACAATTTGTTTAAAATATAAATTTCTCAAAAATTCTAGCTGTATTTTATAATAAATTTTAATCTTAACTTTAATATAATACATAATTTACGCTTGAAATTCACCAAATTTAGATTTTTTATTGAGCAAGGTAACTTATTAAATATTCTTTGGGCCATACAAAAAAAGCTTTTCCTCTTTAAAACCGTACCTGCATATGGGACTTTAAGCTCTAACTTATTTATATCCCGTAGTTTCCTATATTGACTTTTGAAAGCTATTTCATATAGATTCATGTTTGTTTTAACAAATATATTTACCTCATAAATATACAGGCAAGGCAAGGTTAAAATTTTAAGGCTTTTAAATAGAGGTTGACAGCTGTCGGTACTTTGTAAACCACACATAGCTCTGATGCATCTTTTTTGGGCTTTGAAGACATACTCCTTATTTACTGAATTGCCCCAATATATTATCCCATATCTAAGGGTGGATGCAACATAGCCATGGTAGGCCATTAAAAGAGATTCTAGGCTAACTATTTTAGCCAGTTTATAGAGGGCATATGCAAATTTATTGACTTTTTTACAAATATCTTCCGTTTGAGGTTTCCAGGACAAATTATTATTTATAATAACACCAAGGAACCTAGTCATAGTTGCTGATTCTAGTTTAGTCCCCAAATAGTTAATGTCAAGGTTTGTATTAGGAATCCTTTGATACAAGTGCATTATTTTAGTCTTTTCTAGGTTTATGACAAGATTATTATTATTTAGCCAAGTAATTATTTTATTCAATGTCAAATTTATCTCTGCTTCGTATACATTAGGATCGTCACATTTTATTACTACCGTGCTGTCATCAGCAAACAATATCATCGGAAGTTTTATTTCTCTAGGCAGGTCATTTATATAAGTAAAGAATAGTGGGGGTCCCAACACACTATCTTGTGGGACTCCGTATTTAATAATCCTACTACTAGACCTGTATCTTCTTTCGTAACCAGTGCGTGGGCAAATTCGTGTTACCTCTAAAATCTGCTTTCTGTTGTGTACGTAAGACTCAATAAGATTCAAAATGTTGCCTCTTATACCATATTTCTCTAATTTATGTAATAGTATTTTATGATCTACGTAGTCAAAAGCCTTCGTTAAGTCCATATATATAGCACATACGGCATTTCTTTCATCCACATTCGTTAAGATAGGGCGTATTAGATCATGGATAGCCATGTTAATTGTTCTGTTCTTCATCAAGTAAAATGTTTGATTTCTCTAGGTATGTGTAAAGTGCTTTATATATGACCTTTTCAAATATTTTTGCAAATACAGGTATCAACGCAACAGGTCTATAATTTTTCATTAGACATTTGTCTTCCTTTTTATAAAGTGGGGTAACTATGGAGGTTTTGAGATTCTCCGAAAAGATACCATTTTCAATACATACATTGATTATATAACTAAGAGGTGGGGCTATGTATTGAGAGACTGTTTTTATGACTTTTGTGTATATTCCATCACTACCTACACTGTTTGTATCTCTCAGAGACCTAATATGATTCATGATGTCATGGGGCAAAGTTGGTTCCATAAATAAAGAGTTCAAACTGTTTGAATGAATGGGGATTTCTTGTGTCAGGCTATGATTTGAATTAGATACTTGGTTAATAAAATATTCGTTAAAGGAGTTTGTAATTTCAGTAGGATTCGTAACGATCTTTGTGTCAGTTTTTATTGCAGTTATAGGTTCTTTAGGAAAGTATGCTTTATTCTTGTTAATAACGGTCCATGTCGCTTTAGATTTATTTTGTGATGTTTTGATAAAATAATTATTTTGGGATTTTTGGGTTAAAGATATAATTTTCTTAAGTCTACGTGAATATGTTTTGAATGCATTTTTGTTCTTAAGAGTGGGCTTAGTTCTATATTGCCACAGAACCACACGTTTCCTTTTACTGCATTTTTTTATTCCCTTTGAGATCCACTTGGATTTTAGTTAAAGACTTAGTTATAGTTTCGTAAGGAAAACAGAGATTGTAAAAGCATTGAAATAGATCCAAAAAATTGTCATAAGCCTCATTAGGGTCCGAAGTATTGTAAATGTCTGAGAATGACAGACTTTTTGTACAATTTTTAAATGTATCCAAATATTCTTGGCAATAGTTCCTCCGTCTAATGCGCCATGACTTAATAGCACATGTTTTTTTAACCGGGCATCTTAGAACCTGTGTGGTGTGGTCTGACAGTCCAAATTCAATAATTTCTCCCTTGCAACCTCTGATATTGTGCGCGAAATTATCCAAACATGTCCCACTGCTTATTCTAGTGGGTTGAGAGAATTGCAATTGTAAATTATAGTTTAAAAGAATATATTCAAAATCTAGGGTCTGTTTATTTCTTTTTAATGTATTAATGTTAAAGTCCCCACAAATGATATTTTTTTTATTACGTTGAATACATACTAGATGGAGAATATTTTCCAATTTGTCAAAGAAAGTATTTAAGTCAGAATTTGGGACCCTATATATACATACAACAATAATACCATGTTCGGTTAATTCAATTGCGCAACATTCAATCAAATTTTTAATACAATAATTATTTAAATTTACTAGGTACTTTATAGTGATGTCCGATTTTTGTTAACACACATGCACCACCTCTTTTACATTCTCTTGAGAAACTTATAGCTATGTTATAGTTAGGTATATTTAATAATTCTTCTTGCTCAGACGTCATAAAATGTTCCGTAATACATACAACATCGATAGACTTTTTCTTATTTTGCAGTTCTTCCAAACAGATACTGAGGATGTCACTTTTGTTCAGGATCCCGGCGATATTTTGGTGTAGGACATATATGTGATTATAGACGAAAAAAGTTTGAATTTTCGTTGGGGCTTGCGTTTTGCTCGTTGCTCTCTGAAGATGTGTCATTATTCTGTACGCTGTTCTGAGCAAATAGATGTAAGTCGACTAGTATGTTACTCATAATATTGTCATATATAATTATTTCTTATTCCGTATTTATTTATTTTGCCTGTAGAGTAGGAGAACATCTCATATGATAAGGTACGATTGCTGTCGTAGATGTATGCGTACTCATGATGTTGTATATCTAGATAAAGAAGGTTGTTGAACATGTCAACTTTAAAGTTGTATATCGGTGCTCCTGTTATATATGTAGGGAGACAGATAATTATGTTAGTGTGTGAGACTTTACGGAGAGATTCGTTTATTGTCTTTATTAAATTTAGATAGTTGCTCTCCTCTTTGATATCATTTTCTCCAATGAACAGCAAGCAATAGTCGTTCATGTTGAAGCCTTTGACTTTTTGTTCGGTATTACTTACGATTCGTTTTGTGGTGCTGTTGGGCATTACGTAGTGGCAGTAGTCGAAGTAATCGAAGAAAACTTCTTCAACTATTGGCGAAGAACCCTTTATTGTGTTACAACTCAGAATACACAGTTTATTCTTTCGTGTAGGCTTTGGTACTATTATTGAAATCTGCTCCTTAATAATAGATATATCTTTTACTTTATTTGGCGTCTGGGTACAGCTGTTAGTAGTTTGAGTCTCTTTATTATGTTTGTTGCGTTGCCATTCACATTCCCGATTTAGAGAACTTGGTGAGTTTAGTTGGTGCAGTGGTTTATTATTATTTTTGCGTATCGGTGCAATACTTTTTTTCTCAGGCGTTGAGCATATTTTCTTGTATGTGTTAATAGTTTTTATCTTATTTTGCAATTCGGATTTGAGAAGAAAGTTTTCATTATTTAAATGTTCTATTTCTTGCTGTGCGCTCAATAATTGATTCTTAAGTGCATTATTTTGTTCAATAAGCTCATTTATGACTCCGCTATTATCGTTACAGCTGTCTGGTAGGCTCATCATTGTTGTGTCGAATAAAGATTTCTCGTTACTATCTGATAGGTGTATGTGATGAGTGTGTGTGATGATGAGTCCTAATTAATGGTAGAAGGATAAGAGGTTTTCCGTTTCAGAATAATTATGTTAGTGTACTTGCCGTACTTGGACTGTTGTCTGATTATTATTACTAGGTAATGTAATTTTTCGTCTACTTTTTTAACACATCTAACAAGTTATAGTGACATTACCCCAGAAAATATTATTTAAAAAAATATTTGGTTTGAGGACGTCAAATACAACCGGAGAATTTAAATGGTGCGGGTAAAATTATCTAACTAAATGATATCGCAACGTCCAGATTGTGCGAGCGAGGGTGGCGGGGGCCGGGGACCCTATCAAACTTCATTTTAACCGGTTAATGTACACTATCAAAACAAAAATTCAGGAAAACCCGGTTTTCTGTATAAACCGGTAAAGTGCAACCTTTAACCTAAATCGATTTCGGTTTGGGGTCAATGACCGTAACCGGTTAAGAATTTCAACCGGTTTCGGAGCCCTGTTTACTAACAGCGCAGAATTTTCTAAGTTGCCGAACTCGTGACTCATTCAAAATAAATAGTATAACATACACAATGTTGCGCGCTAGACACAGCAAGACCGCGAGGGCATTGGGCCGTGGCAGGTCCCCACCCCCAACGCGCCCGCCCTCGCTGGCCGCCGCCGCTGCGGGCCGCAACGTGGGCTCGTGGCGGCTGGCCAGTCTCCCGACAGGCTCACTGGCGTCGCCCCGCGAAGACTCGCCAACGACCTGCGAACTCACGCGTAACGCAACCTCTTGCGTTTTCGATGTGTACAATATATTTTGAAGAAGGAACTGTGTGATAGTGTATCACCGGTTCATGCAGTGAATCGATCCATTTATATGTGATAATATTTAAAAAAGTGACTCATTGGAATTTTGAAAAAGTTCGAAAGAAAAGTTTGGAATTTGTAAAACTTTACAGTATTCAAGGAGCCTAAAGGTAAATACATACAATTTACTAACATTGCTTTATTCAAATCAAAGTAATTGTTTTGTTTGATACATAATATTTAAATTTAAAAAGAGTAGCTTTAATTTTTCAAGTGTTGTTCTGAGGTTCAGTTGAATCATAATTAGGCCTGTACCTATATTTACGACATAACAGCAGAATGGTGTTTTGCAAACAAGAGCTATTGTGTGGAGTGAAGACGCAACACCGCGGTCCGTAGCGGAACTAGCTAATGCGTCTGTGAGAGGATTAGATTTAATAATGAGATATAGATAGCAGTGTTAATGGGTGCACCCTTGGTGGCCGTTGCGGAGTCTACAGGAGAGACACGCTCGAGTGGCGACAGGGGGAGCGCAGGCGCAGCGCATCCGTGCTTCTGCAATACATTGCTATGCAGTGCTCGCAACTTGCAATCGTTGCGTTGTTAAGTACTATCATTATTATTTGAATTATCATAAAAATAGGACATGTTGTGATTGCTGCCTGACCAATCGTAGAATAAGTAGGATTTTTCATAATTGCGGTTCTATTTTAGGAGAGGTTTTAATATAAAGGGTGTAACAAGACCCATAACGAAGTCGAAAGGCATGTGTCCTCCCCGTCATTGCGATAATTTTTTTGCTCTAGATCATACCTATTGGGGGATATTGGGGGTCGAAGTTCCAACTTTTTCACAAGTTTTTATTGAAATACATGTTTTTAATGTAAGATTGTTACTTTAAACACCTCCACAACCCCCATACTATTCAATCCATCCATCAGCACAATGTTTTGAGTGCGTTACATTGAGTCCTACCGTAAAACGTGATTTTTCACCCCCAAAAAAAGTCTTTTCCTAGCAATATTTTTTGCGTAAAGTTACTTAGTTTGATGTACATAATGCTTGGTTGACGGCTTCGTGAAGGGTCCTGTTACAACCTGTATGTCTAAGTTGCAAACAGGCCACGCTTATTTCACCGGACATAAGTCCGGCAATCTTCTTGCTTTGGCGAAAATGAGTTGTGAGTTGATTTATTGTACCTAGTTAGCATAGGTACAATAAATAGGTACTGATACATCGCCTGTAGCTCTTATTCATCAAACACAGCAGTGTCGCTGTCTGGTGGTAGTGGGTGGTGTATGTATTGGTGTAGTAGTAAAAAACTGCAGCACCGTGACGCTGCGCCGGCGCCGAACAACGGGAAGGCCCAGTTCCAGCACGCGCGATACGCGACGCGCGTCTCTACACACGACATGATCAGTTACACTGAATTATTTATCAGGGGAACATGTTTTTACATCAGTCACGACGGTTTGATTGCCTGGAATCGCCTATCATTGGGATCATTTTACATTTGAAAATTGTTTCATCCATAACGATCCCAAAGGTTGGCGATTCCGGCGATTTGAGTTTATTTTTAAATTATTCGAAATTTTTTTGACGGAGTTGGGCTATTACTAACGAACTAGCTCATTGGAGCTAGCTCGTTGGTACTATCCCGACTAGCTATTTCGAATAAGGATATCCTCACAAAAATAAACTACTTGGGCCTGTTTGAAATTCATGATTCCGTGCTCTACACTTTCTCTTCCAACTTCAGGATTACTGATGTGCATTGTTGTAGGTATGCAACACCACATCTAAAATATCGTATTTCGTCAGGTCACTATTGTTTACATTCACTCTTACGTGTCCAATAAAAAAGACTGGGGAACTATACGTTGTGGTCAAAGCTCCAGATTTGCCTCTGAAAAACAGTGAGTGTAGACGAGTGCTTTACCAGAAATGATGATACTAATACGAGTACTGTTCCGTGTAAATGTAAAAGTTGCGACAGTTGCCGAAAACTTAAAAGGGAAACATCCGCCATGGTATGGAACCATGGGCATGGGATGTGGGGGAATAAATAACATATTGAGATTAAAAGAGTGATTGATTATAAATTGATGGATGGAAATTGATGGATGGGAAGGGAAAGAAAAGGTAGATGGCTTGTGTAAGGAATGATATGAAAGAAGTACGAGTACCTAAATGACAGCGTGGCGGTTGAGGGATGAATTAAGGAATAACGAAAAATGTGTTGTGTCGACCCCAGGTAACACCGGGCAAGAGCAGGAAGATGATGAGCATAGTGCCGTCTGCCACCGTGTTACAGTAGGCTCTTAAGTTAATAAGTAGAATCTTCCACAGGCTGTGGCGACCGCGTTGCGCACCGATGCCGCGATGCCGCGTGCCGCCGAGTGGCAGGCTGGCGCAGCTCGCGCGGAAACACTGTTACGTTAACTGACGTGCCCACGGTGCCCATGTTAATGTCATACACCACGTCGTTAAACTAATTTAGTCTAAAACCAGTAACTCGTATTACAGTGCGATAGACCGGTACACAACCAGTTTAGGCTTTTAAAGAATTTTCTATTTTGAGAACAGTCCTTTTGCGACTCTGTTGCCATTTTGAGAATTAGGCCTTCTGCGCAATAAACCATCTGAAAGTGTTGGCTTAGATTATTACTTACCTGTTAAATCTCCATAACACTTTGCTTAGCTATTTTGTCAAAATGTATGCTATAATCAGGCTGTAAAAAAAACTTGTTTCAATTTGCCTTTGCTCGGTGCGCAAGGTATTCGTTAGATGAAGTTGTAAGTCCGTGACGCCCCTCGGTAGTCGGCACTCGATCGCCGATCGCCTGCGCAGTCATGTGTGCCAACAGGTTTTATTATCCTTCGTTGTGCTCAACTTTAAGCGTAAGTTGATCTCGGAACCCTTGACATACATCACTGGCTAATCATAATGTACTGACTTATGTGAAGACCAAAAGAAACTCAGGTACTTTTCCTAAAGTACTGCGAGTACAGGTGAAAACATCAGCAATTTATTCGCAACCTATTTTCATTCAACTGTCTAGGAACCTGATCCTGTGCTCGCAACTTCCGGTGGCATCAGCGTTGAAGATAGTGTGTCATGCATCGGTTCGATAGGTGTGTCTCATTCTCCAGTTTTAAAGTTACTAAAGACCTTGGACTTCTCCAAATCTGGGGGACTTGATCTTATACCTCCAGTATTTATTGTAAATTGTGCCGACAGTCTTGTTGTACCTCTGTGTATTTTATTCAGGCGGTCACTTTCAGAAGGCATAATTCCGAAAATTTGGAAATCGGCATTCGTTACCCCGGTTCTCAAAAAAGATAATAAGTCGGATATCTCTAATTATCGACCAATATCCAAAATATGTCTGTTCTCCAAAATTCTCGAACGCATTGTGTCTACTGACGTATACGCTGCTATGAAATGCAACTTTGGTGATGAACAGCATGGCTTTCTTAGGAAGCATTCTACTACATATAACTTAATCTTGTCCCATGAATTTATATCCGAAGGAATGGAACAGCGTGCACAAGTTGTCGTTATTTATACAGATTACAGTAAATGCTTTGACCGTATTGACCATAGACTGCTCTTAGAGAAGCTATTAAAAGCTGGAATACACGGAGATTTGTATCGCTGGTTCTCCTCTTATATTGATAACAGAACGCAGGCTGTGGTGCTGCAGGGGTACACATCTGGATGGAGTTCTGCCCCCTCTGGAGTTCCTCAAGGTTGAATTTTGGGATCCCTTTTATTTACTCTCTTTATTGCTGACGTGAAACACTGTTTTGAAACTTCCTATATTCTACTTTATGCTGACGATATGAAGGTTCATAAAATTATCCGAGACTTGTCTGATACATACCTGTTACAAAGCGATTTAAATAGATTTGAAGAATACTGTAGACGAAACAGGCTTGAACTGAATGTTTCAAAATGTTTCCACATGAGTTTTACTCGTCAGAAGTCTATAATCGATTCCACATACACGCTTTACAATATCAATTTAGGCAAAGTCAAAAGTATTAGGGATCTTGGAATTATACAAGACAGCAAGCTACTCTTCGATCAGCATATTGATAGTATTGTGTATTGTATTAGGCGTCAAGGGCACTTGGTTTTATAATGAGAACATCAGCGTGTTTCCGATCACTAAAACCGATCAAAGTATTATATTGTTCGTTCGTACGCAGTCACCTTGAGTATGCATCACAAGTCTGGAACCCTAAATACAGGATCTACAAATCTCGTATTAAGGGCATCCTGAGAAAATTTCTTAAGTATCTTGATTACATCACCGATGCAGAAGGCACCATTTTCTACCACTTGACCGTATGCTATTTGTTTAGAATCGCGATTGATTCAATCGACTGTCCTGAACTTGTTTCAAAATTAACGTTACACACTAATCAGATGGGACTGCGACAGCGACCATTTCTACATGTACCTTATGCGAACACTAATTATAGGCGTAATGCTATGCATTACGCCTATAATCGCCTTTCCGAGAGCCAGTCGCAGTTTTAACGAAGTCAAACTCAGCATTTATTTCAATTAGACCGTAGCAGGCACTTTTGAAAGTCAGAAAAACAAATGCGAAGCTACAGTCACAGACACAAGGCATAATAACTTGTGAAAGTAGTTGCAGTGTAGTGTAGTTGCCCATTCCAAAGCGTAGATCTCTATGGAGAAGAATGGGCCAGAAACTCCATGGACACTCTTTTCAATCAAAATATTGTTACAAGATCTTGGTTACATCATTCATGTTGAGATTATACATATATGTGAGAACGATGAAAGACGTGCACATTAACAGCGTCCCGAGTAAAAGATTATAATTATCAACAATTTAAAAACAAAGTAGTTAAAATAAACCCTGGCAGCTAAGAGATGACCAGTCCCAACTGACAGCGCCCGTCCAGGAACATGACGCATGGATCAGCCCCATTCAGCTCAACCATATTGAAGGGAACTAAACGACCCGACACACTCGCCACTATCAGCGAGACATTGAGTGAGCCTGACATTCTCTCAGCCACCAGGGCACATTCGAGTCAATTAAGGATAACTAAATGTAAATGGTAGCTTTACAGTACATAGTACGTTACTCACACATGTGCTATGCAATTATATAATACTAAGAGATTGAATCTACACAATGCAAAGACTTCTTGTGAACCCGGTATTGACCTATTCTGCACCAATGCAAGCACAGTAAGGACACTCTTAGCAAACCCATTTTTTGTACAGGAGGCACCTGCCTGCACCTGAACCGTTTATTTTTCAAGCTAGCAGTTAAATTAATAACAGTTAAATAAAACGAACCGACTTCTTTCTATAATTAGTCAATAATGACTTCTTTCTTTAATTAGTCAATATTTGAGAGTATTCTAATGTTAGATTTATGTATTTTTTTTTTGTATTGAAAGTTTGTGGTACATACGGCTGCACATCGGGCTATATATTTCCGGTATAGGCTGACCTTGCAGTGTACGGAAATCTTATACAATGTGAGATCGGCATAGACTAGGAATGTATGGCTTGATGTGTAGCCGTGTGTACAATAAAATATATAATTTAGAAAGTAACTTTAGCAATTAGGAACTAAAATTTTTTGTATTTATTTGTGGAGGCTTGTTATTAGCAATTTAGGTATATATTTTGTTATTATAATGTTATTAGTCTGCAAGCTTTCCTAAAATGTAAAAAAAAAAAAAAAAAAAAATGTAGTGATTAGGTAGTCCCACACAAAGATCAGAAAGTCAAGTCAGAGAAAGTCCTGCTTGTAATTTCACCGGGCATTGATAACTTGATACATTAAAGGATTTGAAGCACAGCAGTTATTACGGTTATGGACGTTGGACGTTGGTATGCGAAGGAAGGGCAAGACTTTTTAATTTGACAAGAACAGATAGGTAGTCAAAAAATCATATTTAAAGTATCATTTATGAAGCAGCAGCAGCCAATACTGCATCTTATGCCCAGATACATCACATGTAACCCATGACATAGCTCGAGCAGATCCCCTAACGATAGCATAACAGACAATGACTCTGTGCTCCCACTTCCCATGGCTGCGCATCCGACGACACATTGAATAATGTCTTACTACGAGTATGCCTCTCCGACAGCGCGGCGCTACCGTGCCTCAGCAGCTCTCCAATATGGATCTGGAGACAATACGATATTACAGCGTCATCAAGATGTTAACGAGCATCACAAATTGACAGTTAACCCTGATTTGACCCAATAACTTTTCCTTTTGATCTTTGTTATTTCTATGGATGTATTTAATCTGAATTAGTTTGTACTTGATACAATGTCTTTGAGATTATTATCTACCAAATCATACCAATCTTTTATGGTCCAGACCAAGTCCTAATCAATCACTGTTAAAATATAATTTTGTTCCACTGGCTTTCACCTTTCATCGGAATTACAGTTAAAAGATCGGTCGTAATCAAAGGTTTTATTAACGCCATTGTTTCTGCATTATCACTTGTTTCTTTAATTTTCTGTACTCGAGAGGAATGCCACACTTGATTTTAGTAATACGTAACCGTATATAATAGTAGTTCAAAACAATGCGCACGTGTAAATGTGGCAACAGTTGAAGAAAGCGAAATGAGCCAGCGATGGCTGCGCTGATGCTGATGTTTCTTTCCGCTTTCTAAATACAGCCCCGAGAGGTTCGGCTTGCGAACTGTATACATAAATATTTTATTATAAGCAGGTATGTACGTGCCAGATGTTGTAAGGGCTTCATTGTAAGTACGCACTACTTGTTGACTACTTGTGAAAGAACTAACGAAATACACCCTACTTCACAAGTAGTTACCTACTACAGGAAGTTTGGAAGCGCCGCCAGTAACCGAAAAGTAGAAAGGGAATTGTTGGTCTTTGTATCGTCATATGATGAGGATTAATTAAATAACAAAGCATACTGAGACCAAAGAAAAGATGGATGAAGTGAGCGATGATATTTGAATGAAAAAGGGTGTGACATGACTGACATGACAGGAGAAGAAAAACACTTTGCGCCAATTCCGATTACCGTGTCGAGGTTGTTGAGTCATGCGAGGACGAAGAATAAAATACATGGTTATTCAGTAGCAAAACAAAATAATTCGATTTACTATCTAGAAGAGCGATATTTTCATTCCGCCTCCGATTCTGTCGGTAGCCATTTTAAATTTCTATAGAAAGGCTGCGTATTGTCACATTTGTCACGCGTAAGCTCGGACATCAACGCGAAAGTCACAAATTATTATTATATTTTGATCTTGTCACTCATTGTCACTTGTCTTGTCAATTTTTGTGCATTGTCTCCATCGTCGCATCGCAGATTTGTATAAAAAATACTTTGTTGGTTTTAGTTCATGTTTTTTATTTATTATTTACTAGCTGTTGCTGTTGCGGACGAGAGTCGCGCTCTCGTTCGCGTGAAATTATTATAAAAATATTACTTCCCTATATTTGAATCGGATTTTGAAGATTTTTATAATAAGTACCGTATAGACTATACGGTACTTATTATAAAAATTAAAAAAAAAATACTATGCGGTATATGCAAAAGTTCTAAAATAAGTTAAAAATCCTGTTATTTTTAAATTACAAACAGACACTTCAATTTTATTTATTTTCATAGATCATTAGTTCATTACCTGCGTACACACATAGTCATACCTACGCCTACGTGTACTGATTGTGCTGGGGTCTGGGGTGTAGTATAGGGATGAAATTAACAATCGCCATCTAACTAAAAATTACAATAAAACGTTGTATGTATTCCGAACTTCTTTATTCAGAATGTTATCTCCATAACCCTTTATTTGTCCATTAGTAATATTGTAGGCAAGTAAAGGCTGCCAATTGCCAAGGCATGGTGATGATAGGTGTATTATGTAGCGCTTTCAGTCAGTCGATGAGATCCGCGGTAGACATTGCAGCTTTTGGAATTTGGATCTGAAGTGGATGATGAAGATGATGCTCTCGCAGTTCCGCGTATGCATGCTACTTGGGACTGCTACCTGTGAACATGTGCGGGCGATTCGTAACGTGTTTGATCTTTTTGTTGTTGCAGTGACCGTGGTACGAGGGACCCGCGCGCGCACCGCGGGCATGCGTCCGAAGCGGTAGCGGCAGCATGCGCGCGCTCACGCTGTGCCTCGCGCTGATCGTGCTGGCGCCGGACATCGATGCGCAAGGTGCGTACATCCATAAATGCCATAATTTGCTTGGGGAAACGTCCCGAGCAAATTAAAGTCATGCCTCTTTTTCATCGTTTTCTAGAACTGGCGATTTGGTTCTCTTTAGATTCCCTATGATTCTCACAAACTGATTCTTATTACTATGTAGTTCATTATCTGCTTAGTTACTTCATATTCTACAACCATCTTCATAATCACTGATAGCTTTTGAACTGAAAAACAAAATGATATTGTTATTCGGCAGCTGCGTGAAATTATATTCTTTGACGTCCTGCAGCTCTAAGCTTCCTATTTGCAAGAGATTGATTGTTAAATTGTTAAAGCCGACTAGCGGTAGGCTACAAGCACCTACCACTCTAGTCTACCGCCCATAAAAACTGAACGCACTGGTACTAGTGGTACTCCACAGTTGCGCTATTGTTAATCACAATTTTGCACGTTAGCAATAATTTTGAAACAATTGACATTATTATTCTAAATGTCGAACAATAATTATACAAATGATTGTACAATTGGCACGCTGCCATAACAACAGTATCGGCGTGTGCGACGCGGGCCGTTGCTTTGCAAGCGCAGCACAACATTTATGAATGACCAGGAGAACGAGCGGCGCGTGCGCACATTACGGCTCTATTGTATACGCTAACTCGGACCGTTTGCGTGCTGTTATTGCATTAATAATACTATTGGCGCAGGCTTTAATTGAGTGCTTTTGGTAATTGGGTGGATAATCGGAAAATGACAATTTGGTGCCGCGCGACCAAACCCATTGGTTCTACATGATTGCCCAAGCAGCCCGTGTGAGATGGATTATGTCGTAAACTTGTGATAGGTCAGGCTTAGGGAAAGTGAGCGTCCTCAAATCTGTTTCTTTTCCAATCGGTTGATACCTATAACGAATCTTTCAGCGAGGTCAATTTCATTTTTTTTTTCTCATTGCCACAACCCTTGTCAACCCTAGAAAAGTTCACCCCTTCCATTCGAACTACTTTATTGATTAAAACAATTCGAGAAGTAGAAACTATAAGAGACCTAGGAATGCAGTTTGACAAGAAAGTTACTTTTATCCCCCACATCGAAAGTACTATTAAAAAAGCTTCCAAAATGTAAGGATTCGTACTACGCAATTCCAAGGGTTTCAAACAGGTCAGCACTAAGATATTGTTGTATAATAGCCTTGTGCGGAGCATCCTGGAGTATTGTAGTGTCGTATGGAGGCCACATTACGCCACTCATAAACTTCTGTTAGAAAGGGTTCAGAAACGATTTCTATGGCACCTTGCTTTGTTCAAAGGGGAAAGCAAGCAGCTGCCCTCCTATCTGTCCCGTCTGCAAACTCTCGTTGTCGACTCGAAGAGAAGTTATGGATGCTCCGTTTCTATACAAACTGCTCAGAAAGCAAATAGACTGTCCACAGTTACTGGGTCTCCTCAAGTTTCGTGCTCCAACCCGCTATCCTAGAAATCCCATCATTCCGCTTTACCCGCCATTGCGTAGAACTGTCCTAGGTGCTAACTCACCAATACCGCGAATGTGTAAAATCTTAAACAGCTGCAGTGACCTGATTGACGTTCACCACGTTCAGCTTCGGAACATTTTGTAAAATAATTATTAAATACTATTCGCAAAACTATAAAACATAATGCAAATAAATTATTATTATTCTAATGTAATGCCAATTTGATAATTTATGTAACAATTTAACGTTAATTAATTCTTAATTATTATCTAGTGTAATCCAAATATTTAATTTTAGTTTCATTTATTAATTTATCTGTTATTTTATTTTATCACCAAACATTATAATATATTTAATTTAATTTAATTCGACTGTCTTGATTTGTTTGTTAAATTTCTGGATCTATGCTTAATTTTATACAATTTTTTTATCATTCTTAATTCACAATTAATTGCAATACTTGATGAAAATGTACAATGTAACATAAAGTGCATGTGGTGTTAGCCTGTAAGTAATTGTTGCACTTAAAAATGTAGGTATATTGTGTACTTCTAAATTGTATGTAACGTGTAAACAATTGTTGGCTAACCTAAATAAATAAATAAACCCAAAGTTGCCATACAAGAAGTGTGCTGTTTTCCGTTTACATTAAAATGGTGGGTGTTAATCTCGTTGTTTTTCATAACATGGCCCGGTCGGTACGTACTGCATACATTCTGAATCGTACGCTCACCGCCGCCAAATTATCCTCGTTATGTAACTCGAGCCGTTTGATACGTCGCTGAATACATTCGCAATCGCATTTCACGTTTTATTGTAGGTAGTGAGTGTACCTAACTCGCGGATTAGGTGTCGGCTTACTATACGAGTTTCTTCTTTATGAATGCAAAGTTCTAGATTTATATAGTAAGTTTTAAGAATATGATTTAGAACTCGACTGCATTTACGTGAGACTTCTTAGAAAAAAAAAATCTTCAATTAGGTTCTTCTTGAGTTGAGATCCCGAAGTTCGCTTTGATAGTGACAATAGCAGTTTTCGTTCCAGTCGTCATATTTTATCATCTTGTTCTTATTCCTATATTTCCTTATTTAACTTGTGTTTTATTATAATTTAATACATTGCAAAGAAATACAACTTTTCTATATGAATCGTAACACATCCTACAAATGCATAGACATATCCTAGAAATGCTACCCGATATTGAATTCTGGAACAATTCCAGTATTCAAATCTAAGTATTACTTTAAACGTTGCACACATACATTAGTTAAGTGTGTCAAACAAAGGAAATCGCAGTACAAACGAGGCCCGATCAGACAAGTGAAGGGTAGTTGTTTCACTCGGCGAGGGGTGGTTCGCTGACCGACACCCCCTTCACCCCCCAGCCTACTACGGCTACGAGGCCATTCTTGACACATTTTCTCGTAGTACTAACTAACGTAACAGTGATTTTCTTGTCAGGAATTTTTCATTTCATGTTCCTGCCTGTAAATTGTTCTCCATGCTATGGACAGCGGCCGTTGGTCTAACATCGCTGCTCAATGTTATTGTAAAGGCTGGCTGACTTAATCGGACTCACGTCACATCATTGGTCCTGGATCGGAACAGGATCCTTACCGACGAATAGCATTTCTCTTGTAGGTTGGAGCTTTTGTTGCCAGTGTCGAGGAAAAAAGTCCTGCATACATTTTAAAACCCTCAACCTCCACATTTCGTATTCTGATTGCATCCATAATATCTGTTCCCCTCGTGCTATTAGCAGTCTTCATGTGCAAGTGAATGGTTTCCTCGGTAGCGTGCATGGTGTAGTGTCGCGTGCCACGTGCCAGTGGGACTGGCGCCCGGCGGCGGCGAGCCCTGGCGGAGTGGTGCGGTGGCTTCGCTGGCGGGTCGCTGACCGCTGGCTATGAGTGGTCACTTGATGCACTACCATTGTTAATTAGTGTGTGCTGCTCTGCATTAAATTGAACTAAACAGAAGTATTTAATATAATCTATTTTTGCCGACGGCGCGGTGGCGCCGGCGCGGTGGCGCCGGCGCGGTCCTACTTCCAATTCCTTATGAGTTTATTGCGCCAGAATGTCTTCTTCAGCCTTCATATCAGTACCTATCACCACTTCTGTAGTCATATTACACCATAATCTATCCATCGCTTCTGAGTTCTTTCCCTAAATTTCTTTCTTCCAAGTTCATACTACACAAACTTTCCTCACGACATACCTACACCTACCCTTCATTTCTCTGCATCACATCACATGCCCATACAATGACAACAGAATTCCACTGACCCATCTTCTCGGTCACCGGCGATACTATCAGCTCTTGAGGTTTATCATAAGTAGGTATCTATGTACCTCTATTTAAACATCTCTCTTAACATTCTCATCTCAGTTACACGCAGTGCCTTCTGTGACCTAACAGTTAAAATCAAGTACACCGTACGGAAGAGTCTGCCACTGAAAATGAGCAAGTGCGAATGTATGTATTAGATCCCGGTACCTAATAGTTACATTATAAATGTGAAAGTTGGTGGGGATGGATGGATGTTTGTCACTCTTTCATGCAAAAACTCCCGACCGGATTTGGATGGAATTTGGCACACAGATAATCCGGGGTTAATACATAGGATACATTTATCCCGGTAGTACGATTCCGTGGAACATTACCGAAAACCACGCGGGCGTAGCCGAGGCCATAAGCTAGTCATGAATATTAGTAAAAATACATGATTAAAAAAGCACGCGACGCGCCAACCCTCTATGACATCGGACATTTCGGTGACCTCACGCTAAACTAGCGCCTCTAGCGGCTAATTCATACGCGATAGCCCCCACTGTGCCTGGTATATGGAGAAATCAAAGAAAACTATCATACATGACTTAAATGGTACTTATGGTACTATATCTAACTGCCCACTTGTAACGCCAAGATTATAATTGAGCTTGTCGAGGAGAAAAGCGTGAACCTTGAACACGACACACGCTCACACCACACGAACTGATCCAGTTGAGATAGTGTATAGTGTGCAGCAATCAACAGCTAGCACCAGTGATCTATTGGAACAATTGGCAATTGCGCCAATCACAAGCACGACAGTTACAGCAACTGACAATTGTAATAATTGTACTGTAACACCGGCACTGAGTCCTGCTGTGAGCCAACACCGGATAGCGAACACTTTGTTTACGTAAATTAAAGGGTTTAACTTAATTGTTCTCTCGGTGCAGTATGCCAAAGCCTCTACTCATTATAGCATCGATCTATAATTGATCGAAGCATTATAGCCTAATAATGTACCATTTCTAATGATATCACTCATTAAGGCACACGTAGAGGCTGTCTCGCTCTGGTTCGCTTGAGATTCACGCAAGGGCTTCATTTGTCAGTCTTCAGCCTACTTAATATCTTTAAAGATGTTGTTGTAGGTTAGTGTGTACAGTGTTATTGTACACCTTAGCAACATGCAGCCGTCTCAAGTCACAACATTGCAACAACTCCGCTAGCGGCTAGCGGGCGATCGTGCGATCAGTCGCGGTGGTCCATTGTTCATAGTCCGTTGTCCGGGTCGCAACTTCCTCCTGTTTCATACCCAGTGAGGTAACGGTGACAAGACAACACCGGCCACAGGAAATATCGCAACACATTTTATGCTCGGAATTTGGTGAAACATTACAAATGCATAATGACTCGTTTGTTCTACAGGTATTTGCTTAATTCTTAATAAATATAGCTCCAGCTCTCGAATTCGTAATATCTTTTCGCAAGTCACTACTTTGTATGTAGATGAAATAGAACCTAGGCATGATACCAAGTGCTTGTAATCTAATATCGTCGATTTGATATGAAATTGTAATCGATCTCAGCCGAGTGCTCTACTTTGGTAAGCTCACAAGCACACGAGAGAGGGGGGGGCATGCAAGGTCTATTACTTCCTAGGGTTCAATTTAAGTTCACGGAACGTTCGTGCAAACATGGTTACACGTTAACACTTCAAAATTAAATAACAATTAAGATTTAAATCGTGTAATATATTCTTAGGCGGCACGCAAGAAAGGTATGAATTATGGATATTAAGGTAAAAATTGGAGCAACGTGTCGTGGTCTACATACTAATGTTTGAGAAACAAGCTTACGTTCATTGTAATTCTGGTGTAGCGTGATGCAGGCAGGCAGGCACCAGACGTGCCGCTAATTGTACTCTTTACTTACAATAATATCCACTGACTCGTATTTTTAAAGCCGTTGGCAAAAAGTCGCAACTTATTTTCCGCGTTATCTCAAGGCATAGCCATTTTTCATGTTGACAACATTGGTATAACTATGTAAAAGGTTTTTTGCTTACCTACCTATTGAGTATAAAATATTTTCAAAAGTTGCCTGCAGGTGCAGCACTTTCAATGAATATGTAAGAGGTGCGTATATGATGAGATATTGGTACTCACCACATCGCCAGTCACTGCAGTAGTTAGTAATGGTTAAGTCTTGTTTTTTCTCAAAAGGTATGTATAGATATACCACACACACACCTACATAAAATTAACTTGAAACATATTGGTGAAGCACGATAATAATCGTGTACCTAGGGTACGTATAACGTAAGCTGTCGGAAATTCATTGTTCTCCAAATCGTCGTTAATATTCCGCGGCTAACAAAACGGACTCTTCCTTTTGTTTCTAAAGCCTTTAAATGAATCACTCAACTCAAGAAGGTGCTCGAGGTTATAGGAACACAGTACTTATCCACCGATTGGCGGAGGAAGTCCTTAATTTATGTTAACTTGTTAAATATGATTTTTCTCTCATCATTACATGTTTTTTTTAAACCGTAATCAGAGCTTGAAATATTTACGTCTTTCTCTTACCCAACATTGAAAGTCGAAACTCAAATTGATTAATGTAGCTCAACGGCAAAATGAATGTCGAATCAAAATTAATTTGTCAATCTGTTCTGAATTTAATTTGATTTTTTATTACCGTTACATAATGACCGCGGTGCGCCGCCGCAGCACTCAAAATCTTTGCGAAGACGATTCTTATTCATAGTGTAAATGCAACGGCCATTTGCAGCTAATTGACATTTCATTACCAAAATATAGAGCGGAGAATCATCAGTAATAGGTTCTGTTGTGGGCAGTTAACTATAGCGGTTATGAGTTCTCACAGATTACAAATAGACAGCGGTGAACATTGATTGTAACACGTTAAATTAAAATAAATCATGTCACGGATTGCTGTGACAACGAATCAATCCTGTAAAGTTACTCAATCAATCCAGTCTCTAGTGGTGGAGATTCATAAATGACTCTGCCCTGGAGTGCAAATGTGGTGCTGTTCCACAAACGATGGGGCACTTAAAATCGTGTCCTGCGTGTCTTGTTGTTTATGACGGACACTACTGAATGCGCCAAACTGTGGTTCGGTTCGGACACGCTAAGAAGAGAAGAGAGAGAGAAGAGTCTGTAGCATGAAGACTGCATCACATAAACAACACAAAAATTGCAGCTGACTGTTCCTGAAAGACTCTTTGAAAAACGAGAACAGTTAATACTTGCGTCTATTGTTGCGGAAGCAGACGGAATGAAAGAAAGGTAGGCGCTGGTGAGGCTTTTAAAGATGCTCTTAAAGATTTACTAGCTCATGCCCGCGGTTTCGCCCGCGTATAGTTCGGTAATTGTCCCTCGGGATCGTAGTACCAGGATGAAAAGTACCTATCCTATGTGTTAATCCAGGTTAAAAACTATCTGTTTGTCAAACATCCAAATCCGGTCAGTAGTTTTTGCGTGAAAGAGTAACAAACATCCATTCATCCATCCTCACAAACTTACGCATTTACCTATAATATTGGTAGGTACCGTTACAGGTATGGCAGAGCAAGGAGCTTCACGGACGCTTTTACTGGGCACTTCATGGGCCCGATGTAGACTCTTAGCGTCCGTATCTTGGCTGCGCTTTGGTGACCTATTCGGGGAAACCGAAGGTTTTGTCTGTTCAATAATGGACGAAGTTATGATGACGAATAACTACCAGAAATACATTGTGAAGGATGGCTCGGTTGACATATGTCGGGTATGCCATCCGTCCGGGAGAATCGATCCGACACATTATTTCTGGGTTTTCTCGCCATCTCGTTGCCAGGATTATCCACCAGCAAATGCTTTGAAGTACAATCTTGTAGAATCAGAAGTGCCATACCAATAATAAGTAGGTACCCAGTTCTCGATGATGGTAATATCACGTTGTATTGGGATCAACCAATCATCACTGACAGGACTATTGTTGCCAATAATTGTGGTGATAGATCGATTGGAGCGCCGTGCGATGATTGATACCGAGAACCTCGTGAAAGCAGAGAAAGATAAACAATTCAAATGTCTAGATTTGGCTCGCGAGATTGTCGACATGTGGGAAGTGAGTACAGCAGTCATTGTGCCGATAGTCGTGTCGGCCAATGGTTTAATAGCCAATAGCCTCGACCAAAATCTGAGGAGGTTCTCGCTGGGCAGCTGGATCAAGGGCTTGATCCAGAAAGCAGTACTTCTGGACACGGCGCGTATTGTGAGGCGGTTCCTCTATCAAGAGCCCTAACCACTGGTAACTCGGACCCTGTTCCCGATGCCGGTGGGCTACTATGTTTTTATATATTTTTAAATGTTTAATATATAATTTTAAATATTTAAAAAAGTAAATAATATTTAAATAAAGGAAATAATTATACGAAAAATATTTACATTAGCACAAGTAATAACTTCTCTGTATTTTCATAGGACATATTTTGAAGTTAATTATTATTAACTATTCCAGCTATATTAGAACCCAATGGCTTGGCACGCGACGATGGCAAGAGACCGGACGGGATGTCTTTGTTTCCATGGAAGATGGGTAGGCCTTTAGTGTGGGACGCAACATGTGTCGATACTCTTGCGCCATCCCATCTTCCTAGCTCATCGTGCTGTGCTGGGGCTGCCGCTGCGGCTGCAGAGAACCTCAAGCGGCGTAAATATAGTAACCTCATTGGTAACTATATTTTCGAGCCGTTTGGGGTTGAAACTCTAGGACCGTGGGGTCCGAGCGCTCACAGCCTTTTCAAGGATATTTCTAAGCGTTTAGTTGACACTTCCCGTGACCCAAGGGCTGGCTTTTACCTTGGCCAAAGGCTTAGCGTTGCCATACAACGTGGCAACGCCGCCAGTCTCTTGGGTACATTACCAGTTGACAGCGTTGAGGAGGAGTTTTTTGACGCCATTTTTTAAGTTTGTTGCTAGGTTATTTACTTTAGGTTATTTTAATTAATAAATGTAACACTTGATTAGTGTAAATAAACTTATCTTTATTCATTAAGATTTATTATTATTTCGTTTATTCATTTTCTTTAAATATTTTTTACATTTTTGAACATGAAGTTAATTTATTGTTACTTTATTGTTTGATTAATTTCAAAATAGAGATACCTTTACCTACTATGGTAAGGTGGTCAGTTCGGTGGCATGTCACAACTCAATTGTGATCGCGTAGTATAGCGGACTGCGGACCGTGGTGGGGTCGCCGCCGGTGCGGTGGCGCGCTGCCAAGCGTGCTTCCGCCACTTGCCACGCACACATCTACCAAGACATAACGACATTTTTTCAACACTCCTGTGTTACAAACTTTTACAATACGAAGTAAAATTATGACTTTAATTAATACCAGAAACGGCGTAAATATTGAAGCTTTCTGTTGCAAAGATTTCGAAAGCTAATTTTACTAAATAAAATTATAAAAATAAACACTCACGCGAAGTCTCTTACGTAGGCTACCCACCCAACATTATTGGAAGTAATATTATTTATTTGATACATAATTACGAGCTGACAATGAGAACGCCGTGTATTGAGATGAAAGTAAAGATACATCGTTTAAGTGCCCATTATCTGGTAGTAAGGCGCGTAATGCAGTAATGATGGAGACGACGAATCAGATCGGAAACTATCTTCAGCTCGTAATTCGACAGATAGTCATCTCGAAGAGATCGCGTCCGCCTTTCCCCAGCCACAGGCCGCAGCCCGAACGTAACCGTCGTTTAGAGAATAAATTGTCCTTGAAATTATTGGAAACTAACTGCAAGTACATGCTTGTAAGTGAAAAGAGGCCTTTCGCTCTCTATCTCGGATAAACAACAGGTCTTTATGAAGTTTCTCATTTAATGTCTGTACCTATAGGTATTGTATCTGCTCGAGAAAATCATCGAGTTCATGCAAAGCATCACCTACATTATGTAAACCTTTCGAAAACTTCTTGAAGACCGTTTTTAAAAAAGGTACGAGTATCTGTTTCAGCTCATAAACAATCGAACAAAACTGTTTGGTCTGTACCAAACAGCTTCTATAAGCATGTTTGTGTGTGAAGCATCTACTACATATAGCACGCCAATGTTCGTTCGTTCTCACGTGCAATTACTGCAAGTGCAATATTAATATTTGAAACCCCAAGCCATAAGGGGATGTTATAGTGAATTAAAACCTACATGTTGGAGTGGTAACTACAAATTAATTAAGTACCACACTTTCTTTTTAGTGAGTTGACCGTCCCGTCCATATGTAGACGATAACTTTAGGGCTAAGCTTGCACATAGGACCATACGATAACGAAACCGAAAGTGTCGGTGTCTCATTGACAGAGAGAAGGTAAGGCTGTATGCTTTGGGTCAGTCCGTGGACCGAGCGACGCGACGCGACGGGACGGAGTAGTGTCCGACCCACATTCAGTGACTACGAACCCGCCATAGCCGCCATATTGTCCGAACCTGCCGGAAGTTGCGAGGGGGATTTATAGCGCGACCGCCTTCCGGTGCCGCACTTGTAGCTGCCCCTGCGCTTCTCGGCGCACCTGCCATGAAAACGTTTCATTAACTTGACTAACTTTATCACAGATTGTGTTGTTCCACTATTTTGTTTGGACGCCGACGACGGAAGCGTGGGAATTTTCGGTAATTGGGTGCCAGAGAGTAATGATGTTTACAATGTTTCGGTACAATTTGTGTAAAAGGTCAAGTTGTAAAGTCTCGCAGAGTTCAACAAACTTCTTCAAAATATTTAAGTAATGTTAGTTGGTGTTTAATAAAAGCTAGTTTATTAACGAGACGGCACACCTAAGAACGGTCTACAGACTGAGACGAGCTAGCCCGCTTGCCCCGAAGGTGAGGTGGCTGAGGTGTACCGAAATCTAGTGCACCCACATTTGCCAGTTATGTGTACGTCGATCCCGTGTAATTAGCGGCGAGCCAGCGGCCAACATTCCGAGCTGTAACTGAGAAATTGCTCATGAATCATGTTAACCCTGGGTGGTGATACAGGGCGGCTCTCGTGGCGCGTGGGCGAGGGCGATGGTGCCCCGAGCGCAGCGCCCCCCGCGCCCCCCACCGTGGCCGCCATAGCGCTGTCGATCAAGTCCCGCGGTGAGTGAGCACAGCCAGCAGTGCGCACTCCACGAGTCCACCACACGTAGTAGTATTGTAGTCACTAGTGTTTGTGCATGGCCTGTAGTTTTGTTGAGGAAGCAACGTATTTTGGGAGCACTGAAGATGTTGAAGGTACCTATGTAATCGATAGTAACTACCACCTCTGCACTAGTTCAAATCATCTTCCTTATCATTTTTACTGCAACACCTCCAACTCTGAAAATATCTCTGTCAAACACCATCACAGCAGCCGGCCCTGTGCTTACCGCATCCAACAGATTCCAGAAACCTCCATAAAACCTGCACTGGTTCACGTAGTGCATTTTATTTTCTGTCAATATTGCAATTAGAAACTTCTGATTTGCAAAATAATAATTTAGTTGCGGTATCATGATTGTTTCTCCTCCTAGTAAGTTCCCGGTTAGTCAACGCTCTGACGTCATCGATGCTCAATGATGTCAGTGATGCTCTAAATGTAGCTTACACCGTGCTTTGATTGAATGTATCTAAGGCGCTAAAGCTATACACAATTCAGAAGACAATACATTTTACAATCATATCGTATATGACGAATTTTCACGATAAGCTTCTCATGGAGCCTCATGAAGCTGATGCTGGACGAGTGTCGCCACCTATAATGAGCAACAAGTACCAACAACCCCTACAGGGCGTCGACCCTTGCGGCTTACAATAGCGTGACCGTGGTTGGAGGGAAAGGAGAAAATAGTTTTCCTTGACCGTGTATGTTACCTGTTAAGTGTAGTATTTATTTTCTTTGCGCACCATAGTTTCGCTGAAACTATTATTGTTTATGGTGAAGATTGGATTTTTGTTTTACTTAATGCTAGCAGCGTTGCGTTGCGGATAGGGCTGCCAACTTGCCAGGCCTTAAAGCTGGAAAGCCGAACAGACCGGACAGTTAAAACCGGAAAAAAGCCGGACACCTTAAAAGAACTTTGTGTTTAGGTGCCTAGTCAGTCAGTCACTTGAAAAACCTAACATGGATACTGAAGAAAGAAAAAGAAAAAAGAAAGAAAAGAAAAGAAGGAGACGCACTCTAAAAGCCTAAATATGGACGTCTGGCCACCCTAGCTGCAGCCGTAGTGTAGTGCACCAACTACCAGAACCTGACATTTTTGTAACGCTACAAGAGACCCATGCAACAGAGTGCATTACCCATTTATTCGCTACCGCAATGTAAAATTTAATTAACATTTCAAAAATCGCTTGTTAGTCCACCGGACGCTTTCGACTCACTTTCACTGAGCGGTCATTATTTGCGATGAAACCGTGAACACCTCAACTTACAGTACTTTATTGTTACTTACAATGTAATAGCTTGATGTTCTCAGATGATGTGGTGTACGGTCAGTAGGTGCGTGCGGTCACAGGTTGCCTTCGTGAGAGGTCGCAGAGGAAATAGCTGTGATGATGATAATGGCTAGCGAAAGCAGACAGTTACCGACATTTTAACTATGAGATTAAAGTTTTACAAACGATAAAAAAAATGCATGTTCTGTAGGATGGAGACAATATCTTAGAACCAGTTTAAATTGCATTACAACTCTGTAAAGCCATGACAGTGTTGTTTTTCGATATTTAAAATGTTGAAAAATATGTACAGACCGTACAACAGTTAAGTAAAGAACTAAGACTGCAATAAGTATAAACTAGCCTGTTTTTATATTGAAATCTATCTACGCTAGGCCCTGGCCAGCTCTAACTCAAAGTGTTACCAAAGACGTAACTAGTGTAGTGAGTGATGTCTGCATGTTTGATCGTGACCCGCAGTCGCGTGGTCAGCGCGTCCGTCGTCTTGCGCCTGCACAATGACTCACATCGCAGCGCATACGCCACCGATCACCGTGCGGTCACGCTCCGCCGCGCGGCGCCTCATAAATCCCACTTTTTGTGCCATCCGCGCTTTTTTCCTCTACACCTGCCTAATGAACTTGTTGATTGCCGTACATACATAGCACATATGAAAGAAGTTACGAAACCATCCTGGAATATCTTTTGTGACCATTTGGAAGTGATTAAGAACGCATAGGACCAATCATATGCAATTTAGTGAGCAACGGTGCACACTAAATTCAACAAGTGTTTCTGTTCGCCAACACTGGCTCATGAGGGCCAGCAGTTGATGAGTCGTCTTTATTCGTGGTTCATATCCATAGCACAATCTTTAAGAGGGTGACGTGCTAAAGACGTTTGCCAAAAAAAAGGAATATGTAACAAGCGCTTCAAGGCACTAAAAGCCCAAACGGATTTAAAGTATCTGATTCCGAAAGTCCGTTTCCAAAAGAAAAGTCATTTGCATAACCATTTATTCAAGTCGGTAATCTACTTATAAAAGTAGGTAAACGTTCCATTACAAGGAGGAAATGACTTCCCTCCACGCTCCCTCCCACCCCCTGTGTCCTGGATAGATAAGTGGACGTGGTAATGCCGCGACCTGAAAACTCTGAAAACATTACAATATCGATGTATCTACGCTATCATTCTACTATCTATAACTTTATTGACAAAGACCTGACTTTACTGACCCACATTTGGGCCATTATCAAATATTAATAAATGGAGTTTCCATTCGATATTTTGGGAAGCAAATATGATTAATCACTCAGTCATTATTTTATTGAGACCTTCATCATTTCTGATTCCCTGTAGGATGGTTGACGGTCAACCAAGGAATTCTGATGCGGTTATTGGGTCAACCGTTGACCCAATAACTGCATCAGAATTCCTTAAAAACGTTTGCTATCATCACGATTGTGTTGTCACGAATTCACCATAAAATGTTCCAATCACTTTTCAATAAATCACCAACTTTTGTAACGAACATGACTTTTTGTTTGTGCAGCACACACAGAGAGGCTCGGAGGTAAACCAATTAGTTACGTCAACCGCACTTTAGTTGTAACAGCCTAACACCTAAAGTACGAAAACCACTTATTAACAGAGACAAGTGGTGTTGTTGCCATGGACGTGCGGCTGACTGTTATATAGAGCTACGCCATCCAGGTCTTATGATGAGATGTCCTTAAGGCAGACGATTGCTTATGTTGCAGCCATCCAGGATAGTCGCTGCTACTTGATGAACGGCGGTGCTGTGGAGAGCTTCTTCATCAGCGAGGATACGCCCGTCGGCAGTGTTATTGGTAAGTGAAAGTTTTGACATCTGAAGTAATTATAGTATTACATTCCGCTCAATCTCGAACGCTTCAACAGAGAAGATTAAATATAGCTGTAGGTACAAAGATCTTTTGGCGTATGCGGATATTGTTTTTTTTTAAACATTTCTCAAAATAGTTTCACAATTAACAGCGCCCCTCTGTCCACATCCTTCGTCAAAATGTCCTTGAATCAATTGGAGAGATATAAAATTCGTATACATATATTCGTTCGCAATAAATGTTTTGACTTTGACTTATACGATATAAAAGTCCTTTTCCATTTCCATTCCTTTGTAACCAATTGATTGTGGCTTTATACCAGACTGCTGTAAAGAGGAAGCCATAAACATTTTCTTTTACGTAACGAGGTAATATAATAATTAGTTGCCAGACAATTCATCAATTAGACTACAGGATTGCAGCAAAGGCCTCGTTAAGTTGATTAGTATTATTACGACTTGATTTAATAGCAACATGAAGCGCAACTATATGCTCATACTCTAGAATGTGTTATAACGATACAGGCACTTTGAGCGTGAATGGCGACCCTTCAGAGGAGCAGGGTGACATAACCCTGCGGCTGCAGGAGAAGGGGGCGGCTGTGGGCATCGCGCCCGGCACTAAAAACTTAACCCTGCTGCGTGCATTGGATCGCGAGGAGAAGAAGGGGCCTTCTAATGTGTACGTCAATGTGCGCTGCGACAGGAGACGGACCACTGACCCGGTTAGTTACAAATTACTCTGATAAATAGACCTACATTGTAACTGAGTATACGTTAGGTATATGATTTTGCGGAAGACATGATACCGTTTATACAAACGACTGTTTAAGAAACTGACCACATCAAAATGTTATGCTTCATTTGTGGTCCCTATCCGAAGCTTACAACATGGTGTGTGTCAAGCTGTCCAATGGGGTCAAACTATTTTGAAATAATGAACTTACATTATTTTGTAAATAAGTCCTAGGTGTGCCTTGTGTGTAAATAAATTGTTTCCCTGGGACTTCATCGAGCTTCAATGTCTCGACGGTTTTCTGGTGGTCGCCACTGTTAATTCTGACTTTAAGGAATTGCAGTGGTTTGGGAATAGTGTGGCGGGATGGTCCTAATATTAGATTTTGAACCAATGACTAGCTATGCCAGCGCCAACAGTTTCTCAGTTACCATCCCCATTGTGACAGGATAGTTACACTAAGGCCGGTTGTACACGCTAAGAAAAGTCGCAGGGCCTATGCAAGAATTCGTGTCGTTTCACACAAGAACTGTGCACACTGCTTTGGCGCTTACCATGAAAAAAGTCTTGTCTGCGCTAGACCCGACGCGCGAAGTAAAATTAAGGAAGATAAATTTTCGTGCCTAGATCCGACAATACTTGTCGTGTACTTGATTAATTGTATCTATCTGCAGCAGACACGGTGAAATTTCTTAGCGTGTACAAGCGGCCTAACAGCTGGTGTGTTGTTGCAGAGCTTCATAATCCCGGTGTCGGTGCGCGTGTGGGACGTGAACGACAACGCGCCGGCGTGGCTGGGCGCGCCCTACCGCGTGCGCCTGTCCGAGCTCACGGCCGTGGGAACGCGCGTGGCCGTGGGCGCGCGCGCCGCCGACGCCGACCAGCCCGGCCCGCACGCCACCATACACTACTCCGTGCTGCCCGGACCCAACCATGTGAGACCACTGCATCATAGTCTTGCTTTGACTTTTCCCAACTATATTGGGGTCGACACATGTAAGACCACTGCCTCATACCAACTGAAACTTCCTGATGTTGGCAGTCACTACTTGACTTAAAGTTCAATCGAAGGAATCTCTTGACATTTCTCGAGACATTTCATATCGTCACCGAGTCCAATATAGGACTTGAGTTAAAACTTTAACACTAAGTAGCTCAAACCTCACATATCAACATTTTCCATACTGACCCTACCTTTCGAACCCTCAGGAGTACCTGGGCTTCCCAAACGAGTTGGACAGCGTTTTAGTGGTGAAGAAACCTCTGGACTACGAGACGCTGAGCAACTTCACCGTGATCCTGCGCGCACAAGACGCGGGGACACCTCCCCTGCACAACGACACGGTGCTGCAAGTGCAAGTCCTCGACGCTGATGACCAGAACCCTAAGTTCACGCACGAGCATTACACCGCCACACTGCCTGATGATGCCAAAGAGGTAATGCGCATGTTATTAAAATTCTGATTAATTTTATTGATGATGGACAGGATAATAAATAAATAAGATAAATATTTTTGCAAAAATATTTGAAAGAGTAATTTATAATAAATTGTATAACTACTTTGAAGCTAAGGATAATAATAATAAATTATTTATTTTCACCAAAAGCCACAGTACAAAATCCAACAGACTAAGACCATATAAGGCTTATAACTAGGTCACAATAATGTTAATGCTCTGACTCCTAAACTAGGTGTATGTGCCTGTGTCTTAGGAGTCAGTGATTCTCCGTAACAAACAAAGCCAAATTATACTACTACTGGACATTACAACAATAAGCAAATGGTGTAAAAGAAAACAGGATATAATCTAAAGAAAATACAAAATAAAAAACAAAATAAAAAAAAAAACGTTTAAACTGTATGGTGAGGTGAATAAATGTATGTCTGAGTGTGTGTGTGTCTGTGTGTGTGTGTAGTGAGTAAGTATAGGATATGAGTGTGCGTATGTAGTGTGTAGGTGTAGTGTGTGTGTAGTGAGAAAAAAAATGGGGTGTAAACTGTACACATCCGCTGATGGTTAGATTTAGACTTATATTTATAAAGTACATAATCACTGTAAATTACCCAGGAGAAGATCCTCAGTGTCATCATAACTTAGTGTTTGGAGATAATCTCTGAGTAAGTTTTTGCTTTTATATTTAGGGCACGAATAAATTTTAATCTTTTTATTAAGGAGGTTGTACATGTTAATGCTATTAACGTAAAATTGGCGTTTGGCAAAGGCAGTTCTTTGGCGTTCGGGGGGAAAATATTATGCTTATGTCTGCCAGTCGGTTCCTTTGGAGGGCGGGCAGAGTGTTTACGTAGGGTCGACAGGAGCACATACAGTTGCCTGACTGTGAGTACCTTGCAGTCAGAATAGAGCTGCACAGTGGGGTACCTACGTGGAAGAGAGAGCATAACCTTAAGGACAGCTCTCTGGGCTCTCTCAAGGCGGATAAATACATTTTGAGTGGCACCACCCCAGACGGGCAAACAGTATGTTAGGACAGACCGGCATAGGGCAAAATATACTAATTTTAGCGTTTCGTTATCAGCAGAGTTTCGTAGCTTCTTAAAAACATATATTAGCTTACGTATGCGGGACGTGACTTTGTCTATATGGGGGTGCCAGTTGAGATGCTGATCGATGAGTACTCCTAGATACCTTACACAAGTGGATTTGGCGAGGAAGAGGCAGCTACACTGCGTTAAGGATCCGCAAGCGTGCGCTTTTAGGGTAAGGGAATTAGAGGGACACAGATTCGACCGAATGGCAAAGGGAACATATACCGATTTATCAATGTTTAAAGTGAGCAAGTTATCAGCCAAACATTTCATTACGGCGGACAGCGCAGCCTCGGCATTCAGGTATGTCTGGGGCCAGTCATAACCATCTACAACAAGGGCAGTGTCATCCGCGTATGTAAATATCTTACAATTTTCGAGAGGCAGTTTGCAAAGTTCATTAATATAAATGAGAAAGAGAGTAGGCCCCAGTATGCTACCTTGCGGAACGCCGTAAGTGATTGGAAGCTCATCACTTTCGTGTGGACCGATTTTGACTATTTGGGTACGATCGCTGAGATAATCTGCGAAGATTTTCAATGGGAGTCCACGTATTCCTATGCTTTCCATTTTACTCAATAAGGCTCGCTGATACGGATATACTTGCAGATTAACAATTCGGGTTTCGTAAAAACATATCTACTAGCAGCGCTCTTTTTAAGTTTTTAGGGAATGTAATGACAAGCCTGGATAACAAGCAACATATAACTGCGATGATTTTTATGGACATTGTCAAAAGCCTTTGATCACGTGGATCATCAAATACTCTTGAACAAACTAGAAAAATACGGGGTAAGAGGAAATGCACTAAATCTTAAAAAATCATATTTATCAAACAGATTTCAAGTAAATAGAATAACAAATGATAAAAAGGTGGAGCAAACATATATATCAGATCTTAGAACTATTCTGTATGGAGTGTCATAAGGAAGTATTCTTGGACCTCTTTTGTTTATCATCTACATGAACGATCTAACGAGTATATTTGGGATTGGTGTAAAAATTTATAATAAACTCCCAAATTATGTAAAAAGCAGTGTAACCTTACATTGTTTAAGAAAAAAAACTAAAGGAATTCTTGATAACTAAAGCCTACTACTCAATAAATTACTTTTTTTTAATGACAAAAATACTGGTGACTGCACCTTCAGATAAGCTGTTAGTGACTGAATAATTTAATTCCTATGACATCAATGAAAAATTTGATTAACATGAAATCAATGTATTATTTAAATCTGATTATGTGAATGAATAACTTATGCATGATGAATGACGGATATTGAATTAGGATGAATAGTTTTTAATGTTAAATAAATATTGAACCTGCACTAAATATTGTACCTACACCTTATTGTTACAGCGACCCTATATGTAATTATCGTTTAAAAGAACTTATATTTCACCTGTGACAAACAATAAATGAATTTGAATTTGCAAAAGATGAGCGGATTGCGCGGGGAATGATTTGAGGGAAGAGTAAATGAGTTTGAGTGAGTGAGTGAGAAAAGCATGATGGTTGAGAATGGAAAAAGAAAATGAGATGTGCCTAGCCAATTTGTTTGCACAAATTCGGACCCCGTGGCTGCTTCTAATGGAAATAACCCAATATCACTTTGCACGAGCTGGGAATCAAACCCAGGGCAAAATTTCGGGACCTCATGGTAGCAGCTGCTGTACGACCACTAGACAAACGAGGCAGTCTTCAACTAAATATTTGGTTGGTATTCCAGGATACGATACTATCCACATCGCCGGGCCCGATCTCAGCGGCGGACCAGGACGTGGGCATCAACGCGCCGCTCACGTACTCCACCACCGGCGACAACGGCCGTCTACTCGTCGTGGACAAGGACACCGGACAGGTCGCAGTCACCAAGCAGCTCATCGACGAGCTAAGCCAGCCTGTTACTATTGTTATCAAGGTACATACCTGACTCAATCTATTTTTGTAAACTACTGTGGAAGTGCATGGACTTCCACAGTAGCCTTCCGTTCAAGTCAAGAGATACTCTGATAAGCTTGTGTGTGTTTTGATAATATTATGTGTGTAGCTACTGATCAGTTTTGTGTTCTTCAGCAGGTGGAATGGAAATCTCGAATTCTAAATCTTAACCCTTGTTGGTCCGTTGTTTACAGGCGACTCAGGTGGACAACTCCGACCGCTACGCGCTAGCCACGCTGAGCATCAGCCGCGGCGCCGGCGCAACGGGTGGCGTGCGCTTTCGGCGCCGCCAGTACTCCGCCGCCGTCAGCGAGGCCGCCGCGCCCGGCGCCACGCTGCTCACGCTGCACACCACGCCGCCGCCCGTGCACATGCAACACGTATGTAACATAGATACCACGCGCACGGCGCCGCCAGTACTCCGCCGCCGTCAGCGAGGCCGCCGCGCCCGGCGCCACGCTGCTCACGCTGCACACCACGCCGCCGCCCGTGCACATGCAACACGTATGTAACATAGATACCACGCGCACGGCGCCGCCAGTACTCCGCCGCCGTCAGCGAGGCCGCCGCGCCCGGCGCCACGCTGCTCACGCTGCACACCACGCCGCCGCCCGTGCACATGCAACACGTATGTAACATAGATACCACGCGCACGGCGCCGCCAGTACTCCGCCGCCGTCAGCGAGGCCGCCGCGCCCGGCGCCACGCTGCTCACGCTTGTTGATGTTTATTTGATGTCCATCTTATCATGCAGAAAATCCAAACTTGTGAAATATTTCTCCAATGTCTGGTTCCAGAACAACCTGCAGTTCTACGTGTCGGACCGCTCGTTCCTGGACAAGTTCGCGATCAACAGCGTGGGCGAAGTGGTGCTGCGTCGACCGCTGGATTACGAGACCAACGACCAGTACCAATACCAGGTCATGGTCACCGACGGCGTCTCGGTAAGGGACCTGAGTTGTTATTTAGCGATATCTTGCTTTACTCTTCAACTTTTTCTTCCTTTGCATAAATGTAGGTACATTAAACTACTCACTACTCAAATACAGAGAGTGTGTCTCTCTTTTTTAATAAGCTCACTAATTGTTTGAATCTTTTGTTATTTGCTGTGATACCAGATGTAAGCTATCAAATGTGTAAATTTAAACAGGTGGGGACCTGGTAACCTGTATTACAGGTATTACTATCTACCACAGGCACCAGCGATCCACAAGCAAAAATCGTTGGCTAACTCCTTATGTGTAAATATTGTTTGTATTTTTTGGCTTGTGGTGAGAAATAAACACTTATTATTATTATTATATTATTAAAGGTGGAAGTGCCAATATAGCCTGCGAAACTCATTTTATTACGTTTTTTTGCAATTCACGGGTATGTACATTTTGCGTTGTTGTTGGAAGGCATCCCAATAGATGGACCGATGACCTGGTGAAGGTTGCGGGGATCCGCTGGAGGCGAGTCGCACGGTACCAGTCAATGTGGCAACACTTGGGGGAGGCCTATGTCCAGCAGTGGACGTCTTTCACGCCCACTGCTTCTTTCGACGTCTTTCGCTCACTACAAAAATGGCGCCCAAAACTGTTTTTTAACCGACTTCAAAAAGGAGGAGGTTCTCAATTCGTCAGAACCTTTTTTTTATTTTTTATGTATGTTCCCCGATTACTCGAAGATGGCTGGACCGATTTGAATTATTTTTTTTTTAGTTTGAAAGGGTATACTTCCCAGGTGGTCCCATGATCATCAATTCAGCGTACGAGAGCTGCAAGCCAAGATACATCTAGACCAACAGCCAACACGCATTTTTCGTATATTTAACGAAAACTACATATTTGTCCACGGGATGAAAGCTCGGTCTACTACTGCTTTTAAAGTTCAGCGCAGGTAAAAAGGGACGCATCGCCTTGGCATCGCCCCGCAATAGCCGCAAGATTTAAATTTAGTCTCATTCAGTTGTTGAATGTGAGGAGGTATTTTATTATAACATTTTAAACAGTACCCCATGAAAGATGAGTCTACTTTAGCTAGCCTGAAACCTGGCTGTACTAGTTGGTCCCTGTTTCTAGTATTATAGTGGTGTCTGTCACCTCGTACATGATGTTTTCGTAGATGTATTGACAAGGTACTGTCATGATGTTAATTTCCTTAAACAGTTACGCTTAGAGAATCGCGCCTACGTAGATCATATATGGCTCTGATGGCTCTTTTCTGCAGAATAAATATCTCTCAGACTCAATGTCTGCAGCCCGTCCTCATATAAAAATATCGTATGACAAAATACTATGAAAATAACTAAAATAGACTAGCCTCGCGGTATCTGCATCAGTAAATTGACGGATTTTTCTAATAGCATATGTTGCTGAACTCAGCCGTCCCGCAAGAGATGTTACATGCGGACCCCATTGTAGCCGAGTCGAGCGTGATCCCCAGAAAAACCGTATTTTCGACTAATTGTAGTTTCTCTTGATTCAATACTATGTCACTATCACTACTTTTAACACTCGGTAGAGCAAATCTTATGCACTTCGTTTTTTTCCCATTTAATACTAAATTATTAGCGGTGAACCAATTATGGACCTGCATTACGGCGTTATTTACGTCGTCGAGATTTGTGGCACGTCTGTTTATCTTAAATATTAGAGAAGTATCGTCAGCAAACAACACCATTTGTGGTTGGTTTTTAAATAAATGGGGTAGATAATTAATATATGCCAAAAAGAGGAAAGGACCTAATATCGAAGCTTGAGGTACACCCATACTTACTTTTAAACCCATTGAATTGACACCATTTATTTGTACTTGCTGATGTCTATCGTTTAAATATGATTTCACTAAACTGAGCGCAAGTTTCCCTAACCCGTAATGTTCAAGTTTTAAGAGTAGAGTTTCATGGTTTACGCAATCAAATGCTTTCGAGAGGTCACAGAAAATTCCTATGGCATCTTGTGCCTCTTCCCACGCAGTAAATATGTGTTTTAATAAGGTGACACCGGCGTCAGTCGTACAACGTCCTTTGGTGAAACCATACTGTTTCTCATGCAAGATTTTATTGGTGTTAAAGTGGTTGAGCATTTGATTAAGCATTACCTTTTCAAACACCTTGCTGAAAACCGGCAACACGGATACGGGTCTATAGTTATTGGTGTCTTTACTGTCCCCAGACTTGAAAAGTGGTATTACCTTGCTGTATTTCATAAGGTCCGTGAAGACTCCTTGTTCCACACACAAATTAAATATTAAAGCCAAGTACGGTGCTATAGTCTCAATAATGGCTTGACAAATTTTAATTGACATACCCCGTAGATCCTCGGTTAATTTGACTTTGATTTCTTTAAAAGCTTTAATGACTGCTATGGGGTTTATATGTTTAAATTGAAACTCAACCGGACAGGCTGAAACGTTCGCTCTTAATAAATCAATAGAAAACAAGGGTGGGGAATTTAAGGTTTCAGTAGTTTTAAGTTGGACACTAGTGAAGAAATCTACAAATTCTTGAGAAACTTCATTTTTAGAGCTAAGAAGACCACAGAGAGTGAAGTCATTATTATATTTTTTATTTCTATTAGTTTCACTATTGATGATTTTCCAAACCGTCTTTATTTTATTATCGGCGGATTAAATCTTGTTGCTAATGAATAAGGCTTTAGCTAACTTACAGGAGTTTAAAAAAAAAATTGAGTAAGTTGTAACATATTTATTAAAAGTTTCTGAGTTGATGTAAGGCTTAAGGCCGTACAGCTCAAACCATCGTTCCCTACTTTTCCTAATACCCTTAGTTGCCCAGTCACTGAACATAAACTTTGGGCAAATAAATTTGGTTTTCATTTTTAATGTATTATTGAACTCTGTGTAAACTACCGAAAAGAATTCCTCATAAAATTGATTAACATTTTCAATAATAAGGCTCGGAATGCCTAAATTACTAATTAAGTTATTTTTAAATTTATTCAAATTACTGGGTGTTACTAGTCTATATTTTATCTGGATTCTTTGTAATGGTGTGTAGGACTCGAAAGCAACGGTCTGCCCGCTGTGATCAGAAGGAAGGTAATTTACAATGGATTTATCTAAGTAATCGCAGCAACAAAAAACATTATCAATACATGTTGCAGTATTTGTAGTCATTCGAGTTGGTTCCGAAAACACGTTTGACAAATTAAATGATTTAAAAAGATGTAAGAATCTACTGCTATTTGAATTGTTGTCTAAAATATTAACATTAAAGTCACCACAGATAACTAATGATTTATTACCAGTTGCAAGTTTTGCTAAGGCATCTTCCATTACTGACTCAAATATATAGTAGTTTTGATAATTTGGGGGTCTGTAAACGCACACTATTACATGCTTATCCAGCTCAAAACAAGAAAGCTTTAATACAATTTTTAACTAAGATTAATGAACCCCCACGAATCTTAGCTTTCCGGTTAAAGCAACTGCCCACACTGTAATTTACGTAATTAATAAGCATTTCATATTCTTTTAACCAATGTTCAGTGAAACAAACAATTTCAAACTTTGTTTTTTCTAAAAACAATTCAATTTCTAGTTGCTTTGAAGAGAAACCTTGAATATTTTGATGAAATAAATGCATGGAATTCAGCATAGCCCTTTTTTTACATTTAGCTATTTGTGAGCAAGAAGGTACATTGTTGTTGTTCGGTGTAACATTAATGTTTCTGGTATCTTCTGTTGTCTTACTAACAAGTTTAAATGAGCATCCGGAGTGATCCCCAAGACTCCCATGCCATTACAAGACAATGAGATCCTAGTACTAGTGGACCCCACTCGAGAATCTTCTATAGTTACACATGGATCCTCCCCGTAATTGTAAAAATAATTATTAGTATTATTACTAATAGTCGCAGTGTGAATAATATAACTAAACATTGACATACTACTTATGTCTGAGTGAATATTATAAAAAAGACTAGCTATTTTGTGTCTACAACTAATAGGTAGATACACTTTACCCCGTGTCGACTTAAGTTTACCAACAAAACTGTTGATATCAAGAAATACAAGCCTGTCATTATAGTGACCTACTAGGAAATGAACATGCTTATTCAACATGTGAATATAATTGTTTTTCGTGTTTGACAATTTTTCAAAGTATGGGAAAGCACACAATATTATTTTACGACAATTCAACTTTAACAACTCTGTTACACTATCTGTGATGTCTTGTTTTTGAATTTAGAACTATTTCCTATAAATATGGTTAAATCAGTATTAGCATTGTAAACATTTCTAGTTACTGATGCCATTATCTGTTTGTATGTTGACCCTGGCATACAGTGATTTTGGTTGGAACAACTCAGTTTATTACTTACTAATTTACCTACACCTCTTCCTATACTGTCTGAGAACATTATTGAGTAAGAACATTCATGACTATCATATATCTCAGGCTCAGGCTGTACCACGTGCAAATCATCTTGTGTAATACTAGTTATTTCTTGTTTGAGTATAGAGTACTGAGACAAATTCACAGCCTGGGACGGGTCTTCCATTACCTCAGGTTGGATCGTATCATGGTTCTTAACTGTCTGATAACTACATTGACACATTACCAACTCATTTGCCGCAAGAATATGTTCCCTAATTTGGTTCTGAGAACTCACATACCTATTAGAAAGGGAACTAAGTGAGTCCTGAAGTACCTGTATTTCAGACTGCAAATGCTGAGTATAAATTTAATAAATTTTTATACTATCTTCTAATTTTATTTGGTAATTATTTAACTTATTAACCAAATCAACACGCTCTTTCCTCAGTGGAATATATTTGGAAAAGTGTTTGTGTTGTTTCCTAAATTGATAACATTTTTTAAGTATTCTATTCAGTTTTGCATATTTTTTTTAATTTCTTGTTGCTAACTGTATATTTCTGTTTCATTATGGAATCTTCAGTCAGATCAATAGTTATTAAGGAAGAGGGGTTACAATTACTATTTAATAATTCATTATATAAGAGGTTTGTTTCTTTAGCCTGAGTACATTCTTTTTCTTTCTGTAACATTAATAGAACTATTGGCATGAATTAACTCATCTTTTGCCGACAGAGCCCAAATATTCTGCCCAAATCATGAATACAAGATTATCGTTATACAGTGTCGTGCGCATTTTAGAGCCATGGCTTCAAAGGACGTGAACTGTTTTATATGTGAAAATTCATTGCAAGGAAGTAAGGCGATTGAAGTGAAGGAAAAAGGATTTAAGAGATTGAAGAGATCGATAGTGGTTCACGATGTGTGTCGAAAACGATACAATAATGAGAAATTAATCTTTGCTTCTTTGCGTAGAGGAAGCGATGTCGCGACTTCCCGTCCGCAACTGCGCTACCCCAACATTCTCATTCAGAGATCAATGTTTTTATGTGCGATGCAGAAATAACACTAGATAATAGCGAAACAAAAACAGGTGCGCTTGTACGATCGTAATATTGTGTATAGCATTGGTTGACTAAAAATAATCACTTTTATGATTTTAAAATTTGGTCAAAAATAATGCTTTATTTGCGAAGATGTTTTTACCCACATAGTATTTATTCAAATAAATATGTTATATTTATTTTATCAAACAATTTATTTTGTTAATATCCGCTCGTTCGCTTCTGACAACAATCGTTTCCAAAACCAACACTCGAACTTTGCTCTTGGCAACGTTGAAACAAACTCTTCAGCTTTATAATATTAGTATAGATAGTATAGATGCAGACATAAAAGCAATAACAGGCATGTCTTATATTTACTTGCAGAACGATACGGCATCAATAAACATCACGGTGTTGAACGTGAACGAGTGGGAGCCGCGGTTCCGCTACCCGCAATACGAGTTCCGCGTGGAAGAGGACCCTCACGACGACGTCGAGCTGCTGCCTGTTGGTCGGCTCGACGTGTTCGACGGCGACAAGAAGGACACCGTCACGCTCACACTCAGGGGTTCCGGCGCTGAGTGAGTCCTCTTTACCTACGTTACCACATTACATATCCTTACGCCGTGGCTGGCTGTCATTTTCCAAGCCTGCTTAGCACACAGCTGTGTTCCACTTCAATGGCGAGACGTGAAAGTCATTTTCATCCCTAAACCAGGCAAACCTGATTATAGACAACCTAAAGCGTACTGACCAATAAGCCTGCCTGACATCATTCTTACTGAAACCCTTGAGAGACTCAGTGACCGACACATTCGGGACGGACTTCTTCGGAAGCTGCCACTCCACAAACAACAACACGCCTGCTCCACAGGGAAATCAACAGAATGCACCTCACTAGCTGTTTTTAATGACATAGAAGGCGCTTTTGACAAAAACATTTTTCATAGCATCAACGTAGCCCTCGAGGAACACGTCGTGGACTCGACCCTGCGAGGATGGATCACAAACATGCTCAGACTGAGAGCCAGTACAGGTTACGATGAACGACACCACTAGAGCCATCGTGGCGAAGGGCTGCTCTCAAGGGGGCGTCCTCTCGCCACTCCTATGGAACCTCGTGGTAAACAGCCTTATTAAGCGTATAAACGACAGAGGCTACTTCATGCTGATGATATAACCATAATACTAAACGAAACACACGAAAACACACTGTGCAACCTTATGCGTCAAGCCCTGAAGATGGTAGAGGACTGGTGCAAGGAATATAAACTAGCAGTGAACTCTACCAAAAGTGAACACGTCCTCTTCGCAAAGAAAAGAAAGATGGCAACCCTACTGTTACCACGCTTCTTTGGGACCACCCTAAGCTTGTCGATTGAAACCAAATACCTGGGCATCTATTTGGACAAACAGCTGAACTGGGCAAAACACACCGATTACATCACCACAAAAGCCAGCATGGCCCTATGGCAATGCAAAAGACTGCTCGGCAGAAATTGGGGCCTAAGCCCCAAAATCACACCGACACACAGTCATCCGACCAATGATCACATACAGCTCTTTAGTTTGGTAGCTCAGGACCAACCTGAGCACAGCCCAGAAAAATCTCGAGAAACTACAAAGATTTGCCAGCGTAGCAATCAAATCAGCATGAGGACATCACCCACTGCCGTTTTATAGGTGATGCTGGGGTAAGTAAGGACTCCAGAATCAAACAAACACGCATAAAAGATGATGCAACCAAACAGCAGCCCATGATGGCATCACCCAGCGACCGAACCCTGAAGACCCACTGCTTTCAAAAACACTACAACATAGAGCTCACAGCTCTAAAGATCTATACTGATGGATCAAATGGATGGACAGGTGTCGGACTCTTCTCCGACGACCTAAACATTAAAATATCCAGACCCCTGGGAATGCTCAACTCTGTCTATCAAGCCGAGTATGTAGGCATTATACAACAGGCACACGCCATAGAAGTCAGGGACGTTACGGATACCCACATTCATGTCTCTCCGACAGTGCCTCAGTTCTTCAATCCTTGAAGAGAAACCAGATCACGTCGAGACTAATACTAGAATGCCTTAATGCCCTAGAACCAGTTACGGCACTAAATCGCAACACGGTGACACTGCATTGGATCAAAGGACCCAGTGGATCACTTGGAAACGATACACCTGATGAACTCGTCAGAAGGGGAACCAGTACAAAAGCCTTCGGACCCAAACCCTTTGTGCCCAGCAGCCTTTCCAGCAGCTAAGGATTTGGTTAAAGGAACGCACTCAAAAAAAATTGTGGACCTCGACACCAGGGTGTAGGCAATCCAAGGAGGCTATACCACCCTTGGATACAAAGCTGACCAAGCGCCTTCTGCGCCTGGACAGAGATAGCCTACGACTGGTGGCGGGGACCATAACTAGACACTGCTCACTGAACAAATACTTCCACATCCTAGGTATCACTGATGGCCCCCTGTGCAAAGCGTGCATGGAGGCGGAGGAAACGGTAGCACATGTACTCCTTGAGTGTACCGGCGTCACCTAGATCCACAAGGACGCTCTTGGAATACCGAGATCCTTTGCGGATGTCCTGAGAAGACCGGGAAGAACACCCACATTTACATAGAACACCCACATTTACATAGAACACCCACATTTACATAGAAAATCAGTGTTGTCACATACAGGATGTCCCGTAAATAATGGATCAAACGTAACGGGTAGGTAGCTTACCTCATTTCCAACAACTAATTTGAACAGTAAAAAAAAAACCGATAAGGTAACCAAGATATTTTTTTTTTCGATTTTTACTATTTTCTGTACCAGCATTCAGTGCTTTTAATGCTGTTGCTGCAAATGGTATCATATTTAGGTGTGATTTTTGTCAAACATTTCTGAATAGTTTACTAATGTTATAAGATACCATTTTTTTAAATAACATTTTATTTGCCTTAGAAAAAAAATCTTGAATTGAAAAGTTTTGTTTTTACGATGAAAAGACCAGAATTGGAAAAATTCTCCTGTAAAAAAAATGTATGACACCAAAGTGTACCATTATTTTAAAAACTTGTAAAATTACTAAGGTTGCAAATTGGTATAAAACTTACGTCTAGTCCTTGCGGTTACAAAGATATTGCTATGAATGTGATGAAGAAGACAGAACAGAAATTAAAATGGTACAATCTAACTTTTCTTTCTCGTAATGGCTTATGCTTGTAATCTAAGCATGTGGTTAAGCGTGTAGCGTAATTCCGAGCCGATGACGTCATCTGTTCGGAATTTGGGACCGCTACCTGCGGAGTTGCACCTCACTCAGTGTGAAAGGGATAGATAGCGCCGCTTTTGTATTTTTGGTAAATCGGTGTCATTGTGCAGGTATTTTTTTTCCTTCACCCTTCACTCATACAGGGCTTCATTGTTGCATGATTTTATTTGTTTAGTTGACACGAATCTCTCTTCGAGTTGATACGTACGTCAGACTACTTTCGCTCCCGCTGTGCCTAACTGTTGTGTTCCTTAAAATTAAACTTGTGCTGTGTATTTGGACTTTGCTTTGCCTAACGATTTGGAACTGTTTGTGTTTTGGACGAATGACTTGGCAATCCTACGGACTTCGAAAACAATCGTTTGTGTGTGGTTGTACGTGTGTGCAGTAGTACGATGCCTCGTTACGAGTACACGCCACGGGAGTATGCCGAAATGCATTTTATCTACGGAGAAGCAAGAGGTAATGCCAGGGCGGCCCTAAGATTGTATCGTGAAAGATACCCGAACCGGGATCGACATCCCGACTATCGCGTATTCATTAGAGTGCATAACGCGCTTCTTGAGGGAAGAATTCTTGGCACCGGAGTTGGGGGTGCCAGTGAAGGGCGACCGTCACAAGTCAATGACGAAATTGTTATTCGAGAAATCGAGGAAGATTCGTCGGTCTCAATTCGCGTCATAGCGCAACGCACAGGTATTCCAAGATCGACGGTACATCGAGTTCTAAAAAGGCACCGGTTGCACCCATATCACGTGCAACGTGTTCAAACGCTGACGTCACGTGATTACCCGCAAAGAGTAGCATTTTGCCAAAGGATGCTTAGAATGATACGGGTGGACCCACAGTTTTTTAATAAAATTTTATGGAGTGACGAGTCTTCATGCCGGCGAGATGGATATCTCAATTTGCATAATTTGCACAGTTGGCAGCTGGTAAATCCACATTTGATGCGAGAGGACAGGAGCCAATATCAATTTAAAATAAATTTATGGGCAGGAATAATAAATGGGCAAATAATAGAGCCCTTTGAACTACCAGCAACTCTAAACGCCGAATACTATCTGCATTTTTTAAGGAGTTGCCAACGTTATTAGAAAATATTCCAGAAGACGTGCGGCAAGCAATGTGGTTACAAAATGATGGTTGCCCCGCTCACTATGCGACGGCAGCAAGGGCGCAACTCAATGAAACTTACCCTGACAGATGGATCGGCCGATTAGGACCAATTTTGTGGCCCCCGCGATCTCCGGATTTAAATCCCTTAGATTTTTTTTATTGGGGATGTTTAAAAGACAAAGTTTACAAACAACGAATAACGTCGGAAGAAGAATTACGTCAGCGCATCCAATCTGCTGTATCAGAAATAAACAACAGCCATTTTATCCGTCGGATAAGAGCTTCCTTTATTAGGAGGTGCAGACTTTGCATTCTCGTAGGGGGACGTCAGTTTGAACATTTACTGTAAAAACAAAATAAACGATTTATTTGTATTTTTTTTTTTAATTTAACCTCCTAATGTTTTTCATACGCTGAGATACCTAAACATTTTTAAGAAAATAGTTGAATTATGCACACTTTTTCAAATTTTATTTTATTTCGTAATTTTGCACCTCTGTCAGATTCATAGTAATATCTTTGTAACGACAAAGACTAGGCGTAAGTTTTATACCAATTTGCAAACCTTAGTAATTTTACAATTAAGTTTTTAAAATAATGGTACACTTTGGTGTCATAAATTTTTTTTACAGGAGAATTTTTCCAATTCTGGTCTTTTCATCGTAAAAACAAAACTTTTCAATTTAAGATTTTTTTTCTAAGGCAAATAAAATGTTATTTAAAAAAATGGTATCTTATAACATTAGTAAACTATTCAGAAATGTTTGACAAAAATCACATCTAAATATGATACCATTTGCAGCAACAGCATTAAAAACACTGAATGCTGGTACAGAAAAGAGTAAAAAACGAAAAAAAAAAATATCTTGGCTACCTTATCGGTTTTTTTTTACTGTTCAAATTAGTTGTTGTAAATGAGGTAAGCTACCTACCCGTTACGTTTGATCCATTATTTACGGGACACCCTGTATACACTGTCCTCCCGACCGTTTCTGTTCTTATCTTGGCAGCCGATGTCAGGGAAGAGTATGAGGAAGATATACACAAGACGTGTGTGCGCAAACTCAGCTGCACTCTTTATTTCACTTTCATTTTCCGATGGGACGGCAATGCGACACGACTGGAGATAAATCCTATTTTAATAATTAATTGTCACTTGTGTCTTGCTGTGCTGTGTCACGCTGAACAGTCAATAAGTCAATCTGCATTTTCTGTCTATATTGGGCCACCAAGATACAGGCTGTGCCTAGTTTGGGGCCCACGGTTACTTGATCTTATGTACTCTGTTAACTATCATTGTTTCTGTTTCTATGTGCGATAAATGTGTGTGTCAATAAATTAAATTATTATTATTAATTATTATTAAATCAGACGCAGGCAAGTTATATACAGCATCATAATGACGGTCGCGCCCTCGCTTGTGTTGCAGCATGCTGTACATCAACTCGACGGGCGACATGTTTCTGCGCGGCAGCGCGCTGCGCTCGTTCAACTCGTCCGTGCTGCACGTCGTCGCGACTGCTGTGGACTCCGGTGCACCACCCAGACAGGTACACTCACTTGTTGCACTATTGACCTCGGCTCCAGTCAACCCAACGCTTACAAGTAGCCAAGAAATCACCATTTTTCTAGATAAGACCAAATATGCTGTTGATACAGTTATTCACATACATTCTTGGATAAAATGAGAGCAATACGGTTTCAGGTAGACAGGAATGGCTGAAAACATTGAAACACTATCTCAGTCAAAGACAACAGAGCATAACGCGCATAAACGACAAGCTGTTGCCATTGCTACGTTTTAAGATTTATTTGGTCACAATGAATCAGGGGTGCCTTAAGGAAATATCCTTGGACCCCTCCTACTGAATAAGAATTCATAATATTAACGACGTCGACTAATTGGCTATTCGACATTGTTGATGTATGTGAGCGATTTATTTTAAAAACACCGGAAAATAATAAATCATCGCAGTGCAGTGGCGTGCTCTTGTTTCTGCATACCTCTAAGGGAAAAGGGCGTAATGTGAAAGTGAGTAAAAACAAGAAGCTGCGATGTTATTGTAATCTTTTATAAAGTTATTTGGTTGTGTATTCGCAGACGTCAGTGCCAGTGACAGTGCACCTGAACGAGCGCCTGCTGCAGACAGGCGACAGGCCGGGCGCAGGGGGCGCGGGGGGCGCGGGGGGCGCGGGCGCCGTGCTGGCGCTGTTCGCGGCGGCGCTGGCGGCGCTGGCGCTGCTCGTGTGCGCGCTGCTCGGGTACATCTACAGAGTGTGAGTAACAAGCACTCAATATCACAATCGTCAGCCATTTTTTTAGTGCCCTTAATGTAGCTGAGGGCTAAAACGGTGTTCTGATATAATATCGAGCTACCTGACAGAGTCACACTTAACAAATGGGGAGAACCTGTTACCAACTTTTACTATTCTACCTTTATTGCTAACATAACATAACTGTAATTACCTTCCCGTAGTCGTCGTCGGTCGAAGCGCAGCGCGGGCGGCTCAGGTACCGGCTACGTGACGCACGAGAAGCCCCCGGCGGACCCCATCGCCCCCACGCCGCATCACAACACTATAACCAGCGCCAGCAGCCCCCACGTGAGCTCGGGGGTCACTGGGGTCCTCCCCACCAGTGGCCTGGGCGTGCTACGACCAGCGGGCTCATCAGGCTCGCTGCTAAGCGTCAGTGCAGGTGCCAGCACCATCCTAGCTAACTCCACGTCTAGCTTAGATATGCAGCAGGAAGCGTCTCATGGAGGACATCATAGTAAGTTACACTCTAATTAGTTATGTACACACAAAGAGTTCAGAATAATTACATAGTAACTACGCACCGTATCATCTTGAGCAAGAATTGATAGCTCGTTGCGGGTAACACTGGTGATTTATTATTTGAGTAATGGTTGCAGAACTATTTGGAGTAACTTGCAGAGTTTTTCCAGCAGGCGCATCCGTCGGTCGTCAGTCACAGCGGTTCCCACGCAGCAAGGTGGCGCCACTTGCACCCAGCGCCAGCCCGGGCGCGGCCCCCGGCGCGGCCCCCGGCGCGGCCCCCGGCGCGGCCCCGGCGGGCGCGCTGAGCGACCACCTGGGCGCGCGCGGGGGCGGCGCGGGGCGCTCGGGGGTGGCGTGGCCCTCCGCCACCATCCCCGCGCGCGTCAAGAAGCTCAGCTGGGACGACGCCGCGCCCGACGGACATCACAAGGTGCGAGGGACTTTACCTACTATTTGACAATTGATTTCCGAAGGACTCACTCCATTCACATGCTTGCATGTCTGTCAACACTTTATTTTTCTAAAAGATTGAAAGATCTCATCAACCACATCTAAATACGTACTACTTCCTACTTCTTATACATGGAGAACTTACTTAAGTAATTTTCATATCTATACCCACTAACCCTTTCCTAAACTAGGAAATATCTTAAAGTGTGTATAACAGAAGTATATTTCCAGGACAGAGGGGAGGAGGTGACGGACGCGACCAATCCCGCCGTGGCCGAGCACATGAACCTCACCGTGTACTTCTGAGCGCCGCCGAGGGCGCGGAGCGAGCTCACTTACCACACGTAGGGAATAGACAACACGCTAGTGATAAATCAAAAGAAAATCATACACAACATAAAGAAACTAACGATAGCAATGCTACAAATGTTCGTTATACAAATCACAAATCTGATATTGATTCTCAAGTAAACAGGGGTCTGAGTGGCAAAAATCTGTGTAGACAAAATGTAGCTAACTCATCTGAAGGTAAACATCCTTTGCAAGACAAGACTGCAGTAAACAATAATGAAATACAACCTGGAGATGATTTTCACAAAGGTAACATTGTAGCTCAAAATTATGTTCCATTACCAGGATCTGCAATAAAAACGCATCCCGCAACAAGTTACGCTTTACCAGCAAACAATAATCAACCTGTAGATGCTCTGAACACTGTTGGGATACCGGTCTATAACAATTCCCTACCACACAATTATTTATATACAAACCATCCTGTTTCGGCTGCGAATTATTACATCCCCGGTTTAAGTGAACCGTCTTCACCGTCTAACTATTCAACTATGGTTATGGGTCATCCTGGTCACCCCAGCCACGCCATCATATTTGAAAATGATTCGAGATCGACAAGAAACCGTCCCCTTCCGACTCATATCTTACTCACGAGTAACACCAAACGTACGAAGCACCTCAAACCTCCTGCTAATAGCAAGCTCAAAAGTAAACCAGTGACGATACATCACATTACACCTATAGCTTATCCTGTACAGTCTTCCAGCCAATCGGCTTTGTTCCACCGACCATCTAACTATGCTTTACCGGGTAGTCATCCTAATCAACAAATAGTTAATTATCCAAATACGCCGCAGCAGCAACCTATATCCATAATAGCCGGCGGCCAGTTTTCTCCTAGGGACCATACATATACAACACCTCCGACTGCCCCGGTACTATACGAAGAGGAACCTTCTCCTCTCACTTCCAATGGTTTTCCACCAGCGTACGCCACGATAGACCCTAAGAAGCTGCGCACCAGGCACATCAGACCCGCTGTGTTCAAGAGAAGAGGGATGGCAACCAGCCAACAGTACCAACTTTTGTGAGAAGGGTGGACAGGACCAAAAGTAAAGTTTTACATCTGCAGTATTGTCTTTATTGCAGCGGAATTTCTAATCCGATCAGATTTATATAATTATTTATGCTTATCAATGCTTTTAGGACTACGACTAGGCTCGTCTTGATACTTAACAAGCTAAGCCCCTGTTGTGGTCAATGGACACAACGAGTATCTAGTTTGTGAAACTACAATTAACTTCATAGGTCAGGCTTTGGTAAGGTTTGTACCATTTACCAAATATGTGTATACCACATATTTGAATAATAATAATATTTGTAATATATGAAATAAGGTACGAATATTTTAAGTGTTGACATTTATTATAACTGATTAATGTTTGGTATTTACTGCCACTGAGGAAACGAAAGTGAAATTTTAAAGAGATAATGTAAAATTAAGTAATTGATATTATTAGTGAAATTAACTGTAAATAGTTTTATATTATAGGAAATGTAAGATTTTTGTTTTTTAGCATTTTAATAAATTTTATGACAGGCAATCCTTTATACCTACTGTGTCGCCACTTTGTAAAGTTTTAGCGTGGCAACATTATGTAACGAATCTTGTGTAGGTACCCTACAAGTAATTTTGTTGTAAGAAAATTCTGAGTTACAATATTTATATTATTTAGATATGATACGAACTGTTATAATAATGTTTTGTTGAATTGAGTGGTTTTATTTTGGTTTCGTAAACTAAACAACTAAGTAGCCTAGGTATACAATCTCCCTTGAATCCATAAAGATGTCCGTAGAGGCCTAGATGATAATTATAGCCCTGAAATTGAGTCTAGAGGTAGGTATATAGAGTCTATTCTAGACCTTAAAATCATGAGCTAGCTAGACCTTCCTCGGAACCAAGGAATCTTGCGTTAACTTTCGCTGCTGAGCAAAGGCCTTGCAAAACTTAACCTTTGTAAGTTATTTCCTTAGTCTGAATCTTAATTTAGCAATATGATCAGAATTTATGCATACAGTGTTATAATCGTAGAGGTCAAAAACCTTATATTGATCAGCTTGCTCTTGCTTGGATAGTTGGTAGGTTACCAGGTGTTTGAGGCATTTGAATACCAACAAAACTAAGCCTACATATTTAAGAAGAAACAAACAATTTTGCAGGAAACAAACTTCTCGTAATCTACAGTCTAATCTCGAGACTTTCATGTTATGAGAAGAAATCTCGCAAGTACCCTGCGCAAGCACCTGGTAAGGACAGGATTCACTGCGTTATGAATATTATTGTCTTACTGCGGCACTGACCTTGTAACGAAAGTTGTTCGCTGTTGTAATGTCGTTGCATAACCTGTGCGCGCGCAACTCAACTTCATTGAGATGCGCGGGAGCAAGCTTCGTAGTTCGTACGTAGGTAGTTAGGTACGCCGACGGCCAATCAAGCTCTTCAAAACCAGTTTATGCGGATCTCTCATTGTATAGGGGGGGGGGTGTTTGTATTGTTGGGTTTGTTATACAAAGCGAGGGCAAGTTTTGCTGGAAATGTACAGCTTCATGTGCCGCCGTGTGCACTCGTACACAAGATGTGATGCAACGTGTTGTGTTATGTACACAGACATGACAATGTGAATTCTTATACGTATCCCCAGATTCGAGAACGTTAGGCTGTTTGCCTTATATTAGGTACCTAAGCACTAACATAGTCTTTCGCCAGAATTCGATTGGATATGGAATTTGATAAACGAACGCCGTCGAGGACGCCCGTGCTCGGACAAACTCGTCCGGTTCATTTGTAATTCCATTAGGACAACTACAGTACGAGTAATTGAACCATTTAAAAATAGGTGGACCAAAATCGTATGACAACGTGATGGGTTGTCCATGAGCGGCCTCCGCAGCCTAAATACTTATACAGGCAAGACATTACACATCGGAACTAAATGATACCAGCAACAGCTTGATACTACCCAACACCCCATCTGCTGCATCGCACTCCGGTAGCTTGTCTCAACCGACGTCTGAGATAAAATTACTACGCGGCGACGTAGGCGATCTCAAACATTAGCTCAAAACTCCCACATAACACTTAAAACTATTAAAGACTACTACACTACACTATTTAAGATTTAATATACGAACACTGTTTTTGAGGGGGGGGGGGGGCTGGTAACAGGCCTGTGTGACAAAGGATTTATCAGATGTAGTGTGTCTTCATATTTTTAAGGCGCCTTTGTGGAAGAGAAAATAAATGTTTATTATTACTATGTAACCAACGCCTTGAAGTATCAAAAGCCTGGCCTGTGCAGAAGCTAAGATTCTAGTGTTTGAGAAACGAGTACGTGAGGCCTACCATACAACAACTCACCGAGCAAGTACAGTCACAAGCACAGTCCAACCTGCGAAACCAAGTAGAAAAGCTAGGCGTTAACCAAACTACCAACAAAAACCCCGTTCATATCATTCTTACGGCAGCAGTAAAAATTGGCATTACCACTCGATCACTAGATACAGGAACATTGCACACACACTTCTTCGCAATCTCAGAACATTACACAACAGACAAGAAATTGAAAGTAGCCAGAACAAGCTGAAAAAGCTATGGACAGCAATAAATACATATGCGAGACCAAAAAATGCAACACTCAAAATGCATCACTTAATTTAATCGCATCCAGTATATCACCAACAACATCTCTAGGCAACTGCAATCAGCATTTCGTCTCTGTAGGGACAAAACACTTTGCCAAGATCCTCGACAAACTAGTTTGGGAGCGTAGGAAGATAATGTTCGTTCCCTTTTGTTTCGCACTCACGGCGATGAGGTTCGAAGGAAATAAAATCCAGCGTAGAAGTAATATTGGATAATGTAATATTGAAACTTTCCTAATGCTAAACACGTATAACACTGTAAACTGGAGGAAGGGTTTCAGTACAAAATATTGGGTAAAATTAAGATGCTACGCGAATCAGAGTTGTAACCGCTGTATCTCAAAAAACCATAGAGTATCATCACAGACTATAGAGTCTGGTATTGCCAGTGCTTATGGTATGGCGTTCATAAACGCCACACCACCCCCCCACGGAGAAGGATGAACCATTTATTCGAAATCGGAGAGATCCTTAAACTTAACTCGTCTACCGGAACGAGTGGTATACGGCAGTTTTGGGGCAGTTAGATTGGTGTCCCTGGATTTTGCAGGTTCTATAGGTCTCTTAGGGAGGTCAACAGTCGTGTGTGTCGTAGGTTCTGAGGGCTTCTTAGGATACCCGTTTGTGGTAGGTATTGAGTGATCTACGTGTGCCGGTTTTACTCGATCTACACTAACGGTCACAGTTTTGTGGTTGATTTCCAGTGTGATAGTTTTCCCATCACTGGCACGATCCACTATTCGGTAGGGGCCGGTATATGGTGGCTGTAACGGTCGTCTAACAGAATCATCCCTAAGGAACACATGCGTCGCTGAAGAAAGATCTTTAAATATAAATATAGATGGTTGTGTATGCCGAGATGCCGGGATGGGTCGCACAGTCGACATTTTACGTCGAAGTTGTACGACGAAATCTGCCGGGTCGTAGAAATTATGTGGCTCATCGGATGCTACGAGCAATTCACCGGGCAGACGAAGAGGTTCCCCGTACACCATTTCAGCAGCTGTGGCTTTCAAGTCTTCCTTGAAAGCTGACTGCATACCGAGAAGAACAAACGGCAACGCGCGCACCCAAGAGTCCTGGTGGCACATGAGGGCAGCTTTAAGCTGGCGATGGACGCGCTCGATCATGCCGTTGGCGCAGGGATGGTAAGCTGTCGTTCTAGTTTTCGTGGTGGCGAATTGTGTCATCAGTCGGCGGAACAGGTCGGACTCGAACTGAGTTCCTTGGTCTGTTGTAATGACTGAAGGCACCCCGAAGCGAGCTATCCACTCCCGTGTTAGGGTTTCTGCTACTTCTTCTGCGGTGATCGAACGCATTGGCCATACTTCGGGCCATTTAGTCACTCTATCAATGGCAGTCAAACAGTACCGATAGTCGTTGCAAGTCGGCAAGGGGCCTATGATGTCTATGTGTACATGTTTGAAACGACCTGGCGGTAGGGCGAAATTGCCAAGTGGGGACGAATTATGGCGCGATACCTTAGCGCGCTGACATGCTATGCATTGTCGAGCCCACTGTTTGCAGTCCTTGTTGATTGACGGCCAAACATATCGTTCAGTCACGAGACGGGTAGTGGCTCGTGCGCCAGGGTGACTTAAGTTATGAAGTTTGTCGAATGTTGCTTTACGGAAGGAAGGGGTCAAGTATGGGCGAGGCTTGCCGGTCGACTTATCACAGGTGATAAGAATGTCAGTTCCAGGAATGTTGACCTTTATAAACTGCAGGCTAGAGCCTTGCTGACATAAATTGGCTAACTCTTGGTCTACCTCCTGTGATTTGGCAAGCATTTGCCAATCCTGGTCAAGAGCGATCGCGTCAACGCGCGACATCGCGTCTGCGACAATATTGTCCTCTCCCTTAATGTACTTGATTTCTGTGGTAAACTGGCTAATAAAGGACAACTGATTCAACTGAGTAGGTGGCAGTTTCTCCCGGCGCTGTATGAAAGCGTAGAGCAGTGGCTTGTGGTCTGTAAAAATGGTTACATGCTGAACCTCGAGAATGTGGCGGAAATGCTGCACGCTTTCATATACAGCTAACAACTCGCGATAATAAGCGGGCCACTGTGTTTGTTGGTCGGTCAGCTTTTTGCTAAAGAAAGCGAGGGGTACCCACTTGCCTTCGATTTCTTGTTGAAGGCAGGACCCGATGTGGACACTGGAAGCGTCGGTAAACAGTCCAAGCGGGACACCGTGTACCGGATGATGCAGTAGTGTAGCGGTCGCTAAAATCTTTTTGCAGGCTTCAAGTTGTTCGAGGAGTTCAGGTGACCATATAAATGGCTTCGCACCCTTAGCTTTGGTAGCAATAACCGCTTTTATTAAAGGAGCCTGGAACAACGCGGCCTTAGGAAGGAATCGACGGTAATAATTTAGCATGCCGAGAAACCGACGCACACCCTGGACAGTTTTAGGGGGTGGAAATTCGAGAATGGTTTGAACACGATCCTGAGGAGGTTGAGTGCCCTCGGGACTAATGTGATAGCCTAAGAATGTTACCTCACGTGCACCAAATACACACTTGGAAGGATTTATCACAACCCCATAGTCCCGTAAGCGTCTGAAGAGGATTCGCAGGTGCTCGCAATGCAGAGCCACATCTGTGGAATGGACGAGGATGTCGTCCACATATGGGAAACAGAAATCAAGACCCCGTGTGACCTCGTCGATAAACCGCTGGAAGGTCTGGCCAGCGTTGCGAAGACCGAAGGTCATGAAAGGGAACTCGAAGAGGCCAAACGGGGTAATGATGGCAGTCTTTGGGATATCATCTTCTGATACCGGAATCTGATGGTACGCCTTCACAAGGTCGATAGTGCTGAAAATCTTAGCGCCAGTGAGGTTGTGAGCAAAGTCATTAATGTGCCTGACTGGATACCTATCCGGCACGGTTCGGGCGTTAAGAGCGCGGTAGTCGCCACAAGGACGCCAAGTGTTGTCTTTCTTTAATGTCATGTGCAAAGGAGACGACCACGCGCTTTTGGATGGTCGTGCTGTGCCGGACATAACCATTTCCTCAAATTCCTTCTTAGCTGAATTTAATTTTTGAGGTGCTAGGCGACGAGGGCGGCAAGAAACAGGAGGCCCATTCGTTGTCTTGATGAAATGTACAGTATCGTGCCTAATAATCCTAGGGAGACCGGGCGGGTGAGTGATTTCGGGGAACTCTGCTAGCACTTGTGCGACAGCAGAATTCGTAGGGGCTACAGCTTTGACACTGGGTTGTTCTGTCGTCGCGGTGGAGGCAAGGGCAGAAAGGTTGGTGACGCCATCTATTAACCGCATAGTGCGACAATCTGGAAGCAGGTGATAATATGCCAAGAAGTCCGAGCCAATAATCGCATTATTGACGTCGGCGACAATGAATGTCCAGGTGAAATCACGACGGAGACGAAAGTTAAGTGTCAATGTTATTGTTCCGAATGTTTGTATGCTGCTACCATTAGCAGCGCAGAGATCATAATCGGTAGGTTTCCTTCGATTAGAAAGCCAACGGTGCGGGTAACAGCAAAGATCCGAACCAGTATCAATTAAAAATTGTCGCTTAGAGACTTGATCAGTTACGAAAAGGCGACGGCTGAGGGGTTGATTGTTTTCGCAATCAGTCGCCGCCGCTACTGACTGCTCCTTGGGTTTTCCGCCAGCCAATTACAGGGTGAGATGCATTTTCTGGCCCTAGTGCCGTATTTCCGATGGTACCAGCAGCGTTTTTCAATCCGGTCAGGAGTACTGTTGCGCGAGGACTGCCCGCGGCGGTTTTGAAGTCGGGAGCGATCAGATCTCAGAGCGGCAATTTGATTGCCCATCTCGTCTATCCGCTCCAAGAGACTATTTAGTGTAGGTGTACCTGTAGCAGCAAAAACGTTTGCCTGGCTTGGCTGAGCTTCAACAATTTTATCAGCAATGTCGGCTATCCTATCTAGACTGAGATCGGCCTGGGCTGCCAGGATGCCTTGTACATGCTGAGGCAATCGGCGAACCCAAAGCTGGCGCAAGATGTTGTCATCTGACAGGGTGTTCCCAGCAATGGACCTAAGATGACGGAGGAACTGGGACGGTTTTCTGTCTCCAAGCTCCTCATCACCTAGCAACCGTCTTACCCGCTGCTCTTCGGATATAGAAAATCGTTTAATTAATGTTTCTTTGAGTGTCTGATATTTTCCTTCTGCCGGTGGGTTGATTACTATATCTTCAATTTCCCCAGCTACCTTGTGATCGATTTGACTGAGAACATAACTGTATTTGGTGACATCAGTATTTATGCCAGCCAATAGAAATTGGGCTTCGGCTTGTGCAAACCATACAGTGACTCTGTCGGACCAAAATGGTGGCAGCTTTACCGCTACCCTACACATGGCAGCAGCTATCTCCGGCTTAGATTGAGCACTAGCTTGTTCATGCTGTGCACGCAAGGCAATGTTTTCAGCCTCAAGCATATTTAAACGTGCTTGGAGTTCATCAGACATAGTGAAGAGACTCAAAATTTTAATAAACCATGCAAAAATCCAAGAACCACACAAAACACCAAGCTAGGGGTAGTTATTTTAACCGTGGGTAAGTGGTGAGGGTTAATATAAGTACAATATGAGCATGCGGATGTGAAACAACACAAACAATAAAAGTTTGCTAACACCAATAAAATAAACAAAAATTAAGTACGCAGTATATTAAAACATGCAAAAAAAAAAAGATGTGTAGATATAGTTAAACAGACTTTATGAGCATTCAATGCATAATATCCCAACCTTTGTCATATTAGTATGTATTATTGCGGTTTAAAAAGTTAGTAATCATAAAGAAAGCAGCATGTAACGTACCAAAACATTTGTCAGCCCAACTTGGGGCAAAATAAAGAAAAAGAAATACAAATAAACACAAGAAATTAGGTGCAAGTAAAATGACGATGTTATTGTGTTAACTAGCTTTAAATTTATAATTGTCTTTGTATTAATAAAAAAAAATGAAAATATATATCACTGTTTTTGGTAGCTAAAACGAGAATGTCCTGCTAATATTTAGGTGGTACTTGCGTGGACCGGAACGTCAGTTGATGTTGATGTCAATGTCAGCTGTCACTGGAACTGTATTTTCCATCGGTTATCGATAGATGGCGTTCGATGCACTTCTTATGATATCGTTTTCCCAAGAACAAGATTATTACTTGTCCGTATAGATGAATTCACAATTCACAATGTCTCCACGATTTCACATGCATTTGTAGTGATGCTTGTATGACGAACGTACTCCGGAAAACGGCTGGAATGCGGGAACTGCCACTGATGATATGAAAAACATGAAGTCTCGTGGTCCGCAGCCTCCACAGGGTAGCTAGTTTTCTATGCGGCAATGTCCGTAGTATGGAGCTTTGGATCTCATGTACCTACAGCAAGTTACAATCACGTCGGGGTCACCACTTTGGGAGCGTAGGAAGATAATGTTCGTTCCCTTTTGTTTCGCACTCACGGCGATGAGGTTCGAAGGAAATAAAATCCAGCGTAGAAGTAATATTGGATAATGTAATATTGAAACTTTCCTAATGCTAAACACGTATAACACTGTAAACTGGAGGAAGGGTTTCAGTACAAAATATTGGGTAAAATTAAGATGCTACGCGAATCAGAGTTGTAACCGCTGTATCTCAAAAAACCATAGAGTATCATCACAGACTATAGAGTCTGGTATTGCCAGTGCTTATGGTTGCGTTCATAAACGCCACACTAGCAACCACTCACCAAACACTAATAGATTCACACATAACACCGAACTTTAACTCTCATTCATACTATTTACACCCGATAGACGAAGAAGAAGTCTTTAACATAATTCACAACCTAAAAATAGATAGTGCACCGAGGCCAGATCAATTAGACATAAATTTAATCTGAGTTTAGAAACAGGTATCTTTCCCGATGCCTGGAAAGTTGCTGCAGTGTCTCCTATCTATAAAAGCGGTCCCAAAGACTTGCCAGAAAACTACAGGCCTATTGCTTTGCTAAGTATAGCATAAAAAAAAAAAACTAACAAAGAGAGAAAATAGTTAATAAAAGACAAAAACAAAATAATCTCGGATAGACAATTCGGATTTCGACGAGGAAAGTCTACTGAAGACGCAGTAGTGTCACTCATGACTAATCAAGTTTTACACCGCATAGATAATGGAAAATGCTGTGTCGGTGCTTTTCTTGATTTGGCAAAAGCATCCGACACCGTATCTCCCGGGATTCTTCTAAAAAAGTTAGAGGTTATGGGGATAAGGGGTGTTACGAGGATTGAAACAAGGTGACTTGACAATTATATTGGACTGTATAAACAGATTTTAAGAAAATGGAACAAGTAATCAATCGCTCGGTGGAAGATGACGCTTTTTACAATTTGTTCGGAACCTGAATGATGTCCTTTAACAATCGAAGGTTCATAACTCGGAAACGGCGCGATGTGTCTTAAGGTTATATGCTTCTCGGATCAACCCGATACTGTAAAATTGCCGAAGTTAAAACCAATATTCGAAGGCCTTGTTTTCGGAAACGGTGCGGTGCACGCACGTTGGGTGTTGTGTGATAAGTTTCTTAGCGGCGCTATGGAGCGAGGACTTAAATATTTTGTTTTTTATTCAGAAAATCCGTTTTAAGGCTGTATTGGTTAACCTTGTCTGTAAAAACCGGCGCGTCGAGGCAGCTAGTGCAAAATTATAAATAACAGAGATGTCGAAGAAATTAATTTATTCAACTCCATTATCAAAAGTAAGTTGGTAATGCCTACGCAATGACGCCTGGCGCTGTGATTTAAATAAATATTCTCAGAATTCATTTGGTGCTTACTGACTCGTTAGGTAGTTAATTGTCCTCATGCGGATCCATCATGATGTAGGCTCATGCTACATGCACCCAAATGAAAAAGTTTGAATCTTACGTAAAATGATTATGTGCCGTTTCATAAAGATAGTCAATGCCAAGTGCAGTAAGATCATCGACACCATTCAACATTAGGTACCATTGCCAATACATCCGTGAGATTCGGCAAAACAAAGCATACGTGACGTCTGTATGTACATGCAATATTCCCCACCTCCTCTGTTGCGCGTCCGGGGTACCACCACACGCGCGGCAATTTCTCCGCGAGTACCAACAGTGTGCGGCTAACAGACCAGCGATCGATACTCCCTCCGTGCGACCTCCCAGCCTCCGGCAGAACATTCGCGGATCGCGTCGCCGACACAGTAAAAGTGATATTATTTGCCATCATAATAACAGTGTTTCACCAGCTTTAGGAGACAAGGTATGTACTTTCCAATTCTGGACGTTTCTGCGACTCGTGATTTTTAATTAAGTATGCATATCGAAATGAAAGTTTGTTAGAGTATGTTATTATTATTTCGCATATTTTTGCGTGTTTAGCAAGCTAAGATTCCTTAATTCACTAGGATTAGTGTTGCAACGATGCAATTACCTAGTAATAAAGTAGAGCCTTTACGGGTTCGGTCAGTGGGTCGTCTTAGGGGCGGGGGTTCGTCAGCATCAACAAGTCTGTATCAAGGCTAAGGGAAGGTGTTTATGATGTATAGTTTCAGGGCATTGAGAATCATGGAAAAGATAAGAACTCTTTTATCTTCCGTGTTGAGTGAGATTCATATATTCACTATTTAAAAATGTGTAATAAGTACTCGGAGACGAAACGCTAACAAACAAAGCCATGGACTGTTGTTATTATATGTATAATAGAGCTCTTGTTATTTTTTTTATTCCTCATTACATGTTAACAAGGTTAATGTACACGATTACAAATCCAACTTCCTGAAAGCGCAAGCAGTAGGTAAGAGATATACTTAGCTATTTCAGAGATATAGGTGTTTCAGGAATCGAAGCAAAAATCACTTTGTGCTCAGCGGAAGGTTTATTAAGGTTAAAATGCACGGTATTATGATAGTATATTTTATATCGAGGGACTAAACGAAGACATAATATAGCAGAGGTGGTTTGACTCCCGAGCGTGCGAGGGACTCAATGAAACCGAACCGAGGGTATGTTAAGTTGGCGTTTAGTATCGAGGTGCAAACTGTGCTTTTCACTTTGAGTGCGAGAAAAATAATCAATTTAGTACAACAATATTTTAATAAATATTACTTTATTAAGATTATCTATTATATTTTTTGCGCTTTGCTCGCTCACTTCAAACTCTTCACTGACACTGGACATTCTTAGTAAATTTATTTAAAACCGAACAAATTTACCTACACTCTACTAAAATTCTGAAATTTTCGCGGTCAGTTTTTTCTTCAAAACCAGTCACGAATTAACAATTTTTTTTTTTCAACTATTTCTTTGCGGAAAAACCATGGAACTCAATGCAAACTCTCAACATTTTCGCAATGAAGATGGTCCACACTCACTCCATAGCTAATAGTATATTTACTGGCTATTTGAGTTTGTCTATGTCATATGAAGGAGATTAAAAAACTAATTAGGTACCTACTTTTCACTCCATAAAGACTAAAGTGGTCACTTTAGTCCCGCTTCGCAGGGCTATATTGGCGTACTTTTAGAGCATGAGAAGTGAAATAAGTATTTATGGCACATCACATGGTCATGATCTTGTTGGCCTTTCTCCGTTCTGTTGTAATCCAAACCAGTTTGTCTTTATTAAAGTTCTTACGCTATTATGCGATCTCTCAAAATCATAACTCCATGTTTATCTAGTTAATAAATGGTAATCATTATTTCAATTTAATTCATCGAATTGCACACTTGCATAGAGGAAATGTATTTAAACCTACCTAAGTAAATGTAGTGCGTTCACATTCTGCTCGCGATTGGTCGTATTGGAAATACCCCACGATCGATTTAATCCTTGTTTACCGGGCGGGCCGCGTCCGGCGCTGCGCTTTCACCTGCGCTGTGCTTGCGTAATAGCCGCGAGACCCCAGTGACCCTGTACCGGCCATCCCACCTAATAGACAACGCCCCGGTCGCGGTGGCCGCGTGCTGTGTCATTCACTTCGTTTGGAAAGAAACCGATCTAGGCTTTACGGATGTGGGTAGGTCATGTGAAATATTTAACAAGTTTAGACAGTTTCGACGGCGCGAAATAATACTTGCTGTGCTTGCCCTAGAAACAAAAGTAAGTATATCTATTGCTCCTTGTATACCTACATTCGAGAACAAGAATTTGAGTGGTATACTACCACTAAAAACCCGGCTACTGAAAAATCACGCTCTAATTAAAACCGGGCCATAAAAACGAATCGATTAACAAGTTATTCATCAAAATCAGATGAATAGTTTAGTCGCTACGAAGGACATACGTAAATACAAACATACATGCATAGACTGCTAAAATCATAACCCTTTATTTTGGTTTCGCCGTAGTCGGGTAAAAAGGGAAGCACATATGCCTATAGGTAATCTTTGTAGTACGGACCTTACATTTTACGCTCGGTTTTCTCTGTATTTCAGATGTCGTGGTTTACACTCACGGCGACAGTCCTGCTTTTGCTGGCAGGCGTCGCGTCGGCTGAGCAGAACAGCTCACTGGTCGACGAGACCTGGTGCGGCAAGGAGAACATGTGCGGCCTGCATGATGACGATGGTCCGTGGATGTCTGTGCTACAACAATGGGCACTGAGCGCACCCGAGCATGGAGAGCGCCAGGGTGAGCATCTACCCAATTTATTTATTATTGTTACAGCATGCCTGAGAGATATTTCTTGACGGCATGTAAAGCCAAGTCAGAGGTCCATATATGGGCCGCAATAAAAACCCTGACACCAGGTTAGGCACTAAGCACACGATATAGAAAGAAGATTTGTTGTCACTTCGAATTAGAAGTTAAAAAAAGGTTTATGTATTTATTGGTAAGTCTACCTCAAACATCGCGCATTGCTTAATTTAAAGCCGCGAACGTGCAATCAATTAAGAGTCCTCGATCTTGTTTATGTATCTGTTACTTAAGGTGGATGCCCAAGGGTAGTCCGCGAAATTCAAATGTTACTTACGTTTCTTGCAATTTACAGGTCTATTTCAGGTTGTATGTTGATAAAAAATGAGTACGTCGCGCCAGTAACACGTATGTAGCTAAAGAATTATAATCATTAAAATCATCAATACAACCCTAGATCATTTAACCCCATTGTATGACTTTTTCATAATTACAGAATAGGGTTAAATGAACTTTGAGGGTTCTATTGATGACCTGCAAATTGCAAAAAAACGTAAGAAAATTTGAACTTCGCGGGCTACCCTTGCGCTTCCACCTTAAGCATTATAAACTAAGTAAAGGCTAAACAGTCGCGGATCTACGATTTTTTCGAACCGGGTCAGAAACTTGATACTGGCGCCCCTCTCTCCAACTTGCCTTTTTTGGGCTCCGTAGCTGAATGGCAAAAAACGCAACCCTTATAGATTCGTCATGTCTGTCAGTCTGTTTGTCCGTACGTATGTCACAGCCACTTTATTCCGAAACTAATAAGACTACACAGTTGAAACTTAGTAGGTAGATGTATTCTGTAAACCGCTTAACGATTTCTATACCAAAAAAAATAAAAGATTAAGGGACTCCCCAAAGACTATGGAACCGAAACCAAAAAAAAAACATCAAACCTATCCGTGAAAATTACATTGAGGTTCCTAAAACCATTTTTCTCAGTACATCGTTTGAAAGATATGACACTTCCAAAGTGATAAAATGTGTGCCCCCCCCGTCTAATTTCTAAAGTATGGGAGGAATATTCAGAAAAAATGTAGGATTGTAGAACGTAAAAAAAACTTTAAACGCAAAATTGGTTTGAATAAGATTTGATGTTTAGTTTTTGATTTAAGGGACTTTTAAATCAAACTGCAGCAGTAACTTTGTTTTTCATGAACATACTATGAAAAACAAATTTAGTTTTGCTGTTGAATGTAAAAAAAATAGGCTGAATGAAGGTTCATTCAAATATTGTATAATATTTGAATGAGCCTTCAAAATATTTTTTTTATTTTGTTTGGTGCTACGGAGCCTGTGCTGTGTGCGTGTGAGTACGACTCGCACTTGGCCATTTTTTTTTTTCATTTACGTAGATCCAACCAGGCTTTTTTTTTTCAAATCATCAAATGAGGTCCCACTCTGGGCGAAGCGGAAGGGAGTGTCAGACTTGTACTGACTAAAACCCATGTTCCTTCTTTTGCCCTTTGTGTTCCAGGGTCGCGGTATCTCTTTCGAACAGTCCCGCAACCCTGGCAGGCATCGGTCCTTTCTGACCCCTTACCGTTTGCTGACACCTCTTTGAGGCGCGCACGCGCCGTCGACCTAAGACATAAGACGGACGGACGGCGATCTAGCCCATTACTCACGGTCCACAATCACAGACCCGCGCCAACTACGGTGGTCGGTAACCACCACGTGCCCCCCCCCCCGCCCAGGGCGTCTCTCGCGGCGGCTGGGACGGGAGGCTCTCTCCCTCTCACGTCCCGCCACCTCCTTCGCTACCATGACCGCTTCGCAGAAGGAGGATCCAACTAGGCTTTCGCATACTAGGCGCTTTTTGGAGCAAGTTTTGTATTTTCAATCATACTATATTATAATTTTGGCGGCCCCTGAAACTGCCGCCCGGGCGGTTACCCCGGTTTGCCCCCCCCTAGATCCGGAGCTGAGGCTAAACCATGACATTTGGCGTTTCCAGGTCGCATAATGGCTCTACCCCCGGCGCAAGGTTACTACGTGACGGACCGCATAGACGGCCCGATGCTGAGCCCGCCCCCGCCCCCGCTGCAGCACAAACACCCCAACCACCCGCTGCCCCCCGGTGGCCGGCCCTACGACGAGTGGACGCACTCGCCGCTGCAGCCGCCTAACGCCGGAAAGATCGTCAACAGGCCACCCAACCCGTACAATGATAAATTCAAGCCCAGCCCGGCCTACGTAAGTTCTAGCTATACGATACCTAGTTCTGGTCGGTACGGTACGGTACCTACTTACTGTTAATTTCCTCTTCACTAGTGGTTGTATTCCCAGAAATGTTAGTGCCTCATTAATCCACAATTCTCTTTCACAGCCAGCACAAGTCCACAACCAGCCGATCCCGGTGCACAGTCCGTCCGTGGACCGCGTGGACGAGAACCGCCAGCCGCCGCAGAAGCAGGTTTCCGAAACCGACCTGTACCTGCTGGGGGCTATCGAGAAGTTGGTGTGGCGCGCTGATCTCTTCGAGAAGAGGCTGCGCAAGCTGGAGGAGAGCGTGCACTGGATGGTAGCTGGAGGTGACACGAAAGAGGGTGAGGATAATTGACCATAATGCAATATGTACCTCACTATTGTGAGTTAATTGGAATAGAGCCACGTCCATTGAGTATGGACTTCTGACTCGCTATCGCTAGCGACTACGCTAAAAATAACTTGTTTTGCAACTATTACTATAATTACAACATACGCATGCAAACAGCATTTAATAACCTACATAATGTAACATTATGATTCAGACATTGAACACTTTCGCCATTCATCCAAGAGAAAGTCTCGTGAGGTACTCAAATGTCACATAATGTATGTTATCAGAGCCGTGCGCGGACAACTTCACTCGCGTGGGCGACGGCTGCTACCACGTGTCCTCGGACGCTGCGAACTGGAAGGGCGCCAACTACGGATGCCGCCGCCTCAAGAGTAGCATGCTGGAGATCGACTCCGACCAGGAGAAGAAACAGCTCACCGCCAGCATCTTCGCCGACAAGAAACTCAAAGGTGAGCTTGCTGAGCCTACTGCAGAACAGCACTTGAGACTTGGAATAATGTGAACAAGCTAGAAATTCATATTGAGGGTTTTCAACCGGCCTAGTATTGTCTTGTCTTGTCGTCCGTAATATTCTCTCCCAAGCCCTACTATACCTATACCCAACTACCATTATAATTGAGAACTAATTAGACTTTGTGTAATTTTCTGCTGCGACAGGACATCTTAATACAAACCGTGGATTCATTCTTATAAATCCCGGTGAAATACCCTATAACGGCGGAGGTGGATGTGTTAAGGGAAAGGTGCCCAGGATGTGCTCGCTTGATAAATGTATCTGGCTGTACAAGCTCATCAGGGTCTCCGTATACGTATCGCTGGGCTCGCTTTTGTATTCTTTGATGTTCTTTGCAGCTAAACGAATCATTCCTAATATTATACTAACCGACAGATTCGCTAAAGCCTCGCTCAAGGTTACCAACACTATGCGTCTCTCGCCGCTCTTTTTTCCATTGCGTAAAATTAATAGAAACCGGTAATTTATTCACAACTTTTAACAAATACGTAGCATTCAATCTAATTAAATCTTTAACTCCATAGTATATTCTATTGCCAAAGTAGACCATCAATGAGTATTTGGTTCCATAAACTGTAATAATAATATTATACAATTACAATATTTCCTAACGTTAATAGGGTTCCATAATATGTCTATAGTATTGATCAGGAAACCAGCATAATGTACCGTCGGTAGGTACTGGTACAATACATTTCAGTTTAGAAACCGAAGTGGCACCGCGTCACTCAATCAGTCTTGGATGATGTTGGGAGAAGTTAGATGGAATAAGTCAGGTATATTTAACAAGCAAGCGCATGTGCATTCAAAATATTGAATGATTATGTTCACTGGACACCACTTAGCACTGTGCAATGGTACGTACCTACGATAATATTGATGTCGTAGTACGGTCAGCAACAAAAGTAGATTAGCACTGGTTAAATCGCCACAAAAGGACTGAAGTGAAAACCGAGTGTTGTTGCTGATTCGTGTAGTGGAGTGTTATTATAGATTAAAATTATCTTTCAATTGCCCTTATGTGCCTTTGAGTTGCACATTTCAAATAACGAACGAGTGACGTGTCCTACTTAATTGTTGAACATCTCCACTTGTATGCAAATTAAACCTGCATGCGATTTGCACTCTAAAACATGTTTCCAATTTCTAACTGGTACGCAAATTTGACGAAAATTGTGACGTCATACTAGCATGCAAGGTTTGCGTAATGGAATTGCGCCCTACTGGATGACAAATTATTTTTTAAGTAAGTTTTTTTTTTGTGCACAACGTCAGGTATCTAAGTGGCATGTTAGCGTTTGCAGTGTAGGTTTGCCTCGCCTGCTGTAGAATGATGTTGTAGATTTGTAGATAAAAGTATATTTTGTAATTTTTAATCGATAAAATTAAAGTTAGTTTCTCATAAGCTTGTGAAAGTAACCAAGTGAGGGTTACCGACATCCGAGAATGCAGTGAAAGAAGATGACTTAAATTTGTGTGACATCATATTCCTTCAATGTTCAGGAGGAGACTTTTGGACGGGCGGTCTTAACCCGGGCCTGCTGTGGATCTGGTCGCACTCGGCGCGGCCGGTCGCGAACAACTCCACGAGCGCGGAGAGCATCTCAGGCTCGGGGCGTTGCCTGGCGTGGCTCAGCGACCCCGCGCGGCCCGCGCTGCGCTACCGCGGCCAGGACTGCGCGCTGCGCCACCGGTACATCTGCGAGAAGGAGCCCGACCACGCCCAGCTCAGCAACGAGATCGAGAGGGTCGCCCGAAAACTCAGGGAGGGGAGGAAACCAAAGATTTTATGGACTGACGCAGAGCCGTGAAACGCGCTCCGATTTTATAGCATAGGATGTTTTTGTGTCTATTTACCTTTTCTAGTATTTAATATTTATTGTAATCTTAATCTTACCATGTACTCGAATATTTTCGCGTTTTCAAGTATCGATGTTAAGGTAACCAAAATTCTAAAAGTTTGATGAAATCGCGAATATTTGTAAACGAATTTAAATGTTTGGATAAAATAAATAAATAAACATGAACGTTTTACACTATCTTATATTCCTATAATATTTACAAAGTTTTAAGAAATCACAACAAAAATAACTTATTAATAAATAGATATTTATTTATTTATCGACTGCAAACTGCCAAGGACCTCATAATGCAATAAAAGCTTACAATTTCATGTGTTTGAAAATTCCATTCGTAATGGAACCAACATCTGACGAACAATTAGGTCCTTGTCTGAACCAACTTTGGGCTATTGAACAATGGTAGATAACTGACCTCAGTTAAGTGACATCTTTATTTATAGTTTGGCTTTGAATACCAGCAACAAAATGAGGTGCAATAAAACATCATTTTATCGCTATAGTACTACTCAATATTTTAAGTGATTTCAACGTTCCAGCAATAAAGCAAGTTTAACGTAGATTTAACACAAGTATACAATATATTTAATGTTGAAAATATATACGGTACATAGAAGGACACTTCGTAATTGGGCGCATGGCGTGGCGTGCGCTACTCAATCTTAGTGACCATATTATCAGGTCCACTTCACATACGCACGGAAAACCACGGGTGATTATCAAATGTAAATTAATAACAAGTTGTCGACTCGTACGGATTGTAACAAATGCCCTTTTTGTACTTGTAAGTGTTAATAGTTATTAGTGTGCAAACAAACCCATTTAAACAAAAGTTATAAAGCGTTTCGAAGATGGTTTCCCAATTGTGATTATTTCTCAGTTTTATATAAAGCAAGTTATCTAGCGCGACGAAATTAGTTTATAAAACAATATTCAAATTATTTTGGAGATCAAAGTATACGATTAACAATGGTCGCTCACAACTAATTAGAAGACTATTATAATCCTTATATTATTTCTCGTAAAAACTTTAATTTCATGATTGGCTGGAGTATCCTCGTTACCATTACAATGTGTAGAGTAAAACGCTTCGAAAGACGAAGTAAAGATGTCGCGTTACGTTAACTTTACACCTTATAATGATGGAAGCCTCTTTGTAACAAAACGCACATTTCTCTATATAGCTACAATCGAATCAGTAATTATACAATATTTACAATTCGGTGGACGACAGAACTTCAAGTGTTGATATGAACGAGAAGCTTGCATTTGAACGTTTGATATTATTTTACAATATCACAGTAACAAGTGTCTAATAAAGTATTGTACACTACGAAGAAGTAACTGAGTATGGCATAACGTAAATACATAAAATGTAATCGGGAACACCTGTAAGGCAATACAGACAGTCACCGATGATAGGAACGAGCGCAGGCCAACACCTAAATATTATAAGATAAGTAGAAATATTGTAATGTTGGTCGGTACGTGTACAAGGTATTTTCGTGTGTTAAACAGGGTTTTTTGTTTATTGGTAAACCTTCAGTGTTATTATAAAAGAAAAAAAAGTAACTACGCGCGACATGACGTTAACGCTGTGATCAGTTGCAATTAGATACTGATATCTATCTAGTCTGAGAAGTTTAGTCAAGAATTAAAAACCCATGTATACACAAAAGCTTGCAGCGCCGACACAGTTCTGTACAACATAATGTGCATCTGTCGACGAATTTATTGTCAGTGCAGAGGTCCGCGGGAGCCGGGACTTCCACACGCGTTACTTTGACATATCACGGAGGTCCAAAACTTTCTCCATCCAGTACTTTTCGTTAGTTACACAGAGTAAAGTGACAGCGGTGAACATATTGATAAATAAAATATTCTTTGGATGTTTATGGATCCTCGATTTAATGTGGAGGTCGGAAAGTTTTGGAGCTCAGCCTCAGAGGTAAGTCGTAGACGCCTAGTTGAAGTGGAACTTGAACTGGAAGGGCGAGCCGTGCTCGAAGTGGTGGAACGGGTTGTTGTGCGCGGCGCGACCCGCCTCCGGGTCCAGCGGGTCCGCGCCCGCGTCGAACGACGCGCGCTTGTCCGGGTCCGTCAGCACCTGCCGCGTATTACTAACAGTATGACATCTGTATCAAGTAGGCCTCCATTGTCGTGTCTTTTTAAACTCATTTAGCGCTAGTTGTACAGTTATCAAGATTGACGATTGTAGCCGAAGGTACTTTAAAGCTGTGTGCATTTGTAAATATACTTTCCTCAAACATGCATGGAAATATTGACATTATTTTCGAAAAAAGAACACGCGAAGTATCGATTCTCGGACAAAGAAAATCAAATCCATTGCAGGAGCGTTTTTTGATTTTGGAACATTACAACGCTCCAGCAATGTTGTATGAAACGGCGTGCTGGGGTTATTAAATACTCTTCGATTTGATCTCTTTTATCATTCTTGGCATACCAAAGTAATTCTCTTTGCTCTTTGCTTAGTACAAATTGCGTTCACATGGCTGTATAGCCATAAATACGGTTGTCTTTCGGCACAGATGATAAATAGAAAATTGGCGGCAAACTGAAAATTCGTCTTGATTTGTTATTTACATACTTACTTATTAAATATAAATTTAATCATTAAAATTAGTTCCAACGGCTTAGAGAGTGAAATAGAGATTGATTATACTCCACCAGATTTAAGATCAGAAGCCAAATTGGCAATGGAAAACCAGCTTCCAGCGAAGTGAAAAGAAAAATACATGAAAGTATATGAAAATTGTATGATTTGGAAAAATGAGAAAATAGTATGTTTTATTTCCCTGCATTCCTTTGAGAAAAGCACAATATATGCCTCAGCGGATATGGAAATTGCTTGTCTCGTATCAGTGAAGTCTTCACCTACGGCTCGGCCTTCAAACTCATACTCGACCTGCAATTGCCTATTTCTCGGCCTTTGCCTTATTGTACTATTGCTGACCATATGTCAAGTTTGTAAGTGTACCTCCTTAGCGGCGGCGATGTCGATGAACTTCTTCTCTGCGAGCTTCTTGTCGTCGCCCTGGAAGTTGTCGGGGTGCCACTTCTGTGCCGCCTTGCGGTACGCCTTGATCACCTCCTGCTTGCTGGCCGACCTGGACACACAACATTATTGTTGACATTGTATGATCGTCAGTAACGTGGTGTAAAGTAGTGAAGGTACCGCATTCGCTCCGTATAAAGTACTGGTATTCAGCTGCATCAAGTTAAGAATGGAAGCCGACGCCAACATAGTTGGGAAAAAGCAGGTGGATGATGAAGAGTTGAGCGATTGAGAGCCGAGAGGTTGAACAGTCGAGCAAATGTAAGTTAATTACTCGGTAACACCTAGCGTGACTATCCGCTCAAGATTGTCACGCTACATTCTACCGTGTTATTGCCGTTACCGATAAAGAAAGGTTAAATATAATATGGGCAGTCAAACAAAATCTGTTTTTAAAACTACAACAAGTAACAGTAAATTAAAAGTATCAAAAACTCCGACTTCGACAAGACCCTTAACGAAGCCGACAACCAAGCATTATCTACATTAAACTAAGTAACTTTACGCAAAAAATATTGCTGGGAAACGACTTTAGGGAGTGAAAAATCACGCTTTACGGTAAGACTCAATATCACGCAATCAACATTGTGTTCCAGTCATTACATACATTTGGAAATGCATGTGAACCGAGAAGGTTAAATCTTGGATATTACGTGAGGGGGGGGGGGGGGGGCTAGAAAATCTTAACTTCAAGTTATCGACCAAGATTTCCTATGTGCACTTTCCGCCATCTTGAAAAAAATCAGTTTTTTTTATATAGTTATTATAAAAAAACTGATTTTCTCTGTTGAGATACGTACATTTTGATTCAATACTTTTACGCCACCGTTGCATTCTTGCTTTTATTATGTTATTTTTGTTTTCAAATATCACAGCGACTGTACTATTTTTGTAATAAATACATTGCTCCTTAACTACTATCAATGGTTCGATGCCTGGCTAGGAATATTGATTTTCAAAAATCTAATGATGCAGTTTTAGTTTTCATCAAAATCGGGCTCGAGACTGCTTTGAGCATTTTTCGCTATTCCTTGTAGCAGGGATAGCCTAGTGGTGTGACCGTCGGACTGTCGAGTCATAGTCCCGAGTTCGAACCCAAGGTACGCACATTTTAGGGCACGCCACTATAATGGCGGTAAGTCCCCTCTTTGAGGAGTGGCTGGAGAGGCGCCATGGCGCCCTCACCTTCCGCCTGACGCAGGTCCTCACCGGACATGGTTGTTTCGGGAGGTTCCTGCACCTAATCGGGCGGGAGGAAACGCCCGGGTGTCACCACTGCGAGGATCGACCGGAGGACACGGTGGAGCACACTGTGCAGGTCTGCTCCGCTTGGGCGGAGCAACGCCGTGTCCTCGTAGCGGCGATCGGCGGCGGCGACCTGAGCGTCCGGCCCTGGTTCAATCCATGGTCCGGAGCGAGACGAAATGGGACGCCGTCACCTCCTTCTGCGAAGCAGTCATGCTAGCGAAGGAGGTGGCGGGACGTGAGAGGGAGAGAATCTCACGTCCCAGCCGCCGCGGGAGACGCACCGGGCGTCGGCCACCGTAGGCGCGGGCCTGTGGACGGTGAGCTATGGGCTAGCTCGCCGTCCGTCCGTCTTATGACGACAGGCCGTGTCGACGGCGCGTTCGTGTTCCACGCGCGCCTCAAAGAGAGTCAGCAAACAAGAAGGGGTCCGTAAGAACCGACGCCTGCCAGCGTTGCGGAACTGTTCGAAAGAGATACCGCGGCCCTGGAACACAAAGGGCAAAAGAAGGAACATAGATGGGTTTTAGTCAGTACAACTCTGACACTCCCTCCTGCTCAGCCCAGAGTGGGAAAGGTCATTAATAATTTCCCATCCGGAAAAAAAAAGCAGGCACCTCTGATTTTTTGGATTCATGTACGTACTGTATAACTATCACTTGCTCCGGTGAAGGGAAACATCGTGAAAAAACCAGCATGCCTCAGAGATATTTCTTAACCGCATGTAAAGCCAAGTCAGAGGCCCATGGACGACCTAAAAACTCTTGACACCAGGTGAGACACTAACCACACGATAAAGATGAAGAACAAGTACAAGTTTACAAGTAATAATCGACCAACATACAAAATGTACTTAAATAATATATTTTCCTAAACATAATGGAAGCACAGGTTTTTCAACTGCAAGTGTGAGTTTGTTTTTATTTTTATTATTGTAATAAAAAATATCGTTCGGAGACAAATCATATATATATTTTGATGAGCAACTACGGAACCCTACATTGTGCGTGGCCCGACACGCACTTGGTCGATTCTTTTTGTATTTTACTTCCATTAAAGCTTTGAATCCGCTAGAGTAATCGGCATGGTTCAGATAATATGTATAATAAGTAGTGACTTTTGCTTAGAATAAGTCAACATAGTCATGAATTTATTTGTTATGCATGGATTTGTTTTTATTTATTTAACAATTTCTTTAGGTACTAAATAAAATTTATTTTTATTACAAAAATCTACTACCAGCGGGGTGATTGCGTAACATACTTACAGTAGGAATCGATCTCATAATGTCAGTACAACAACATTCATTGCGTTATTTACTTTGTTGATCAGACCAATTTTTCGAACACATGAAGACACGATAACTTTCCGATTTAGTCAATCACTAGCGTACACGTAAAATAAATTGCTTTTGCACAGCACAAAGATAGCGACCGATGCTTTTGTGTGGGTAAGTTGTAAGGTACATGGTAAATACACGCTGTGTTGGATGGGATAAGGTTTATAATTGATTGTGTAGTACTTCTGTTTTAAGAAATGCGGGTGTGTACGCGACTGCGTATCTATTGCTTTTACTAAAATGCATATGTAGTAGTTGTCGTGTGGTAGGGGCAAACTGGAGACATAAGGTTTCCGATATATTTACGTGTAACGGGCATATGTCCTTGTTTATTATATCTATAGTATAAGTGTATGAATACAATTAATGCTCGTTACTGTAAGACAGAAAAATTGAACACCTATCCATGTCAACCAACTAGAAATACGTGAGTGACCTCATCCACCTTATCCTACCTCTTAACTCCTAATATCTTGTAGTAGTCCCTCTGCTCGGACTGCTTCTGTAGTTTTTGCGCGCGACTGAGTCCGTCCTTAGCGCGCTGCAAGCCCTCTTCTAGCTCCAGCGCCTCTTTGAACGACTGGATGGCTGGCGGAGAAGGGAACATAATCAGTATTTTTCATTATTATGACCCTTTTATTAAGTGCCGTCGTGATTTGTGTGTTGGCTGTTATGCTACAGTTAACTTTCTTCGAATCGATGGTAAAAACGTTATTATCATATTAAATGAGTCGGGTACGGTAGCTGGCCACCGATCGCGCATCAGTGGCGTTTTCAGGTTCTTGGAAGTGTAGATGTTTAGGCACTTCAGACAGTGGAACGTATGGGACATGGTGCGTAGGGTAGGGTAGCGGTGCTAGCTCACCGTCGTCGAACATGTCGAGCCCGAGCAGCGCGTCTCCGCGCTCGCACAGCACGCGCGCGTCGCGCCGCAGCTCCAGCGCGCCGCCGCACGCCGCCAGCGCCTCCGTGTGCTGTGAGTCCTGGAAGGGGAACGGTTACTTCAGGACCGAATTACTAACTTTCTGACCTTTCACAAAGGAATATAAAGATATGATAGCGCGGCTATTAGCGCCGTCTAGCTTGGTTACGAATTTCCTAAGAACCAACGAGGAGGTCGTGTTAGACCCTGGCCGATGACTGTCCCTCTTGCGGATCGACCGTTGTATCGTGGTTGGCGAGGCGCCTTCTGACGACATAATTATGCTGTTAGGAGGACCACTGTCGCGGCCCGCCCAAGAGAAACTGCTATTTTCCAGCTCAATTTCGATGACATTGAATTGCATTAGAAATAACAATATATGATGATCCTTTCTGGTAAAAGCCATCATGCGCCGATGTATCTATGTTACAGTGTGCGTGTTTCCTGTTGTATAACTAGAAGCCGGCACGAACCTTGGCGAGACAGCTGCACAGCCAGCGCCGGCCCTCGAACACGACGAGCGTGACGTCATCCTCCAGCTGCAGCAGCTTGTTGGCGGCAGCGACGCAGGCGGGGAATTCTCTGGCCTGGCTGAGCTCCTCGCACTCCAGCAGCAGCTTGTCCACCTTCTTCACCTTCTTGTAAAACGGGAAGCACTTCTTGTGCTCCGGGTCTAGTCGCAGACATTCGCGGATTTCCTACAAGGAAGAATTTGATAATTTGCTTTTTTAGGAAATATATGGCCGGAGGAGCTCGAGGCTAAATAACAGCAGCCGCTCGGATCGATTTTCAAATTAAGCCGCGCTTGCCTAGGTCAATCCGTGGATGGGTGACCACCCACCAAGTTTCAGCCATCGGTCCCGGATGTCATTTGTAGATCTTTGACACTCTTTACAAGTAGTCAGTCAGTGGCCCGAAGTCTGACGACCAGTCTAACCAAGGGGCATCGTAGAATCTATTATTAACTGAATTGTGGAGGTTAGGTAGGCACTTTTAATTTATGTGTAGACCAAGGAGTTTTCCCTGATTTAATGAAATACAGTAAAGTCATACCACTTTTCAAATCCGGGGATAGTAAAGATACTAATAATTATAGACCTGTATCCGTGTTGCCAGTTTTTAGCAAGGTTTTTGAAAAGGTAATGCTGAATCAAATGCTTAATCATTTTAACACCAACAAAATCCTACACGATCAACAGTATGGTTTCACCAAGGGACGTTGTACGACTGACGCCGGTGTAACCTTATTAAAGCACATATTTACTGCATGGGAAGAGTCCCAAGACGCCATAGGAATTTTTTGTGATCTCTCCAAAGCGTTTGATTGCGTAAATCACGACACATTACTTTTGAAACTTGAGCATTACGGACTAGGAAAACTTGCACTTAGTTTGGTAAAATCTTATTTGAGTGATAGACCTCAACATGTTCAAATAAATGGTATCAATTCACAGGGTTTAAAAGTAAAAATGGGGGTTCCGCAAGGCTCAATATTGGGTCCTTTCCTCTTTCTAGTATACATAAATGATCTACCTTATTTACTGAAAAACCAACCTCAAAATATGGTGTTATTTGCTGATGACACTTCTCTAATTTTTAAGATAAATAGACGGGCCCAAATTCTAGATGACGTGAATAATGCCCTACTTCAGGTTCAAAATTGGTTCACAGCAAACAATTTAGTATTAAACGAAAAAAAGACTAAATGCATTAGATTTGCTTTACCGAATGTTAAAAGTAGTGATTGTGATATAATATTGAATAAAGAGAAACTTGAATTCGTAGATAAAACGGTTTTCCTGGGGATTACGCTTGATTCAAGGCTACAATGGAGTTCTCATTTAACGTCTCTTGCCGGGCGGCTAAGTTCAGCAGCATATGCTATTAGAAAAATCCGTCAATTTACAGATGTTGATACCGCTAGACTGGTCTATTTTAGTTACTTTCATAGTATAATGTCTTATGGCATTTTGTTATGGGGACGAGCTGCAGACATTCAGTCAATATTTATTCTGCAAAAAAGAGCCATCAGAGCTATATATAATCTTCGTAGGTGCGATTCTCTAAGGGAACTGTTTAAGGACATTAATAATAATGTACGTAAGAAAAAATCTGCATCTTTTTAGTAAAAGAGGTGACAGACACAGTTACAGTACTAGAAATAGAGACGAATTAGTTCAGCCGGGCTTCAGACTCGTTTCGTTTTAGGTACCAGCAGCAGGAAAATCGTGTCCGATGGAAGAACGAGCTATCGATGCCCTCTGGCCTTAACTGCGGAGTGAGACAAGGTGGAAGCATGTCCCCAGCACTTTTCAACGTCTACATGGATGGACTATCGGACAAACTCAACCAAACAGGTGTAGGCTGTTCGATTAACGGGACCCTAGTCAATCATATTTCATATGCAGATGATATGGTTCTTCTAGCTCCGTCGATATCAGCGATGCGCAAACTGTTGGCTGTATGTGAAAATTACGCCACAGAGCACAACATGATGTACAACCCAGACAAGTCAGTGTACATGGTGTTTGAAAGCCCAAACAGCTGGCTAGATTTGCCGCCAGTTCAACTTTACGGCACGGCGCTTGAGCAAGTCCACGAAGTTAAATACTTAGGTCACGTAATAGCAGCCGACCTCTCTGACCACGCCGATATAGAAAGACAGCGACGAGCGATATCGGTGCGAGGCAACATGCTGGCTAGGCGGTTTAGCCGCTGCAGTGACGTAGTGAAGGCCCAGCTATTTACCAGCTACTGCACAAGCGTCTACACAGTCGAGTTGTGGACCAACTACACCAAGGCGGCACTGAGCGATATGCGTGTGCAGTATAACGACGCGTGGCGTGCGATGTTTCGACTGCCTCGGTGGTGCAGCGCGAGCGCCATGTTCGCCGCGGGCCGCGCGCCCTGCTGGCAGGCGCTGCTTAGGAGCCGCTCGGCCGCCGCACGCACCGCCATACATCGCTCAACCAATTCCTTGGTGGCCGCGGTACGAGACTGGTATCATAGTCCCCTACACATAAGGTGGCAGTCCTACCACTCACCGATCACCTAATTCGCCGCATTTGGAGCGCGAGTGTGTTTAATGTCAACGTGTTTTTATTTATTTTTGTGTCTGTTTGTGAATGTTGTATGGATTTTATATCTGGTAAATAAATATTTCATTTCATTTCATTTTGACCTTGTTGCGTATGATCTGCTGTGGGACAAGTTGAGGAACATAAATTTGCCTCCAGAACTCATCAGCATGTTCCAGTACTGGTATGCGCACCAGTCTAATAGTGATAGACTATTACACTGGCGCGGGGCGGGGGCAATGTCGGATGCGTATCAGCTCGAATGCGGAGTCAGGCAAGGTGGCTTAACATCTCCTACCTTGTTTAATTTGTATGTTAACGGGCTGATCGTGGCGCTCAGCAGTGTGTTAGGATTTTAGTAAATTCGGTACACAGTATTGTCATTTATTTTATCAACAACCGCCTTCTCGTTTGAATCATGTAACGGTCGTCTGGCGAACGCCTGTCTGTGCGCGCGAAACATGGCTATTTAAACGATGAAACGGCCGTTCGCAGCTCAGTTTGTTCCTGCGACGCCGAAGCGTAAAGACCTTATAGTGATATCGTTACTCTGTGAAGAAATATTGCCATCCGTTGCAGCAAGGCCAGGTTAGTTAAATTTGAGTTAAAATATTTAAATAATTATGTGAAAGCTATTATGAATATTCTTTGTGTTATTTTTGTGCTATTTCTGTGCTATTTTTGATGTGTCGTGTATTCTATCTAAATTACTTCATGAAACTTATTTAAGCCTAAGATGTAATGTCATTGCTGATGTTAATTATTATCTCGTTGAATAAAGTGTCATCATTACCAATAAACGTTTGTATGATTATTCAAATCTTTTATTCCGTATACTACCCTACATAACCTGTAGTTAATTATAAACCAGTGCTAACAACTCAGAAGTGAGATGAGCGAGTAAAAGTCAAAACAAAAACTACCTACTCGTTTATCCTGCCCACGGTCCGTTTGTCGGTTGAAAATTTTATTTTTACTTTTGTTTTTTTTCTTTTTTTTTCTCTATTCTATTAAAATATAACTATATAATACTTTGTAATAAAACAAGCAATGACATTATACCTTAGTGAAGACATACTGTGTTCTTTTTTTTTGTGTTTCTCTCAATTAGTTAAATATTGTGTAAGTAATATTCAAAGTATTGGTCAGTGGATTTTCTATTCAATATTTAATGTTATTCATTCAAGTATTTTAATGATATTTGCAATGTGGAAGCATTTCATAGTAACACTGCTTTGCCAGAATTACTTTCTGTAAACACTATCTCATAACACAGCCTTGCCAGGGCTACCCTCTGGAGGCACTACACCATAACACAGCTTTGCCAGGGCTACCCTCTGGAGGCACTACATCATAACACAGCTTTGCCAGGGCTACCCTCTGGAGGCACTTCATCATAACACAAAACAGCCTTGCCAGGGTCACCCTCTGGATACACCTCATCATAACACAGCTTTGCCAGGGCTACCCTCTGGAAGCAATTCATCATAACACTGCTTTTCCAGAGCTACCTTCTGGAAGCACTTCATTATAACACAGCTTTGCCAGGGCTACCCTCTGGAAGCGTTACATCATTACTGACTTTACCAGGTCTATCCTCTGGAAATGTTTTCACTGTTGCAACGCTGTATCATTTAAAATTTACTTGTTATATCCGTATACATACTTAACAGTATTGATCACTTTCAGCTAAGGATTACCAATATTTACTAATAGTTTAGTTTCAGTGCTGCTATCAAGTGTAAGGCTTGGGCGCGTTTATAATCGGTGTTACTGTGAAATATAAGGCTTGGGTACATTAACCATCAGTACCGCTATCAAGTACACATTAATCGTCGGTGCTGTTATCAAGTCAAATGTAAGGCTTGGGCACGTTAACCATCGGTATAAGGCTTCGGCGCATTAATCGTCGGTGCTGTTATCAAGTCAAATGTAAGGCTTGGGCACGTTAATCATCGGTATAAGGCTTCGGCACGTTAATCGCCGGTGCTGTTATCAAGTCAAATATAAGGCTTGGGCACGTTAACCACCAGTGCTGTTATCAAGTGCAAGGCTTGGGCACAAGTGCTGTTATCAAGTATAAGAAACTTGGGCACGGTGCCGCTTTTAAGTAGGCGCGAAGTCATGTCTACCGGAGGAGCGGCTGCAAGCGCAGATCAGCAACAGGTGAATGCACCTTATACTTCAAGCGACGAGTCTATGATTATCTGCCCTCGTAACGGCCAACCTGTAAGATCAAGAACATCGTCGTCCAAACGCTGTCACCAGTCACGCTTGTCGGAACATGCATCAAGGCAACGTAGTAAGCCCCGGGAGTTACGGGTACGCCGACGCGCTAGATCACGAAATTTAAGGTGCGTAGATTATTCTAGTAGCAGTTCAGACGGGCGGTCTCCATCACGTACACGTCTTAATCAACGAACACGTCAAACTAATAATATATGCGACCGACGTGCGGGGAGTAAAAGACTGCGAACTAGTAGCAATTCTGATCATTCAACTAATGGTAAACAAAGAAAACGACGTCATTATTCCCCGAATGTTCGGTCGTACAAACATGTAAACACTAATTTAGACGATAAAGATAATACTAACAACATCTTGGATAAGTTTTTAGAAATTCTTAAAGATGTAAAAGGTAGATCTAGCTCCAAACTTTCGTTAAATAATGTCATTCCAGAATTTGACCCAATGACAAAAGATCAGACCATCTTGATGTGGCTTACTAAGGTGGAGGAGTGTGCAGAGATCTATGGTTGGGACGAAAGAGAAACTATCCATTTTGCCCTACCAAAATTAGCCGGTGTTGCAAAGACTTGGTACCAGGGTCTCAGCACAGTCCTTTACTCATGGACCGAATGGAAAAGAAAATTGGTAGAGAACTTTCCTTGTCGGGACGATTACGCGGAACTTTTAATAGCAATGCTAGCTAAAAAAGCACGTTACGGCGAATCATTGGAGCACTACTTCTACGAAAAAACAAATCTACTAAATAGGTGTGGTATAAAAGGTCGTAAAGCGGTCGACTGTATTCTAAACGGGATTGATGATCGTGCCGTCAGAGTCGGTGCCCAAGCTGCTCAATTTCGGGAGCCTGAAGAGGTACTGAAATATATAAAAACTGTTAAAATAGGTACTATTAGAGATGCTGGAGAAAAAGGTCGAAAACATGACAGGAAATCTACTGGAACGACCGCTCTCACCAGACGAAACGGTCCTGAACTTAGAAGGTTAGTTTGTCACAACTGTAATGAGGATGGTCACAAAAGTATACAATGCCAGAAGACACCAACGACGTGTACTAATTGTAGTAAGTTGGGTCATTTAAGTACTTATTGTAGATTTAGGAAACAAAAGTCACAAGACAGCAGCCAAAAGGAAACTGTTGAAGAAAAATTGGTGTCGGAACTTACGTCAGGTGAGTCTAACTCTAAATATATTTTTAAAATTCTAATAAACAATGCGGAATTAGTATGTCACGTTGATTTAGGTAGCCAATGCAGCCTCATTAGGGAAAGCGAAGCTAAAAGTTTAAAACTACCTGTTGATACCAAAGATTTACCCTTGATGAGGGCAATAGGTGGAAATTATGTTAGTCCATTGGGTAGATCTAAAGTTGACGTTAACGTTCAGGGTATTGAAGAAAATATTGAAATTCTAATCGTCGAAAATCACGCTCTAAAATATCCTGTGCTGTTGGGACACACTTTTACAGAATTACCTGACATAGTTATTACCAAAACACCAAGTGAAATCATTTTCGAAAAGATATTTTGTGTAGATCGTAAACTATTTTTGAGGGTTTCGGAAGTAATTTCTTTAGCACCACGCGAAATAGTTACTGTCCCAGTAAATTCATGTAATCATTACAATGGGAAGATATATGTCAATGGTTCTGTGAGGGGTTCCCTCGGTAATGAATATTATTTATTTCCGGGAGAATACGATCTTAAATCGGGTACAGGTAAAGTAATAGTGTTCAATATGAGCAATTCGCGAATAAACTTTGCCAAAAATATATTGTTGACACGTGCCTTTCCTGATAACACTATTCGAGAGGTTTCCGTAATGTCTTTTGATAAATCGGATTTAGATGAACACTTGCTCGTCGGTCCCACAATTACGAATGAACAAAAAGATCAATTACAATGTTTACTTGAGAGATTTAAAGATTGTTTTTCTTCTAATTTAAAAGAGTTAGGACTTACCGCTGCGGGAGAAATGATCATTGAGTTGGAAAATTCTGAACCGGTAGTTTACAGACCTTATCGAATGTCATTGGCGGAGAGGTCCCTTGTTCGCGATATGGTTCATGAAATGCTTGACGCAGGCATTGTCCGAGAGTCCTCGTCGCCGTACGCAAGTCCGATCGTGCTTGTCAAGAAAAAGACCGGGGAAAAACGACTATGCGTCGATTACCGCGCTCTAAATAAACGAACTAAAAAGGATCATTATCCTCTTCCCAGAGTTGAAGACCAGTTAGATCAACTTGCTGGCAGTAAATTATTCATTTCCCTTGATTTGGCATCCGGCTATTATCAAATCCCAATTTCCACATCTTCACAAGATAAAACTGCATTCGTTACCCCTGATGGCCAGTATGAATATACACGGATGCCATTTGGTTTAGTGAATGCGCCGTCAGTTTTTCAAAGAACAATAAATAAAATACTTTCCGAAGCAAAAATCAAATACGCTCTGGTCTATATGGATGACATCCTCATTCCATCGCGAACATTTGAAGAGGGTCTCGTTAGGCTCCAAGAAGTACTAAGTCTTTTACGCAAAGGAAAACTAACATTAAAACTTTCCAAATGCCATTTCTTCTTTGACAAAATAGATTTCTTAGGTTTTGAAGTCAGCCCTGTGGGTATTAAACCAGGCACTCGCAAAATCGAAGCAGTGGCCAAATTCCCGGTTCCGAAGAACCAACACGAAGCGAGACAGTTTATCGGTTTGGCTAGTTTTTTTCGTAGATTTGTAAAAGGTTTTGCCGTCATTTGTAAACCATTGACCGATCTTTTAAAAAAGGACTGTCAGTGGAAATGGTCTAAAGAACAAAACGATTCATTCGATTCTTTGAAGCAAGCTCTTATTTCTCGTCCGATATTGGCTCTTTAGGATCCGAAAAGGGAGACTCAGTTACACACTGACGCGTGCAAATATGGCATTGCCGGGATTCTAATGCAAAAATGCGATGAAGGTCTTTATAAACCAGTCTCTTACTTCAGTCGGAAAACTACTCCAGATGAGCAACGAATGCATTCCTTTGAACTTGAAACACTTGCGGTTGTAGCTTCTCTCAGCAGATTTCGTGTTTATCTTCTTGGAATTCCATTTAAAATATTAACGGATTGCAACGCGCTTCGTACGACACTAGTAAAGCGTGATCTAGTTTCACGAATCGCTCGTTGGTGGGTCCAAATTCAAGAATTTGATTGCGAAATAGAGTATAGGCCGGGTTCAGGTATGATGCACGCAGACGCTTTAAGTAGAAATCCGGTGGACAAGGCGGTTATAGAAGATCACATACTCGACGTCTTATCAACCGAATCGGAAGATTGGATCGCAACGGTCCAATCCACCGACGAAGAGATCACCCGAATTAAACAAATTTTGGCTGATCCGGAATCCGAAAACGTTCTGGAAATAGTCAAGAATTACAAACTAAAAAACGGTAAGGTTTATCGTCTATTAAATTATAACGGAGCTGATTGTTTTCGATGGTTAGTGCCGAAAGGAGTGCGTTGGCAAGTTGTTAAAATGAATCATGATGACATCGGTCATTTTGGTTTCGAAAAAACCCTTTCTAGAATCCAACAAACATTTTGGTTTCCGAAGATGAGACGCTTTGTGAAAAAATACGTCCGATCTTGTTTAGAGTGTGCACACCACAAGGGCACGACGGGGAAACAGCAAGGTGAGTTACACCCAATTCCAAAGGTAGAGATACCTTTCCATACTATTCATGCTGATCACCTGGGACCGTTCGTACGGAGCAAACGAGGTAACGTTTATATTCTAGTTATAATAGATGGTTTTACAAAGTTCATTAACATTTCACCGGTCAAGAATACAAAGACATCAACTACAATAAGAGTCCTCCGAGAACACATAAGTTATTTTGGAACACCTGTAAGGTTAATCACCGATCAAGGTACCTCCTTTACGAGTAATAACTTTCGATCATTTACAAAATCGTTGGGTATGAAACATATCCTAAACGCAGTTGCCACGCCTAGAGCTAATGGTCAGGTGGAACGATTTAATAGGACAATCGTCGATGCCCTTTCTACGAAAACGCATGGTAAAGATGAAAGGACATGGGACGAATTTGTCCCTGACGTGCAAATTGGACTAAATACTACAGTGCATAAAACCACAGGTAAGAGCCCTTCAGAGCTATTATTTGGCGTACGATTAAAAAGTCAGACTGAGAACAGACTCAGTGAAGTCATCGACGAAGTCATAGAAAGTATTTCGCCAGAAGATCTGGAAAAAGAAAGAAGCAAAGCGGGAGAAAGAATCAATAAACAACAGACAAAAGATAAGGTAAGGTTTGATTCAAAGCGTGTTAATAACAAATCATATGAAGTCGGAGATTTGGTAAGTGTGAGGAGGGAAATCCCGAATACTGGTAAGTCAAAAAAATTAATAATGAAATTTCAAGGACCCTACAGAATCGTTAAAGTTTTGCCCAATGATCGCTATTTAGTAACAGATACCCCGCTCACGCGAAAAAAGGGCTGTCGTAATTACGAAAACATTATTGCAGTAGATAAAATGAAACCATGGCTTAGTTTTAATCAAAACTTTGTTAGTTCGGATTCCGAATGCGCCAACGTTGTATCGGAATCCGAGCAATCGAACGATACAGCATAGGAAATATTTCTTACCCACCTGCTGCAATTTATTCTTGCATAAATAAAATGAACATTTAGAGAATTGATTTATATTAAGTTAAATTTCTAATATTGTGTTTCCTATTGTGTGTATACCTATTACATCTTTGTTCTCAATTTGTAATTAGTGTTAGTTTTTGATTTTTTTTATTTTCTTATTATTATTTTTTTATTAATATTTTGTTTACTTTAAATTTTGTTCTTATAAATCATTTTGAGTTACGTAACTGGATTATTGGACTGTATAAATATAGTAATATTAAGCATGCCTATTAACAATAATGGAGACTCATACAAGTTGTTAACATTCTATTTGATTTGAGATGTTTTGATTAATGAACTTAATCATTTTTTATGTTAAAATCATAAATTGAAATCATAATGTTTTAAAATAAAAGAGCGACGGGACTTGCTCTAGCAGGATGGCCGAGCTGTTAGGATTTTAGTAAATTCGGTACACAGTATTGTCATTTATTTTATCAACAACCGCCTTCTCGTTTGAATCATGTAACGGTCGTCTGGCGAACGCCTGTCTGTGCGCGCGAAACATGGCTATTTAAACGATGAAACGGCCGTTCGCAGCTCAGTTTGTTCCTGCGACGCCGAAGCGTAAAGACCTTATAGTGATATCGTTACTCTGTGAAGAAATATTGCCATCCGTTGCAGCAAGGCCAGGTTAGTTAAATTTGAGTTAAAATATTTAAATAATTATGTGAAAGCTATTATGAATATTCTTTGTGTTATTTTTGTGCTATTTCTGTGCTATTTTTGATGTGTCGTGTATTCTATCTAAATTACTTCATGAAACTTATTTAAGCCTAAGATGTAATGTCATTGCTGATGTTAATTATTATCTCGTTGAATAAAGTGTCATCATTACCAATAAACGTTTGTATGATTATTCAAATCTTTTATTCCGTATACTACCCTACATAACCTGTAGTTAATTATAAACCAGTGCTAACAACTCAGAAGTGAGATGAGCGAGTAAAAGTCAAAACAAAAACTACCTACTCGTTTATCCTGCCCACGGTCCGTTTGTCGGTTGAAAATTTTATTTTTACTTTTGTTTTTTTTCTTTTTTTTTCTCTATTCTATTAAAATATAACTATATAATACTTTGTAATAAAACAAGCAATGACATTATACCTTAGTGAAGACATACTGTGTTCTTTTTTTTTGTGTTTCTCTCAATTAGTTAAATATTGTGTAAGTAATATTCAAAGTATTGGTCAGTGGATTTTCTATTCAATATTTAATGTTATTCATTCAAGTATTTTAATGATATTTGCAATGTGGAAGCATTTCATAGTAACACTGCTTTGCCAGAATTACTTTCTGTAAACACTATCTCATAACACAGCCTTGCCAGGGCTACCCTCTGGAGGCACTACACCATAACACAGCTTTGCCAGGGCTACCCTCTGGAGGCACTACATCATAACACAGCTTTGCCAGGGCTACCCTCTGGAGGCACTTCATCATAACACAAAACAGCCTTGCCAGGGTCACCCTCTGGATACACCTCATCATAACACAGCTTTGCCAGGGCTACCCTCTGGAAGCAATTCATCATAACACTGCTTTTCCAGAGCTACCTTCTGGAAGCACTTCATTATAACACAGCTTTGCCAGGGCTACCCTCTGGAAGCGTTACATCATTACTGACTTTACCAGGTCTATCCTCTGGAAATGTTTTCACTGTTGCAACGCTGTATCATTTAAAATTTACTTGTTATATCCGTATACATACTTAACAGTATTGATCACTTTCAGCTAAGGATTACCAATATTTACTAATAGTTTAGTTTCAGTGCTGCTATCAAGTGTAAGGCTTGGGCGCGTTTATAATCGGTGTTACTGTGAAATATAAGGCTTGGGTACATTAACCATCAGTACCGCTATCAAGTACACATTAATCGTCGGTGCTGTTATCAAGTCAAATGTAAGGCTTGGGCACGTTAACCATCGGTATAAGGCTTCGGCGCATTAATCGTCGGTGCTGTTATCAAGTCAAATGTAAGGCTTGGGCACGTTAATCATCGGTATAAGGCTTCGGCACGTTAATCGCCGGTGCTGTTATCAAGTCAAATATAAGGCTTGGGCACGTTAACCACCAGTGCTGTTATCAAGTGCAAGGCTTGGGCACAAGTGCTGTTATCAAGTATAAGAAACTTGGGCACGGTGCCGCTTTTAAGTAGGCGCGAAGTCATGTCTACCGGAGGAGCGGCTGCAAGCGCAGATCAGCAACAGGTGAATGCACCTTATACTTCAAGCGACGAGTCTATGATTATCTGCCCTCGTAACGGCCAACCTGTAAGATCAAGAACATCGTCGTCCAAACGCTGTCACCAGTCACGCTTGTCGGAACATGCATCAAGGCAACGTAGTAAGCCCCGGGAGTTACGGGTACGCCGACGCGCTAGATCACGAAATTTAAGGTGCGTAGATTATTCTAGTAGCAGTTCAGACGGGCGGTCTCCATCACGTACACGTCTTAATCAACGAACACGTCAAACTAATAATATATGCGACCGACGTGCGGGGAGTAAAAGACTGCGAACTAGTAGCAATTCTGATCATTCAACTAATGGTAAACAAAGAAAACGACGTCATTATTCCCCGAATGTTCGGTCGTACAAACATGTAAACACTAATTTAGACGATAAAGATAATACTAACAACATCTTGGATAAGTTTTTAGAAATTCTTAAAGATGTAAAAGGTAGATCTAGCTCCAAACTTTCGTTAAATAATGTCATTCCAGAATTTGACCCAATGACAAAAGATCAGACCATCTTGATGTGGCTTACTAAGGTGGAGGAGTGTGCAGAGATCTATGGTTGGGACGAAAGAGAAACTATCCATTTTGCCCTACCAAAATTAGCCGGTGTTGCAAAGACTTGGTACCAGGGTCTCAGCACAGTCCTTTACTCATGGACCGAATGGAAAAGAAAATTGGTAGAGAACTTTCCTTGTCGGGACGATTACGCGGAACTTTTAATAGCAATGCTAGCTAAAAAAGCACGTTACGGCGAATCATTGGAGCACTACTTCTACGAAAAAACAAATCTACTAAATAGGTGTGGTATAAAAGGTCGTAAAGCGGTCGACTGTATTCTAAACGGGATTGATGATCGTGCCGTCAGAGTCGGTGCCCAAGCTGCTCAATTTCGGGAGCCTGAAGAGGTACTGAAATATATAAAAACTGTTAAAATAGGTACTATTAGAGATGCTGGAGAAAAAGGTCGAAAACATGACAGGAAATCTACTGGAACGACCGCTCTCACCAGACGAAACGGTCCTGAACTTAGAAGGTTAGTTTGTCACAACTGTAATGAGGATGGTCACAAAAGTATACAATGCCAGAAGACACCAACGACGTGTACTAATTGTAGTAAGTTGGGTCATTTAAGTACTTATTGTAGATTTAGGAAACAAAAGTCACAAGACAGCAGCCAAAAGGAAACTGTTGAAGAAAAATTGGTGTCGGAACTTACGTCAGGTGAGTCTAACTCTAAATATATTTTTAAAATTCTAATAAACAATGCGGAATTAGTATGTCACGTTGATTTAGGTAGCCAATGCAGCCTCATTAGGGAAAGCGAAGCTAAAAGTTTAAAACTACCTGTTGATACCAAAGATTTACCCTTGATGAGGGCAATAGGTGGAAATTATGTTAGTCCATTGGGTAGATCTAAAGTTGACGTTAACGTTCAGGGTATTGAAGAAAATATTGAAATTCTAATCGTCGAAAATCACGCTCTAAAATATCCTGTGCTGTTGGGACACACTTTTACAGAATTACCTGACATAGTTATTACCAAAACACCAAGTGAAATCATTTTCGAAAAGATATTTTGTGTAGATCGTAAACTATTTTTGAGGGTTTCGGAAGTAATTTCTTTAGCACCACGCGAAATAGTTACTGTCCCAGTAAATTCATGTAATCATTACAATGGGAAGATATATGTCAATGGTTCTGTGAGGGGTTCCCTCGGTAATGAATATTATTTATTTCCGGGAGAATACGATCTTAAATCGGGTACAGGTAAAGTAATAGTGTTCAATATGAGCAATTCGCGAATAAACTTTGCCAAAAATATATTGTTGACACGTGCCTTTCCTGATAACACTATTCGAGAGGTTTCCGTAATGTCTTTTGATAAATCGGATTTAGATGAACACTTGCTCGTCGGTCCCACAATTACGAATGAACAAAAATATCAATTACAATGTTTACTTGAGAGATTTAAAGATTGTTTTTCTTCTAATTTAAAAGAGTTAGGACTTACCGCTGCGGGAGAAATGATCATTGAGTTGGAAAATTCTGAACCGGTAGTTTACAGACCTTATCGAATGTCATTGGCGGAGAGGTCCCTTGTTCGCGATATGGTTCATGAAATGCTTGACGCAGGCATTGTCCGAGAGTCCTCGTCGCCGTACGCAAGTCCGATCGTGCTTGTCAAGAAAAAGACCGGGGAAAAACGACTATGCGTCGATTACCGCGCTCTAAATAAACGAACTAAAAAGGATCATTATCCTCTTCCCAGAGTTGAAGACCAGTTAGATCAACTTGCTGGCAGTAAATTATTCATTTCCCTTGATTTGGCATCCGGCTATTATCAAATCCCAATTTCCACATCTTCACAAGATAAAACTGCATTCGTTACCCCTGATGGCCAGTATGAATATACACGGATGCCATTTGGTTTAGTGAATGCGCCGTCAGTTTTTCAAAGAACAATAAATAAAATACTTTCCGAAGCAAAAATCAAATACGCTCTGGTCTATATGGATGACATCCTCATTCCATCGCGAACATTTGAAGAGGGTCTCGTTAGGCTCCAAGAAGTACTAAGTCTTTTACGCAAAGGAAAACTAACATTAAAACTTTCCAAATGCCATTTCTTCTTTGACAAAATAGATTTCTTAGGTTTTGAAGTCAGCCCTGTGGGTATTAAACCAGGCACTCGCAAAATCGAAGCAGTGGCCAAATTCCCGGTTCCGAAGAACCAACACGAAGCGAGACAGTTTATCGGTTTGGCTAGTTTTTTTCGTAGATTTGTAAAAGGTTTTGCCGTCATTTGTAAACCATTGACCGATCTTTTAAAAAAGGACTGTCAGTGGAAATGGTCTAAAGAACAAAACGATTCATTCGATTCTTTGAAGCAAGCTCTTATTTCTCGTCCGATATTGGCTCTTTAGGATCCGAAAAGGGAGACTCAGTTACACACTGACGCGTGCAAATATGGCATTGCCGGGATTCTAATGCAAAAATGCGATGAAGGTCTTTATAAACCAGTCTCTTACTTCAGTCGGAAAACTACTCCAGATGAGCAACGAATGCATTCCTTTGAACTTGAAACACTTGCGGTTGTAGCTTCTCTCAGCAGATTTCGTGTTTATCTTCTTGGAATTCCATTTAAAATATTAACGGATTGCAACGCGCTTCGTACGACACTAGTAAAGCGTGATCTAGTTTCACGAATCGCTCGTTGGTGGGTCCAAATTCAAGAATTTGATTGCGAAATAGAGTATAGGCCGGGTTCAGGTATGATGCACGCAGACGCTTTAAGTAGAAATCCGGTGGACAAGGCGGTTATAGAAGATCACATACTCGACGTCTTATCAACCGAATCGGAAGATTGGATCGCAACGGTCCAATCCACCGACGAAGAGATCACCCGAATTAAACAAATTTTGGCTGATCCGGAATCCGAAAACGTTCTGGAAATAGTCAAGAATTACAAACTAAAAAACGGTAAGGTTTATCGTCTATTAAATTATAACGGAGCTGATTGTTTTCGATGGTTAGTGCCGAAAGGAGTGCGTTGGCAAGTTGTTAAAATGAATCATGATGACATCGGTCATTTTGGTTTCGAAAAAACCCTTTCTAGAATCCAACAAACATTTTGGTTTCCGAAGATGAGACGCTTTGTGAAAAAATACGTCCGATCTTGTTTAGAGTGTGCACACCACAAGGGCACGACGGGGAAACAGCAAGGTGAGTTACACCCAATTCCAAAGGTAGAGATACCTTTCCATACTATTCATGCTGATCACCTGGGACCGTTCGTACGGAGCAAACGAGGTAACGTTTATATTCTAGTTATAATAGATGGTTTTACAAAGTTCATTAACATTTCACCGGTCAAGAATACAAAGACATCAACTACAATAAGAGTCCTCCGAGAACACATAAGTTATTTTGGAACACCTGTAAGGTTAATCACCGATCAAGGTACCTCCTTTACGAGTAATAACTTTCGATCATTTACAAAATCGTTGGGTATGAAACATATCCTAAACGCAGTTGCCACGCCTAGAGCTAATGGTCAGGTGGAACGATTTAATAGGACAATCGTCGATGCCCTTTCTACGAAAACGCATGGTAAAGATGAAAGGACATGGGACGAATTTGTCCCTGACGTGCAAATTGGACTAAATACTACAGTGCATAAAACCACAGGTAAGAGCCCTTCAGAGCTATTATTTGGCGTACGATTAAAAAGTCAGACTGAGAACAGACTCAGTGAAGTCATCGACGAAGTCATAGAAAGTATTTCGCCAGAAGATCTGGAAAAAGAAAGAAGCAAAGCGGGAGAAAGAATCAATAAACAACAGACAAAAGATAAGGTAAGGTTTGATTCAAAGCGTGTTAATAACAAATCATATGAAGTCGGAGATTTGGTAAGTGTGAGGAGGGAAATCCCGAATACTGGTAAGTCAAAAAAATTAATAATGAAATTTCAAGGACCCTACAGAATCGTTAAAGTTTTGCCCAATGATCGCTATTTAGTAACAGATACCCCGCTCACGCGAAAAAAGGGCTGTCGTAATTACGAAAACATTATTGCAGTAGATAAAATGAAACCATGGCTTAGTTTTAATCAAAACTTTGTTAGTTCGGATTCCGAATGCGCCAACGTTGTATCGGAATCCGAGCAATCGAACGATACAGCATAGGAAATATTTCTTACCCACCTGCTGCAATTTATTCTTGCATAAATAAAATGAACATTTAGAGAATTGATTTATATTAAGTTAAATTTCTAATATTGTGTTTCCTATTGTGTGTATACCTATTACATCTTTGTTCTCAATTTGTAATTAGTGTTAGTTTTTGATTTTTTTTATTTTCTTATTATTATTTTTTTATTAATATTTTGTTTACTTTAAATTTTGTTCTTATAAATCATTTTGAGTTACGTAACTGGATTATTGGACTGTATAAATATAGTAATATTAAGCATGCCTATTAACAATAATGGAGACTCATACAAGTTGTTAACATTCTATTTGATTTGAGATGTTTTGATTAATGAACTTAATCATTTTTTATGTTAAAATCATAAATTGAAATCATAATGTTTTAAAATAAAAGAGCGACGGGACTTGCTCTAGCAGGATGGCCGAGCTGTTAGGATTTTAGTAAATTCGGTACACAGTATTGTCATTTATTTTATCAACAACCGCCTTCTCGTTTGAATCATGTAACGGTCGTCTGGCGAACGCCTGTCTGTGCGCGCGAAACATGGCTATTTAAACGATGAAACGGCCGTTCGCAGCTCAGCAGGACATTTACCAAGGATCATTCCGCTCTCGGCAGCCGCAGAGTGCACACGTGCGCTCTGTCGTTGCGATCGAAAGCTCCCCCCTCCCCCGTCGCTCTGACGCGCACATTGCGCTCAGTGCTACACCACCGCATGCCGGTCGTCTAGCTCCGCCACCGTGGTTTCGAGTTAGACTACGTCATCGTAGCAGATCGGCTACGAGTGCTTCAGTGCTTGTAGTCGGTTTTCTACGTTCGCGTATCGCGTCGCGTTCGCTTGGCTCCCTAAGAGCAAAATCCACCAGTTTCGGTGGTACTTGGGTGGAAACCTCACGGTGCCAACGATCCCAAGTGGGTGGTGACCCGCCACACCCGCCGACCCTCTTCAAGGGAAAGCAGTCAGTCGGAAGGGCTCCGACTGTGGCCTTGGGGGGACTCCTAGTCACAGTCTGGTAGTACCTAACCCACGTTTGTCCACAGCTGCACCCGGGACGTCTGGGTGTCTCTACCCCAGCGGCCCGGATCGGTCGCAAGACCCATAGGGCCCTGTCGCACATTAAGATTGGCGACAGGTACTCAAGCTTAGGGCACACCTTAGGCACTCACCTCCCTGTGTCACCCGACAGGGAGTGCACTCATCCCCGGGCTATCCCTCCCGGGGAGTTAGGCTTAGCGGCCCCTCTGGCCAGGACAACAGTGTAGCTGGCGAGTTTGTTTGTGCCTTTCTTCTCGCCAGTATAGCACTAGGAAAGTCACACGGGTGGGTTCGTTTTTGTGGGAATTGTCCGCCCGGGGGGTTCACGATTTTCGTGTCTCCTCGGGACTAGGGCTAGGAGTTTTTCCCCCCTCCCCCACTATATATTAGTCAAGATCAGTCCCATTAGATAGACATGATCCCTACCCTCGCATCGAAGGATGCCTGGGCTAAGTCCCTCACGGACCTCCTTAAGAGGCTCCTTAGTGACCCCAACCCTCATATAAGGGAAAATTATATGACTATCGCGGAGCCCCTTATGGGTATCCTATCCGAGAAGGTATTCGTGCCGATCTCGCCGGCTAGTTCCGACCCACCCCCGTTAGTGCACTCTCAGGCCTCACCTGCAAGTCCCGATGCTTCTCCTATGGAGATTGCGGACGTGCTTTCCGAGGCCTCGGAGTACTCGGGATCGTCCGACGCTACCTCTGACTCTGAGGAGTACACGATGGTAGGCAAGGGCAAGCGAAGGAAGGGCAAGGGCGCTAAAGCCAATAAGGCCAAAAAGCCCGTAGCGGCTCGCTCTACCCCCACCCCACCCTCCCCTGCCCCCTTATCTCGCCCCGTTTCTCCTGTCGCTTCGACAGCTCCGGCCGCGTCTAGCCGCCCCGTTAGCCCTATGGCTACCGCCCCTACCGCCCCCTCTGCTTCTTCTTCCAAGAAGCTAAAGCCCCCGCCGCCTATCTTCATCCAAGATAAGGCGAAATGGACCGATGTGTCCAAGATGTGCACTGAGTTGCGCATCAATTATACCTCAGCCAAATCTACCCTACAGGGTATAAAGGTCACCGTCCCTTCGTCCTCGGACTTCAGGGACCTTGTCCGCAATCTTCGTGGGAGGCACGTCGCCTTCCACACTTACTCTCTCCCTGAGGAGAAGCCCACCCGCGTGGTGATCAGGCGGATCCCCAAAGAGATCCCATCCCAGGACATTCTGGACGACCTCACCTCCCAGAACGTCCCAGTCTCCGCCGTCCACCGCCTGCACAAGGCGAGGGGAGGTGACGAGTACGACATGGTGCTCGTCATCTGTGACCCCGTCGAGGGTCATCACCCCATTTTTAAAATCAAAACCGTCTGCTCCTTATCGGGCATCCTCATTGAGCGGCCTCACCGCAACAAGGTGCTTTCCCAGTGCCACGGTTGCCAACTTTACGGCCACGCCCAAAAGCACTGCTTCGCACCTCCCCGGTGCGTCAAGTGCCTAGGCGATCACGCCACTGCCGATTGCTCCCGTCCCAAGGACAGGAACCTCTGTACCGAGCCACCCAGTTGTGTGCTATGCGGTCAGACAGGCCACCCGGCCAACTATAGGGGTTGCCCCAAAGCCCCCAAACAATTCCCGGGTAAGCTGGCGAAGCGTTTTAACGCTCGCCAGCTGAGGGAAGCCCCCTCATCAGTCCCGATCCCCTCTGCTCAGTTGCCTGAGCGTCTCAGTCCCCAGAGACCGTCCCCCTGGAACGCGCTGAATCATCAGCGTGCTTTTCCAGCACTTGGTAGCCCCAAGGCCACCGCCCCCATGCCCGGGCTATTAGATAACCCGGTCCCTTGCCCTGCGCCCGTTCCAACGGCCGCTGCCCTAGCCTCACCAGCGCGCCCTCCCTCCAGGCCACTCGGCCCAGAGTCTGTGGATGCCGAGGAAAGCTCCTTCGACACCATAGCTAGGTTCGCGATCTTCGAATCCCCTGAGGCCGACCGCTTAGCGGCCGAGCTCAGAGGAACGAATGACATGAAAAAGATCAACATGATCTTCAAATCGTATCCTAGGATACGTGCAGCTCTCCGCGCGCTCTCTCACAACCAGACCGATAATGGATCTAACTAGGCCCTTAACGAGTACCCAACCCCGATCCCTTAAAGTAGGCTTTTACAATGCCAACGGCATTAGTGGACAACGCGATGAGATCGCCGCGTTCCTCCGCGATCATCAGATAGATGTCTTTCTTGTCCAAGAGACGTTCTTAAAGCCCCATCTCCGCAACCCCAAGATTGCAAACTTTCATATAGTTCGCAATGACCGTTCCCGCTGCCACAGAGGCGGCACGCTCATTTATTACCGTAAAGAACTGCACTGCATCCCAGTAGACTCACCCCCTCTAGAATCACTGCTTGAGGTTTCAATCTGTCGGCTAGGTATGACCGGCCATCAGTCGGTCCATATCATCTCTGCCTACATGCCCCCCGTAAATTCATCTGAGGACCATTCCCTGTTAGAGAAGGATCTCACCTCTCTCTTCGGCTTGAGCGAGTCCGTTATCATAGCGGGCGACCTCAATGCCAAACACCCTGCTTGGAACAGCATAACGACCAACCCGAGAGGGCGGGCGTTATACGACCTAAGCGACTCCCTTTCCTTTGACCCTATCGCTCCTATGGAGCACACCCACTACCCCGACACTGTCGGTTTGCGCTCCGATGTGCTCGATATAGCGCTGCTCAGGAACGTCAGCCTCAGGCTGGACTCGATTGAGACGCTACACGAGCTTAACTCTGACCACCGTCCGGTAGTCATGCATCTCGTTTCTAGCTCGGGCCTCTTTGACCCCAGCCAGCCCCCTGCCCCTATTTTGATAACAGACTGGAAGAAAGTAAGCGATAAGCTGAAATCCGACATGTCTCCTCTCACGGACGGTATCCCCGATCACATAGTCTCAGTCGCAGACACGACGGCCGCCATCAACTTGTTTACAGATCACGTACAATCCGTACTGAAGGATTGTTCACGGGAAGTCCCAGCGATGAGCGATCACCGCTGGAAACTACCCGATGACATACGTGATCTGATAACCGAGAAGAACGCGGCCGTTCGTGCCTATAGCGTCTTTCCCTGCTATGCGAACAAGGCTCACATGCGCAGCTTGCAGCTTGCTGTAAAGCAGCGCACCAGTGAGTTTCGTTCGAATCGTTGGGACAAGGAGCTTAGCGAACTCGAGCCCACTCACTTAGCTTTCTGGCAACTGCAACGAAAGTTGCGTGCTAGCAGCGACGAGGTTACTATGCCTCCTCTCATTCGCCCCGATAAGAGCGTCGCCTTTGACGACTCTGAGAAGGCTGAATGCCTGGCCGACAGCCTGGAATCTCAGTGCACGCCCTCTCTACCAGTAGACATGCGACATCTCGCTGAGGTGGACGCGGAAGTCGAACGTAGAGCCGCTCTCCCCCCAGTAGAAGACCCCGACTGTCCTCTTCCTTCAGTCACGCCCGACGAAGTGAAAGACATAATAGATAGGCTACAGCCTCGGAAAGCCCCTGGCGCCGATGGCTTCACCAATAGGGTGTTCAAAGTCCTCCCCTCTCAGCTCATAGTCTTGTTGGCGGCCATCTTCAATGGCGCCTTGAGCAATAACATCTTTCCCCAAGTGTGGAAAGAGGCCACCGTCATAGGTATTCCCAAACCGGGTAAACCCAGATCCGAGCCGACTAGCTATCGGCCGATCAGTCTCCTTAGCGCGCTCGGTAAAATCTATGAGAGGCTTATTTATAAGCGCCTCAAAGACTTTGCCGAGGCTAAGAGCCTCATTCCCAACGAGCAGTTCGGTTTCAGGACCGAACACTCGTGCGTCCAACAGGTCCACCGCATCGTAGAGCACTTGAGCGCTGGCTTCCAGCGTGGAGCGATGACCGGTGTGTTATTTTTCGATATAGCGAAAGCGTTCGACAAAGTCTGGCACAACGGGCTGATATACAAGCTGTATCAGCTCGGTGTGCCAGATCGTCTCGTGCTCATCTTGCGAGACTTTTTGGCGAATCGCACTTTCCGCTATCGCATAGGGAAAACCCTTTCTTCCCCCCACCCCATTCGCGCGGGAGTCCCTCAGGGCTCTGTCGTTTCCCCCCTCATATTCACTCTTTTCACTTCAGATATCCCCAAGAGCAAAAAGGCTCACTTGGCCCTTTTCGCCGACGATACGGCAATCTATTATACTGGGCACGGCCAAGACGCCATCGCCCGTCAGCTCCAAAAAGCAGCCAATGCTTTAGGAGCCTGGTTCCGTAAGTGGCGAATCGAGGTTAATCCCGATAAAAGCCAGGCAGTTCTTTTTCATAAGGCGCGTCTCAAACGTCCCGTCCCCTCTCCGATCACTATGTTCGGCAAGCCGATCCCTTGGGAGAAGCAAGCCAAATACTTAGGAGTCATTCTCGACAACCACCTATCCTTTGCTGCGCATATAAGAGCAGCCCGCGACCGGGCTGCCTTTGCCATGGGTAGGCTCCATTTTATGATCACGGCAAAGAGCAAATTGTCACTTAAGTGCAAGTTGCGACTCTATACCGCCGTCATCCGTCCCATTATGACATACGCTTGTGTCACTTTTGCCCATGCCCACCCGCGTCATCTGCACCGGATGCAGACCCTTCAGAACCGTTTTCTCCGTAAGATTACCGGTGCCCCCTATTATGTCCGTAATGACAGTCTCCACTTAGACCTTAGGATCCCCACCTTAGCTCAGTTTATGAAACGTCTTTCCAAGCGTTTCTTCGATTCCGCTATCAAGCATAGGAACCCCCTGATCGCATCGGCCGCCCGATACGAGCCCTCGCGTATTAGCATGGTTCGCCGTCCGCGACATGCTCTCACCACCCCCGATGACCCCATCACCCTCCTCCAGGAGAGCAGTAGGGAAACCAGCACATTACGAAAGTACAAATACAGACCGCCATGTTTCCGTCCTCGCCGCCGAGGCCCGACGCGACGCCCACGTTCAACGAACCCCCCCCGACCCTTGCCAGAGCCAGCCCGCGATGCTGAGCCGGTAGTTTTAAACCAGCCCCTAATTAATATCACTCAGATCCAGCCTGTCCCTTTGCTGCCCCCCCCAGCGACGCCCTAAGCCGAGGCCCGTACCCCACAGGGGGTGCCCTTAGCGAGTGGTCGCTTAGTTTTTAAGTATAGTTTTAAGCCCCTGGCTGGAGGCCTTAGATTCATTTTTAAGGCATCCACAGGGAATAGTCCGGTTAAGCAGTAGCCAGCCTCAGAGGCTGAACTGCGAGATGCCATCTCCAAAAAAAAAAAAAAAAAAAAAAAAAAAAAAAAAAAAAAAAAAAAAAAAAAAAAAAAAAAAAAAAAAAAAAAGTTCGCAGCTCAGTTTGTTCCTGCGACGCCGAAGCGTAAAGACCTTATAGTGATATCGTTACTCTGTGAAGAAATATTGCCATCCGTTGCAGCAAGGCCAGGTTAGTTAAATTTGAGTTAAAATATTTAAATAATTATGTGAAAGCTATTATGAATATTCTTTGTGTTATTTTTGTGCTATTTCTGTGCTATTTTTGATGTGTCGTGTATTCTATCTAAATTACTTCATGAAACTTATTTAAGCCTAAGATGTAATGTCATTGCTGATGTTAATTATTATCTCGTTGAATAAAGTGTCATCATTACCAATAAACGTTTGTATGATTATTCAAATCTTTTATTCCGTATACTACCCTACATAACCTGTAGTTAATTATAAACCAGTGCTAACAAGTGAGTATGTCGGTTGTCACATTGACGGTACATGTGTCAATAATCTAAGTTATGCTGACGATATGGTGCTGATGAGCGCTTTGGTCTGCGGCTTGAGGAAGCTGTTAAAGATATGCGGGGTATATGCTTGTGGTCACGCTTTATTGAATAACGTAAAGAAAAGCCAGTGCATGGTTTTGAGGCTGCCAGTGCGAAATGTCCGGGAAGCATACCGCCGATCAGACTCAATGGGGTTCCTTTGCAAAGGGTGGATAAGTTTACGTACTTAGGACATGTTTTGACTGTTGACCTCAAGGATCACGACATGGAACGAGAGCGGAGGGCGTTGTTTGTTAGAGCGAACATGATTGCCCGCAGATTTACGCGGTGCTCTAATGAGGTTAAGGCTACGCTCTTTAGAGCGTACCGTACATCACTGTACTCATGCAGTCTGTGGGCTCACTACTCTAATAAAAGTTACAGCGTCATCCGCGTCCAGTACAATAACGCGTTCAGGGCGGTGATGGGGCTACCCTGATACTGCAGTGCATCGGGTATGTTCGCGGAGGCTCGCACTGACAGCTTCCACGCGGCCATGCGCAAGCGCGCCGCATCATTGGTGCGCAGAGTACGGGTTAGCCCCAACACCGTACTAGGTATGATTGCGGGAAGACTGGACTGCCCCTTCATCCGACATTGTTCCGACAGACATATTGCTGTGCCAGTTTCGGAGAGAAGGTATTAATTTTATTGTTTGACGATGTTTTAAATTTGATTTGATTACTATTTTTTATTCGATTTATTTTGATTTAATTCAATTTGATTTGTTTGCTTTTAGTTGATTCAATTTTATATTTATTTTGTTTTATTTTGATTCTATGCCATTTTATCTGATCTTTAATGACGTTGATGTCTATCTATTTGTGTGTGGCAACGGGTGTTATTTACCTGAAATAAATGAATTTATTTATTTTATTTAAATTACTGGTTGGCTGGCTGCATCCGGTTAGACGAAAGCCGACCCCCACTAATGTGGAAAAGGCTAGGCAGATGATAATAAGTATACGGGTAGTGGTTGCAAGCGCTAAAGTTGAGTTTGAGACGCTGGTTCGATTTCCACATTGGGGAAAGTGTTATTGGATTTGTCCATCACCGGGTTCAAGACTCTGTGGTTGCTACTGAGGGTTGATGGTAATAGGCTGGCCTCTTACTACGTGAGACTTAAATCAAACGTGTGATAGGCGAATTATAGGTGTACGATGGTACAATTTAACTAAATTGTCAATGTTATGTAAATATACTGTATAGTGTAATCGGTATTTGTAACTGATAGGTAATATTTTGGTTATTAGTCTGCTTGTTTAGCTAGCTCTACCTAACTTGTACGTTAGGTAGAGCTAGACGCAGAATATTTCTTGTTAGAAACGACAATGCTTACCTTGAGCGCATCGTTGACGTGTCCGAGCCGGTACAGCAGCGTGGCGAGGCGGTAGTAGCCGTCCGTGGAGTCCTGTTGCAGCCGGTTCACGGACCGAATGTCCGATACTGCCGAGAACAGGTCGTTCTGCAAGCCACGGTATAAGTCGTTACTTAAAAAGTAGTTATACATATCGTACTGGCCCAGTACATCTGAGGCCCCCCAGTACTACTGGGGGGCCTCAGATGTACCGACAACTAAATAAGTATTTTTGTTCTTTTACGAGTCGCAATAGACAGTTTTGTAAACACCGTAGACAAAGCTTCGTAGTGAAATAGTTGGTATTCGTGTCGTTTAGGCTGCTATTAGAGTTGGGATATTAGACTTGGTAAAGTGCTCAGCGGCCGTGTCAAAACAAACCCCTGACCTTTCCTGAGCATTTTTCAAATTTCCCTGCCCAACTATATTCAATTTAAAGAAAGATAAACTATAATGTATATTTTTCACTTACTATCCGGGACGTCATTTAACTGGGGACCTAAAATGGCTGCTTTATCAGAATCATAATACGAATCACGTTAAAATATTAAAACTCTTAAAATGGACTTTGTATCATATCATAAAGACTATTTTAAGAATTTTATATTTTTAACGTGATTCATATTATGATTCTGATAAAGCTTCCATTTTAGGCCCTCTGATCAGAAAATTCAAAACTGTGTGCGGGATCTATACATACTTACTTTAGTAAATGAACATCGTTTAGCACTGACGTCTCTGACTCTCCACTTCATTTAGTATATCCCAAAGAGACCAAGTCTACATTTTTACATTTACATTAGTGTACCAGCTAACCTGCAAGGAATCAGCAACGACGTCACGCGGTGCGCGCCCCTCAGCACTGAGGCGTGTGCACTACAGTACTACAGTACTACTCCCGCCTGAGCGAGTGACGTAGTCAGTAGCTACACATAAGTAACCCCACCCGCGCACCGGCTCACTCGTGATTGGTCCATATAATATTCTAGCTAGGTGGTAAGTCAACTACCCCAACAATGACATTGTTTATATAGGTTAGACTATTTCGATAATAAATATTCGTAGCAATAAAACAGCCCCTAAATCAGATCCAGCCGGTCCTCGTGCTGCCCTCCCCAGCGACGCCCTAAGCCGAGGCTCGTACCCCACAGGGGGTGCCCTTAGCGAGTGGTCGCTTAGCTTATAAGTTCATTTTGCCCCTGGCTGGCGGCCTTTAATTCTAGGCATCCACAGGGTTAGACCGGTTAAGCAGTAGCCAGCCTCATAGGCTGAACTGCGAGATGCCACCATAAAAAAAAATTATAATAATAATAAATATTCTATTATTATTATTTATTTCCTTTATTCAATTATATGTATATAATTGAATAAAGGAAATAAATATTCTAAAATCTTACTTGTGTTTGACTTACCATATTGGTAAATAAAGAGTAGAATGCAAAAGCTAACTCGAAAATATTTGGAAAGTACTGCATTATTTTTCTGTGTAAAATTCATAAGAACTACAACAAAGTTTAAATTTTTTAGCACCCCATTGTCTAATTATATAGATAAGTACATACAAATCCCTTAGTTAGTAGCAAACCGTTCATTCACACAGACATACTACACTCACACATTCAACACACGTTTATACAGTCCACTCATTTAGCTATTAAGTTAGTACAAAATAAAAAATCTACGAGAGAAGACGTTGTCAGTGTTTCATTCACCAAACAAACAGATAAAGACCTTATTGCCCTGAACACCATCTATACAAATACATAAATCTGTTTGTGATTTCAAAATAACAACTGTTTACTGAATGCATATGAAAAAATATTATTACTACTTATTAGGTAATTATAACAAAAAAAAAACTGTTCCGACTAATCTCCAAAACGACTGACCCGATTTTGGCGGGTTTTTTTTCTAGCACATGATAGCTGATGTTATAAGGAGTAACTTAGGCTTTTATTTTAGACTAGCTGTTGCCCGCGACCTTCGTTCGCGTGAAATTATTATAATCTAAGAGCTCCGTGCAATAAAAATTAAAGCCTTAAAACTTAACAAAATTCGATTCAAATCGGCGAACGACACGGTATCATGGGCACAGTTGTACTACTGCACGGTACATACCAGCGCTATGTAACACTCGGCGCGGAGCTGACGCAGCTGCGCGGACCAGGGCGACACGTCCAGCAGGCGCGTGGCGAGCTCCACGCAGGCGCGGTAGTACTACTGCACGGTACATACCAGCGCTATGTAACACTCGGCGCGGAGCTGACGCAGCTGCGCGGACCAGGGCGACACGTCCAGCAGGCGCGTGGCGAGCTCCACGCAGGCGCGGTAGTACTACTGCACGGTACATACCAGCGCTATGTAACACTCGGCGCGGAGCTGACGCAGCTGCGCGGACCAGGGCGACACGTCCAGCAGGCGCGTGGCGAGCTCCACGCAGGCGCGGTAGTACTACTGCACGGTACATACCAGCGCTATGTAACACTCGGCGCGGAGCTGACGCAGCTGCGCGGACCAGGGCGACACGTCCAGCAGGCGCGTGGCGAGCTCCACGCAGGGGCGGTAGTACTACTGCACGGTACATACCAGCGCTATGTAACACTCGGCGCGGAGCTGACGCAGCTGCGCGGACCAGGGCGACACGTCCAGCAGGCGCGTGGCGAGCTCCACGCAGGCGCGGTAGTACTACTGCACGGTACATACCAGCGCTATGTAACACTCGGCGCGGAGCTGACGCAGCTGCGCGGACCAGGGCGACACGTCCAGCAGGCGCGTGGCGAGCTCCACGCAGGGGCGGTAGTACTACTGCACGGTACATACCAGCGCTATGTAACACTCGGCGCGGAGCTGACGCAGCTGCGCGGACCAGGGCGACACGTCCAGCAGGCGCGTGGCGAGCTCCACGCAGGGGCGGTAGTACTACTGCACGGTACATACCAGCGCTATGTAACACTCGGCGCGGAGCTGACGCAGCTGCGCGGACCAGGGCGACACGTCCAGCAGGCGCGTGGCGAGCTCCACGCAGGCGCGGTGGTCGCCGCCGCGGTAGTACGCCTCCACGAGGCGCAGGTCGTCGATGTACTCGTCGATCTTGTGGTACTGACTGACTGCTTCCTCATTGTAAGGCTCCGCGTACGTCTGGGAACAAGGAAAAACGCGATTCATAAAGTCATTAGTAACTTATTAATGGTCACAGCTCCAGTATACAGAGTGCATTTTCCAAGTGGGCGTGGATGGCCAGATCCGAAATTACGAGGAATAGCGAAAAATGCTCAAAGGAGTCTCGAACCCGATTTTTATGAAAACTAAAATTGCATCATTGAATTTTTGAAAAATCAATATTCCTGGCCAGGAGTCAACCTTTTGGTTTTGAAAAAAAAAACACTGTATTTTTATACCATTCGATAATGTCGCTAAAATTCAAGGAAAATGTAAAGTTTTATGTTTTATCGTATTTCATATAAATGTCCTTGATTGACGGCACCCGCACCAGTCATCGCATGTCTCCGCAGGCATCTTCCATCAACATTATGTTCTAATATAATTTATTTTTTCTCTTCGTGGTTGAAGGCCTCAACTTTTTTACTTTTTGTGTTTTTGAAGTCGGTTTTATTTTTTGCAAAAAAGTTTTTTATTTTTCCATTTTTTGTTGTTATTGTAAATAATCGTAGGTACGTAGTAAGTTGAACTAAGTCATTTAACTTGAGTAATTATTCTAACTTTGATTTTGACTTTTAACCGATAAAGAGTTTTATATTCCATAATCAGCTCACCTAGATAACCTGAAAGAATACAACTATATATTCGTTTCCATAATACTTTATTAAGGAATTATCCTCCAACTCTTAACCGTTAAGGAGTTATAGCTTCCATCATCAGCTCATCAACATGAGGTGATGATTCCTAGATGCGAATACTTTAAAAACTTTAGAAAAAACACGAAACACGTAATACGTGCCAATCAAACTTGCGGGTTGCCCTCGATTTTCCGGAGATTCCATCTTCAGATCCTGACATGGTGACAATGGGATCACCCCGGGAGTATACTCTTTCGAAAGAAAAAACGAATTTTGAAAATCGATCCACAGTTAATATTTTACTAAAGAATGATACTCCAACTCAACTGTTAAGGAGTTATACCTTCCATCATCAGCTCATCAACATGAGGATATGACTCCCAGATGCGTATACTTGAATAGCTTTAGAAAAAAATTGAAAGACGTAATACGTGCCTATAAAATTTGAGGGTTGCCCTCGATTTCCAGGTATTCCATCATCAGATCCTAACATGGTGACAATGGGGCTACCTCGAGAGTATACCCATTCAATAAAAAAAATAATTTTGAACATCGGTCGACAATTGAGTGAAATATTGCTGAAGATAAATACAAAAAAAAACAGACGACTTGATAACCTCCTCCTTTTGGAAGTCGGTTAATAAAAAAATAAAAAATGTAAACAATTTAAATTAGAACTTACGCCAACTCACGGCGCCAATAGTGATTTTGTTGGTCTCCCCTTGTTTCGCAGACAGAAGAAGAAGTCAAAATTGTGGTACAATTTACTAATATACTTTCTCAATAAACCTGTATTTTTTCAGTTGTAAAAGGCAATAAGGAACTAGCAAGACAAACTGTTTCCTTTGTTTAATTTAAATCTATACTAATATTATAAAGCTGAAGAGTTTGTTTGTTTGTTTGAACGCGGTAATCTCAGGAACTACTGGTTCGAATTGAAAAATTCTTTTAGTGTTGGATAGCTCATTTATCGAGGAAGGCTATAGGCTATATATCATCACGCTACAGTCAATAGGAGCGGAGCATAAATGAAAAATGTTGCAAAAACGGGGAAAAGTTATTATTTTTGAGAGCTCCCTTTGCGTGCGCTGGTTAAACGGTTAAAGTTGCACAAAAATAATGTATGAGAGAATTATTCCTCTTAAAAATGTCTAAAAAAAAGTCCGCGACAGCACATGCGTATCTTTTAAGGTTGACTAACAATAACCATTTTTATGATTTTAAAATTTGGTCAAAAATAATGCTTTATTTGCAAAGGTATTTTTACCGACATAGTATTAATCCTTATCGAAATAAATATGTTAGTCATCTTTAGCGTTCAATTGTGACCAAAATTTCCCTTTACACCATTCAAATTAGATGAATATCTTAGGAGATATCACAGTTTTAAAATAACTCCGCATCAAAATAAAGATACGCGCGCGCTGTGAGGCGGGGCGTTTATGTTGTCGGGAAAACCAATGTGATTAGATTCAATGCACAAATATTGTGCGTAACTTAGAGAAGCTTTTAGTTTTGGTTTCATTGTAATCAGTGCTCTCTATCAAAAGATTTATGAATTTAAAGTGTTCAAGAAGAACTTATGATCATCGTGTAAGATACATGCAACGAGATCTATTGCACCAAAATGGTACTAATTAATAAAAATGTGCTCATAAGATAACTTTTAAATCGGCTGACCGGCTTTACAAAAGTGTTCTGATGGCAAAAAGTACTCTAGATTAGTCTACATGACGCTATAACCCTGTAGAGTGTGTGTTCAATCGCTTTCCATGCAGTATATTCTATCGGTCTAACTTGGTGCTCGATAGGTGGCGCTGTTCATTTCACTCCATTTTCTGAATCGCGGTGTTTTTCGTGAAAGAATGACCCTGGCCCGTAAAATGTCGGAAGCTTGGTTTTTTAACCGACGAAACAAAAAGAGGAGCTTCTCAATTCGACGTTTCTATATTTTTTTATTTTATGTATGACCTGACCACGCATAACTTTTTACAGAGAAGTCCGGTATCCATGATCCTTTTTTTAAATTGAGAAATCGTGTTTGGTCCCCTTTCCTGCATCTTGATGAGAACTTTAGATCTAGCTGGAGTATAACGTCATCGAAGGTCTGAGGATGGAGACGGAAGGCAGTTGCAAGACGTCCTCAAGAGTTTGCAGCAACAATAACGTGTTTGGGCTCATTTCATGCACCTTGATGAGAACGATAGGCCTTGCTGGAGTATGACTGTCATCGACGGTCAAACGATAGAGACAGATGGCAGTTGCAAGCGGTCCTAAACAGTTTGCAGCAGGTATAATGTTATTGGGCTCATTTCATGCACTTTGATGAAAACTTTAAACCTAACTCAGTATGACTTTCATCGAATGACTGACGATGGGGGCGAATGGTAGTTGCAAGAGGTTCTCAAGAGTTTACAGCATCTATAACGTGTTTGGGCTCATTTCATGCACCTTGATGAGTACTTTAGACCTGCCTGGAGTATGGTCGGTTAAGGTTGTCGAGGGTCGCGGGCCTGTGGACGTGAGTAATGGGCTAGCTCGCCATCCGTCCGTCTAATAACGACAGGCCGTGTCGACGGCGCATTCGTGTTCCACGCAAGCCTCAAAGAGATGTCAGCAAACGGGAAGGGGTCCGAGAAGACCGAGGCATGCCTGGGTTGCGGGACTGTTCGAAAGAGATACCGCGGCCGTAGAGCGGCCCACAAAGGGCAAAAGAAGGAACATGGACGGGTTTTAGTCAGTACAAGTCTGACACTCCCTTCCGCTCCGCCCAGAGTGGGAGGGGTCATTTGATTATTTCCCATCGGTAAAAAAAAGGTAGGCCAATTTGGAAAAACATAAGTAGAATATGTTTGCGATTAACCCTTCGTGTGCCGGGAACGTGGATATACGCGAGACACAATAGGTTTTTAATTGTGTCTATTTACTCGTCATACGAAAGGTTAATGCAAATATTTCCGAGAAATTAAATTGTTAAATACTTGAATCTGTACTAATATTCAGTATGTATATATTAAGGGTTTGTTTGTTTCGTTGATTGAACGCGCTAATTTCAGGAAGTACTGGTATAAATTAGTTTAGTGTTGGATATCCCGTTTATTGATTTATTCCTTTTGACAGCTTCCGTTAAAAAACAAACAGTTAAAAATACGCAATTATCATGTATGTCGGAATTGTCCCTCTTAAAAAGCTCTAAAAAAATGTCCACACTGGCATATGTCTAACTTTTAAGGTTGACGCAAACTCTCTCTAACCCTCTCTTTCTTTGATGTACGCACGCACGCAGACGAAGTTGCGCGGGTCAGCTAGTAAGAAATAAAGTGTCAATACGAATCTAACTAGGGAGCGCGCGGTAGTTTGAAGCGCGAAGGAAAATAACAACCAAAGAAGACAATGTCAAGGTCGCGCCAAGGCACGCGCATGCTTCCGATCAGCTGACCAAACGCAAGTAGAACACGAACGCAAAGCAATGCAAAGCGCATTGTCAACAGTAAAATGGGTGCAATTAAACATACTATTAATATTTGAAACAGGCCATTCCCTCTTTTTCGTGTGGTTAGTTGCCTAATCTGGTGTCAGAGTCTTTATGCCGCCCATTGGCCTCTGACTTAGCTTTACATGCGAGAAATATCTCTCAGGCATGCTAGTTAGGTTTCTTCACCGCAGCAAGTGAAATTATCACTTGCTGCGGTGAAGGTTTTACTTTGTATTGTATTCTTGTGAGCATAAACACAAAAAAAGATACGCGCTCAATACATTGCCTTCTTTTTATTTAAAAGTCGGTTAAAAATTATGTCATTCTAAAATAATAGGTATGTACTTGGAAAAATTGTGACGGCTATCAGAATTAAGTATGGGGCTGAGGTAGGCAACACTACCTATCAACTTAGAGGACAACTATGTCCAACATGAACTGAGAATAAAAAAATATTGATTTAATCACTAAGTAACATGCAAATTTAAGTAAAAGTTCAAGTAAATTATCTTATGTGGGTGTTACGAAACGCGTCGTGTCTTAATGTGGTGTTGCAACATGAATAATTGAGCAACAACATACATTCGCCACACTGGTGGTATGAACACGTAGGTATGTTGCAACCGTTATTACAATCTTATTGTTTAACGTTTTTCATTTGGCGTCAATGAAGCAGTCTGATAAAACCTCCTCACTCTGGCCTGGGATTACCTTTTTGTCGTAAAGTCAGCCAGGCAACACTTACGGCTTTTTGAAATGATTTGATGTCACGGTCAATTAAAACACCGGCCAAGTGCGACTCGCACTTGCGCATGAAGGGTTCCGGCCGGGAAGGGACGGGCAGCGGATGCTTAGTAATAGGGTCTCATTGGTTGCCCTTCGGGCGCGGAACCCCAAAAAAGCATATTGAATAATAGTACTGGGAGTCTAAATGCAGACCGCATTCGTACATCACATTTTTTTACCCCCTGTCCCTACTCTTTTTTCTTCACTTCTCTCTATTGTAAGCTTCTATGATACATTTTATTGAGGGAGTTCACTCTGTCTATATTGGCTTGGCATTCAGAGGGAATTCAATTTAGTGATTTAGACCATCGTTAAACCAGGGGTCGCCGAGGTTTAGCTTTAGACCATGGTTTAGTCTACGGTTTATCGCAAAACCACGATTTGATATAATACCATTTTTTGTTTAGACCGTAGTTTATAGAAGTTTAAACCAGGTTTTTTAGTTAAACCGCTTTTTGTAATAAGACCGTGAGTTCGGCCACTTGGTCGTTCTAGATGCGACACATGTGACTAGCCCTACAATTTCGTGTGGCAGCATTCTTAGCGTCAGCAGTATTTTGGTGTTTTATTTTAAGATTTCCATATCTTTGGCCACAATAGTTTTTTATCTTCAAACAGACATAACACTACATTTTCTATTAAGAAAGGAATCGTTTGATGCTTTAAAATATAAATTGAAACAATGACAATGGAATGATTATGACGAAATACTGTGAAGAACCTTATCTTATCAGTTATGGCCGCCCACAACAAAATAACTATCAATAACACAACTTGAATTACTGTTTATTACAATTATTAGTCTTAGAAAGTAATTAACGAAACAGTTTGATTATGACTGAAGCAATATTTTCAGTAATCCCATACATACGAGTATATGCTTTGATGTTTTGTTAGCAAAACTAATTTAATATGAAGCTTGAACATACAAATCAATATGCTTTATTAGAACAACTATAACCACTGATCCATCTATACTAATAATGTAAAGAGGTAAAGTTTGTGAGGTTGTAGGGGGTAATCTTTGGATCTACTGAACCGATTTTGAAAATTCTTTTATTATTAGGAAGCTTTTTTAAAAAATAAAAACTTTTAGCCCACACTAGGAATTTGTCCTATATCCTGGGAGCGTTTACATTTAAACTCACATACACAAACAGCATGACGCGGAACAACTACCTGTAGATCATGATAATATTTGTTCCATGCGGGTATCGAACCCGCGACACGCAGCGCAGCAGCCAGTTGCTCAGTCACTACGCCAACCGTGCCGTAAAAGCTTCATTATCCTCGAGGGCGATAGGCTATATTTACAACATGCCCGTGGGATATTTTCCGACCTAAACGCCAGTGAAGCCGTGGGCAACAGCTAGTATGAAATAAAGATCATTTTTCTGTAACTGTATTTGTTTCAGATGTGAAACTCTTTGTAAAAAAAGATAAGTTATTTGACCTTTGTGACCCATAGATACAACAATACTCACAACTTGTAGGTAGTCTTCTTTGGCATCTACGTATTGTGCCAGTTTCAAGTACACATTGGCTCGGTGCAGACGTGCCGCTGTGAAGTCAGACTTAATCTCCAATACCTGAAAGTGACACATAACTTATTCACGGTCAAAGTCTGGCAATACACAGGTATCAAAACATAAATCATTGACCACCCGTCCCTACTTCACTTGGGCGCGATGGCAGCACATCTAAGTTTAACATTACTGAAATTAAACTTTAAAACAATGATATGAATAATTGTGAAAACTGCTGTTATTTAGCAGTCACATAGACACAAAAAAAAATTGTTTTATTCTTTTGTAAAGATTTAAATATTTGAAGATAAGGCAAATAAACTAAGATTAATTTGCTGATAATATCTGGTAGTGCATTTGCACAAAAAATAATATGTGTCACTTGAATGTCGTTTCACCAGTGTCACTAAAATGTCATTTGCATTGCTTCCAACAAAAGAAGATGTAAATTAAAACATTCACTTGGCTTAAATTTAAATATGGATGCACACCATCTGACAAGTATCTTACCTTACTGAAGTCTTGTAGCGCAAACTTGGCCTTCCCAAGTGCGTAGTATACTGTGCCACGTTTGAAGTATGTGAGGTAGTTATGTGGGTCTCCCTCTGCAGATATTCATACACATGACAATTATAATTAATAAAATACAATTGATATTGGATGGGGGGCACATTGCGAAATTGTTGGTTATAAGTGAAATAGAACAGGTGTTGGAGTTAGTTGATCACTCTTCATTTTATAGATATTGATTTAACTATATTATGCTGAATGCCATTTGTAATCTTAGTTTGTTTTTTATTTCAATGTTGAACCTTTTGAAGTTAGTACTATAAATAAACTACAATTTTATCTGATTAGATACAAACAAGTTTTCATACAGGCCAGAGGATGATTTCTGTTGTATTTACTTTATTTTTAATGGGTCAGCAGTACCTGCAGTGATTCATCAAAAAATTAGTGCGTATTATAGTTACTGCAAATGTGTGCTTAGCACTGACCACATCAGTCTGCTCCCACAACCTTCCCGCATAGTACGGATATCATGCGATACGTAGGTCTCTGGTGCAAGTACTTACCCACGGCTGCGTGGTAGTGTGTTAGCGCATCCGAGAGCTGACCGCGCGCCAGGAAATCGCGGCCCAGGTCCAGGTGTTTGTTAACCTCCACCGGCGTCGCACACTCTGAAACTACACACCAACGTCTCAAAACACGTACTTCCACACAAAAATCAACAAGAAAACCCATAAATGTGCAGGTTATTCGAAAAAGATACACACATTCTAACATTACTTCTAGCACTAATAAGACAAGGCATGGTGTGACTTTGTTCCAGTTGATATTCACTAAGTAGTCCATTATTAATATATAATTTAATTACAGCAGTCTTGGTAGCTTATTCACAACAATTCAATTTCAATACAAAATAATTATTTGACAGAGCCACAATCCATCTTTCGTTTGTCTCTTTTCGTGGTTTTTTCTGATTGGTCCAAATCAGACAACAAGGTTAGACAAACGAGCAGTTGCCATTACGAGAAATAAATATCATTTTGTTATACAATTATCATCTTCCATTGAAATAAACTTTATTTAAAATACAAGAAATTGGGTTATTTTTATTTACTTGAAGTTTTGGAGTTCGAGAACTTACCACACAGCACATACTCCAATTTCCAATTTCCTTGTTTCCGAACGAAACTACAAAGTTGCCATAATTTGCAAAATATACTAAATAGTAAGTTGCTATAATGTTAGCCTAGGAGTTATTATAACTATAACTAAACTTAATGTACATATTTAAAATGATTTGCCTAATTATCTCCGTACAAAAAAAATCATAATACAGTGAGAAATAACACATACTAAAAACTTACTGTCAAATTTTTTCGGAAACTTTTCGATGTAGTTGCTGGCAACCCCCTCACCCCTTCTTTCATTTCCAAAGGAAAATAACAAACGGTTGGTGTGCTAAAATTTGTTGAAATTTTCTAAATATTCACGGTATGGATGAGAAATAAGTGATAAACTAAATAGTATGATGATGGATGAATCTTCCGGAGTACTCAAAAACGTTAGATTAATTTTAGTCATGAAGATAAATCTAGATTAGTGTCGGTTGTCAACATAACCTATCTTGCAAAGTTCGTGGTTTTCATCTTTTGCTTACTTTGGTGTTTTAGGAATGGCTGACGCAGCGCCATCGACAGCGCCTAAGGCGAAAGTGCCTAAGACTAAGGCGCCCAAAGAGAAGGCACCCAAGGCTGCCCCTGCGGCGCCTGCAGAGCCCCCAAAGGCGGTGCGTAAAGTGTCGTCGAAGCCCCGCCACGGCAGGCTGTACGCCAAGGCCGTGTTCACAGGATACAAGCGCGGTCTGCGCAACCAGCATGAGAACACAGCTCTTCTGAAGGTAAGCTTGAACGATTTTATTGTCAGTGTTGAATTTCTCCATGAGGCAGAGTAGTCTGCTCCCGTATCAAAATATAGTTGTTTTGGTCCAGTTACATTCTAGTCTAGTCATGTCAAAGTATACACCATGTTGAACCCACATTATTGATATTATGGATTGTGTTAGAACTTAAAATAGGACAAAATTTTTTTTGTTAACAAAGTTAGTGCTTCCATTAAGAATTTCATCCACAACATGATCTCCTGATCTTACAGTAAGAGCCAAAAGTTATAGTGAAAAACTGCCCTGCTATGTTCAGAAGTACTCCTCATATCAATAGTATTATCACATCACCCAGCCATTTAAGTATCATCAGCTGAATCTGGAAACCTCTTAACTGTTTGCGGGTTGGCTGCAGTAGAAATTATCTGTCCAAATGGGGTATCCTCGACTCATCCCAAATACAGTGCCAGTGTGGAGACCCAACTACTTTCTTGCCCATCCTGCACAACCACCAACACCTTCCAGGATTTAAATGAAGCCAACCAGTCCATTAACCAACAAAGGAGAACATTATCAAAAAAAAAATTTGTTTATATGAATTAAATCTTAAATCTAAATGATGCCAAGACATTTGAAACCTGAACCACTGTGTGGACAAAATTCCTACTGATGACACCCTCCTTACCACTGAATGTATCTTTTTGAATAAAAAAAATCTAATAATTAACCATTTTATTTCAGATTGAAGGTGCAAGGAGCCGTGATGACGCAGACTTCTATGCTGGCAAACGTTGCGTGTATGTGTACCGTGCCAAGAAAAGGACGCCCATTGCTGGTGGTCCCCGTGGCAAGAAGACCAAGCTGCGCGCCATCTGGGGCAAGGTGACCAGGCCGCACGGCAACTCCGGCGGCGTGCGCGCGCGCTTCCGCTCCAACCTGCCCGCGCAGGCTATGGGACACAGGATACGCGTGGTCAGTACAGCTTTACTTTCACTTGTCTGAGCACTGTTTTACTATCCATTTATTCCCTCAATTCCTGTTATCTCAGTGCCATCTGCAGAGACTTAGCAATTGCAATCCTTTGTCTTACAAATATAATACAAATATATTTTACTGTCACAATTTGCATGATCAGTACATTTAAATGTGTTTGGAGCCTCATTTTAAGCATAACAGTACCTGTACTAGGAGACTGCGCTTGCATATCATTGCCGTACTTATAATAACTATGAGTTACAAAAAAGTAGTGTACTGTGACATTATGAGTACCCTCCTTTATTCATTTCATCATCAGGAGTAAGAAGTACACTAATTATTATATGATGTGGTCATATTCTTCATGTAACTTTCCTTTATTTTACTTGATACCCATTAAGGGCAGGAGAATGATGATGTCTCACCTCAAATAATATTTGTGACCATATCAAAATAAATAGTTGAGTCTGCATGAAATAGAGTTGCTATGAATATCTTAAATTGTAGTTTCAATTTGTTAGTCTTAACATAATTTTGCATTTATTTGTTTATAGCCGTCTCTTATTTGTCAATGATTGGTGTAATTTTGTTCTTATCCTAAATGATGTTTAGACATTTGAAACCTGAACTAAATGTGGTCAAAATTTCACTGATACCATTTACTTTGTAAGAATAACTGAGTATAAATAACTAGTAATTAACACTTATTTTATCTTTGTTCCAGATGTTGTATCCCTCCAGGATCTAAGAACCTTCCTGTTAAGTAATATAAGCATAAAATAAAAGCCCAAAAAAACTAGAACACAGTTTTCTTTAGAAGAACATACCATACCCTAATAAAGCAAAAATATTTTAAACAGGTTGTAATATTTTCATGAAATTGTGCCAGATAAAGTTACTGAAGTCATAATCTGTGGCCAAAATTATTTTCACTATATTGCTAACCCAGTTGGACTACTTTTGTGCTCCCATCATTGACTATTCATGATGAATTAGTTTATAAGAATGCTGATAAAAAATAGAGCAGCATATCGAAAGGAGTCCTGCCGCCTCATGCTTCATATGTGAATCAAGCGCTGTTCAAAATTAGCTCAGAATATTTTATAGTAAAGAAACACCAAGAAAACTAACATTGACCATTGTTTTAGAAAACCATTCTTTAGGTAGGTAGCCGTGTTTGCGGAGCCAAAACACCAAAGCCAGCGACATGTCAACGGAACGCGTACGAAAGTTGCTGACATTCTTTGGGGTATAGGCTTATAGTATATGCTATACTTACACTTTGTACTATACTTACAATTGTCATACCATATACCATTTATCATCCTTTTTTATTGATTTGTTTATTTATACTCAGCGAATCGATCTAAATACGATTCGTTTTCATTATATTTGCTGAAATAAAATATCAATTTTCATAATTTTCAATGTTGTGACATGTACGTCAGATTTGCCAAACTGACGTACATTCTTTCTGTCATAGAGTTTCTTACTAGCTTAGTCTATGATGAATACTTTTTGGTTTATCTAATCTAAATTATATTTTTCAATGTTTAGCTGAAATATTGTATTTTATAGATAATAATGATTGTTTACTAATAACTTAATTTTAAATTATATTTATAAATTATTTACGCATTCATGGTTTTATGAAGTAAGTCTGCTATGTCCTGGCCGACTACACTTGTCAGATGAGATGATTTTATGGCCGCAAGAAGAAAATCTGAGATTCAAAAATGGAAGGAGACTACTGTGAAAAACGAGCTGACGAGCGGTCGAGACTGGACTAGACTAGACGAGAGAGCGTTTTCTTAAATGTGAGACTGAAGAATTCTTAAATTTGGAGACAAGACAGATTCTTGAAGGTGATCCATCTAAAGATACACCTGGGACTACTACTCCCAATCTTATTATTAAAAACTGTCGTTGTGCCATCCTTGCTGATCATCTCGCGGAGCTGCCCTGGGTCTAAAAGCTGGTGATCCAACTCTAAAGATCTACCAGGACCTCAACTCCTGTTCTTATAAATGCCGCCTTCCTGAGGAGCAGACCTGATTCATCGTCCTACATCTCCACCTCTACATTTCATCGTGCTTCAACAGTGCTACTTAATCGTGTAAATATACTCAAAAACTGCTTCCAGAGTGCGGGTTTGATACGTCTTTTTTGTAAACACTTGTATTTTTTATCTCATTTGTAAAACCATCCATATCTCTATTAAATTTTTAAATGTACAAGTCTACTCTTATCCTTTAATTCTTAACAGGATCTAGTAGATTTGTTACAGTTTGGCGCCCAACGTAAAATCAATTCTAGATCTCATTAAATCTTCTCAAAATTCAAAAAAAAACTTACACAAGAGATTATATTTGGTATGTTATTATTTCCATCATACTTCATCACTTCATCATTTACTTGACACTTCTTCGTACTGAACATCACCTTATACTACACCCCCACACACATTACTTTTACCCTCTGGTAATTGTCATCCATTCTTCGCTTGTGGAGTGTCGCGACGTTTAGTTCGCGAAATAAACAGGTAACAGAGTCAAATTAATATTGTTAGGGCGAAACGTGTAACAAACTAGTACTACTAAATAACAGCATGAGGTGATCTGCTGGCAAGAGAGATCACCATAGATAAAGAGTACTTATAGTTTATGGTTATGACATTTACGTAGTATCTCTATGTAATCTGTGGCGTTTGCCGGCATAGTGTGCTACACCAAAAGTAAAGTATTTAAAGTTCACTAAGTATCTAGTGCAAAGTAAAGTGATTTGTGTTTGATGGAGGCGACCAGCATGGTGGCGGCTCATCTGAGAGAAATATAAGCTAAGTGGTAGCACTAAGACAATAGTGTAGAGGTTCCCCACCTAAATGATTCTAGATTTCCTAACTTATCTAAGGGTTTCTGATGCTCTTGGAAGTCGGTTACATTAAGAGGTTAATTGGTAGTCTTGGCTACGGTTTCCTCTTTAATATGAGGTCTTTCGATCTGGCGAAAACCTCGGACTGGGCGTAAGGCCGTGATCAGTCCGTTAGGAGACCTTCGGTGCTTCAATACGGAGTCTCGCTAACACAAATGGCATACTGTTGGTTATGTACTAAGAGGGTATAAAGTACATACAACAGCGATATATTATGAAACCGGTTCTGTGGTGCACACAGTTAGGGAAGGAGGTTAATTGGCAGACTTGGCTGCGGTTTCCTCCTCAATACTCAGGGCACGCTGTTGGTGTGTACTAGGAGAGTGCATACCATCAGCGATATATTAAGTATGAGAATGGTTCTGTGGTGCACACAGTTAGGGAAGGAGGTTAATTGGCAGACTTGTCTGCGGTTTTCTCCTCAATACCCAACAAGCTACGATGACTTGTATCTCGTAGAGCATGTAACTGAATTTAGTCATGGGCAGTGTGTGTGTAACATTCCTGTGCTGTGACTTCACAACTAAGACACCAGAAACGTTTATGTATGTATATCACAATATATAAAATGGTGGGAATCAATTTAATTTTAACTACAGATGGCGAGCTGAATCATGGTGCGAGCTAGTAAGAACTAAAGCCGATTTATGCGAAGCAAAACTCCCAAATATTGAAGATTCTTCTCGGAACAAATCCCAGGTACAGATAAATCTCCCTTCACAACAATAATTAATTAATCACCACACATCGCACGCGTCGCTGCGTTGCGTCGGTCTGGGACGGGGCGGCGAGCCTGGCCAGCTCGTGCGTCCCGGTTCGGTGGATAGCGTGGCGCCGCGCCGCGGCGACATGGTGGAGATGCTGGGATCCGAGAGGAATAATCAATAACTAAATTATTTAGACAAGACAGGATTCAGAGTTCTAACTGGTGCTGCCATCTGTGAGGGCTCGTGTAAAACTTATCATATCAAAGGTTGATGAAAATATGATAAAATGTTGAATAGGTTTGATGCACGTTTCGCTGAAATTGACTCTGGTATTATTGAATATTTCTCAATGTAATTATCTTATGATTAACTATCATAGGTAAATAAGTAAGTGTCGTTGGACATTTGAGGTGATGGAATTGTGCGACAAATGAACTAGATGGCGTTAATTGTTGTTGAAATGAAATACAAGTTGATAAGTTTATTTCTTTGTTTTGTGAAATAAAATAGAATATGATGTTGTTAATTTATTCGTTTTATGATTTATATAAGAGACTCGATCATTTGTATTCATTGGCTTGCAAAGATACGACCCACAAGTCTTTATACGGATTTAGTATAAAGCGGAAGTTGAAAACGAATTAAAGTTTGCAATTTTGCAGCACGATCCGGAAGCGGAATAAACATGATTTGACAAAGACAATAAATTCTGTTTGCCATGTTTGTGCTCTGCCTTTCTGTGCGAAAAAGTTTTCCTACCGGTGTTTTCAAAGGTGTTTTGAACAAAATATTTACAGCTTATTGATTTACCCCACGTCGGGAATAAAATAAGTGTTCCTTGGATGAACAAAAAGGTCAGTAAAGTTTAGATGTGTGTTGATTACAATTTCGAATTTGTGTTCACAGTTCAGATATTTTATGTGAAATTGGTAAATACTCTGTTAAATCTAGATTTACATGTAATCAGTAAGTCTCCTTTCTCTCTCGGCGATATAGCGTGCTGCGTGAGATTATCAGAAAATAATCTAAACGTTTCGTCCATTAAATTATTTGGAATATGATCATCCATGCTATCAAATTAATGTGGGTAGGTATAGCGTCCTACGACAAGCTACTACCTACGATACAGTTTCACCATATAACTGTCTAAATGCAACAACTGGAAAATTAAATAAATTATTGTTTGGAGAAATAAGTAAGTACCTACATGATAAAACCTGTGCACATAGCCTTCCAACAGGACCAGAATTGTTAGTCCTTGGAGGTAATTGTCACCGAAAAAGGGGGTTTAAATTAAACTGCCTACAGCTAAAGAAATAGCTAATGAAGTCAAGTTATAACTGAAAACAACATTTGAAGTGAGTAATAATTTATAATCTTATATCTTAACATTGGATGAGTACCTATCCATAACTGCTACCTTATTCACATTAAATAAATGCTTGAGTGGACATTTCTTGCATGGCCATTGGGCCCCAGACTGACTAAGCTGGTAATAAGAGGACTTTGGTAGACAATACATACTGTGAATGAGTACTTCAGGTACACATGGCAAACACAAACATTTGTCTAGGATGGGGTTTGATCCCATGAACCGAGTTCTGCAAGCAGAAACACTGCTGACTAGGCAGCGGTGTTATCAGTACATACAAATAAATAATTTAAGAGAGATTATAAAGTCTTGTACTCTGTAAATACATAGTAGTGTCCTTTATCTGAAGGCACACTGTATAAAAAGAGCAATGTTTCTTTTCCATGCCCATTATCTATTCTATGATTGATTATGTGCATTTGGTGATTGAGTATGTATGTTGGGTTGGGAGCATTCTAAAGTATTAAGTGGCATTTACTAACCTGTACAGGGTGGCCATATCACCTAAATAAATCTGAAAGGAGATGATTATTTCCATGAAAGTGAACAAGTTTTCATGAAAAGGAAGTTGAATTTCTGAAATTCTGTTTTGAGGATAGCAATGAAATTTTTTAAATACCCTATACGTATGATGTGAATGTGTGATCTATTGCAACAATTTATGGGTTTGTGCAATCAAATAAGCCATCAGAATTATTTCAGTAAATAGTACAAACATCAATTTGAAATACTTAAAAAAAAAAAAAAAGGGTTGTTTATATTAAAACATATTAGATCAGTGTATATAGATTGGATATGTATAACAAATTAGAGCTGTACCTATGTTAGCGTAATATTATATTACAGGAAGTCAATATGGAGGAAGCTATGCTCCTCATTCTTCGCGGCCTGTGTGATAAAGTAAAAACTCTGTCCGAATGTGCTCGAAATACAACTAGCAAACTCACTAATGAAATAAATGACTTAACCTTGCATGAAGGACGAGTGGTATCCTCTAAACTTCATACCTGTCTCCAACGATTGGAGAGGGAACTAAACAATTATTTTCGACTTGTTAACGAACCGCAAGTGGACGAGGTCTCTGCCATCTCTGCAATACAGCTGGAAGCTGAAGAAAACTGCTGTGAACTTAAAGTAAAAATTGAAGAGTGTGAAAATTCAACGACAAATAGCAACAAGAACGAAGAACATTTCTTATCAGGAAAACTACCAAAATTAGAGCTACCACAGTTTGAAGGTAGCATTCTTGAATGGTACCAATTTTGGGACCAATTTAGTTCCAACATTCACAATCGGAATTTGCCAGACGTTGACAAGTTATTATATCTAAAGAATTCTTTAAAGGGAGAAGCCAAGGGAGTGATAGATGGGTTAGAAATTACAAATAAAAATTATTCCATAGCCATACAATGTTTAAAAGATAGATATGGGAAACAAACTCAAGTGGTTGATGCACACTATTCTTCACTCTACAGAATAAAACCAGCAACCAAAACCGTATCAGATTGTCGAAGAGTATTAACTGAAATTGAAAAACATTTGAGGGTTTTGGATTCATTGGGTGAAAATATTAACCATAACCACTTGAGGTTTATGGTAATGGAGAAATTTCCAGAAGATATAATATATGAAATGAAATTGAAAATAAAACAAGAATCGATCGAAGAGATAAGGAAATATTTGGAAATTATTATTTCAGCACGTGAAGATGCAAATAGATTAACGCAAGACAAAAACCTAAATGAGAAAGAATATTATACTGTAAAGACACTTCACTCCACCGGAAAGGATAATCATACAAATCAAAAGAGAAAAGAGGACCAAAGGAGACAACAGAAAAATAACTACAAAAGCAATCACGAAAAAACTCGATACCATCCAAACCAGAATAAGGGAAATACTTCCCAGAGGAAATACGGGATCAAGCAAAATTATGCAAGTTATCCTGGAAAAAACCAGGGAAAAGAGGGGCCACCTAGGAAGAAGTCTAAACTTCTTTGTATCTTCTGTAAAGAGTCCCATTACAATGAAGAGTGTACTAAATTCAAGGAATTGGAAGAAAGAAAATCCCTATTAAAAGACAGATGCTACAGTTGTCTTGGAATAGGACATTCTTATGTAAAATGTAGAAATAAAAGAGAATGCTTTCATTGCAATAAATTAGGTCATAATCGTGCTTTATGTCCTGTTAAATTCTCAAGTGTACACAAGGAAAAGTTAACGACAACCAATGTCTTGTTCACAAGAGATGAGGGACTCACCGTTCTACAAACAGCAGTCGTTACTGCCAATAAAGTGGGAGATATTTCAAAGGAACTTCCATGCAGAGTTCTATTAGACTCCGGAAGCCAAAGAACTTACATCACGCAGAAATCTGCAAGAGATCTTAATCTAAAATTTGAGGAAGAAAGTACACTAACTGTATTTACATTTGGATCAGAGACTCCTCAAGAAATAGACAGTCCCGTGGTTAGAGTGCAGTTAAGGACAAGAGTGGATAAGACAATCACTCTATTTGCTAATGTGGTACCAGTGATATCACATAGTGTCCCATATCCACAACAGGACCTCAGTCACTGGAAAAATAAATCAGAACTAGCTGATGATGGTTCTCTACAAGACCAAGTGGATATTCTGATTGGCAATGATTATTACTTTTCACTTATCTCAGAACAGAAAATTAAACTAAAAGAGAACTTGTTTATGGTACAGTCCGACTTCGGATGGATACTAAGCGGGAAAATGGATTCCAGTCCTATTCATGAACTGTCGGTGGTGACATACCTCCAGTCTAATGTGGACATGTTATTCAACGAACCTGACCTGCCACTGATCGAGACTAACATGAAGAGCTTATGGGAACTTGAATCCATTGGCATAACCGATTCTCCGAGGGAAAATCGAGAAGATGAGGCTGTAAAGAGGTTTAATGAAACTACTGAATATATAGATAACAGGTACTCCGTATCCTGGCCCTGGATTGAGTACCCCCCTGCTCTGAATTTGAATTTTGGATTGGCTTATGGTCGACTCGTCAACTTATTGAAACGACTAGATACGTCCACATTGTTGGCATATGAAGACACATTAAAGAATCAAATGATGAAGGGAATAATTGAAGTTGCACCTGATGTGAGATATCAAACAGTAGGACATCCAGTTCATTACCTTCCACACCATGGGGTAAAAGTACCTGGCAAGCCTATGAGAATTGTCTATGATGCGTCATCAAAAACAAAAGACAATAAAAGTTTAAATCAATGCTTGTATTGTGGACCCATGATGTTGGAGGATTTAACTGGATTACTTATAAAGTTCAGATGTCAACCAATAGGTATATGTGCAGACGTCGAGAAGGCGTTCTTACAGATTGCACTTAATAAACCGGACCGCGATGTAACTCGATTCCTGTGGTTAAAGGATACAAAGAAACCTGCAACAGAAGATAATTTACTTCACTTAAGATTTACAAGAGTTCCATTTGGCGTTATATCAAGCCCATTTTTGCTTAATGCAACAATCAGATTACACTTACAGAGTTCAGATAATGAACAGGTTAAGAAATTAAATAAAGACATTTACGTTGATAACGTCGTCACTGGAACAAAAACCGTAAAGGAAGCACTCAAATTTTATAAGAATTCTAAAGAGATATTCAATCAACTATCGATGAATCTTAGAGATTGGAGTTCCAACTCTGAAGAATTTATAAAACAGGTACCTGAATCTTGCAAAGAGGATAAGATCAAGGTTCTTGGACTAAACTGGAAACTGAAGGAAGACACGCTTCAACTAAAAGATAAGGTTGTTAGTGAACCAAAATATACAAAAAGAGGTGTCTTAAGGGTCATAGCGTCAACCTATGATCCGTGTGGATTTGCTGTACCGTCACTGTTGTCTAGCAAATTGTTCATACAAAATCTATGGAAGGAAAAGGTTAAATGGGATGCACCATTTTCTGAGACATTAAAAACCGATTGGTCAGAGATGTGTAACGAATTAGATGAGGTTCGAGATATATCTTTGCCCAGATGTTACTTCAGTGACGCCACCACAAGTACTTGTCAAATTCACTGCTTCACAGACTCTTCTTTGAAGGCCTATGCAGCTGTAATCTACATAGTTAACGGCAAGGAGGTAAAGTTTGTCCTAGGGAAATCAAGGCTGGTTCCTTTGAAGGATCAAGACAGTCTGAAAATACCACGATTGGAATTACTAGGCGTATTAATTGGAACTAGGCTGATCAAATATGTATCCCAATTTTTACAATTTAACATCACAAGTCAAACGTTATGGACTGATAGTCAAATTGTTATAGACTGGTGCAAGTCGGACAAACTTCTCACACCGTTCGTAGCCAGAAGAGTCGAGGAAATTAAAAGGAATAAAAACCTAATAATACGACATGTTCCATCAGATCTAAATCCAGCGGATGTTGCCACAAGACCATTCAGCTCTAAAGAAGATAGAGTAAGATGGCTGACTGGGCCCCAGTTTTTATTACAACATCCGGATTCCTGGCCGTCAGGAATCAAAGAAGTTTCTTCTCTTTGTGTGGGGGAGGGTCTCCCGAAAGAGTCACAAGATGATACAATGAATACAGAAAATACACTCGATGTGGAAAATCAAGAAGACAGTACAAGTAACCAAACTAAAATGGATGTAGACATAAGTGAAGAAAAAGGTGACAAAATTAAGCAGCTTATGAAGCTACAAGCCGAACACTTTCCAAGAGAACTAGAAGGGAAAGAAACAAGCTTAAAAATTAATCTTGGACTATTTCTGGACGTAGACGGACTTTTACGTTGCAAAGGACGTTTAAAGAACACGGATTGGTCGTATGACCAACGTTATCCAATACTTATTCCAAAGAATTGTGATTACACTAATAAAATTATCACCCAGACTCATAGCGACAATCATCATGTAGGTGTTAACCATACCCTCGCTATAATTCGTCAAGCCTTTTGGATTCCACACGGAAAGCGCCAAGTCCAGAAGGTTATAAGGAAATGTCCTAGATGTCAGAAACACGGAGGGGGACCGTTCAAACTACCACCAACTCCTGCGTTACCCACTGAAAGAGTAAATTACACTTCACCGTTTACATTTACAGGCCTGGACTACATGGGCCCTGTGCTAATTAAACATAGAAATGAAACAAGTAAACGTTGGATAGCGGTTTTCACTTGCCTAGCAGTCAGGGCGGTGCATTTAGAGGTTGTTCAAGACCTCACAGCAGAAGAAGGACTTCATGCTTTGAGAAGAATGATATCGACAAGAGGTGTACCACAAATAATCACATCAGATAATGCTACAAATTTTAAGCTTATGTCAGAAATACTATCAAATTCTTATTGTATTAAACACGAAATTCGTTGGAGGTTCATACCCCAACTAGCTCCCTGGTTCGGGGGATTTTATGAACGATTAATTGGATTAGTGAAGAATTGTATGAGAAGAACATTGGAGAAGCACATGCTGACGGATAGTCAATTGGTTACATTAGTAAAAGAAATTGAAGCAACTGTTAATACAAGACCATTAACTTGTGTCGATTCTGAATTAGTACATATTTTAAAACCGTCTGATTTCTTAACTATGGGAAAATGCATAACGATGGAAGGTTCAACCGAAGACTTTTTAGTACAAGGCACTACGACAAAATCCGACCTTATCAAGGCTTGGAAAAGAGGTTTAGTTATACTCTATGAATTTAAGGACATGTTCACAAATCGATATTTACAAAGTCTGCGTGAACGATATAGACATTCTGTCAAAGAACCTAGAATCACTGCAAAATTAATCCCGAAGGTAGGACAAATTGTGCAGATAAAGGGAGATAGTAAAAATCGAGAAGAATGGAAAGTAGGAAAAATCACTTCATTGGTCAAAAGTTCTGACGGACTTTGCAGAGTTGCGAAGGTAGAAGTTGGAAATAAGGAGTTTGTAAGATCATTAACTCATTTATATCCATTGGAAATGGAGGACAATGAGGAAATAGAATACGATGTGAATGCAGTAGAAAGAGAAAGTGAGATACCACGGAATATAACGATACACGAATTGATACCATTGGAAGTGAAAGTCATACATTCAAAAGATACATCAGATAGTTCAGAAAACGAGAAAGAAAATAGAGAGTCGATAATACCAACGGAAAAGAGTACGTTGGAAGAGTTTGATAATGTATCAGAGAGCACGGACAGAGAGAAAATATTGAGTCAGAAAGAGGATGAACCTGAGAAGATAGTTCAAGTAAACAACGAGGTTAAACAAAGAAGAGGCGCGGCCACCAGAGCTCTGGAAAAAATTGCAGAGTGGACGCGTAACTTACTAACCCTGCTTTAAGACTATTCGGGCGGGAGTGTCGCGACGTTTAGTTCGCGAAATAAACAGGTAACAGAGTCAAATTAATATTGTTAGGGCGAAACGTGTAACAAACTAGTACTACTAAATAACAGCATGAGGTGATCTGCTGGCAAGAGAGATCACCATAGATAAAGAGTACTTATAGTTTATGGTTATGACATTTACGTAGTATCTCTATGTAATCTGTGGCGTTTGCCGGCATAGTGTGCTACACCAAAAGTAAAGTATTTAAAGTTCACTAAGTATCTAGTGCAAAGTAAAGTGATTTGTGTTTGATGGAGGCGACCAGCATGGTGGCGGCTCATCTGAGAGAAATATAAGCTAAGTGGTAGCACTAAGACAATAGTGTAGAGGTTCCCCACCTAAATGATTCTAGATTTCCTAACTTATCTAAGGGTTTCTGATGCTCTTGGAAGTCGGTTACATTAAGAGGTTAATTGGTAGTCTTGGCTACGGTTTCCTCTTTAATATGAGGTCTTTCGATCTGGCGAAAACCTCGGACTGGGCGTAAGGCCGTGATCAGTCCGTTAGGAGACCTTCGGTGCTTCAATACGGAGTCTCGCTAACACAAATGGCATACTGTTGGTTATGTACTAAGAGGGTATAAAGTACATACAACAGCGATATATTATGAAACCGGTTCTGTGGTGCACACAGTTAGGGAAGGAGGTTAATTGGCAGACTTGGCTGCGGTTTCCTCCTCAATACTCAGGGCACGCTGTTGGTGTGTACTAGGAGAGTGCATACCATCAGCGATATATTAAGTATGAGAATGGTTCTGTGGTGCACACAGTTAGGGAAGGAGGTTAATTGGCAGACTTGTCTGCGGTTTTCTCCTCAATACCCAACAAGCTACGATGACTTGTATCTCGTAGAGCATGTAACTGAATTTAGTCATGGGCAGTGTGTGTGTAACATTCCTGTGCTGTGACTTCACAACTAAGACACCAGAAACGTTTATGTATGTATATCACAATATATAAAATGGTGGGAATCAATTTAATTTTAACTACAGATGGCGAGCTGAATCATGGTGCGAGCTAGTAAGAACTAAAGCCGATTTATGCGAAGCAAAACTCCCAAATATTGAAGATTCTTCTCGGAACAAATCCCAGGTACAGATAAATCTCCCTTCACAACAATAATTAATTAATCACCACACATCGCACGCGTCGCTGCGTTGCGTCGGTCTGGGACGGGGCGGCGAGCCTGGCCAGCTCGTGCGTCCCGGTTCGGTGGATAGCGTGGCGCCGCGCCGCGGCGACATGGAGTGTTCTTAAAACCATTCGTGGTCACTTACAAGTTGGGGTTTGGCTTACTCTACGACGTGCTATAGGATAATATCCTATAGACGTTGCCACCTACACATAACTCTCTATTAATGCCTCACTACCCTGCACCCCACACACTTGCACACCACTGCGGTTACTTCCGGGTAATCGTACCCAGTCTTCGCTTGTAAGTGTTCTTAAAACCACTCGTGGTCACTTATAAGTTGGGGGCTGGGATACTCTACGACGGCTGCAGGACAATATCTTGTGGTCGTTTATACAACTATAACTAAACATTTACGTAATTATTCATCATATTATTTTAATTTTGGCATCATAATTTGTCAGATTTGTTATTTAAGTGTTGCTAGGTAACTTGAACAGTGCGACGCGGATCTTTTTACGATTTGCAGTGGCGCTGCTTGTCGAGAAAACATACATAAATTTGGTACATTCTTTCTGTCATAGAGTTTCTTACTAGCTTAGTCTATGATGAATACTTTTTGGTTTATCTAATCTAAATTATATTTTTCAATGTTTAGCTGAAATATTGTATTTTATAGATAATAATGATTGTTTACTAATAACTTAATTTAAAATTATATTTATAAATTCTTTACGCACTCATGGTTTTATGAAGTAAGTCTGCTATGTCCTGGCCGACTACACTTGTCAGATGAGATTATTATATGGCCGCAAGAAGAAAATCTGAGATTCAAAAATGGAAGGAGACTACAGTGGAAAACGAGCTGACGAGGAGTCGAGACTGGACTAGACTAGACGAGAGAGCGTTTTCTTAAATGTGAGACTGAAGAATTTCTTGAAATTGGAGACAAGACAGATTCTTGAAGGTGATCCATCTAAAGATACACCTGGGACTACTACTCCCAATCTTATTATTAAAAACTGTCGTTGTGCCATCCCTGCTGATCATCTCGCGGAGCTGCCCTGGGTCTAAAAGCTGGTGATCCAACTCTAAAGATCTACCAGGACCTCAACTCCTGTTCTTACAAACGCCGCCTTCCTGTGGAGCAGACCTGATTCATCGTCCTACATCTCCACCTCTACATTTCATCGTGCTTCAACAGTGCCACTTAATCGTGTAAATATACTCAAAAACTGCTTCCAGAGTGCGGGTTTGATACGTCTTTTTGTAAACACTTGTATTTTTTATCTCATTTGTAAAACCATCCATATCTCTATTAAATTTTTAAATGTACAAGTCTACTCTTATCCTTTAATTCTTAACAGGATCTAGTAGATTTGTTATATTTGCTGAAATAAAATATCAATTTTCATAATTTTCAATGTTGTGACATGTACGTCAGATTTGCCAAACTGACGTACATTCTTTCTGTCATAGAGTTTCTTACTAGCTTAGTCTATGATGAATACTTTTTGGTTTATCTAATCTAAATTATATTTTTCAATGTTTAGCTGAAATATTGTATTTTATAGATAATAATGATTGTTTACTAATAACTTAATTTTAAATTATATTTATAAATTATTTACGCATTCATGGTTTTATGAAGTAAGTCTGCTATGTCCTGGCCGACTACACTTGTCAGATGAGATGATTTTATGGCCGCAAGAAGAAAATCTGAGATTCAAAAATGGAAGGAGACTACTGTGAAAAACGAGCTGACGAGCGGTCGAGACTGGACTAGACTAGACGAGAGAGCGTTTTCTTAAATGTGAGACTGAAGAATTCTTAAATTTGGAGACAAGACAGATTCTTGAAGGTGATCCATCTAAAGATACACCTGGGACTACTACTCCCAATCTTATTATTAAAAACTGTCGTTGTGCCATCCTTGCTGATCATCTCGCGGAGCTGCCCTGGGTCTAAAAGCTGGTGATCCAACTCTAAAGATCTACCAGGACCTCAACTCCTGTTCTTATAAATGCCGCCTTCCTGAGGAGCAGACCTGATTCATCGTCCTACATCTCCACCTCTACATTTCATCGTGCTTCAACAGTGCTACTTAATCGTGTAAATATACTCAAAAACTGCTTCCAGAGTGCGGGTTTGATACGTCTTTTTTGTAAACACTTGTATTTTTTATCTCATTTGTAAAACCATCCATATCTCTATTAAATTTTTAAATGTACAAGTCTACTCTTATCCTTTAATTCTTAACAGGATCTAGTAGATTTGTTACAGGCTTCGTTATAGTAACGAAAATAAATAACGTTCATTTTAGATGAAATTGTAAGTACCCCAGTTCACGTATACATAATTCGGAATCTTCGAGGCGTTAAGCAGACGTTAACGTGGGTCTGACAGCGCAGATGGCAGCAATTCACACATCCCAATCCCATCCCTGACCAGACGGAGGCTCATTACGACGAAAATATTCTGTAGACGTAAAACTTGCGTTATTTGTGCTGCCTCAGTTGTGTGCGTATGGTACAATTTGAATGTGAATATTTAAAGAATTGATTTGTAATTACACGTTTTACTTACTTTTGTTCAGCAATACTGAATAATCTACCACACAGTAGGAAAAATGACTAGTACACCAAGATAGTTTAGTTACCATATTCATAGTTATTTGTGTCCGAGACATTCTGTGAATTCTTTAGTCTTGTAATTAGCCGAGTGCAATTAGATAAAAAACAAAACCGACTTTCAAAAAAACGCTGAAAAGTCTAAAATAACTTGACTTTCGGAAGTCGGTGTCTTTTTTGTATCTTTTGTTTTTTTTGGAAGTCTGTTTTATTTTCGCAGAAAGTTTTATTTTATTTTACCCTTTTTAGTTGTAGTTTACCACACAAATTCTTGTCATGAATTAATTTTTACATTGTAGCTAGAAGTTAGTTACTCGTCAAGACGAATCATACGAGCCCAAACTCGGTGAGGTTTTGTCGTTTTATAACGGAGTTCCTATGGCCACCGTCCAGCTCCATCATCAGACACGGGATACCATTTAGGACCAAAGTATTCGTCAAGACGAATCATACGAGCCCAAAACTCGATGGGATCGTGTCATTTTATTACGGACTATCTGTGACCAGCTCCACCAGACCCTGGGTACCATCTAGAAACAAAGTACTCGACAAGACGAACCCAAACTCGATGGGGTTATGTCCTTTTATAACGGAGTTCCTATGGCCACCTTCCAGCTCCATCATCAGACCCTGGTTACCATTTAGGACTAAAGTACTTGTCAAGACAAAAGCGCCTGCACGCGACGTCGCGTGATGTGATAATTAACGTGAGGAAAACAACCAAATTCCCGATTTTGATGAAATTTCTAATGGACCAATCGGGAACCATATCCTTTTGGATGAAAAAAGAAATTTTGAAATCGGTTTAAAAATGACGGAGTTAGGAGGTAACAAATATAAAAAAAAAAACCAAAACACAAAAAAGTGAAAAATAAGTTTACCTTCAGAAACCGGTGACAAAAACACCAAATCAATCGAACTAAGGTCAAGCTTCGCAAGTCGGTGACAAAAACACAAAATCAATCAAAGGTCACCAAAGGTTTTGGTTTTTTATTATTGCTTTTTTTTAAGTCGGTTTTATTTTTTGCAAAAAAAGTTTTTATTTTTCCATTTCTAGTTGTTCGCCATGAATTTATTTTACATTGTTTTACATTATTAAATACGCGTCTAAATGACAACAGTTCTTTTCTTAAAGTCGGCTAAAATGATTAATACTTCTAGTTTCTAGCACTCACTCTGTTGTCTCTAGAGAAATCAACTATCAATATTAACAAATCGCATTATCTATACATTATTCTAGAACAAGAAATCACCTAACTCAGCGTCATAAGATGATGATGACCATACGCAAATGTCTCAATAGCTTTAGAAAAAATGTTTTGCTAACATTTATGTCGTTGCTATTATGTTGTGTATAAAATACGGTATTCAGCTGCATCCGGTAAGACTGGAAGCCGACCACAAAATAGTTGGGAAAATGATGCAGATGATGAACAATACATATCATGGTAATGGACTTATCACCAATAAATGGAAATCTGGGTGTATTATACACATCTGCGTACCCCCTCAGAGCATACAAGCGTGATGTTACGCCATGATGTTGTATAAACAATAAACATCCAAGCGATTACAGCAATCACGACAGATTTGCCGTCCCGCCATGAATTTATTTTACATTATCTAAATGACAACAACAGTTCTTTTCTTAAAGTCGGCTAAAATGATTAATACTTCTAGTTTCTAGCACTCACTCTGTTGTCTCTAGAGAAATCAACTATCGATATAAACAAGTCGCATTATCTATACATTATTCTAGAACAAGAAATCACCTAACTCCTAACCGTTAAAGAATTGTACCTACCGTCATCAGCTCAGCGTCATGAGATGATGATGACCATACGCAAATGTCTCAATAGCTTTAGAAAATATTTTTTACTAATTTTTACGTCGTGGCTATTGTGTTGTGTATAAAATCCAGTATTTTTCATCCGGTAAGACTGGAAGCCGACCACAGAATAGTTAGGAAAATGATGCAGATGATGAACTATACATGTCATGGTACCATTACCATGACATGTATTGGAAGCCCATAAGCCCATGCTTAACCCCAATAAATGGAAATCTGAGTGCAGTATTGTACACATACAAAAATAAAAATACAACCGAATTGCGAACCTCCTTTTGAAGAAAGTCGGTTAAAAACGTAATAGTGTGACCTGCGTGCATCCATTAATCCATTGGTCTGTTTCTTTGTTCATTATCCATGTAATGCAAATTTCAATAATTTTTTGGAAAATTTCCTATTTTCTTCAACTATTTCTAATATAACGGATTCTAAGTTGAAGACTTTTAAAATATCTTTGGTGTACTTAGTGACTAAATTTTCATTTGCAAATAGCAGAAAATTGTCTATGTTAATGAAGGCAATTTTTTTTTTCAAATTGGTTCTATTGAACTCAATGTGCAAATTATTGTCCAAATCCTCATTTTATTAGCTGTCTAATGAGGTATAATAACTAGAAAAATATTTAAGGATACTTGACTAGTAACTGCTGAAAAAGAAAAACATGACACTAGCCTTTATCGCTAAGAATTGGGATATCGGTATTTTATTTATTAACAGACTTTCTTCCAAAAGGAGGAGGTTCTCAATTCGGTTGTATTTTTTTAGTTTTTTTTTAATGTTTGTTACCTCATAACTCCGTCATTGTAAACCGATTTGAAAAATTCTTTTTTCATCTGAAAGGATATGCTTCCCGATTGGTCCCATAGAAATTTCATCAAAATCGGATAGGGAATTTGGTTGTTTTCCTCACGTTCATTATCACATCACGCGACGTCGAGCGAAGGCGCTTTGATGTACATGCATCACGCGGCGTCGCGTGATACTTGCTAGTTAAATTTGACACACTTCCCGATTTCTGATTGAGCTGAAATTTTGCACGCATGTGTATATCGCAAGATAATTCAATATTATGATGGCATGGAGCTGATCTGATGATGGAGCTGGAAGGTGGCCATAGGAACTCTGTAATAAAATGACGCAACGCCGTCGAATTTGGACTCGTTTGATTTGTCTTGACAATTACTTTAGTCCTAAATGGTAACCAGGGTCTGATGATGGAGCTGCAAGGTGGCCATAGGAACTCCGTTATAGAACAACATAACTCCATTGAGTTTGGGTTCGTATAATTCATCTTGTCGAGTACTTTGTCTCTAGATGGTACCCAGGGTCTGGTGATGGAGCTGGAAGGTGGTCACAGGTAGTCCGAAATAAAATGACACAATCCCATCGAGTTTGGGCTCGTATGATTCGTCTTGACGAGTACTTTGGTCCTAAATGGTATCAAGTGTCTGATAAGCGGAGCGGAGCGGCCCGTTGCCGTTGCGGTCGCGCGGCGGCAGGCACGTGTGTCCGAGCGTCGCGCGTCGCCAGGTGGTGCAGCACAGCTGGTCGCTGCTGGCATCGGCACGCTTTTATGAGCCAAGGCACGTTCATGGGTTTCGGGGGTCTGGATGTTTATAACTTTGAAAGTTCCTGAAATTCTGCTATGTAAACAGGGCTTGCAATATAAGTAATAAAATTTCAAGAAAGTGTTTAGTATAAAACGCTTTTGCATCTATACCCCAGATGCAAAAGCGCTATGCTCTTTCTTGAAGTTTTCAATATACCTACTCCAAAACCATTTTATTGTACAATAATGATAAGCTAAGTACCTACCTACATCCCTTAATTAAATTGGGTACATGATAGGACAAAATAATACCTACTGTTGTCGATTCGTAAGTTAGCTAAGCTGTACAAAAGTTATTAATGCAATATTATTTAAATAAAAACCGGACAAGTGCGAGTCGGACTCACGTACGAAGAGTTCCGTACAATTATCTTTTGCCGATTGAGGTACGGAACCTTACAAAACATTGAAGTTAGCCTATAGGCATTCTGCAACTAATTTAGTGGATAGGTGCGGTTTTGCATCGGCCTAAGCTGGGTACAGAAAATAAGTTATTTTCGCTCCTTTATCGGTCGCGTGAAGGGTTTAATATCGAGTTTTTTGATTGATGAGATTTCCATTTCTTTATTATTTTCTATTTTTAAATAAAAAAATAAAACAAGCGAACGCTATTAAAATTAATAATCTTGTACAAAATACTTTACTGTGATTGGTCAAGTATAAGTAGACAGTGGCGGTTTCAGCTCTAAATCTAAATAAACATATTTAGTTTTGTATCGGTTACAGGCGATTTTAAAAGTATTTTATTTGTTATAACTTAAAGAAATGGGAGTAAATTGCCATTACATTAAAAAATGTGATGAGCTAGAAATAGGACAGAGAGGCCACTAGGCCAGTATTTCCCCAGTTATGTTTAAGTCCTATGTAATAGGGGGCGAGCCTAGGTATCAACATTACCCGGCACGAAACTAGACTCCGTGGCTGCTACTGAGAAATATCTAAAGGAAAAACTGGTTATCGAACCCAGGACCTTACGCTCCTAGCAAGCGGGTAACTAGGTAGGTACTTGCTTTTAGTACCGAAATTAAACGTCTGCACCGTCTGATACAGGTAAGTACCTACCTACTGGACACTCGGTAGGTAAGAGCCCAGACAAATGTGTGAAGTGAAGATATCGCCTCAATTCTGAATGTTAATGAGAAGTGACACGACAGAGGGTCGGAATGTGTGAGGAATTCAAGGAAAATGGGTGGACAATATAGAAATTTTATGAGATATGAGAAGAGTTGGTAGGTAATAAAAGGCCATGGATTTTATTTAAGGAAATAGAAATGTAGGTACCTAACTACTTGTACTTCGTTGATCTACTGGTCGCCAGTACGGAGCATGAGGTCTTGTATTGGATTCTTGCCAAGAATCCCAACAAAGAATTTCTTGGTTGGGGCAAAATGTTATTTGATTTTTCCACCTGGATTTGGAAGTTCATGGTAATAGCAGGCAAGCCTGCCTTCTATTACCTACATGGGACTTATCACGTCTGACTAGTGGCTAAATGTGGGCCATTGTGGGTGTTGTAAGTACTAGAGTACCTACAGCTACACAATACAAGGCCGGCCTGTTATGTTTATGTTTGATAGTATGACAAGAAACTTTCGGCAAATTCGGAAATCAATAGCTTCTGTCATTTATTGCATGCATCATAATAAGTGTAGGTATATAGGTAGGTACCGGAGGCAAATAACGCCTGGAGTATAATAACGCCCATATGAAAAATAATGGACTTACAACAGTGTAAACGTTTTGGTTATTATAGGGAACGTACAAAATAATAATTGAAAGCTAACACCAATTCAGTATATAAATTATATCTTGAAAATTTCTTAATAATTTGACTTTTAAAATTGCGGCTAATAAGGCCCATGTGCATCGCGCAATTAAGCCTATTCAATTATAGAGAACCGATTTTGCTTAAAATTTTGTTCTCACAGAAATAATAATACCTAATACAACTAAAGAACGATGAGTACTTACAGTTTAAATATTATTAGTGAATCATTTGTAATGGTTTTACATTTTTCCGAAAACGGGTAGGGCGTTAATAAACTACCCGGGCCTTATTAGGCTACCTTGTACGTGATTTTTGTTTTAATTGTAATATAAAATATGACGCTTAAACACATGTATTCAGTATTTCAGTTCTAAGTCTGTTTAAATTTATAAGAAGCAATACTGGCCCACCTTAAAAAATAGCTATTTTAAAGTAATAAATAAATAAAGCGAATCGAAATTAGGTAGGCCTTATTACCCTCAGGTACCTTACGCAATAATTTTAATGTAAGCATTATCTCCAGGTACTAGATAAACTAATTCCTACTATCCTCTTAATTGAGTCCTAACACAAGCTCACCAATTCTTACATTTAAAGAATAATCCTATAATTAACACGTAGATATGTCGCGGTTTTTCAATTAGAATCCATTTGTTGATTCATTTTACCTACTTCATAATTAAAATATGTAGGTAAGTAGGTATGTGTTAAGTAGATAATAATAGGTAATATTATGCTTAGTCACTATTTTGCCTGCTAATTATAATTAGGTAGGTTATCTATATATGAACAAGCTTAACAGAATAGAGTTTCCCCTTGTTGTAAAATCTTATCCATTTAAAGTCAATGGCAAACGATCTATTTCAATTAGGCCATTAGAAGGCAGGCGAGGCGAGGAGATAGAATTAAATCTGGTTGTGTAGTCATCGTGTGTCCTGGACCACCCGAATAATCCCACCCGCAGTAATGTTTACAACACATAAACCGTTTACTTTAGGTACCCATAACCATAATGACCGATTTACTAACATTTTACTTGCATATTGTTACATTACCCGCCCGTAAACCTGCAGTGCGCCGCAATCTATCCGCCTGCTGGAAACACATAGTTTATGTTGTTGGTTTCACCATTAAAAGTTGCTATTGTTACTTTCTGCAATCATGTAACGGCCCATCATAGCGTGACGTCACGGTGCCCATAGATTTGTGGAATATTCCGAGTTACCGCATTGTTTCGGTGGACAATACGTCGCATCTTGCATATCGTTTATTTGTAGAATTATCTCCACTTTGTGGTGATCCAAGCATGTCGGCAAGTCGGGAGGGCAGTAGAAAGTGCTTGGATAACTAAGACGAATGCAGTAGGTACCTACAGATAAACCCAAAATAAATGCGGTGTAAGTAGGTATTATCAATTTATCATACAAGAATTTGGTTTTATTTGTAATTTAAATTGTAATTTTTTATTTGTATTTGCTCTGCGGATCGCAATTTCGAGTCTCCACGGAATAGTGAATGGGTTGTTTTTCTTTTTCAAGCGCAGTGAGTCAATGAGGGACAACACAATGAAAAAAAGTACCTACCTAACTGAAATGGGTTTTCAGGTTCCAAGAGCTGAAATTAAGTTTACCTACCTGTGAAAATTGGGATCCTATCCTACACTAAGTACCTACTATCTCACTATTTCATTGTAACCACAGGCGTCTGCTGACCACGGCACAATCATTCAGTCCGTATTTGAGATTGTTATTTGTCTCCACTTTAGATATTTTTTGCAGCTTTTATGGAACTACCAACAGGAAATGTAGAAGTAGGTCTAATACCCTATGGTTTGGCTAGTAAAAAAAAATAAACTGCTGCATCGAGAAAACTCGTTAGCTATAGAATTAAAATTGGGAGATAGACACAGTCATAGGAAATTAATTGGCAACTTATTTTCACTAACACTAAGCGACACCTTAATAAAAGCGCTACAGTCTAAGCCAGTCATTTAGGCATCGCCTAGCTAGTGTTAGTGAAAAAGGGCATTAAAGTCCGTTTGTTGGTTAGTTTGCTGGGGAATTCGTTCCGCCACTTCATCTTCCCAGCTTAAAACATTAGGAAGTGGCGGGGGTCAGGTGTTTTAGCGGACCGTGTCGAATTTTGACGTTCAAAAAGTGCTGTTAAGAGCATAATTTGAATAAAACTTATGATTTTGGTCTCCGTTTAACTGTTTACTTCAAACCATGATCCCTACGTGGCTATTGTGCCGGCATTTCGTTTCACAGCACGAACTAAAAGACGAACAACTTAAACCATATGATATAACATATGATAGCTACAACTTAAAAGCACAATGGTTAATTGACTTCAGACACAATCACGTGAATTGTGCGAATAATAGTCACGTTACTAACATTCTAATGTAAAAGACTTGTTCAATGGTAATTTTATGATCATGAACGTCACACGAAAGCTATTAACAATGGCGGTTGGCGAAATTACTGTGAGTTAGCAGATTAGTCGAGATAGCATCATGGGCCATATATTATAGTCAGTACCAACTACTTACATGGTGATTACCTAGCTGGGTACTTATGTACGTCACATGACATGGGTTGTGTGTGTGTGTGTCTGACTGAAACGTGCGCACGCGTTTCCCCACGTGAGCGCTTGTTCCCATGTGTTTAGGTACCTACATCTTTGATGTATTATTTAACAACATTGATGCTGAGATAAAGGTCGTATACTAAGCTTGATCTTCTTACTTCTGCGATAATGATTCTATGAGAATGAGTCACAAACAATCGGTTCAGTGCTTCGATTACTTACTTCTATCGTAATCCAATATATCCGTGGTAAATGAGTGAAGTCAGTTGACCTTTGCCAGTGCTGAATCAGCCCCAGTCTGCCCGAATGGTCCTCGCTGTAAACTTCAATTTCTACACTATAACTGAAAACGATTAGGTACGTGATACTGTCTAACTAAGTACCTACTACTTAGTTTACTAATGACCGCGACCGATTAATTAGAAACAAGAAAAGTCTTCGGATCACCTCGATTTCGAGAAGGAAACAGAACTTATGCAGTAAAAGAAAGCAGAACAAAGTGATGTAGTGCAATCAATTGATTTGCGGCAGTCGTCAACTATGAAAGAAAGAAAATCGAAAAAAAATATAAAAATACCGTGATCCACGAAAATTGGGGGGAAATACAACTGCTTTACGTTGTGAGCAACACGATTTTGCACCAGGCGAATAGCAGCATTAATTCGCCTCATGGCGTCATTGAAAGGATTTTATTTGCGATGAATATCATTTTTTTTTGAAGACGCTTACTTTTCAATTAAAATCCACTTCACAACAAGCTAAGGCATTTTTGATTTAAGTATGTAATTGAAAGGTCAAAAGGGTGTCTTTAAGAAAAGGTATGCACCTAACTGCAGGAGTCTTTGATCAACGTATGCGGAGGAATTCCAAACAAACAGATTAAAAAGTCTCTGGAATTCTAATTAGGTATTAGGCATTCAGGTGGAAGGCACCATCTTCCACCTGAATGCAGTAACCACTTTTATAAGATGTTGTGAAACAGGATATAGACCAGCTAGTGGCCTAATTTCGCTTCTCTAATACACAAACACAGCTAGACCACATAGCATATTATTGTGCAGAAGTTTAAGCGAGCACATTTCAATATGGTGGCTAGCGGTCAGCTCTTGGAAAGTGCGTCGGCGTGGTCACGCGGCTACCGGAGCATGACGCTGCAGTGTTCGCGATCATCAGACGCATAGTAATATACTACATAGGTGATCGACGGGCAAGATTAAGTGCCCGTGGTACACTCTGGTGAACCAAGGTGTTCCACGGGCAAGAAAAAGTGCCCGTGGTTCACCCAGGTGAACTAATTAGGTGAACCACGACCCATGACCGTATGCAGGGATATGCATTCGTACGGCCCTTTCACACCCTAGATAGGCCACAAATGTGATATATGTCAGGGAATTGCGTAAAGAGAGGTGGTTTTGAAACTAAAATGGAATTAACAGGTGGTTTTACTATTATGAAACGGCTTCAGCATTTTCTGAAGCAAATGCTGTGCTGTGTACTATATATTGCAAATAGCTATTTAGTTGGTCACAAAACACGAATTATTTAGAATAAATAAATAAATAAATAAATATCGCTGGACATTACACACAGCGCCATCTAGGTGCCACACTAAGCAACTAGGCTTGTGTCGTGGACACCAGATAGTTGATAATACTACATAGATACTTTTTGTTTGTAAATACATACTTATTATACATATAAACATCCATGACTCGGAAACAAATGTCCATGCTCATCACACAAGCATTTGCTCCTACCGGGATTCGAACCCGGGACCCTAAGAACGTAAGGCAGCCTGACTACCGCTGCGCCATTCGGGTCGTCAAGAATCTCACTCAAAACCCTTCAAGATCTTAATTTAGGTAATCCACCATTCATTAATCCATCCATTAGGAGACCTCTCGACTTTCTGGACTGTGTGTGATAGAATTTTCACATTGTAAGCATAATTTAGTTTTCCATCAGAAAATGATTTTAGCATACAAAATATAACTGTAGGTAGGTTACTTGTTGTGACTGTAAGTTACGAGTATTTTCGCATCTTGTCGCATTTACCATTCCTACAAGAGTCAGATCGATTAAGTCATGTCAATGTGGACGCCTGTGACAGTTTCGTGATAGGTATGGGTTGAGGGACCCACATTATGAAGGAATTATTTTGAAAATAAGCACCTTTACCAAATTAAGTTTCTTCAGTTTGATTGTCAGTTTCGTGATAGGTATGGGTTGTGGGACCCACATTATGAAGGAATTATTTTGAAAATAAGCACCTTTACCAAATTAAGTTCCTTCAGTTTGATTGTCACTGTGATAAGGTCACTAGGTCTACAATAGGTACCAACTCTTCGGCCTCGCCCAAAAAAAAACCAGGCGTGGTTTTATGTAATGAAGTTATGATTATTTCAGCCTGAAAAAAATACTGCTGAAAAGGGATGTATTGTTATATGGACACAGATGCATTTAAATATCGTTTTGACGTGACCTTGAACTCCATCGTTCCTGTTTGCTGTCAAGCCATCGGAACATTTCAGAACCTGTTGTCTATGTATATAGTATCTGTCTGTGTCTGACGTCTGTTATATGCATTGCTGCTTACCAGACGCTGCATATAATATTAATACCTGTGCCGCGCGCAATCGATACAGTCCAAGTAGGTATTTGTGTCACGGCTGGCGGCTAGCGCTCCAGTTCGCGCTGTCGAGCACTGGGTCAGCCCGTTTGTATGGACCCTTATCTTCGCGCTGTTGCATAACGGGGTAAGTAGAGCTCGTAGATAACAGCCGCGTTATTGGGAGGGACGTATGTTGTGGTTATTGAGCACATTGACGGTGGTAAAATGATGAAATCAGATAAGATAGTTAAAAAACATGAATCACTAAACTGGTTGTAATAAAGCAATATACCAGCTCTTCTTTATCGTGTGGTTAGTGCCTAGCCAGCCTATGACCTCTGACTTGGCTTTACCTACCTGCATGCCGTCGAGGAACAACTCTCAGGCATGCTGGTTTCCTCACGCGATGTTTTCCTTCAACGAAGCAAGTGACAATTATTTAATACCAGTGTGAGCCAGTATTGCCAGCATATATTTGAATCAAAAATTATGTGGTCAATCTTCATATCAAAAAGACCTGAAGTGAAATCTAATGTAAGGGCGCGTTATTGATTCTAAGGCAAGTACCTAATTGATGGATGAAGTACTTAATAGGGTACAGAAGGTTGCTCCTGGTGGTCTTCTTATCTTGATCTGATAGTCGCCTTATACAAATGTATAAGGCGACTTAAGGCGTACTAAGGTTTGCTGAGCCATGGACTTAACCTACAGGGTCTTTACCTACTACGTGCTTTATGTATTTGAGGGCGGGCATGTCTTGTTCGTTAAATATTTTCCTCTTATGATAAAGGTAATGACTGACCAAGAAAGAAATAACACGCCGCAAAATTACAATTGAACTTATTGACTGTCGCGGCCATTCAAGTCATAGCATTTGATGTCACTTCCTTCTATCTGCCTTGTTTAAATCATTTTTTTGCCCTTAATAGAATAGTTTTATTATATTGTAAGTGCTTTATTTAAGCAAATATTGCAATAACAATATTATAGTAAAATCTTCGTGAAACTTTAAGTACTTTTCAACTAAAAGTGTTTCTTTGACACATAGCATTTGACTTCACTACCGGAATCGATGCGTTTTGTGTTTGCGTTCGGTTTCACCAAAAAAACGCTACATAAAATATTAAATTGTAAAAAAAAAAGTGTTGTATGTCTTGCATATACCATATTGTGTACGCATTAGCGCTAATCAAGGTAAACGTTGATGTGTTCATGTTACCTAAACAACAGTTTCTGCTTACTGTTTCCAATATTGTTGTAACTAGGTATTATTGGTGTGCGAATTATTTATCCGCAATGGTGAATTAGGTTTGATTATTTAAACATTATCAGTTACTGAATATTATACAGTGATTCGGCCTACTGAGTATAATTATTGCCGTGTGGGTAGGTACCCAATTTTGCAATTAAAACAGAGGATGATCTATTGATATTCCTAGTACTGACCATTATTTGTTTCCATATCAATATGTAAATACCAAGTAGGTATGAAGTAGGTATGATGGTGGTTCAGTTGAATTCTGAATCTGAGGCACTCGCATCGTGTACCTTCATAACCTTCATGGCTTCATCCTATTACAAGCATGGCATGTCATCATACTTTGATTAGTAATTATTAGCAGACACCTGAATGGTTTCCGAGAGATGGTATAGAAGACGTGTTGGCAGACCAACAGCTAGATGAGTGAGTGACCAACAGAAAATCGCGGGGGAAAACCTGGATGAGATACGCCTAGACAAAGGAAGCATAACACTAAAGGAACGCCTGTTCCTCAGCAGTGAGTTGAACATGGCTGCCAGAGGTGATGGTGATGATGGCAAATGATGACATAAACTTTCATTTGCCCAGAATATTCGTACACACGCTACAAAAGAAAGTTCGTACACGCATGTACAACATACGAAGCTTCCTTTGTTACACACAAGCACCTCACGTCCGATAGCGTGAGTCTCTTCGCGGGCAGGACGAGGGTCCAGCAGATCGCAGATAGCGAGACAATGTGTTTCCTTTGATGAGCCAGTGAGCTCTCTGGCATGTGAGCAGGGAACATTCTAGACAATGGCACCTTTGTCACTTGCGCCTCGGACGCATAACGCCGAACTCATTAAGGCAGCAAGCATATATATCTCGCACCCAATGTGATATAATGGTGCAGCACGGCTTTTCACTGATGACCTTTAGAATGTCGTTGAAAGGTGCAGCTTTATTCTTCAAGGCGCTGTACCAGTCTTATTGGACTGTATCTTCAGTTTCATAGGATGTTGCGGGATGATAATAATTAAAACGAGTTAATATGCTTGATACTGCATTGGTGTGAAGTGAAGTGTGTGTAGAGTGTAGCGGACGCGTAACGTAACTTCTTCTAGGTGTCTTCAAGCAGCAGTCGAGATGAGTAATGAGTTAAAATTTGGGCACCCTCTTTATATAAGAAACGCCACTAGCGCTGAGCGCGGCGTGGGTGAACTACCTTAGAGATTTGGTTCCAGCCAATCAGAGACGACTGTGAGTTGTGTATATGTGTTTGTGAGATGTAACGCGTGTCTGTATGTGTGTGTAAAGCAGCTTTTATTTAGAATTACGTAAATCATATACATTTATGCAGTTATTTACTTGCTAATGGTAAAATCTGTTACATATTGGGTTGAAGCTTTACATAATACGTAAAATTCTTATATATCTACGTCGGTTCTATACATATCTACGTTATATCTTTACCTACTGAGTTAAATTACAATAAACTTATGTATTTAGCTTTATATGATGACAAAATGAGATTCTTTAGGTTTAATAAGTGAGCTATAAGATTCTAACAAGATTAACAAACAATAAAGGGCTCTAGCAGGACTAATAAAACAAAATAACAAGTTTACATGGCTATTATTTACATGTATCTAGTCTTAGGTCTAGGCTGTTATTAACAGTCGTTGACGCGCCCACGCATTTATGCACATCATGGAAGCAAGCTTTTTACACAAGAAAAAAAAAGAAGCAGAAGTATTGACAAAACAATAATAGTGGATAATCCGTCTACCTCTAACTCAATTGTTCCTTCCTGATTTAAATAAATAAATACTTCGTAGTGCGTCACTAAATCCCGATAACTCACACATGTGTGTTTAGCCTATTCCCAATAATCTTGGGGTCTGTTTTCAGTCTGGATGCTGTTTCATATGGAGCTACTGATATTCACCCATTGTTGTAAGCTCTAACACCTAAAATAAAATAATTCAGTAGCGACTCTGGGTGCGGCAGTAATAAGCTGTACCTTAGCAGATGTTGTATAGTTGTTTATCGTTTGAAGACAGAAGCATTTGTAGGTACTATATTGTTGAGTAAGTTAATAACACACTTCTTCGCACTTATTAGCGTATCTGTCCCGTTTTTTTTCGTCAGCGCTATCTTTTCAAGAATTTTCATCGTACTGAAATACACCTTGAGACACATTGACATGCGATAAAATAATATAATTTGTTACATTACAAATTGTGTGGGAGACGGTCTGTCCTCGGGCCTTTGTGTTTCATGTTTAGTTACCTACATGTATAGACTCGCAGACACATCATTTCAGAATGAGGTATTACACATTTTTTCATATTACATTTGAATTATGAAAAAAATTGTTTCTTCATGTTTCCAGCTCCAAGCTATGTTTTCGGTTATGAGATCCATACTCGATTGTTCATTTAGGTAGAATAGTTAGTCTTAACAAGTGAATGCTAAAGACTTTTAGCTAATTAGTGTTTCCTGTTCCTATCCTTCGACTTATTACTTCATTACTGTGTCTAGATCAAAGACGCCAGCGCGACCTATTAGGTAATCTGGTCTGATCCTCATTACCCAGGCTCGTTAATGTGTTCGGTCTAGAATTAGCCCCAATGATGATTCGAGGACGTGAGGATCAAAGGATTGCGTCAGTCTTCCCGGAAGATCCCTTTTCAAGAACGGCGAGACTAACTCATCAGAATTAACCGTAGCCTCATTGCTGATGAAAGTGTAGCTACAAACGAAGTAGGTACGGTGATGAGCATGTTGGAATGCTTCTGGAAATATCATTTTTGACAAGAGTACCCTGAACCGGTCATGTCTCTAGGAATCTTTTAGGTTAGAAAAGACTAGACACTATATAGTTTATCAAGAGACAAAGTGCACAAACACAATAAGAATAGATTGTTTACGAATCCTGTGTAAGTACTTTTTGTATTGATTGTTTAGAATTACCTACCTGTAGCGATCTGAAAGAAAGAAAAAGTATTTATTAGACTCACACAGAACAATACAAAAAATGGTTGACACAACATTAAAACAAAATGATATCAAAGTAAACATTTTACAATAAAAAAACAAGTGAAATAGAGCCTGTGCGAGGCCAAAAGGCAGCATCTCAGCATTGTGATGTAACTTACAAAAAAAAGTCACAGCGCTGGTATTCTGATAGGGCCCAAAGTGATGCCACGGTCAGATACGAATATAAATTTAAATAAAAATTAAGTTTAAAACGAATAAACAAATATAACTATGTACAAATATATATACGTATAATAAATTTGAACATGAAAAGAATAAAACTATAAATCGATCTGCTTTGTCATATGTCGTAAGCAGCGAGCCTTAGAGAATGTTCCCGAGGGATCGCAAACCAGACCACTTACAACATTTGCGTAGTAGTGGCCGATAAAATGACGCTTTCACCACAGCATAAATATACTGAGCTTTCACTACAATACCATACTTCATAATTACATAAAATATATAGAAAATTGTTCTAGATATTCGAAGTTGAATTATAATTTTGTCACTCCGTCTCCTTTCTGCTTCGGGATTTTAAGAACCAAATACCATCCCATATCATATTACAGTATTGGATGGGTGAGAACTTGGACAGAATTTGTATGCCTCTGGGTTTTTCAGTACAATTCTCGATTAATTTAATCACGCACTCGAGTGATTAGTGTCATAACCACTGAAGCCATTTTAGGCCTCAGCCTTACCAAATCGCAATGCCTCGCGCCTTCCGTGAGGGTATCTGAACACACTTTATCACAGAAAACCTGCAGCATTTTACGCCCCCAGCTCCGGAATTGGATAATGGCGGGAAGGATGTCAGCGCGCTAAGAATAGCTGCGCGGACGCACGCCGGCCGAATTGGCGAGATCCTGTCAGCCCCGCGCTATTCCTGACCGCGTGGGATGCCCTGCTTCTAGCACTTTATTGTTTATTTACCAACAAATTCGGCCCTGGACTTCTCGCTCGCTTGCTAGCTGGTGGTTTGGCCTGCGCTTTACCGATTTGGATCTTTTATATGCGTGATATGCAATATATGAATTGACTATAATTTCCAATCACTCATAGGGTACACATAATAAGATATTTTCCCATTATATACGTAGCGTGATTCAGTTGATGAATTTTCCATTTTCCTTAGAAGTAACTTTGTAACTTTAATATCAGCGGTTTCATTAGACAAGTAGCGCTCTCGCTGCTGACAACATAAGTAGTCAGCCCTTTCTCGGAATCCTGGTAATGTTCAAGTTTCCTTTTGAATTATGAAACACGAACCTATCAACGTATACCACTTTAATGTTTGATGACTTTCTCGTTAATTGGCGAGAAGAGGCGCAACATCGAGAAAAGAGGAAGGAATGAGGCGGAGGCGTTTGCCCAGGAGTGCGACAGTTCAGACTAAAAAATAATAGAAGATAAAGTAGGTTATTTTTTTAACGGTCGGAAAAGGAGGAGGTTCTATGTTTGGCTGTATGAATTTAAAAAAAAATGTATGTTCACCGATTTCTCGGTCAATTGTGAATCGATTCTGATTCTGCGATGGTCCCGCTAAAATTTGGTGAAGATTTGATGCTGATCTTCGGAGATATACCTACAATGGAACTCTTCAATAATAGACAGCAAATCTGTCATGATTGCTGTAATCACTAGGATGTGACATCACTCCTATGAGCTATGAGGGGGTACGCAGATGTGTACAGTACAGTACACCCAGATTTCCAAATTTAGGTAATTTTATTGGGGTTAAGACTATTACCATGAAAAGTATTGTTCAACAAAGTTCATCAAAGTAAAATAAATGTATATAGCAAATATTTGTATAGGATATTAGAACTAAGAATGGAAAAATAAAAAAACTTAATTGCAAAAAATATAACCGACTTCAAAAACACAAAAAAAGTGATACTTAAATAACTTTAGCTTCTGAAGTCGGTGGCAAAATAACTCAACCAAACAAACAAAAGTCACGACTTCAGAAGCTAAAGTTAAATTTCACTTTTTTTTGTTTTGGAAGTCGGTTTTTTTTTTTTTGCAAAAAAGTTTTATTACTTGGTATGTTTAAAATACTTAAGTTGTTCATAAATTTACCTACGCTGTATTTTGTACACTAAGTGAGTACACTAAGTACGCTGTATAACGCTGACCTTTCATTTATTCAGCAGGTGTACATACTGTTTAATTAGAATCCCCTTCTGGCACAGCTCATTCCATGTGACCATTCAGCAAGATGGAGGGCAATGGTCTGACTGTCCCGAATGCACTTAAGTGTTGCCGCTCTTGGAGGCTATTTTCATATAAGTGACGGCAGAAATACTAAGTCATTACTGGTAGTGACTTTTGCTGAAGTCAGTCATTACCTCTCGAGACATTACCCGCTAATCAGGTGTTGTTGTTCACGTTCGCCGCCGCCCGCGCGCCCGTGCGTGCGCAAAACTACGCACACGCAGACGAACACGTGCAGTAGCGAGCAAATCACCATCTGTTGAACAAATTACAGTAATGTGAACATTTTATGATCTTCCGGTGCTGGAGTTGTTTTGATGAGAACGGGAAGCTGTACTGAGACGTTCTTGCACTATGTGATGCAGTTTTGGAGATCCCAGTTGTATATTTTAGGTCAAATTAGCCAATCTGCATAACTAAACCATTCGGATCTTCCAAATAATTGATATAGAAAAGATCAGCTAGTATCGTAATAACCCATCAGATCAGACAGCCGATCTTAGTAATTCAGGACTATCACGATGACTGAAGGACGTAGAAGAAAGGAACAAAACGTCCAAAATGATGTCAGTTTCCAGAACTTTCCATAGTGGAGTGACAAATTAGACTCAATTGAGTCAAGTGCGAGAGTGGCCGGCCCCCTGCACCAGGGGCCCGACGCTCCAGCCCACTTATCTGTGACATTGCTCCATATACCTATAGGCACGTGTACCTTCAGCATAACGTATGACTCACTGAATTAGTAAGATTCTCATTGCAATCAGAAAATAACAATGGAGACAGAGGGCAGCACAATCAACGTTTGGTAGACAGATGGTCACTAGCAGCTCGGAAGTGTTGTCCACTTTTTACCGTTAATTCTGTTTGCTACAGATAGATGAAGATTTAGTACAACCTTGCAGATCTCAATGCAATTGATATTAGCTGTGGTCTACGAAGGAATGATTTCATTAAACACTAAGTACATAACTTTCCACCAGATGCAGTTCAACCTCCGTAAACTCAACCTTTCTCGTCAATCTAGAGTCTAGATCAGTATTAAAAAACTATAAAACCATTAGTATTACATTAAAATCAATACTAAGCAGTTTTTACAATTTAACTATAATATTTAAATAATATGTATCCAAAGCATTAAACTGACAAGAACACACCGTAAAAGTGATGAATGATACTAATTATGAGGCAGCCCTAGCTTGAGTTCAGAGAGCGAGTAGTGGGAGCTAGGCGACAAGTTTACGGCGCAACTGTGAAAAAATGCACAGCAAATTAAGCCATAATAAACAAAAAAGACGCTTCTACTTATTTATTTTTAGCCTATTTCGTTCCACTATAGACTGCAGCACAAAGGCATTCATTTCTTCATTCCAGTTCTCTCTATTTTGGAAAATTGTGGACCAATTCTGCCTGCAGGTGTTCAGCACGTCCCACTATCTTCGCCTGGATCTGCAGCGTTGCTCGTGGTTGATTTAGCCCACGATCCGCTCGACACGCGGCATCTATAAAGCTTATTTTCCCTATCCTTGTCGTCTGATCAGTGGGGACAGGCAATTTCAGTCTATACGTGACTTTTTCATCTTACAAAGGTGTTCCACTCAATGTATCCGACATAAAATACCTGTTGTGAGTTTTTTTTTTACCACTAATTAAACTGTGGGAGCGCAGGTCACTGGCTGTTCGATGTGGGATGTTGGCCCATAGGTTTGCACGTTGTACGGTTCAGGTTTAGGTGACGCTTTTCAAAGCCTACTGCCAATCCTTTTACACGTGCAGCCTGTGGGTGAACTTCACGAAAAGGGCTTCACGTTGTTAAAAGATTTGCACCACATTAATCGCGAATTCCCTTCCAGTGGAGAGAAAACACTTTGGAGTGCAGCTAGTTCTTCGTAAATGCTTTCAGGAGGAGTTTGCTGCTTCCATGGAGATTCCATGCCTCAATGAACGATTATTATAGTACCAGACAATCTATTGTCCGGTTTACCAAGAACTTTGTGACCGGACAAGCATAAAGAAACCGGATTTTCCGGTCGAAAACCGGACATTTGGCATCCCTAGTTGCGAATAATAGTAGAAACATTATTAATAACTGCTAGTAGCTGGACGGACTACGATAATTATGTGCAGTACATTAGCAAGATCTTATTATTAGTATTAGTGATCTAGTACAAAAACTATTAAAGTATTCAATCATCAACCATAGATTTTAGTTTTCATAGAGAACGTAGTACTGTACGTTATATTTAAATAAGTTGTAGTTAAGGCCGAACATTGACAAGAGTTTCCCTTCAAAATTAACATTCGCTAACTTTGGTGATAGGTCATAATATACATATTATCCTGAAACACTTTCAAGTACCTTGCCTGTAGAATGATGCAGATTGCAGTCACCAACCATGTTACAAAAAGCTGAGAATTAAGATCTTCAACATCGATATGGACGAAGAAGCTGAGCTGATATGGGTTAAGATCAAGGAAGTAAAGACAATCGATGAGTCAATGCCTGATGCTCAAATATACTAGGATTAGTGTTTGGGATAATGTTGACTCTAAATATTAACATGGATTTAATTAACATCACACAATATAATGAGCCCATAATGTTATCAGTGTTTGGTCAAAGGCCTCATCTCTGTTAGGGACTGGGCCTTGGTCCACAATGCGGACTCGCTGCGGGTTGATAGAAGTCACATGTCTTCGAATTTTTGACTCTTGGATATGTCGGAATCTTCGAGATGTTTTCCTTTACAAAATCATGCTATCCAAGAAAATAAATCTATATTATAGCCCCAGCACTTGATCAGCGGGTCAACTCCGCCATATTGAATGTCAAGGAGCACAGGTGGAGTTGCGGCCGCGCGGCACGTGACGACACAAACACACACACATTGGTGTACACACATGAGTCTGAGAGTGTAGCGATTACCTTAACCCTGTTACGGATGCACTAATGAGGTCGGTGCTTTTTAAATAGTTCATGAATTTATGATTGAGTTGACGTGGCGTGTGAGTGTTAAGTCATTGCCCGGATTAGTTTCTTGTTCTTTATTTATAGTTGTTGTTGTTGTTACGAGGTCATCATTTTATACAATATGAACTTCTTTTTTAATAAGGGGATCGTGGCTATTTAATAACACCCAGGTTAAGCCGCGCTTGCCTAGATCGGTCCGTCGATGGGTGACCAGGTGACCACCCATTACATACCGAGTTTCCTCCGTGCCTCGGAGAGCACGTTAAGCAGTTGGTCCCGGCTGTGAATTGTAGATCTTTGACAATCGTTACTGGTAGTCAGTGGCCCAAAAATCTGACGACCAGCAAAGGGTATCGTATTACCCAGTGCTAACTGGGTCCTGGAGGTCAGATAAGCAGTCGCTCCATGTAAAATACTGGTATTCAGCCGCATCCGGTAAGACTGGAAGCCGAACCCAACATAGTTGGGAACAGGCTGGGCAGATGATGAGGTTATTTTCCTAAGCGAGTCCAAAGCTATTTTAATATTTGAAGGAATTTGAAACAGAAGATGAGTTATTGTGGGTTTCATCACAATTGACTTAGGTTAGTTTCGATCTTACAATACTTATCTACTGAATTTTTAATGTAGTAAAGACTCTTCGGATTCATGAAGAACATATGCTTTCAGCCCAAATAAAAGTCAACCATGTTTCTCCTATAATATTTTGATTTATTCGTAGAACAGCTTAGCAACTGACTTGATCTCCCATGACCTCCGTGTCCATAAGAGAATCATAAAAGTCGAAGAAAACACAAGATTTATCACCTATTACATCACATTGATTGATGATTTCATGGTATTTGAACGGCTATAAAAGAAACAATTCGTATATGGAATACAGAGTCCTCAATATTGATTAAATTCGTGGTAATAGTGCTTTGTCACTGGACTATGAAAGCAAAGCCTAATCGTTTGAATAAACTTCCAAATAAATTGATAGCAGACATTTTAAACTAAAATTAAAATTGTCCAAATAAAAAAATGTAAAATTATGCAGATTTCTATATTAAGGAGCTAGGCAAGGACTATTTAAATAGCCAGAAGGTAACCTTGAGAGGAGACACAAGTGTTGCTAATCTGATTAATACAACAATAGAAGATTTACATGTAACAAATGAGGAAATTATTCCTAAAATGAACTTCTGAGTGCCCTCATATTATACAGAGGATCTGTAATACTGTCTGTTTATATTTGTATCTATATTTAAACTGTTTTATTCATTTCTATGGTCACCAGGAGCTTAGAGCTGGAGCACCAGGAGCTCGTGGCTAAAAAATAATAGCCGTTCGGGTCGATCTTCAGGTTAAGCCACGCTTGCCTTGGTTTGTCCGTGGATGGGTGACCACCCATTACTTTGTTGACTGCCGTTGCTCCCAGCCGTCATTTGCAGGTCTTTGACAGTCGTGGTGTACAGGTAGTTAGTGGCCCGAGAGTCTGACAACCAGTCTTACTCGTACCAGGGGTATCATATTACCCAGTACTAAACGGATTGGTGGAGATCAGATAGGCAGTCGCTCCATGTAAAATATTGGTATTTTGCCCGCGGCTCCGCTCGCGTTTTGATCGGAAATTATCCAACGTTGTAAATATAGCCAATGGCACTCGGGGATAATGTAGCTTCCTATTAGTGAAAGAATTTTCAAAATCTGTTTAGTATATCCAGAGATTACCCCCAACAAATTCACAAACTTTACCTCTTTAAAATATTAGTATAGATTAAAGAGAATAAATGCCAACATCTTAGCTTACTCTTGCGAAAATCCCCCAAATATCCTCATGATCCCAACACGTTCATAGTAAAATAGCGTCTGTTCTGTGTCTATGTTGGCATTTGTATTCTCTTTAATAGTTTTTCAATCAACAGGTTAGTGATTATCAGATGATACTTAGCTGCGTCTAACACATCCTGGACAGCTCTACTACTTGTTTTGCCGACTAACTAATCTTATCGCAATTCACAAAGCCATTATCTACTAAGCAAGCGTCCCGAAAAAAGAAAGGACATCCTAGAGATTCTCCCAAAGAAAACACTTACGTAAATCCGTGTTCATAGCCAGTGCATGTTGAACAAAATATAATGCACGGGGCTCGCCGCGTGACGACCGTGTCACGCAGCGCGCGCCGGCCGCCCGTGCATGGCGGTGCATCGCACTGGCGCTGACAAGCGAAAAATTAATAATTACCGTGCATTACCGTGTACCTAGTCACTTTATACGGTCGTAGAGACAATGTAGGTGAGATACAGTTTCATGGTTTGTACATAAATAGACTTTGTGTTTGATCTGTTTCTACCCAAGTAACACATCAAAGCAGTATAATGGCCGACTTACGGCATTTCTGTATCATTTTCGCATTTTTAGTTAGTTCTATAGTAGCATTACAAACGTTTATACAGCTACTGTAATGTTTATTTGGGTACAAATTTAGGCTTTACATCCTAAATAGGTTCACAATAGTTGTTTAGTTGCATTACAGGCGCATTATATTAGCTTTATTGTGGCCAAAGAACGTACCAATCGCATTACAGAAGCGTTATTACGGTCAATGAAGTTACCAATCGAATTACAGAAGCATTATACCAGCCATATTATTAATAATGAAGATGTTGTTTGCATAACAAAAGCATTAGACTAGCATTAGAATGTAGTAAAAGAATGATTGGAGCTATTTAAGTGTTCACAGTTAGAACTTAAACCCTACATCATTGCAAAAACATCTCTAATACCACGGTACAAATGTCATAATACAATTAACGGGGAATATAATATGGACGAAGACTGTCAAAACTGAGTGAGTGACACCATATTTGTTTGCATCAAAATAAAATTTATAATAATGGGTAAGTTTTTGACTCTTTTGTTACTTCATGCCTTCGAATATTATTCGCAATGTAGTTTACTGTAAATGTCTATATAAGTTTCATTGAAAATTTTCACGTGCCTTCGATATTTTGTGGTTTTCATAGAAAATGTTATATTAAAATATGTGTGAAATCACCAAAACAATTGTGTATTCCTAGTATAGAACGATGTCAAAAGAAATACAAAGAAGGGTAAACAACACCTGGTCCCGCTACTGGTCCCTCAAGGAAGTTGTGAAGAGCAAATCCATCCGAATACGGGATAAGAAAAAAAATCTATGACAGCTGCATACTGCCGGTACTCACTTATGGATGCCAAACATGGTCCTTAACAAAGTTAAGCATGCAAAAACTAAAAGTCTGCCAACAAGGGATGGAGAGGAGCGTGCTTGGTATCCGTATCAGAGACAAGTGTAGACTCGAAGTCATACGAAAGCAAACAGGTGTGGCAGATGTAGCCAACAGAGTCAGGAGACTGAAGTGGAGATGGACGGGCCACACAATGCGAACTAGAATCGAAAAGTGAACGAGAAGAGTAACTGAGTGGTACCCACGCGATGGAAAGAGGCGCAGGGGCAGACAGTTCAAGAGGTGGGAAGACGACCTACCACATGGGTGGAGGAGGTTGATACAGAGTCGAGAGGCCTGGCGCGGCCTGGAGGAGGCCTTTGTCAAAGGGACAACCTGACAAAGACGAAACATTATTTAAGTTAAGTTAAAAAAAAAACAATATTGTAAAAGGAAGTCAGTGAAATAAAGGCTATATTTATTTATTTTAGTATAGAATGAAATTTGCTTAATTAAAATTATAGTATTGGTTGGAGTTGCAGTATTAAATCAAGTTGTATCATTATGTTACAGGTCTTTTGCTTTCATAAATAGGTCCGAATGATAATTTTTTTTGGTTATAAAATATTTACAAAATGGTGTCGGGGTATAGCAGCCAGGTGAGCCTTTAACAAGGCTAATTAATGCTGCCAGCTGTATAAATACTCACACGTGAACCATTATTAAGCCAGAGGCAAGAGAGAAGGCTTTTGATGAACCACTGTAGTGGCATTGTCTATAAAGTAGGTCTATATGGGTTCACTGGTATACCAGTAGATATGATGTAGACTGAAGTAGTGCCATTACTTGAACGCAATTTTGGGGATCCTTGTGCAAAACAATAAAACCCATTTCAGAATTTATACAATTTGATTCGTTTGCCAAGTTGATAAAAAGGCGTCATTAAGATATTTTTCCGTAACTATTTTATAGAAAGGACCGTTATTCTTATTCTTTATTGCACACAAAATACAAAAGTAGGACACACAAAATTACAATATATAACTTATGTACAACGGCGAGCTTAACCCAGTATTGGGTTTTCTTACAGCAAACCTTACGTTTGATTGTGAGATTTGCGAATGAGGATAAACCTATAATATAGACACTAACACGCACTGGGCTCGCGAGGTGGCGTACGGCTTCACAGAGAGGACGCCTGTGTCCCAGCAGTGGGAATGACATATTACAGGCTCTCTAAGCTCGTGGTGTTTCTGGCAAGGAATGGGTCACTAACCACCATTATCGTGGTTGCTGTAAAAATATTCGTCACAAAAAAACTTTTTTGCCAAAAATTAAACCGACTTCAAAAACAATTTGTTATTTATTTTTCACTTTTTTGTGTTTTTGAAGTCGGTTTAATTTTTTGCAAAAAAGTTTTTTATTTTTCACTTTTTAGTGGTTCAAGGGGTAAGCACATGCTTACAGGTTCATAGCGTACCGGCGTGATGTTGTTATGAACTGGTGTAAACAATAGACAAACATGAGATTTCAGCAATCCCAGTCCATTTGCTATCATAAATTGAGGAGTTCCGTTGCCTATCTCCAAAGTTCTTCATCAGATCTTCACCAAATTGAAATGGGACCACTCCGAGAAAGTACTTTTCTATAAACTACCCAAATCGCTTCAAGTGTGCCTATATAATTTGAAGAGTCCTCTCTATTTCTCCAAGATCCCATCATCAGATCCTGAATTGATGATTATGGGACCACCTGGGAAGTATACCCTTTCAAACTAAAAAAAAATAATCCAAATCGGTCCAGCGATCTTCGAGTAATCGGGGAACATACATAACAAATTAAAAAAAAAGTTTCCGACGCATTGAGAACCTCCTCCTTTTTGAAGTCGGTTAAAAAGTTATATTCTTAGACAATTCAAGCTTGAATTTTATATTCAAAACATGAAATTCGATACAAAAAAATACATTAACTGCCATGCCAACAAGTTATCGAGTAAAAACTAATTCCATGAACAATGCTAATGGCTCCATTATTTAGCAAAGGCTATCGGTAATCGAATCACGTCTGAACGCGACAAAAAAATGTATGAAAAATATCTAAAAATTTACGCATCCGTGATTGGCTGAAAATCATCCTTTTATCTCTGACTGAGATATTTTTTTAAGAGATAGTAGTGTAGGAAGGATATTTTTCGAGTGGTTTTTAGATATTAAGGCAATTTGAAAGACCAATGAAGTTGTCAAGAAACGTTCAGAATGAACCTTTGGGATGGGACAGCGACAGGTGAAATAAATATGTGCTCCACCCTAGGCCGCATCATCGCTTCACATCAGGCGAGTTCACTAAAAGCAAGCCTATCAAGTGTAGGTAACAATTATATCACCACTAGGATCTAGGATCACCACTAGGAAGTGGCGAAGCGCTTGTGCTTTGGGCGACTGTGTCATGTCAATTTTAAATTTCTAAAAGTGCTGATCATTAACTTAATTTAAATTACGGACTTTGATTTGACTTCATCATTCCTTCATTATTAAGGTGTAAACGGACCGTTCACGAAACCGTCAGCCAAGCATTCTGTGCACCAAACTAAGTAACTCTACGTCAAAAGATTGTTAGTAACTTTTTTTTTCCGGTGAAAAATCACGGTTTACGGTAGGACTCAATGTAACGGACTCATACAGGATTATAGAGGTTATTAAAAGCAGAGTTATAACATTAAAAATCTAAAATAATGGAGCTTTGACTTACAATATCCCCGTAACTAGAAGGTTCCCAGGTGTGGTCCAGTACAAAAATAAATCGGAATTACGGGGAGAGCAAGTGCCTTTCAGGGTTTTTTGACACCCATTATTAAATAAACTACGACGGGACTGTTTGAAAGAGATACCTCGGCCCTGGAACACAAAGGGCAAAGGAAGGAACATGGATGGGTTTTAGTCAGTAAAAGTCTGACACTCCCTCCTGCTCAGCCCAGAGCGGGAGGGGTTATTTGACGATTTCCCATCGGCAAAAAAAAAAAAATTGTTTATAAGTAAGTACTTAGTTTCTTAAACGTATTTAAAATGCAAATACATTTACGTAGTCGGTCTATCTCGTCGTATAATTGACCAAGAATGTTGTGATATAAACAGTTTAGAAGCTTTTACCTTGTTAAGTTAAAAGTCTTCGAACAAATTCGATTAGTTTTCCTCAAATTTCCTCTGCATAAATAAACATAGTTAGCGAACACTATGATACTTTGTGTTTATTAATGTCTGCAGTTTGATTATTTTGAGGAACCATACCAGGGTGTATCGAGTTCTTTATGTAGGAAAGTTCTTGACTATCAAGTGATTTGTGGGAGTATTTGTTTTAGTCAACATTTGTACCAAAACGCTAGTCAAACGAAAATATTTGGCTAATACCTATAATACAACCCATAGGATGTTTCATAATAATTCTTTGTTTTTCGAGAATATTCGTTAATTCGGGACCTTTCTGATCTAACTTTTGTTTTCGAGCTTCGTCTTTGAGTTCGTTGACCTCTGGAGGGTAGTGCGTAACGGTCAAGAGGCCGATCCCGGGATAATGTGGAAAAAATGTCTAGATTGAAATATTATTTTCATATAGATCTCGATCTAGATAAAAGGTAACTTTATTGCAATCCAATACCAATGTAGGTCTAGCCAGTATCTGTATGTTAATAGGAGTATGTTTATTTCGATCGAGACAGTAAGGTACTTAGTATCGAACTACTGAAAATACCTAGGTTTAGTTAACAGGTTCTAGTTTCAAAGAAGGCCCCCCATATTCATCTTGTATCAGGTGTACTTTACATAATTTCCCTTAACATTGGATTAGTCTAGGTATTGTCAGTTTTCCGTGAATCGAAGGAAAAGCGACAATCCAAATACATTATTCTCTCACCTTTTTTAGAGGCGGGTAATTAAGTACCTACCGACGCATTATCCTTTACACCGATCCGATTTATACGGATAATTTAATTCTTTTTTCATAGAACTGGTTGGTGGGCCGGCGAGGGATAAGGGTGGTTCCCCCCCACCTACCAGTACCTACCTTCATCACCTTAAGTACCTCGATAATGTCTGTATCTGAGGGTTAAGGAGGTCTGCGAGCAAAGACGCTTTACAGAAATATAAAAGTAGTGATATAGTAGAAATATTTTCCTGCCCAAGAGTACAGACGGAGATTGTCTTGCGTGTTTGCTGATTTCCATAGTTCCCTTATATCTCTATTTTAGTAATTGTTGTTCAAACTCTCACTAAACAAATACTTGAAAGTGGTGATGTAGGTAAATGAGAAAATATAAAATCGAATACATAAATAATACCTTATTTAAAAAAATACACTTGCTATCAAAATAATTCACCCTTTCTTTTCGACAAGTTACTTTCGATCGTGATTACATTGAAGCACGATCCTGTGAATACGCGGTGCGTTTTTGAGGCCAAGGGTGTAATAGCACGTGTTTTTATTAACAACGGCTACAATATAATAAACTATTGTATAAGTTACGTTTTCCTCCAAAGCGTATTGACCTATTTGTTTATTTCTAAGTACTACCTACTACTACGTACAAACTTGTGAGTATGACGAGTTTGTAATGATTTCGTATCATTACAAACTCTTCATACTCGATGTAGGTTTTAGAAAAAACTTGACCTGTAATTCAGGTTTTTTCTAAAACCTACTTCAGGCTCTCGCAATGTGAATTTATTTAGTTCAAAACTGTTAAGTGCTACAAGACCAGTTATGAGAGAAAATAAATAAACTTATACAGGGAAAAACTATTTTCTTACGCTAGAAAGGACGATCGTTGCTAATTCCTACCTATCGCTAGCTGCTAGTTCGCGACAACAGTTACAATCTACGTTTCCTAACATCGTTCACTTATCATCTTTCTCCTGCCCTGATATCCTTATTTGTTTGTGGCCGGCGCTGCATGTTGCTTTGGTAGTCGCCATCTAATAAGTCAACAATGTTCTTTGTTTTTCAAAATTAATTTTCATTGTATTATTGTGTAGTAGAATAAGTCACAACCAAGCTGGTTTAGAACCCTAATACTTAAAGAACGGTGTATTTTCACCTACATCTGCACCGCCACATGTCTGTTTATTTGCGCAGCAAATGTTTGTAGCTGTAGGTACACGTTCAAAATAATTTGCCGAACATTTGTGTACATAAGTCTTTCCCTGTAATAAATAAGGCTTGTTCCTTATGACAACAATTGGAGTATGATATTGTTGTTGCTTGAGGCAATTTTCTCATAAGTGTAATGGATTTCAAGATACGAAAATAATAATATATAGTTTCAAAACGAGTTAAGTACATTATTAATCAAGTATTACGAGTATTTTGTATTCCTCCTATTGCGCCGCTAAAAAGACTTCAGTATTTTTTCTCTAAAAGCTATTAGCTGGGATTTAATTAAATTGGAGTTGTCAGCCCATATTGCTGCAGATTTCTAGAAAAAAAGAATACAGCTTAGCGGTCAAGTAGGTACAGAAGAAAAATAATATTTAATTTTACACTGTTCGTATATTTATGTAAAAATACGATGACTGATGTGTGATTTACGAGATACATGATCATATATCTCGTAATAAATGTTTTGACTTTGACTTTGACTACATGGTGCACAATAATACATGTCTTAGGTACAACATGACTTACTTTGTCACCATATGAGACCACAAGACACATTGTCCGGGAAACTGTCACAGCAAGTTTTGGATTTCGCCGTTTCCCAGCTCGTCACAACACTATTATCTACTCGTAGCTCTAAATTGTTAGTAACAGCCGGGCAGTCCGCACAACGACCGGTCGACCATCAGAGTCCCTTCGGGAACAACAAACTAACATCTTTGTAAACTTTCTAACCGGAGTTCAACTATTTCATTTGCGACCTCTGACTCTGTTTATTGTGATATTTGTGTGGACATTCCACACAAATATTTCTTCTTCAGATAAATCTCTTTTATGGATAGTTGGACTAACGAACAGCGAAAATTAATTTCCTAGAAATCGTCTTGTTTGCCGCTATTTTGTGTCGCGCGTCGTAGAGGCCACAAACTAAATATTTAATGAAAGAACAAGTAATTGAGCACATTACCAAAACCACTTATATTTAGAGGAATGGATTAGCTCCTAAAGTACACGAGTACTTATAAGATTAGTATGTTTGTGTAGAGAACATCTAATTGCAGTAGAACATATTATTATGCACTGGCGATCAGGGGGCCTAAAATGGCTGCTTTATTAGAATCTTAATATTATGAATCACGTTAAAAAAATTAAAACTCTTAAAATGGACTTTGTGTGTCATAACCATAACGACCTTTTTAAGAATTTTAAATTTTTAACGTGATTCATATGATTCTGATAAAGCAGCCATTTTAGGCCCCCAGCTCCACTTCGCACGACGAGATTTATTTATTTTATCCATGTTTGAAATTATTGTGTTACACTCATAAACCTTCCAAATGAATTGAGATGATCAAACTCCGTTGCGCAGTATAGAGCAGCAACACGGTCAGACTGACTGAAACGAACTTTAGTTAATAAAGGGTCTACCTACACCTATCTGTTTGGAGGTCTATCTCACCTCCACAACCCAGGTGGGTGTAAGCCGTAAAATACTGATGCATTTAGTTAGACTGGCAGCCGCCTCCAACATAGTTAAAGACTAGGCCGGTGATGATGATGTACACCCATCTTTAGCCGTAACATAAGCACCTAAACGATCTTTCGGATATAGATGATCTTTATATACCAGACATTTTCAAGAATCAAGTATGTTATTGGGTGCAGCCATCCAACCTTTAATGTGATACGTCTATATGAAATTCAATTTTTTGCGTTCGGCGTAATACAAAATGTGTATCAAATATGATTCTCGAATATGAATTCTTATATTTATTCATCCATACACTGCTACCCACTGTTATTGGCTCGTCGGGACAAATAATGTAAAGAATCCTGCGTTCGCAATTCTGTTCCCGAGTAAACGAGTACATATTTTTGTAAGTAATAACTCAAATAATTATTCGTAAAGTTCAGTTCATAACTGCTGCAACAGCTTCCACTTTAATAATTTCTGACTTTTTTTAATGTTCTAAGTAGTCATTCTGAAATCAACCCAATTCACACTAACATAAAGTCCGACACACACACGATACTTTTCAATATAGATTCTCAAAGTCAATGTCGAATACCCACGTATTCCCACTGACGTTATTACTTTCCGTCCGATATTGTTTAAAAACAATATAATTTATTAGCTCTGCATGCATACATTATTGAAATCGACGTGTTTGTTCCTACACGCACGAACACGTCATCGCGTCACTCTTCATAAAATAAATCCGAAAATAAACTGCATCAAAATCCTCACGTTGTTTTCGAATGTTATGGGAAACGAGAAAAAGAAAATGTCATGAAAAGTTCAAGAAGATTTTCGTATAATCAGATTAGATCGTTCTTTGACTCTCGAGAATTGGATGTACAAATGAATGAAGGCGGAAATGGGAGGAATAAATTTAGATGTCCTAACCGGGATTATTCGCACTTTATTATTCAGGTAATTTAGAATTTGGCGCTTGTTTGTTTGACTTCCGTTAATGGAAAAGAAAGAGAAATTTACTGTTTTGTTTCAGCCGAGGACTGGCTAAGGAACTTATTTCCCCTGTGATTTTCAGCAAAAAGCAGGGACCGAAAAGGTTATCCATAGAGAGTTTTTAATCGTGTTATTCTTAGGGTATAATAAAGGAGAACCTGTATTATTTAATTTTTGATGCAAGAAATTGACGGAGTTGGCCCGCGGTGCACGGTACACGGTACGCGGTATCTCATTCATTCTAGTCATCACCAAACAATATAATAAAAATATTTTAAAGGCTCAATCATGTGTTGTATTGTTTTACATTCAACAGCAAAACTAAGTTTGTATTTCATAGTATGTTAATGAATAAAATAAATTTACTGCTGCAGTTTGATGAAAAAGTCCCATATCTCAAAAACTAAAAATCAAATATTATTCAAACCTATTTTGGTTCAAAGTTTTATTTATGATTTACAATCCTTCATTTTTTCAGAATTTTCTTCCTCTTACTTTAGAAATTAGAGGGGGACACACACATTTTACCACTTTGGAAGTGTCAGTCTTTCAAACGATTGACTTTGAGAAAAAATGGGTTGAAGGACCCCAATGTCATTTTTAAAGACCTATCTAAAGACATGCCGCACGTATAGAATTGATGGAAAAAAAAATTGTTTCAGTTCAATGTGGATACGGGGAGCCCCTTAATCTTTTATTTTTGTATAAAATAGTAAAACGGTTTACAGAATACATCTTCCTACTAAGTTTCAACTGTGTAGTCCCGATAGTTTTGGAATAAAGTGGCTGGACAGACAGACATGACGAATATATAAGGGTTCCGTTGTTTGCCATTCGGCTACGGAACCCTAAAAAGAATGATCTAAAATCGGTGTCTATCTAAAAGCAACATTTTTTTATTGTTCACTTCTTATTCTGAGAAAGTAGTTCGTGCGAACCATTTCTTCATTTTGAAGTTATCTACAATCATAAATCTACATAGAAGTATTATCAGTTCTGGCTTCTAGTATCAGAACCAGTATTTAATCCCCGAGTGAGTGCTAGCTGATCTTCCCAAAAATCCGACTATCGACCAAAGAATCTGCGGTCTACAAGGTTGCCTAATTCCGAAGTGGTTAGTCCACTATCAGACGCATCTACCCTTGAAAAGGCTCAGGACAATAAAAAATCTAGAGCAGCTGAAATGGCTAAACTGACCTATATTAAAGTCTATAAATTTCATTAACCGATGATTTGGGTCTGACATTGACCCGGCGATATTTTACGGACACAATTATAATTACTGCGTATAAAAGTAATTATGATATCGTAAATTATTTAATAAAACAGCGCTTGGTTTGGGTATCTGTTAAAAAGTAAAGATTAAAAAGGGCCGGGTATGGATATCATTATTAACGTCTCAGTTGAAAGGCTTTGTTCATCTAATGCTGTGTAATGTGTATATTTAAGGCCCGAAGTCAGTTGAATGTTATTAAACGATTTCTCCTTTTCTTATCACAGTCACACATGTAACAAAGTTCACAATAAGCGCTCTAATCTGACGCACTCTTCTTTAAAAAAAAACTTGATTTAAATTCAAAACGCTCCAAGTCAAATAGGTTTTAAATATTCAAATTTGAATTGCGAATGACTTGGAGCTTAGCTTTAAGTAAAGGGGAATAATTTATATTTTATTCACCGATAAACAGTATATTATTTTGGCAAATATTTGTTCCATCCAAATGACTTCGATGAAGGTGTTGCTGTCGTGCTACTGAACCTCTGAACTTTACTGTGTTATTTGATATGTCATTGATAAAGCCAATAAAAAAGGTTTCGTTGAAACCGTTTCGTCTTTGATCAACAAGTTCATAAAAAAGATCAAATACGTAGCGTTTGACACTATGATTTTATTTATTTTCATACATAGATGACGTAACGCATTTTTAAATATTAGGTGTAAACTCAGCCTAATAGTTCCTCCAAACTAAAGTAATTAGTCGCACTTAAATGTACTCACTTACACCTACAAGACGAACTTACGACGTGTTAAGTGAACAGAATAGCTCATCTAAGTACCACTACTTCTTTATTAAACGTCCATTAAGCTTTTTGTGCCATTCTCAAATCTGTGCCACGAACGAAACTCTAATTATCTAACATTATGACGTCATTACTGTATAATGAGACACATAACAGACAAGTCTAACGTAATTCTACGAAGTATGCAGTGCTTTCGTTAATTGTCTGAAAGCTTTTAATTATACAAAGTCAAACGAATTTAATTGTTACCAAAACAAAAACACTTAGTCAAGAACTCTTGTAGGTACAATCTGTACTGAAAATAATATAACAAACTGGAGACTAGGCATTGACCCAAATAAAATGTGTTCATATACAATTAATAAAAATGAAATCAAAACTTAATTTCAGCACTAACTTAAATTAATAATAACCGCTCATATTTCAACACTTGGACCATGCATGAAAGCTTCGTAGCGCGGCAAGTCCAGTCCGTCGTAGGCCAGCGCGCCGCCCGCCCGTGCTACGTTGCTACGAAGCTACGCCGTAGCTCGTGCGTGTGAGTCGCGAACTTCTAAAGTTTTCTTGGAGTAGGGTAAGTTTTAAATTAAAATAATTAATCTGTTGATATAATGGGTTAAGAAAGTATTTAGGTTAATTTTTAGTAATAATTAATCATTTAAATGCTAAAATAAATATTTTTAGCTATCTATGATGACTTGTTAATGACTTGACGTTGATTACCGCACTATAATTTTATATTGTTAGCTGTCAGCCACCCAAACACAATAAAAAAATATTTTAACCTTTATGATCAATTCATCGTTCAATTCACTGTTTGCGTTTATAGGCGTTATTGGTAAAACGAAAATACAATGTGTGTTGAGCTTTCACGGTAATGGGCCGCGAAATTATTATTTGAAAACCTCGCTAATTGGTTACCAACCCATTATGATGAACATTCTGTGAAATGAGCTGTGATATTAAAATGTTTTAAATATTTCACTGAATCTATATTTGAACTGGTCTTTTGACTCAATTGAATGAGTAAAGTTCCCGCTTCCAACCCGATTGTGTTTAGTTCTATTCGAAGTTATTTCATTGTTTAAATAATAAGTAGAATTATACATTGTTTAACTTTTGTAGGAAAGTATTATACTTTACTTTTATGGTTTTCGTGGTTTCTGAATTGGCAAAATTATATCTTTTGTTTCTGGTATTGAATAGGGTTTGCCTTCTTTTGATATTTGATATATGATGGATGGTACTTAATCAAAGGTACTATAAATTATTATTTAATCCATTTAGCTTTAACAACATAATTTCAATCTGTGGTAGAAAAGATAGAGTAGCGACTTAGCGACGCGTGTCTATAGCCTCACGTTCCTGACACTCGACCATTTGAATACCATATTATTATGTAGCCAGGTTACTGACCTGCAGCAGCCATTAAGTTATTAATATAACTGGAATCGGACATGTCAAAGTTATTAAAAGACTATGTGTGACTAGTCAGGGAAGGCAGTGGATTATTCTTTGCCGAGAACCATTCGTAGCCGAGTTTCTCCGCTGACATCTCTGCCTTTAAGAAGAAGATGCTTTCATTCACCATTAAAGTACTTTTTATGTAGAAAGTGTGATACATAGGTGACATTTATATTTTGGCTAGCGACCCGTCCCGTCTTCGCACGGGTGCAATGTTATAAACCTTACCGTACACCCTACCGTATAACATTAACCGTACATATAAAACTTCTTGAATCACTCTATCTGTTAAAAATCCTATCGCAAATCGCATCATAATCCGTTTCGCAGTTTTAAAGATTTAAGCATACGTAGGGACAGACAGCGGGAAGCGACTTAGTGTTATACTTTGTTATGTTAAGATTAAGATGTTGCGGACTGAACCTACTGAAGAGAAAAAAATACTTCCATCACTAAGGTTGGGGAATTCGTCCGAATCTTATAAACTTATTCTTGGACATAACTATTGGATTTGTTTTTGTTCTTTGTGTTTTTTTTTTATTGGATTTGTATTTGCATTTATTTGTTATGCAGGAGTTTAGCTCAAGCAGCAAGTTTGGTTACCAAACGTCAGTCCATAAGTCTGTAACTTAAAGCCAACTGTCGTCGGGCAGCTAGCAAGTCTCTAAATGGTCTGAAATAAAAATCCCGCTATCAAGCTTTGTGATGTATAGTCGTTCACTGTATAAAACAAGCATGTGCGGCAGCAATGGAAAAATGTCTGTCTACTATGGGAAACACTATTATTGGAGAAGCTATTGTCACCACGATCCATCTCTGTCGTGCTGGAAGTACTCCCCGCGCGACGAACCATTACCTGTCGGGCTGTCGCCGGTCGGGGCAATAAACCCATTGCCTTTTATCATGGATATGTCAGCTTTATGTCCAAAACTCTGCGAGTTGTGTGGGTGAACATGGAGACTGCTTGTTCATACAATTTAATTGATAGTCGGGTGTTTTCATTAGGGGGTGATGTCCTGAGTTCAATAAGTTAATGATTGTTTTATAGTCTCTATATTGCAAATTTTCTGTTAAATTGATATGCGAATTATTCAGTATGTTACATGTAAGTCTATGAAAAAGCAACCATTCAAGTTGTTGCGGTATGTCATTACCATTGGGTGGCTTTGAAAATACACTTTGCGGTTGCGATCGTCTTAGAGAGCAGTTTCTGAGTTAATAGATGATAGAGACAAGAGGTGGAGGACACGGGGTTGTGGCGCTGCTTAGGAGAAGCCGATGTCCAGCTGTGGGCTGTGATAGGCTGAATGAGTTCATTGATTATACGTAATATAGATTCCTACATCGTGTTATTAACTAAGCAAAACTGCTAAGATACCTACTTCAGTTACTAACATCACTTATTTTTATCGAATACCTCCTCATATATATTAATACTACAGCGGTAATATCCTAGTCCTGAAACCACAGAGCATAATAAGCGAGAGGTAATAAGCGAGAGGTTCTATTGAAACGTGCAAACTTCCACAGCGTGCGTGGCGGCTCGCGTCAAAGTGTTTGTGATGAACTAAGTTTGTGTTGCTCTGGGCTCTCTGGGGAGGGTATTACTTGACTTTCTGTGTAAAACGCAGAGATTTACAAGTACCATCACGTTCGGCGGTTACGCTAGGATTGCCTAAACTATCATTGTAACGTTCAGATTAGCGCACTTAAAAATGTGTTTTTAACTATGTGAAATTAATAAAAGATGAATGCTGTTTTGCACGTCAGCCCCCAACTTTGATGGTTATTATTATTTAAGTTCACGTTAGTGTCAAGTTTGTCTTTATTTCATGGCCGACATGCAGTACGACTATGATCAATGATTGTTTCTTGGCTACTATTACTGTCCAAAACAGCCGCAGACAGTTCATGAGAATTAAAATCAGCAACCAGCCTTCGAACGCATTGTCTTGAACTCAAAACAAAAGTATTACAAGTGGCCACAACACAATAATGACATAACAAACTAAACCAAAACAAATCTCTGGAAAACTGTCTAATGACACTATCTCACAAAATGTTTACGACGCTATAACACATGAAACCGCAAATAAAACCTTATGATAGGTATAATAAAGCTGGTTTGTATCAACTCGTACAATGTAATACCGCGTTTACACTGATGTATGGTCACGGTATGAAGATGACCAGTATATCAAAGCGGCCCTTTTATTAAATCAAACGCAGGAGTTAGTTGTTAGTTCTCGTGGCTAAATAAAAGCAGCTGCTCGGATCGATTTTCAGGTTATGCCGCGGTTGCCTAGGTTGGTTCGTGGGAGGGTGATCATCATTAGGTACCGAGTTTCCTTCGTGCCTCGGAAGGCACGTTAAGTCGATGGTCTCTGTTGTTATTTGTAGATCTTTGACAGTCATTACAGGTAGTCAATGGCCCGAAAGTCTTACCAATGGTATCGTAGTACTAACTGGGTTGTGGAGGTCAGATAGGCAGTCGCTCCATGTAAAATACTGGTATTCAGTTGTATCCAGTTAGACTGGAAGCTGAACCCAACATAGTTGGGAAAAGGCTAGGCAGATACTGAAACGCGGGTGTTAGCGTTAAATCATATATCATCATCATAAATATTTCTGTAAATTGGTTTTACTAAACACTTTTAAACGTCACTTCATGTTATGTTTTAAAACTAGATGGAGCACACACCGGCCGGTGTTTCGTACCTGAGTACTCTGAGAATAAACATCCATCCATCAATTTTAAGTGTAGGCATTGGTCAAGTCTTATGAGGACAATGCAGATTAAGGTCTGATATTTTGAGGAAATAACCGCACAGATTTGAGAGGACCTGTCCAGTCAGTGCATGCATTTGTCAGTGATCGTGCAGGTCGGCTCATAACCCAAGGAGCTCAACGACACGACGAACAATACCAAAGAAAATACATTTGGCAGGGCCGGATAAAATACTCAAACTGCCAGACAATCGTGAAACTATAAACTAAACTAAATCATAATAAAACATGACCCACAAAATCTTCATGTTCATCTTCGTTGTCAGCTAAACTCTTTGTTATGTTGCACTACACACATTTAACGTTACTGCTTGTCTTGGTTTACTCACGAACCTCTTACCTGAAGCACGCTTAGAATTGATACAAATGCTTTGTAGATGTGTGTGAGTCGATTCCGACCATTTGTTCCTAGTTGAAATACTGTAAGTAAATACTAACATGTCTATTGTGGAATTGTGGTATGGTGTCATGCATTCACGAAGGTCATGACTGCAGGGCAAAAGGATATTATTGGATGGTGAATACAAGGCAGTCAGAGCTGACGCGAACATATACGTTTAGATCTGTACAACTCTTAATAAGTATACATGCCTATAAACTTAGTTTGTAAATATACGCATTATGATAAGAAAATAAGATTGGTCCACAGGCCTATGTTTAACTCTTTAAGGCTAGGTGAAAACCATCAAGAGTAAGGAAGTTGTGAAAATGAAAGCGTCGTCAGCAAGAATGATCATATATACACACGTACATCATACATGAGTTGGTTTTCTAAAAGTTTTAGTTTCTACTTTTCTAGACATTAGTTAACCGAATAAAAATTATTCGAATTTTTCGATCCAATGAATGAATGCAAAAAATATTAAAGAAATAAATGAATGAATGGGTAATTTAACAACTTTCGAAAGGAACGTGAAAAGTGGCTTTAGTTTCTTTTATTAAATGTTTGATCATGAAATATTTGGTCACAATTAGGTTGTCTTTCTGTAAGGACATTCTGTGAACTAGGCATTACCATGGAATGTTCTCCATACTACCTCAGTCCACTATTATTAATTAACTATTTTTGTCGTTATCCGGTAATTTCCATAAACAGTTTCGTGTCACCTCGTAAATATTACATTACATATGTCGTGTGTGACTGCATGGCATAGGTGACTATGGGAAATAATGATATCATGCACTCTGCGGCGTCTGTGCATTGAAGGCCAGTGTCAGTGTCACACGCATTGTTGTTCATAAAGGGTAATGAATACCTTTGCACGTTTTGATAGAGATGGATTTGTGGGCGTAACGTATAATTCAACTGCCGACAGATCGCAGATGGTAGCGGCCGAGCAAACTGCAGTGGCTCATAGCTACTACACTGGATTAATAAAAATACTGTCATAGATAGAGACAGGGTCGTCTGTCGAACGGTGACTGCAGTGTGCAGATAAAACATTCGGACATCATCATTGCATCAGCCTAATGACGCCCACTGCTAGGCATGGATGCACAAACTGGACAAAATAAAAGAAAGTCACGACTGAAACAATAAACCACGCTTTTATCTTGGTATTTGATTGTATTGGAAAAGCCACAGATCGAAGCTAGCTGTGCCTTTCATTCCTTTCGTTGGGTATCTACGGGCAGAAAAAGATCGAATCTCTGTCTGTAAGTTAACGGAAATATCCAATGTAGTGAGTTAACAATTCCTAGTTACTTTAGTGGGTGTAACGCAAACACGGACAAAGAATTACGTCATGTGGGGCTTCATCGTCTGGATTTGTCGCAGATTTTTCCTTGTTATCAAGTCCGTATCTAAACGACTTGATCTTCATTAATTTGTTCCACTACTTCTGCGAAAAGGCCGTCTTAACTAAATTAATCACACTTATATTGTACTATTATCAGTATCATAAAATTAATATAATATTACTTGCTGTTGCTCGCGGGTTTGCCCGCGTGGCGGTTGTAAATTATCTCTCGGGAGCGTACTATCGGAATAAAATCCCCGGTCGTGTTCTATGAGTACGTACGTAGTCCGTTCAGGCTAACGCTTGAAACAGTAAAAGACCGACAGACAGAGTGACATTCACATTTATAATTTTAGTATGGATAAACTTACTACAATTAGCTGTCAGCAAAAACAGCTCATAAAAAGTAATAATGTTGTCATATTATGAATGACAAAGTAACTCAAACAGATTTGATGGTCATGGAGTTTATCAATCAATCATTTAAGCTCATTTGTTTATGGAGTTCCAGCCACGTTGATGACGTCACCATTTCGCGGTCACCATCCAAGGTCTGTCACTACCCCGTCACACGTCCGCGCTGTCTGATGAAGGTCTCGACTCTTGTAGCAGACATATTTTTTGCGTCCTTGGTATTTAATGGCAATCCTTCGGATGCGTTGCTTGTTTATTTCCCTAGCTTATTACTGTTTGTTTACGGTTTCAGACATCAGTTCATCCTTCCGAATTACGTTGGGTACTCGTATGATTTGCCGACTCGTCACCGTTTCAACACGTCATCTAAAAACAAATTTCACGATTCACAACGTGAACTCGCAGAATACGTAATTAAACAGACATCAATGATCCAACTTTACATTTAGAGAACCTGTGTTTCACGTAAATATTTTGATCTCAAACCACTGAAATAGTTTGTTCATCATAAAACATAGAAAGACGTGGCGTGCTGTTTCACGTAAAGGGGAACTGTGATAAATAGTGATGGTCTACATAACCTTGACCCTGTGGATGTACCTGAATGACATACGGCAGGTATTGCGCGCTATTTATAATGGCCGGATACATTATGTAGTGATCACAATAAATTGATTATGTAGGTTTGATTGGCCTTTTTTCTATTCTATTGGAATATAATATACAACAGTGCCTAATTCATCGGTACATTTTCTTGCCTACCATAAAATAACGAGTATTCTTTAGAAAAGTATTTACTGTCCATCCCAAGTCACAGCAATCCGTCTTCCAATTACGATGAGCGTGAAAGTAGAACAAATAAACAAGTCAACAAACTCACTGCTCCATTTAAATACATTAGTTTGTATAGGGATTTAGGCTTCCGTTATATTAGAGTAGTTAGGTGTGTATTGACGTTATGGCTAACACACATTGATTCTGTGGCCGACAGTGTGTAGTCAAGCGGTAATTACGCTTTGACCCATCTCGAAGTCTAAACCAGACCTTTAATTAATAAGCCATCAAAAGCGGTTTGTTAATCTAGCGTATGCCCCAGGCTTCGTTCTGTACTTATCCCACGGGATCGTACTACCGGGGTAGAAAGGAGCTCAGAATTGAGATAGCAACTTGTATCCTAGGTGTTTAATCTAGGTTATAAACTATCTGTGTGCCTTTCATCTAAATCCGTTCAGAGGTTTTTGCGCCAAAGAGTTACAAACATCCCTAAATCCTCACAAACTTTCGTAGGTATTATAATACTCGTAGTAAGATAAGATTACTAACGTACACAGCTACGCATACCAGGATTAGTCCATCCTGGACGCTATTGGCAATGTAGCATTGTTTCAGCTTTTGCGTGAGACTTCGTCTGCTTACACCCTAAAAACTTGTATACCCAGTTGGCTCGTTAAGAGGGAGCTCGTGAGCCGCCACTGCTTTGCACAGCTTTTATGACTTGACAAAACATCAAAATTTCTGTATGTCAGTTTATTATTCTTCTGGGATGAATCTTCTAAAAGATGCACCTCATAACAAGGCGGCCACACAATTATACAAGGATAGTAGCAGGCTCCAAAGTCTAGATTATTCTCGGTTGATGGCAATAGGCTCGCCCTCTAAAAGCGACCTTGCAAAATGCTTGTACACGTCTGCGTACACCTTGGGATTCCTGCCGTGATATTGTGTTGTTTGTGATAGCACCGCGTTGTCTATCAGTCCATGAGTCAGCCACGAATCTATTTATATAAATAGACTTGCAGTAGCAGCGCAGTTCACGCTATTCCGACCACCGTGCAAGGTCAGTGTCAATGTTGCGTGTTGGTTCAACACGGCCCCACTTGGGGCAGGAGATTTATACACTTAATATTCAGTTGGTAATTATCATAAAATAGGATAGTGTTTCTAAACTAACGTTTGGATTCGAGCCCGATTAATGGCAATAGGCTCGCCCCTGTCACATGGGAGGGGTGATAACAAATATGGAACTTAAATAAAACCGAAGAAATGTGGGCGTACTTTCATCGGGGGTTACAGACGTAATGTTGTATTTCTACCCCTATCTCGATGACGGCCATCTATGCATGTTTTATTTTAATCTTATTTCATCATCATCATTATTCTCCTGCCCTTATCCTAACTTATTTGTGGTCGGCGCAGCATGTCTTCTTCTTCCATACTTCTCTATTACTCGTCATCTCAGCAGTCGCTTCCTTTCTAGCCATATCGTCCTTCACACAGTCCATCATCGTTTCTTTGGTCTTCCTCTACTCTTATAGCCATCTACATTCATACTCAACATTTTCCTCAATACATTCTCCTCATTCCTCCGCATCACATGTCCACACCATGATAACCGATTACCACACAATTTTTCAGTCACCGGCGCCACTTTCAGACTCCCTCTTATGTATTCATTCCTTATTTCATCCAATCGCGTTACACCACACATCCCCCTTAGCATTCTCATCTCAGCCACATGCAAATACCTTTCATTCATCACTTTTGTGGCCCAACATTCTGATCCATACAAGACAGCAGGTCTAACCATGGTTTTATAAATCTTTCCCTTGAGTTTAAGGGGAATGCGGGAGTCGCATATTGTTCCCGTGACCTGCCGTTATTTCATCCATCTAGCGTTAATTATGTGCTTAACACTCCGATCTATTTCGCCATCGCATTGCATGAGTGAACCGAGATACCGAAAGTCGCAGCAGACTGGAAGGAGCGCGCCATCTAGCGCTATGGCTGCAGAACTGGAGAGACCGCCGAAATCGCAGAACATGTATTCAGTCTTACTTCTGCTGATTTTCAAGCCAACATTGTCCAGTTTCTGTTGCCATTTCTCCAATCTGCTCTGGATCTCAGGTCCATCTTCACCGACAATAACAATGTCGTCGCCAAACAGCATGCACCAGGGTGCCTCTTCCTGTATGTGCGACGTCAAAGCGTCCATGATCAACAAGAAGAGGTAAGGACTTAAAGCCGACCCTTGATGCAAGCCTACAGCCACACTGAACTCGTCGGTGTTGCCAGCAGCTGACCGGACGTAGGTACAAGATTGACTGTACATAGCACGTATTAACTCTACATACTTCCCAGGTATACCTTTCTCTTTCAAGGCCCACCACAACACATCCCGAGGTACCCTATCATACGCTTTCTCCAGATCAATGAACACCATGTGCAAGTTCTTGTGTGCACGTCTATACTTCTCACACATGTGGCGTCCATTGTTTCTCGACCTGGCATAAACCCAAACTGGTTTTGGGTGATCTCACTCTCCTCTCTTATTCTTTTCTCTATCACTTTCTCCCATACTTTCATACTATGTGAAATGAGCCTTAGCCCCCGATAGTTGCAGTCCTGCACATCACCTTTATTCATGGAAATGGGCACTAGCGAACTATTGCACCATTCTTGTGGAATTGCTCCTTCATACAACAACTTATTGAAGAATAAAGTCAGCCACATACATCCGTCCCAATCCGTCCTCTTTTAAACACTTCCATACTTCTACTGGTACTTCGTCGGGCCCCATGGCCTTTCCATGTTTCATACTTTGAACTGCCTTCCTTACTTTATCCATACTAATTTCCCTCACCAAACCCATATTTACTTGTACCTCTTTGAGCACACCGTTCCATTCATTGTCTTCATTTATTAACTTTTAACTTTATTTTTGTCTTATTTGAGTAGGTATAATAATATCCTGAAAATCTGGGATACGTTTACAAAAATCGATCATCTCCCACAGTCTTTTTGTCTCCGTCGTCCGAGCCGCTTCCCGTTTACGTCATTCTGCTCTGTTTTCTGTCAATCAGGCCCATCGTAATTATGTCTTCGATAAATCTTGCTATCAGTCTTCCTAAATGTTATTAGGGCGGTCTGATACATAAACGTCGAATGTTGAAGAAGTAATCTATGTTTGGAGGATAAACACCCAATTTCTGAATTGAGAATTAGATGCGCCGATGATGATTAGATGCGATTTGTAACGACTAAAAAAGTAAACACATTATACAGGCCAATTATCTAGATAGATGCTAAAATAAAGTTTCAAAGAAAATGTCTCAATCTATACATATTATAATAAAACATGTTAAAGTACCGCGAGAACTGGTCTGAGATGACCCGGAAAAATAGTTTAGCTACCAGTGGGACAGTGTGATAAGTTAAACAAAAAAAAGAGTTGATAATCATAATGTAATGAGCATTATTATTTTTCACACACTTATATTAGGTTCACCCTTTGTTTTTGTTTATTACAATAAGTGATGACATAAAGGCTTAGTATAACACACAACCCTCGTCGAGTCGTCATTGTACACAGTATCGCTCACTAACGAGCTGCAATTGTGTGTGAGCACAAACATATTTGTTCGCCGCGATGACGAACCACCCGTGAGTGAGCAAATCATCATTCAGACAACTCAGTAATAGGACTACAATTTGCCTGCATGACGATGTGTAGCGGTCATTGAGAGGTGCGTGTTCGGCAGTGGAAGTTTACAGATATTGTGGGTATAATGTCAGTGTTTTAAGACTAATACGACCAGTCACACTATTCATGAAACACTGATGTTTATGTGAACACGCAGATGTTTAGGGGCTCGTGATGGAATAATAACAAATACAACAGCCGCACGATCTACCTGCAAGGTTAAGTAACTCTTGCCAAAGTTTGTCCGTAGATGGGTTCGCCCCTATAACATCAGTTAGCCGTTGGTCCCGATTGTCGTTTTCAAATCTTTGGCAGTTGTGACGGGTGATCTAAAACCCGACAATTGTGAACAAGTGTTTCCATCCAACCAATCCTTTGGGTTACTCAGCTGTCACTCAGCTTTTTTTTTAATTTTTTAATTGTTTATTAATTATAGAACAAAACAAAATGTGAAAAGAAACATCACAAAAACCTCATTAGGTTTGTCCGGATGTTGAAACACTTTTAAGCTCTTAATATTATCTTAATACTAACATAGCAAATAATAATTATTAATGTATGGTTAGGACATAGTACGTAGTAGTTAAAACAAGTTGTGAGGTAGTTCGTAAATAATAACTAACTAAGAAATCTTACAAAAAACAATGACAGCGCGGGTGAGACATTCGCGACGATGCCAAATTACCAATTGAATGAAATTTAAACAGGATGATGCATTTTCAGAGAGAGTCAAAGAACTGTTTGTATTTACTTTTATAATTACTATTTGTTATTTCCGATTGAATTTTTGGTGGAATGTCATTAATTAAAGTAGGTATTAAATAAGCGACAGTTCGTTTCCCATAATAGTTCTTGTATCTCGGTACTACCAGTTTTGATTGGGCTGCCAATCTCGTTGCCTTGCCATGATTGAATTTAATTTGTAGATCTTTGTTGGTGAACTGTTCTATCAATAACCACTTTCGTATTTTTGTGTGTACTGGCAAGATTTTACAATATTTAAAGAAACGTCAGTTACGTCATCACCATCATAAAGTGTTTTCTTTATTTTATTTGGAATTATTATTTTTAATAATTTTTAATAAACGAAGTTGTAGGTTATATATTGATAAGCTAATACCTATTGAAGGTCAGATACGGAAACGCATGGAAAATACTTTTACTCAGCTGCAGCCGTTTAGAGTGAACCGTTTAGCCGAATAATGGAGTTTAGGATAATGGGATAGAGCTCGACAGATGATGATGATCATTATGTATCGTCTTCTACAAATGTACTGCTTAAATAATTGAACGTATACAACACAAAATAAACAAACTGTATGCGCAGTATTTATTCAAGCTTCAAAACAAAAAGGAGTTTTGTGTTTTCATTTTGTAAAATTCGCAAAATCCTTTGATCTAATTGTCAGAGCGCGTGCTGTTCGACATGTTATAAAAAAAGTATGAAATCGAGTTATATATATATCGGACGCAGTTACCGAGCGCCGCGAAAACTAAAACTAAAACTTTCCACCGGCAGGAAAAGTTTCCTCGAAATATATTGGGTTGGACCGTAACATTGTAAAATGGAGTGTTTTGGGTTGGCACGGCATGCAGCGGTGTGAGCAGAGGTGTACCTTTTATGGAAGTGACCGTTTTCGGTCATCAATATCAATTTCATAAAGATGGGGAGTTGTTTGCTTCACGGATTTTGACCTGTAACCTCACTGTTGCCCTTCCCTCAAGCCGCATTAATTGTACCAATAGCTATCAATGGCATGCACTCTAATCAAGATGTTTAGCAGATTAAATACTTAGGATTCATACGGCTACGCTAACACGATAATATGGCTGCTTGTGTTACGACGCTTTGTTAAGTGATCTGGACGGGATGAGGACGGTTCTGTTTTACTGTTAGGCTATGGAATTCAAAAACAAAGAACATTCTACACTTGTTGTTAAGCAGCAGTTATTTCAGTAAGCATTCCATTTGTAGCACCAAAAAAGCACTTACATTTTCGGTTACACCACACGACACGTTCAGTACACTATTACTGTTCCCTGTTTCTCACTCCCTGGTACTTCTCCGTGACTACAATTTAATTGGAAGCGGCTGCGGAGTGCACAGCTCGCTCACTTTGTCCCCGCTCTCTCGCCTGCTCCCAGTGTATAGTGGTGCTGTTAACTGTTATAAGAGTGCACCGGCACCCGCGCCGCGCCGGGCGCGACAATTACTTTGTGCCAAACCTCGTCTTTAATTCTCTTTCCTACCGCGGCGCGCGGGTTTTAGTTGTACTATAGCGTGTTACGTTAGGAAGTTTTGAACATTCTGGCGCTAAGTAGTTTTTTATGATGTTATAATACAGCGTAACTGCAGTGGTGTTTTCTAAAGATTTTCAATGTTTAACTTGAGAACTTTGAATAAGAAGTTAAGCAATTTATTTGGTCGGTACGACTTTTTGGTTAAGTTATTTAACCAAAACAAACAATCATAGACAAAGACTAATTATTATCAACGATAGTGGAAAAGAAGAATAAATAATATTTAGAAGAATGTATTGAGTTGACATACCAGCTGGCTACTGAAAGACTTAATTACGTCAATCTGTACTTGCAAATACAAAAAGCTTTTAAAGCTATTGCTATATTTAAAGTGCAATTCAGCACTCGCATCGCTAGGGTCGCTACACCACTTATCTCGGCCCTCAGGTCTTAAGGCAATAAAAACAAGCCAACTGTTTCAAAATAAATTGAAAGCCTTTTCGTTAAATCAAGTAGAATTCAAACAGTAATCAATCTAAAACTGCAACAAGAACAGATGGCAAAGTGACCTAAACCATAAGTTAGTTGCTTCTGTCTGGGCGAATCTCAGCAGTTTGCGTGGTCGGCGAGCAGGCGAACAGTAATGAATGTGGCCAACTTTACCAATATCTTCACTCGGGCCGACACTTCGCGCAAGGCTTACGTAGGTTGTTTCAAAGCTTAATTACTCGTCTCTGGTCTGTATAGTCGCGGGATTAAGAGTTAAGATTTTCAGATTCCAATTTCATGTTTGTGTCATAAGTGATTTATTCCGAACAATATACATTGGGTAGAATTAAAAAAAAATATATATAAATTCAAACATCAAATAAAAACATGTCAAAGATAATAAAAATAACAAATTTAAAACGATAATAATTCTCATTCAATTTAAAATAATTAATTATACAATAAAACAAATGGTCAAATAATGTGGATCAACGATGACGATGATCCTGCCAAGGCTGGCCATCTATTGTGTTAACACATTCAAGTCCACCCCCGTTTCACAGTGCGCATGTGCCATCCCACCATACATATTGCAAGTGGACCCTCCAGGTGGGTCCGTGGCATTACGTTTGCGCAAAAGAGAACCCACCTGGAGGGCTCTCGGCATTAGGTTTGAGATTAAGATTTAAAAGCCTAAAATAAGTGGTAAAATATAGTTTTCAGGGGGTATTATCGCTATATTAGGTATCTGTGGGGGTATTTTCATGCCCTAGTAGGGTAGGGGAAGTGCAATAATAAAGAAATAAAAAAATATATGAAAAAGTAAAATCGCCCGCTCTGATCTCGTGACAGGGGTTTTCAACCTTTTGTGAGATTTTCATGCAATTTTTTTTTATATTTAATTTTCGTAATCGCAATTATTGTTTCTTTTAGATTTTAATAAATAACATTTTAAAACTTGAATGCAAACGTTGCATTTGCATTGGTAGGTAGTTTCTTTGACAGTTAGTTTTGTTTGAACCACCCAGTAACTATTGATTACATATTCTACTCCTTCACTTGTAATACTGGGTTAAATTAAATAAGCTAGCGTTACTTGTGATGGATATCGATATCTTAACACAATAAACCAAACAAAAGACGGATTTGATGACATTTTGTTAGGTTAATGACCACAAGTAGTGCAGTTATTTTAAATACAACATTGATTTAAATCATAGATGTGCCCTTGCCATACTTCGCGCAACCGTGTTCACACTGAGATGAGCTCGCTCGTTTAACCTTGACGGTTCATAAACACGATATACAAATATAAATGTTGCAAAAAAAAAACTATTTATAAACAAAACACAAAAAAGTTAAAATTACTTTCGGAAGTCGTTGCTTTTGCTTGTTTCATCGACATTTTGCATGTTTGAGGTTTAAAGAAACCTAACACGAAGAGGATGGCGGGATCGTAGTCTAGGCAATTTCATTGAAAAATGCTAAGCATTATTTATTCCAAATGTTAAGTCTGTAGCGATAATAGTTTCTGAAATATGTAGCCGTGAGAGATAAACGGGCAGGCAGACTAAATCTCACACTAATAAGTATTAGTTTTTGTCTATTTTTATGCCGAACACTAAAAACCCTCGATTTTGAACTCATTTTCGTGTCCTAAAATGGAAAAATAATTATTTTTAGAAAATATTTAAAATCGTGCATATGGTTTTTCATCCCTGAAATATGGACCCACCACGTGGGTTCTCGGCATCTAGGAAGAGGTCGAAAATTGATTGAAAATAAAAATGCTTGTAATTTGAAACCACGGCGTATTCTTATTAATCTTGTTAAAATATACAACTGCTTTTATTTTTACGTTATTTGATGCAGTATTCGCTAAGAAAAACCTACATTAAAAATGAGCCCACCAGGTGGGTTCTCGGCATCCCAAGTGCGACTTCAGTGAACCCACCAGGTGGGCTCCCGGCACTGAATGTGTTAAATAAGTTGTTTGAGTATAAGTAGAGATAAGTAAGTGAGATTGCACTTTGTACTTCTGCGTATATTATGCACACCATACCATTTTCTATATAGAAAAGGGTTTGGTCAGGAGCAAAGAATTTGCACTGGGTTTCACGTTGACCAGTGAGTTAAGCTGTGGTATTTATACCTCTTTTTCTGCATCACAAGCACATGTTTTCACCACAAAGTTTCGACCAGTCATTCTCATTAAATAATGTCAGCAATTGTTCAATTTACCCGAGTTACAAGATGCTCTTAAAGAGAGATAGTTTTTCCCAGAAAATGTAGTTGTTTTACGCTTTGTGAATCAGGTTACGACGATGGAAAGTGAGTCATCTGAATATTTCAGTGCAAAACTTCGAGGAAGCTGGAGGTAATGAATTATTTAACTGCTGTAATGTATTTGGTACAGTTCCCAGATCCATTGCTCATGTTCTATTGTGTTTAGTTTCTTTACTATATTTTAGATATGTATAAAGCTTTTTGCACCATTTAAAAATTAAAAGGTTCAAGAAAGGAAAAGAAAGTTATGAGCTTACCAGCCGTCATTGATTTATACCACGTTTGGTAAATCGTAGTTTTCTTTCTAGCTAGTATTGTACGCTGCGTTCTTCTATCATATTTCCAAGGATTTTAAACGAAATAATAATACCTTACTACATACGTGGCGGAAGGACTATGTAAGGATCGTAGCAGGTGGCGTTCTGTGGTTTCTGCTTATCCCTGTGGGAAAAAGACGTAAATATGTTCATACGAATGTTGTTATGTTGTCAAAATGATAAGTATTGTTAACGCGAGTGTCTTACGCAATCACCCCGCGCTGGTTAAGTGGAGTTTTTTGTGTACCATGATGGGAATTTCCAGTTGGTACTATTTTGGCAAAAAAGTTGTTATTGAGTAAACAATAGTCTAAAACGTCGAAGCTGAGTACTTTCTGTGACGCAAATCAGTGTCTGCGACGTCTGCTTATCGATTTCTTGATGAAAACGTAAAGAACGACGTTACGTCTGTTGGACGTAGGCACTGGAACTCAACTCACATGTTGTCCTGACATCGTATAAAAAGCACTTTTGTCAGGTTCGGTAATCATAGCCAAGTAGTATTACGATTATCTCTTTATGGGATTATTTATAGCCATAAATAATCTTTGACTAACGCTACTCACGAGCCGATCGCGATGTAGGGATTATATTGTAGGGATTATAATATATGAATTGCGCACTTTAGAACATTTATCCGATTATGAAGATAATACTGTTTTCACAACGGTATAATTATGATTGTCACTACATAGTACAAAACAAAGTCGCTTCCAGCTGTCTGTCCCTACCTTATTTAAGCTTAGATCTTTAAAACTTCGCAACGGATTTTGATGCGTTATATTTTAATTAGATAGAGTGATTCAAGAGGAAGGTTTATATGCATAACATTGCACCCGTGCGAAGCCGGGGCGGGGCGCTAGTTGTGTATAAAACGAACTACATACAGAGAAGAAAGTCCGTGCCTATGTTATTAATATTTATCATGATTGTTCCAACATTTACGTAGCTCTCTACTTTAAGTTGTATTCGGAACACATAGTTCACTACTTACTGACCATTTTATACAAAAGGGCATAGCACGAGCGCGCGGTGTAGATGTAACGTAAATACGTCCAGATATTGAATCGAAAATACAATTACCCTATGGCATTTAGTTAAATAGTTTGCAACAAGCGCAATCAATTATAAAAAGTAAGTATTTCTAATTTCAAAAGTGATGTATTCACGTAATGTTTACACCGCACGCTCCTGAGAAGTCGTCAGATATTATTTAAATTTAATGTTTTACAGTGTCCAAGTAACGCCAATTAATTATTACTCGCTATCGCCTCGTAATTAAGAGATTGGCTCTTCAAACAATTTTAACGAGCCCCTAATGACTGTTAAACCTTGTTTAGGAGCTGTGAAGCTTTTCGGAAGCAATCCGGCTGATTGGCTGGACTCGTTATATTGATCGGTCTGTTGCTAAATTCCGTGCTTCCGAGTGATTCAAAACAAGGGTGATATTTTTTAAGTCGAGTTAAATGAAATGTGCACGGACAAATGTACTACAATACAATTACGACCATGATAGAAGGGTTTGAAAGAAAACTTTCGGCAGCAAGAAATATAAATAAGAAAAAAAAAACATAATTTCGTTATTGAGTATTATAATTAGTTTTTCTTGTGATCACAATGACGATTTTAGGAGCTTTTCACTTGTTTTCCTCTTCATATCCACACACCAGACAGTGACAGCAGACGACTGGCTTTTCAAAAAGCGTAAACATTTCCTATTTTATTATTTATTTACATATCGTTTATTGTCCGTTTTTACTATGACACTATATAATACTACATTGCACCTAAATGAATGTCTTAATATAAGCGCCGTAGTGGAACATCCTACAGCGCGCTTATCGGACATAAAAGATGTACAACTCGCTTGTAAGCAATATTTACACACTATTTAATTGGCAATAGTTGGTTAACCCCAACTAACCTAAACAGCCCATGAACCTTCGCTACCGAAAAACAGGTCATGAATGGAAAATGAAAGTGCTGGATGTAGAATATTTCTATAAACTTAACAACTTAGTATTTTTCAAGTAAACGACAATGTCCACAAGAAAAATGAAAAGTTTCTACTTTTCTTTTCAAATCTTTAAATTGAACAAATAATACCTAACTTGGTAAAAAAATAAGTAAAAAAATAAGTACCTGAGTAACACAAAGTTCCAGAATTATCCAGTTAAGAGGGGTTTTCCGTTTCCCAGTAGAATGCTGAGCAGTTGCTCATAGTAGTTGGAAGACATTTGTATGCATTAGGGGAGCGTCGGCGCTTGCACGGACTGCGGGGACGTCGTCAAGAGGAGAGCGGGGACTGAAGGAACTCTTTCATTAATGTACAGTTTTTGTATCATGTCGTTATGGTAATTCAATTTGCGTTTGTAGTTTATTCTTCATGTTTTTACAGACTGGCTAATCCGGAGAGAAAAGCTCAGTTCAACTCTGAATTAAAATTTTCGCATGTCGCTAAAATTAATTTATTATTTATGAATAAGTCCGCTTGATCTATACGTATTACTGTAAAATGTAACATTATTTTGTGAAGTTTATTAGAGAGCTCAGCAATAGTTTTTGTTATTAACAATGTCTAAAAAATTTAAAATACACCATACTGATTGATACCTTTCCCTCACTTCAAATAATGTTTTTTTAAGGTTTCGTCATTTCGGCGAAATCGATTCCCTCCTAAAAAAATACCTTTTAGTGAAGCCTGAAACCCCGTGAGACAATGTTTATTTAGTGGCGAATGTGTGGCCCTAATCAGTGTCGGAAGGCCAATCCCGCTCAAACATGGCCTTGACCCACAAACAAAGGTATTAACTTTGTCGCTTTATTATTTTCGTTTTTAGCTATCTTGTTTTTGATTATTGCTGCTTATTTACCTCTCGTAAAACATGAAAACTGTTATTCGTCCCGTATACATGAAATCTACACAACCATCGTCGGTATATGAGGAAGCAAAATTCTAGAAAAATATATATTCAATTATTTACATACAAAATCTATACCAACTTTAAAGAGACTGGTTTTGTATTGTCAATCTTTACCAACAATTTTATTATAACCGTACTACTATTATGTACTACTATAGTTTTATCTTCCGTCGAAGCGGACGCATAACAATAATTATTCGTATGTTTTTCCTGTGTTGAATTCTTTTTGAGTGAATTATAGTATGTTAAACCGTAAGAAACACTAAACCGTATTATTATTGACAAGCATACATTTTATACGAAGAAGGTATGCCACTCTGTGAATATTTACATTCTGTTTTTGAGTATATTAATAACAACATAACAATTTGAATGTTTCAAGCTGTAAAACGATCCAGTATGGGGAGAATGCCGCAGTTAATTTCATATCGAATTCGGCGCACGTATCCCCACTATGTACAACATAAATGTAAATTAATCTGTATGTACGTACACAAATTGAATTTAATGATGTACCAAATTATACGCTCGGGTCATGTTCGCATAGGCTGGAGGTGCCTTTTCAAGTTGAATTTAGGTATCTAAATAAGAGTGTGACTGAACAACGGTGACCTAGGGGTGTAGGTTTCGATTTGTGAGTCCTAGTATCTAATCCAGGAAGGCACATTGTTTTGTGTGTATTTCTTCAGCACTGCTCTCAAATCGGTGGTGGAACTGGAGGATAATATCGTGAGTAAACCGGTATTTCCCAGAGCCAAACATTCGAAGAACACATGTGAAATCGACCAACTCGCAATGGGCCCCCGGGCCGCGGAGTGGATTACAGCCCACTCTGTCTTACGGAGCGGAGGGCTGTGTCCCAAGCAGTGGGATCGTTGTAACCAAAATGTAAATAATATAATGTAATGTGACCAAAAGTCAGTGCATGGTCTTTGAGACGAGTAGTGCAAAATGCCCGCAAAGTATACCAGTTTTTCTTTCAATATACAGTTTTTCTCAATGGTGAACACCCTAGACTGGGTGAAACAATTTAAATACTTAGGGGATCACGGCTGACCTCAGGGATCTTGCTGACATCGAACGGGAGCGGAGGGCCTTGTCAAAAAGAACGAATATATTGGCACGCAGGTTTGCACGCTGTTCAGATCAAGTTAAGATCACACTTTTTAAGGCATACTGCACTTCTTTGTACACGTGCAACCTGTGGTCTACCTATACACAGGCGAGTTACAATGCCCTCCGCGTCCAGTACAACAACGGGTTCAGGCCGATACTGGGGCTGCCCCGCTTCTGCAGTGCCTCGGGCATGTTTGCGGAAGCGCGCACCGACTGTTTTCACACCACAATGCGCAAGCGGTGCGCGTCCTTGGTGCGCAGGGTGCGGGCCAGCTCCAATGCTGTCCTGGCGATGATCGCTGGACGATTGGACTGCCCTTATATTAGGAAGTGTTGCAGTAGGCATATAGCCCGGGCATGTTAAAGACTGCGATAATTTTTGTTACATGTTTTATTAAATTATGTTATTTTATTGTGTCCAAAATTTGCCATAATCTTTTAAAATTTTATTTTTATATTATTAATTTCCGATTAATTAATTTTTTATTTGACATTATCGTTGATTTGTTTTTTTTTTATTATGACATTTATTTCTGATTTGATGACATTGTATTTATTTTTATATTGTAAATTGTATTTGTTACGTGTTTTTTTTTGTATTTATTTCGTAACTTGTGATTGTAATATGGGGAACCTGAATTAAATGGATTTATTTATTTTTGTTGTAGGCTGACACTACTTATAATAATGTGTGATGTTAGCTTAGCGACTGTACTCACTAGAAGCCTAGATAATTATGGAAAGTAATGTTATAAATAGACAAGTTGTCTCATCTCTAAGGAAAATCCCTTGACGAAGTTAACAAAATTAGTACTTACGTAATTCTGTGCATATCTTTTCGCAGGAACGGTTGGCACAATCATGGCGCCATCACATTAGAATAAATAATTATTTGCTTACATTAGTAAACAAACGAAGCGCTGCAAGGGTCTTTAGGCGCTTACATGACATTGACAGGAGGACGTTGTTGATTAACATTTGTTGAACATTTGCGAAATTGTGTTGAAACAACAAAATGGCGGGATTAGTTCCGATTGTGGCCACGTGCCCAAAGCTCGTACATACTCGTCCTCGTCTATACTGTGCGGTACAAAACCGTCACTTTGACAGTTGAGTTGTGATTTACGTCGTCCGAGCTGGGATTTGTGTCCGACCGGATATCGTGTGTTACAATCACCTATTTGGATCTGATGTGAGGTTTTGGGGTTGAATAATGATATTGAACCCGTTTCAATGTTTTCACTTCTCATTGATTTTTTTACCCTAAAACTGGGTCTAAGCTGACTGATTATGTGGCTCCCAGAGTCCCAGTGAGGACATCTGTATCCTTCGACGACGTGGTGACGTCACCGTCGTTGTCATATCGTTTAATATCTTAATCCACCAATTACGCCACATCCTTGTCCTATAATAAACCGGTAATTGTGCAACGGTCAAGGTATTGGGATGAGTGTAGAGGTCAAGAGTTTAAATGAGACCTGTAAAAATGAAAATGTCATCTGATGTTTTTTGGCCCTTATTCATTCATTCATTTTATTTATTTTAATCAACTTTGGATCATACAATTACCAAAAGTAATTAAAAATTTTAAAAAAATATTATAAAATTACATTTAAAATGAACATACACTACGTTAAACACACTTAAATTAAATTACATAAAAATAAAAATAATTCACAATTAAAATTAAAACCAAGATTTCGATTTCAATACTTAAAACTAAAATTAAAATCCAAATTAAATTTAAAAAAAAAACAAAATTAAAACCAAAATTAAAATTAAATCAAATTAAAACAATATCTTAACATTAGTCAGCACGTGAACCATGCAGCAGTGGTTGCCACGTACTGACAGTCGAACCGCTCAGCAAAAACTTTCAGTATACTGTTGCGGCTGGCCCGCACCCTACGCACCAGGGATGTGCACCGCTTGCGCATGATTGCGTGGAAACAATCCACACGCGCCTCGGCAAACATCCCCGACGCGCTACAGAAGCGAGGCAGCCCCAAGAGCACCCTGAACGCGTTATTGTATTGAGCCACAGACTGCCACTATAAAAGGAATAGGGCTATTTTGACGCCCCTCGAACACCGAGCAAATCTGCGGGCTACGTTCCCTTTCAATTTCTGCATCGTCTTCCAGGTCAGAGGTTAATAAATGTCCAAGATATTTAAAAGTATTTACTCTAGTAAGTGGGCATCCGTTGAGCTTAATTGGCGGTAAGTAATCTGGACACTTCCTCTTGGCCCGAAAGACCATGCACTCGCTTTTTTTCGTGTTATACAACAAACCATGTTCTTCAGCATACTTTTCACAGATGCCAATCAACCTTGAAACAGCACAGACAGAAGCAATGTTGTTCCTCTTAGTGTACAATAAATGATCATCCAACTACCCCTTTAAAGGATAGTAATAATGCTAATTCAAATTCATTTATTTGAGGTGCATAACTCATATTGGAAACATTATTAAATTATTCCATTAAATACGAAACAACCATTGTAGGTACTAAGCTTTCCAGTATTTGGTTTCGTAAAGTAGATACCCATTAGTAATGGATATCGGCTTCCAATCGAACCATATGCGGCGGAATATTATAAATCTTATTACACCCACAGCGACTGCAATCCGACCTTCGCAAACCAATTACTGGAAGATGCGACATATTATACTTGTATAAAACCAGCAAAAACTTGATTAATTCATAGCAAATGCTTGAGTATCCATAGAATATAAGCTACTAATACCCATTTAGATTAAGTCCATAAGAACAAAGCACCTATTAGTCTAGGACTATAGGCTCAAACCGATCATATCGTTCACCTTTATCGTAATTTTACCATTAGCTAAATTAGATCGACGAGTATTCCATATTCTAATGACCCTTAAAGTCCTAAACTCCCGAGTAGTATTATTAATAACCAATATTACCTAGCCAGCGTTAGTATACAGCATGTCTACAATGGACCGTTAGTGGTAGTGATTACTAATGATAGTCTATGTCATCGGGTCATTGGCCTGTTACCTATTGTTTGAAGCAGCAAGTGTGGGAGTACAAATGCGCGCTTCCATGACATTTGTAATGTAATTCATATACACTGTAGTTTACTTTCGTAGGTTGGTCGCGACTGTTGAGCATGGGGTTCTGGATCCAATCCATCATCATCATCATCATCCTGAGCCAGGCTACACCTGCTGTACACTACAATAATAATTATGAATACTTTTCAATGCGGTATCTTTCCTCTAGTTTCAATTTTATAAACTGTCTTCATTAAGTGTGTTTATTGTTCCGTTTGAGGATCAAAAATGAAGCAAAGACAAACGACTAACGACAAATTTAATATAATAACTAAGCACTAACATTACTCAGGCGTCAGCCGAACTTCTAAAACTATTCGGTTATTTGGTAAGTGTGTCAATTATTTCAGATTTCATATTGCGAAACTTTTGAAAGATAAGTATTGTTGTTTACTATAAATTCTGTGAAGTGTTAAGGTTTTGTTTTAGAGAGTATCAATTGAATATACCTTGTAGGTAAGCTTTAATGTAAATTTAAAGCCAGAAATGTTTAGTGTCAGTGTAAGTTTAACATCTCATACATCTTATCCCTCGGCTCTGCCCACGCGGGTAACCCATACTTCTTTTAAAAGAAAATTTCATTATGTTCCGTATTTCCCTGCCACGCCGCGGGGTGGCGTGGCAGGGAAGGACGGAACATAACGCCGCGTCGCCTGCGAAATGTAATCAAAATCGGTTCAGTAGTTTGCACGTGAAAACGTACAAAAGAGACTGAGACGTTATTACTTAGGCTTTAACTAAATCTGTTTAAATGCTTTTTTATCTTATAATATTAACTTGGTATACAGATAGCGGCATTTAGTTTTTCTTTTGTAAAAGAAATGTCGAGATTGTTTCGCTAAAACTGCCTTATATTTAAAAGTTTAGTGGAATGTTCTAAAAGATTACGTCAAAACGTTATTATAATTTTGTTCGTGTAACAATTACTCGTGATTTTCCTTAGCAACCGGTGTTGGCTCTCTACCATTTTATTTGCGAACCTGTAGAGAAGATGTCGGCTAGCCTGAGTGTAGGTACACTAAATGATGTACGACTTAACTTGCACGAATTACGCCAGTCATTGTGACCTCCATTTGGGTCTGGATTTCTGGTTAACAAATAATATAGGATAGATTATATCGATGCCAGTATCTTAATCGCTATTCAATTATTGGTTTTCGTTTTAATAAGATGTGACTCTATCGTTTGTAAAGTAGGTAAAGTGCTCAATGGCACTAATTTGTTGGCTTATTTTGTCCAAAGTTAAAAATACCCCAATTTCTCATCTTACTACCTTTTGATCTTCTAGAAGTTTTATAATCTTTGCCCTTACATCATTGTTCAGGTATAAACTTCATAGAGAAAGCAATTTCCCGGCATTTGACCGGCGGCTGTGGGCGTAATATCATGGCTCACGCGTTCCTTTATGAAACAATTTGTTAGTACCAGACCTGCCGGCTTCTAAATAACTGTTCATGACAGGTCCTTACATCTTGTAGAAAGTTCTTTTGTAGTCAAAACCGAATTTGTTTTATTTTGCCTTTTCCAGGAAAGTATAAAGCTCGTATGAAGTAGTGGATGCGGACGAGATGACTTTCTATTTGATTTGTGTTAGGCAGAGAGGGACCATCATAGGCTGATTGTGCCAGACAGGCAGTACGGGCAGGCTCATTATATATGGATCTTTCTTTGGTTTCAAATAAATCACGTTTTGTCCTATTACACTCACGCTCATCTATGTATGTGCTACGGGTATAACTACTACATACTATCATCATACTACATACTCTCTACTTAAAGGAAGGCCACATACAAAACAGTTAACAGTTTCTCCGTCATCTATAAAACCTTGATCTTTAGGTGAGCTTAGAAGACCTACAAAGGTCTTCTTTCACCTTTGAGTAAATAAAAGTTAAAAGTTGAGGCTGTTAAGGGGTTGCCATATTTCTTCAAGCCACGATCAGTATGCGGAACTATTCGTTTAGAGATAGCAACACGTCATTAGTTCATTACACTCGCAAATACAAGTTTAATTTCCAACTCTCTATTCATGGAGTAAATATTCCCTTGGCCATAGAAACGTTCTCCCTAATCGCCTCTGTATTAAAATTCAGCATCACTTTGTTACTTGTTACAGTCAAGGCACGTTCGTCCCTGGAGAGATTACAACCTTTCAGAGTTCACACATACATTTTTATTTAGGTCGGCTCGTAGTACATTTTATTTGTTGTACCGTCAATTGAGCTTAATTAAAGTGGCGATAAGTAATCCATATAATAATATTTTATTATATGGAAACACAAAAGTTTACTTATTAAAATTGGCAAGGTCTACTACCAGGTTTCTTCATTAAAATCGACAAGCTTTTTGGCTTTCGACCTAGAGAACACCTTAGCCTTTCTACGTTTGTTTATTTTGTAGTTGGGATTTATTTGATCGCAGAAATCATTTAGAAAGCCAATCTAAAGGTAGGTATTAATGGAGACGTCTATAGTCACCCACCTTTTGACATAAACCGTTGGGCGCGTATGAAAAGATGTATGGTCATAGCCGAAGTAACCTGCTACGATCCATATATACTCCTTGTAATCCCTGCCTACCCCTATAGGAAAAAGCCGTGGCTTTATTTATGTGAACATGAAATCAAATACTTAATTATTTATAATAATATAAATAACTGTGTAACAGTTTTTAACACAATTTATTACCTTAAGCACATTATACACCCAGGGTTGCGGGACTGTTCGAAAGAGATACCGCGGCCCACAAAGGGCAAAGGAAGGAACATGGATGGGTTTTAGTCAGTACAAGTCTGACACTCCCTCCTGCTCAGCCCAGAGCGGGAGGGGTCATTTGATGATTTCCCATCGATAAAAAAAAAAAAAAAAAAAAAAAGCACATTATACATTCATATTTAAGGTTCCCAGTATTAAATATGGTAATGATACTTAGAGTCAAAAGCGCAACCCGCCTACTTAACACAAGGTAGGAACCGCGCCGCCTAGCTTCACCTCAGACCGCAAGCTGGAGCATTAATTGATACTAATTGCTTTGACATCTCCGCCCGACACGTGTGTCCTGACGACCAGTGACTACCGGGGCAAGTGTGCGTCAGAAGTGTAGGTCTATTAATTATTATAAATGTCGATTTGCTGGTAATTGTGGCGAAAAATTGTCAAAAGTAACATTGAGTCAACTGACTGTCAACTTTTTTTTTATGCCTTTACAAAGTACAAGTACAAAATAATACAAGTGTCATCCACCAACGCTGGGCGCTTGGCCGATGCAGACATTCAAATATTTACGAGCGAGGCCCGTGGATGGATTACAATCCCACAGAGAACAGGCATCAGCTTCAGTAGTATGTAGTAGTAACATTATTGGCCGATTTTGTTGTGTTTTTGTTATTATCGTGACGAACTAGCAAAAGTTTTACCAGCCTTTTGCAAGTCTGTCCATGTTCAAAGAAAAAAAATGATTATGGTATTATCTTATTATCTTCGTGCCTTCCAAGATAATAATATTCCGTTGTATTGGTTTTTCATTAGCTTTAGCAAAGCATAAAACAATTGCAGAAGGTTCATCCTTTTGTGTATAATATTTCCAAACAAAACGTTGCACAATTGAAAATTTAGTAAAAGTGCAGTATCGCTCTGACACACAACTGCACGTTTGGCTAGAAGTCACACGTTGGGCAAAGTGTTATTGGGGTTTCACATTAGGAATTGTTAGTAGTCTTCTACTGAAAAATGACTGTCTGGGTTTGCGGCAGGTTGATAGCCTATACCCAGCAGTGGGTGATTCCGGGCTGATATGATGATGATGATGATGGGCAATAGGCCCGCTCCCTTTTTCATGAGACCTAAACATACCTAACTAGCGAAATGAGGATATACTATTATGATATACAGCGTGTAACAGAAAAGGTATAATCATATGGAATACTGTGGTTCGGACCATCAAACTGAACAACTTTCTCTATGGGACCACCATCGAAATCGTAAAAAAATAATCAACTGTCCCAAACACTTGGGTCGAGTAGGTATTGAAATTTTGTATAGAACAGCTGATTATTTTTTTACGATTTCGATGGTGGTCCCATAGAGAAAGTTGTTCAGTTTGATAGTCCGTACCACAGTATTCCATATGATTATACCCTTTCTGTTACACGCTGTATAAGGTGTATCTATTCATACACGAAATCTTTTAAGGGGTCATTGTACTCATCATTATGAACAACTTTTACTATGGGACCAACCCCGAAATCGCGATCATATTGTAGGGTCAGCTGATTTTTTTTTTCGCGATCGGGGTTGGTCCCATAGTGAAAGTTGTTCATAATGATGAGTACAATGACCCCTTAAAAGATTTCGTGTATGAATACATAGACCCTATAATTGGTAAACCTCTGCCTCACCCTTCGGGAATGACAGGCATGATGTTATGTTAATGAAACAATATTATTTAGAGAATATCACGAATCAGACAGATCCAGTTCATAGTTTTGTGAGGCATTGCACCAACCATACTGTGTAACTGATCAATCACAAAGCCCTCTAAACACTAAGTGGGTTCTCCACTACACGCTCGATTACCCCGGCTCCCACCCCCCAGCCCCAATGGAAAGCCGGGAAATTGTCGATGGAAAACAGGAAGCGATGCGTGGAGGGTACCCAGTGATTAACCCGTGGTCACGAGTGGTCGCGGTTGAACGGGCCGAGGGAGAAATTATGATTGTACGCCGTAAAGCAGTGAGCCGTGAGGGGGTTGGTTATGGTCATCATTGTGGAGGTAGTATGTGCTAGCACAAGTGTGATATGAGGTGATACTTACTCGTATATCGTGTTGATCGACACCTTAACCTTCCTTACAGACAGATGTCTGTTCCCCTATTTCTTATCCCCAACTAAAACACTAGGCAGTGTTGTACGGCGGGCATTTTGGTTACTGTTTTTTGTATTTATTTCGTTCAAAAAGTGCTAATTTTCAGCTTACTTTGAATAATACCCTTATGTAGGTTCCAGTAGAAATATGGCTCACCAAAAGAGTTATTTCATCAAACCTATTAATATCGTAGACTTAGCAACAAATAATTATTTCTGGTATAATAATAACCACATACACGTGCCCATAGCCAATTAGCCAGGTCTAAAAATACTCTCTTGATTACCAGAAAACGTTAAAAAAGTTTACTACTCTCTCGCAATCCAACTTTTCACATGAAAAGCCACTTTTGCTTATACGATATGAAACAGGAGTGTTTCCACAGAGATTTTTATTTCGAATGAAATCATGAATTCACCTGCATTTATTTTGTTCCGGTATTAATTGCAGTCATTTGATATTATGATTTATTCTATTCATAAATCCATGCTAATATTGAAAATGCGAAGTAGCTCTGTCTGACAGTCTTTCCACCTGTCTGTCCGGCGTCTGCCTGTTACCATTTACCGTCGTAACGAAACGAATTTCATTGCTTGGCACACAGTTAGATCATAATCTGAGACAGGATCCTTTAATCCTGTTATTAAGTGTCCATGAGATAATAGGTATCCGATACCGACGCGGGCGGGCGAAGCCACGGGACAGAACTAGTTCCGATTGAGACCAAACAGAAATTCACACAAGGACTTAGTATAATCGGCTTTCTATACTTAGCTATACTAATATTCTATAGAGGTAAAGTTTGTGAGGTTGTAGGGGGTAATCTCTGGATCTTCTGAACCGATTTTGAAAATTCTTTCACTAATAGAAAGCTACATAATCCCCGAGTGCAATAGGCTATATTTACAACGTGCCCGTGGGATAATTTCTGACCAAAACGCGAGCGAAGCCGCGGGCAACAGCTAGTCTCAGACAATGGTTATAGGAATCACAGTGATTCCATTTGTTAAGCCCTACATTTCTGGTTATGTGTGTTTCGTAGATCATCATAAACGGTAAACGGCCTCAGCCTACTATGCGGAGTGCAGGCCATTAAAACATTCCCAATAATTAATTTACGGGTGCGTGGATGAAAAGTTCCATTTCACCCGAGGTTCCCCTACAAATAAAGTCTCGAAGAGCATTTGAGTACGGTTGTGTGTGACATTTTCTTCCCACGCTCTCCTTTCTATACACGTTCATAACGTTACTTTAAAAGGCATTTCAATAATATCAAATAATTAAATACTTTAGTTATAATGCTTTGTTATTTTCCAACCCTATTATTTATGCAGTGCCTTTGTAGCGGTTAGAATGGACTTTGACATCTAGTACCCAGATAAATGTGGTATATACGTTTTGGACGTCAAGTTTCACACCGTTCTTTGTTATACAACGTGTAACAGAAAGGGTATAATCATATGGAATACTGTGGTACGGACCATCAAACTGAACAACTTTCTCTATGGGACCACCATCGAAATCGTAAAAAAATAATCAGCTGTCCCATACATTTGGGTCGAGTAAGTATTGAAATTTTGTATAGGACAGCTGATTATTTTTTTACGATTTCGATGGTGGTCCCATAGAGAAAGTTGTTCAGTTTGATGGTCCGTACCACAGTATTCCATATGATTATACCCTTTCTGTTACACGCTGTATATGATGGAAGGTATTGTTACATAGTATAGAGGGTGTAACAGGACCTTTCACGAAGCCGTCAACCAAGCATTATGTACATAAGTAACTTTACGCAAAAAGTATTGCTGGGAAACGACTTCTTTTTTTGTCATGAAAAAATACGTTTTACGGTAGGACTCAATGTAACGCACTCAAAAAATTGTGCTGATGGATAAATTTTATAGTATGGGGGTCGTGGAGGTGTTTAAAGTCCTGTGCTTGTCCCAAATAAATATTTTTCTTTCTTCTTTTTTCTTTCTTTCTTATTATATCAGTAGTATTTTGAATTGAGATGTCCGTTACCGAAGCCGAGATTTGTCCGTACCAGTTTGACTGAATGTTTGCTTTTGCACTTTACAATATGCTTTGGTCATCAGAACCATGGAGAATACAGTGGCCGTTATCAGTAGTTGAACCGTATGACGTGTTGGGCTAAGTTCAGTCGGCGCTGACTCACTTTACCATCTACTTCAAATATTTATTTTCTGGCCTGAATTATTAGACATGTTTTGTGTTTTACAAAAAGTGATAATTACTACAAAATCATTGTATAGTAGTAATATCGTGTCGGAAAACATGTATAGTTGGCTTTGTGCTCCGTGATTAAGGAAACTTGTGGTTTATTGTGATTAGTTAGTTACTAATTAATATTATATACTTATAACTATCCAACACTTCGAAGGAAAGTTGGTTACTATGCCAAAATTGTAAAGGAAAATACTACTACAACAAAGATCTTTTCTTATGTAAATATTAGATATGCTAGGCGTAGGCGGGTGGAAGTTTGCAATATGTCAATAATATTACAAGGCCTGCCATCGTGTATCAAGGCAAGCCCTTTTCGCATTTTTCTCATAACATGAGGTTGACCGCCATATTTCTTGCAATTTTATGTAGGGATGTCATGGAGGAGGTAATTGACTTTAGGTACCTACGTGTACTCATTTTAGGGTTCCGTAGCCGAATGGCAAAAAACGGAACGCTTATAGATTCGCCATGTCTGTCTGTCTGTCCGTGTATGTCACGGCTGTGACATAAAGTCGCTACTTTATTCCGAAACTACTAGGACTACACAGTTGAAACTTAGTAGTAGGTAGATGTATTAAGTGAACCACTTTAAGATTTTTAAACAAAAATAAAAGATTAAGGCCCCCTTTAATCTTTTATTTTCCTATACATGGAACTGATACAAAAAAAAAAACGACTTCAAAAACAAAAAAACGTGGAAGAATAACTTTAGGTTCAGAAGTCGGTGACTTTTGTTTGTCCGGTTGAATATTTTTGCCACCGACTTCTGAAGCTAAAGTTATTTTTCCACGTTTTTTTGTTTTTGAAGTCGGTTTTATTTTTTGCAAAAAAGATTTTTTATTTTTCCTTTTTTAGTTTCAATATTCTACACAAATATTTGCTATACATTTATTTTATATTGTTAACAACTCCTTTCATGGTACTTAATAGGCTTATCCCCAATAAAATGTAACTTATGTATAATAATAAAATGTAACTTAACTGTCGAAATCTGGGTGTACTGTACACATCTGCGTACTCCCTCAGAGCATACAGGCGTTATGTTATGATCTAATATTGTGTAAAAAATAAACATCCAAGCGATTGCAGCAATCATGACAGATTTTCTGTCTTTTAATGAAGCGTTCCATCAGCTCAGCAACATGAGATAATGATCATCAGGTACAAATATCGTTAGAAAGTACCTATATGAAAAACATTGTAAAATGTCAGAGTTGCCCTCGATTTCCCTGGGATCCCATCATCAGATTCTAACTTTGTGACAACGGCACCACCTCAGTGGCTTTCGAATAAAAAAAGAATTTTGACAATCGGTCCACAATTAGCGGAGAAATCGGTGAACATATGGGACACACAGTCAAACATAGAACCTCCTCATTTTGTTTTAAGTCGGTTAAAATATTGTCAAAAGAGTTTTGGCGAAACATTAGTGAACCGCTAACAATACATTTCATGGTAATAGGCTTATCCCCAATAAAATAGAACTTAACGTAGGTACCTAAATGTCGAAAAGTTGTACAGTACACATCTTCGTACCTCCTAGAGCATACAAGCGTGATATTATGTTATGATGTTGTATAAACAATAAACATCCAAGCGATCGCAGCAATCACGACAGATTTGCCGTCTATTTTTAAAGAGTTCCATAGTATGTCTTCGAAGATCACCATCAGATCTTCACCAAATTTAAAATGGGACCACCGCGAAACAATATTCTACCAAACAAAAAACAATCATCGAAATCGGTTCACAATTGGGCGGAGATATCGCTGAACATAGACACAAAGAAAAAAAAAAAACAGACGACTTGATAAGCTCCTTTTGGAAGTCGGTTAAAAATACTTGGTACATCAAAATTATACGTGCGGTGTCTATGGATAGGTCTTTAAAAATGAGATTGAGGTTCCTCAACCCATTTTTTCTCAAAGTCAACCGTTTGAAGGATAGACAAAAAAAGAGAAATTATAAAAGTAAATACAAACAATTCTTTGACTCTAATTAGAAGTTTAAATTTTATTCAATTAGTATTTTGGCATGACGCGATGTCTCACCCGCGCTGTCGTTGTATTTTTCTTACGAATTACCTCACAATTCGTTTTAGACGATGTGTTAACCATAAATTAACAAATTATTATTTGCTATTTATTTATTATTATTAAGAGCTTAAAGTGTTTCATTTCAACATCCGGACAAACCTATTGAGGTTTTCGTGATGTATCTGTTTATATTTTGTTTTGTGCTTGAATTAATAAACAATAAAAAAAAAATTGTTTTATTATTTTATCTTAATTTTATTTTATTGTTAATATGTGTCCGTTCCCCCTCTAGTTTCTAAAGTAAGAGGAGGAAAATTCTGAAAAAAATGTAGGATTGTAGAACGTAAATAAAACTTTCAACCAAAATTGGTTTGAATAAGATTTAATATTTAGTTTTATAAATATGAGACTTTTTCATTAAACTGCAGCTGCTGCTTTTTTTTATTAAAATACTATGAAAAACCAATTTAGTTTTGCTGTTGAATGTAAAACAATAGAATATACATATGAATGAGTCTTCAAAATATTTTTCGTAAATATTCCAACTCTACACCAGAAACTGTATTCGTAAACCTGGAAATGATGGTGTGGTGGAAGTATTTTTCATATGAACTTTGAAATAACAATACAAGTGGGTAAATAAATTTTTGACCAATAATGAACAGGTGGGTCAGCCCAGAATACTCCTTGATTCATAACGAATGTATTGACGCAGGTGCGCGACCTATGGGGTGTCTCACGGCCTGAAACTGTATCTTCTGTTTACTTACTCACTATACGATATTCTGATTATGTTTCCCATAACTGTGGAAGTGAATAATTAAATGGTCTAAGTGAGAAAACAAGGTAGAAAGTATTAGTAGTATGTAGAGGAAGTATCGTACTTAGTTGACAAGAAAATTTTCTAGACTGGTTTTCCGACTGATGTGGAGTTTTGATGTTTTTCCTCGACAACTTCCCTGTCTAGGTTACATTAACATTTCCAACGAGAATTCACACAAGGAAAGAGATCTACATACCTAGTTCACGAGAATGAACATTTGATACTTTCCAAACTTGCTCGATATCTAGAAGTTTTCCGACGGCGTCGAGTCGTATCCAATCGAGTTTCCGTTAGTTTAGAATCGAAAAGTATATTAATATTGTTCGCCGACTGTACGTCGCAGATTTTCGCAGGCCAGGCCGGTTTGTTTTTATTTTTGGTGCTGTTCTTACTTATTTATGTACTTGCAACGAAATGCTGAATCGAAAGGTTACCTACTCTAGCTGCCTAGGGCTTAAACAAAGATATTATATGGCAGACATTCTGTCAGTGATTACGTGATGACGTTGGTGGAACAGTCAAAAAGATATTAATTCAAAGCCGTCGCTGCAATATACAACGCTTTGTTTGATTGATAATCCATACACAAGAAAATCATAATAATATACATTGGACACCTTTTTATCAGTAACAGTAACAATATGGTGAGTAACTTTACTTTCAAAGCCATGAAATGATTCGGATTCAATGAAAGTTGAAAGGTCAACTTGTTTCCTGCAGTTTATCATTCCAACAATAGACCATGTTTCGTAATATTACGTCGATCAATATAAATTGCTTACGAAAATTACCTATGAATTATGAGAATTGTAACGGAAAATGGGAAATCGTGTGAAACTAGACTAAGCAATACTTTGTCTAGTTTCTTGTTTTGCCTAGGTATACTTTTAATTTGCGTACGAAATAAATACAGGTTAGGTGTGTATAATAATCGTATATTTCCTGTTTATATGAAAAAGGAAACATTAAAAACCAAAATGACTGGTTATATTTTCCTAATTCGCAATGTTTTTTGGTTTATGATTGTTACATAACTTTTGATGGTCATGACTTCATGAGATAAACGGAACCAGCAAGTCAGTGCTCTTTTCAAAAGTTTTTAATTCAGACTTTTCATTTTAGAAAAGAGTCTTTAGAACATAATATTCTAGCATTATAAATAATCATAACATCCATTTTTTTTAAACGTTTCCCCACACTGGGAATTACTCCTGTTTCCTGGGTGTGTTTACGAACATATAAACTCACATACACAAACAGCCGCAGTTTAAACTTGGCATGTAATTAAACTTTCAGAAACTAGCCACATGGGTCAACTAATGCACCTGTATATAAACTAGATATCTGTGTTTTCCTCAACGACCAAGTGTTATACAGGCTGTCGCTTTGCATCCTGGTCAAATTCAAGAAGGTATCTATACTAGTGATTCTCGACCCGAATCGACAATAAAAAGGGTATGTTTTTTTTATTTTTTACCCAATTCGGTAAGCGTAAACCACCCCCTAGTTTCCATACTGTCCATAATTATGCTGTGGAATAACAGACGGGCTGCGTTTTAAAACGGGTGATTTACACTTACAGATTTCAGTTAAAAAAATGAAAAAAAACTACCCTTTTTATTATCGATTCGGGTCGAGAATCATTATTATAAATACCTCCTTGAATTTGACCAGGATGCAAACGACAGCTTGTATAAATGGACATTAGTTATGTAACCGTCTCTCAGATCATGTGCATTATAATGTGTTTAGGAGTCATAAGTTAAGACCAGATGATGATCTCTGTTACCTATGTATTTAATATGCAGGTATAGTACCTTGCATCCGGATAGATATTTAGCATTATGTTTTTACACAATTTATTGTTAAAGCAGAATAAGTTAAGTATGATTGGTTTGTTGAGTGTCGTTTGGGAGATAAACTCTCATCTGAGAATTATAAAAACGTTTAGGAAAAACCTGAATTCCAAGAGCTCTTCACTTCAACTTCGTACATGTGTCCTCTTGGTGTCAGAATGACGTTGTCAGAGGGTCACTGTTAGTCAACGTTTGTACACTTGATTCGTGAATTATGAAGACAAGATGGCTGCCAAAGTCACCGTTTTGACCACGCGCTATTAGATCTTTGTGCAGCTATGATACTAACTTTACTAGTTCTATATAATGACTCTGATTGTAGTACGATAGCGTTACATTTTAAATGTTTAGCTATTATACGCACGAATTTTTATTTAATGGGATATAATCGCATCTAGCGTTGGTATAAAGTCTAGTTGACGCTGATTGCGGGGCCGTCATTTGCGAGTAGATGCAATTACAACGACAACAATCTTACGTTGCGCCGCGTAAAAATGCACACTCATAACGTTCACACGGCTACACTTCAAGCTATACATTTCCAGTATAAGCTGACCTCGCATAGTACGGAAATCCTATACAATGCGAGATCAGCATAACCTGGAAATGTTTAGCTTGATGTCATCATAACATTGTCTACTTAACTTATTATAATTCCAAACCAATGTCTACTGTTGTAGTTAGTTACAGATATGGTTATCAGTTGAAATAAAAGGTTTATAAAATTGAACAACGTTAATAGTCTATAAATTGAAGTAACATTGTTTTTATTTACTGTGGAAGTGGTGTTTGTAGGGGAAAGATGGAAAGTAAATTATGACGAGGAAAGTGTTAATCATGTTATAAAGGCTTGTAATAAAATGTTATTAGCTGATGAGCTATAATATCCTTCTATGGCAGGTACTGTTATCAACAAAAATGTACACCAAGAATAGTAATATATTAATGACCTCTGTGGTGTTTGCCTATATTATGTAGTTTACCACAGTTGATGGAAGATTTTTGACGGTTTGGTCTTGTTGAGAGGAAGATTGAGAACCGATTAACAATAAGCAAAACATCGCGAGGGGACGCCCAGAAAGATAGACACTGAACATTTTGAAAATTCGCTGTCAATCTTGTTGCCCGCGCAACATTCGCGTGAAAATTTTCTGGTGTATTTGTGTGATTGCCTCGTTGGTCGAGTGGTCGCAAGCGCGACACATGAGCATGAGGTCTTTCATTCGATTCCGGGCGGGCACAGTTTTACTTGGTTATTCCATCTGGAATTTCTCAGCCACAAAGTCTGGATTTGTGCCCAGTTGATGGCAATAGTCTCGTTCCCTATTTTAAGGGACTTAAACATAACTGGCGAAATGTGAGTGTTCGATTAGGTACACCTCTGCCTAACCTTTCGGGTATTGCAGGCGTGATGTTATGTCGAGTGTGAGAACTGACGACCTAATCCAAATGTTATATATATTTTTCAAAGTGAACTTTCAAACATCTTGTTGGGCGCTATTTATTTATTTATTTATTCTACTATCGCTTTGTATACAACATTAAATGTCTTGTAATTTTCCGTCTGCACGTGCAAGTTTAGGCCACTTAATTGAAACACGTAAACAACCAACATTTTATAATTGATCGTGTGAGAAGCATGAAGTGCCCAAATGAAGAAAAAAACTTTTAAGGTTTGGCCTTGGGATTTGTTGATCGTCATTCAAAAAGCCAATTTTAACGGAAATTGCAACCTCTTTAATTGAAATGGCCAGTTATTTGAAATAATGGCTATGCGGGGAATTAAAACACTCTCTCCTTTAGCCACTCCTGTAATAATGCTAGGCATATAATATTACTACCCAGCTCTGTGATACGAAGCTTGGTTCCATTGCATAGTCTGGGTGCATCAGCAGTACTGGAACTCCAACTGTTAGCTCCAGCGTATGGGACGGTACGCCCGTTAAACCAGGGAGTTGAGAAATTAAACGGGGTAGGCAGTATTATCGTCATTAGCCATCACAGTGTCTATGGATGTGTATACTTTTGAATCGTGATGATCATATCTATTTTTTATTTTAATTGATTAACCCACTCGTTCTTGGCGACAGCACTGCTGTCTCACACAACCACTCTTCATTTTTTATATTAACCTCCAAATTGGGGAAACGTGCATGATGATTAGTTCATCATCCCCTGCAGCCACTGGTTGGGAAAATTGTTCGGAAAAATAGAATTTCCTCATAGTCTGCGTCCGATTCCAGACGACCTCCCATTTGCAGCAGTATATTCGCAAAGAAACCTGCTTCGTGGTCGTTGTTCAGTTGGAAGCGCTTGTTGCAGGTAAGATGAAGCTTTTCGATCCTGGACAACAGTGGCGACTCCTTGAAACATGCGTTTATTTGATCCGTTTCATTTGTTACTTTAAATGTTTGTAAACACACCCACGATACAGGAGAAATTCCATGTGCTGGAGTGGGACATTTATAATAGTAGTGAGATAGTAAGATGTATGAACGAGAAAGAAGCAAAAAGAGTACGTAAAGGATCACACAATTACCAGGGTTGCGGGACTGTTCGAAAGAGATACCGCGGCTCTGAAACACAAAGGGCAAAAGAAGGAACATGGATGGGTTTTAGTCAACACAAGTCTGACACTCCTTTCTTGAGAGACCCGTAAAAAAAAGGATCACACAGTTAGTAATAATTCGGAAGAGCAAGAGCGTGCTTTAGTATCACTTCGAACTTGAACGTGTTTAGTAAAGGATCGTTCGGGAACCAATCGAGGTCGGCTGGGGGTGACGTCAACCCCTTAACAGTATTGGAATGGAAATAGATATTTTTTGTGATTTTTGTACAGTTGATAGTGAGGAGATAGTGCTCAATTTATCAACTCCGAATGTAGGTCCGAGATAGGTACTCTAGATTTCATTTCGTGCTCAATTGATATAGGGATAGTTGATTAGATAAATGGTTTCAGACAAAATGACTAGACTATGTTGGAAGGAAGGCGCCGTGCCGTGCCGTCCATGAAACGCGTGAACTTTAGTTAATAATAATTAATGTAGATCGTAGGTTGCTCGGTGTGAGGCCGGTCCACTCGAAGCCGACTATCAGCGATAAGAGCGCCATTGTAACCATAGAAGTACCAATATTGTAATATAACTAACATAACATCACGCATGTAATCCCCGAAGGATTAGGCAGAGGTGTGCCCTATAGTACACCAACATTTCGCCAGACACGTATAGTATAAGTCCCATGCAATAGGGGGTGTTGTAATACAATTGGTGTACAATAAAGCCTATTCTATCTACAAAACGCACAAAAACCTTTCTTTTCGAGTGTTTCTCGAGCTGTAAAACTAAATTTATTAAAATTTAATCTAAATAAGAGAAGATTACAGTGAACAAAACACAGCGCGGCTGACTGCCAAGGGTCGTATGGACTTGTTTAAATATCGTCAATCGCGAAAGCTCTTATTTGTGAAATGATGAAAATAATTTATTTGGAATCATAAAGGATCAAAGGCACTGTACGTATCATGAAGTAGGTAACGGTAAAGTTAAAGAGTTAAACAGACCTCAAATACTTTGTGTTGCAAATATTCGTAAAGTTCTGTCCCTTGCGTAGCATACTAATCGCGTTGCTGACGTAACTGCATTGTTTAGTGCACTTGTGATAGATTTTGAGTTAGGGAGTGCACCCACATTCACTGATGATTATGCTTTTGTTTATTAAATCACTGCTAGACATTGTCAACGTTTACTTACATGACCAACATTAACATTTGTGGTGATACTTGAATACATCTAGCAGACCAGAAAGTGGGATATAAGATGACAGTATACGGTAACATGGGTTGCCACTATGAAAGACGGAAAACTCACTGTTGACAGGTAGAGAATGATGAATTTTGGTGTAACATAAAGCCCGCCTATATGCCACCACTGCAGTACAATTTTAAACAATATAAAATTAACAAAGAGAAAAAGATTGCCGTAGGACTTAGCGTTGTTATCGTAAATGTGCCATGTTTATTGGACACTACTACTACACCAGGCTGAACGCTCTCTAAGTGCATAGGATATTCCGAGTTCCCTGTAGCGCTTACAAGTGGTTGCTTAACTTGTGGTATCCGATGTACGTTACATTTATGTGCATTCAAATTTGGTGACTGCACTGAACTGCCAACTGCAGTTAAGTACACGTCCGTTGTTTTGAACTTCGTGGTCGTAACTATGTCGTTTAGGTCGTGTCGCTTGCTCGGGTTCTCTGGATTTGTCAAGCGATTTATTCACTTTGTAAATCCTCTACATATTGTCTTTGTTAGGAAAATCATTATTTATCATCATCTAGTGATCAAACAGTTAGCTGCATACGCTCACGCTTTTTTTCCCATGAGGGTAGGCAGATTGCACAGAAAGCCAGCCTTTTTATCCGACTTTCTTCAAAAAGGAGGAGGTTCTCAATTCGGATGTATATTTCTTTTTTTATGTTTGTTACCTCATATCGCCGTTATTTGTAAACCGATTTGAAAAATTCTTTTTTTACTCTGAAAGGATATGGTTCCCGATTAGTCCCATTGAAATTTCATCAAAATCGGTTTAGGAATTTGGTTGTTTTCCTCACGTTAATTATCACATCACGCGACGTCGCGTGATACTTGCTAGTTAAATTTGACACACTTGCCGATTTCTAATTGAGCTGAAATTTTGCACGCATGTGTATATCGCGAGACAATGCAATATTCTGATGACATGGAGCTGATCTGATGATGGAGCTGGAAGGTGGCCATAAGAACTCTGTAATAAAACGACGCAACGCCATCGAATTTGGACTCGTTTGATTCGTCTTGATAAGTACTTTAGTCCTAAATGGTAACAAGGGTCTGATGATGGAGCTGGAAGGTGGCCATAGGAACTCGGTTATAAAACGACATAACCCCATCGAGTTTGGGTTCGTATAATTCATCTTGTCGAGTACTTATACTAAGTCGGTGGCAAAAAAGATACAAACAAAGACACCGACTTCCGAAAGTCAAGTTATTTTAGACGTTTTAGTGTTTTTTTGGAAGTCGGTTTTGTTTTGTGTCGTCCGCGATCATAAATCTGCTCATACCCGCACACCGGGTGCTGATACTGGTCAGTTTAAGTCATTCTACGGCAATTATTACAGTACCTTTGTAAACATTGACATCTTCAATTGCTCATTAAGTAAATTTAAAAACCTCATTCGCCCTTCCCTATTAAATATAACAAGTGCTCCTAACTAAAGTAATATTATATAATTATGTTAACTACTAACTTACATTTTTAACAAATTTTCTATTATTCGTTATTATGCCATCTAATTTTAATTAAGTAATTGCTACACGTACATCAATGTTCCTAGCGATTAGTCCTTTTTTTTAACTTCTTTGTTTACTTGTGGACAGCGTTGTGGGTTACATTATAACCAATTGCTATTTTGTTAAACTAGTTGTAAGTCCTTATAATGTAACTGTTTGCTCCTTGTTTGTTCCTGACATTTTTTTTTTTTTTTTAGTTAGCTACTTAGGTACTAATTTATCATTATAATATTCCCCTAAAAATATGTTTGTTCGTTGCAACAAAAGATTTTTTTTTGTTTAATATACATACATTAAATTATTCTGCGGCAATGGTCAGCAGCCGTAGCCTAATAGGGAACGTTTATCACGAACTAAAGACATTGATTGCTGTATATGGGTTGGCCCACATAAACGGACACGAGGAAAAAATCAAGGTAGGACGCACGAGCAGAATGTTATTTTATCAGGTTAATAGTAGACATCAACGTAACACAATCTTTAACTTACTTAAGACACGTCACCTGATATAGGACACTCTTTGTTTTTGTTTCGTCTCACTCTTGGGCACAGTTTTTTCTCACATCCTTCCCCCTGTACTCGTACGCTTAATTACGACAAATGGGTCGGTTTTATTTGTTCATCTTCAAAAGCAGTCTCTAAACTTCTTCCTCTTTTCAAATCGATAATGGCACACACGAAATTACATCCAGAAAAGAAAAAAATCCAGAAAATAAGTAACTCAAACTTATTCTGACGTCGTGTTCGTGTTGATGGCACATCCATATGACGTCACCGATTCAAGCTGTCAGCAGTAAAATGTAAATATATATGAATGGCGACACTACGCATCACGCAAGTCGCAACCACACATCGTGATCATTCAGCTCACGTCGACGGACCCAAACAACTTGTGTAACGACGGTCAGTGTTGCCAAGTGACGATACAATAAGATTAATAACCTTTTTGAGAAAGCTTTTCTATTTAAAAGCTAGTTACGACTCTGCTTAAAATTTTGAATTTTGTAATTTTCCGTAAGTAGCTGTGAATTAACTTTTCGTAGGCCGAGTATATAGACACAATTAAAAAACCGTAGATCTACTTTCCGGCACACGAAGGGTTAAAGCCGAGTCCAACTTACACGACTATAGTGAAATATAAAGAAGAAGCTTGAAACATTAATCGGCATAATATACCCACCAGGGGAATACCTTGAAACGTTTCAGCACTTATGATTGTTTATATACAATATAAAAAAAGAGAATTTTAAAAATTCAATATTTCTATTTTATAATTAGAAATCAAAGACATTAGTAGTAATGGACCCAATTTGCCAATATTACCTACAAAATTGCTTGTAACCCCACGAAAGTACATTTATGCGTATTCATGGAAAATGCTGATGAATAATCTAGTGCCGGTTATTTCACTCTTTGATACAATTGACAAATTTCAACTTGACAAATTGCTTTCGCGTCGGAGCTAATTATTTTAGCGGGCACATTATGACTCTCCTTTGATATCATAAATACTCTTATGAAAGCGTTTTCTTCATTAAAATTTGTATGGTTTTGGAACACATTAGAAATATTACCGATATTTAGTACGGTGACCATGATATTACGTTTTATTATGACGCGTTAAACGGGACCACAGCATTCAGCAGATGCGGTCTATCCAGACCTATTTCAGTCTTGTAGTTTTATGAGCTTGGCCGGCAATTTGAGGTCTGGAGGGCAGTGTACTGTGTAGTGTTCCTTGTCAGATCAAAAGTTTGCACCCCCTCGTCACACGTTGATGAGCCTCCGAACTCCTGAATTTAAACACTGGCATATTTAATAACATGCTATGCTTGCCACATGGCAACACCGTCACAGTACATACTCAGAAGGGACAGGTACACGTAGTCCCCGTCTCTCACATATTGGCACACTCCGGTCTCCGGGAGTACATTGTCATTCTCTCCGCTGTTTCCCGTCATGACGACAATGCCTTGAATCGCAGGTGTGCGCACAAGCATTGTCAATTAATTCTTTTGTTAAACTTTGATTCAATGTGGTTTCTCCCATACGCAGGTAGATCGATACTGGGAGGTGAACTTATTAGGTCCCCATGATCTATGCAATGCTATCTTTTAGGAATTCTTATTTACCGATTAATTATTGCACTATGACTTATAATAATCGAAAGTTGCCTTTCAACTCTTGTAAAGGTGTTGCGCAACTTTGTGATCAAAATAAATACTAGATCTAAAAGAGTATTATTTTCTGTGTCCACTCAATGTTTCACATAGCGACGGTAAACAACAAACAATGTAGTGTTCATATTTTTTTCAAAATTGGTACCAAAATAATTCGAAAAATGATGAGTACAGGAAGCTTTTTTGTATGTCTCTTATTTACAAATAATCTCAGAAAAAAAAAATACTTGATTACTTTTAAAACTGCTCATTTGTAGTTTTTGTTCAGAATTATTTTAAGACTAATTTGAAAATAACCTCTAGAACTTGCACAAAAACTATTACATTACTCTCAAGAAAAATAATGTTGTTAAAAATGTATATGTATGTACAGCAACTACAAGTATATAATTTGAATTTGGTAGTGCCTTCTTAACAGTATGGTTTTTGTAGTTCAAGGGTTACTACTGACGTACGGTTGACTGTACCTACATATAATATTCACTAATACTAAGTTTACATTACATTTTCGCACAAATGTCTTCCAAGTCCTGAGTGAATTGGTTACCTCTTACATCATTCGTATTACTTCGTCTATGATTTCTAATTTTTATTGCCCATAATTACGGGTAATTAGAAGAATGTTTTTATCAAAATTCGTCGTTTCAAAATGGTTATTAAGTTTTTTTTTTACCTTTATCTAAATTGAAATCTATTTCATAAAACTATTTTGATGTCTTCATAAAATACTCCTCAGAATGGAGTTCGCGCTTTGTAGAATTGATTGAAATGAAACAAAAACGATATTGGTGTTTTTTTATCACACAAATCATCTACGAGGAACTCGGGTCGATCCTCAGGTTAAGCCGCGCTTTTCTAGGGTGGTCCGTGGATGGGTGACCACCCATTACATACCGAGTTTCTTCCCTGCCTCGGAAAACATTTCAAGCGGTCGGTATCGGCTGTCGATATAACGTATCATACAGACATCTTCGATGGTAAATACTCTATTAGTAATACAGAAGAAAACATGCTGCGCCGACCCTCGGGATAAGGTCAGGAGAATAATGATGATGTAAATACTCCATTAAAGATACCCGACAGCTGATTAAGTCAGTCAGTTATTTAGATTCAGTCGTGGTAGCTGGACGCTTCGCGTGATCTTAACACTTTAGGAAAGGCTCGGCAGATTATTTTCTTTATCGTGTGGTTAGTGCCTAGCCTGGTGTCAGAGTTTTTATGCCGCCCGCCTCTGACTTGGTTTTACATACCGTTGAGAAATAACTCTCAGGCATGCTGGTTTCTTCACTATGTTTTACTTTCCGAAGCAAGTGATAATTATACAATATGCACATGACAACGAACATAACGATTTGATTTGATGAATCCGAAAAATCGTTGTCTTGGGTTCAAACTCGAGACCTATGACTTGACAGTTCGACGCGTGCAGGTCACACCACTAGACTCTCACTGCTTCGCAAATAAGATGAGATCACAGCTCAATACATGAAGTATGCCTATCGTATGTCTTCAGGCACGACACTATCCACTTTTCTAGACGATAGTTACAAGAGTCATCTCTATTATAAGAACCTAATCTTTGTATGTGAGCTCTTGTTCTCAAACAATACGTCGTAAAATGTTATCTTCACAATTAGATATACCTTCAGTTTCAAATGTCGACACGTTACGACTACATATATTATAGTTTGATTTTCTCATCATTGTCAAGTTTCATTGTCATTGTCGATTCAATAATTTTCCCTCGTTCACATGGTGGCGAGACAATGATTTATATGAAAACATCAAATAAGAACTGTCAGCTATTGATTTGTTATCCTCTGAAAGAGACTTCATCTGAACATGTACTTGTAAGAACCTTAGCATATGACATACCTATGTACACACGTAGCGTTGACTGTCTATTGTTTACCAGATCAGTCCTTTTGTCAGATTTTGCATCTCGCATTATGCCGTCGCATTCTTTTTGTTTGCACTGTAATTACCTAACTCAATGTTAATAGTCGTCAAACATGTATATGTGTACCTACGCCTTTGAGTTTTCTTTAGTTTACTACGCTTTATATGCTACTTTTCTCATGCATACGATATTATTTAACGTTATCTCATGAGATTTAGTGCAAACATCTCAATTGATAGAAGTAATACCTATCGGTCATCATAATACTAACTACTCTAGAAACTCATAGAAAGAAGAGAACTTACTAAATCACAGTACCTAGATCCACCACTCACAACTGGAGTGCAAGACAAACAGACAAGCATCTCGAATGCTCGGGCACGATCTGTCGATCTCCAGTCTTATTATAAACACAAGGTCTATTATTAGCAGGGCATAGTTATGACATGCAGTGCAAGTGTTTGCTCAGCAACGGTCGGCCGGAGGTCACGGCCGGACTGACTATTTGCTGACTACTCGAGACTGGTGACGCGTGTATTGAAATGTAGTAGTCTAGAACGTTAATAAAATGATACCTATTATTGAAATAACTGAGGTGACGAAAGAAATTGACGATGTAGATAGCAATGTCGCAAACGAGCTGAGGCGAGAAAGTAATTAAAAGAGTAAGGGAGATTAAAGAATTGGAAAGAAATATTATTTGTAAATTCATTTTCCAGCTTACCAAACAAAAGAAAAGAGGCTTAACGGCTGATTAACAACTTTTCACGGCTGAAGAATAAACTTGGAGGAGGGAAACATATTGCGGTGACATTTCCTTATCTGCCATAGGGACAAGAATATGAAACGATGCCTTTGTTTCATGTGCGTCCAAGCCGAAACTGGAAACCGATGATGTACAGCATCTTCATCTCCCACATACTGGAATTATTACTATCTTCTTCAAACTTCCCTCACTTCAATATTTTCCCGTTTCTAATTTACTCGTTACGCATTCATCCAGTTAGGCACCGATAGCCATCTTTATTGACCCATGTCTAATAATGGACTGCACCTCACTAAGTAGTAGGAAGTGATACCCAGTAGCTACCTGTACAAGTGTACAAGGCATGCGGTGTGCTAGTTGTTCTAACAGCTGAGGTCAAGGTCGGCGTCACGGTGTTGTTAGACCGTGTCGAGTCAGGCGACACGTGGGGTTGGTCTAGAAGCTCTAGAAATCGCATGAGTCAGACACGGAATATTGATGTTTACAGTCGTGCAGTGGAAATTTTATCGTTTTTTTAGGATGATGATAATTAGCTTACTATTAGGTACCTTCTTAAAACATTCGTGATGGTGATGGTGACGTATTTGACAGCATTTTGTTTTTTTCTTTGGTTTAACTTCTAGGTGTGATCAAGTAATCTGCTTTTTTTTTTTTTCATTTGTTTTCTTTTCCGTTTCTCTTATTGTTTGATTTGTGAATCAAACTGTACTGGATCCTTCTTATTTTAAAGACAATGAGCTTCTTTACTGTCAACATTGCACATTTCCGTCTTTACCTCAAAAGACTTAGACGTAGTTGTAGCAATCAAACAAGTTCTAGGCTGCTCTAATCAGTGTAATTGGCTTCAGGCTGTTCTAATTAAGATCAAAGGAAGATGATTTACATTAAAAAAAACCTAGATTCTAATATTTGGCCCTATCTATCTTAACATACGGGCTCAAAGCTACTCGTTGACTGTAGATAAGTAAAATGGAACGACCGCCGACAGAAAATGTATTATGTAGGTAGGTACTTATTTGCTAATAAGAGTTACGAAACCACCTCCTCCTGACTCCATTCAAGCAAAAGAAACGTGTTCCGTAGATTGGCTACACAATTCTTTCTAAAGCGTCTTAAAGAGATGTGGACGTGTTGCAACAAACTAGCTCCGCGACTCAAATGAAAGAAATCTTAACACAAGAGATATTATAGCCCTAGACGATTACAATACAGGCAGGTTTGATTATGATATGTTGCGAAAGTAGTAGGTAGTTATGTGTGGAACATTAATCAGAAGTTATTTGTTGATAAAAAGGTATACACTATAGTTGAAATAATTGAATACTGAACCCGTCTGCGAACCAGTCACAGTCAGTGTGCTTACTGGGTATCGTGGTCCACAGTATCGGTGTGGAGGTCAGACTGGTTTGCAGATGATGAAAGTAAACGAAAATCATGAAGATTTAAAGGAGAAAAAAGACCATACTCTAGGGTGTTTTCCGAATTCTAATTCAGAAATAATGATACTACCTACTTAGCCACGGCTGTGAAATGCCTCAATATACACACCTGACTTATGTAAGCAAGAAGCTCTTACGAATATCGTTTTCTAAAACTGATCGTAAAGATGTTTTAGGACATGGAGGACAGAAGTGTTGCCAACCAACATGATCTCCTAAACACCCTACGTAAATACTCAGTCTCACTCATTCTTCTCGATTAACTTTTATTACTTTGTTCAGCAAATTAAGCAATATTTTCGTTTTATTTTTCTCCTACACGTGCTGAATTTATTAAATTATTGAATGACTAAGCAGAGTGTATGAAAGAGGTTCAGGCCTATTCTGACAAAATAATTTTAATTATGTATACAGGATCGAAACAACTGGAAGTCATGAGGAGACGCCTTTGCCCAGCAGTGGGATGACGCAGGCTAACAGTATCAGTATGTATACTTATAGGTACCGATTTCTGTTACCTTCAGTATTTTTTTTTGTCACATGTTGGAATCGCTTTTTAATGACGCTTTTCAGCCCTTTTCGTATCCATGACTTTACCACCTCAAAATGTTGTATCCGGTAATGATAAAGAGTTATTGTATACCTAGTTGTACAAAGAAACATAATTATGGTTTTGTGTAGCGGTTCATAGAACACCTACTCTCCTAATTTCAAATGTTGGGTGCCAACAGTCTCGGAGTATCATGGCTGTGACATATGGACAGACAGCCGGACAGGGCGAATGTTTATGGATTCCATGTTATACATTTGGCTATCGGAACCCTAAAAATGGTAAAATAATATACATACATAGAATTATGTTGGTGATTTTATTGAGTTTTGAGTTTATCAAAGTGGAAACTGGAAAGCACAAACTTTTAATTATCAGAGAGGTTTTTTTAGAGAAAGAGTTGGTGTGTGCTGAACGCGCGAATACGAACATGACACTACATACAACCTTGCCAAAGTGTTGCAGACTCGTCTCACAGACTTATAACCTACCTGATATCTACCTAGGTTTCACCTAGAATATACATAGGTTATCCCTAGGTAACCTAAATAAATAAAATTCATTTATTTCAGGTCATTGACCCATAATCGCTAAAAAACAATACACTTTTATCAATTTTACAGACGTCACTATTCACGCAATAAATAAGTACTAACCTTAGTACTAACAGATTGATTAACAAATACATAAAGTTGATAACAAATACATTATATAACTTTTACTTGAACAGTAAATGTGACGTTTTGACAGAGTGTCCATACAAAAACTGTCAAAATGACAAACATAATCGTCAGATAAAAAATAACTGGCGATTGAAAAAGCCGGCCTTAAATGATGCAAAATGTGAAAAAATAAATAAATGTCAGATCAAATCAAAATGTCAAAGGCACAAAGCAAAATTAAATTAAATAAATAAAAATTAAATAGGACAATGAATTAAATTATGGAATGAAGTTACGTCACAAGCAAAAATTACAATATCTATAAGACATGAATGCTCTATAAAACGACAAATCAGGCACCAGCAATAAGCCTGCAAAATGCCATTTATTCGCCGAGCCTTATATTAAGGCCCTTGTAACGAAACCATAGCGACATCTAACTAACCATCCAACGCCATCTATCGTGCGGAGGTGTACACTTTTCACTTGGACTCTCATCCCTAAATTTATTTTTATTTGCCACTAGCTGTTGCCCGCAGCTTCGCTCGCGTTTTGGTCGTAAACTATCCCACGGGCACGTTGTAAATATATATGCCTATGGCACTCGGGAATAATGTAGCTTCCTATTAGTGAAAGTATTTTCGAAGTCGGTTCAGTAGATCCAGAGATTACCCCCTACATACAAACTTACAAACAAATTTTACCTCTTTATAATATTAGTATAGACGAGGTTCACAATATACATGACAGGTAGGTACCTACTACCGTGTCTATTGTGATATCATAATGATTTAATATAATGATGTCTCATGAAAACAGGATCACTAAAGTCATGTACGTTTTTAGGGTCCCGTATCTCGAAAGGAAAAAATGGAACCCCTTAAAGATCACTCGCGTGACTGTCTGTCTGTCACAGCCAATTTAGTACCAAACTACTGAACTGATTGAGTTGAAATTTGGTCCACATATGTAAGTCCGTGACCCAAAAACGCACCTGTAACGTAAATTAATGAATTATAAACATGGGTGCCACTTTTGGGGCGTAAATTAGAAAAAAAAAAGTTTTGTTTTATATACAATAAACTATAGCGTGTTACATATCAATAAAAAGAGCTCCTTGTGCGAATCTCATTTTTTTTAAAAATAATTTTAAGAGAATTAGTTTTGAAGTTATACATATAAGAAAATATTCGAAAATTGACCAATCCCCAACCCCCTAGACTCCGAAATTACAGGGCCGATATTATTTATTATAAAATGAAACGAAATATCTTCACAGAATCCTCATAATGTAGCTGTTTTTCTTTTTGAAACATTTCTGAATCGTGAGCTTTTGTTTTTTGATGACGAATCAGAACAGTAAAAAAAAAAATATCGCTGGACATTACACACAGCGCCATCTAGGTGCCACACTAAGCAACGAGGCTTGTGTCGTGGACACCAGATAGTTGATAATACTACATAGATACTTTTTGTTTGTAAATACATACTTATTATACATATAAACATCCATGACTCGGAAACAAATGTCCATGCTCATCACACAAACATTTGCTCCTACCGGGATTCGAACCCGGGACCCTAAGTACGTAAGGCAGCCTCACTACCGCTGCGCCATTCGGGTCGTCAAAGGAGTCGGGCGAGTAAGGAGTCGGGCATAAGTCATTGTGACTGGTGTGGTGACATGACAGTCCAGTTGAACGCTCTGTTTTCCGTTTTAATGGACACAAATGCCCAAAGGATGATGTGACAACAAGTACACACGGCTACAGATCAAGCTATACATTTCCAGATTATGCTGATCTCGCATTGTATAGGATTTATGGACCACAGAACAGAAATAGCGATAAGTATTTATTGTCTAGCCTTGACTTTTTTTTAATCTTCGGTTAAATACAGCCTTCTCAGTCTCCGGTGACTTTGGTACTTCTTGAAATAGTGAATTGGATTTCGAGCTATAATATGAGATGAATATTTCAATTCTGGTGGACATTCTTTTGAGTAGCGTCGAGGCCGATTGGCATAAAGTACTCCGCAGTTTATTTGTCATCTGGTAAGCCTTCACTGTTTTGCCAAGACGTCTCAGAAACGTGTAAACAAAGTTTGACAACTCACTTAGTACAAGCTTAGTACTATGCAATAAAAAGAGTGATTATCCAACGCAACGTGTAGTGTTTGTCAAATGATCTCACTGAAGTAGTAATGAGGGAGGGAAAGGGGGGGGGAGGGGCAAGGCAACAAACATGCTTCACAAATATTCTACTTGTACTAACATCACACATCACAAACACACCTGTAGATAACAAGTGCGTAATATAAAATGCTACTCCAGCTCCGAAAGTTGAAATTGCAAGTTCAATAATATTTGGGCATTTTTTTAGAAGTCCTCTAGCGCATAAACATGAACACGGGCAACGGATTACAAGTCAAATGTTTCTTCATACGGGGCAGGATAGATTAGTAACAACATCTGCACACTGCAGGTATGCGATGCCGATGTGCATCCTTGTTCTTTATATTTTTTCATTGCATAAGACAATTCATCTCAGAACTTAAAACGCTATCATTTGTAACACGACTTTGTAAACTTCACTAATGAGGTTAAATAAGGACGGCCATAAATATAAACAAATCACATCAATAACTCTACTACATATTTATTGGTCTATAAATAAGATCAGATCTATTAATATGTTTCCGCCCGATCCTGGTCGTTTGGGGAATCACTTGACACTCCCGCCGCGAAGGCACATAGCATTCGATGCTATCATCCCCCACACATAGGTCCATACGAGCCAGTGGCTTCAGAGAAAATCGAAGCTGTGAATATAACTTCTGAACTCTGTATAAATGAATACCGGCCAAGTGCGAGTCGCACTCGCGCATTAAGGGTTCCGTACCATCGTAGTAGGGGAGCATCCTTTAAGTTTTAATTTATTTGTATTATTTGTTGTTATAGCGGCAACTGTCTAACAATTACGGATCATGAGATACATCCTCCCGTTGGTTACCCTTCGGCTACTGAACCGTAAATATGACATTCTGATGCTCTTGAGAACGGCTGGACTAAACTGGTATTTTTTTAATGTTCGTAATTATAGTCCGAATAAGGGTTTGAGAGATTTGGATTATAGATATTATATTTATTACAAAATTAGGAAAAAATAAAATAATTTTTGGACAGAACAACGTTTATCCAGTAACAGAGTTGCGGCGCGGCGGTAAGGTGAGCAGTCGCTCCATGTTAAATAGTGGTATTCAGTTGCATCCGATTTGTTCGGAAGCCCACCCCAAAATATTTGGGAAATGGCTAGGCGGATGAAAATGAACGTGAGCTAGTTTAACAAATGAAAAGTCTTAAATAAAGAAATTATCACCACAAAAAGAAACTTATTAAAAATAGCTATTTTTTTTCATTACAAACTTAGAGTAGTAGGTACCAGTGCACAATGTGGCTTCACTAAGAACGACTGTTGTCTATATAACCTCAGCTCCGCCCGCGGGAAATCAGATTTCTGTTCGTTAAATATAACGTAGGGGCCGATCTTTTTCATATAGGATCTTTTATCTAAGTTAGGGCGAAATTAAGCTTTGTTCAGAACTCTGACAATTGGTTTTGATTAATATTTATATTTACTTAGGGCAGCAAATGAAAATGGACTTAATTAACTTAAACTTAATAAATCACCGGTTAGATTCCATTGAAACGAATCAATATAGAGAGGCAGCTCGCATTTTCAGATTAAAAGCTCTTGAGGCAATTTATTGTACACGAGCTGTTGCCCGCGGCTTCGCTCGCGTTTTGGTTCGAAATTATCCCACGGACACGTTGTAAATATAGCCTATGGCACTCGGGGATAATGTAACTTCCTTTTAGTGAAAGAATTTTCAAAATCGGTTCAGTAGATCCAGAGATTACCGGCCACACAAAATTACAAACAAATTTTACCTCTTTATAATACTAAAGTATAGATAACATACCTCTACCTGAAACCTCCGAAAGGTTGGACAGAGGTATAACTTTTAGTTCACAAACTTGTCACCACTTATCTTTTAAATCCCATGTCGTAAAGATGGCGAGCCTAGTGCCATCAGCCGGGCTCAGATTCAGGCTCCGTGGCTACTACTAAGAAATTCTTGATGGAAAATCCTCTTAACATATTTCAACCATTTCCGCGACCCCCAAATCGAACACAGAATCTCACGTGTTCTATTGCCTCGACTCAGAACATAGAAAAAGATAAGTTAGTTCGCTCTTCGAAATGATCACGCGGTACTATAAACACATCGCTCATAATAACTTTTAAACAATTCAAAGGAAAAACATTAAAATGAAGTAAATTGTTTTAAAATTGCCACACACGCACTTTTTTGTAGCAGCTCTAATAGTCTGTAAGTACAGACTGGCGTCCATTTTACTATTTTTTGTTTGGCGGGAAAAATGCACACGACAAAAACTTTAGATCTCTTCTGAATAAGTCTTGATTAGCTCTTTTTTTGGTTTGTGTGAACACGTTAACTTTTCGTGGTTGCTATGCTGATGAAAAACTTTTAATATTTGTAAAATAAACATTCTACCGCTCGCATAATTAAAGTGTTAGATACAATTTCCTAACAAACCATTTCTGCGAGATATAGATTTGACTTATCATAGAATCAAATTAAAATATCCAGGTATCACATGACACTAGCGTACTGTATTTCCTGTATCTCTGAGCGGATCAAAATAATAACACAGAGGAAAAGGCGCGTCAACCACTATAGGGTTCTAAACAAATAAATCAATTTGCGGTATAAGTGACTTGTAAGGCAATAGTAAGTACAAGCCAAAAGGATTTCCAGTCTTTGTACTGTGTAGGTACTCTTACTCGTACAAAATTCAATAAAATGCCCTTTTGTGGAGCTAGAGATAAAATCATCATAAATCACAATGTTTGTTCTGAAAGCTGGTTGTTTTCAACACTCGTTGTGGGTTTAAGAAGATACATCAAAACATACGATATCATTACGGGTACTAACTATGTTATCAATGAGAAAAGCTCTTAGCGAGTTAACAACTTACCTTACAGTACATTGTTATTGTGGCTATTTTGTTTTTTTTTTTTTAAGAAAATTTCCATAGCAATTCAAATTCAAATAATTTATTGTGGATCATAGGTTAGTAAGATGTCGTGTTAAATACAGGTAAGTCTGCTATGTCCCGCCATTGAGGCATACAAAATTCATGTCACAAGTTAGGTAAATATGCAGTTACAATATAATACATCCAATTGTCGTAGCAACCCCGAGTCTAATAAGGCCTCTATTACACGGGACTTGTCAGATAACTAGCGAAATAGTAAAAATACACGTCTGCCTACCCGTTTAGGTAATATACAAGCGTGGAGCCACGTTGATATTTTTTGTCCCATAGACTGTTTGAATACATCTGAAGAATTCTAGAATCTGTGAGCTGAAAGCACTTTTTACATAAATTAGGAAAAGTTTAACCTCAATTGCTAAGCCAGGAACTAGCCAGAACGTTTTGTGACCAACAGAAAGAATACTTATTGAAAAACCGGGCAAAAAGTATTTCTTAAGAGAGTCTCAATTAGTAATTGTTGTTTTTGCTGCACGCTAACAAAATGTACAAGAAGTCTCAAGCCGAGAGGCAAACCAGTGGATCGAAGGTAACACTTATGTAAGATATTAACTACAAGTGAGTGATGTAATAAAGAAAAAGGGTATTTCACGTTTGTTCTAGAACTTTCCAGATTGGATGAAATTGATCGTTTTCTTTTCGTTAACAATCGATATCTCTGTCTAACCTTCATTTGCGTACCTCAGTTTATTTAGAGTAAGCGTATATTTTTCTTCCATTCGTCTCCATTAGCCGCCATAAAAGAGGTCTTGGAATATTATCATCTTTCACTAAGTCCATGCGGCTTTCCTTTAGTCTGCCCCTATTGTGAGACAAGTGTTAAGTGTGAAGGTGATGGGACCTTCTTATTTAACACTTTTCTCAATAGAGGATATGCCTCTTACGTCGGCATCACATCACCATACCACGATAATTGGTTATACTGCTCACGTTTTCTGTCGCTTGTCGTATTCCATTTGATCAACTTATTAATTCTACAAAGAGGCATTATTTTGAGAAATTTGTCAACAAGCACCTGTTCCACAAATTGGTATTACGCATTTTATGCCTCTTTGATGCCCACAAATATTATAATACTCAGAGCGTAGGCAAATAACTCGACTAGACTCCTTTTGACAGGCCACCTTGACATATGCTTGGTCAGAAAGATATATTATTTAAGCACGGAAAATATGGACGGCATCCTGCTTCTCATAACATTGTTTATGTGTTCATACAGCAGTTATAATTAAGCACCCTGTTCGATTTCATAAAAGTGACATTTGTTGTTTGTTCCAGGTGGACAGTACGGACAGCGATGCGTTAACGCGACGATACAAGTAGTCGGATCATTATTAAAATCAAAGCCGGGATCAAGTGACCGCTGCGCCTGCGCCGCTCTCCCGCGCCGCCCGCCACGCCACCACTCCACTCCATCGCCGCGAGCCAAAGCACGCGCACGCGCCGCGCCCTACGGACGTTCGCTCCGATACTATATCCTAAAGTGACTGACTAGTGTAATAAACGTACTCACTTAAAGATTGCAGAAGTCTTTTCATTAAGTCAATCGACTGGTATTTTGCTTGATACATCTTTTTGTTAACATTTTCTCCTATAAACGGACAAGTGCATTGAGTAAGTGGAGAAGGCTACATTCCAAACCGGTGTCGTTCTTTAATGGACGAGGTGTGTACTACTCTGTGTGTGTATTAGTAGTTATCGGGTGGTGACTGGTTCGGTTTTCGGAGTGTACAGCTTTTCCCTTGCAGAAAATAGTGACATACAGTACCTACGTTGACTCGAAACTTGTGAACGTACCTACCTCAGCGTAAAACCCGCTAGCCATAATGTAATAGTGCCGACAAAAAGTGAGAAGCATTCAACAGAAAAATGGCTCGCGGAACGCTGAGTGAAAACGAGCGCCAATGTTTAGACGCAGGCGCAAAAAATCAATCAGAACGTCTTCATGAGTCGGAAAAAACACTTGGTGAATGCAAACCCAATGGACTTAGAGTGCGCTTCCTGGACGAGGAAGGAAAAACGGAAAGGATGGTCAGCGCTGACGAGCTAGACTGTGCTGTCACACGAGTCAAGAAGATACATATTCTCAAGAACAGAAGCTCGAGCGAAACGAGCATACTGCTGAGGAACCCGTCTCTCATAAAGAGGCGCTCCTGTTCCGAACGCCGGTTCAGTGACGGACTCACCGACAATCTAAACAACAACAACCTGAACGAAAACCTCAATGGTAGAATAAAAACGACCGAGTTTGACAAATCCGATAAGACTGATGAAACTGATAATACCAAAGAAGTAAACGGCCAGAACTTTAAGAAGAACTGCAACGTTTACAGTGTGAACCAGGCGAAGACCCTGACTCCTGAGAGGAAGAAGTCGTTACCGCTGACGATGCCGAGGCTGATTGGCCACAAGATACAGGAGAACGGACCAAACAGGTCGATCTTGCCGGCTGAAGTATTCTTGGCGGATGGTGCGTCTGGCAAGGATTTCACCACTCGTGCGATCGGGCGGCTGTCTAGAGGTATCGGGAAGCTGCTCCGGCGCACAAACAGCGTGCGCATTAGTGATCCTGATCCAGTGTACAAAGTGGCGTATCTCGGAAATGTACTCACCGGCTGGGCTAGAGGTAAGTTTTACTTAATCATTATTTATTATTGCTAGAAAGAAAACTCGACGTAACAATGTGAAATAATTAAGTATGTTGTCAAGTTTACATAAAAGTGAATTTTGGCAATTATTGGTCGTTTTGTAACCGTGACGGTTACCCTAGGTTCGGAAACAGACGAATCCCGTCACGCTCTGCCTCTCACCAGCCGGCACAACGGCCTGTTAGATAATATTATCACTTACGGTTTCTCCAAATAAAAGATTTGTTGCTCAATTTTACAGTTATCAGATGAGGTATTTGGGTCGGCGTATTGATAGGTAATTTCGCAAAACACTTAAAAAGCAGCAGTCCCAAGCTAGTCCCCTGCGAAACACCGGGCCATTGCTACATTCCAATGAAAAAATTGACTGTGTGTTGGGTTGTTTTCAACACAAGTGCACGTACCAATTCCAATAACGTACCTGTGTTTAGAACATAATTACGATTGTTTATAAAAGATTAGTTTAAATAGGAAGTTATCAAGCAAACGCTCATCTTATTCCTAGAAGAGATTCTTATTTATATTACATTAACACCTAAGTAAACGTAAGGATGTAGGGTATCTATTAAGGTCTAAACAAGTAATGGTGTATCGTATAGTTTTTATAGTCATGTCAATAGAATCGTCGGTAACTGAGGTTGTGTAAGTGGTCCAAGGCGAATCGGCCGAGCAGAACGGTCGGATCTCCAAATTAGTAAATTAACTCCAAATAGCGAATATTAAACATTCATAATGCACCGTTTGATTGAAGCGATATCCGAAATTTGAACGTCTGTTACAAGCACGAAGCACGTATTTAATTGCTGCTTCATATGTTTTAATAGACACAAATGTAAAAGCTACCAGAATTTATATTTATTTTTTATATTTATATAATAACTGAATGACTGAAGTTTTGTACTCAGTAGATAATTTTTTCATCATAATCCACACTAGTAACTAGGTAGATTTTACGCTATTATGATTTGCATCAATCTGAGCTTTAGAACTCGTGCCAATGTACGACTAACTGCTTTGTTGATAAATCTATACAAGTATTCAATCCAGAATGTGAAATTTTTCGAAACGCAAACAAAGTTACACATCACTCCATTCTTATGATAACCAAAATAAACTATATTTTGAATATATAACTTTTATAACAATATCAATATCTATAGACATAACAACAGAATCTTACAAGAGATATGAACATATTTTAAACATTTTAACAGTTTCTTCGCTGAATAATAATGTAAACTGAATATGCGAGAGCAGTACCTATATAAACACGAGACGTAAATTTAATTTAAATAAATACATCGAACAAAGCGAAAGGAATGTTGATGTTAATCACTAGGTAAGAGACTTTCGTTTTAGACGCATCTGTCATGCGTCGCTGTGTTCGCTAATTGGTTAGATATCCGAAACGTTCTGAGAGAAACTGAACAAATGAACAACGCCTTATCATATGACGATGCAGCAGAATACTGCTATTAAAAAAAAATTGTTTATAGAACGATAAAGTATACTTGAAAAAAGTAGGTGAAGATCGCACATTATTTGGACAAGTGTTTATATTTACATTTGAAAATGTAAATGCGACCAAAAAGTAGGATTTGTTTCAAGTTCATAATAAATTATGTGACCAAATCCACAACATGCCTTGTCCATGTTTTTGCACGCGACATTTTGATATCACATCTCATTTTAATAACATGCAAGTCGATTTATTGACCATCTTTTGTTTATTATCAGAATGTTCATTTTAACGTTTTGTTTTGATGAATATTTATAAAACTTTTGAATTCGTATTGCTTGCGATGGCTTAAAGTTGTCAATTCATGATTGTTATCCTTATTTTGTTAAACGACTATAATATAGAATGGCTATATAGTCTCAGTTTTGCTCAGCTAGAGAAGTTCTAAGTCAACATTTTTTTTTGTTTCATCCTTGTCAACTTTGACTATTTTAAGTTTAATTTTGACAGTGAAGAAGGAAGTATTAATAGTAAATTAAAACTTTACCGCAGCAAAAATAATATGTACTGCTGAAAAATAGGTTGACAATACAAGTGAAGAAAATAAAAATAAAAATCGGCATGATCCAAAGAAAGTTGTGGTAGTCAATGAAGTGGACATAAAAGATTGTGATCAGAATTGGTGTCAACCTGGACGTGGACTTTATTCGCGAGTGAAAGTCTGCAGCATCTGCACAGTGCATCCTAATGTACTTTTACTTGTTCCGAGGATCGTTTACATTCTTATCATACGTGACGTGTTATGAGATAAGCTTAACTGCGCAGAATTTTAAGATCATGGCTAAACCTATTATGGTCATTAGTCACGCACTTAACGAGTTTCTTGTGATTTATGGTGTTAATTGCTCTTTTCTGATGTGAGGTTGTCGTGTGGATTTTTTTGTTAATTTTACCTTTGACACAAGCGCGATTTCCAGTTCATCCAATTATTGTTATGATGTGAATTGGTTAATTAATGTTAAAGTAAGTAATTATGATTTTGTGACGTACCTTGCCACCAACTAGAACGGTTTCGGGGTCTTATTTATCTTCCTCTATTAGTCTTCTCTGAAATAAATTCTTTAGTAAAAGGTAAATATAGTAAAATGCAATCTACTTTGAAATTGATAGCAATTCGCATGCTGATTCAACAATGAAAGGAATTACAGAATGTATTAGCTATGATTTCTGTTTTCTAATATTCTAGCGTAGGAAACCACCATGAGCATGGGCAAGCCTTTCACTGCTATTACAATCTTTACACTGGGCAGGTTATTGTCGGACACGCCACGAGAAACTCGCTGTACGTAAGACTGTCAAATATTCATAATTTACTTTTGTTTACACCTCTTTAACCAATATTTATCGCATATTGCGTTTTCCTCGGCTTTTTAGAAATCATTGAACTTTTTCAATGTTATATTCAAGGTCATGTATACCTAAAAACAGTGTAGATGCAGTACCTAAAAACTACGTGAGTAAACAAATTATCATCCATTGTGTACACTCTTATTGTTTCTTGTCAGCTAAGTTGTTTATGTATAAGTATAATTTGAATTTATTTTTATTTGCTATCAAATTAGTGTTATCTGATGTCGTAAATTTATTTCTGCCTTTCCATGAGAGCTGTTTTTATCTGGTTAAATTTATCGTTTTAATCTTATCAAAGAATTTAAACCACTAAAAATGCACACTAGGCCCGTAAATTGCTTTTACCATATAAATGTTTATTCGATACACCTACTTACTAGATGCACGTCTGAGAAAGCAAGAATCAGTATTCGAATAGAACATTCAATTTCTATGTATATTTCTAGGAACTTCTTTAGACATAATGGGGAATGTGAAATATTGCTGTTATTGCAGCATGCCTTTAAGAAACTTGAATAATTTATAGTTCAGTGTCTATCTTGTTTCCAAAAGTTTAGCAATGATCGTCAAGGCTAAATATGAATGATGATATTGTATCTACGAGTGTATGGTCACCGTTCGCATTCCGTCTAATTTTATCATTAATGATTGCTATAATGTGATATTTATTTATAATCATTATAGTCACATTAACATTAATGCTTCTATTGTTCTGAGATAATATTTCTTGTCTTCATAGTATAATCGGTTAAGTCACATGTCCGATGAGAATAAAAAAGATAACAAGAATTGTATACTGTTGGTAACAGGAAGTGTAGTCAATTTATGGCTTAATTTGGTAATTTCGGCAACACGGTCTTGTGGGAACTTATACTTTGTACGTTGAACAGCAATTCTATGCGTATATTTCTATACTAGGTACAATCTTCATCGTCATCCGCTAAGTTTCTTCTTTCTGGATGTATATCTTTTGTTTTAAAATGATTATAATCTGTAATTGCTCTGAACTCTAGCTCGTTTTTGAATTTATTAGCATGAGAACATTTTTGATGTATATATTCAAGAAACTTTTGCATTGTGAGCGAGAACATCTAATTCGTTATCATCGAGTTTGTGTAGCTACAAGTTCATGTAGATTGTAGATATCTCCCCTGCGCACACCTGACATACTACTTCCACCTGAGACTGTCACTGGACCCCATGCTACGGAAGCACACGATTGCTCTCCGTCTCGTTTGCACACAGCTTCTCGCTCGCACTCCTTTTTCGTATCGCATTCCAAGCATCATTGTTTGGTCGGTCGCTCCCACAGACACGCTCGGCGGCGTCTACTGAGCCAACCTGCGTTATATCTACCATCCACATCAGCCTTATTAATTAAGGATTAAAGTCTAATTTCCTTTGTATCATTACCCCTGTAGCTGTCCCTAGTCTGGTTTTGTAGCATTTGTTAACGCTATTCTTCATTATGAATGTACTAGTAAATTGTAATGAAACGTTCACCGTTTGCTTTGATGTTCTAAAAGGAATTCTGCTGTTGTTGCCGTCAATCTTCTGAGTTTTATTAACAATTTTGATATACCTGATGTATGAAGTTATGTTTGTCGTTAGATTTATTATATGTCTCAATTGGTTAATTAGTATTCATTACATCAACTTTTCTCAAGTTGTAGATGAAATATTTGTCTTTAGAAGTGAGCAAAGAATTCTGGTGCAGTTATGTAAAAGGTAAACTCAACTCAAAGCATTTATTTCAATTAGACCTTAGCAGGCACTTTTGAAAGTCAGAAAAACAAAGGCGAAGCTACAGTCGCAGACACAAGGCATAATAACTTGTGAAAGTACTGTAGTTGCCCATTCCAAAGCGTTGATCTCTATGGAGAAGAATGGGCAAGAAACTCCATGGACACTCTTTTCAATCAAAATATTGTTACAAGATCTTGGTTACATCATTCATGTTGAGTTTATACATGTAACCTATCTAAACACTATAGGCATATAGTTCTTTACATATATAATGATAATTTCAAAGTTTTCTTATGCTTCGCTTCGTACCCATTTTTTCCAAAAACATAATTGTAACTTATTACCGTGGTAATTATTTTTTTTTTAAATAGCTAGTTTGACAGGAAAAAACGCAATAAAACACTGTTATTGATTTTTTGTTTGAAATGATTGAAGGCAATCATTACTATGATTCGTTCGATTTACATTTTTATAATTTTAGGTGACGATTCATCTGATAAATTCGTATTATTGTGTGGCCAAAACATTAAAACATCTTAAACATAAGTCACTGATAGCTAATAATATCACAATAACTATCACCGCACAAATATTTACATATTTTATTAATGTTTTTCTTCCTACCATGATACCTACTTAAATGTTATCTGCTCGGACACATTCGAGCAGGTTTTATGTGAAAAAAAAAACAAAACGACACGAATTAACGACATTTTAGTAATAAAGCCGTGACTGACATCACGTAGGTTCATCATGTTCTTTAAGACTACTATTAAGATTTTTTGTCGTACTTCCAGCGTTCTAAGGCGTTGCGCGTACCCTTGGCCAAAATGTTCGCGTCTTGTCTATTGGACGTTTTATTTGATAACCTTGAATTTGTGCGTTGAGATATGCAAATTTATTAATGGTCACTTATAAAGAACAATTGACAGATTAGGTACCACTACTGTAACTGGAACAAAAAAAAAATATGGCATTCATAGAACTGAAAAAGTTTAATGCTTTGCAACTTGATTATTAATTTTCTTCTCTTAGTCATTAGAGAAGTTATTGATTTGAGTTTATTATGTGAGTATGCTAATTAATTCTGCAACGTTGTTAAACAATTATTCATTGACCCTTGACTAGGATAAATCATAAGTTAGACCTCAAAACTCTAAATAAAGCTTGTTGTTCTTGTTTACGTTAACCACTTGATAACTGATGCAAATTATTTATTTAAGAGCGGCCAACCCGTCATACTTTTCATACAAACGCTCGTACGTGATTATGCCGTTGTTACACATCTATCTTTGAATTTTTTGAACTTATAGGTATTTTGTGCACTATATCTAGGTTTCTATGGTTGCAAAAAATAAGAAAAAGTAGAAACAAATTCAGTATAAACCTCCAAAAATTGCTGTTTTGCACAAATTTTACCTGAACTTTGGCCGTTCATAATGTACTCATTAACTGTAAAAATAAAGAAAATATCTCGATAGAAACCTTGTAAGACTTATTCAAAAACACGTATTTACTGGAACAAGTTTAAGAAATTTTCAAACACTATTTTTCGTTCAATGTCATCGCGTTAGGCGGTATGAATTGCGTGGGAGACGAGTTGTGCGGGGTCGGGGCGGGGTAAGACGGGGGAGTTGAAAGAAAATCACCGCTGTGGCTCTGGATGAAACAACAAGATTTTTGATCATGCTCGCGTTGACGATAGACGCGCCGGGAACGGCCCTCTTAAGTATCATTTTTGACTAATATATCGCGTGGATAAATGCTTAAAAACTTTTAAAAATTAAAATTATGATAACCCGAAAAAAATCCACGGCCATTATTTGGTCCAGTTTACCTTCACAATGTTCGGAAGTTTGGCAATTTTTAACTGTCTCCCAATAAAGGATCAGGCGAAAGACGTAATTATGTCTTAAATTCATCAAAAAGATTGTTTTTTTTCATGTGCTTCGTCTGAATCTCTGCACTATTCATTACATCTGACACAAGTGACTGGTTAACTACGTGGTACCTACATTACATAGAGCAATCTAATTACATTCCTACCATAATTAATACGCTAAACGCGATTCAATTACCTCATAATTGTTACTTCAATGTGTGTGCTTGTACCTACCTACTACAGGTACTGATCTGATCATTCATACAAAACAAATGAATTGAATGATGGAGTGATTAAACTAGATGAATCAGAGTGAGCTTGATTTGGTGTAGGTATTTATTTATAAGTATTGTTACATTGATAGTCTTACAAAGTAACAACAAATTAGTAATCGCAGTAGGATTCATTTTGAATGTTATTATTTTAATTTTTAATCATTGCATTGATGTAGACATTGTTAGAATTAGGTACCTATAATGATTTATTCATGACTTCCGATGCAAGGATGACTGTAAAACTGTCAGAATTGTAACCATTGCGAACTGATCTTTGAATAGCTACTAAATAACTCCTAGTTCTCTACATTCCTAAGCTCGTGCTACAGCAACTAACTAAGAGATAGGTACGTAGGGCCCTCGATGCTTACATGCAAACGAGTCGGTTACCGTTGATAACCGAGCGGTTATGGTAACCCGCCGCGGCGGTAACCGTCGGTAACCCAGTTCGCAACAGGTGCAACCGTCACGAGCCAACTTCTTTTATTTTATTTCTCTCCGACAGTACTGGCCGGAAGAATTTCACTTTTTTTCCATTGCTCAGCTTTCATCTGCAATTATGTATTCTAAAAAATGTTCTTTTGTTTGTGAACCTGTACCTATGTTTAAATGTATATATGTATGTAGTGTGCATCTATTTGTACATTGGTTACACATTTTGGCTGTAGTGCGTGAAATTACAAAATATTTACACGTTAACGATAAACTACCAAGATTATAACCAAGAACAGTAAGTATAGGCTTTCAAAGTAGCAGCCTATTAAACTGCCTTCTCCGGGCAAGTACAAGTACATACGTGCCGTAGTACCTCATAAAGTGGTGTAATGCACACTTCCTATAATAAGCGATTACGGTTATATAGCAGTAACGAGTAAACGATTATCGTAACGCGTTTTAAAAATTATCGTCTATATACAAATGTTCTTCATTGGTTCACTAACCGTAAAACTGACTTCATTTAAATAACTCCCTATTGTATTTCACCTGGGTGCATAGTGCATGGGTCGTTCCGCTTTTCGAACAACTTCCTTTTACAGTTCAGTGAATATGAACAAGGAATCCTTTGTAATGTTTGTGGTTCCTGTGAATCCCCTGACGTGTAACTAGAACCATCGACAATTTTTTAGGATGAGCTGTTGCTCATACTAAAAAATTGAATGCTGATTGAGTGAATGCTGTTGCATTCACCTGTAATGTGTCAACATTGTCCCTACTCCCGAGCCTATGAGCAACAATACAACAGGGCTCATTCGTGCTCCGATCAGACAACTCTTAATTCTAGTTAGAATGGAAGTAACAGTACAGGGTGGAAGGGACACCCACGCGAAAACGGTTACCACGTATTCAGTATGGAACAGCTGATTCTGACCAGTGTGCAAATGCAAAGCAGCTCAAATAACCAGGGAAACTTATCTAAGACATCTGCTCTACAAGTTATAATACATTTTCACCATATTTTCTTACACATGTAAAACGGCCTCTGGTACGCATTGTTACGGCTGGCTGCACCTAGAAAGTACGGCGTGAAGGTCGCCACATACTGGACTGAGCCACTGAGGTAACGCTAATGTGATGCAGCTTTGAAATAGCACGTGTCTAGAATATCTATCGTAGAGCATTTGTGACGTCTCTCTGAGATCTGGGACGAAACAGTTTGGTTGCTAGTCTGGTGTGTTGCCATAAAATACTTTATGTAGAAAGAGAAACACTCAAGGTTGCTAGTGCAAAACAGTTTGTGTGTACAAACGAATACCAAAACGATCTTTTAAATGTTTTGCTTTTTTGGCAAAATAACTCACAATACATTAATCGAAGGAAAACTTCGCGAGGAAATCTGAACTAGGGTCGGCTCGCACCACAAATCATTAAATGCGTTTATGAATATTAAACTATTATAACTTATTTAAATAAACTAGTATTCTATCTTTGATTCTCTGACAACTTCAGCCAACTGAAAATTTAATGGATAGATATTAAATGAAGCACTAAATATTGAATGTGATTAATGGTGCAAGCTGGTCTATGAGCTCATAAAATATCTTGTTCTTTGTGAGTAGAGGCTTAAGCTTATTTTGTGACTAGGGTGAATGTAAGTAAATATATGCATTCCCATCAATGACATATAATATCTGCAAAAACTTGACGAATGCAACGTTACCTCTACCTGCATGGCTCATTTAAGGAGTCGGTACAATTTTAATGTCCTTCGGTTATTAAACATTTCCCATTGTTTTCTTATGTGCTCCCTTCAAGCTGGCTTTGTTTCTCTAAACATTGCAACAATGGGCTCGTAAAAACATGAGCCCTAATGCACGCTTAACGTGACATGTGTCGCAGTTGTCGTGGAGTTTTTGTATGAGAGATTCAACAAACTTCGCGATTAAAACTTTATCAGTTTGTGTGCAGCTTAGCTGTGTTTATCCTTGAACTTAGTTTAGTGGTCGTTGCAATAATAATTCGAGAAACAAACAGCTACAAAATGTCACGCAAAAAGTATTAAATTCGTTTTTTATGTGCAACTCATTATGTTTTCATTATTATTTGGGTTTGATAAGGATAAATTTTGAAAATAATTCTTTTATACACCATTACATCCATTCATGACCTGTTTTTACAGGATAATTAAGTGCAGGTTCTGTCTTATTTATTTTTATTTTTGTTCTAAATAAAGTAAAGAAAATAAATAGCTTTTTATAATATTTTACAATGTGATTTATACATAATACATGTCAAGTTGTTAAGCTTTTTAGGGTTCCATAGCCGAATGGCACAAAACAGAACCCTTTAGATTCGCCATGTCTGTCTCTTCGTGTATGTCACAGTCACTTTATTGGGAAACTATTAGAACTACACAGTGAAACTTAGTAGGTAGATGTATTCTGTGAACCGCTTTACGATTTTCATACAAAAATTTAAAAAAAACATTAATGGGGGCCCCCATACATGGAACTGAAACGAAAAAATCTTTTTTTCATCAAGCCTATACGTACGTGTCTAATGAGTCTAAGGTCTTTAAAAATGAGTTTGAGGTCCCTAAAGTAAAAAGGTAAAATGTTTGTCCCCACCCTCTAATTTCTAAAGTAAGAGGAGGAAAATTCTGAAAAACATTAAGATTGTAGATCGTAAATAAAACTTTCAACCAAAATTGGTTTGAATTAGATTTGATGTTTAGTTTTTGAGATAAGGGACTTTTTCATCAAACTGCAGCAGTAACTTTGTTTTTCATTAAGATATTATGAAAAAAGAATTTAGTTTTGCTGTTAAATGTAAAACAATTTATCATGAATGAGCCTTCAAAATATTTTATTATATTGTTTAATGGTGCTACGGAACCCTGTGTGCGTTGTTTCTTTTTTACCAATAAGTGCGCACTACGTTACAAGACTTATTTACCATGACAACACATATTTTTCTTATAGTCATAGAACACATTCCTAAGTAAATAGAAAACGAGGTTCTTAGAATAAATACACGCACGCGCAATACTGCTCTCCATGCAAAAATACTGACACAGATTATAAACACTGCAATAAACTGTTATAATCTGTTTGATTTACGTGTTACTTTGCATCATAATTTGTTATTAATTCGAGGAGATTTAGTACATATTTGTTTGTTCTGAAAGTGACAGCAAACTTTTTAAATCCGTTCATTGAATTTGAATAGCTCACATTACGGAAATGTCAATGTAACAGTGAAGAGCGACCTCTATCATCTGCATGGGTGATTCATCATCATCTGCCCAGCCTTTCCCCAACATGTTGGGGTCAGCTTCCAAACCGGGTACAGCTAAATACCAGTATTTTTACATGCAGCAACTGCCTATCTGACCTCCACAACCCAATCAGTAAAGGTAATACGATACCCCTTGGTAAGACTAGTTGTCAGACTTTCGGGCCACTGACTACCTGTAACGACTGTCAAAGATCTATAAAGAAGATCTATCTCCTCGTCTTGGAGGAGGACTTTTGGCCGCAAGGAGTGGTGTTCCGTCGCTTCCACGGGCAAGTGCCACCTGAACGCACAAAGACATAGTGCACAAGTGAAGTGTTACTAACATAGTTTAAGGTTCTATTTACTAACACAATTTGTATTTTATCATATGTATGTTAGTATGTAAGGTATGTATCCATGGGCCAAAGAAGCCTGAAAAGAAATGGATGTTGTTGTTGTTATAAATAATTGGGTGATTGTAAATTACTAATTGTAACCCTTTAAGTAGGAGTCGGTCCGAAATTTCATCTTTAATTTTCAAATGAAATGCAATAGTTCTACAACATTACTGCTTTGTATTAGAATCGGCGGACAAGCATGAAATATTCCGGCATTCCGACTATGTGCAATTAATTCATTCGTTGACAAATACGAATGCTAACGATAATGATTGAAATGAGAAACGAAAGGAATCTTCGAGATTTGAACGTTCGATTTCTAGAATAGAGAAGAAATTGTTGTTTCATTCGGCATCTCTGTCTGTTCGCGGTACCTATGTGCATCTCTGTCTGTTCGCGGTACCTACTCGTATGTGCGTAAACTACTCAATCGTATACATTTCTGTCTGTTCGCGGTACCTACTCGTATGTGCGTAAACTACTCAATCGTATACATCTCTGTCTGTTCGTGGTACCTACTCGTATGTGCGTAAACTACTCAATCGTATACATTTCTGTCTGTTCGCGGTACCTACTCGTATGTGCGTAAACTACTCAATCGTATACATTTCTGTCTGTTCGCGGTACCTACTCGTATGTGCGTAAACTACTCAATCGTATACATCTCTGTCTGTTCGCGGTACCTACTCGTATGTGCGTAAACTACTCAATCGTATACATTTCTGTCTGTTCGCGGTACCTACTCGTATGTGCGTAAACTACTCAATCGTATACATCTCTGTCTGTTCGCGGTACCTACTCGTATGTGCGTAAACTACTCAATCGTATACATTTCTGTCTGTTCGCGGTACCTACTCGTATGTGCGTAAACTACTCAATCGTATACATCTCTGTCTGTTCGCGGTACCTACTCGTATGTGCGTAAACTACTCAATCGTATACATCTCTGTCTGTTCGCGGTACCTACTCGTATGTGCGTAAACTACTCAATCGTATACATCTCTGTCTGTTCGCGGTACCTACTCGTATGTGCGTAAACTACTCAATCGTATACATCTCTGTCTGTTCGTGGTACCTACTCGTATGTGCGTAAACTACTCAATCGTATACATCTCTGTCTGTTCGCGGTACCTACTCGTATGTGCGTAAACTACTCAATCGTATACATTTCTGTCCGTTCGCGGTACCTATGTGCATCTCTGTCTGTTCGCGGTACCTACTCGTATGTGCGTAAACTACTCAATCGTATACATCTCTGTCTGTTCGCGGTACCTACTCGTATGTGCGTAAACTACTCAATCGTATACATCTCTGTCTGTTCGCGGTACCTACTCGTATGTGCGTAAACTACTCAATCGTATACATTTCTGTCTGTTTGCGGTACCTATGTGCATCTCTGTCTGTTCGCGGTACCTACTCGTATGTGCGTAAACTACTCAATCGTATACATCTCTGTCTGTTCGCGGTACCTACTCGTATGTGCGTAAACTACTCAATCGTATACATCTCTGTCTATTCGCGGTACCTACTCGTATGTGCGTAAACTACTCAATCGTATACATTTCTGTCTGTTCGCGGTACCTATGTGCATCTCTGTCTGTTCGCGGTACCTACTCGTATGTGCGTAAACTACTCAATCGTATACATCTCTGTCTGTTCGCGGTACCTACTCGTATGTGCGTAAACTACTCAATCGTATACATCTCTGTCTGTTCGCGGTACCTACTCGTATGTGCGTAAACTACTCAATCGTATACATCTCTGTCTGTTCGCGGTACCTACTCGTATGTGCGTAAACTACTCAATCGTATACATCTCTGTCTGTTCGCGGTACCTACTCGTATGTGCGTAAACTACTCAATCGTATACATCTCTGTCTGTTCGCGGTACCTACTCGTATGTGCGTAAACTACTCAATCGTATACATCTCTGTCTGTTCGCGGTACCTACTCGTATGTGCGTAAACTACTCAATCGTATACCTTTCTGTCTGTTCGCGGTACCTACTCGTATGTGCGTAAACTACTCAATCGTATACCTTTCTGTCTGTTCGCGGTACCTACTCGTATGTGCGTAAACTACTCAATCGTATACCTTTTAAAAGACATAACATCACGCCTACATTCTCCGAAGACATTGGCAGAAGGGTGTGTGTAGTACATACCATCTAGTAACAAGTAACACTAGAGGATTTCAAATTTATAGATTCGTAGTACGAAATGCGAAAATGATAAACACATTGAGGTACTAGAATGCTGTATTTTGTAAGGGTTTGATAAAGGTAGTATTTATGGTCGAGTTAATGAAATGCATAGTCACGGAAATGTAGCATGGACACGAGCCAAGCTGTTGACTAAACAGTTGTTGTGTCAATGGCGCCTGGTGTACCTACCTACCTCTAGCTATACTTGTGGGGAAAAAAACAGGGAGGGAATTCCACTTCGGTGTTAATGTTTAAATAGCAATGTTTGAGTTATTATCTTTTAAGTAAGTCATTTCTTTTATTTTGCGTTATAATTTGGTTTGTAATATAGAAAATAGTACATAACGGTAACCTGAATAAAAATATAGCTGTGACACACCAGCAATATTCTAACAACAATAATTCACTACGTTCAGTATATTGCATGGTTGTAATGTAATGTGTCAATTCAATAGTCTACTTTAGCAACCGTGTACAATTTCGTACACTGCGCCACTCAGGTGCAACAGTAAGTGCAAGCAGACATATCGCAACAGTTGACACAACTTATTCTCACATTTGTACAATGTGGATAAAATGCAGGAAAAAACATGGCGGCTATGAATTAAATCTGTTTGTAATTGTTTAAATTACACGGATATAATTTTTCCTTATCGGTACATTGTTCCTAGTATTATGTTATTGTTTTATTGAGTAAGTATATAGAGACCTTGGTCTCGTTTAGTTTAGATATTTTTGATTTATTCTTGGAAATTGAGTTATTAGTGTGTATGATTCTTCTTCTGTGCTGGTTCAAAGGTCCGTAGTATTTGTATGCAAGACATGAGCAATATCATAACATTCATCCCATTCAACTGTCAACCCTCACACAGGCTCTAGGGAAATGATAATAATTTACAAGCCTTGCCAGCTGTTTACGTGTTTTGTTTTCTGAAAAAGAAACAACTAGACATAATGCATGTTTACTTTTGTAAAAGAAAACTCCACGACGCCACAAGTCGTAGTTGTTAAATTTTCAGTAAACAGATTGAACAAAAAACGAGCACCAAAAACTAACCACTTTACAACTTTTAATAGTGTTTTTCTCCTACTGTTCTGTATTCTGGAACTCATATTTTTATGAAAAAGATCCTATCTCCAAGTTACTAGCGTTATTTTATTAAATTTAGGAAGGTGTATACCGATATTGGTGCTCCTGAGTGTACGTTGAACATATTGAATCTAAACCTACTTCGAACGTTAAGTATATAATTTTAGTGCAGCAATAAGTCATTATTGATGATTTAATTATTTTCGTGCACGCAGCAAGTCTGAGTTTCGTAATATTGTACACAAGTGCAATCGGTTTCGTAACCTGGATAATTTATAATTAAATTAGCATAGTTCATTGTCTGTGGGCAACTGTGCACGTATTAATGTAATAACCGCTCAAATGAAGGATTACGAACTCATTTATGTTCAGTCACTTTGGCACGCGATCCACTCAAATGTAAAGATTATAAAAGTTCTATAATCGTTAGGTTTGGATTAAACTTTAGGGTTGGGATATATTCAAGCTTTATTTTATACTAGAACAGCTTATTTTATAATGGAAACATTAAACAGTCAGCAAGTTTTGACGGTGGACTGAATTTTAAATTTTTGACATCCTGACTCCTGAACGTCATGTAAACAATCTCCTTACACTTATAAATATTTAATCGGAGATCCATGTAAATAACACGACTACCTACTCTAAATATCACAGGTAATTGCGAAACCCAAGTCATAAAAGCGTTGCCGCCAAAAAACCTGTTGAAACATAAACAAACACACGATCGTGAACCACACCAAGAAGGCATTACTTGTCAACGATTTATATGTGCTCAGATACAATCTGTGCAAACTGGCCTGGGCACTGAGCACCGCACCGGGCAGCAGTGTGCAGTAATCGTGCCATCTCGCGTTAAATACGAGTAACATTGTCCGCGATAATAGTACGAGTACGAGTGTTTGAGGATTACTGCATTGGAGATAGGAATTAAATATTGTGGTGGCGTGGCTTAGCACTGCGGTGATCCACACAACAAAACATCTTCAGTATATCCCTGAAGGGAAATCGGGCCGGAGTAACAGTGTTAACACAATCATAACTATCGTAATTACTTTAGTTGAGTGCACAGCAACAATTAAGTGGCTAGTGGCTCGGGTGAGCAGTTCAAATAGATAAGATAATGGAACCCGGCTCTACCACGCGACGTCTGCGTTCACCTTAAGATATTCATTAATATTGTTTTCAGAAGACTTAATTAATATGGCAATTAGATAAGCAATATTGATTAAAGCAATGTGAGAGCTAGAGTCTAAAGCCCGTGTGTTATGTGGGTACTTGTGACTCACCTCTGCATCACAGATGAATAACCAACGATGAATCAGATGACTCCGAAGAACGAACCCAACAATATAATGATTAGAACCCTGTGGTGCCCCTACAAAGCAAAAGCCTCCCTAAACCTCCTTTCCACTTCTCAACACAACTTACTAGCATGATATTCATAGTAATCCCATTTTAACGCCATACTATCCGTTACATAATAATGAATACTTGGTCAAAGTAATCAGTACTTACGCCGATGTGTGCCTACGCAGTGCATCGTTCACGCATACATAATGAATGTTACGGCGACTGCAGCGATCCATTTACTTGGCTTATTAACTGATAAGCTGCGGAATGTTGATGTAGTGCGAAGAAAGTGTGCTTCAAGTAGGTGAAATTGTTTCCATTCAAACAATAGAGGAGTAGATCACCTTGCGGAGGGTGACCTCTTCGGTCTGCCCTTATCCCCCGGTACTTCGCAGTTTCTGTTCATTCTCCCGTGCCAGCTTTCACGTTACCATTCATTCTCTTCGTCTCTTTTCGTACATATCGTCACACCATCATTTCATCTTTTCTTTGGTTTTTACTCTCACCCTGTGCATCGTAATCATAATACTACGGCCGAACTCAATTCTATCGCCAAGTAACAAAGTATACCACCAGAGGAGAAGGGTGCTAAAAAACAGCAGACACATCACATAACACCTCTGACAACACCTCATAACACCTCTGACCAGCTCTGCCCTTGAGTGCTCAAGGACACGGAGGGCAAACACACCGACAACTTCCTTGATCATAAAATCTTTAATGATGTTCATTTTTACCTGTACAGGTAATAACAAGAACGATAAAACAAAGAAAACTTTGATATTTTCCCCTTTATGTATGAAGTTGGGGTTATTATTACATTTGGGATCAACTAATTAAATACAAGAAACAAGATGAATTGATAAAATTTGAGTAATATAAGTACTTATTAACATAACAACGGGCCTGCATGCCCCGAAGGGCTAGGTAGATAGATGTCAGAGGATTTCGCTGAACCTTGAATATTTACAGTTTTCGTGCTGCGCCCCAATATTTTTAGATTCTTTTTCCTCGTTTTTCTACGATAACAGTTAGGTAACTTAGTTGTTGTGAACTTATTTTTATTATTTACATCAGACCTCATTCTCAATTTATTTGTCATTAATTTAAATAACAAAAAATGTACCATAAATGGACTTTTAAACTATAAAGCAATTTGGTAATTTAAAACAAAATGACACGTGTTATTTAATGACTTCAAAATAATAAATAAATTGATAAAAATGGCTTTGATTAATTTTGAAAAAAAAAATAAGCCCGCTCCACCAAATAAATTAAGATGATTATAATTTTCTCAACGTATTCAGAAAAAAACTGGTTTGCATTGTTCGGAAAAAAAATATGGAAAAACTGTGAAATTAACATTTTGTTTCATGTTATTGTTGTACAATCCTATTATAATTTGAATAAAACTAATAGTTTTAGGTATTAGTCTGAGAATAATCGAACAATTTCTTTGTTCAAGCGGTTTCTTGGTGTAAATGAAATAAGTTGATTTCTCACAGAATGATATTACATAAGTGATAAGTATAAACATTCATTTTAAGTATATAAATGCATTCCCAGGATTATTATAATTAATTATTATTATTCACATTGGGTTGCAACGTCTTACATTTTATTTAGTAGAATTTAAATGTGGGAAAACGCTTTGCCCTTAAACTCGGCAATCTTATGGTGATAATATTAAACAAGTTCATACTGCGATCAAATTAAATGGAATGATGAACATGCGGAAGAGTGGATTGATAAAATCAAATAGAAAATTTCCCAGCAATTGTACGGGGAATATAAACAAACAGATTCAATGTCGAACAGTCGAACAAATAAATATCAATACAAAATCTATTCTGGTTTGTGGCTTCCTTCACCTTGCCTTCGATAAATTTTAAATCAGAACACAGATTGATGTATTCGGATACGTACTCTACCGTTTTAGTATAAGGTTCTTTTTTAGTAGCAGAAAGTATGTCTAGTTGGAACAGGATTAACTAGTTATACATAATGTATCCAAACAAGTCTAACATCTAGATTTCGACACGTTTTTAATTTAAGACACGTACCTACTACAAACTAATATTTGCTGCTGGCTGATGTATAAGATACGATCACTGAAAAAATGCTTCGTAACTTTGACTTCTTCTTGAAGATGAAATAGTATGTATTTACATTATGTCATATTTAGGTACTATTTACATAGAGTGCGATAATTACATGATGCGTTTATTTATAGTACTTACCTAGGTAGTCTTGAATGGATAAAATTTGTATCAATTTTCCCATGCTAATCAAAGAGCTTCTTACAATCACGAATGGTTACAAAACTTGCAAGAATAGATATGATTAGGAAAGCATTATATTTTATAATCTATCAGTAAAACTCAATATAATTATACCAGTTCATAGTATTTACGTAGTACCAAACATATAAAAAATCAATTTAAATTCCTCGTATCTACGACAAGACACGTTTCCACTGCAAAGGAATTGTCGATATTGAAATGTGGCACTTACGCTTGTTTATTTACTAAGAAAATTGCAATAGACCGCCTTCTTTCGAATCAAACAACGTTCCATCATAAACATGAGTACAGTGGTGGTAGCAAGTTGTTACGCGCGAAGGATGACACTGGTGTTGTTTGTTTGCTAACTTTATGTCGGGTGTGTATTTGTGACGTATGAAAGAATGAACTTAGCGATTACGTTAAGCCTATTATTGATGAAGATTTATCTGCTAAAGAAAATAAAGGACATGCTATTCGTGACACTATTACTGATTAAAAAAAAGTATAATGTCAAGGTCGATTTGATCATATCATAAAACAGATCTTTAGCTAATGCTTCGAAAGAGCACTTGTTGGATCACTAAGCCCAAATGTTTCCCTTTCAGCAAATGACAAATTATCATGATTGTCACATAAATTGGTATTTTGTATAAGTGGTTCTCATTACTTGCTATTAGTACCTTTTCGGTAATCAGTCGCTGATAATGTTAATGTAGTACTTACTAGTTAATAATAATGTTAATGTGTTAGGTACTTACTACTATTACTTACACATTTCAAAAAAACTGCTCAGTGCGGTTTGTGGTACATCGAACTTATCAACATCATACGCGACATTATAATACCTGGGGCCTTAGTCTGCTATTGCAATAGTGTCAGAATGGTCTATCATTGATTTAATAAGGCCCCTAGCCCACGGCGTATTGAAGCGCGTTCGAAACTCGTTTGACGTGCGTACAAAGGGTAATTCGTCTGCGCGGGGCCTTATTAAATCAATGATAGACCATTCTGACACTATTGCAATAGCAGACTAAGGCCCCTGAACGTTAGATCATTTTTTTTTTCGAATGGGAAATGTCAAATAACCCCTCCCGCTCTGGGCTGAGCAGGGGGGAGTGTCAGACGTTTACTGACTAAAACCCATCCATGTTCAGGGGGCCCCACGGTATCTCTTTCGAACAGTCCCGCAGCCCCGGTAGACGTTAGATCATCAAACTAAATCTGCTCTATTTGTATTTCAAACATGCGACAGCCGCTATCCGCACTTTAATCCTCGGTTACGTACCTAACAACAGCATTCACACTCATTACACATTCATGATGTAACGCACAGCAGGCGCAGTCGATGTACCGAGAGTCCATACGTTATAAGATTTAATAGCATTTACACACGTAATAGTCGTAGAGTTCACGCGATCGCATCCAATCAATCGTAGGTTTGAAACAGAACTCGTCGCGTTACGTGCGAAATTGATTCACATGTAACAACGCATGACTGGAGATTGTAAAAGAGTTGCCGAAAAAAGCAATATATTGTAATTGGGACTAGCTGGTGGACACGTTAGGGTAGCGAGTCCAATTAAAAATATTTATCCAGGTCATAAACAATATGGAAATCCCCAGTCCGTCCTAATATTCTCTGACATTTCTCTAACTATTGTTGTTCCACAACTCCAATATTTTTCAAGATGCGAAATACATTTTTATCTCTGACACCATTTTTGCAAAGAAAATAATAAAAAGCACCCTGTCTCGTCAACCTTTTCTAAGGTTGAACAATAAGTTAAGGCTCACAAAAACGTTGGGAAAAAACACGTTTTTCGAATAATACTGTCACGTACATGTTGTAGAAGTGTAATTAAGTGGGGTATGTTGAACTGGCTCACCTTCCAGAGGGCGCGTTGATAATTGTAGCTCGTGGCAGGGCAACGCAAGGGGTCAGAGAACACGTGGGTGATATCTGGCATAGAGAAGATATTAACTATAATAGAAACGCTTTGAAGACTACAGGAATAGAATGGACATGCAAATTGGCTTAACCTAATTTTGAAACGTTGAAATAATCTGATGGTAACGCAATCGACAGTAACAATTAAAACGTATACACACAACACACACAACACATATATCCACAAGACTTTGAAAACCTTTATTGATACGCCAAACTTAATCTGCGTCCATCTGGAACATTTTCTGACCTTACAGAACAAAATTCGAATAAAACTGTTCTATGATGATTTTGGATAAATGACCCAAATGTTGTTTCTAAACTTTTTTAATTCTGTGTTTGAAAAATATAATATTATGGAACCTATGGATCTAGCTTATGAAAATGGTAAACCACAATAATTATGTTTTTCTTTTTCCATCATACAGGCAGCAGTTGTATAAACTTGTTTGTTTATGAAATTGTTGCGGACGCCGATCTCAGGATCACAACCAACATAAAACTTATGTATAGATAATAATAAAGACACCGATCTCCGGGTCCTAAGTAGAATAAGACTTATGTATAATAAACGATAGTAATAAAGACGCCGATCTCCGGGTCCCAAGTAGGTTAAGATTTATGTATAATCAATAAATAATAATGATTAGGCACATAGAAGCCAGAAACCCTTGAACCAACAGGTTCTGACATGTTGAAATGTAACAAACACTCTGATTGGTCGACCAACGGACCAGCATTCATGTTCTGTTCAAGTCCCGACAGGTCGAAACCTGTCCAGTGCCCCTCCGTTGGTCGGCGCCATGTTATTGATCATTTGGCGGGAATAATGTTGGGCACCGCCGCCCCGTGCGCTTTCGCGTTCGTGTATAAAAGACCGAACCAGGCGATGCCAGAGCATTTTTCGATATAGCGAAAGCGTTCGACAAAGTCTGGCACAACGGGCTGATATACAAGCTGTATCAGCTCGGTGTGCCAGATCGTCTCGTGCTCATCTTGCGAGACTTTTTGGCGAATCGCACTTTCCGCTATCGCATAGGGAAAACCCTCTCTTCCCCCCACCCCATTCGCGCGGGAGTCCCTCAGGGCTCTGTCGTTTCCCCCCTCATATTCACTCTATTCACTTCTGATATCCCCAAGAGCAAAAAGGCTCACTTGGCCCTTTTCGCCGACGATACGGCAATCTATTATACTGGGCACGGCCAAGACGCCATCGCCCGTCAGCTCCAAAAAGCAGCCAATGCTTTAGGAGCCTGGTTCCGTAAGTGGCGAATCGAGGTCAATCCCGATAAAAGCCAGGCAGTTCTATTCCATAAGGCGCGTCTCAAACGTCCCGTCCCCTCTCCGATCACTATGTTCGGCAAGCCGATCCCTTGGGAGAAGCAAGCCAAATACTTAGGAGTCATTCTCGACAACCACCTGTCCTTTGCTGCGCATATAAGAGCAGCCCGCGACCGGGCTGCCTTTGCCATGGGTAGGCTCCATTTTATGATCACGGCAAAGAGCAAATTGTCACTTAAGTGCAAGTTGCGACTCTATACCGCCGTCATCCGTCCCATTATGACATACGCTTGTGTCACTTTTGCCCATGCCCACCCGCGTCATCTGCACCGGTTGCAGACCCTTCAGAACCGTTTTCTCCGTAAGATTACCGGTGCCCCCTATTATGTCCGTAATGACAGTCTCCACTTAGACCTTAGGATCCCCACCTTAGCTCAGTTTATGAAACGTCTTTCCAAGCGTTTCTTCGATTCCGCTATCAAGCATAGGAACCCCCTGATCGCATCGGCCGCCCGATACGAGCCCTCGCGTATTAGCATGGTTCGCCGTCCGCCACATGCTCTCACCACCCCCGATGACCCCATCACCCTCCTCCAGGAGAGCAGTAGGGAAACCAGCACTTTACGTATATACAAATACAGACCGCCATGTTTCCGTCCTCGCCGCCGAGGCCCGACGCGACGCCCACGTTCAACGAACCCCCCCCGACCCTTGCCAGAGCCAGCCCGCGATGCTGAGCCGGTAGTTTTAAACCAGCCCCTAATTAATATCACTCAGATCCAGCCTGTCCCTTTGCTGCCCCCCCCAGCGACGCCCTAAGCCGAGGCCCGTACCCCACAGGGGGTGCCCTTAGCGAGTGGTCGCTTAGTTTTTAAGTATAGTTTTAAGCCCCTGGCTGGAGGCCTTAGATTCATTTTTAAGGCATCCACAGGGAATAGTCCGGTTAAGCAGTAGCCAGCCTCAGTGGCTGAACTGCGAGATGCCATTCTTAAAAAAAAAAAAAAAAAAAAAAAAAATGCCAGAGCACAGTCGATTACAAGCTCTCTACAATGTAACTTAATAGTGAAATAAAACTAGTGATTATCAAGTAAATGTTTTAATATACAGTCCACTACGGAAATATTCAGTCTAGGTGCTGTGAAACAATACAGTCCACCTCAGTTTTGGTCCTTCGAGTCGTGATAATAAGTTTAGAAACTAAACCAGTGAATATGAAAGTTTTAAACTCAGTTTTGGTCCATCGAGTCGTGATATAAGTTTAAAAAGTAAACCAGTGTAGCTATTTGAAAAGTATTAAATTCAGTGAAAAAGTAAAGTATATACTTGTGAACTTAACGTAATGTGTAAATGAGAGAATCGACTGTCACGGATCTGGGTAAACGTCGGCCAGATAATAAGTAGTGCCGCCGTCCGGATCCAAACCGAACGCCTGTGTGCCTAGCTATCTAGGCAATAGTAACAAGTGCGCGTACCTAGTGCTTCAGACGGAACTTACAAGTATGTACCTGTGTCTATAGACCGATAGACAGATCGTACAAGTGCGTACCTGTGCCTGTAACCTAGGAGAACTAACGCGTGAGTGTATCAAGTTACCAGGCAGAAACGTTGTTAAACAAAAAGAACATTACGTGAGTAACAATGCAAAGTATATAACTAGTAACCAAGTGCGCGTAAAGTATATAATACAAGCGCGCCTGTGCCTGCTATCTAAGCAATAGTAACGAGTGCGCGTACCTAGTGCTTCAGACGGAACTTACAAGTATGTACCTGTGTCTATAGACCGATAGACAGATCGTACAAGTGCGTACCTGTGCCTGTAACCTAGGAGAACTAACGCGTGAGTGTATCAAGTTACCAGGCATAAACGCTGTTGTGTTGGACAATGAACATTACGTAAGTAACAGTGCCCAAGTATATAACAGTGACAAAGTATATAACAAGTGCCTAAGTATATAAGCGCAAAGTATATAAGCGCAAAGTATATAACAGTGCCTAAGTATATAAGCGCAAAGTATATAAGCGCAAAGTATATAACAGTGACAAAGTATATAACAAGTGCCAAAGTATATAAGCGCAAAGTATATAACAGTGCCTAAGTATATAAGCGCAAAGTATATAAGCGCAAAGTATATAACAGTGACAAAGTATATAACAAGTGCCTAAGTATATAAGCGCAAAGTATATAACAGTGACAAAGTATATAACAGTGCCAAAGTATATAAACAAAGTATATAACAGTTCAAAAGTATATAAGCTAAAAATTATAAGTGCGTGCCTGTGCCTACTAGCCAGGCAGAATCTGCGAGTACCTGTACCTGCCAGTCAGGCAGAATCAACGAGTGCCTGTGCCTACCTATCTGGGTCCGTGACGAACCGAACTAACCTAGACTAGGTAGACAGTGCCTGTAAACAACCGTCTGCGCGCCGACCCGAACAGGAAGTGTGCCAACCCTAGGCACATTTTCAAAATGGTCGTAACAAGAAGCCAATCAGACTTAGTCGAATTAGAAGAGCAGCGACGCACACAAGAAGCCGCACGCCGCCGAGAGCAAGAAAACATAGAAAAAGAGCGACTTCGACGAGTATCTTTAGATCCGCCGGCCTCACCCTTCTCAAGGCTGGCGGAAACGAGCACAGCTGGGCCCTCCGGGGTCAGAACAACGGTGACCACGCAACAACGAGCAAGGTCACCAGCAAGGTCGCTGAGGTCACACCGATCGACCACAAGCATCACGACGCGACTACGACAAGCGGAACTAAACGCCGCAGAGAGACTGGCGGTTCTACAAAGAAAACAGATGGACGTGGAAGCGGACCTAGTTAAGAAGAGACTAGCCGCAGAGGTGTCCGCCATCAACGACGAAGAAAGCATCAATGATGAGCCCATAACAGAAGAACCTCATCTAAAGGTAGACGAATGGCTACGAACGAACCCGCTCGACTCACGGGGGGAGGAAGCAACCAAGGACGCCAGGGAGGAACCAAGACAAATAAGGTTCGAGGCGCCCAGAGCACGATCGCCAACTCCAACCAGAACGAGAAATAGCATCGAGCAACTAGCCACGACCCTCGAGAAGATGGCCAGACCCCGTCCACGATATACGGACCTGCCGACGTTCACTGGAGCCGCCAGCGAGTGGTTGCCCTTCAAGGCAGCCGTTCGAGACTCAACCAACATGTACCAGATTCCAGCAGCAGAGAACATTCACAGACTGAGGAGCTGCCTGAAGGGAGAAGCTCGGGATGCTGTGGCCGCACTACTACACACGGCCACAGACCCTGACATAATAATGAAGACCTTGGAGCAGTGCTTCGGGCGACCCGAAATTATCATCGATCGGGCGCTCGAGGATCTGAAGAAGCTCCCTAGACCTGGAGCATCAGCAGCCGACCTCAACAGTTTTGCTGTGAAACTACAGAACATTATCTGCGTACTGAAGACCATCGACCGAAGGGGTTACCTATTCAATCCCCTGCTGACGAGAGAAGTGCTGGACAAGCTGAGTCCACATCTCCGCTCCCGCTGGTGTGACTACGCCTATGATAACGAAGGGACGGCCGACCCAGAAATCGTCGTAATCTCCCGATTCCTAATGAGGGAGGCGGACAGGGCACTACGCTACACTTATGCCCCATCCACGTGCACCACCGCAAGCCAAAAGAAGGAGACACGACCAGCCGTAACCCTAAAGAAGAAAGCAACAGTTTACAACACTGTCGCCGCAGCTGATGACGAGAAGATACCATGCCCTGGGTGTGAACAAGCACACGCCCTGCCTCAGTGCCCCAAGTACAAGGCACTAACGATTCAACAACGATGGGAGTTTCTCAAACAAAAGAGAATCTGCTTCAAGTGCGCCCAAAGACAGCACCGGCGCATCGGATGCAAGTCAAGACCCTGCGGCGTGGACCAATGCCGCCGACCACATCACGCGTCCCTGCACCAGGCGCCGCCACGACCAGAGGCGGCCAAAGCAGCAGAAGCGCCGAAGGCAGAGACGCCGAAGCAGGAGGCCGTTCTATCAGTCACGCCGCAACCAGCTATGAGTCAAAAAACAGTACTGCTGAAGATGTGTCCGATCATCGTGTCAGGACCACAAGGGGAGGTGCAGACCTACGCACTCCTAGACGAAGGAGCAACAGTAACTCTCATCGACAAAGAGTTAGCAACCAGCATCGGGGCAGAAGGGCCATCACAACCGCTGCACTTGAACGGCGTCAACATGTCACAAGAGGAAACCGAGAGCCAGCTCGTCACAATAGACGTCAGAGGCGTCAACGAAACCGAAAGGTACAAGGTCAGAGCCAGGACCATAAAAGACCTGCAGCTGCATCAGCAGGCCATCTCCGAAACCCTTCTTCAACACGAGCACCTGAGGGACCTTCCCAGAAACGAGGTGTGTTACGAACGCGCACGCCCCGGGCTCTTAGTGGGGACAGACCACTGGGAGTGCATCGTCTCCAGGGAACTCAGGACCGGCAACCCGAACGAGCCGGCCGCATCGAGAACGAAGCTGGGATGGGTGGTGCACGGAACCGCACCACGCAGCGCCCTCATTCAAAAGGGTAGGGTGCATATATACGAGCCCGACCGAGAGTCGAACGTGAGCAATCAGGAGCTCCACCACTTGGTCGACGCTCACTTCAAGATAGAGGCTCTCTGCATAGAAGGGAAGCCACGAGTACGAGAGGCAGATCAGCGTGCCATCAAGATAGTCGAGGCGACCACAAAGAAGACCGAAGCAGGGTACGAGGTGGGGCTGCCGTGGCGAACAGACGACACCGTCATGCCACCCAGTTACAGCCAAGCACTCCGTCGCCTCACAACAATAGAGAAAAGGATGGACGCCGATCCGAAATTTGCCAAAGAGTACTCCAGCCAGATCGACAACCTGTTGAAGAAAGGCTACGCCACACCGTGCGACGGCTCAGAACGTGCGAGCCCGGTGTGCTGGTTCCTGCCACACTTTGCCGTGCAGAACCCGAACAAGCCCGGCAAGTGCAGGCTAGTGTTTGACGCAGCCGCGAGAAGCCACGGAACATGCCTGAACGATGAACTGTTGGAGGGACCAGACCTGCTGCTGTCATTACCGGGGATCCTATTCCGATTCCGTGAAAGGGCAGTGGCAGTAACAGCGGACATTCAAGAGATGTTCTTAAGAATACAAATAAGAACGGAAGACCAACCAGCGCAGCAGTTCCTGTGGCGAGGCGACGAGAGAGAGACGCCTCCACTCAAATTCAAGATGATAAGTATGCTCTTCGGCGCCGCGTGCTCCCCGTACATGGCCCATTATGTTCGCAATCACAACGCAGACATTCACGGGCAGGAGTACCCGCGGGCGCTGGAGGCAATCAAGGAGAGCCATTACATGGACGACCTGGTGGCAAGCTACGACGACCCAACGGAAGCATGGAAGACGGTGGAAGAGACGAGAACAGTACACGCCAACGCCGGCTTCACATTGCGGGGATGGAACGCCAGCGATAAAACAGTGCTGCGCGACATACCCCCTGAGCTGTACGCCACTACACCTACACAACTGGGGGGAGAGCAACCGGAAAGCAAGATCCTCGGCCTGTTCTGGAACGCGGAACGAGATGAACTCGGGTTCAATACATCCATGAACCGAGTGCCAACAGAGGTACGAGATCGAGCTCGCGCACCAACCAAGCGCGAGGCCCTCGGCGCCGTGATGTCCATCTACGACCCTCTCGGGTTGCTGAGCCATTACACCATCCGCTCTAAAATCATCCTGCAGAGCTTGTGGCGCCTCCAGACAACGTGGGACGAACAGATACCGACGGAAGAAAACGAACTCTTCGCATCGTGGTTGGCACACCTCGCCGAGATTGCAAAGCTCCGACTGCCGCGCTGCTACACGAAGAAGAAGTACGAGAGCATCGACCTCCACGTGCTATGTGACGCCAGCGAACAGGCCTACGCGACCGTGGCCTACTGGAGGATCACAAGCAGCGACGGGAGTATCACCGTGGTATTGGTGGCCGCCAAAGCCAAGGTGGCCCCAAGACAGGCGCAGACCATACCTCGGCTCGAACTTCAAGCAGCGGTCATCGGTGCAAGACTCGCCGACACAATCAGACGAGAACACCGCATAAAGATTGGTCGAACGACCTACTGGACCGACTCATCCACCGTGGTACACTGGATACACCACGACATGCGACGCTACACACCTTTCGTCGCGCACAGACTGGGTGAGATCGCGGAACTCACAAAGAAGGAAGACTGGCGATGGCTGCCCACAGAACACAACGTGGCAGACGACGCAACAAGGCTCAGCGACACTCCTCTGAGCACAACGGATCGATGGTTCCAGGGGCCTGCCTTTCTGTACCAACCTGAAGCGCAATGGCCCACGATGACAACAGTAGAAGACGAGGTCGACGAGGTCCTGCATACCAGGGAAGAACCGAGACGAGACAGCTGGCTACCCGACCCTGCCCGCTTCTCAAAATACGAAGTCCTGGTGAGAACCACTGCACGGGCACTCGCCTTCATTGACATTTGCCGACGTAAGGCAACTAACATGGAACATCGGCACATTCAGCGCGCCGAGATGGAACTAATCCGGCATGCGCAAGAAGAAAGCTTCGACGAAGAAATGAAAAGGATCAAGTCGGCTCGAGCATTAACTAAGACGAGCCGGCTGTACCGCCTAGATCCGATTATAGAAGATGGACTCCTGAGGGTGCGAGGACGAATCGAGGCATCTTCGGCACCCACAGAGACAAAGCGGCCCATCATAATGGACGGCCGCCACCCGCTGACCAAACTCATCGTGCTGCGGGAACACTGCGCTGCGGGACACGCCAACAGAGAACGCGTGACGAACGACCTACGGCAGCGCTACTGGATCATACACCTACGACCCACCGTGCGCACGATAGAGAGAAACTGCGCTTTCTGCAAGAGACTGAAGGGAACGCCCAAGACGCCGGCCACAGGAGACCTGCCGCACGCCCGCCTAGACCCTTTCCACCGCCCGTTCACTAATTGCGGTGTGGATTATTTCGGACCAATGATGGTCAAGGTGGGCCGTCGCCGAGAAAAAAAGATGGGGAGCGCTGTTCACCTGCCTGACCTCCCGCGCCGTGCACATCGAGTTGGTAGCGTCCCTTTCAACCGACTCCGCCATCATGGCACTAAGAAGAATGGCCGCCCGCCGAGGATGGCCGCGGCTAATGTACTCCGACAACGGAACTAACTTCCGCGGGGCTGACCAAGAGTTACGCAACGCCTACACCGAGTGGCTGCCCGCGCTGAGCGACGAGGGACTACAGCATCGGATGGAGTGGCGCTTTATACCTCCGGGCGCGCCCAATCAAGGCGGCGCGTGGGAGAGGATGGTCCGCTCAGTCAAAACGGCCCTCAAAGTCACCCTGCGGGAGAAGGCACCAGCAGAGGAAGTACTCAGCACACTCCTCACCGAGGCCGAGTTCTCCATCAACGCACGACCATTGACCCACGTCAGCGTGGATCCCGACGACCCCGAGGCCTTGACCCCCAACCACTTCCTGCTAGGGTCATCAAACGGCCTACCAGCAACGGGACCCTGCGAGGAAGCCGACCGACGAGCATGGCGAGCTAGCCAAGCGCTTGCCGACCACTTCTGGCGGCGCTGGCTCCGGGAATACCTGCCAACGCTGGTACCACGCGGCGAACCAAGAAACGACGCCCTGCCCCTGCGGGCTGGAGATGTAGTCCTCGTGGTCGACCACACGCTGCCCCGGAACACCTGGCCGATGGGAGTCGTCGAGAGAACGCATCCAGGAACCGACGGCAGCATTCGAGTCGTCGAAGTGCGGACCAGAACCGGCATCTTCCGACGTCCGGTGAGCAAGCTCGTCGTCCTTATGAAAAAGGAAGAGGCTACGCAGGCTGCGCCGGGGGGAGGACTGTTGCGGACGCCGATCTCAGGATCACAACCAACATAAAACTTATGTATAGATAATAATAAAGACACCGATCTCCGGGTCCTAAGTAGAATAAGACTTATGTATAATAAACGATAGTAATAAAGACGCCGATCTCCGGGTCCCAAGTAGGTTAAGATTTATGTATAATCAATAAATAATAATGATTAGGCACATAGAAGCCAGAAACCCTTGAACCAACAGGTTCTGACATGTTGAAATGTAACAAACACTCTGATTGGTCGACCAACGGACCAGCATTCATGTTCTGTTCAAGTCCCGACAGGTCGAAACCTGTCCAGTGCCCCTCCGTTGGTCGGCGCCATGTTATTGATCATTTGGCGGGAATAATGTTGGGCACCGCCGCCCCGTGCGCTTTCGCGTTCGTGTATAAAAGACCGAACCAGGCGATGCCAGAGCACAGTCGATTACAAGCTCTCTACAATGTAACTTAATAGTGAAATAAAACTAGTGATTATCAAGTAAATGTTTTAATATACAGTCCACTACGGAAATATTCAGTCTAGGTGCTGTGAAACAATACAGTCCACCTCAGAAATGTAAACACAAGCAAAAGAAAAACTTCATCAGGTATTTGGGCCGAAATAAAAACCAAGTTAGGGATAGAAATACAAAGGCCTAAAACGGCTGCCCTTTACTGCGAACTATTTCAACCATTTCATAATTTGATACCTCTAAGGATGAAACCCAATAGAAAATTAAACAAGAACAAAGTTTATGGTGTATTAATTTATTCATTGCTAGAATTACCTGTTGACCTCTCGGATGAAGATGATTCGCTTTGAAATGAGTCTGTTGATAGTAGTTCTAGTGTGAGTTACTTTGTATTTCTTGAAACGTTAACGACTATTTCATATAGGTACTCTGATTTAGCTACATGGCAGATGTTACCATGTTTTTTTTACAAAATTTTGAGGTCATTCTAATAGTTCTAATACGCACATTAGCACTATCTAAATAAACTAAAAACCCAATTATTTGAGATACATTAATTGTAATTATCTTTATTAATCGTAGTTTTATTTGCGTTCGATAGCACTATTATCTGAAGGATTACCTTGTTATTTGATACACGGTATCTATGCTAATACGTGTATACATAATATTTTTGCACCAGGTCGTGTGATTGATCTGTTCATTTTTATCTGATATCTGGTAACTTCCACCTATTTTCATAGGCTCCACTTGTCCGTATTTAATTGTGACTGTCCTTCTTTGTACTCTGATAGAATTACCTTCCTTTTAATGAATTTGGCTTCGTATCGTGTTTTTCATGATATTATAATATATTCATCATCGTCATCCATAGCTCCACTAATCGTACTGTGTAGACTCTCTTCACTTGTGCCAATTTATATATTACGAGTACCGTTTTTTTTTTCGGGTGGAAAATCTTCGCTCCGGGCTGAGCAGAAGGGAGTGTCAGACTTTTAATGTCTAAAACTCATCCATGTTCCTTCTCTTGCTCTTTGTGTTCCAGGACCGCGGTATCTCTTTCGAACAGTCCCGCAACCCTGGCAGGCATCGGTCCTTTTGGACCCCTTCCTGTTTGCTGACATCTCTTTGAGGTGCGCGTGGAACACGAACGCGCCGTCGATACGGCCTGCCGTCATAAGACGGACGCATACTACGAGTACCTTCAGTTTATTTATTCATTTCACTGAACTGTAATTTTATTTTGTTGGTTTATTTGAAAGCGTATGTTACATTCTTAGAGGCCCCTCCATACCGCGAGGTAAGTCTCAGTTGATAGTACTTAGTGCGTGAATAAAGATAATACAAAGGTACAAATTAATTTGGTTTTTGTTTCAAGAATGGTTGTATTGATATTAACAAAAAAATATTCCTATTTTGAAACAAAAAATGATCACTGTGTTCGTGAAGAATTTTCTACGGTTCAAACATTACATATATTATTAGAGGAATTCAACTACATAATATACTTCTTTCTATTCTGAAAACGAAATAGGACATTCGTTTAGCTCAAAATAATGAGGAAAAGAGCAAAGTTCTAAAAGTTGATGATCATTTGGGTAATGATAAAATAATTGGTTTGGTACAAAAAATATGACATGAGAATGATGCGTGTGACGATAATGACAGTCACGATGACAAATTTACAAATGATACAACAAATGTTCACCCACTGTCTTACGTATCTTACGCACTCTTTGCTTCGGAAGAACCGCGACTCTTTTTCTTAATATTTTAGTTTCTATATAACGTTTAACATACATTATTTTATTTTGGGATGCCTGCGTCTCGTTTAATTTTCGTTTTAAAGATACAACGATATAGTGTGAGGCTTGAGCTTCAAATATTTCATGTAGATACAGCTGATATTGAAACTAAAGAGGTGATGACATGAATTTGTTTAGCATTATTGTTTTTTGTAGAAAAGTAATTTTTCAAGTTTTAGTGACGTGATTCTTCAGCTGATAACTGTACTTAATTAACAGTGGAATGAAGAAGTAATAAAGACGACAACTGACAATTAAGAAGCTGCTGTTCTATGGCAAGTGTGGGATGTTTTAATAATTTCAGCAGTTTCACAATTCGCCATAGGCTGTCATTAGCTTAATGTTAGCCTTCTGTTTGCAAGTCATCTAAAAAGCTTTATTTATTATTGTTGGGTTTCCTGATGTCGATTTTTTTAGCAATCATTAACTTCATGTTTTAACCTTTATCTGTAATTATGTGGTATTTCATGGCAATTCTAAAGCCATCGTTAAAATAGAGAATATACCAACCTGGCAATTGACTTTTTGCACTCGAATGTTTTGATTATGACTGAAGCTGTGACGCGAAAATCCTGGAAACTCTATGGCCCATGTCTAATATTGTGAGTCAATATTTTGGGAGTCAAACAGTGAATTAACTAAGTAATTAAGCCTGCTATCTTAGTTTCTATATTAAGAGCTTATAATGAGAGTTTTACGTCAACGGCTATGATTACTCACGATCCAGCTACAATACAGTGTAATCTTGTGTTAGGATTAGTTCCAAAGCTTGTATCCTTTAAACAACTTATCGGTCTGAAGATTACTGGTGTCTCTGTGACGTCATCGTCTGGACGTTAAGGGACTATCTGTGTTGGCTGAGCACAGTGTGCACACTCTAACGTCATGACTCATGTAAAGTGACCACTCGGTGACTTCTAGGGCATCGCGTTGCATCGGGCATTCTGTTTCATGTGGCTTGAGACCTTTCATTTTTACTGATTTGAATGTATTTCGTGACTGTCATTCATCAAGAGTTGTTATTAAGTATAATTGCGCAATTATTCTTAGGTCGTTCAATGCTCCGGTTACTGTTGTTGTAAGCAGCAGAAACAAAGCAGTAGCAACTTCTAAGTTACATAAAAGGGCCAGTTTCATATAAGAATTTCATTGTTTCTAGCTTAGTTTGTTCAAGAATATTTTCACGTTCTTCGAGTTGGTTTTTGTACTCAAATTAAACATTGGCAAAAAGTGTAATAACTACTATTAAGTCTTTGTTTCTGTTTCTAAAAACAGGATTAGGATATCATTTTGAAGCTGTTTTGGATAAAAAACTTAGCACGCAATGTTTGGCAATTATGAAAGTATTTTGAAATGACTTTGTGACCTTCGTTAAATTATTAAGATGCTGTTTCCTTATGGCTTAGCTAAAATATTATCCGTTCTATTACATGTATTGTGCTTTAGGTTCGGTTGAAGTGTCTACGTTTTAAATAGACTTTTTTCATCAATTGGTTCTAGAAGCTCTTAGGCTATCGGTTAATTAGATATACGGCAGTTGAAACTGGAACTGGACTGGACCGTAAAACCGATCAGACTTGTTTGTCTATCGAAACATGCAGCATAGTGCTCGCCGTCATGATGTCACCAATCCAAACTTAAATTCTCGATTGACTTTTTCCTTCGTAATTTATTTGCAATCCGTTCAGTCCGCTTGGAATTCCCCCACAAGGAAAGGACACACAAAAACCAATGAAACAAGGAAGCGATTGCAGGAATAATTAATCTTAATAAGAGATGCCCTTTTCGTCGGCAGACATGTCGATAATTTCTTCTGTTCACGGTAAACAGCGCCGTACGAGTGAAAGTGGACGAACTTGACAGGAGTCGTCGCATTCCGTGGTGCCATGGAGATGAGATATCAGATGGGGAAAGGCTTCCTGGTCCATAGAGTGCGTGGCCTTACGGCTTTGGATTTCAGTGTCAGAACATATGGTGATGGTAGGGTAGGTAGCCAGGATATCTTTCATAAATAATTTGTCATTTTTGGTGATGATTGATCATCAATCATCAATTCTTTAATATGGCAAAACTTTGTTCTGACATGAACCAATTGCTTGCTGACCTCATTTTACTGGTACATTTTGATAAAATGCTTTCAAGGCGAAATTAAACACGTGTGATATTAATGTACCAACAATGAAAAAGCAATTTAGAAGAAATTTAAATAAAATATAATAATATGCACCTCAGTTATTTAAAAATGTGTAGAGACAAGCTGTTGATAATTTTATAACCTCTTAGGTTATTGATGCCGGCGAACTAAATGTTGCCATACTAAAAACAAAGACTTGTCCTGTGATGAATCTTTAATGACCGCTGCCAAATTAAAATAAACTTGTTTGATTTGTTCGTCGCTTCAATCAGTATTAATTTAATTATTGTCTTCAAAAGTGTCCAATTATTTTAAGTTAAGTGTTGAGTGATTTGTCTTTAATTTATTCTTATTAAATTATGGTGACATAAGTTAACACATTGAATGAAAAAGTACCGAGTGTCCATCGATCACTATTAAAGAACTAGTGATCGATGTGTGTATCTTATTTAACTTATTTTATAACCTAAATCTGTCATTCGCTAAAGGTATCTAACTTATCTTAGTGATAGCAATTAAGTATTAACATATTTCCGCCATTTACCTCTAGCCTATTACACGCTCTGGAATCTTTTAAAATCCATGTTTTAAAACATAAACACACAACACTTTTCCTAAAATGATCAACATGCCACGGGAGAAGCCACAATGCATCATATTAATGTCAGATTTATTCATTTAGGTCATTCATTAAATGGAGGCATATGATAATATTGTCCAATAAAATTATTATTGGAGCTGTCCATTACATTTGAATTACTGTTTGCCCTGGACTGTGGTGACCTTGATTTTGGCAAACTTTACATAGGTTTAAAAGATTAATAATTTTAACCTGTGTAGACATTGAACGAAGTTTAAAAGATTGATCCTCAGTGTAGTAATTGAAACTGTTTACATTTATACAGCTTCACTTATGTACTAAGTCTATTTTGTCCGATCTTTATGCAGCCGAGAAGTTCATTTGTATTTCCGTCAATTACTTACAGTACTTCAATTACTTGAGTAATTATTATACGATAATAATTACTCACTTGTATGTCTGGTGGCTAAGACTTTTATCTTCTTCTGCCATCGTTTCAATGGCACGTCCCATAGCTTATCATAAGCCAATGTTATTGTGCTTGTCATTCGCACACTAAATCAATTATCAATCCACGGAATCCATACGGTATCATATATATATATTTTAAATAATATTCTTTACATCATTTCACAAACGAAGTTCATCGAGGCTTGATTAGCAACTGTAGTAAAAATATACATACTTTCCAAAATTTAAAAGCAATTTTCGCGAGATATAACGATTACAACTTGGAGATAGGATTTGTTTAATAAATATATGAGTTCCAAAATACTATGTTCGTAACAACATGGAATTTTAATCAGAACAATAGGAGAAACACAGTTTTTAAAGTTGTCAGGAGATTACGTATTGGTGCTCGTGACCTGAAGAGGATGGAGGCCTTTGCCCAGCAGTCGGACCTGCAAGGTTAATAAAAAAAAAGAATAATAGTTGACTGTGATATAATATGTAGCCAAGCCATGCATAAGCCGGCCTCGAACCCGTTATGTTTACCAGACAGGAGCTCCGCCCACTGTGCGCCGCTTAATCGACCGAACAGCGATCAGATTCGAGTGTTAAATTAGTAGCGTTAAACTATGTTATAAAGTTTTAATTATTTAATATTCATAATACCTGGGAGTGGGTCATTTTAAACTGTGAACTATGAACATTGCTATGTCTGATGTAGGCACCGCTTTCAGCATAGCTATTTAGTTGACAGATGGGTTTCTCCTTCTTGAAAATGACAGTCTCAAGGGGAAGTTTGTTATATAGGTCAGAATAAATTGCTAAGCTTTTGTGCGAATCCAAATCGATCACAAATTTCTTCAATTATGAATGTTAACAGATTATTTACTATTCTAGTTTTGTTTGTGTGTTTAGTTCACCGTCCCCAATAGTAGACCAACTTTCCTTTAGCATCCTTCCCACAAAGTTGTTGCCAGCAGCTTTCCATCATTTATTCCGCAAATCGCCCGACAGATGCCGAAGCGTTCAGATTACCTTCTCCTCGTTCAGTACACCGTGCACGTACTTGTGTGCACCTGATTGTTTTCAACTTTGCCAACAATGTAAAAGCAGACCGCTCTGTGGGATGTTTTATGTTAACTTTATTTTCATTAACTTTTGCAGGAAAGAATAAGAAAAATAATGTGATTTATTGGTTGTTCGTCGGCTGTCACTGAGTCGACTATTATGTTATTGTAGGCTCCTCCCGACATGCCTAGTTCGTTGTCGAATTGCTCTTTATATTGTAATCCACATTCCTCATCCAATATATTAGCCAAATCACCTATCGCTTTAAATGACTTGTTTTCATTTTCAACATTCTTGACTTGATGCAATGAATGTCAAGAATCTATGGCATAATGTGGAATGGAATCGGGTAACAGCTGCCAATACCTAGACCTATTTGCTGGTGTTGCTCGTAGAGCTGTCAACCGCAGGTTGCTTGCTGACGTCACTGGTCAATATGGTCATTAGGGGTAGCGGCAACTGCTCAAGGGAGTTTGTTCTGCCCCTTCTTTTGCCCACCTAATATACTGGAAAGAGGTGAAGGGTGGCCAGCAGACAGCTCTTCCAAATGGAAGAGCTATCTTTAGATTTTCTTGTCTTTTAAAAAGTGCTTACTTCAACAAAATAATAACTTTCAACTCAAAGCTTGAATATCGATTGTTGTTAATATTAAACCTTCGTGTGATTAATTCGATATATAGTTCTTTTCAGGATCGGTTGTGGGTTGAACTTCGAAGGGTCCTTTTTTATGCAAAACCTAATACCACTTTTTTATTCACAACTTTGGACCCAAAAAATATTGTATTCGGGAGCAAAAGAAACGTAAACGAAACCTGTGCCTAAACTTAAGATCCAAACATGGGTGGCGGTGAGCTGAAGGTCATGTTACAACTTCAGTTCGATGACCTGTCTTGATTGCCTGTTAGTAGTAAACGTTGCATCTCGATTAGTTCGAATATATCAAAGTCGTCGACAAAAATGCCATTATCGAATTTGGCAAAAACATCTGTTATTTACCAATACTTGAGAAAGCGTATCGTATTGCTAAATTGTACTTATCTTCTATTGCTTTCGAGTCTTTTTCAACTTCGTCATAATGAATAGACTAATGTAGCAACTGGTTTTGTCTTGATTTATTACAAGCTTTGCCACTAAACATATTTTAAGATTTTGTTTCCTTCTGAGACTTGGTTAGGTAGGTAGGTTTCAATGCCTATTCCAACCGCTGTCAACGTCCAAAATTGTTAATCAGGTGCCAATACCTAAGACTTTGACATAACTGAAGACACTTTTATTAAAATTAGTCATTTATTTTTTGGAATGCATTTGTTAATTGCCTTTCCTTGCCTTGTGGGTTACATTTTGTAAATAATAAATTATCCGTTCACTTTGCGACTATTTACCTTATTGGTTACCTTATTTATACGAACATTTGCATACAAGATTTTTCTGACAACTTTTTAACGAACCTTTATAAGATTAAGTTAAGTCCAATGGCGAAATTAAATTATTTATAAAAAAATAACACTTTGGCGGCTCTATTGCACAAACATAATCGTAATAGTACACCTAGGTAACGTTAATACATAACAATACTCAAATATTGGAATTCCGAACAGTCGAAACAGATAGAGCACAAACTAATGTGCTTTATCTGTGCTCTACATACAAAACGGCTCTACATTGTGATATAGAGCCGAGACCTACTAAGTATTCGAAGGTTTAGGCGCCCATTCCATAATTGTAAATACCTACATACTGTTTAGGTATAACAGTTGACAGTAATGCGTAGTGATGCCGATAGGCCAGCCAAGTGACAAAAGAGTTCAAAGCGTTTTGAATTTCTAAAAGGATTCTCACTTTGATTGATATAGGCTGTTTTCAAACCAAATATATTTTCAACTTTCTGTCACCGTTATCAATGATAGTAATCAGTCCACTGACGCTTGTGGCCATTTTCCATCAGGTCAGTCTTCGGTCTGTTTATTGAATGTGTAAAAAGCACTACCAAGCTTTTATGCTTTCTAGCCTAAAGATTTACGTATTACTAAATCGAATGTAAGAAAGTCCCCCATTCAACATTCTCTATACAATATTGGTTCCAATAAAATCCCAGTCATGGATAGGTAGGTAAATACATAATTATGGGCGTCACTTAAAGACCTTTACCTGACGAAATTCTAGAACAGGGGCCTTAGTCTACTATTGCAATAGTGTCAGAATGGTCTATCATTGATTTAATAAGGCCCCGCGCAGACGAATTACCCTTTGTACGCACGTCAAACGAGTTTCGAACGCGCTTCAATACGCCGTGGGCTAGGGGCCTTATTAAATCAATTATAGACCATTCTGACATTATTGCAATAGCAGACTAAGGCCCCTGGTATGCAGATGTAATAGGGTAGATGACTAAAAAATAATAATTTTTCTGTCAGATAGATTTCCAACAAATATTGGATACCTACGTATTTTTCTTTTTTCACGTAAACAAAAAATGAAGACGATACAGTGCGTCGAAAACTCGCATGACGTCACTTGTATGTTCACTTTTTACGTACAAGTGACGTCACAAGCCCCCACTTCGATTATTTGATGCATTATAAACTTATAACTTCGTGATTTTTTATTGATTTGAGAAAATAAAAAATACGTAAGTATCCAATATTTTTCGATAATGTAACGGACGGAATAAATAGAATCATATTTTTTTACTCAGGAATCATCCCTTTTGTCGAGCCTGTTCCACGTTTCCACAAATTAATAGATTTAACCGACGCTTGGGATAAGGAGCCTGATTAAACTTCGATTGTTTAAAGGAAAGAATAGCTCATTCTGCTGGCGTAGACGTTGAAACGTAAACCTGATTCCTCCCTCCACAGCTCAGTAGTGGAAGTGAGTTAATTGATTGACAATTTAGAAACTCCTTGAAAGAAGCTCTACTAGTCGTCTAATGAGAAGTTCATTAGAATGGCTATTAAATTAATAAATAAAATTCATTTATTTAACATAACTTGATCTTACAGTCTGATTTAAATTAAAATAAAATAAATCAACATCCGAAATTGAAAATAAATTAACATTAGAATCGGTATCAAAATTAGAATAAACTTGTGTTAAATAATAAATTAATGATCATTATTAGATACCTACGTACAGTAAATAAATCAATTTTTACAATAATGGACTAAAGTGCTGAACATAAATCGCATTGCGGACAGTACATTCTGTTAATAACTGCTTTCTATGATAGAATGCGATCGTTGATCAGTCTGACATAACACCGATGGCATCAACTGCCAATATCCTGCTTGTAGAGGGAGCTAACTGGCCATCGCCCTACTTTTGCGAGCTACTACACTGGCAGAGCTTAGGTCTTGTCCAGACAAGCGTTCCTCGCGAGTCGTCTTGGTCGTGTAAAGTCTAAGTACTAGGCGCCAATGCATTCCGTCACGCGACTGCGAAAACAAAACATAGGCGTGAATACATGTGTAGAATGTTAATGCGCTAAGGCAAGAATGATTCGACAAGCCAGCCCAGGTACCAGAAACGACGAGAAGAGAAATGCGTGCAGCGCGAGAGTATTACATAAGCAGAATATCTAAAACTCGTTACCATCTGTAAGCGCTAATCTATGATCTAACGAAACGAATGTGCTATCGCAAGCTCCGGCCACCTAATTCAGTACTTAGTAGAAACAAGGCATCAAATACGAGAAGTACCAAAGAACTACTGATTCCAACCGCATGAAAAAAATCGCGGGTCTGAGCCAGCTCTTACGATCTAATGCAGTGTACTCAGTTACAAGTACCTCGTAACTTGTATAAGGGCTAGTATGCGGCCGCTACAGATTTATTACAGGTTCTCCTCCGATACGGTATGCGATACAATGCAGTTATTTGCTGCGTTCTGGTGATCATTAAAGAGAAAAGCTTGCTTGATCTTTAGAAAATCCTCTACTTGTATAGGTACAACTTCGTATGCCTAAGGTCACAATATAATAATTATTATGAAGACGCTGCAAGAAAAATACGCTAGAGTATAAAAATAATGAGATAGCATTTTTTTTCAGTAATTTAATTAAGGTTTTTTAGGCGATGTCGACATTCCGGATAAAATTGCTCAGAATAACCAGACTGGTTTATGATAAGAAGAGTCGAATATGAATGGCTAGCCGCCATGGTTAAGTGGTTCATCCATCATCATAATTAGGTATTGAATAGGAAATTCGGGATGATGGTGATTAGTCAGCAATATTATGTAGTGTGAAGTGTGAGTACAATCACGAATAGGTACTAGTGCCGTTCGGATGATGATTAAAAACATACTGTATTTCGATTTCGTGAACACCTTTGTCTTGCGCTGTATGCTGCATCCAGCTAGACTGTGATGTTGGACTCGGTGGGGATAAGTTGGCTACCGGGTGGCGACTATTGACTGGACACCAGTTGGTACTTGCCTGTCGCAGTGCGTTGTATGAAAATTCTTGTTTCCCGTTAATAGGTAAGTACCTGAAATCTTTCCACACATGTTTCGTTTACCAGAATATTCATTCCAACTACGATCATACAAATAAATAAAAACCTGTGTAATAAGGTTATATAGACAGTACGGTAACCTGATTTCTCCTGGCAAGTGTTAAAATAAATCGCGCTCTGATTTCTAAGCCCGTCCTTACGCGTGCTTCTCAAGAAACTTGTAACTTAATAAAAAGCGGGGGCACTGTAATGCCACTACATGTAAAACACAATAGATGACGCTACTGTGCCACTTCTTGCGAATTGTGTCACTTTTATTATTATGTAGGACAACCTTTAAATTGAAGCAATCGCTTACTTCGGCATTATCTGCATAGCTTTAGCAACCTTTATTGAAATGTAGGTGGAGAGGACGTAAGAATCAATTATTTTATAAAATAAAGTACAGAAAATTAATAATAAGTATGTTCATTCAGGGAGGCAGTAATCTTGAATCGTTCATTATTAGAACTCAAGATAATTTACATTATCAGTAAGTAGTGCCGATGCCGTGAAATTGTCAGTTCAGTAGCACACAAATTAAGTTTATTACCTACGTTCTATTGAACTCGTAAATTACATTGGAGTTGCAAATAAAGTAATGTGAAATACGCATACACATGCAAGCAGGCAACACTGGATTAATGTCTTTTGCAACGCGGATTTCGACTAGCTAGCTAATCTAGAACCCTCTAGAATATAGCCAGTGATACAAGGAACCGAGCTTCCACCCGCCCGTGACTCGCCCGTGAAGACAACACAAATAGACGTTACTACTATTATATCATCGCAATTACAAACAAACACTCCCATGATTCACCGAACATCCACACACATATCCGATCCCATAAACATTGCCCGTTGTATGGAGACCTTGGATGGGTCATACACAGACATACACTGATCATACATGTGTTGTGTGTAGTCCATACCCAGATGAATCGCGGCCAAATTCAGAGCATCTGGTGCAGATTGCAACCACTTGGGTGGTCTGAGTAGGGACGGTACAGTGTCGATATTTCGGCGTTCAGAAAATATAATTTCATCACATACATCACGCTGGAATGCGCGAAGTGTTATGTAGCCGCGGTGACCGTATAATAACCAGGCACAAATAAAGATACTGAAAAACCTTCCGTTCAGCTCAAGCTTTAAAGTAAACCTAATATATAATTGAAAATAAAATCTGCAAGTAATTCGCTAACTTCTTGTAGGTAGTCCAGAATTGGTTGCCTTTTCTTGTGCTATTGGAATATCTATCAGCTGTCAGTAGGTTAGGTACTTATCTGCTCCATGTACCTATTTGTAGCCGATATGTAATGTTTATGTTACATAAATGATAAATGATATCTGTGGTTAATACATATTAACCATAGATATTTGTGTGCATACCTACACAAGACATTATTCACATGTTATTCAAGTTGAAAAACATCATTTTCTAATTAATGTTTCTTTTTGTTACAGGTAAGCATATTTTGGAGTGAACCTGCCTACCTGGTTTTTACTGAAACTATGGAAGGCGCATCTAAAGCCCATTGTTGTAAGTGATAAAGAAAAACTAAGTAAGGTAAAAGTTACGAGTTTTGCAAATCTTTTCTTGCAGAAAATAAACTTATCATGGTGTCTACACTCACGTACACCATAATATTACCCGGGACAGTTTATTGACACTAATAAATTGTTAATTCAAGTCCACAACATGGAGTTCCAGTTTATTGGATGTAAATCAAAAAGCTGTGTAGCTGTCAAATCGAATTTTGAGGTACCTACTTAATCATTTGCGGGTCAAAAGATGACTAATCATTTAATAGTTTCGAAAATAGCATAATTTGATTGGAACTAGTTTTATTATTACGTGCGAAAGATAATGTATAATGTTTGTGTATCCGTTTGTCTGCATGTCTGTTAGCTTCACATGCCTTAACGACTGAACGGATTTCAATGAATGGTACACAGTTGGGTTAGGCCATAGGATACCTACTTTTATTCCGGTAGCCCCCGAGTGATAATTAACGACCTCCACGCGGGCAATGCCGCGGGTAAAAGCTAGTCATATTTTAGTTTTTTAACTTGTCTATTAAAAAATATTTTACTTTTTCATATCTAATGAAACATTTCTGATCAGAAAGAGTGTTTTCGGTTCTATATTTTATTTTCAATTTTCTATGTAAAAGATCAACCAAGCATTAGCATAACACTAATCAAAGAAACTAATCTACCGATAATGTAACGCTGACTATAATATACCTACCAGTCTTCAGTCTCCACTAATTGACTATTCGTCTCAACGGCAGACCCAACAACTAGTTCCGTAGGACGGGTTCATTATTTACAATTAGTCTCGTTTTGTAACTAGAATACGCGGTATCCACATAATTAACTTACTAGAAGGTAAGTACCTACTGCCCCAAGTAAAATAAAGGGTACATTTTCCAGTTTTCATGAAAAAATATTTAAATTAATAAGGTCACTCTGCTACTACTTTTATATTTTTAATTTGATGGCGAATTAGGAATAGATTACTTCGAGTAACAGCTAGTAGAGGCAATCTAAGCCTCGTATTCTTAAAGTTTCGACAAAGTAGATAGAAATCAACATGGATTCAGTAACAATTGTGAAAATTCACACATAAGTGTTAAATTCTTACTTACAAGCTGTACTCTGGTGAAAGGCAATGTTTTCTGACACATTTAAGTTTATTTTGACATAAAATATCGACTGTAGTACTGTGAATATCTATCTACTATGAAGTTTTGGGCAACCTTGTTACAAACTTCACCCATTCATTAAAGATTAAACGATTAAATCCTAGTTAGTAACAACTCAATGAACTTTATGATTTAATTAAAATTTAACAATTTTAAACTTTAAGTTTGACGTCCGAGAACTGACCACATCTGGTTTGTTGTTAATCTATGCAAATCAAACACCAAAATATTCCGAAGAGACGAATTTAACAGTAAACAGTTCCAAGTATTTCTTGATTTATTTATTTTGTCTTAACTTTGAGACAAGTTAATACCGCTTCGTTAAAGTACTCATGTACTCACAAAAACATAACGTGTGACACAACTTGCAGACTATTGGTCATATTGTCAAATATTGAACAAGTTTTAGAGATTGTACTTATGCCAAATACTAAGAACATAATATTGATTTAAGTAAATGGAACTGCAATTTAAATATCATACACGTCACGTGTTTTTTTGTTAAGACGAGTAGCTGGGGATTTCCTTAGATATCGACAAAAAGCATCATTATAACAACTTTTAAGAAGAAATAAGCAATTTCCCTTACATACATACAATACATACATATAATAAAGAAGTCTACACACCGCGACACATCGAGCTATACATTTCCAGTATAACAAGGCCTCGCTTTGTATAGATTTCCCGTACAATGAGAGATCCGCATAAACTGGTTTTGTACAGTTTGATTAGTCGCCGTGTGTACTAGGCAGGTCGAGGTAGTCATCATCATCATCCACCTAGCCTTTATCAAGCTGTGTTGGGGTCGGTTAAGGTAAAGTGCATCCCAAAATGAATGACCATTAAACAGACTATAATTTCACAATTAACTCTCAGCTTATCGATCGAAAAGGTCGACCATCCAAAAATGGATGTAATAATGTATGGCTGTGTTGATTTCCGTAAAAGTGACGTCCACCCCAATCACTTCCTTGATCATTTTTTATATTTTGGCAACACATGAGCTTAATTATGTTAACTTGCAAGTTCCATCCGCAAGTTTTTTCCGGGATAATAAAAGGTTAGAAACAAACTTATTGATTTTAAGAGTTGTTTGAAGCTCTTATAGTCGATAGGTTTGTTCGCATTATTATTACTAACTATGGAGCTATAGTACATAACTACTTATTAACAGTAATATGTCTTCAGTGCCGGTTGAAAAAATACTCCCACAGTAATTTCATGCGTTACGCAACACATGCCAAAACCGCTTCTCCAATTGATGCCACTTTCTACAAAAGAAATAGAACATGTAATAGGCATCCGAATAGTATACATCACCGAAGCACGGTGTACGGTTTTCTCAAACCTATCATTTGTTTTGCTAACAAATAACTAACCTTTACACAACACTTACACAACGGTTACACAACCACACTCTCAGGACACACTGTGGTCACACAAAACACGTCTTCACGATGTTTGTTTATTATACTAAATCTTTAACAGCATGTGTTGACCATAGTTTTTACTAACATATGAACAGATGTACTGTACTAGATAAGTGATGTTTTTGATGCAAAAAATGGTGAAGACTATCCGGGGTCGAATGGAGTTCGAAAATGTTTTGTGGTCATTTGGTGGTTGATTGATTGTTTTGATGATTGAAGAGGATTTCATCTTGATTGATGCATAAAATTAAAAATAGCAAATAAAGCAAAGTTGCTATGGAACATGAGCAAAGAATTTGAGAAAAGTGAGACAATTTTTTTACAATTAATTTATCAGATCAAAATTGCTAATATCAGGTCAACAAGTCGCTTTGCGGTTATTTCTGACTAAAATATCATCTTGTATTAGTTAAGTAGAAGCTATACTATGGAGTATTGTTTGTTTTCATTGAAACCAAACACATTCCTTATTTTGTTAGGCACAATGTTCAATGCTCTGTGGTCGAATATAGATACCTAATTGGTAATTTGGTATATATAAAATGAGTACAAAATAGAGTTCAGAAAATATTCGTTGTGATTAACAACTGTTCAAGCAGGAATCACTTAAATTATTAATAGGTAGGTACAACACGTGGCACTAGCAATTATACACACACCTTTCGCCAGTTATGTTTAACTCCTATGTAATAGGGGGCGAGCCTATTGCCATCAACTGGGCAAAAATCCCGACTCCGTGGCTGCTACTGAGAAATGTCTGATTTCCATCAGACATTTCTCAGTAGCAGCCACGGAGTAGTTTTTCCAAACTTAAGAACACTTTGACCGAACTGGGAATCGAACCCAGGACCTCATGCTCAGCTGTCACGCTTGCGACCACTAGACAACACATATTTCTAACATTGCCTGTGAATATGTAATTACGAAAATCCTAATTAAAATGTAACCCCCGTATAATTATTGTAATGATGCCCATCCCATCATTAATCATGTGTAATTGTGTATAGCATCGTAAATCCTTGCGTAGTGAGTGCGGTGTGAGCGCGGAAGAGGCGGCGCCTACTCGTGCCACGTGACTTCCGTTCGGCAGCCCGGGATCGGACGTGTCTGAGCTATGTCCGACATTTTGTGACGGTTACGATTTTAAGAAATGTTTGGGACATTTTATTTAATTCATAGAGTGGTTTACATATCACTCAACAGCAGTATAATTCCCTTTTAAATCGCAAGGAAAGTAAGAAGGGTTTAAATAATCTTATTTACCAAAAATATGACATGATACATGATTTATAAAATTACACAAAATTTATTTGTGTGGGAAAAAATTATAATGATTTGAATCGCAATAACCTACTTCTCTGACACTCATTTACCAACAGAACTCTGTGGTTAGATATTCCACCTGATGATAAAGCAACGCTTAATATTAATCTTGTATTAAAGAATGTTAATGTTTGTAACCATAATGTATCATGAATGCTGACCACAGTCTGACATAATTGTCTGTATCCGAGCGCGGTCGATATGACAAGCTCTCCATCAGGATGTTGCGATGTGATCAATAGTTATTTTTTAATTGTATGAATCATAGAGATCCGATCTTCTAACGTTTATTGTTACTAGTGTAAGTTGTTGTTATTTGCGAGTGTAACATTATTTTCTTGGAGGGAAAGCATTGAAGGACTCGCTTTTTCCTTTAAGTAAATTATATGATTTACGTTTTCTTTTGAATGTTTTACAGGTTAAATATTATTACTTTATAATTATTAACTACAATCAAGGTTTATAAATAATATACTGTTACTGCTAAGTGACTCTTTAAGTAGGTAGTAAAATAATCAATAGGTAAGTAATTAATTAATTATTTATTATTTTCGCTGTCAGTTGGGAGTGGTCCTCTCTTAGCTGCCACGGTTTATTTTAATTACTTTATTTTGAAAGTGTTGATTATTTTAATCTTTTACTCTGGGCGCTCTTAATGTGCACGTCTTTCTACATCTTTCTCACATATATGTATAATCTCAACGTGAATGATGTAACCAAGATTTTGTAATAATATTTTGATTAAAAAGAGTGTCCATGGAGTTTCTTGCACATTCTTCTCCATAGAGATCTACGCTTTGGAATGTGCAACTACAGTACTTTCTCAAGTTATTATGCCTTGTGACTGTGACTGTAGCTTAGCTTTTTTTTTTTTTTGTTTGACTTTCAAAAGTGCCTGTAATGGTCTAATTGAAATAAATGCTTTGAGTTTGAGTTTGAGTTTGATTTACATACTTACTATTAAGTAAGTAAGTAATTTTTTATCTTGCAATTAAGGGTACAAACATTGATATGGTGATAAACAGGTAAAAGGTAGGTTTAGCCATATTTTACCAATCGGCACGCAAAACTTATAATTTGACGCTAAAACAATATGTATGACATGTACCTACTAATAAATACACTGTATTAATAAATATACTGAATACAAATAAGCCTTCCTTGGCAGTTGGGTAAAATACAACAACATATATTTATTATTACATATTTGTTGATTAATTGTGGTGTATTATTTATTATGGTAAAATCCTCTTATATCGAGTCATGATATTAATTGTAGGTACCTATGTTTAAAATTGCAACATATACATTACAGCAATCTAGAAATAACAGGAAAATTCAATGTGTAAATAAATACGTATGAGCAGTGGGTACACATAAGTACTCCTCGCGTATCGTCCCGCACAAGCTGTAAACGGCAATTGATGAAAATGAGGAAGTGTTCACTCGTGCTCAGATGAGATCGTAACGACGACTATTTTTCCCCCGTGCTGTCTCTATTAGTATTTGTAGTAACATAAGAAAAATAAAATGGCCGCTTTGTCAGAATCATAATAGGCTAATAATATGATTAACGTTAAAATTCTTTAAATGGTCACGATCAATCGAATGGAGATTGACCCAAAATGATTGACCCAGTAAAATGGAGGAGCTCGTGGCAAACTAATAACAGCCGCTCGGGTCGATCTTAAGGTTAAGCCGCGCTCGCCTAGGTTGGTCTGTGGATGGGTGACCGCCCATTACATACCGAGTTTCCTCCGTGCCTCGGAAATCTCGTTAAGCCGTTGGTCCCGGCTGTCATGTGTAGATCTTTGACAGTCGTTACAGTGACCCAAAAAGTCTGACAACCAGTCTACCAAGGGGTATCGTATTACCCAGTACTAACTGGGTTGTGGAGGTCAGATAGGCAGTCGCTCCATGTAAAATACTGGTATTCAGCTGCATCTGGTTAGACTGAAGCCGAACCTAACATAGTTAGGAAAAGGCTTGGCAGATGATGATGATGACCCGGTAAAATGGTCCGGATGATGGCTCAACAGATTCATACAACATGTTGTGTAAACAATTTCCGCAGGCCCTAAAACTTGTTCTATAGGAAACATCTCAATTGTCTACACGTAACGCCATTTCAAGCGGTAATTCTTTAATGTAAAGGTCATAATGACTTGTCAATCAAAAACAATTTATGGTACTTGCTGCTTCGTCATAGTAACACAATTTCCTGAATACGTAATATCATTAAGCTCTTCTTAAAAGGCTTTAATGCCACAATATTTTGTAAAAAGGTCTTCATTAAAATTTAATTTGGGGAAGTGCGACATGAATGACCATGGCATAATGTACAAAATATAGATAGACATAATAGTATAAATGCATACTTATTACGTTTTAATTTGTTGTTTCTGTCAATAGAATGTCATCCATTCATTATTATTATCACCGTAAAAGTAAATATTGACTACAATCACATGGGTAAGCTAATCCTTGAAGAAAATCTTATAACAGATAACAAATTAACAATCATGATTTACTAATTTTTTTATCGTGCAAGGAACCCTCCTTTAAAAAATCCTCCGAAAAAATTAGTAAATACACAGTTATACCACGGATCGTCTTTTCGTAAATACTTGCAGAAAATAATAGAACAGTCTAATCTTATTAAAGACCTTATATTAACTAGACTACTTCACAGAATTCCTCACCCTCGTTTTGATTTGTTAAAGATATTTGCGATTTTACTAATTCCACTTAAGTAGGCTAAACATCTCCGTAACAACACCCATCATTACAGCCAATAAGTCTACTTTACCATCCATTCAGTTTCTGAGAAGTTCAAACCAATCGAAGGTTTCATAGAAAACAATTTATATAATTGAGTATTATATAATTTGCGCCGACGCCGACTGGCTTGAAGGTATGTGGGTTACACCGTATTTGTGCTAAAGAGACCTGGTTTTTTGTGAAAATTATGTAATATGCTTGACTCACCTTTTCCATATGCCTCCAAATAAAGACAGTCGGCTAAGAGTTGAATGACATGTGTTACGATCGAATATGGTTCCAGTAAAGAAAAGGTTATTTTGTTCCTCTCTGTGGGCGGGCGTTGGAAACCGCAAGGGTGTCCTCTTACTGTTGAAGACTAAAGCATTCTATAAAGGAGGTTTAATATTGTTAGGTTTCTGGACTTCATTTATGACATCTACCAACCTGCACTGGGCCTTCTTGGTAAATTACAGGCCATTCCCGCTCATAGAGAGGAGCCCTGTGTCCCTGCTATGCTATGCTAGGGTTGGTACACGCCTACGTGCTAGTAATGTGTACGCAGTGATTGTCGAGCAGGGATCTTAACCGTCTGTTAAATAGTTTAACATATGTTTACTATTCGTTGTAACGGTCTACTGGAGGGCACATGCTCAACCGTAGATACGCGTGAACAAGGTCGAAGAATGTGTTATGTGATAGATAAGCACTTAATATTCATAAGTTCACACACGACCAGCCCATTTTTATAGAGTCAACGACCTTTAGGTCAGATTTATTCTATTGGGAACGAAAATGTTTTGATTTATTTCGAAGCTTTACCAAGAAAAGAATAAACGAGTTTATAACAGGCAAGCGGCAGATAAACGACGTATTTGATCAACTTTGGCTTCGAAGAATGGTTCGACTATGGAAGAAAAATGTATAGAAATAGGTACCACAAATGATATACTGCGAAAATAATCTCAAGATAAGGCACTCCAATACTTTCATACATTCGTATCTTGAAAATCAGCTACGAATATTTGCAATACAATACGTAATAATATTAAAAATATATCTAGATTCATTTGAAATTGTTGATGGTACAATTACCTATATTCCTCAATTTTGCGGTAGATCAAAATATTGGTATAATTTCTGTGATTGATGAAGATCATTTATTGTGTTTACTGTTTACTGAACCGGCCTTACGCAGATTTGGACGAACGCGAATGTAGATTAAATCATATACCTACCATGTTATTTGTGAACGATGGTTGTAAAGTCCGCCCGCGTGGAGGTTGGAAATTATCCCACAGGGAACTACTGGGATAAAAAATATTCTTTGACCTAAACCAGATCATGACTTAGGTACCAGTGTCACACTTTTATACAGGACCGGATTAACTATGTCGGGGCCCCTAGGCAATGCAATTCTCGGGCCCCTTTTTGAAGATCTTAGCTCTTTTCACATTGATAAGGATGTGAGTATCTTCCAGAGGTCTGATCGACTCTAAATTTGGTATCCTGTCCTGTTCTGTTACTTCAGTGTATGCAGTGATATGATATGGCAACAACATGGTTATCTCAACCTGATGCTGCAATTGCTGCATCATCAGCAGGACCACCTAACTAATACTTAACTCCTCAGCCCCAACATTTTCAATTTCTTTTGTGAGCGTGCGGGGTATCTGATATGGGGCCTCTAGGCAGTTGCATTTTTTTTTTTTTTTTTTACCGATGGGAAATCATCAAATAACCCCTCCCGCTCTGGGCTGAGCAGGAGGGAGTGTCAGACTTTTACTGACTAAAACCCATCCATGTTCCTTCTTTTGCCCTTTGTGTTCCAGGGCCGCGGTATCTCTTTCGAACAGTCCCGCAACCCTGGCAGGCGTCGGCCCTTACGGACCCCTCCCTGTTTGCTGACTCTCCTTGAGGCGCGCGTGGAACACGAACGCGCCGTCGACACGGCCTGTCGTCATAAGACGGACGGACGGCGAGCTAGCTCATAGCTCACCGTCCATAGGCCCGCGCCTACGGTGGCCGGGCGCCACCACGTGGCCCCCGACGCCCGGTGCGTCTCCCGCGGCGGCTGGGACGTGAGGTTCTCTCCCTCTCACGTTCCGCCACCTCCTTCGCTAGCATGACTGCTTCGCAGAAGGAGGTGACGGCGTCCCATTCCGTCTCGCTCCGGACCATGGATTGAACCAAGGCCGGAAGCGAGTTGCCTACTCTGCCTAATGGTTAATCCGGCCCTGCCAGTGTGTCTAACAACCGAAAAGGCGTGAAAACGTAATAAACAGAGTTAGTTTCGCATTCATAACATTAGCAACTATGAATGACTAAAGTAAAGGGAAAATACATATAATGTAAAACCGTACGAATTTTATTAAAAATAATGTGCATTCTATTCTCCATAATGTTGAATTTTTATGCACAGCGCGGAGTGCAAACAAAATAGTTGTCTTCAACGTAAACAAACTGAGTTATGAAACAGGTAACCTCTGAATAATTTCATTCCAACATTAAATACAGATTTTACTGCAAGACTGTTATATAATACATTTAGGTTCAGACTTACTTTACTTACGAATGTGCTCATTTTGGCCCTGTTTACCCTATCCAGTATATTACATAATCAATCCCTATCCAGATGTAGCGCATCTAAAAAAAAATAACCTATCACAGTGGCCCATCTTTCTTCACTGGTAGTCGTTAAGCAATTACAATGCCTGCTGTACCATAATGGCAATTTATAGCAGGATGATTACATAATCATCCTGCCTAGGTACATACTTGTGTAGGTAGGGGTAATAAAAAAATCGACATTTCCCATAATCATAAATCTTTTTTTTTCTCAACATCAGAAATTACAGGCGCTGATGGTGGTTATGGCACAATCTTATATAGAGAAAGGTGTCTGAAGTAGGAAAATCCTGAGTTACAGATCACCTCTCTGGCTTATACATATATCATTTTATTTATAGCTATTTTTTTTGTCAAGATACTAAAGATACAATTAAAATTGGGAGTAAACATATAGGGTACATATGGTGACACAATGGACGTCTGGTGCCTTCATCAAATACTACAAGTTCGATCATATCAGCCAATCCTGCCTCTACTCAACTGGTAAGCAACGGTGCGCGCGTGCACGCGGCCTCGATCCAAGCGCCACTTTCTACAGCCGACGAGTTTTTACGTGATCCGGCGGCGTGTGTTGCGACATCACCCGATTATCTTTATATCGGTTATCTATCTGACCCTTTTTGATAACGGGTTACCCATTGATGGGCCAGCCGAATAAAAACATATTCCATTGAGCACACCAATTTTACCCAGAGTATTGCTAGTATTCTACCACATTTTGCATTTTCGGTTGCAGTGGTAGTTGTAACTACCAAAAAAAAAAGTATACCCGTCACTCATTTTTTGTTTTGAGGTGTAGAAATGATCGTGCCAGGGCTGCGGGACTGTTCGAAAGAGATACCACGGCCCTGGAACACAAGGGGCAATAGAAGGAACATGGATGGGTTTTAGTCAGTAAAGTCTGACACTCCCTTCCGCTCTGCCCAGAGAGGGACCCCGTCATTTAATGATTTCCTACCGAAAAAAAAGGTGTAGTAATGATAAAATATTTTTGGTGAATAAGGCTAACAACTAAAACGTCACGAGAAAAAGTCTTGTAAGTGTATGTGTCTCAAGCATCTGCAACACTGCTGTAACACGTTATAAAAAGCTTAAACGGTAAAAAAACGCAAACAATGTGGTATTTACATACCTACATGATCGTACGTTCTGGTCACGTTTCCGTACTCGTGTACCAAAAAATACTGTCGTTTTTATTTGCATCATTATTTTTTACTTACTCAAATTAAATTTATGCACCTAATTAAAGTCCATGCTATTATTTAATACGAAAGTAACTCTGTCTGTTACATTTTCAAGCTAAAATAGCTGAACGGATTTTAATGAGGCTCACAGATAGAAGTTTGTCCCAGGTAGACATAATCGTCTACAACTTAGAGTGTAGAGTCTCCGATCTTGATAGGTGTTACATGGGCATAAGAAAAGTATTATACACTTATAGTATTTCAAAAATATCTTAGGTGTGTTATCTTCTTTCCAGAACGAATTTTGGCGACATATATATATATATCTAGTTACGTACATAGGTACTTATAAGTAATTTCCTTATGTCTTAAACGTTTAATTAAAAATTTATTCGACAGAACGTTTCCTCTTGATAGAATAAAAACCGGTTCTTTTATTTATGTCTAAAGCGTTGAACTACAAAAAAAGCGAACAGGAAGAAAATGTTTATTTATTCTTTATAAGTTAATACGATTTACTTCTACAACATTCTAACAGTGAAGTTATAAACTGAATCTTTTAATATATTATTACAACGATTACAAAAAAACACAATACTGCACTTTTCTCAAAGAGTTGTCTCGGCATGGGTCCAAAGATTTTCAATAAACTACCAAAAACTTTTAAAAGTATGAACAACATAAATAATTTTTAAATCGCAACTTAAGAAATTCTTGATTGAAAAGGCTTACTACTCTATCAATGAGTTTTTAGATGATAAAAGCATAAAATAAAATAAAAAATGTCCGATCCACTTGTTTACGACGTTACTTGTTTGAAACAGTTTTATCTAGTTTGTAGTTTTTTTACGCCTAATTTGTACGCCTTGCAAGGCAAAACATAGTGATACAACACAAATTTTATACCATGTACCATGTTACCTATGTTCAACAAATAAAATACTTTGACTTTGACTTTAAAAACGAGTTATAAATAGATTACAGAAAATTATGATTTACAAAAAACATACGTCTTGGAAATCGTTAGGTCATTGTTACAAACTACTCATCATTTTTTTCGTAACTCTATCCTTCCATATCCTCAAGTAGTTTCTTTAATGTATTTTTTAAGTTACCAAGAGTCTGTTTTGTTTGTAAAATTGTAGAGACGATAGCTTTCTGCTGGTTTATGTTTTTTATTCGCTTGGTTTCAAACTACCTTAACTTCCTTAGCATACGTTTTACTGTAGCCTAACTAAGTAATCTTACTTGTACGATGTTATTGTATAGTACGCCATAATTCCTATTTATTTTTTGTAAGACGAAGGAGACTAGTCTCCACGACACAGGGAACCCTGCTCACTTGAACAATAAAGCTTTATATTATTATTATTTTGAATGCTTTTCTCTGTCACAAAATTATGACAACTACTTCCCCCGTCCATTTAGATTAGATCGGTTTTTCAGGGATGCTTAAACATTCAAGTCGACTATCTATGTATGTGCTCACCTAGGTAGGTGAGCACATACATAGATAGTCGACTTGAATATTTAAGACTTGGTTAAGTAACCATATAGGCACAATATGGATTCTGAGCTAATTATATCAACCAACATTTTAAGAAAAACAGGTTTTCTGATTATGATATGATACAGGCTGTCATTACATAATTAAATTATGCTCTATTGTATTAGTGGTTGCCTCTAACACTGTATTGGCAGTTGTAACGGTTTCATAATGCATCAGAATTAATCGTGCCCAAAATAGTTAGTGCTTCTATCAGTTTTAGTTATAAAACAAATCTTCCTTGTTTTATGCGCTTGTCTAGAGATTTGTATAAAATATATTTTGGATTAACTCCTCATATTCAATAAAGGTGTTCTGACCGCACACAACACAGCGCAACACAGCGCTTGGACGTGAGGTTGCGGACACTCCGTTTTACAAAACAAATTTGATCTGACTAAGAAAGCATTTCTCGTATCCTGTCATGAAAAAAAAACAAGAATTATAATTTTCATGTTTTCAAGTGGGCAGAGAGAGCAGCGGTGGGTGGCCCAGTGGTGGCGGCCCCGACTTACGAACAATAAGTCGTGGGTTCGAAACCAGGCAGGCGCAGCACTTTGTGTAATTTATTTCATCACCACTGCTCTCAAAACGGTGAAGGAAAAACATCGTGAGGAAACCGGCATGTCCTAGAACCAAAAATTCGGAGACATGTGACATCTACCAACCCGCATTGGGCCCGCATGGTTGATTATAGCCCATTCCCTCTCACAGAGAGGAGGCCGAGTGTCCCAGCAGTGGGAACATTAATGGCTGATTATGCTTATGCTATGCAAGTGGGCAGAGACTAAAGATGGAAGTCAAGTGTAGCTAGTTCTAAAGTAATACAGTATAAATTATTTTTTATTACACACGTTTACTTGCTGAAACATAATAAGCATCTTGCTATGAATAAATTAGTACCTACTCCATCATCTATTACATTTTGAATAATTGCATCCTATCAAATGCAGTACGTGTTCCTATAGAACTACAAAGTTATCATTATAATTCACAACAACATGCATGGATCGCATCAGATGTCAATAACCCTGTGTCCATGTTGTCTGAGGATCTCAAACTGCGCAATAGTTTGCGCAAACGTTATGTCACGCAAGGAATGCGCTTACTTGCGCACTAACATTACCACTGCTTCATTTACTAAGTATGGTTGGCGTACGAAATACTTAACCATCTTTTGAGTATAATCATATTATTATTTATTGAAATGGCAACGCGCGAAATAGTTATATCTCACCCAAAAATGCGTCTTTTTGCGCAGTTTGATTAGAATGTGGCCCAGTTTGCTTCAAATTAAAATCGTTTTTACCTGTACAGTTAACTGAAAATGTAACTGTCTGTTATGTCACGAAAAGCGTTTATTTGACCAGTTACATTCCTCACATCGTAATACAGGACTTGACCGGCCTCAGTATAAGCCGTTCATTTAAGGGAGGTATCTACTTAAATCCTCAAAGGACAAAGGGTCAGTAGTTTGTGCTAATGATGAAGTAATAGGTATCAAATACGTGAGCCCTTTGTACGCAGAATGTAAGTAGCAAAAACCCAAAACTTTTAGTGATATAATAAGCTCGAATTAACCCTTTTACATGAGACTTTTTCGTGTAATGTCCGTTTTCACTAAACTAAACGGTGACAGCTAAACGAATGCCTAAATAAAATTCATCACTGCGCCTATAACAAATAATAGACAATCATTTAGATGTTTCTTTTAGGGTTAGTGAAAATCGACTTAAGCTTTACCCTTATTTGTCAAAGGATCTCCAACTGCGGAATAAGTTATGTCATTAATTGTCACATTATGACAATTTGCGCAAAACATTACTTTACTAGAACATGACCTATTCGCTTTGTGTTACATTCGCACTCACCTAGAGACCTCGCTTTGGTTTGTTTACTATTATCATGCTCGTGTGTTTGTAAGCATACAGAATACAGATCTAGATTTCTTTGTAGTATTCATTTGTATGAATTTTAGTGCGCAGTCATTGTCACTAAAGATATTAAGAATTTAATCCAAGGCAATCAAATCATTTGGTTACTTAGAGGTCCAGTAACTTGGAAATGTAGATGGCTGAAGAGGGAAAGGAAGGCAAGAGAAAATATGGATGGATTGTGTGAGGAATGGTATGACAGAAAAGGGTGTAAATGTCAATGTGACACCCTTGTCACATTGACATTTACGGTACAGAATGGAAAAATAAAACGTGTTGCGTCAAAACACTCAACTCTAAGTAACATGGGCAATGGGCACTGGCCAGGAAGATGATGACAACATTTTTTAGGCTTTTTTATGACTCCTGTATCGTGGGCATGTTTACTAAACCTCACATCACAATTAATTTAAAAATGCTGTAGGGACATCATTCCTCCGTCCACTAGCCACCTGAATATGAATGAGGCTGTACCGGTACGATGCCCGAGTCTGCCTGAGCTTACAGTTTTACTCAGTCGACAAAAAATACAAAACTAAGCTACCGTTCGCAGCGGCACTCGAAAAAGGTAATTTTGTAGTCTGAGCTTCTTTTTTTCTCGTGTAATTTCGCTGCAAGCTTCATACAACGTTGAAATGGACCTGCTGCTTCTGTATGTTCAGTAATCTCTTCATATTATCGTGAGATAGGGTAGAAAAATTAAAAAATACAACCTTAATTACTTAATTGGCTAAACCTATGGACATGGATGGAGACATCATGGATGGATGTCATGGATTCATTTAAAACTTTAATCTAGACGTTCTCAAAAGCAGGGTCTTATTAAGAAGAGACGATACGGAATCCAAGGATGGTCAAACCGAAAAGTTGGTATGCAAAGTGACAAGCAAGCGGGCATTTGATTGATTATCACCTATATGGTATTCGTTTACATGGCATAGTGAACCAATACCATGTCCTAATATGACTTGATGAAACTGCTACCTATCACATCATTTTATTCCCCAAAAATCAAGCCAAGCCTTCCAGGATTTACAGGAAGCCACGTAAACAAGAAGACGCCAAAAACACGACCTGTCTATAAACACACATACCCCTTCATTCAAAAGAATCACAAGAACACCTTATACTAAATAATGCGGCGCACAGCGCACGTTAATTATTCCTAGACACATAGTTGTCTGTCACGACGCCGTTAACGAATGTTAATGAGCAGAGTCGTGATCACGAGCAGCATGACGGATTCGTACACTATGTCGTGGAAACAGGGAAAATACTGGGGAAAAGTTCCGTTGGTAAATGTTGGAGAGACGCATTCAATAAAAAGGCAAGAGGGTGTGGTCATCGATTTTTTCGTGTTTCTATAAAGTTTATAGTAGTTTATGTCAAACTAATACAGTATGTTGACTTGTTCATCATTGTTATCCCGTCCAGGCTCGCTTGTGCCACAATTTGAAAAGGCAGTAGTTTTTAAACGAATCGATCAAAGTTTACTTTAGCCAAATTAAGAGTCGGTCTTAAACTATTGACCGAATTTAAGTAGACGAAACAAACCCAGACGTTTCTTTGTTTTGGCCAAAAACCGGCTGGAGGTAAACACGAATCAAGGAATTTATAAGCGAATCTAACGACTGACCAACGGCTCGGCACGAATAGCATTCAACTGCCAAATCTTTCTTCGAAAAAAGGAAGTGGGGGCAAAAACTTGTTGTCTAAATTGGGAGTTATAGGTCGAAAACAGAAATGTTTAGGGAGTAAGAGTGGCGATATTTATCGACGCGAAATCGACCGATAACGAACTGCTACATTGTTCGCATTAAGTTCAGGACAGTGTCGAGTGCCGAACTGAAACGCGATAAATGATACCTTTTTCTCTTTATAGCACTATTCTGACAGGGTCAAGCCCATTTCGCGAAAGTAAGTGTGCTCACTCTCTGAGGGCGAATTTCACCAAAAGTACATTAACGTGATCAGCACGTCTGGAGTGCATTCATGAGCATTCTGATTCGTTAAGTTCCTTTGGTGAATTTGTCTTAAGAGTCGCACATTCTGCATAGAGATGCGTCACAACTCACACGAGCTGTAGCCAGATGCATGGAGAAATGCAAGCTCTAATTAATATCGGATGTAATTGGGGCGTGGCAGGCCAGCAGAATGCCGATGAGGATCGTGTGTCTTAGTGTAGTCACAAACTTGTGAACTATGTGGAGCGGACTGAAGCGCAGGACTTGGATGATACGTGAGATAGTGGGAAGAGCAACAGGCTTGCTCTCAATTACATGGGATTTAAACATAACAGGCAAAATGTGGGTGAATTACGGGTACAGCTTAGCTAACTGTTCGGCAATGACAGGCGTGACATATGTGAAGTGCACTGAACGGTGACGTCATTATTTATTGTTATTCATATTACTTTTGTTTATGAATGATTGTCTCGTTTTAATTTAACTTGTTATGTTTTTGTTTATAGTTTCAACTTTTATTTGAGGTAAACATTGATAATAAATAGACATTCACACCGATACATTGACATTGATACGGTCCAAACTTATACCTATATTACCTTACTTTACCTAAATTACCTTATATTATTAATGTGACTCTGTCTGTAAAGCTTTCACATGTTTTATTTTATTTTTAAGTATTTTGTTATTGCCTGAAAATAAATGGTTGTTGTTTTTGTTGTTGTTTAACGGCTGAACGGATTTTGATGACAATTGGGTTAGGATATAGGATGCACTTTTATTCCGGTGATGAGATTCCTTGGGGATAATTACCGACCAAACCGCTGTCGAATATACGGGTCAAAGCTAGTCTTTAACATTATGATATTCCTCAATTATCATAATCTTCTAAAGCCTTTGCAACCTAATTCCCTTACCACAGCTCTTCTACCAAATTAACCTTTTAACTCACTTAGACACATCAATTACAAGTAATTACAAGTGTGTGTGAATCATGCGCAGGCACAGACCGCAGACGCACCCGCTCTCCGTCACACGAGTACGAGGCTGGCTAAATAATAACAATAGTATTGCAATTGTTTTATTATGAAACAATATGTGACCTACTGAATACTAGGTGTTTCGGTACAATACAAACTGATTACAAAATTGTGAAAATAAGTATGTTAGAAAATATTTCGTCCAGTGTGTCAAAACAATGCATGGATTCGATTATTGTAATTGTTAATTATAATAATGATTCATTTTACCCATAAGTACCTAGTTCGTTACAAGAGTGAGTGACCTCAAAAATAAATTAATCGACACACTTTGATTTTGCCCTAACAGAGCACAAGATTGTTGCGAGCTGTAATTCTTGTGAAACTTCTTTCACAAATTACTTTGTGGAAAGCTGAATAAATGAACATGAGTTCATTAAAACGAACTAAAGTCAATTAGATACAGAAAATTGTGCATCCAGCTGAGTGCATATGAAAAATAGAACAACAAAATGTCGTCGGCCAATTGTATCGAGTTGTGCGGTACACGCAAGTGAGAAAACTGATTAATTATCGCAAAGTTACAGAAGAGCAGTTTCCTAACGAAACAATACTTTTAACACAGTTGAGTAATCTTACTGTTAAGTACACTTAGCAGTATTTCAAGAGTAAACTGCATGTATCCACCTACTCCGTGGAAGTGCATTGATCACACATTTACTCACTCAGTTGGCATAAGAATTAATGCACTTCCCAGTTCAAATAGAGTTAATCAGTTGACTCACTGAATCCCAGGTATGTGAGTCAACAGTTAATTGTAACTGCTTACTTTAACTTGTTGCGAGCACTTGAACTATTTCGGACATTTGGCGAAATGACTGGACGGTTTCTGTCGACCATCAAAAAGTACATTCATGTAAGTAGATAGATAGGCCTATCTAAAACCAAAAGTCGAAACACAGCAACACGATACTTTCTATTTGCGATGATTGTGAAAAAAAACGTAAACCTGATATTATGCTAGCCTTGACTTATCTAAAACTAGAATTCAATCTTGAATCACTTATTAGGCAAGCCAATATAATAGCTGAAATTATTGCTGTCATTTGGCAAGGTAATATTAACTTTATAGGTACTCTTTGGTGAATGCTCTTCCGTAAGATGATATCAGAGAAGTTATGATATTATTAGTTGAACAACTATGTACCGTACCTACCTACCTCTGCCTATTACAGCACTTAGATATTGACGTAAGCCCCTAATGTCTAAAGAATTGAAATGTTGCAATCATGACGTACAATTGTTAAGGATGACGTAACATATAAACAAAACACACCTGATGTCGACGTGACTTGACGTCACGATTAACGTAGTCTCACTTTTGGTCATCTCCCAACATTTTAACTTAACAATGTCAGAGATCTTACCGTGAAGAATTGAAATTTGAGCTTTATCTCGTTATCCTTACGGTAGAATTAGTTGGCGTTGAGTCTGTGTAATGTGCGCAGTCCTTTAACAGTTATTGTATCAATTCAATACATAAGAAGTATAAGAACACTGTTTGTGGTAATGTATTACAATCGGCATTGAGAAGGCCGTCAGAAACTTGTACCTACCTACGTATCGTAGACAAACAAAAAATACTAAACCTGCTGGTAATAATATCTACTGTTGTTTTGACGTGTAACATGAAATACTTGTTGTGCACTACGTTTGAAGTTCTGTTAGTGTTTTTGTAAATGATGCTTAAAAAAATGCTTATAAGCGGGAAACGAAACTTAATCTGAAAGGACAATGTTGACAAAATATGACATTGCATTCAAAACATGTTGCTACTAGTTATCTTTGTATATTGAATATGAATACCAAAACAATTGATTTCATGTCTAAAATGAGTATACTTATGTTTCGTTAATGCAGTAGATGTAGTGCATTCGTGATAATCTTTCATTTGACCACCCCAATTTCGTGAAGGCTGAAATTTTAACGCACCTAGTAAAGAGGTTTGCTTATTTACTTAATCTTGAAGATTCCGTAAAATAAAATCTCTTCATTTGATATTTGTCATACGTGTGGAGCACATAATAAAGAGGTTTGCTATCTGCTATCTATTAAGAAATAGTTTTCGAAAATAAAGTCCAAAGAAAAAAATTATCATTTTTCGAAAATACTAAACAGCAACTGCACAACAACACAAGCAATAGCCCGGGACGGGTAGTATCGCGTGCGGCCGGCCCGCCCGGCCCGCCTCGCCTGTACCGCGCGCAGCGCAATCGTCGGTAAAGCAGGACAACCGTTTTGAAACAGGATATGTATAACGAACCTTAATTGTTTTACAAAACGCCACCGGTAGGTACACTTGCTCAATTGACTACTTAATGCAGAATTTTTTCGCCGAATATATCAACTCTAATTGAAGGAAATTAATTTGAATAGGTACTCTTTATTGAACGTTTATTGATTGCAATTGACGGATAATTTCTTTGTTTTAGGGTCAATGCTACTATTGAGAAGCAATTTTCGGGTACACTGTATAGAAACACAGTCGCAATGAAGTTGTAATCTTAAACAACTCTTCAATAATAATCAGGTTTTAAAGAATTAAAAGTTTAATCATAAGAATTACGACGAGGTACTTACATCAATTGTTAATAGGTGACAGACATAAACAAAAGTAGTGCCCATTTTCAATTGCGCGACACCTAAATGAATGCTTTTAAATAAAAGGGCACCTCTGGATGTTCAGCGCTTGACTCAGCAGCAAGTTGAAATTATAACAATGTCTTAATAATTGGATTATGTCTATTAAAATTATTAATTTATCTGACATTGTTCAAATTTTAATATTGTGTAACTATTGGAGTGACGTGTTCGTGAACTGCCTAGTATTTGTGAAAACCGGTACCAGAATGTCCACGGCTCTACATGAGATCTCAATTTAAACGCCTTTGCACATCAACCTTTTTATAAGATTACGCAATCTTTATATGAGTAGAATCAGAAGCTGCCGCCGAGCACACACAAATGATATAATTGTATTTCCATTTACTGTTACATTACAACACTGCGACTGAGGTGTATGACAAAAGTCAAAGCTTTCATATTTTGACAGCAGCGACATCTGTCTTGTGTCGTATGTCATCTTGTTTATTTCAGTTTCTTTTTAAAAGACTAGCTTTTTCCCGTGGCTCTGCTCACGTTATGTCTTAACGTTATAAATAGGGATGTATCCGATACCGATACCGATATGTGGGCGATATCGCGAGTTTTCCGATATGTCGGGATCGGCGAAATTAAATTTGCGGATACACCGATACTTTTTGAATTTCACGGTATAGACAACCCATGTGAACGCGCCATCTGTAAACGCGGCCTAATTTGAAAATGAGTTCTGTTGTATCTGAAAGATTATTCTCAACAGCACCTGCTGTTGCTCGTCCAAATTGACTTACGAAATCGGTTTTTACCGAATAATTTAAGAATGTTGTGTTGCCTGAATAAAAATCTCATAACTGCGAAATCTCATAAATACTCTTTATAATGTTAGTGTGTAGGGAGTTCTCTATACAAAGACTACATAAATACACATGGATATGATAGACGGGACAACGATAACCAAATCGTAACGTACTTACTTGAATAGCCAATTGATAAATGAATGATAAATGATGTTTATTTTGCAAATAGGTTTTTAAAAACACTTTTACACGTCTCTTTTTTTAAACTTATAGATGGGGCCGGTGTTTCGTACCTGACTACTCTGAGAAGAAACAGCCGAAACAAACTCAGAGGTCATAGTCTCTTTTAAAGTCCAGACATAATCTTGGTTAACTCACATGAGGTCTATGCAGATTAGTGTCTGAGATGGTCTCTTGAAGAGACGAAGGTCCACTCAAATCTGTGTGGTTCTTACCACACAGATTTGAGTGGACCTGTCCAGTCAGTGCAAGCATTTGTCAGTTATCGTGTAGCTCGACTTACACTCAAGGAGCTCAACGACACGACGAACAGTACCAAAGAAAGGACATTTGGGTAGGTCGCTTATAGTACTCAAACTGCCAGACAATCGTGGAAAAAATAAAAAACGAACAAACAAAAAAAAAATTCCCACATGGTCCTCAAATTCACAATAATCAAAAAAAATTAATACATTGATTGCTTTCGGTTCAAGTGTAACGTCTCCAGCAATGATGTCAATTATTATGTTATACTGCATGAAATTGAGTTAAGGGATTTTTCTGTGACATTTCTTTTAATAGCCACTATTGTAAAGTATCTTGAATATTACCGACGGTAAACTTCTGGAACCGTAATAAAAGAAATAGCATCTTATTAAATTCAAAGACGTATTATAATCTAACGAACGAATTAGTATTCTTTTCGCCGCTTGAACAGTATCATTGCCACTTCAATATAGGCTAATTCCCTCATTATGCATTCAAATTGCTCTTCGAATGCCTAAAATATCTTTCTTGTATACATATTTACATAAGTATCTTGATTCCTTACTAGTTGTCTAGCCGAATTGCAAATGTCAATGACAGGTTGTGTTTGACATTTCGTACATAGATTTGCTCTATTTTGGTGCATTTCTAAGCTATGGGAGAAATCGTTTAACGTAATTGGTTTTATCAAGGATCATTTAGGCGTATTAGGTGTTCAACTAATGTTATGTAAGGGCTGCTCTAAGTTCTGTGAGGTCGTAAGGTGCTGGGAACGATTCCCAGCCTAGACTAAGTTTTATTCGGTTTTTCCATCTGGAATTTTTCACAAGTCTGGATGTTTGCCCGATTGATGGCAATAGACTCGTCCCCTATTAAAAAGGACTTACAGAGGCATGCCTGTAGCCAACCCTTCGGGGATTATACAGGGTGTAGACAGACCCTTCACGAACCCGTCCACCAAACATTCTGCACATCAAACTAAGGTTACTCTTCGCACAAATTATGCTGGGAAACGACTTTTTTTCGGTGAAAAATCACGTTTCACGGTAGGACTCCATGTGACGCACACAAAAGATTGTCATGATAGATGCATGAAATATTGTGGGGTCGTGGAAGTATTTAAAATAAAATAAAAGCTTGTGAAAAAGTTGGAACTTTGACCTCCAATATCACCATATTTCCATATATATACACCATATGTCTTTCGGCCTCGTTAAGGGTAATTTTACACCCATTTGGTGTCATTTTATGTCATCTATGTAGCTTACAGTTAGTATCATATTCAACACACATACGACAGAGACGAGATACATTGACTACCTCTCTAGTTGTATAAAATAAAAAAATATGTTTAGAGTTAGAAATAAAAATGAACAATCTAAAATCTACTAACTGCGATGAATATTCAAATAACATTCCTCAATGGATAGTGATTGCACTTTGCCGTGTAAATTGCAAAAGATTTTAATTGCAAACAATCTCAGCAAGCACTTCGCAGAACTCCAAACAAATTGCTCTTTCAACATTTTAAAATTATATCAAACTTTCGCTCCGTAAAGACTTGACATTTACGCTGCACCCTACAAACGAAAGTATTAAATTAAATGTAAATAGAATAGAAGTAGTTCAAAGGGAAAAGATAGTTGGATTACAAAGATAAAAGGTAATGTCATCAGTAAAATTGTTCAAGATCGCGAATGAATAGTTATACATTACAACGAATATTTTACGTGTGATTTTGTTTTCCTTGACATAATTTATTCATAGACGCAATATTTTTGAAATGTCATTTTGTTTTGACGCTCAACATAGTTTAACAAACGTACATACGTAAACAGAACGATGTTTCCGATGTAATAGTAGTATTTAGTATTTTCTAATGCAATTGGGCTAAAACTTAACATCACAATAAATAAGGAATTTCTCTTTTCTTTCATTTAATTTCACATAGGGAGGTATAAAAACATGTATTATATAGGTACACCCAAAGTAATTGAAAAAAAACGAATTCCAAAATAAAACGTGCTAATTAACTTTACTTTCGGAAATCGGTAAAAAGCATAATAGTCAATGACACAAACCAAAGTCCCCGTGTACCGAAATTGAAGTATTTTCCACTGTTTGTTGTTTTTTGGAAGTCGGTTACTTTTTGGATAATATATAATTTATGAGTTGAGGGTGGCATTTGCCCAGACGTGTGTCTTTATGAGCGAGCAATAACCATCTAGGATATCATATCTCATCCCTTCCAAGAAACTCCGAGCATAACGCTCGATTGTTGTGGGCTTGTGGATGTGGGCCACAAATCACTACGAAATTGTTTGATAAAACTGGCAGCAATAATTAGAGTTGCACCAAATGTGGATTATGCCGAAAGTCAAGTTCGGCCGAACATTCGGTTGAAACATGCGCCGAAGCTGAAGTTCGGCCGAACTTCGGTTGAATTTATGAATAAGTGTAAAACTTATGTAAAAAATACATAATTAGTTAAAATAATTAAATTACACGATGCGCTTATGTTATTATTTTATAATGTTCCTTCTTTTATACAATTAATATTAAATAAAACGTTACTTTTTAAATGTCGTCTCACTTATCACAAAAATTGTTTAACGTTTCGCAAATAATAAATAAAGTAAATTTAGTATTTTCCTTCACATTTCTTTAACTAGCAGTGAGTTCAGTTGGCTAAATGCAGGATACTAACTATTTCCGTCCTAAATATATTCCGTATTATTAAATATTTGGTCAAACAAATGTTCGGTACGTTAACCGAATGTTTGATACGTGAATCGAATATTCGGTCCACGAACAGAACTGCGGCCGAATGCCGAAATTAATGTAAAAGCACCTGAATTTCGGTATTACCGAATGTGAAACGAATTTCAGTCCATCTAGCAATAAGTATGTATAATCGTAAAAAAAATATTATATTATTCTTTCAAACAGTATCGATAAGGAGATGGAATGTACTGTGTACCGGAATTGTGTTTTCTCATATGTGAGTGATTTCATTTATTAACAAAATAATACTAGTTCACATCAGGATAAGCTCATGGTTTGTCATTACCACTGAGTAACGGATAGTTAATTAGTAAAATAATGTTTTAGATTACTGAGCCATCTGGCCTAGATATCTGAGTCACTGCCGCAGTTGCTCCATGTGAAATGTTGGTATTCAGCTGCATCCAGTTAGACTGGAAGCCGACCTTACCCTAGTGGGGAAAAGACGCAGATGATGAACAATTAACATACACCACGCCGTTCAACTGGTTATCACTTTCAAAACGTTTCTTACTTCACAATGAGTTTCAACAGGACTGATATTATTTATTCGGCAGCATATGCCACCTCCAACATATTTTGGACTTTTCGGCAGCATAATATATGCTAGCCGACCCCAAAAAATTTTTGACTTACAACAACATACAACTAGGCTAGACTAGACTGTAAAAGGCTGATTATGATGATGAGCCCTCAAAGCGCAGCACTTAAAGAGAGCTAATAAGATTGAAAAGGTATTTTTTTCCAGGTACAATTCCATTAACAAAAGCCACCAGCATAAAAATAGATGGGCTGATAAACTTAGGTAAAAACTGGAACTATGAATACCGTGTCTATACGGCAAGGCAAGAAAAAAACCTACGGACACAAAATGATGAGACAGCTGGTCAGATGCAAGAAGTTGAAGATTTACTGCGCACAGCCCAGGAGAGACTGCAAAATGTTTCATCTGAACTCCGCCAAGACGAAACTGAGGATGATGACTTTGTAATAACCAAACACGATTTCATAAATACTAAAAGTGACGCAAGACAAAACGATAAACGTACTGAAGGCCCAGCTTTTCGTAATACCAACACTCCAAAAGCCGTCCTTAATAGCAGATCTCTAAAATTATCAGAATATAGTGATATTAGTTCCAGTAGCTATAAAAGCTATTCATACACTGATTCTGACTACTCAAGTGATTTGGAAAAAGATTTTAATAATAAAACTAATGGGGTTGATAAAAAAAATAACAAAAAAAAAAAATTACTAAGACACAGTGAAGGAGAAAATCAAAATGAAGAAGCTTCAGATGAAGAAAGTTCAGATGCTAGTAATTTTTCTAAAAGTGTGAATAAGGTTAAACAAATGACACTTACTGTAAATAAACACGAATACACACACCCTTCATCGGGTAAAAAAGATGAAGATCGGTCAGCAAAAGACAGCTTACCCAATTTATTATTTTACAACATTCACTATGCAGATCCGAAGAGGTCAAACAAAACAAGTAATTATACCAAGGAAACGCATGACTTTAACAAAGAAGCTCAAGGACCCCCAATAACAACTACAGTCAGAACGGAAAGTATTTACAACATAACATTCATGGTGAACGAAAACCAAAAGATTATTAATTTCTACAATTACGTATTCAATAATACGCGAAAAATCTTCGATAAAGTCAAAATTAGAACGGACCAGGATCATATAAAGACGTTAATTGATAAGCTAGCGAGAAGCTACAAAACAAAGTTCAATGAATTCCATCATGACACTGCCAAACAGAAAGTCAAGACAAGATTGGGAATACAGAAAGTAATTCTGAATTCCATCGAAACATCTACTAATTTTGTCAATAGACTATTGAATTACTTGATCAGCGACCTGTCAGTGAGAGAAAATAATGCTGGAACGGCTAAGGCAATAAGGGAAATGGTAAAAAAGGCGGAGAAACATGAATTAGACCATGCTTGCAAAACATTCGGCATATGCCGCTCTTACAGACTCTTCTCTGAATTCTTATACCAGGTTTTGGAGATAATACAGTTGTATGACGACGAAAAGTTCAAACGAACTATAGATGCCTTGACGGAAGAACTTAAGGACGCTGATTCTATCGCAATAGGGCCTAGAGGACGACAACATTTAAAACATATCTTGGACACCTATGAAAAGGGGGGTGTGATTCATGCGAAGGCTATAGTTGCCATATTGAAAAACACAATTGCGAATAGAAATAAGCCGATTATTGTGAATCCTAGCAGGTCTCGTATTGTGAACTCTACACTGGCTCTGTTGGAAATCATTGATCTGTTAGACGCGAAAATTGATGGAAATGCTGCTACTGTTGATAAATGGACTACCATAAAACTGAATTTCAGAGACTTCGGGGGTTGTAAAGTGGATGATATCCAACCCATAGTAAGATCATTTGTCGAGCTTATGAAACAGACTATCAACAGCTTCGATGCAGAAAGCCGGAAAATTCTCCGTAAACATACTATTACTGCTCTCAAATTCGACTGATTATATTTTCTTTCTGATGAAGGTTTTTTTTTACCTGTGGATCTCAGAGTTGGTCTTTGACAAGTCCAATCTCAAGGTTTGCCAATGTGCTATGGAGCGCATAATTCTAGGCGTCTAGCTAACTAACCATAAACATACAATTTAATGCGCTCCAAAACGCAAATTACTAACGATGCTCAAAAAGCCGTGATGCTGAAGTGGGAATGGGAAGTGGTCATGTCTGCCGTATGCCCAATGAGCTGTGGCCAAAATAACCCCTATGTAGAATCCTGATACAGCAGATGTCGTGTAGAAGATGGACGGGACGAGCTGGACAAAACTAACGATCGGTGCTTCTCATTATCCCTGGATTGAAAAAACTGAAAGTCATGAGCCTGCGTCGTCCCACAGCTGGGTGAAGGCCTCTGCCTTTGCCCAGCTGTGGGACGACGCAGGCTCACACTAACTAACTATAGAACTTTTATACCTTAATACTTGTACTGTCATGTACTGTAGGTACTTTAATCTTAGTTTGTTGAACATTTCCCGAGGATGTTTGACTTCAATGTTTCGTCATTTCGTGGTTCAAGTTCAAGAAAAAAAATTACTTGCTCAATCCCATAAGGAAGTATAATCGGATGCCCACTATTTTTAATCTAATTTAATGACCTTCCCAAAATATTAGATATAGAAAACGCTTAGCAGTACTATTTACAGATGATTTTCAATATTAATCAAGTGTGGAAACGTAAATAACCCTAGTCTACAAACAAATAAAAGATACACTTCCAAACACAACTTGGAAATTAATAAGAATAAAATAGAATGAATCTAAATCTTCAATGTAGATTATGCAAAAAACCACCTCTTAATCTAAAACATTTACAAACACGCAAGTAGAAGAAGTTTAGCCTACTTGCCTTTAGCCTACTATGCATTTAGTACAAGAAGTCACACATAGAACATATAAAAAAAAACTCTCCAGATTCTCTTAAGATCTTTTTCAAATTAAACAAAGCACTAACACAAACAGCAATGGCTGCTTACTGCGCAAACTCATGGCTGCGATATGGCGTCATGCTAAGTGGAAAATAGTGCTAACGTAGATGAACTATTCATAATACAAAAGAAGTGTACCTATAAGACTTCTGGCCCAAATAGATAATACGGAGACCTGCAAACCATACTTCATAATCAAAAAGTATCAGATTCTAACTCTGCCTACAATATACATAGGTACTTTACAGTAGGTACTTGAAGAATTTCGTTTTATATAAAAAAAAATCTCTTAATATCATTTCATAGAATAATCAATATGCAGAATACTTACTTCGAAAAAAATTATATCATAGATTTTTGTTAAAAATGGAATTTGTTGAATGTTTCGATATTCATATCATAGAATATATAAGTATATAACAAATCAAATATTCTTTACACTCATATTTGTGTTTATTTTGGGGTTCATATTTGGCAAAGTGCCCTAATTTTATTACTGCGAACAATTTCGACGTAGCTGGTCACAGTTCTAACCTAACCTAACCTATTAAGTCGGAGTGAACGGACCGTTTCAACGTCAAGGTAAAATAAGGCGTAGTCGACGCAGCCCCGCATAGCGGGGCTCCTATTTCTGTCTGCAGGGTTTAAAATAACCTAACCTAACCTATAATTTATCTATTAAATTGTACTAATATAAAAGAAAGTAATTAAGTAATAACAATGTTGAATGCATGCTAATTTAGGATGATAAGGGCAGGCGAATGATAAATTGCAATGCTTGTAAAAGGCTGCTAAGTCATAAGTACTAACTTAACAGAACACCACATTGTATACTTAGTTCGCAATAAATGTTTTGACTTTGACTTTCAAAGCTACGGCCTTCTCCGCTTGCTCGGCACATTCCAATCGGCAGAATTTTTTGAAAAACTAAGCCGACTCGTTCATTACACATATTTATTATCGGTTCAGATTGGGCTCGTGGCAATCGGCTCTACCGACGTAGAATAATGTTCGGCTCGCCTCTGCACAATTCGAACTAAATCGGCTATTCCGCGAACTTATACAGGGTGACGATCTAGTCACCAGTTCACCAGTAATCGCCAAGCGGGTGATTCCACCCGTTACTCTAAACAACTTTCACTACGACACTTACATAACAATATATCTGATTCACTAGGAATAATAACATAACACAGCCTGTAAACCCCAAATTCTTCATCTATTGTTTTTCATACGTGAAATATCGGTTCTTATGATTATTACATGGGTTAGCTGTAATACACCTGCTACCAACAATCTATATGTATACGTCTTAGGTCAACGTCCACCATTCATCAAATCATCATGCATTGATAATAAAGTTTTTTATGTTACCTTTTTTAATTGTAGTATCTCACACAAATACTTGTCTAGTAGTTTGACATTGTAACTAGACAATAACATGAGCTCATCAACATACACGAAGAAGGCAAGATAACTCATAAACGACGGAAGCAAAATTGGGAGTAGAAGTTAAAGACGCGGGCGGGTGGCGCAGTGGCTGAGAGATTGGCTGCTGTGCTGCGTGTTGCGGGTTGGATTCTCGCACGGAACAAAAAGTTTTATGGCCTACAGGTAGTTTTTCTGGGTCTGGTTTTTGTGAATTTAAATTTTTGTAAACGCACCCAGGATACAGGTTAGTCACTTTATTGTGGGTTACAGTTTAATGATAAAAAGTTACATGGAAACAACGCGCGAGCTTCTTCTACCAAATGAAAAAAGAATCTCGTAAATCGAACCATCAATCATGGAGGAATCAGTATAGATACAAAATAGTTGACATTTAGAGTGACGCGTGATGTCCCGACAACTAAAGTCGAAATACGCTAGGTGGTAATTAGGGCAATCTCTTAGTTCAGCAGCCCCATTTAGTTTGCGCACAAAGTTCAATGAATCAATTAATAGTGATTGTACTACCTAATTGTATGTCGAGTTTACTTACGTTTCTTAATTCTTCAGTGTTTTAACTGTTCTATGTTTGTTTTCATGCAAGTTCTTAAGATAAGAAAGAAAGGAATAGAGAAGGTTCGAAAGTGGATATCGAAGTAACGATAAACATTGACGAACTGAATTATCAACTTGAATACCATTACGATTGTAATTAATACCTAATAACTTTGCTGCATATAAAACATAATATTTTAGATATAATTATTCTTGTTTCCAGGTAAGCGAAGCGTCATTTGCCGATCTTCTTTGTCACATTTTCACTACAGTTCAATGAAACTGAATATGTATGCAACGAAATGTTTAGATTGTGTTCTTTTCTGTCATGTCATTATGTCGCTGGTCGGTTTCCACAAATAAGTGCCTGGTTGTTTTAAAAGTTCTGTCAAAATATCAAATGATGTACGATGCATTCATTGAGGTGATACTTCTACTTATTAGAAAATTCTAGAACTACAAAGAAACTCCCCAACACATTCGCCGATTACCAAACAATTAGACAGAACACTTGACAAGTGCATACGAATAACAAAATAATATCAAGGCGAACTATCAGACCGGATTGGTATGCATGAATGGACCAAACCTACACAACCATACTACTTCACCCATCATACAGAATTACCAACCCTATGCTAAAACGTTTAAAGTTCAATTTCTAATGATTAGTCAATTAATCTAAGCAACAAGTAACATAATGCTAAATTAAACTTTATCTTATAATGTTTAAGGTGGTAAATCTTTTAATGAGGCAAATCTATGTTTCTAAGCTATTCCGTGGTCATTGTACCTTTATAAGGCTGTGTTCTGCAGGCGTACGGCCTTATTTGGTACTCATGCACGTGATATGCTGGGAGTGCGTTATTCTTGGATTATATTAATGAAGCATGTCATTGGCACACATCGCGCGGAGCAAGGCTTTTGTTTCGTTTTGTAAGATTTCTGAATGTGGCTCTTACTGTGGGTAGGTTATCTTGACATCTTGCTAAACTGATTTGGATTAATTGAATTTAGTAATAGTTGGAATTGAGGTAACTGAGTTCATAAACCCAGAAATCAAATGGTAAAATCAATAGTTCAATACCTGTTAGTTTCCTGTATTAATATTTAAGCAATAGGTTCACCTTAAACAAAGTTAATTGGCGAAATGTGGGTTAACTACCTCTGCTTAGGTATCTATCGAAGTCTACAGGCGTGATGTTATGTATAAAGAAGCATCAGTTTAAGTGTTATCTGAAACCAATCACTACCTGCTAATATAAATTAACCCCTAATAGTGTTCGTAACAACTTCAAACGGTGTTAGAACATAGATCAGCGTAATTACCACTTGACTAGATTAGGTCGCTTCACTGGTCTATCGGTGAACCGGGCACTGGGACCTAGCTCTGGAGGCCTTGGGGTCAACGAACACTTCGTTACAGGTTATCTTTTAGGCTATATTTGGGACTTATTGGGGAACTAATTTGTGTGATCTAAACCAAAATGATCTGTCTCAATACTCAAGCGTTACTTAAAAGTAAATTAAAGCAAGATTGCTTGAAACTAGTATGTTCGAGTCTTGAGTGACCGTGCATCGTCATTGGCGATAGATAGACACTACGGCTCGATGTCACATGAATCATTTCAAAGACATTACATTACAAATATTTACGAGTGATAGACGGGACACAACGAAGAAAATCTTAATCTAAAACGTGTTACTACTTAGTAACAAGGCGGTCTGTCTAACCCTCTACTCATACTCTCCCACTTGTCAGGTAGCATTCGTGTATCAAAATCGGAAATGATCGAGACCTAGATAGTTGTATAAACTATGACTAAAACTCTTTTAAATCTCTTTGTTTCAAGAATATCTAATTTTATAGTAAACATATGAGGCGATACAGTTACAAAAAATACATTATATGCACCACCATGAATGCCATTGTATTTACTTGGCGCCTCGGCAAGTCAGCAGGTCGGCACCCGAACGACCGTGCGCCGTGTAGGCGTGGGAGCAATATTTGAAACACAGTACCACGTTCATCGCCGCAGGTGACGAGAACAAGTTCCATACGTTGTCATGTAATGCGGACTTGAGGATTAATCTAAAGCGATGACGGTATTAAGAAGAAAGATAAGATTAAGAGCCAAGTAGCCTCACGCTTGATCGCCTGCGCCTGTGACCCTAAATGTAAATGAACTCAGTGTATCGCAGTCCATTGCTCGACTAGGCCTCTGCCTGCAGTGCCTGCCGGCGCCTCAGCACCCTGTACTCTACCTTCCGCATCTAATCCGACCCAGCCACCTTTCTATGGTCGCCGCGCGCCGGTCCGCTATCTGGGGGCTACCACTCTAGGACCGGTTTGCTCCATCAGCTGTCGGTTCTTCGTTACACATGTCCATCCCGCTGCCACTGCACTGCTACTCTAGCTTATTTAAGCTAAGCCTGCTCTGAATGCCTGTTTTTAATATCAAATAGGAAAGCAGAGGTGTACAGTACATCTATATTTCTACAGTTATGTTTATGTTCTGTGTGATCACCCCCTTTTAAGACTATGGTCATCAACCGAGAACAAATGACTCGAGTTGCCAATAAAACCCCCCGTCCTGGGGATAAAAGCCAGCACCCCAATGCTCTAGCAACCACCAGACCGCCGAGGCAGTTATTAAGAGTGCTAAGTAGCCTAGGTTATATAGAATAATTAGTGAATTTCCTCAGTTACGGACTAAGCCGTCTATTTATACACAATGTATCGATCACATTACCTGAATCATCATTGTTTATTGGAAGTAGGTAGGTATCTCAGGTCCGTCTTCCTGTTTGTTTGCATAATGTGTTCTCTTGTTTTTAAATTCCATAAACAAATTATTTAAATACAGGTATTAAAGATGCGTTGAAAGAGGGACTCTTGCATAAGCAATAACAGTAGGGTTCCGCAACGCCTTTCGAGGTCGGACCGTGGATGGGTGACCTTTTATATCTTACCGAGGTTCTCCATTGATTCTGGATTTCATTTGCTGATCTTGGATCAGTCTTAATCAGTCAGGCCCAATCAGTCTTACCTTACTGGTTAGTAGTAGAGATCAGGTACATCAGATAGGCAGTATTCAAATGTATCCACAGTAATTATACTTGAAGTCAATATCAACATAGCGGAAAAAAGATTAGACAGGTAGTTGCGTGTAAGGTCTACGTCGTCGTAGTTCGCGTCGCTCGGCGCCCGCCAGGTGGCGGTGCACGGTGTGGCCTGCGCCTGCGCGGTGACATAATACCGTGTCTATGTCAATATTTTCACCAAAACTTGTTGAGAGTTTGTTGATGCTTCCTGATATGCCTCACGTATCTACTGAATAATATTAGATTAAAGCAAAGCACGCTAATTAATTAATTAATCTAATCTTCATTGTGTGAGATTACATCGTCTTTGTACACATGTGATAGTTAGACAGGTACGTGTTGTTAGTCTTTAATCCATGTGATGGAATTGTTTTAATCTTTATAACAATGTACAGCTACATACAGTAACAGGATTAAATCATTAATTAACTTTACATCCGTACATCCACTCAGGCCTTTTTCCACGAAGAACTTTTTCTTCAATATTACAGTAGCATTTGCTTTCGATTACGTCATTCGCATCCAGGGAAACAATACTCCAGACAGTGACACTTCGTCTTGGGCTGACCTACCGTAATACGGAGTTTCAATGGAATAAGAGGCCAGATTATACTGGTTAGTTACATACGATATCCTACGGTCTACTGCTCTCATAAAAAACGTAAAGGTACATAGTGATGGGACATAGTCTGGGATTATTACAGAGATATGATACCTATATACACAGAATCTCTATACAGCGTGTAACAGAAAGGGTATAATCATATGGAATACTGCGGTACGGACCATCAAACTGAACAACTTTCTCTATGGGACCACCATCGAAATCGTAAAAAAATAATCAGCTGTCCCATACATTTGGGTCGACTATGTATTGAAATTTTGTATAGGACAGCTGATTATTTTTTTACGATTTCGATGGTGGTCCCATAGAGAAAGTTGTTCAGTTTGATGGTCTGTACCACAGTATTCCATATGGTTATACCCTTTCTGTTACATGTTGTATAGATTCGATAGATAGATATATAGAAGTTTAAGTACAGCACAGTGTAATAGGTAGGTACGTAAAACACGAACGTTTCGACCTAATTCATACTCTTCAGGAAATGCTCGCTGAGCGTATAAAATCCACATAAATGATTCAACTAACACACGAGTAGGTTATACAAAGCAATCAGTAAGAACACGTGGAGTTTCTGTTTCTTAACTTGATAACATATAGGTAAATGCTGAACACTATCGTTTACAGTCAATTCTCTATAATACAGGGTGAACGAGGAACAAACGTATAAATGTGCTATGTTTTGAAGAAAAATAACTTTCTAAGTATTTGTAGCGTCCAAAGCGTTTATTTATATCTATACTAATATTATGAAGAGGTAAAATTGTTTGTAAGTTTGTATGTAGGGTAGGGTAATCTCTGGATCTACTGAACCGATTTTGAAAACTCTTTCACTAATAGGAAGCTACATTATCCCCGAGTGCCATATGCTATATTTACAACGTGCCTGTGGGATAATTGCCGACAAAACGGCGAGCGAAGCCGCGGGCAACAGATAGTTTGTAGATAAAATCGTGGTAGCAACTACACTGTTGCAGTTACTGTTGCTATTTGAATTCCAACAAAATAGAATAAACAAATATCATCGTCAGTGTATCTGGCAACTGATCAAAAATATATTCATTGGTGATTCAAAGTACATCATATAGGTACCTACCTAATACCAACCTGAAATAACATGTATTTCACGGAACGTATTGAATGAGTCGCAGCAATCACCGTGGTACTTTCGAGGAAAAAGCTTTACTTCGGAAGCTTCATAAGTGCAAAACTATTGACAGTGACGGGAAATTCGGAGAATAACGATTTTCATTCACAAGTGCCGAAGGAATGACTAATGTAATGATATGGTATCGTATGTGTAGATTTTTTTATTAGAATTGATATTGGCGCAAACTACATCATATAACAAAAGCAAACAGCTGATTATTACTGATAATAAGTATTTTCCAGCTATTGCGTGTACAGAAAATTTCCCCCTCAATCGAAACCTGCCATTAATAATTCTTCACTAAGTACACATTTAGTTTTCGCTATATTTTACTCACGAACCTCCTAAATTGCTGTACTATTTTTGAGCAAAAGTAATAATTCTTTCAACGCGTACGCTTCAGATTTCTTTATGACTGTTCTAAATGTTTATTTTACGGTAAAATGTTCTGTTCACTCGTGGTTTGCGGAATTGATGGGTTTTAGTTAAAAGATTGCGTGTTACAAACATACACAACTACACTCTTTACTAACACCACAAAGGAAGTAATGGGCATCGACGCTAAAACACAGTTAAAGTTTGTGGAAAATAAGATATCTAAGAGTAAATAATAATCACACGCTTCGTGGAAACTTCGAATCAACACAACTCACTAAGGATTTGGTGGCTGGAGTAAACTAGAACCAGAGCTCGCATCATGGGCGACGTCGTCGCCAAAAGTGCTAAAAATTACAGTAATTATTAATTACATTAGTATGTTTTGTGAAGACTGTGCGACTAGTGACTGGTTACACTCAACAGCACATTACATTTTAGCTTTGAATATTGTACTTACTGGTACGTCATCGTCATACGGCTTTCAATGTGTTTTTACCACGGTCTGTTGACTGTAGCATCCACAGGAGCTGTTTGTTTACATGACTTCTCTCTGATCGCTCCCTTTGTGAACGTTCTGCGTAAACTTCGATTGATTTTCTTGTAAAATGTTATTATCGCTTCTTGTGAGGAATTTCTAGAGAAGCAAATAGTGTGTTCGTTAGATCTTTTACGGAATCTTGTCAAGACTCCTTATAATGTAAATATACAGACAACTGCTTTACATAAAATAATATTGCGCAGATTTTATAAATTCAAGTCACAAACAATTATTAATTAGAACCCCTGAATTAGCAAGCATTAGAACTGAACAATACTTGTAATTAGGGAGAAAGATAATTTAGTGCGAATAAACGTATTCCAGGAAACTTATACCGTCCAGACGAGAGAAACGATTGGAAATGGAGAAGCTTGTGCACTTAGCATGAGCCAAACTTTACTTTCAAAACATTAAGTTCTCTGAAAACGTGAAATCCAGCCATAAATTAATAACATACCTTTTTAGTGCCGCATAATGTCGGAATATGACAGCTTGAATGTTTAGGGTTCGGTTGAACAACAAAGCTGCTCTGACACAATAAGTTCTAACACAAGTTGTAATCGGTTAAATAATCATCAATGTAATAATCGGCTTAGATTCAGCTCGTGCCGAACGGCACACTCTGTTCTATTTCTACCATTGTAGAATCATGTTTGGGAAGGCTCGGCACAGTTTGCGCTAGGCTACGTGCCTTTTCCCGAACAGTTACCAGATCATATGAATATTTACCACCATCTGCCGTCAAAATTGGACTTTTTAAGAAAGTGTAAAATTCATCTTGTAGTTGAGAAGATGGCATTACTAACTCAATTTATGAAAATTTCGTTTAGTAACGGTTTTCCTTTGGAGGTTCTTTATACATACATGCTTTGCTACCATACCAACACGAATATATTATGTGTAGCACTTAAGAGCGGCCAACCCGCCGTACTTTTCGTACAAACGCTCGTACGTGATTATGCCGTTGGTACACATCTATCTTTGAATTTTTTGAACTAATAGGTATTTTCTGCAGTTTATCTAGGTTTCTATGGGAGCAAAAACTAAAAAAAAAAGAGAAACAAATTCAGTACAAGCCATTTTCGATCACTATTTTTCGTTCAATGTCGTCGCGTTAGGCGGTATGAGGTTCGCGGGAGACGAGTTGTGCGAGGTCGGGGTGGGGTAAGACGGGAGAGTTGAAAGAAAATCGCCGCTGTGGCTCTGGATGAAACAACAAGCTTTTTGACCATGCTCGCGTTGACGATAGACGGACTGGGAAGGGCCCTCTTAAGAGAAGTTTATGGAAAAGCACGATGGATGAAAAAAGGCCGTGAAGCAACTCAAACAAGTTGTTTGTCTGAACTGTGCACACACATTAGAGACGATTGGCTGGCCACTCCAGTGGATGGTGCTCACGACTACTGCGGAGCGCTTACACGGAAGAAAATGATGAACAACGTATTTTGAGGAGCCTTTAAAGACAGAAGGGTTGATCAATAAGAAGATGCTTTGAAAAGACAATGGCGAGGTTAAATATAAAGTAAAAGAGTAACCCTCCTATTAATAAACACAGACTAAAGTTATTCCAAGTTTAAACCTTTGAAAATGTATGGTTATTCCTTTGTTATTCCTGGTATAATTTTATTCCGTGTTTATTAATAAGAGGGTAAGAGTTTAATAAAGGATCAATTTGACGTTTTTTTCAGTACACTTTACATAATTTTAGTCCGAAAGCTGTCGTGAAAGTAGTGAATAGGATTTTTTTTACATCTTTACAAGATGAAAGAAACGAAGTATATAGTGAAAAATGTCGTTTAATTGAAAACCCCACGAAAGACTTAATAAGCACAAAATAGGCTACAGAAACAAAAAGGGAAACCCGCTTTTCCTCTAGATTCGCTATAATGCCTTAATATTTAAATTGAGACACTTATTGCTTACGTGCGCCATCCATAAGTGATATAAAAGTAGGTACCTATATGATGTAAATTTTTTGAATAAATTTCAAGAATGATTATCAGTTTCAGCGTGACAATCTAATTAAAAATAAATACTTTAGTGCGAAATGATTAGGTATTGTAGTAAACATCATTATTACATATTTATCAATCAATATGAATGGCGCGATATCAGTATATATATTGTAGATACTAATAAATACATCGTGTACAGCCAATCAAAGTACATACCTACACTTTATGTATAGTCGCACGACCTCTCTAGCGAACCTCAATTGAAAAAAGATAATTTCGACACCCGAACAACTTACAATGCGAAACTACTACTGATACCGATGACACTTCAAGAAAATCCGCATTTATAAAGATAGACCTACTGCAATAGGTTTCCTTAGTCCTAGATGGCAAGACCTGGACCATCACGTCAGTGCGGAAACGGATGTAGTTACTTTATTTGCATAAGAAAAAAAAAACACATTTAGCAGAAAAGGTGCTCCATGTAAAAACTAGTATCAAACTGCATCCGGTTAGACTGAAAGCCGACCCCATCATAGTTGGGAAAAGGCAAGCCAGATGATGATGATCAAAGACAATACCTACTTAGTTTTACTAATATCATTAACCAAAGTAAGGTAACGCGAAACTCAGCCAGAGACCAGCTATTCCCGTTATCTCCCGTCTTAGACCACGAGTTGATCAACACATTCCTGATAACTGAGCTAAGACGATACCCAGTGATTTGTTTTTAACACAGGCAGGTATTCCCGGATCTATGAACAATCGGTCATGTTGCGCAATTCTAACAAATTATCTATTATTTTAGCTGTGACGTTGGTTCGATAAATACCTAAGACGATTTTCAGACGTACATGTAAACAGATTTTTTTGTGTCTGCTATTTATTTATCTTTGCTGTAGAAGTGAATGAATTTTCTGAGAATTTACTCTTCTGTTATGCAAATGCTATCCACGAATTTAGACCTCTACACAATATGATAAAAGGTTAAGGTACAATTCCAAAGGCGACTGTGGACCGTAAACCTTTCGGTTACAATAGTGTTTTTCAGAGGAAAACACTCAAGTTGTCCTGCGTAATTAGGAGAAGTTCCTTGAAATCCAAGGTGAATAGTAAAAGAGAACGTATCAGTACGTACGAACGTATAGTGATTTTACGTGGTATACCGACCAGCTCCCAAAGTGCTCTCGTTTGCCATTTCGACAAAGAACAGACCTTTACACTACACAACGGCATGCACGGGCTGTCTTTGAGCGATATGTTAGTCTAAAATACTCGATAATCAACTATCAACAATAATCAATGATCAACAATGGACCAAAGACAAGACTTTGAGACTTTGGTCCATTTCCGAGAAAAAGTAAATGGACTGAAGGTCGCGTGACTATAGTCTGCGTGCCGACACTGCCTTCAATAATCCGCGATCCGCCAATTCGTTGCGAGCACACTATACTTTCTATGCTCGCTATAAAAACACTATGCATAGTAATTGTCGTGCTCTTGCGCAACGCTTGCATAAGCCGCCGTATCCGTTGTTTCCTCCTATTGTATAATAAGTATAACTTCATAATTTAATCTGTTTTATGAGAGAATTATGTTGATTGTCAGTTAATTGGTGAGTTTAAGGTGAAAGAATTTGGAGCGTGGCAAATGTTTGTTTTAGTGACCAATTTGTGTGGCCATGCTGTGCTCTGCTACGGTACGGGGCACGTGTGCGGACTACCGAACATTTCTCTCTTTGTTACTAAGAAATGCTTCTCTGTAATTGATTTTTAACCGACTCTTAAAAAGGAGGAGGTTATTTCTTCGTGGGTATGTATTTTTTTTTAATGTATGTTACCTAATTTCTGCCCCATTTGTGGATCTATTCTCAAAATTCTTTTTTTATTTGAAAGATTATACTTCTGAGGTGGTCCTATTTAAATTTGGTGATGATCTGTGGCTGATCTTCGGATATATACTATGGAACTCTTCAAAAATAGACGGCAAATCTGTCGTGATTTCTGCAATCGCTTAGATGTTTATTGTTTATACAACATCGTGACGTAACATCGCGCCTGGATGCTCTGAGGGGGTACGCAGATGTGTACATACAATACAGCCAGATTTCCATTTATTGGGAATAAGCCCATTACCATGACATGTATAGTTCATCATCTGCATAATTTTCCCAACTATTTTGTGGTCGGCTTCCAGTCTTACCGGATGCAGCTGAATACCAGTATTTTATACAATAGCCACGACATAAATGTTAGTAAAATATGTATAATTTCTAAAGCTATTGGGATATTCGCGTATGGTCATCATTATCTCATGACGCTGAGCTGATGAAGGAAGGTACAACTCTTTAACGGTTAGGAGTTAGGTGATTTCTTGTTCTAGAATAATGTATAGTCAGATAATGCGACTTGTCGGTATCGACAGTTGATTTCTCTAGAGACAACAGAGTGAGTGCTAGAAACTAGAAGTATTAATAATTTTAACAGACTTTAAGAAAATAACTGTTGTTGTTATTTAGACGCTTATTTAATAATGTAATATAATAAATTCATGGCGACATGGGAACAACTAAAAATGGAATAATAAAAACTTTTTTGCAATAAAATAAAACCGACTTCAAAAAAAAGAAAAACAAACAAAAGTCAAGCTTCGAAGTCGGTGAACTTTGTTTGATTGATTTTGTGTTTTTGTCACCGAATTCTGAAGCTTGACTTTTGTTTGATTGATTTAGTGTTTTTGTCACCGGCTTCTGAAGCTAAAGTTATTTTTCACTTTTTTGTGTTTTGGTTTGTTATTTTTGTTTTTGAAGTCGGTTTTTTTTTTGACAGCATAGTTGGCGCAGTGGCTAAGCGATTGGCTGCTGCGCTGCGTGTCCCGGGTTCGATTCCCGCACGGATCACATATCGATACCTTTAGGCTCAAAGGGCGTAACCGCCATTTTGGCCAAAATGAGATTTTAATGCAGTCATACTTAGTTTTTCGCCCTCTTTCGATTGGTATATTTAAAATGTCGATATTCGCAAAAAAGTGGCTTATACAGCCATAACTTTTAGGTCGCTAAACATTGATTTTCTCTAAATTTGGGCCGTAAATGAAATATATTTCATTTTTCATTGGCGCACCCGTCGTAACAGATAAACAAAATTAAAAACTTGGAAGTATATCCGGTGATCTGTCTCTTTTGGCGTTTACGCCACTAGCTATTTAAGAATTTTTGTTCGTACTTGTCTTATACAACCAGAGATTTTATCAAGTTTGGTGGTTACGTCCCCGAAATAAACTAAAACATTTAAAATTTGACCTATACGCCCTATTAAAATAACACTCCCCATTGCGAAAGCATGTTGTTATACCTACTATTCACAAAAATATTCTGTGTACAATTTTACTCTTTACGAGTAACACAATGCTTTTTGCTTCACCTGGGGTGAGTGTGATGGCAAACGTGGTAGCAATGAAATTGCTAGCTGCCTAATAAAATATCTTGTTGAAGTTGATAGAAGAGGTGTGAACAACCTTTTATTGTACTGTGACTAAGCAGTGGCCAAAATAAAAATAAAACAGTGTTGGCTGTCTTCAATCACTTTTTAAAAATTTATATAAATTTGGAAGTCATACAGATAAACTTTTTACTCCCCGGACCTACTTAAATGCCCTCTGATTCGGTCCATGCTGTAATCCAAAGAGAAGAGAAAAGAATAATTGTTTGGAGTCCATCACAATGGGCGACCTTTTTTGTAGCAGCCCAGAAAAGGCCGAGACCCTACCATGTCAATGTCATGGAATATTCAGATTTAGCACAGTTGGCTTACCAAACATTTACGCCTTGTACGTTAAAAAATATTTCCTTCAAAGCAATAAGAACAGCTACTTTCAAAAAGAAGAATCCAGTTAAAGTTCAAATAAACTATTCCATGAAAGAAAGTGCGGTAGAGGAACAAATACAATTATTTGAGAAGACACAAAAGAAAGGAATTAGCAAAAGCAAGGGAAAAGGAAAAGGTAAAGGGAAGGACACGAAAACAAGGAATAGTAAAAATAAGAGCATTGAGAATAGTACAGATGGAAATGTTGTGAACGATGTATCCGGACACAAAAACTACATTATTAAGCCTTTAAGTTTGGCGTTATACCAAACTTCCGATATCAGTAGAAAAATATAAAGACCTTATCAGACTCTGTGACAATGGAACAATCCCCAAGACCTTTCATCAAGAGTATCGTCAGCTCTGTTCTACTGAAGATGTACCCGGTACATTACCTAAAACCGATGACGAAGACGAAGATACAGAGGAAGAATAAAGTCTCATGTTTAAATCCTTTTCGTTCGGGATGCTTATACTTGCCCGTTACAGTTAACAGTTTTTACGTTTCTTGTTTCTATGTTTTTTTTATATATCATAATTATGTATGACATCGTTAATTTGGTAGAATAGTTAAATTAATTTGCTTTATTAGTGGCTGTGTTTTGTTTTTATTTTCAAGTATTATAAATATTAGACGTAATAACGACAGAAGAAACGTCTTATTACATTTAAATTACGTTAGATGGCTATTAGATTCCTACATGCATAAATGATAAAAAGTGTAATACATTTCTATATTGTTACTAATAAAATAGTACTTTAACGATTATTATTGCACAATGATTATTAAAACGAAGACAGATTCTATTATAACTACAGCTGTGATTTAAAATGTTTGATACAATATTAATTCTTTTATTTTTTAATGCTGAGTTCTGGACTGCAGTGCAGTTGTTATGAGTAGGCGTAGCACTAAAAGAATCAAGCAAATGACCTGATCGGTAAAAATCAATTTAATTACCGGAGCTTATAGTGAGAAATTATTGATGAGAAATGACACAATCGTCTTTTACACCACATATTGGACAAAAGATTTGTAGCTTGCGTCGTTTGTTAGATACTAGAATAAGAGAGATTGTAACTTACGTCATGAATTTTTAATTGATTTTGTATGAATTGCTATTACACCCATAACTGTTTGTGAAGGAGCTTTTTTTGTTTGGCGTAACCGACTGCCATATTTAATTTCTTAGTCTATTTTTTTATTTGTTAGATTTAGCTAAGATATTATTCTACCATGTTCTTTATCTCAAAATTCTAACAACTTTTGTCTTTTGCAATTTTTTTATAGCTATAACCACAAAAAAGTTACGTCGGAAAACTGTTTTGATTTTTTGTTTTTTGGCTCTCCTGTAAAGTCGCGTTTTGGTGGATACGCCCTTTGAGCCTAAAGGTATCGATATTTGTATGCATATTTGAATTTGCATGGCATATTTGTTTGTTTGGTAGTTGTTTCGGGTCTGGATATTTGTGTGAGTTTAAATGTTTGTAAATGCACGATGCAGAAAAGAAATTCCAAGAGAATATTCTATTTAAATATAAATAAAAATAAAATGTGGGACAGAAACAACACTTTACAACCAACCAACTTTAGTACTTAAACTCTGTATGCCCACAGCGCCCCAGCACTATGTGTAATATTTAGGTTTTGATCCTTTGAGTGTCGTAATCACTGAGGGGTTCTCACACTTCTCCCACCTATTAGACCTTAAGGCCTATAAAGGGTTGTGTCAGAAAATTCTTCACAGAGTTAAGGTAGTTCTAGTGAAAGGTATCGTTAGAGTGCACCATGGATCTTTTGGCGCGCGTGAAACTCGCTCCGCCATTTTGTTGTTCCATTACAATTTTGGAAATATTTACCAACAGCGTCCTCCTGGCTATGCTATACAAGCGCCCAGGACACTTTGGCCTTTTTTCAACAGTATGTTGATGTATTAAATTTGTTGATGTTTGTATCTAAGGCCCAAGTAATTTATTCAGGCGCCTGATAATTTAGACAGTGGAGCATTCCACGCAGGACTTTATTCATTAGCTGAAGACACTTATTTATTATGGCAGCCACTAAATATTATCCGTTATTAACGTGGATACATCTTTTTTACATATTAACATATTTGTATACTGTACATTACGTCGTCTGCGTATCAAACAAAGTGAAAACTAGCCTACGTCCTTCTCCAGGTCCATATCTAGGTATAGGTACTACATGACGAGTGGTTCAGTACTTTAGGCGCGAAAACAGCGTGGTAACAGACAGACGGACAGAGTTCCTTTCTTGTTTATTATGTTAGTAGATATAGTGCGATAAATATCGCGAGTCATCTTCGGTATTGATTGACTGATAAACGCCTATTAAATAATAATTTCGAAGCATTTATTTTAATAACATGTAATTGTATTTGATATACCTACCGTTAGTTTGATAAAGAGTGGTGTTAAATAATTACATATCGCTATTATCGCCATTCAGATTATCAATGACAGCAATTAGTTTATCGGATAATTTTGTAACAGACAGGTCATGTAAAACCTCGAAGTACATAAACTTACGCCTTTTTCCCATGGGCGTAAGCAAAATATACAGAACGCCACCTGCTACAAATGTGACCTATACCTGCTCCTACTTACTAATAAATAAAACGAATTACTTAAAATTTTCAGGAATGCTTGAAAAGTCCACTTTGAAAGGTCAGGCTATTTTTGACATAACCATCTATCACAAATACCAGCCTACGCATCTCAAAGTCAAAGCCTCATTCTCTCAAAGCCAAAGTTCTCATTTTCGCTCAAACCCACTTTATCAATAAACTTCAAACCGAAGTAATTTCAAATACTCGCACATTTCTTTTTTAACAATAACAGTTCGCGCCAAAACGAGGTTTCTTCAGGTCAATACCAGCACAAAGTCAACACTAATGTCCCATTGTGTAGTGGGAACGTCCTCAAAAGCGACACACTTAAATCGACAACATCGACACTTCTTTATACATCTCTCTAAATCTACTACACGATCTTACGCCAGCAATAAGTGAGATAGCAATGTATAGTAAACAATGATGACTTTGAAAGTGAGTTTCGTTCTCGGTAGCAGCAGGTTCCATTGTTGTGTCGAAATATGATATACGGTACTTATAATATGTCCCATCACTATTGTTCCGATGAATTTTGAGCGGATAGGGTTGTCGCTGAGATCTTCACCCAGATGGACTTATTTGCAAGATAAAAAATATGTCATTGGTAATCGCAATGATGGCTAGCCACGTCAGTTTCTAACATGATATTTTATGCAAGATTTGGTAAACTAGCTTATACCCGTGACTTTGAAACACATTCTATCGCACTCGACAATAATGTAACTTTCCATCAGTGACAGAAATTTTGATATAGGCTGAGCAATTTCAGAGATTACCTCCTACTAACAAATTTTACCTCTTGATAATATGAGTATAATAGGTGAAAATTGTTGTTACATTAATTTGTCTACTCCAAAGCAGGCAAATATTTTGTTCTTATTGCATTCCAACTACCGTACTATTCGAGAAGAACAACTTTTTGCATTTCATATTTACGCTGACAGATTGTAAGTTATTTAGTTTTATGTAATAATAAATGTACTTAACGATAAAACGCAAAAATAAACGATTAAAATTCAAGCCATTACCGTTTTAGTAGCAGTCATAAAAATAACAATAATGTACGGTTATTATTCTTTGTAAGTAATAATTCTACTGTGTAATGTTTAGACTGCAAATAATATAATAATAGGGTAATTATTAGGCTTTCTTATGTGAAGGTGTCATAGAGTGTTGTACTTTTAAATAACGGTTTTGTAATTACATATTGTATAAGACAAGACATTAATATAATGGGAGAACATCGCCGATCTAATGTCTAACGGTGACAATTAGAGGTGGGCCGACTATGACTTTAACGATTAGCCGACTAATCGGCTGCAATAAGGCAGACTAGTCGGCCTAGCCGATTTTTGCTTTCGTTGGAGTTCAAGGGGCGTCGGCTATGTCCATTGCGTTTCATGTACAGCTGAATCGCTCGCATTGAGTACAACATACAACACACTTGCTCGCTTGGCGCTTTGCGGTCATAGAAATTATTAATTTACTGTAAAATTTTATGATTCTTATTAAGTTCAGTTATTGAAAACCATAGGAAGATTGCCGATGAACCGAAATACTGATTATGAAATAAAATGATCAAAAATTAAAGTAATAATTCGAAATCAGTACCTCGAGTCGTCGGCGACTAGACGGTACATCTCTAGTGACAATTCAATTATGACGAGCAATTTATAGATTACAGAGTACAGTTTATTATCCCCCTTACAGGGACAGGACTGTATCTCAGCTGTGGGAACGTTATAATGCTGGTTATGCTATTAATTCGTTAGTGATTGAATAATTGCTTATGTGACAACCCTACCACGCGTCACGCCGTCATAGTGACGTCACTTCCTCTGCGATTTACATCCGACAATAGACCGCTCTCTTAGCACTATCGCTATTGTTATTATGTGCTAATAACATCTAAATGTTCACATAAACATACAACAGTAATGTATATGACACACATAATGCATTATTTACTCATGCTCATGAATTTATGGGTAATTATTGTAAAGGTACTCGAGTTTTCCGCATATTTCTTTTTGGCACCGTTTCTTTTTTTTTTCATTGTTAAAACTGTCCTAACATAACACGACACTATGTAAGCTACAAGTATATAAAGGGTGTAACAAGACCCTTAACGAAGCCGGAAGGCACTTGTTCTCGTTCTCCCCATCATTGCGATAATGTTTTTGTTCTAGACCTTAACTGGGAACCTTCTAGTTACGGAGATATTAGGGGTCAAAGTTCCAACTTTTTCACAAGGTTTTTTTTAAATACATGTTTTTAATGCAAGATTTCTACTTAAAACACCTCCACGACCCCGTACTATTCAATGCATCCATCAGCACAGTGTTTTTGAGTGTAGTAGTAAGTAAAATGATTATAGAATCACCATCTTCCTGCCCTGGTCCCATTCTACTCGGGGTTGAACACGTTTTCTTCTTCCTTTCTCCCCCCTGTCCGACGTCACGGCATCATTTACTCTTCTCTCTTTCATATCATTCCTCACTCATCCATCTATCTTTTCTTTTGCCTTCCTCTCCCTCTCCACCCATCACACACATGCATCATATTCATTACATTCGTATCCATCACTCTTTTTGTCAAAATGATTATAGACTATTGAAAGTAAATTATTTTGAGAGGAATCTCTTTGCTGGGTTAATAGCAATAGACATCAGCAGTCAATATTCGCACAAAAAATCTGCATGAGGTTCATACCCGATTACAAGATGAACAAGGAGAGAGAATAAACAGGATACCGCAACATTACCCCCTTGCCAACAGTATCGACAGATTCTGTCTCCGATCAAATATTCCAAAAGGAAATTGACAAGACACTCTCTAATATCGATACAGCGGCACATCCCTTTGGGAAATAAGATTTTTTTGCAGAGCGATCTTATCTATAACTAAAGAAAGCATTGAATGACGATGAAAACAGTAACTATCAGTAGATATCTAAACGCATACGTTGATCAAGCCGTATTAGGTGCAGATAGAGTTGTCAATAAAACTATAACCGGTAGTAAACTGTAGTCCAAGTCTTGTGATTGATTGATTACTTTGACCCGCCGCTTTGGGCCGGCCGGTGCTGGTCGACCAACTTCCTGCTTCAGTTTCCTAAGTTCCCACCCGGAAAAAGCCTTTCAAGAACTAACTGTTCATTATTCGAAACAAAAAGGCAAAAAAACCCTGCATAGACTAGACAAGGATACAATTAGTGCATACAGATTGTGTACAAGTTGAGAAAGTCCGAGATTCCTCGATCGAGTTCGTTGGAGAAAGCTTACGCTCTCTTGCAACTAGGCAGCCCTTGACTCAGTCTAGGTAAGTATATAGGTTTAAACTGTAGTTATACAGGGTACAAGCTGCACAGGTGCTATTTGTGCTATAGAGTAAGGGGGCGTAAAGAAGTGAAGTGAGTGAGTAGGAACTTTTGGATAACTGAGGTATCTTCAAAATTTGAAGAGCTTGTAAAGAACGTACATTCAAATAATGTTGTTGTACAATTACTTTTTTATTACAACCTCGTTTTATGAGACTTCCTCAAAATTTCTAAGTTTCTCAGCCTTCACGTAAGTAAACGTGATATGGGCAGATAATTCGAAGAAAAACAGCCTTCACTAACTCGATCAGAGACACTTCCGTATGTAACGATTCCATTGCTCGCCGGCTTCCGAAGGAGCGCGTGCGCGGGCATCGCGACCCGCAGTGAATACTGAACAGGAGGAAGTCCTGTTTCCTTATTACTTGCACATTCTGTTACAGATGCTACAGTAGACTAAGTAGAAGACCTACTTAGTATACTTTAGCATATTGTGAGTTTAATTTAAATATATCAATATATCGAGCTATATTGTTGTATTTATGTTTTCTGATCATTCGATATAATTTCATTGGTCGAAAGTATTTAATTAATTCCGTAGAAAATTTATTTACAAAATGATTGTAAATCGCCATTTTGACGTTTCGATACTAGACAATGACCATAACTAAAAATTTATAACATGTCTATAATGTTTAGCTAATTGATTTCTTAGCAAAAAATGAGGCACATGGCACAGCAAATCCTGTCATATTTAATCATTCGAAATACATTTGTTCAAGGTTTCAAAACTTGTTTCTATAAGTTCCATTACATGTTCCTAATGTTTGATCGCCTAATTTACAGCTGGACCTGTCTAGATTTTGAATTTGGAAATCATTTTTCTTTTCAAGATGTGCGAAGTATTCTTAGTGCTGGCAGTTATAACAGGTATTGACATAATGTCACAGGTACCTACGTCACACCAGTTGGTGTTATGTTTATCAACTACTTGTTAGATTTAAATATTCTCTTTAGGCAATTAAATTAATATATCACATTGATAATTATATTAATTCAATTATTCGGATGGCTGACGGAGCCGAATAGTTCTGGAGTGGCGACTGCGAACCGGAAGACGTTACGTTGGAAAGCCTCCCACTGTGGACCGATGACCTGGTGAAGGTTGCGGGACTACGCTGGATGCGAGGCGCATGGGACCGGTCAATGTGGCGACACTTGGGGGAGGCCTATGTCCACTTGTCCAACAGAGGACGACTTTCGGCTGAAATGATGACGATGATTATAACAATGGAGTTAAAAGAATTATACGTACGTCATGTATTTGACAGAATAATTTAAATATTAGGTATAAATGGCCTATGTTGTCTACTAGTATTCGAGCATAATCAAGTTTTTTTTTTATAGTCAGCTATGATTTATTAAAATTCGTGAAAAAGGCACAATTATTGTAAGTTTATGTTGATTCAGGTGTAAATCATATACCTAAGCAAATATGGAAGGTACATTCACTTGTAATAATATTTATACACGTAGAATTTCAAAACTGTCATTGTATTATGTTTATTGCACACACTATATTATCGTAGTTGGAAAAACATATTCTTTAAGAGTTAAATAAATTAATAAAACACACATTCTTTACTGGAGTCGTAATTAACTTTCAGTTTTACTTAAAACAATAGTAATAGTATTTCTGAAAAACAAAAGGAATGAAAAGGAAGTCTCTAATCAATTCAAGTCAGTGAATAAAAATATTATTGTTTAAAATTGGAACAAAGCAAAAAGTTCATAAAAGGTTGTTTAAGCAATCAATTCGGGCAGATTTATTGATGCGCATGATTCGATGAAGATTTCAAAACGTAAATAAGCATTCAGGATACCCGGCTATTGTCCTTTGTGATAAAACCATAAACTTTGGTGTTTGATTATTTAATTTGGTGTTGTGATTGTTTAATTTGGTGTTTGGTGTTTGATTCCGCCAGGTGGCGCTGATAAGTAAACATTGGTTATATTGTGCTCCCGTAAAAAAAAACATTTAAATAATAGAAAACCTAACTCTTAGACAGTGGAACCAGTTTAAAAGTGAGCCTGACGCAATAAACAAATTGTGACAGTGTTATAAACAATCTGTGTAGCATATCTAACGTAAAAACAGTGATATTCGACCTGCATAAACAAAGACTTGTTTTTACTATAACTAATGACCAAAAGGCAAAGTGAAAGACGTGTGTGCGTGTAATCCGGCTAAATACAACATCTACCAACAATAACATAAACATCTGTTGATATATTTTCTGGATAAATCAACACTATTGAAAATTACTGCGATAAGATTTCGTTTTTTATTTGAATTGTGTGTGACTACAGCACCATCTATTAAAACACACAGGAACTAACACGTACTGAGTGATACCATACATCAATGTGTGTTGACCAATCCAAATACTAATTAACTATTGTGAATAGCGACATCTCTTGGTAAAGATAGAAATCTTTACCGTAGTACATAATACGACCGCTAATTTCACTCATTAAAGTATGTGCTGGTTGACCAAGTAGTTCACAAGTTCGCTTCTCAAGTAAGGAGGTGTGAGTTCAAATCCCAGGAAACGAAGATCTATAGAAAAATTGTTTTTGAATTTCAGTATCGATTTATCACATTATGAACTTCCTTGAGAATATTACTTTCCGTCGTACACGCAGACAATCAGAACCAAGTAACAATGATAGTGATATTATATCACAAACATTGAATTGTACCTCAAATAGTATGCCGGATATATCAGAAGATGATGATTACAACCAAATAAAAATATTGAAAGACGAGATTGATACTTTAAAGGCACAATTAAATAGTGCACATCATGAAGTTGAGTTATTGACATTGGAAAATAATAATTTAAAGTTAAGCAATGAAGAACTATTGAAGAAAAATAATCTTTTTCAAAGAATAGTCAGTAGTCCAGTAAACCACAAACAAACAACACCAATAAAAACATCATCTATTACTAAACCAAAATTCAAACAAACGCAAACTATACATGTAGCGAAGGAGATCTTCGGGGAAGATATTACTACTCCAGATGTTTGTACAAAAATTAATATCGCCGATAATGCATGCACTTCAAGCGAAAGAGATCTTCTATTGCAGACAACAAATACCGGCAGGAAAACATCGCCACCCTTACGGACTCCGCCCACGTCGGAGCCATCGAATAAACATAAAATAGTTTTATTGAGTGGTGAAACCTCTAATAGACTGTATAGTATGGCTGGAAAAACTTATCTAAAAAATTTTGAATTCTGTCATTATCGTAAACCCAAATGTGGAATAGAACTTATTTTCGAAAATATTGATGCAAAAGTTCGAGAGTTTACAGTGTGTGACTACTGTATTATTTATATTGGTGAGGAAGACTTTCGAACAACTCATAATTATATTGAACTTGTCACTTTAATTCGTGAAAAATTATTACCACTAAATCACACCAATTTCATTATTTGTTTACCTACTTTTAAATACATGGAAAAACATAATATTATGTATAACAGTCTTATAGATACCTTTAACAACCTGCTATATATGGATGTACAGACTTATAATTATGCGTATGTATTAGACTCTAATTTAAATCTACCATATACGTATAACACCTATAACAAACGACATAGCACACTAAATAATAAGGGATTAAATATTATTGTATCAGACTTGGAACAATTAGTCATAAAATTGTGTAGCCTAGATAAAGTGTTCTCCGATGTTGATTGTGCCCAAAACAATGAATCTGACTCACTAAATCAACCAGAACTGCTATCAAATTCCCAGTTTTTTCAATAATAGCATTAATATTTTTCATCAAAATATAGCTGGATTGATGAACAAATCGGATATCTTAACAATCAAATTGGAGGAACTTTCTCATAATGGGATTAGTATCGATGTTATATGTTTAACAGAACATTTTATTGAAACGGGCTATGAACGTCTATTACATATACCAAATTTCTGTCCAGCTGCTTCCTTTTCGAGAAATAAAAAACGTGGAGGAACTTGTATTCTAATCAGGGCTGGTCTGCAATACAAGGAAATACCGGAAGTTGCAAAACAGTCAATATCCGGTATTTTTGAGTGTTGTGCTGTTGAACTGATTTCCCATAAATTGGTTATTATTTGCATATATAGAGTACCCAAACATACTCACGCATTGTTTTATGAAAAACTAGAAAATATACTTCATAAACTCTGTCGAAATCCAAACAAAAATATAATATTAGCAGGGGATTTCAATATTGATGTCATAAAAAGAAATAAAATCACTTTAGAATTCGAAAATTTTCTATTACAATTTAATCTAAAACTAGCACTCTATAAACCTACAAGATTGTGTAGTAAAACATGTATAGATAACTTTGCATATAGCTACAGAAAAGAATGCAAGGCTGAAATAGTCGATTTGGCTCTGTCAGACCACACGGCACAAATACTCAAAGTCCCCACAAAGAGAACGTGTAAACTTAAGTGTTGGAAAATATACAAACAGGAAATTTCTACTGACAATTTATATAAATTTAAATCCCACTTAAAATGTTTATCTTTTCAACAGGTTTATAATGCCAATGATGCAAATCAATGTTACGATAGTTTTATGGAAGATTTTCTATTGCTATATAATCTATGTTTTAATAAATAAACAAAAAATAGTCACCCTAAAAAGTAATAAGAAAACTAAATGGATATCCCGTGGGATAAAATTATGCAGTCAAAAGCAAAGGAAGTTACTTTGGGGGTATAGACACAACCCGACATCGCATAATAAACTAGTGCTAAAAAAAGACTCTACCCTCTATAGAAAAATCATAAAACTAACCCAGAAAGCTCAAAATAACCACTACATTAATACCTCCCAAAATAAATCCAAAGCTGCCTGGAAAATTATTAATAATTCAAAAACATGTTTGCCGCAAGAACAAATGATGAGTATAAATAGAGACAATTTAACATTTTCTAGCCCTAACGACATTGCTAACGAATTAAATAACTACTTTATTGACATAATTGAAAATAACCTTCAAACTGACAAACATCCGTCTAATTCTAAGCTTCAAAACTTGACATCACAATCATTGTATATGACTCCCGTTTCAGCATTTGACATAAGTAGAATTATCGATGACTTAAAAAATACGAATACTGTTGGTTATGATGGTGTGTCTACCAAAGTAATAAAATACGTGAAAGAGATCATGTCGCCTCCATTGGCACATATTATCAATATTTGTATATGTGACGGTATTTATCCAAATAGCCTAAAAAAAGTAATAATTAAGCCATTATTTAAACAAAATGACAAAACTGATGCAAAAAACTATAGACCGATCGCTAAGATTCCTGTATTTTCTAAGGTTTTTGAAAAAGTTATTTATAATTCGCTTTACACTTATTTTGAGAAATATAATTTATTTTGTGTGGAACAAAAAGGATTTCGAAAGAAATGTGGAATAAATATGGCTCTATATGATTTACTTTCCACTGTCATGACATGTGTTGATAATAAAAATCCTGTTTGTGCTATCTTCACTGATATGAGTAAAGCCTTTGACTACGTGGATCATAAACTGCTTATACAGAAATTACATGCTTATGGTATAAGAGGTAATATCCTCGACCTCATAGAATCATACCTAAGCAATAGATACCAGTGTACTGAAATTACCAGATTATGTCCTAAAACTAAAATAGAAACCACTTTCTTATCGAAACCAAGACTCCTAAGGTATGGCGTCCCCCAGGGTAGCGTGCTTGGACCGCCATTTTTCTTAATATATATAAACGACCTCCCAAAGATAACAAAACAAAAAATGGTTCTCTTTGCCGATGATAGCACAGCTATAATAGAATGCACAAATCTCAATAATTATGAAAACGAGATTAATGATTCACTGACAAAAATAATAGATTGGCTTAATTGTAACAATTTAGTAATAAATTTAGATAAAACTAAAATCATGCAATTCCATCAACGTCGGGCAAATCCCACTATAAATTTGGCTTATAAAAATTACAAAATAGAAACAGTAAATACTGCTAAGTTCTTAGGTATAATGGTAGACAATAAATTAACATGGAAACCACAAATAGAACACCTATGTAACAGACTGAGTAAATCTGCATACGCACTCTATCAACTATCTAAAAAAGTAGATATTAGCACGTTACTGACAGCTTATCATGGACTAGTGGCTTCAGTGCTAAGGTACGGAATTATTTTTTGGGGACAATCAACTGACAGGGAACTTATATTTAGGATGCAGAAACGCTGTATAAGATCTATGTGTGGATTAAAGACTACTGATAGCTGTGTACCATCCTTCAAATCACTGAAAATACTAACACTACCAGCATTATATATTTTAGAATCTGCAGTATTTATAAAAAGCAACCCCCACTTGTTCGAAAAAATGTCTGACATAAAAAGAATGCCAATACGTGCTCAATATTTGTCACAGTTGTGTAATATAAAATGCAAGACATCTTTAATGCAAAAGAGTTTTTTTGGCATTGCACCTAAAATCTACAATAAAATACCTGACAATATCAAAAATATGCCTCTAGTAAAATTTAAAAAAGCTCTCAGATTATTACTAATTGACAAGTGTTACTATAAAATTGAAGACTTTTTGAATGATAATAATTTAATACCAAAGAAGATTTAAAGTATTGTAATTTAATGTAAACTAAGTATTTAATTTAATCCCAATATGTTAATAATTTCTTATTATATAATTTTCTACACATGCATGCATGTTTTTTCTATAAATATTTGTATGTCAAAATTGACAAAACATAGCGCGCTATCTAGTTCTTAAGATCCATCTAAAATGTCAATACCTATGTTTCACAAATAAATTGATTTGATTTGATTTGATTTGTTGAAAAAAAAATGAAAATAAATGAAAAATGTTGGTCCATTATGCAACCTATTAAACAAATAAGGAAAAAACCAAAACAATACCTTCTAAATTAAGCCTCTGTGAGCAATTTTTTCCTTGAATAAAATCTTAATTAATTTCATTTTTCTTTTGTTTCCAGGTAAGCAAGGCAAGTCACGCTCCACACCTAATACTATGATAAAGACCTACGTTACCTACATACTTGCAGCCAGGTAAAGTATACAAAAATAGGTCTAGTTAAAAGGACTACCAGGTGTTTCTACCAAACGAACGATACCTATGGGCTATAATAATATGGGCATGGCATCGATTGCAGGCGTAATGTTATGTTATAATAAAGATAATAATAGTTATTCGACGAAATAATTTAATAACTTTTGAGAATAGAAATAGTATTTTAATTTACAACAAATACATGCAAATTAGTAAAAAAATATATAGAAAGAATATTATGAACCAGTTGCTGACCAATTTACACTTCTACGATCAAAGAACATGACGTTAACTAAATGAGTATTTTTATTGTTAATGATAAAAATCGATCTTATAGAGACTACCTATAAATTAATGAAATATACTTTATTTCTAAACTTTTTATTGGATGACTTTTATTTTATTTCAATTTGATGTTTTATATTGATCGGTCTGGGTCAATAGTGGTAAATATTTTATTTATGTATAGTTGTAGTAACTAAGAGTAGCTTATTCTTAAACCAGTCAATATTGTCTCAGGGATTGGTGTAGGAACTCATCACCACAATATATTGGTACGTTACTTGTCGCCATTTCCACTAACTCTTACTTTCGTCACGAGCAAGCTAGGGCTTATAGAGAGCCCTTTGGAAGAATTTAGGATAAACGGAATTAGGGTCATACTTTTTTCTTTGTTCAACAGAATTCGTTTTTCATGTTTATAAAGTTAAAAAGATATTATATTTCTTTCAAAAACCACTTTTGAAACAAAAAAAAAAGAGTTATTACTCACCTCGGTTCAATGAACGGTGTAACGAGATGATAGTGAAAGTTGCGCCTGCGTCGCGTTTGACAAGTTCACTTACCCGCTAGCCATCGATCTTAGTGAGGTCTGTGTGGCGACTGTTACTACGTACGGGTCTAAATTCAACTCTTTTTAAAATTAAAGCTAATAATAGCATTAAACTACTTCACACAACGTATAAAGATCAAGGAAATCTCTATGTTTTGCTTTTGAAATGAGAATGATTGAAATACTTTACGATTGGTTTGATTCAGTGGAATTTACTGAAAACGAAAACAATCAAAATGATTAACGGTCTTTTCGCCTTTAACACAATACGATTCACGGGAAACCATGCCTCTTTAAAACCGGGAACTGCTCTGAATCATCGCTATACAACGAAACTAATACTGATGCAATGTCTGATATAACCTATAGCAAATAAAAAGTGAACATCGTCGGGTGATATAACTAGTTCACAAGTAAATTGCACTAACATTTATTTGATCGAAGCTTACGGAATAAAGTGTGAGAGAAAGTTTGGCAGTCAATCCTGCACTTACGCCGCGAGAACAACTTTGAGTGGTCCCCGTTTGACGTTGATTATAGACTTACAAGTGCATAATAGTACCTACTCGTATTAGAAATACTTTTTAAAATTGCGCTAATACCACGTTCGGTTTAAATGAAGATAGCCGGCAGCTATTTTATTTTACTGTTAATAGTTTTAACAAAAAATATAATGCAGGTCTATTTACAGTAGTCACATGCACATTACTCCCGTCTTCTCTCACAGAATATTTGGAGTAGCCGATAGCTGTGACTCAGTTTTTAACCGAATTTCTTCAAAAAGGAAGAGGTTCTCAATTCGGTTGTATTTTTTTTTCTCTAATGCATTAGGTTCCTACTCAAAAAAAAATTTTTCTTTACTTACATCATACGAAGAGCTTCTAACACCATGTTTGTTTAATCCACAACGTAAACAAAACAAAAGATCCCGTGTAATATGAAACCAGCATCAACACTATATCCTTAGACCGCAACATCTCCGGTAGCGGTCAGAGCCTCAAGGGCTCACATGTTTGCGTATTACATGACCAACATAACTTGAGACGCGATGGAATTTGGAATTACGATTGAATTGTATTGAATTTGACGGATGTTTAATGTTGTTATAAGCGAGCAGCGCCACGCCGGTGTCTCAAGTTGTGCTGGTCAAGTAGAACTGTATGTATGTTACACAATGCTCGGACAGCCGCCGTTACCCGTAGGACATCATTGCCCAACCGGTCAGTGTAGTGTGATACGTACGAATTATTGCAGAATTACACTTTTGACGGTTGAACTGTTTGATAAATTGTGGAATTATTTAAAACAAAGAAGTTAATTGAGAATATATTTTAGTTTTAACAGAATCAAATGATTGATCAGAATGATTTAAATATACATTAAATGTTAGTTCATCACATTTTTTCGACCAAATAAATGGCATTTCTTGTCATGTCGAAACTAATGTTAAGAAAATAAATTCTTTAACATTAGAGTTGCCTATGTATAAATTAATCTTGTGACAGACCGGGGAATACGCAATGCAGGTAGTTCGGTTCTGCAACAAGTCTCAAAGAATTGTCGCGCAATGAACTCCATTCACGTCAGTTATGCTCCAACGTTCCTTTTTCGAATTTTCAAACACGCAGGTCATTCTGCAAAGTTTTGTAACCAGCTTGTATTATGCAGTATGGACCTTTTAGTAAAAAATATTGCCAATTATTTATTTTATGTGAGTTGATGCAATAAAATCTGTCAAGTAGATTTAAAGTAACTTGTAAATACGTACTTACCTTTTAAATTAATTACTTAGATACCTAAGTCTAGTTAACTTAATGACTCCAATTAAAATAAAATTGTATAGCGGTTTAATAAATTATAAGTTGTCCTTTATTCAAACGGCGCGGGCGCCAAGCTAACATTCAAAAGTCGAGTTGTCTATTCTTTGGGACACGTAGGAGTAAAAATGAGTGCCTATCAGCCCTCGTTATCAGCTCACAAACAAAGAGCATAGCCTGATTCGCAAAGAGCTTCTCGAAATAATTTGAATATCCAACAGAAATAGTTACATTCAAAATATTTGCTTTCAATCGTTAAATAAAACGTGCTCTTATGTTGATATAGACTTAGAATAAAATCATAGTTCACGTAAAATCGTGAAAAAAATATATTACTTATGTAAATACAAGTTCGGGCGCCGCCGATTTGGATGTAATTTAAATAAACTGTTCACATTGCGATTATTGAAGTCTTATGGTAGGAATTGCTTCCGGGTTTCTTTAGAAAGCCACCAGTAGACGGTACTTATAATGAAACCGTTCTCCTGATGAAAAAGGACATAATTATGTAAATCTCACATGCACAAATAACCGGAGACGAAACAAATAAACAATAAATATGTAGACTTTTTTTTTTTTGTGGTTCGACCTCGCAGTCCTCCTTAGCACTGAAGTATGACTGAAGCCAATTACTCAGCGACTACGTTAATCGAGATACCTACCTACTATTAATTCAAAAAACTAATAAAACGGATAAGCTTGATCAATCGGAAGCTGAAAAGGAGGGTACCGACTGCAAGTGACAGTGCAGCTCTTCAGATCGTCTTCTTGACATTCAATTAATCTGGGCTATTGAGTACATACACTAACCCTACTACTAACCTACTAATTACGTTGCACCGAACACAGTAGAGCGAAAAATATAGTAATGAATCTCTTTTTGCGTGTGTAATAAGTACTGTGTGATAAGAATATATTCGTAGCTGAATATACGTAGTCGGTACAGCTTAGTACAGGGTGTAACAGGCCCCTTCACGAAGCCGTCAACCAAACATTATGAACATCAAACTAAGTAACTTTACGCAAACATTATTGCTGGGAAACGACTTTTTTTTGGGATGAAAAAATACGTTTTACGGTAGGACTCAATGTAACGCACTCAAAACATTGTGCTGATGGATGAATTGAATAGTAAAGGGGTCGTGGAGGTGTTTAAATTAAAAATCTTACATTAAAAACACGTATTTAAAAAAACTCCTGTGTTAAAGTTGGAACTTTGACCCCCAATATCTCCGTAACTAGAAGGTTCCCAGGTATGGTCTAGCTCTAGAACAAAAAAATGATCGCAATGACGGGGAGAACAAGTGCCTTTCGGCTTCGTGAGGGGTCTACACCCTTAAGGGTGTTACACCCTTTATACAGCGTGTATCACAAAGGTGTGGTGATTTAATTTCCAGATTACAATGTGGCTCCCATGGAAAAAGTTGTTCAGATTGATGGTCTGAATCGCATCCTTAAATATGACTTCATATTTCTAATACACGCCATACCTACGCTTTACTTTTTGTTCATTTTTGGTTTTCATTCGACTTCTTTCTCTCAATTAGTAACACATTGTGACTCATCTGAGCACAAAACCAATCAAAAGTAAAAAAAAATATTCATAAGTCTTCAGATAAGGGCTCATTTCCACAAAATGTTGGGGCGGTGCCATGTGCACGTGGAATTTCATAAAAATGAGCGTTAAACGTGTGACGTCTACTAAGGTTTGTTCTCATAAATACCTGCGCTATTCAAGTGTAGAGAATAGGGGAATATTCCCTCGCTACCTTCTACACTTTACTCTTTCAAAGCCTCTTTAACATCCCGAAGGATACAATTAAACCGGCTTCACTACAATTAAAAGTAAATAAACTCGTTATATAGTTACTTTTGTTTTACGATTCTGTTTTATGGGGTCGTCGCGTCCCTACCCATGACTTTATGTGTTGTTTGATCACAACATTTATAGGATCAAGGCGCCGAGGCAAAGGATTACAAGTCTCACAAAGATTTTAATAATGATTGGTTTGAAAGAAAGGTTTTTCGTCCTGATTTCTTTAAGAATCTGTTCTAACGCTGGCGGGGTAGCAGAGTTCTGATGAATTGAATTCACCACTGGTCCTGGTTATAATAATAGATGAGGCTAGATATTCATTCACCAAAGGAAACACATATTAGTGAAATGAATGGAATTGAATCACCAAACTAGTACTCTGTACTCTGTGTACCTCATGATTGTATGCTTAGTGTAAGTATCGTAATGCCAAAATAAAGTTTGCTTTAGTTACGAGTTAGTTTCATGCATAAAACTGCCCTTTTTTATGTTCGATAGTTTATTCAAGTCTATTTCTGACTGTGAGGTTTATATTGTAGTAACCAACGCCCACGATACAGAAGGAATTCCTAGTGCAGAGCTATAAAATGACAGACAGGGGAAGAATATCCTGAACGTGATACAAATAATGGCGAACAAATTGTAAATTCTGTCAAATTATATTTTACCCACGAAACGTGGTACACCTGTAATTAGCATGTCGCTAATTACATTAGCACTTAGATCAGATCACGACTATCGCTTAGCATGATATCATAACAATCATCTGTTTAGCGGAAGTCGATCAGAACCTATTACTTACTAACACGACCAATATTGTTGTTAAAATACATAATTTACGTGTTATGGTGTAACATTGTCGTTATTGGTGTACGTTCTTAATGCTATTTGCTTATAATTTATGACGCAAATCATAAATGTTGAACCTAAAGAAAACATAATTTAGTTCAGGATTTATCAATTTTCTGTTTTTAATTTTAAAAAAACTATTACTTTAACAGTAAGATCAATCTATCACGATTTCAGTAACGCATGTGTAAACTTGCAACACTTTCTATTTATATTCACAATTTTCTCAAAGTCAAAACGACGATAACATTTTCGTGTGGGATTCTTGATCAGATTTTGACATGTACGTACGTCACTACTTACATGTTTTAAGCATAATAATATGTGTAGGTATCTGGAGTTGGTAATCAGTTTTAAATAAACGGGACGTAACGTACTTCAGGCACCGCAACTCACATCATCGTATTTCAATGTAATTCCATGTTCATAATCAAATTTTTCAAGTAGCGGTAGGTTATTTTGTTTGTTTTTATTATTTTTTCTAATATTTTAGTCGTGTAATTGCAAACCAAGTATCTATATTCTTCTTGCTTTGATTAAGCGGTGAGTTTTCTGTTTTTGTGCTCACACCATATGTTTTTTTAATTTTTATTATAAGTCTATACGTGAGGATTTGTAATTGGCTTTCTGGTGACTATGGTTCCCTTTTTTTGTTTGTTTTTATAAGCTGTAAGTCCTCCATGTACTAAAATAAATAAATAAATAATTCTCTCTGGCAAATGAAAAACACGTTTACTCGATTAAGTAATCGGTTTAGATCCACCAAGGTATACATAAGAGCTGTTCTCAGCGTTGTTTCCTTGATCCCGCGGTTCCGTGTGCGTGACAGATGCTTTTCCCTGTTTCTCAACTTCCTCAGATCTAGAGATAAACCAAGACTCAGATATTTCCCAAGCGCAAGTGGAACAATAGAGAAAATGCCATAAATTTAGCCTTCCTATGTGACTTTTTTTTACCGGTTTCTCTGTTATTAGGTAAAGTGATTTCTTAAGTATAAGCACGAAAGTTTGTTACAATTGTGAACGAACCGCTTGGGATTTTACAAAAATTCGTTACAAAAACCGAATTGATGAACTGTCTCAGGATCAAAAATTCGAAGACATGTGACATCTAGGCACCACCTCGCATCGGGCCCGCGTGGTGGGTAACCCTCTCACAAAGAGGAGCCGGCGTCCCAGCATTGCGAGGAACATTACGCTGATTATGCGTTCCGTGAAATATAAGTAAAACCTTTCTGTGCCCACTGTGTATTTTACTTAGAAGCTTCATACAACCCATTCTACAACATACTAAGGTAACTTTGAACATCTTGCTGTCTGGTCACATCGACAACATGGTGCCTTACTCAGTAAGAACACAACATCACGCCTGTAATGTCCAAAGGTTTAATCAGAGGTCTATCTTATAGAATACCAACATTTCGTCAGTTTTAGTTTTTGATAATGGCATCTCGCAGTTCAGCCTATGAGCCTGGCTACTGCTTAACCGGTCTAATCCTATAGATGCCTAGAATTTAAGGCCTCCAGCCAGGGGCAAAATGAACTTATAAGCTAAGCGACCACTCGCTAAGGGCACCCCCTGTGGGGTACGAGGCTCGGCTTACGGCGTCGCTGGGGAGGGCAGCAAGGGGACAGGCTGGATCTGATTTAGGGGATTTCGTCAGTGATGTTTAAGTCCAATATATAGGGAGCGAGCGTATTGCCATCAGTCGCAAATACAAACTCCGTGGTTGCTACTGGGAAATTTCTGATTAAAAGAAACCCGATAACACTGCCCGTGCCCGTCCTGGAAAAGAGGAAGTCGGAATAAAGTCGTGAAACGAACCAACAAAGCGGCAACATAAAGCTTCTAGCCCAAGCACCGTGACGCCGCGCGCCGCGCCGCTGTAATGAAGGACATACTCTGGCTAAGTTTTAAGGATCGTAGTTTTATTTCGCGTGTAACATTACTGCTCCCTTTGATAACGAGGTTTCCTGATACTCGTACTAAACAGTTACACTTTCCCGAAGTTGCTAAAAGCCTCATCGGAGTTAAATCTATGATTTATAAAAGAAAGTAAAAACTAATTTTAAGTTAGCCGTAAAAGCGTCTAATCTGCCCGTCCACCTACCATCTGTAAATAGTATGCGTCAATATTATACTGTTGAAAAATGAAAGGGTAAACAAGGGGTAAGAATATTTTAAGGGGGCATTTACAGTAAAAAGTTGCATAAGTACAGATGTAGGTTTGGCTGCTACGAGTATGAAACTCACATATCAAATTAACAAACATTACAAACTTGAAACAAATATCTGATCTTTTTTACAATGTTAATCTTCGTTCAAAATCTAATGCATAAACTAGTTCATAAACTCCATTTCATTGCATATGTTTTCATCAAGAGAGCTAGACTGTCTATAAACTTGAATATTAATAAATAATTATTATTTATCCTTCTAAGCCGGACTATTATGTCTAGCATAATCATAGTTTGCTATTTGGCGTAACCAAGACTTTAAAACCGGTCCGCGAGCGTCACATCTACTCTCCTTTTAGTTTTAAAAACGCCAAAAATCCTTGTACAAGCCCAAATTAACATAAACACTGATGTCATTAAACTGGACTCCATGTCACGGAGACCACGTTAATAAGTATCTCACTCACTACATTCTCACCAGTTCACCTCGAAACGGTTCGATCGACAGATCATTATAATAACAGATTATGTACACACAGATTACAATGTGTAAGTGGGCGAACGTATCTTGTTCTACTCTCTGATTAGATATTATCAGCAAATATTCATACATTATGAGGAAGAGAATGCATGTTCCTTGATATCACGCTAGGATTGAATGGTTTAAAACTATCAGTTCCGTCCGCAAATGATTATGTTTGGAACACTTAATGCATTCTATAATAATTTCCTTGTAGATGATCACAAAACCTGATATTCTCGTTTGAAATATTAAAATCATTCAAAACCAGCTAGACTGGTATATAACACATATCTTTTAAATCACAAATGTGCGATATCTCGTTGTAATACAGGTCTACATTCGCTCTTATGAGATTGATAGAATAACGTAATGTCGTTTGTTTCAGGTGAGAGCTGCGTGGAGAAGCCGCTGGCAACGCTGTGGCGCAACTACCAGCAGTCGACGAAGCCCGACGTCGTGATGAAGCTGTCCGTCACCAACTCCGGTCTCAAGGGGTTCACCAAAGAGCACGGCCTCACCGAGTACTGGTCCCACCGCATCACCTACTGCGCCAGCCCACCGCACTACCCCAAGCTGTTCTGCTGGGTGTACCGTCACGAGGGCAAGAAGCTCAAGCACGAACTCCGCTGCCACGCCGTCCTTTGCACCAAAGAATCAATATCAAAGAAGATTACTGAGGAACTTCAAGTCAAACTGAAGCAGGCCCTAAGCGAATTTAAAAAGGACAGAATCTCAAAACAGAATGCTAGGCTCAGCCTCGCTAACAGTGTGTACGACAACCCAAGTATGCCTCGCAGAAAGATCCTGCTAAGCGTCGGAGCTATGAACTACAGACCGCCACTAGAGAGGTCGAAATCTGCTCCGAAACTGGGAGCTATTGAAGAAATGTGTTCAGAAGAAGATGAAGAGGAGGCGGAGATGAACGCTAAACAGAACGGCGAGCCCTGGTCACGAACGTCTTTGACGATGGACAACTTCTATTCCTCGCAAACGCTCGACAGACGACGGCCCGATATAAAGTCCCCGAGAAAGACTTCATGTCCCGAGGGAGTTATAAATAGAACGCTATCCGACTCTGGAAGTGGCAACGTCACCGTCTCCGATGAATTCCTGGAATTATTGGCAAAGGAGAGCCAAAAGAACGGACGTATCGATGATACTAGTCATAGTGATGGAGAGAAGGAAACGAGATTGCTAGAAGCGATCGCCGAATCGAACGAACTGAGTGAAAACGCGGTGGCTGAGGGCGACTGTAAGGCGCTGATGCAAAGTAACTACCTCGTCACGGATAGCGACGACGGATCTGTTTCTTCGGGCTGCGAGACCGCCAGCACGGTCACTGACCCTGAACCGTCATCCCTGCCCTCGTTCCCTCAGGAAGACCAGAAGGAACATTCTGACACTACTGCCTCATATATGGAACAGAGCTTTGAACGTAACGATATGAGGAGCAGCAACAGGAGCTACAACTCTGTGCACATAATTAATAACCCTGACTCTAACGTTACCGAGGAGGTGAATCACGTGCCGATCGGTGAGAAGAACACCTTCAGGCGAAGGTCCACTTATCCTCCTTTGCGTGCGGATTCTAATATCATGTCAGACTTTGAAGGAAAGTTTGAGTCTCTCATTGACAATTTGACCGACGTTGACAGCCTAAACTCGAGCACAGAAACTGAAGTGTTCAAGAACATCGGGGACAATGACAGTGCCTGTAGCGACGAGTCAGGGTACTCTGAACTATTAGATGGCAAAGAGAGTATCATCGGTAACACTATAATGGTCTAATTTTTGCAAACTGTAGCTGCCCCTTTCGGAGTGTTTGTTTTCAAAGAAAATTAACGTCCCAAGGACAAGTAACGCTCCTATGATCTCTATGGGGGCGGCAGCCATGTTGAGAACTGTCGAATTATTTCAGAATATAATTAGAAATTCAATGTTCTGGCAAAAACAATGCACGTAGATAAATATTATTGTGAATCCTTTATTAGGGTTAATTAGCGTATAACTTAATATTTAATGTAACAAAGGTTCTTTTTGGGTTATTACGACGAATTTTAATGATTGAGTCTAGGCAGCCAGTTCCCTGTCAGGATTGTTAATATCAGTAGTAGCTGGTTGTCAGTCTCTGTAGTGAGTTAGAAACTCACCGTTTTCTTTGTAAATAACAGGGTACAATAGTACTTCATCCAGTTGTCGTATTACTATGTTTAAATGTTTGTATATATTGTAATTTAAGTTCATGTATTAGATGAAATTTATCGGAGATTTTATTTGTAAATGATTTGATATAGTTACTATAAGGATGCGAACATCTGTTTTGTTTTTATCTACATATATTTATTGTTTAAAGTAAGTATATTCGTCGAGGTGGCTGTAGGCGGCAGGCAGGTAGTGGGTGCGGGTACATTTAGATGAAATGTATTGGCACTTATGCAGGCGCGTGGGGTCCTAGGACAAACAGCTACACGGTACTATTATGTTTACATTTTGTCCGCACGTAGGCCCTCGTAAACACTGTCGCTGATAAGTTTGCCTCTTCGATTAGTTTCTGTTGGGTACACAACCTCCAGCAGCGCAATGAACTAATACGCTTTATGGAAAGATGGAGCAGTAGTGTCAACAAGATTCAATCTGCAAATTGGAACCACAAACATATTTTTTTTCAAATCTTAGAGCTAGAGTAAAAATCTCTTAAAAATAAAAGTAGAATCTAGTCCAGTGCCCCATCTCGCCACTGAACAGTTACTGAGTACGTTGTGCCTGCTTCAGGCTGCGTCAACAAAGCCCTGATCACGAGCAGTCTGTACGTACTTACGCATTCCATTCGCACGTGTCTCCACGATACCGGCTCATCCTCATCTTAATCAGATTTGTAGCGGAGGATATTTTTTCGATGAAAAATAAATAATTTAAAAATTAATCACTGATATTTTATTTCATACTGCTATTATAGTGATTGACTATTCATTGAAGTCTTTTTCAATGACCTTGTTCATGTACAACAGCATTGCAGGCTTCTTATTCAAGTAACACAGCTGCGGTCGCTTTGTCAGCTATATTTTTATTAAAGTTGAAGAGTTAATTAGTCTTAATTACGATTCAAGATAATTGTGAAAACATGAGTAAGTGCTACAATCGTAAATAGCTTGCAGGTTGATGAAATTGATATTCAAGATAGGTACCTATAAATATTGTTACAATGAAGCTACATAATTATAGCATTATATTGGTGCTGAATCAACGAACGTTGAAACAATCTGTGTACAATCTGTGTGGATAAACGTACGTAGGTAATAGATTAATTAGGAACGAAAACAAAGAAGCTACAGAAATATAATTCGTCGTAATGGACGAAGTCATTTAATCGCAATTAGTAAAAACGGCTCATCTATATGATTGGCGTCGTAAGTACAGTAGAGAAATTAATTGTTTATCAAATTGACTCACTACGTCAAATTTGCCGTGTTATAACACCACCAATGACTATGTCGAAGAATGACTTGTGATTTGAATATACGGACAATAATTCTGGTAGACAATTTTGGTAAACAAATAGGTTCCCTGGCTTTACCTCCGGTTTTTGGAATTTTGGATCAAAAATAGTTTAGGCATTGAGATTCGATTCTACTTGCCTTAAGGTGCTCTTCACGGGCAATTTTTTGAGCAATAATTGCTTGGAAACACTAATGGATCAATTAAGTGGAGCAATCTGGAGCAACAACAATAAAATGCGGCTATTGTTTCGGGAATATCGCTTCTAATTGTTCCATTAGACAATTCGAGTCATTGAAATAAGTCTAAAAGTAAAAACAGAGGAAGAGGAGGGCAGCTTCCTTTATTTGGATCATTCACCAAGTATACAACAGTTTTCAAAAGTAGCCGCTTCAATGAGGTTTGCATCCAACTGCAACGAGTTTTCGTCACTATGATCAACGGAGAACGTAAGTATTTCGTAGGAATGTTTTTAGGTAAAGATAATTTTCACCTGCTAACAAGTGTTGTGTGGCAAAAAAGGAGGACTACAGAGGGACAATGTGCTAGATTCATAGAAAGGCAGTGTACATTTTCTGCTTATTTCAAGAGAAATCCTTGTATTGAGCAACGATTGATTTAGAAGAGTAAATGTACCTACTTGCTCTTTGCAAACAGACTTATGAATTAATTATAACTCTTTCATCACTCACGGATGCTGCTTCGATAATATAACACCATCCATTACAATACCCTCAAGAAAAAGGCATTGAAAGAGGTGGCAGTTATTTCTTTTGTCGATAACTTCAAACTACTAATAAAAAGACAAAAATAAAATAACCAATTAACTGTTTCCACACGTGTTAAACAATTTAGTGTTAAATAAATATTTACAGAATCAAAGAATTTACCACACACCTGTGAAATGTACGAATGATTTATTGGTTTCTACAAGAAATATCGAATTATTTACATTAGAAAGAATCTCAGCACGTTGGTAATATTACTAGGGATTGTTTTTCCGTGAATATGTGCAATGTGTTATTTTACATCATTCTTTAGGATACTCGTAAATAGTCGTAACGCTGCAGTTCTATTTACGTTCGAAGGAGGAAAAGTGGGCTTTACCTGTTGGTAAACGTTCTCTACAAAAATGGGAAACAAAAAATAACTATTTGTAGGTATTTAAAATAGGTAGCTGGGAATTACCATCCAGTAGTATCTACTGTTGACATCGATCCTGTGCAAGCACAAGAACGTGGATAAAAACAGCCCAATCTCAGCCGTGTGTGTAATCCAGGCTTTGAATGATGATGATCATCCAGATGATGATGATAATGGTATGTTACTTATACGGACGAGTTCGAACCCCAGATGATAGGTACGTTAGGTACCTACTATGTGTTATGTGTTTCATCACCACTGCTCTCTAAACGGTGAAAAAATAGCCTAAAGAACCATCACCTAGAATCAAAAGTTCGAAGACTGACATTCACCGACGTGTATGGGCCAGTATAGTGGATTATCACTCACTCTCTATTAAACAGCAGGCCTGCTCCTCAGCGCGGGCAACGCTATAGCCCTACCTGCATGACAAAACTCTATGTCCGAAACTTAAAACTGTTTGGACTACGCAGCCATTGTAAAACGGCAAAAACAATAGGTACATATTATGTAATAAACGCTGATAAACTTGCTCGTAACCCTAAACATTGATTACCCGTCATCGGTCAAATGAATGTGCGCAAAAAATAAATAATGGAGTTCGCACTGATATCGCGCGTCCGACCGGCAAGGAAACTGTTCGTGTCTAATTGCTATAATCACTACGATTTATCTTCGAGAAACTAAAGCAAAAAATCGTAATCTTTTTGTAAGTATTGGTCTTGAATGTTTAGGTATTATATAGAATTGCGGTATGAAGGATCTAGAGAGGACTCTATTGAGGAAAACATTTGTGTGGAAGATAAGTATCGCTTGACCTGCTCGGTTAAGGAAAATGAAATCCTCGTGACAATTTGTTAGGTAATTGCTTGATTACGGATGAACCTGATAGGCAGTAAGTAAGAATGGTTACCACAGAGCCCTTTATCTTGCAGTGAAAGTGCACCAGAGGTATGTACCGCGCTTTAGCAGATGGATTGGTGACTGCAGTTATTAACGAACAGACTGGACCAATTTTGTAACTCATTTTTAAGGCACTAGAGTATTGACCTACGAAAAAATTTTTTTTTTTGCTGGATTTTCTAATATTACGTGTCAAGTTTTGAGACGATAAAATTGAAAGGCGCAGTCAAGTTGCACCTTTACAATTCGACCCTGTGCCTTCCCTGGTCTACCCTAATATGAAATAAAGGCTTGAACGTAAAAAAATACATCTTTCAAGATCCAAGTTTGTCGACCTCGTGGATACAGGTATGATATGACCTCACTCTTCCGAAGGCAGGCAGAATTCTTACTGCAACAAAAAGTAATCGCTTTTTTGGGTATATCTACTTAATTATGCCGATTATGGGCCGCACAGCCTTCGTTTTTTGCGAGCCAATTATTTTACAGTTGTATCGGAGGTAAAATATTAATTTGTGTGCTGTCTGATTAAAGTTAATAGTGATCTTTAAATGAACCATTAACTTTTAGTCGTGTTAGTTAAGTGTCATTGCCCTGCTCTTTCATAAGAGAAACCAGGCAGTAAATAGTATAACATTAATATTGTGATTATACACTGAACATTTAGTTTCACAATATTCTTCCTCTATAAAACGATTACTTTAATAACTACATCTACCCATGAAGTTATGTAGATGGAGTGCTAACGCTGTCGGTGCAAAGCTGTTCGATCAGAAGTCTCCTATTTTTTCGTCGTTGATCCACCGTACCAGTTTGTCCAAATTCATAGAAATCTGTTCAGGTGTAAAAAGGTAATAGAAAGAGTAACTTTCGCCTTAATAATGTCAGTATGGAATATGGATGCTTTGTGGCGATCACAATCGAGAGGTCGACGTCGATCAACTGCAGTTTATATGGTCTTCTTACACTGCTTAAATACCAACACCTGTTGACAACATCACTCACGCTCTATCAAGTACTTCATGTCTTCTCAACTCCATGGCTGGTGGAGTATTACCGGGTATTATCTCCCCTGCTATTAACTGCGCCGCGGAAGCGGATGCTGCGGGTTCGATTCCCGGTTCGGAAAGTGAAACGATTCTGTTTTATGGGCTGGGTTTTTGTGTTGTCGTTATCTTTAAAGTTTAAGTTTATAAAATTTAAACTTAGCGCTGGTCTAAGTTTGTTGATATGTATTAAAGATCCAAGGAGCAGTAACCATAGGAGCATTGACCCACAGTAACGTGGGTTCGAACCGAGGCAGATACTTTTTAATTTATTTATTAACCACCATTCGAAGGGTGACATCAGGTCATGTGGTCAGACATGTGATATCAGGTAGATTACGGCCTTGTTTCACTTACAAGGGGCCCGTGTCCCAGCAGCTTTATGCGCTGATTACCTTGTAACAGATCCACAAAATAATTTGTTTCTGGTGTTGGTATGTTTAAACAGATTTCCCTCTAAACTCACGAATTAGTTTGATCTTTAATCGACACTCGTAAATGGAAGACAGAGCTCTTTAATTCCCGAATCGCTTACCATATTTTAGGCAATCGATCGGCCCAATTCTTTCAGTGACCCAGATTTCTTGTCACGCTAATAAGGAGCCCCTTTATATGCATTAGAGCCCCTCCAGACCTTACCACATAATATGTAAGTGGAGAAGGCGCACTTTATACAATTTAGTCTATATAGATTTGTACAACCTGGTCCAATAGTTGGGCAAAATCATAAACAGAAGTTCACGTTTCCTATTTATTGTTTCTATTTTTCTATCAACTTACTGTTGACCTATCAAAGTCTATCACAGTCTTAGATCAAATCAAATTAAATCAAATCAAAAATGTTTATTTGCAAGAAAATACATACAAATTGCAAGGAGAGAGATCTTATATCCTAAAAGTTATTGTATTCTGCCTGCAAGCAATTGATAGTAATCCCATTTACTATTATGGGTTTCTAGGCTATGCCGGTTATGCAGTTAACATTACTGCATCTAAACCATCAATTGTGAAGTCAGCGTACAGCATAGGTACGATAAGAGGCCAGCTTATACCGATTTTGATTCCACTGACATTCAGCCTATCGTAACCGGACCGGCTGCAAAGGCTATGAAGAAAAAAACAAGAAAAAAATACACAACATACCCACTGTCCCCCGACTGCACTAAGAATATCATACATAGAAATCGGTTAAGGCGTTTTCATTACAAGTTATCCTGGAATAAGAATTTCTGCACCTAAATACACGCACGCACTGAAGACAACACTTTTTTAGGCAAACGTGTAAAAAGGGTACAGTATAAAGTTAATTGTTATCAGACTGTGCCACCTGCTGGGTCTTACAAGGAGGTATTGCATGGCCCCGTTACGTCTGATTGACAAACGTGTCCCCTCTGTGCCGTTCTATCAGGTGATAGTGTCACGCAGGTGAGCCGTCACGCTCTGTTGGCGATGCGGAGGTGACATGCGGAGTTTCGGTTGTGAGGTATGTAGCATGTAGTACTACCGACAACTGCTATAACGGTTGTAAGGTGATTTGGTAAACAAGATGATGTGTTTAAAAGCCTTAGGTCGGTTACATCTTTTTGCATTCGTAAGCACCTATTTAGATATTAAATAACTGGCGAAATGTGGGTGTACTTTTACTTTTAGGTACATCTCTGCCTAACCCTTCGGGAATTACAGGCGTGATGTAATGTGTAAAGACATTAAATTGTAAAGTCGCAATGGCGCCGGAGATTTGAAACCGAAATATAGCAGTGCTGGTCAAACTAAAGTATGGCACTACCGGATGTCCGAGAGTCCGACCCGGTGTACAGAACGTTGTTATAGTTCATTAAAATATGGAATGTTGTTCATTGGTAAGCGCGCTTGGAAACGGCTGGACCGACATGGTTAATTTAAAAAGAAAAGTTCTTAATTGTCCGAATCTTCTTTTACAGACAGAAGAATTTATTGGAAAAGTTGATACAACAGGACAAAGTCTGTCGGTTCGCTAGTACAGTAATAAATGCCATTCAATATTATTAAAATTCCAATTATCTAATCAGTTCTAAACCGGAACAATAATGTTACAATGAATACTCGATCCACCGATCGACTGCTGAATGATTAAGAAGTCACATGTTGTGTCCCTGTTGCCACGGAGACGCCCTGGTTCGGTTCCCGGCCAAGGAAAGCCACCGTATTGACCGGCACTTCAAGTGTAAGGAAGCCATTAGATAGTCGATGGACATGTGTTACTGCTAGAGATTAATGAATCATTCAATAATTCTGATGTAAGAAAATTGTTCTCATGAATGGAACATCAGTGTTCTGTGTTTTGATTTTTGGTTATTAAAATTGGATTCATTTATTGTTACAGTTTAAGGTATTGGTGTGAATAGGGTAGTTTAATAGTTGTGGACTAATAATATATAAACTGCTTATAGTAGAAGGATAAGAACAAGCCTATGAGGCAGTGGTGTTTTTTTTAAGTTCAAGAGCGTTCTTCATAAACTTACGTGTACCTTACCGAGAAAACCTGATAGTCTCAATTGATTCATGATTAAATTATTTCAAGGCTTTTATTCACGGATGAAATTAGTTGGCGCCCTACTAACTGTCACTACTTCACTAGCTATCCTCACAATAAGGGGAATTAGGCAGGGACTGAATTACACAAAAATTAAGGTACCATTAAATTTCAGTATGACGTCATACCGTTAATTATGGGTTGCCGAAATATTGCGGTACCGTTTTTTTTTTCAGTAGCGGAATTTTGTGTTTGAGAATGCTTAACGGTATGTTTCGGTAGAAACACTATTACCTTAAAAAAAAATGTTTTAAAGGATGGACAATTGCACAAGCCAATCATCCGTTTTTTTCATGCCACATCGGACCGTAAAAAAACGGACTGCCGGACAGTAAAATTCTTTGTAGTGGACGAACGCCCTAAGGGTTAATTAACGGTACAGCCCAACCTTTATTTATAAAGGTATCGGTATAGCTCAACCTTTATTTTAAAACGGTTCCGATATTTTTTTGAGGTATCTTACTTAACCTCTAACCGTAACCGCTTTCAGTCCCTGGAATTAGGGATCACTAGTGAATGCATTATGCCACTCCTGTATCAAGACTTGAGCATTGTGTCTAGGTAAACATGGGGTAAAAACCATAAAGAAAAAGTGTCTAAACAAAGATAGATTGGTAACCAGCAATAATAAATTGGATTCCTAGTCAATCATTTACCAAGACAATTGAATTAAACTCTATGAATATTTATGTGCTCAAGTAAATTCTAAACCTATCTAATCTGTGAGCTAGCGTTTAGCCATTGTAGCTTAATGTCATCAACCCGTAGTGGGGCCTCTCGGAATTTAACACGACTCGTATAACGGGCGTGTCGATAAAACAATGAAAATTTCGCAAAAATAATGCTGAATTTGAACAAAGGCTTATTTTTGCGCCTAATGCGGAACTACGCCATTGAATTAGTATTTCAACATCGTGCATGTATGGGAATATGTATGACAGGTGACAGAATACGAGACTGAATGAAACAGCAGAGATTTGTGTATGCATGCAGAATTTTAGGTTATTTATAATCCTGTCGTGAATGCTTGATTGCTAAAAGTCAGGTAGGTATTTCCCTTAAAAACAAAGTACGTCCAGTACAAAGTGCATTTTGTTTACGAATATGTATATTGAAACTTTATACTCTTGTGCTAAGGTACATAATACGTAGCTTTATTTCAAGGTACCTACTGACGCTATTATCATTCATGCGAAATCGTTGTCTAAATCATTTTTGCCGTGCCCTCTGCAAAGACTGGTTTTCCATGTTTGGCTATTCTATGTAGTTTGAAATCCTCAAATCTCAAATCGTTTATTGCTATATCCTTAATGTACACTTACAGGTGGTAAATAAAAAAATGAAAATGGAAACAATTATGGACACTGTCGGGCACAGCAAATTTTTAAATAAGTAGAGAGAGGAAGAGCGTTTTATTGCTTTTCTTTGTTGTCAAGTTTGAATTATTTTATATCCTATTAAGTATTTTATATTCCCATTTATTTACTTATTCTATTAATATTTTGTATGCAAGTAGGATATCTGTTAATTTCTTATTTATCCTTGTGGTCTGTAGTAGGTATAATATATCTTGCTGGACACACCACTTGGCTACTTTTGACCAGAGCCCATCCGATGTGGCGTTCTATTTTAATTTGGCAGCAGTGTTATAGAAAAAATAAACCTGCATAAAACTCTAGCAAGAAACCTGCTTGCCGACTACAAAATCGAAGGTCAAATAAACACTGGTCAATACAAAAAAAAAATATATCTAATGGTTATTGTAGATTTTTTGTATAAATTAGTTAGAAGTATAGTGCCGTGCTAAATACATAGTAAAGTAATCGCAACGCTGTTATTATTTTGTTAGCAGTTAATTCCTTCGTTTCGATACTTGTCGTGCCATCTCTCTACACAAACGAGAACTAATGTTTTGAATAGTTCACTAGATGGCGCTAATTCATGGTTGTTAAATTGTAAAGAAAACTCTTTTCATTTTATTTTTTCAGCGAAGTATCGGAAATATTACTAAAAAATATACGTTTCACATCAATGTAATGAATTAAATACTTACTGTGTATTTTATCATCAGCTGTGGTTATTATTAAACATCACCTCAGTTTGTTCAAGTTTATTTCCGCTAGATGTCATTGTGTGCAACATTGTGATTAAAAGTTACAAACTTGTATAGATGTCGCTGGCAACTTGCACAAGAAGTTCCGGCAGGCACGACTATAGTTGTAAATAAACCGTTTTAAACCAAAATCAGTGGTTTAAAACCCGTTTTAAATTTGTTTAAAACGGTTTAAAACCACGACCAAGTGGGCCGTACATTGATTACGAATTACTTAAAAAAATAGTTTAAAAGGCTAATTGAAATCATTTACCATTTTTATTAATATATGTGAAGTCATATATCATATTTATACTACTATTTAGGATTAGACACTGAAAACAATCATGTTTTGGGTATTTATTAAAATAAAACGGCAATGCCGCATTTTTATTTTTCACTTTGCTACCAAAATCGCAACGTAGGTATGGGGAGAGATGGGGCAGATAGGGATCGATTTTATGTTTGTCTGTCATGTTAATGAAGGTTATTTTAAAACATTTTTATTTTATTTTCCTTTTATATATTCTAAATCAGGATGGAGGTGTGGTCTAGATAACTTCGTGTAAAGCCTCAGTGCATTCCAAAAAAAAAACATTCTAAACCATATTAAACCGCTAAGTGTGGTTTTAAATAGTTTTAAACCAAAAAGACGGTTTAAAACAAAATGGTTTAAAACGTTTAAAATCCGTTTTGCATCTCTAGGCACGACTAATGAGAGCGTGAGGTCCTGGGTTTGCATCCCGGGTTTGAATTCTAGGGTTGGGCATAGCGTCATTGGATTTTCCGTTAAGATATATCAATGAAGGAATTGACATTAAACCTATTGCCACGGGCTACTTATTACTCATCGGGTTTTGCTGACAAACTGTGGATGCACTGTTATCAGTGCAAGGGTTGATTCCCTGGAGAGCAAATAGCGTTATAACATTATTAATAAGTTAAAATGAGTAAGTCAGTAAGTAAGTGAATGAGAGTGAATGTGAATGTGTAAGTAATACGATAAGTTAAAATTATAGATGTCTCCATCTCAATACAATCGTTCAAACTCCGCGTTGAGGCACTGGCACCGTGTCGGCCGCCTACAAACATCATTGTACAATCACGTAATTTACAGCATCTCTCAAACTACCGAATTTTAGGACGTCCCGAAAACAAAACTAATGTAATTTCCACGCTTCACAAAGAGTTTCCTCGAAGCAAGGTGCTGCTGCTCCTAAAATGTTTTAAAACAACGCTTTTGGCAACAATACATCCATAAATTTAATGAAAACAAGTGTGTCCGTTGAATTCTCAAAGGTATTGAAGGTAAGAACTTCGGTAGCTGCTTGAATGGTAAATATTTTGGTCAGCCATTGTAACCTGACTGTGGATCCCGGCGGGGTGTTGACGCGCTCAATAAAGGTAAATTGACAGGTTGTCGGATTGTAAAATGGATCGTGATGTAATTGTTACATGAGTTGTCCTTTTCAAATTCAACATGGTTTTTGTGAGGCGAGTTACAAATAGGTACCTAAGTAGGTTAGGTAGTAAAGCATTTTTTTCTGATGGATGGAGTAAGAAACCAGGTTTCTGCGACGAAGCAGCATTCCTGTGGTGCAACTTTGAAGTATATATAGGTACACAATTATGAGCAAACAAGCCATTAAAATGATGACTTTCAGGTAGTCAATCCCCGAGCATCCCGTCGACCGTCGTTACTGCAACCTCTGACTCGAAAAGTTTTTGGCAATTAGAGCCTTTTACAAGACAAGTAGCAATTCAGCAATGGCTCAGCATTTTGCGTAAATAAAGTAGATAGGTACCCACTGTTGGAGTCATCAGACTGTTAGCATTGTCCCAACTCGTCAATTTTTAATTTGTCGCGCTACCGTTGCCCATTATTGCCCGACTAGCAATCAGGTGAGCTTCATTAGCTGATGGGACAAAATCTCGAGCGTGGCAGTAAGGTGTGACAAATTGACCGCCCACGAATCTATTGGAGGTGCACAATTGCACATTGTGCAAGTGATTGTGCAAAACTGTGTTGGTGCACAGGACAATAACACGAAAGGACCTGTTGGGGTTGTTTTATAATCTACAGGTAGAAAAAATGTTTTGTGAAGTCGGTACGTGAAGGACAATAGATTGAAATAAGACTAAGGAATCAAGTAGCGATAAGACTTTCCTGAACAGAATAGTCGCAGGTTACAAACAAACGAATTTTTAACATATTTATGATATCAAAGTAGGTATTTTAAGGGCTATAAAGGACAGAAAAGCTTTGATAACCTTGCAGTTAGGTAGGAGAAAAAATATCACCATGCAGTTACCGAAATTAAGAACAACTACTGGCAGGTTTCACGGTTTCGGGAAGTGTGCCGCAAGGATTTGTACGAACATTTCGGTTGGTAAATCTTCAAATGACCTCTCCCACTCTGGGCGGAGGGTGTGTCAGACTTGTACTGACTAAAACCCATCCATGATCCTTCTCTTGCTCTTTGTGTTCCAGGGCCGCGGTATCTCTTTCGAACAGTCCCGCAGCCCTGGCATAAGTCATAGATCAGGCCTATTGACAGATACTTAAGTAGAATAAGATAAGTAAAGGTAAGAGATAAGCTAATAAATAAAACAGTTCCCAGTGTTTTATGAACTGCTTTCGTTGGGTCGAACTGTGACGGATATATGCGCGTGCGCCCCCGCCCCGCCCGCGCTTCGTCGACCCCGCGCTATTACCAATCGCACACGTTTTGGCACTTTGCATTTATTTGGAGCCTACATACTGCTCGGTCACTGAATGAATACTATAGTGAAGTTTATTTAAAAAAAATGGATTTATGACTGAATGTGAGGTGTTAAATAAAGACATCATATTTCGTTTTAATACACTTTTTTCTTATAAGTCGGAGTCATTCTCTTGGGTGTGCTCTGATTCTCCGGTACATTTGTTCGCAGTCTGGTTCGCTCGCGCACTTTATTTGTGTTTCCGTGACAGACCGCAGGACCTAATTACTTATGAAACTAAAACAATCGCGTTTTAGTTTCTTAAAGTACTAGAAAAAAGAAGCCAATACCTAGCAGTGGGTGAAGTCGGCTGTGGATGATGATGAAGCTTATATTATCAACTGGTTATCCAGAAGTGGTAATAAGTCGCGGACGCCTACCCATAATGATATAGCAACGTTACGCACCGTTACAATCTTTGAATCGCATGATTAACACAGATGTTGGCTTAAATTAAATAAAAACAATCACAAATGCTGGCCTCCCTTCACTCCTACAACTTCTCAGGAACCCGGGCGTCCTTCTTCCAACCTATCCAGTTCACCGAACATTTTAAAATATTGGATCTGAAGAAATAAGACCATCAGGCGTTCCAAACCAGCGGACAAAGCCATTTACTCGCAGGTACTTATATCTTTTTATATTTTAATATTTATGGCCAGATATTATTCGTCTAGAACCATCTCTTTCCCACATTGGAATTACTCCTGCTTTCGGACGTATGGTAGGCCACCTGGACGTAGTTAAGAGTCCGTAATAAGCAACTCTTAAGTTCTTTTATATTTTTTTTGATGTCAGAGTTTCGAGAAGACCTCACTATCACCCATGTGTGTCCCTAAAGTCAACTCGATGCAGTGAGCCTCCTTCACCGTAACTCCGTGGAGGTCAGAGGCTCGCGGAGTCGCGGCGGTCTAACCCAAAATGTAAGTAGACCGAGCACTGCTTACCTAGTTACACTCTGACTTGAACAACAACTGGAACAACGCTATTGTTTATTTGCTTCTTGAAGAATGTTTTTTTTAGGAAAAAAGGAAGTTTCTCTGATGTGTATTTCGATATAGCTATTGGCTATCGTAAAGACAAAAGTCAATATTATGAAAATGCTATCTTTGTTTCTAGACGGTGAAAACTAAAATATGAATTAACTACGCACTGATATTGGCAAGCAAATGAAAGGAATGTTCCAGTAAGACAAGCCTAGGTAAGAAAATAGACGTAAAAAAACAGTCTACACCAAACACTTAAACCGGCATTCTTGTAATGCAAAGAACCTCTACGTTACCAAAATATTAGAATATTTAACGGCAATCCGCAATAAACACACGCCCAATATAACTTTGCCGCCTTTATGACCGGTAACGGCAATTATCGCGTTCGAGCCTGTTTCCTTAACTGTACACACAGATATACAAACAAAAACTCGTAAAACTTTAAAAATAATCCTTAAAAAACATGTGTTCAAGACTCTATGGTCAATTGCTTTTTTAAATAATTAAAAAGTAAATAGAGTTCTCATCATGCGTTCTATTTTTGAAAGAAGTTTCGATAATGTTCTTTTTTGAGTGAAAGACTTTCATGTATTGTGTAATTTGTTTCGCCAACGTTGGGCAACATGTGTCGGCTAGTGTTGGTGAACTACAATGATTATTGTGACAAATAGTTGTGTATGGACGATTACGACATGATTGTTTTACTATTATACTCAAAGCTAATATAATAGGTTGTTAATGTTCCTTACAATTCGTTAAACATTTTGTGGGTAAACAATGTACACAAAATGGTCTAAAAAACATTGACTTCCTTGGCATGTGCTGGGCGAATTGATGGAACTTATGATTGTATGACCAGCATGAGATTATGCCCGATCCTGTACGAAAATCTTGAACCTTTATGGGAAATATGTATGTCGATTTTTCAACTCAATGATCCTAAGTAAATGTCCACCCATGTTTAAACTTTAACCTTTATATTTTGGATGGAACTCAACATATTATTTCACTTTAAAACATTATCCAGTATGTTATACGTTTTTCCGGGGTCGAGTTGGGTTGAATTATTCATGACTATCAGAACCCATGTGAACATAACCAGGGGGCTACGTTGCACTGCATCCTTAAATTTTATCTGCTATGCCCAGTAATCCATCCAGTAAGTCCACAGCAGCTCCTACATAAATAGTGTGATGTAACGCATGATCAGGTGCGCGTGAGTGTCGCTTGTCGCACGTCGCGCACCCCGCAGGCGCACGGGATGCCGCGCGCGCATTCTACCGCGACGTGCGTGCGCGCACGTCTGCCAACACACGCGGCTTACTTGCTGAAGTATTTGTTTCAGGATATGTCTGGAGCATATAATTTAGGCAAGATTTAAGATATGGATTATATCCATCGGTAATCAGAAAAAAAAACTTAATGTTATCCCATTTCTTAGTGACGTCTTAAATCACAGTGACATAGTTGCCAATTGGACTCGTTACACTATGACTAGACGAGTGGACAGTGGTCAGTTGTTATTAGTACAGACAGCGTCAGTAAGTGCGCGTGAGCGTCACTAACCTAACCTAACCCCTCAAGCTTTAAATGTTACTTACTGAGGCTGTGTGTACATCATTAAAATATCTTTGCGTTGAGAACATCCTGTATACCAAGAAGAAGTAGTATTCTTTGTAAAAGAGCTCAAAGCCCATCATCATTATCTTCCTATAGCCGACCACTGTACAAACATACCTTGGTGTCTTCATAGGACTCCCGGCTACCCTCACTGTGCTGCTACTAGCCACATAAAGGCATGAGTCCTTGTGTCTTTGCTGCAGACAGGATATTTTGTCGTAGTCGTTGTATTTTGTGTTGCCTCCGGGATGGCAACGCACTTGTGATATAACTGACAGATGTCCATACAGCGATGTATTATCACGCTTGTTTGCCACCCAATAAAACAGATCAACATACTTTAAAGTCAGTGAACGTAAACCCCGTTTACTTCGCAGGTAAGTTATCAAATATACCGAAATTCCCATAACCTCGTTAACGAAACCTATCCACTCGACATAGAACCGAACAAGCCGATCAAAATCGGACCAGTAGTTCCGGAGATAGTGCTAACAATAGAACAAACAACTTTTACCGCTCCAATACATTCTGTCATGTTATGGCCAAAAGCATTGTTTCAAAGAAAGGTAACATCTCTACTTTGGCGGCTTATATACCAAGTTAACGTAAGACTTTGCCGAAACCATAACTTCTACGACTTAAGGTTGAAATTTCCTTATTGTTGTTCGTGTTAAGTTTGCAAGAGCAGTTACGGTAAGCCTTAGATTCCGTCATGGTGTATATTGCAGGTGCTATAAACAAACAAATAGAGCTACCTGTCTGCTGATGCCTTTTGGCTCTTTGTTTGTGATAGTAATGTATAATATGGTCGTAAAAGTAATTGCATTTGGTATCTTTTGTTTAGTTGTTAAGGTAATCTTACTGCTTGTCAAAGTCGGTGGAAAGAAATGGGGAATCTCGGAGTGACAACCCTTCAGTCACATTTTGTGGGCACCGTCAGTTGAGATCTCAAAACAATAACAAACTCATAGCTTGATGGTGATCCATTAAAACTGATATTTCGGCAGTAAATTTAGACCACAAGAAGCCAGCAGACTAAAGTGTGGACCAGGCAAGCACTCACCTTAGATCACAATTCGTGCTCCTAGCTTGGAATTGAGCGGCTGGGGATTTCGTGCCTTCGAAATTGCAAAATTGCGTAGCGTTATTTTCAACACAAAAACCCGCGGAGTTTTCGAAAACTTAAGAAGAAGTCTTTTTATCCTTGCATGTACTAGTATACCTAGCTCTATGTTGGTAAAGGCGAAGTGACAACCGCATCAGAGAATCGGCTGGAGCCGGCTGGTGAGACCTTTAAGTCCAGGCAATAAAACGTGAATAGCCTGACACGGTATGGAGTCGCGTCGTTCGAAGCGCATGACGTCATTATCGCTTCTGTTGTTTGGAAGCTAAATCCGCGTTGATAACTGTTATCACTCCTTCTGTAAGTACAGTGAGTTGTAGCAATTAGCTGACCCACATTTGTATAAATGGTTGAGATTTTTTAGAATAAATTTTTCTTTCATATTTTATTTATTTGAGCAAAGTAAATAAAATATAAAAGAATTATAAAATTCTGTGTTAAGCAACTCTTCAGTAGCACCTTTTAGCAACAAGCTCTCAGTAGTAACAATCACAAAGCCTCGCCTGCCACAAACACCTCTTCATACCGCTCAGCACATCCAGTTAACATAGTTTCTGACTTCAAAGGGCGGATTGTAAGTCTTGCGTTCATTTAACCGACCTGTTGATGCTGGTGGCTTGGATTTGTTGATGCGGGATATGAAAGCAATGGTGCCGTATAATAAGCCCATAGATGGTTTTACTGAATTAAATACCTAGTTTAATTTAATGGTATATACGTATATGTTTTTTGGACTTATGATAGTGTGAGATATTGAACTACTACCAACAAAACCAGATTTTTAAATTTCTTTGTTGGTCCAAAAGTTAATTGAAAATGTTCGAAGAGCATTTTAAAAATTCGATTTTGAGCTTCTGTTACAACAATAACTAGTTACACAGTTATAATTAATTTCACGGAAATAAGGATCCAATCGTTTCTTATTATTATTAGTCACTTTATTACAATACCTCGTTTAACCGCCTGAAGAAAACTGTCAATTTAAGTATTGGGATAAAATGTAATATTGATAAAGATCCACTTCATATTCTCGCGTCCAGCCCTCATCCTATTAATCTCTCCGTGGGTCCATGGGCATAACGGCGAGCTCGTCAGCGCCTGATTGATCTCGCTACTTGGTCCACTGCCACACCACTGCAGTGTCACCGTAATCGACGAGATGTTCTGCGCGAGCGCACACAATTAACGGCTTCAACACGTGTCGTAACAGTTAAGTGTTTGCCCATTTTTGACGGCCCAATAGTAATTTATGGGCCATGAAACATAACTAGCTGGGTTAGCAAAGGGCTTTCAACATTATGGGCGTTTAATAATTCGCTTTCAACTGTTAATTGGGTAGATTTCAAAGATGTCTAATGACACTTCCTACTGAGAAAATCACTGGAGAAAACCCAAATAACTGTAGATAATTGATATTGACATCGATTCAATTCGATAAAGTGGTACCTAACTTATTAATATGGCTTAATTTAACTGATAGACAAGCTTCGCAGACGTAGAAAATACATTTGCGAAAAAATACGGGAATACTATTGACAGTTTACAAGGTTTATGAAAAAAAAACCCGGCCAAGTGCCAGTCAGACTCGTGCACGAAGGGTTCTGTACTATTATCTAAAAAAAACATATCTTAATTAGCGTCAACTATGTATGTATAAGCCAAAAGAAGCTCAAAGTCGCTCAGCGGGCTATGGAGAGAAGAGAGAGAGTCAGAATCAGAAATGAGGAAATCTGTAGACGAACCAAGGTCGTCGACATAGCCCAGCGGATAAGCAAGCTGAAGTGGCAATGGGCAGGCCACATAGCGCGAAGATCGGACGGCTGATGAGGCAAACGGATACTGGAGTGGAGACCACGCATTGGAAAGCGCAGCGTGGGACGGCCACCTGCCAGATGGACCGAAGACCTTGTTAAAGGCGCAGGGAGTCGCTGGATGCAGGTGGCATTGGACCGGACGCGTTGGAAATCGATTGGGGAGGCTAGGCCTATGTTCAGCAGTGGACAACAACAGGTTGAAATGATGATGATGATGATGTATGTACAGGGACATTTTCAAAGTTTTTTATTTTTTGGAATGTTTCCTTTATTTGTGCTGATGATGATTCTAGGTCAAAAGGAAGTACCCTATAGGTTTTGACTCCCTTGTGAAATCGCATAATATGCGACATAAACAATCATATCTTTTGATCGCGTTGACTTACAAGTTTGATTTTTTCATTGCTCCAAGGGGTAGCAGACTAGAGTATTTGGTATTAATTTCAGCTTGATACCGCCACGCATTCCTGAGAAAAATGGTCTTGACAGACAGACAGACGGACAACAAAGTGATCCTATAAGAGTTCCGTTTTGCTGCCTGAGGCACGGAACCCTAAAAATAAGAGCCATTAGTTAATAATAATTAATGTTATTGCGCAATTCGCTACAGCGAACTGGGCCAAACAAGCTCAATAGCCTAGTATCTAGTCAATTGACTTGTAACTTGTCGCTACCTGTCAGAAATAACTATAAAAAGTAATCTACCGTAATACTGAAACAGTTACTGATTGGTTGTGATGACTAACTAACTACTTACAAGACGAAGAATCACAGCATACAACTGTAATCAATCTTTTTATTAATATTAATGATCTTAACAAACATGATTTGTAAGTAATAAAAGTTTTTTTCCCGTTGCTTGATTTTTTACGCGAATTTTGCCTTAAAAATATTGATTAAATAAAGCCATTATGCGGCATATACAGGGCGTAACAAGATCCATAACGAAGCCGTCAACCAAGCATTCTGTACATCAAACTAGGTTACTTCACGCAAAAATTATTGCCGGGAAACAACTTTTTTTTAGGGTGAAAAATCACGTTTTACGGTAGGACTCAAAACATTGTGCTGATGGATGCATTGAATAGAACGGGGGTCGTGGAGGTGCTAAAAGTAAAAATCTGACTCTAAAAACATGTATTTTATAAAAAAAAACTTGTGAAAAAGAATCTCCGTAACTAGAAGGTTCCCAGTTAGAGTGTAGAACAAAAAAGTGATCGTAATAACGAGGAGAACAAGTGCCTTTCGGTTTCGTTAAGGGTCTTGTTACACCCTTTATAATTTTGTAAATACCATAGCGACCATAGTTTGACTATCGTCATCATAATCGCAGTTATTAATTGCGTTCATCTATTGAAACTTGCAAATTCTTTATCAACTAGTGGCTATACCAAGTTAAGAGGAACTCGACTACGACTGGTTAGATACTTAAAGCACAGCATAATAAGTACAAGTTAAAGTTTGTTATTTGACAGAAGAATGCGGCTATGTCGCCATTAGTAACACCCTTGATGAGATACTTGGAATTTATACTATCTTTTAGCAACTTTAGTGTCGATGTTCATGTTTATTATGTTTGTGCTTCCATTAAATGTTCTGCATCATGTCTACCACCACCTTCCTTCCTCTGACCCATGCTGCTTAGGGTCGGCGCAACACGTTTTTTTCTTCCAAACTCCCTGTCAATCGTCATTTACTCCTTTTTCCTTCATATCTTTCCTCACACAATCCATTCCCCTTTTGTTTGGTCTTCCTCTCCCTCTCCATCCATCAACATTTATACCTATTCATAGTTATACGAATAAATATTTCTTCTTTCTTATTTTCTTTTTGGTCACAATGCAAATAAAAAAATCTTCGCAAAAACTTTTAATCCATTCACTTATGTTCTAAACACACAAACCGGCAAAAAGTACTTGAACAAAAATAAAAACCTACTTTCCTTCAGATCTAGCCGTCCAATATATTCGAGTACATAATCTGCAGAGCAAATATGTAATTTCCTACAATTCCATGCATCTTGTACTGATATTACGAGTATATTTACCGTCGCGGCATGGCATAGTATTTCTATTTCAAAGTCAGCTCTTTTGAGGCGCACGCGTTGATATCTTAAGTGAGAGAAGTGGCAAGATATTAGCGACAAGACTTGGGACATAACTTTTGTGATGTTTCAGGTATTTAAGTGTACTAAGTAGGTACAAGTTTACTTTGCGTCAATAATTTCACCACCATGCACTGCTCTCAAAAATGCAACATGGTGAAGGTAACCATCGTGAAGAAAACTGCGAGCGTGAGTGACATGTACTAACTAACCGTCATCATGCCGGGCCCCTGGTGGTTTATAGCGCCTCTCCCTTTGAGTACTATTTTGTACTTTCAGATCAGTACTAATCAAAATCAATAAGTAACTCCAAAACTGCAAAACTATGTTCATTCACCCAACTTCCTTCAAACACAAAGCTAACAAAACGGAACCACTCATCTCCATAAAAAAGGAACACTGAAACAGAAAAACAATCGGCGACCAACGAAGCGCAAATAAAACGTCGCAACAACAACGACAACTTGGTCAATACTTGTCAAAATTCGGTCCATTCGCAAAAACTCTTGTGTCCTACATCGCACACCGTTATGGAAACTAGGCCAGTCCCCCCCCCTGCCCCCTCCCCCCTACTGTTGCTTCCTATACCCCTTGAGATGACCCGATGATGGCGAGTTGTGCAATCGTGATGACATGTCAGGTTTTAGTAACGGTAACTTAGATCATGACTAAGATTTGGGGTCCGGACGCTGAGAATTTGGTAGAATTTCTTTCTATGGAATTCTGGTTAGTAATGTGCGATTTTTAGCTTGCTTCGACCAAACAAACTGATAGAGTGTGGTTACCGTCACCTGTTGACTTCTTCACCACCCCTGCACCTCCCGATTCGTTGCAAACCTTTTAGTCAAAGTTAAAATATCTCACGAGCCTGTAGTTGGACACCGGTACCCATACTTACATCTGAATCGCTTTATAATAAAAACATACGGTTCAATTGGCGCCATGCCTCTTGCTTTTATGCTCAGTGCTGGTTCGATTCCCACGCAAGTATTAAAATCTTCACGGCCTATAATTAAATATTTGTTCCGTGTATATTTTTTGCATGTGTATTTTAGCTTGTACGGCGGACCTACAGTTGTTATATTGAAACCTGTAACTGTATATATAACACACAGTTTTTGAAAATCTGAACAAATCAGAATTGATTCATTCGTTAATGAAAGCTATTTTGCTTTTTAGATTATGCGCAATTGTTTGCGGATAATCTGACGGAACTTTTAGTAAGAATATTAACATTGTGGAGCAGGTATAGGTACAGTGCTAGCCAGCAACTGGGCTGTGGAGGTCAGATAGGCAGTCGCTCCATGTACAATACTGGTAATCAGCTGCATCCGGTAAGACTGGAAGCCGACGCTAACATAGTTGGTAAAACTCTAGGAAGATGATGATTAACATTGTGGGGCACAAATATCGGTTATTTTTAATTGAATGCAAATAACGATTATGATTATTATTTTTGTGTATAACTTGCATATTATAGCGGCCTCTCACATATCATAAAGTTTAAATTAAAAACCTTTAAAAGCAAGAATACATCAGTAAACATTACCATAGTGTTAAGCACATCCATCTTTACCGAGTGCATACTAAAGCCGCCAATATAAATAATAAATAAATTAAGCGACCGAGAGAATTGTGTCAGTAAGCCAGACGCGCCATTAGCATGAAGCCGAATTGAATGAAACTCACTTACCAAGGAGAGGCTTTAGCCATGAGCGGAGCGGAAGCGGGAGAGATATCGGAATGGTGTTAAAGTGGCGACGCCAACGTCTGGTACGTTATGGTATGAAATATGTATGGTATGAAATTCGGTACGGTTTAAGCGAGCGGACCGGATTGTGTACTGACTGCGGACATGGACACTGGAGTTTGAAATATATATTTTTGTACATTATCCGTCATCGTCCAGTACCGTCGGAGTCCAGAACTCTTGGTTTGACCGCACCTTACTCAAGTCATAAGCGAATAGTTGAACAATGGCCGAAAAGTTAATTGACGTCAAAAAGTTAATTATAAAGGTCAAGATTAAATCATAAGCGGAGCGGTAGCGGGTGTGATAGCGGGATTCTGTTAGTATAACTGGCGTGCGATTAACATGAAGCCAAACCTACTTTATAAAGGTGAGGCTATAATCAAAAGCTGTAAAATAATCTAGCAAAATTGCTATAATTAGAAACGCAAATAACAATTCGATGAAGTAGTGGCACTAAAACATTTGTGTATGGCATGTTTTCACATGGACATTACATTACATTGACTTATGACAAAAACCGCAAAAACCTCACACGCACAAAAGGTTCCGTAGCACCAAACAATATAATAAAAGTATTTTGAAGGCTCGTTTATAGGTTGTATTGTAAATTCAACAGCAAAACTAAATTTGTTTTTCATATTATGTCAATGAAAAACAAAGTTACTACTGCAGTTTGATGAAAAAGTCCCATATCTCAAAAACTAAATATCAAATTTTGGTGGAAAGTTGTATTTACGTTCTGCAATCCTAATTTTTTTCAGAATTTTCCTCCTCTTACTTAAGAAATTAGAGGAAGGACACACACATTTTACCACTTTGGTAGTGTCTATCAAAGACAATCGTTTGAAGATAACATCTTCAAACGATTGTCTTTGAGAAAAAATGGTTTTAGGAACCTCCATGTCATTTTGAAAGACCTATCTATAGACACCCCGCACGTATAGGTTTGATGAAAAAAATATTTTTTAGTTTCAATTCCATTCTTGAACCTTCAAATTCAAATTCATTTATTTCAGGTACATAACCCATATTAGAAACACTTTAGAAATAAAAATAAATAGACAATCACATCACCTAACATAAAAACCGATTGAATACTGTGTTCGTCTATAATAGCACTTACCGCACTTAAACTTCCCTTAAGCTTTTCTTTCACAGAATACATCTACCTTTTAAGTTTCAACTGTGTAGTCCCAATAGTTTCGGAATAAAGTGGCTGTGACATACACGAACAGATACACAGACAGACACGAGGAATCTAAATGGGTTCCGTTTATTGCCATTCGACTACGGAACCCTAAAAATGGGTAGACGTGCTTATTTATTTCTGTTAAAACAATGACAATAATATAAAGGGTGTAACAAGACCCTTAACGAAGCCGAAAGGCACTTTGTTCTCCCCGTCATTGCGATAATTTTTTTGTTCTAGACCATACCTGTGGGAACATTATAATTACGGAGATATTGGGGGCCAAAGTTCCAACTTTTTCACAAGTTTTTTTAAATATTTTTTTTTAATGTTAGATTTTTACTCTAAACACTTAGTATTCAATCTATCCATCAGCACAATTTTATAAGTTCATTACATTGAGTCTCAACGTAAAACGTGTTTTTTAACCCCAAAAAAATAAAGTAATTTCCCAGCGAAAATGTTTGCGTAGAGTTACGTAGTTTGATGTACAGAATGCTTGGTTGAGGACTTCGTGAAGGGTCGGTTTACACCCGATATAAACCTGCGTTGCGTTCTATGTTTCAAAGAAACCCTGTATGTATGTCAGACAATCTAACCAACTGTCTGTTACTACACACCTTAACAGCAGGATACAATTTTGCACACCGATAGACCATAACTTGGATTACGACGTAGAAACGTTTTTATCCTCCTGATCTTATCGAAGCCAGCAAATATGATTGATATATATCTAATTTACATTATGTAGGTCACTTAAAACAGCTTCAATACCCGCTCATAGTAACACCAAGTCCACAGCTTAACCTATTTATAAGAAAGCGATTCATCCATCTTAGTAATGACTGGCCGGACCGCGCTTGATGTATGGTCAGCAACAACGGGTCCGGTAATTACTCGCGAATCACTATTACTAACAGCTATAGTGTAATGTATGTATGTGTGTCGGATATACTTCTAGCAGGAGATGAATCGACGAGATTTTGATAAGTTTAAACTTATATAGTCTTCCTGACCGTTTTCGGTCACAGCGGCCAATCTCACGGCGCGGGAGATATTATAGTGCAAGTGTGGGCGCAGGCACAGGTGCACTATCTTTTCCTTTACTCTCATAGTCCGATGGGAAGACAATCCGACACGACCGGAGAGAGATCAGGCGCAGGACCAAAGGCTTAACGTGCTTTCTGAGGCACGGGGGTGTCATACCGCCAACTTCCAAACTCCGGGCTATTACTGAGAAATTTCTAATGGAAAAACCAAATAGAACTTTTTTTGCCCGACCCGGGAATCGGTCCCATGACCACGATCACGCTCATGATCACGCCCATCACGCTCAGCAGTCGCGCTTGCGACCACGGGACCAACGGGGCAGATAAGATAAGTAGGGAAGGAACAGAGGCTTTTCTAATATTCTTGTAACAAATCAGACAAGAGGTTCGCGCCACTTCGTCTTCCTAGCTGAACCACTCGGGCCCTAGTAGCTTGGAGCTCAAGTGGACCTGAGAAGTGGTAAAAGGAGCCAAAAGGAAAAGGTTTTGGGACCTGTCCTATGGAACTTTTGACCTTCAGTAAGTCATTCTCAGCCTTATGGCTTCTAATGAAGGTTATCAACAGTAATTACCGACGTCTGTATTGAGCCATTGAAGTTCAGAACATGTCAAGATCTACAAAAGTTTAAAATTTTGATTTTTGAGTGCTACATTACATTACATTCACCTGTAGAGTTTGACTAGTGGTAGTTAGAATCATTCAAACCTGAATGGATGTTTCTTTAGATGGTCGTGTGGATGTTTCATAATAAAAAAAAGATGATAAACCAACAATAAAATCAATTATGGTACACAGTGATCAGCGGACACTTTACCGCACAGTTGGGGAAAAAAGAATCATTCAATAAATCACTCATACTACTAATTTCATAGGTACTCATAGTCAAAACTATAGCAGTACTCACAAAAACTCTCATTAAGAAACATAATCGGTTTAGTGAATAGTTTCAAATGAAAAGATTTAATGAATGCTAATTGTGCGACTGATCATTTAAACGGCGTATACACAACAATAAGACTTTATCGATTGAACAATTCATTAGTACGATTTTATTAATAGCTAACGAGAATTAATTACGGTTTACAATGGACAGTACTTTGTTATCTTCGTATGTGGCATACCATAATATTAGACCATAGGAGAACAACTTTATAATATTAGAGTCTAAACAAGCGCGATTACCACCCTCCTCCTAATTTTGAAGTCTGTTAAAAAGACTATGTCACACAGTTCCGGGTAAGGGACCTCGGTGCCCCTGGGTCACGCGATAACGATGTAGGTACGTAAAAGCGTGGTTCAGAATACTGAGTCGACGAGACATTTTGAAGCTCGGGCACATAATATGAAAGAAAAATTAAAAAGTAATAGATATCTTGGTCTTGAACCCTTAAAAAAAAAACGAAATCCCTGTACCCTGGAAAGCCCTGGCCCGGATTAATGGGGGATAGATCCAAATCTTTCCAGAATTTTCATTATACGGAGCAATAGAGCATAATTAAATCTTTATCACCACGCTTAAATGTTTACAGCGTGTTGAATGGCGTGATGACCACTAAGCTAATAATGACAATAAGGTGTATCCAGGTTTCTTCATGTTGTCTGACGATCACACCACCTACTGCGGAAACTGGCAAATAAATCTAGTCTATCAATCACTCGAGCACTTCTATTTCGGCCACAATTAACACTGACAGTAATTAAGAACGAAATTATCATAACAAGAATGATTGTAGCCGTAATGGCGAAGACAGGTAGACGCTCGAGTGATGGACGAATGAAAACACGAGGCGCAAGGATACCGCGCGATGACGCATACATTCACAGAGAAGTTGTGAACTTCATGTTTAATTCAGATTTACAGATGTATCTTGTTCATTTAACCTTGATCAACAATTCTTTATGTAATGTCATTTGGGGACGGGTAAGGGCTGTGCTACTAGTCATTTTTGCTGTTTGGGCTGAAATTCTTCGTTGGGTAAAATGCGCCTTCCAATATAGGGTTTAATAACTTAAATAACGAAGGGGCATCTTTCATAAACTGCAATGTCAGCGAACATATATACAGGGTGATTAATCTACTAGTTTAATCAGAAATTCACAACTACAACAATTTAAATTCTCATAGAACAAAAAGTAACCCGTCCGAGTTCCTATAACAATGCCCAAATAACAAACACAGGGCTATCGGTAACTCCAGTTTTTTGCGCCCGAACACCTGCAAAGATATTACATCGCAACATTGCGAGGCGTCAAAAAAAGATTGTCTTAACTTTACTGTTACTCATTGACCCCCTTCTCATTTGCCGCCGCGATGATATATTTTGATTGGAAAACTACTATCAACGTATTTCGTTTTCATTATATTTGACTGTCGGTCGTTGAAAGATCGATAAAGATTGAAGTAGCTAACTTTAGTAGGTAGCAACTTGGATGATAAATAATAAAAATGGTTGAATTACTACTACTAATGATTGGATATTACTATTAGTTTATGTGTGAAACACACCGCAATTAACTAGATTAGAATTAAAAGTAAACAAGATACATTTATTAAATCATTTTACCTTGCTTTACAGAAACTAGCAGAAACATAAGATCATTAAAATCATCTGGAAGTCGCCTCCTTTTCTTTCAGCCATATTACAAAGTTCTGTCAGTAGTGAATTATAGTATTATATCGACATCATTGTGTAACATTTAGAAACGTCATTGTATTTATGTAAATATCTAGGAGTTGCAATTCAGCATTAATTTACGGTCTCCTACAAGTATCATAAATTACCAAAATGTCGGAAATGCGCCTTTAGTACAGAATCACCAAACGGCTAAACCTTAGACTCATCACCAAACACAACGGTACATCACCGCTCACCTTCACCCATGTCATCAATAACCAGCAGTCAGCGAAGCCGCAGCAGTCGGGTCACCACACCAGCCACTATCAGTCACCAGTCATCAGTCTTGCCGCTAAGTGGTGATTCGAGTTAAAGTGACACTAACACATAAATTTTGTTCCCCCGCCATTTATCGTGCCACAAACTTTTAGATTTATGACCTGCAAAAAATATGGCCAGTGCGAAGTGTAATATATGCAAGATTGAATATTTTTACGTTGTGTTCAGAGACGATTTCAGTTAGGTCATCAGTTTTTAAATTACTGTGGAAGTAGTTCATTTACTTTTAACTTAGACCAAGATCTATAAACGTTTCTTAGCACACACTTTGTCTATTATATCGGTGTCGCATAACTGGCAACCAAGAAGTGCAAGATTGAAACGAGAATATTGTCTCAGTAAAAGCACTGGCTAAGTAAATTACAGATACGGCCTTACCATGTGGTTTCTTCCACTCATTGGTTCATGGAGGTCAAATGATATTAGTTTCTTGTTAAAATCGCAACACCTTGAAACCAATTCTACGAGTCTGATGACGTCAGCTTATAGTCATCATTCCGCCTACCAAACATGCTTATCATTTGCAGTAATATCTCTCTCTTTCCAAATTCAACATCATTGCCTTTACCCACTATGATGGCAACAGTTCAACTGGATGCAGCTGAACACCACTATATCTCACGGAGCGACTCCACAAACCAGTTACAAAATACAATTTTCAGAAAAATAAGCAGATGAATCAATCTCGCTCAGTTGTTCCATAAACAGATTTAGGTCACTCAGACACTCGTAGCATACAAGCTCTACGCAGCTACGCAGTTCGCGATTTCGTAGACGATCACAAGAAAACGTAAGTCCATCTTACAGTCTGCTACGAATCGTAGCCGTTTCTTCATTATATTATTTATGTTAGTCATGAATTCGATTTACAGATTGGGCAGTGTGTGAGGGTTGCCGTCGTTGGTCATTCCAACTAGCCCGTATTATTGAAATTTTTCATCACGAATTTCTCATTAGACTGGAGTAAGGTTTAGTAGATAGCAATAGGCTCGCACCTTATAACAAGGGACATAATATAACTGGCGACATGTGGGTGTACTATAGCTATTCCTCAGCCCATCGTTTAGGAGCAGCTGCCTGCTTGTATAGACGCGTTTGTGGACGTCTATAAGGAGTTCCACTGAGTGTTGTTTTATGGTAAGGTACTGTTGACGTTACAGGATTTTACGTTCACGAACTTCCAGTTAACATATAAATATTATATACTGTTATTCGGTTAGAACAGTTTTCCGTAAAAATTCAAGTGTCTTTGAAAATTGTTCCGCATTGATAAGAACTACTTAACGCTCATTGTTCAATGAAGCCATTAAACCACTGTAATTACTAATTAGTTAATATTAGAAGGTAGATTAAAGCCTCTATTTACTTATCATCGTAGTAATTTCCACGTTATTCGTAGATGTGCCATTTTAATAATTAGTATAAATATGATATGAATCAGAGCATTTAGAAACATTTTATCGGTTTGTTAACATAGTGTATTAATCCTTAGGGCAGTTTCTTTTTCTCAAAATCTAATCTAGTCCAGATGAGACAAGGTTGATGATTGCAAAACATTACTAAAACAAAATAGTCATCTACCTATCCCATGTCATTATAGTTAAGGTGCCACCCATCTATTAGGTGAGTCATGATCCCTTCGTCAGAGCCCTTCAAACGAGCACGACCTTAACATTACCTTCTATCACACGAGGAGGACCTTGTGAGGGCCGCAGCAGGGACCGTAAAGAAAACCATCGGTGGCCTACTTACCAGCTGACAGACAAACATATTTCTACTTAAACGGCAAACTAAAACCATCTTTATTACAATTACAGTAAGAGTGGAGAAAGGTGAAAGTAAAGTTTGTAGGTCTGTAGGCCTGCCAGCGTGCGCGTGTGTGCGTAAGTGGTGTATTTGTGTGTTAGTGTGCGTGTACGCAATGGCTGGAGATAGCAGCCGCCAGGTGCGGTCAACTTCAAGTGAAATGCGCCGCTTTTAGTTTGACGTCATTTGTATAAAGTATTTTTAATTTTTTGCCCACAATTAAAAATATATATTTTTTTTAATATGAATGGAGTGTAGTAAGCAAGATTAAAAAATGAGCGAATTTTTACTACTTACGTACAATTACTTAATTTTAAAATTGGGCCAAACTACCTTTAGTCGTTGTTAACATCAAACGTCCTGCGTTGTTCGTTTTTGGCGGCTGCTAACCTTCTGATTAGTGTTCATAACATAATTACTGTACGAATGTTTCCTCCAGAGTGCTGAAAAACTAAATAAATTACAATCGCGCTGTTGTTGCGTGTTTCCGATGCAATATCCTACGAGTTAGTTACTGGCACGAGACCTAGTTCCATATGATAGCTGGAACTACTTGACTGTGTGTTGTTTCATGTTTTATGTAAGAAAACTATTTTGATTTAATTAAGTATATCAAAATAGTTCTCTAAAAATATGAATTTATACTAATATTTTTAGTAATACGATGTTGTTATTTGTTGAAAATAATAATTTGAAATTTTTAATATCTTATTTATTTCCAACTTTAAGAAACGTTCTCACAATAAGATTATGTATATGTCAGCTTTTGGGAACATTTTGTTTAAAAGCAGCATCTTTCGTATATTCATTGCAAAATGCAGAAACAGCAGAAACAGAACTGTCTTAAAAACAGTTAAAACCCCCGAAACAACACATCATTATTTCGGCCACACATCACGAATCTTACGGTAATAATAACACAACATCAATTAACATAATTAATCAAAAAATCATAACTAATTAGCGAATGTAATAACCCGCGACTACGTGCTACGCGGCGTAGCGGGCCTGCGCGCCGCGGGCCGCGGTTCGCCCGCCCTGCGCGTGCGCGGTGGTAGAAAATTTTTGGTGGGAAGTGAGTGGGGTGCGCCCGCGCCGCCAGTCTGACGACAGCACGCGCGCGCAGCGCCCGCCCGGAGTGAGTGAAGTGTAGTGCGGAACACCAACAATAACCATAGTGACGCTAAACAACGGGGAGAAAAAACATAAAAAATCAGTGTACGTTTGCAAAAAAAGGAAAAAATTTAAACACGCCGACCGAAAGCGAAGCGTTTTGGGAATTGTTTGTAATTGGCATTTTATTAGTGACGTGACAGTGCCGCCGATTTGTGGATCACACAGTGGATGCCTTATACTTCGGACGCCAGTTTTTTTTATTATTTTATTAATCATCAATTTTGTTATTCTCAATAATTAATAATAATAATCTTTCTGATTTCTACCCTCCTTGTAAATATTCGAGAGATTATTTTTATTTTTTATAACTATGCCAATCACATCTTTTCCTATTTTTTTCTTTTTTTTCTTGTTTCTATTTTGACTAACGACCGAGCTATTACTAACTGCATGAATCCTGAGGAGTACAGAAGAAATAATTAGATTATTGAGAGAGCTATACGTAAATTGTTTTTGAATGGGATATGTTTAGTAGACCGTAATCGGAAAATGTGTATTTTCCGGTGCGGGGCTATCGGAACGGGTTCGGTTTTCGGCTGATAGCTCGAAGGTCGCTCGACTGGTTCTTTTTACAGTTTTAACGGCGCGGCCGGCCCGTAGCGACACAAATTATTTACCACCATTCCTTTGTTTTCATTTTAATTTTTACAGTTTTTTTAATTATTAATTGATTAACTTTTTAAAGCTATTTTCCAGACCTATAATTACCAGATTTATTAAAAGTATAACCACTCTAGTTTCTGTATCATTATTAGGTTAAAGATAATTATTTTTCTCATTTAATAACATCGCGTCAATTGGGTTACAATACAAATAATAACAAATTTGATTCTAATCTAAATTATTTCATAGAATGAGGTCATTACCCTTTTTGCATAAAAAAAGCATAAAAACATAGTTTAAGCATAGTTGGTTTAGTTCAAGCATAGTTTTTGCATAAAAACTATTACTAATCGCTTCAATTAAGACATACCTGTAAAGTACAATTAGGCTAAATCTATTAAGCTTCAGGTAATTCATTAACCTATAAAGAATTTGTGAGTCAATCTATTAAACTGTGGGAGTTAATTTCTTAACCTTTTAGGCTGTAAATTAGGTTATAGGGGTTAGAGATTCTTAAAGCAATTTTTATTCTGTAGGCAACCTTTTTCGCACCACCCTAGCCAATAGTTATCCCTCTTTTTAGCTAGCTTACTAGCCCCTAGCTTGCCTCCCCTAGGCCCTAGGCGTCTGTAGTAAACTTCTAATCTTGTTCTAGTCCTTCTATGTCCCCCACTGTCTGACCCCCCGGGTAGTCCTCTGAACATTGACGGAAGGCGCAAGACACTCCGATTGATGACGGATTCATTAATTGATTGATAAACAAAGTGGATATGATAATGTTAAGGATTTGACATCAACTACGCAGCAACGATTTTGCTTCAGTACATACATGTAAGTATTTAATATACTTATATTTTAGGTTTCTATAAACGCCGGGCATATAATGTCACGCGTGTAATTAGCAAGGATGTCTGTGTGAGGCTGAAATGCTGTAAACTGATGACGTTTCCTCCGATCAATAAACACAATATCAATGACCTTACTATGTCTAGGTAAGCGAACTGTATTTCAATATATTAGCACCGACGTTGATAGACTATTATACGTCAGAGCTTCAGATAACTGTAGTTTTACGATTCTTTTGAGGTATTCCATGAAGCACACCCAAACGAAGCACACCCAGACGAAGCACACCTAAAGTATTCCACTTAGCACACCCGTAAGTGGGCTTCAAATAAAAATTTAAAATAATTAATTTCCTATTCCACGAAGCACACCTACGAATATCACTCGCATAGTGCGGGGACTAAGAAATAAAAATGTCGATAGAAGAAAATATTTATTATTTAAAAGACTAACTTAAATTTCTAACATCATTCAGTTTCATTATAATAATGTGACACAATATTTGACATTTTTGTAATCTTACTATTTAAAATCACAGATTGTTTCATAATTATGCAATAAAAACTTGGACAAATATCAAAAACATTGTAAATATAGTTTTCCATAGAGATCTATGTTGAAGTTTTCTTATAGCTACCTGTTTAGTGAATAATAAAAATACTCTACTTTAACTTAAAAAATAACAGATTGTTTCATAATTGCAATAAAAACTTGGACAAATATAAAAAATATTGTAAATATTGTTTTACATAGAGATCTATGTTGAAGTTTTATTATAGCTACGTGTTTAGTGAATAATAAAAATACTCTACTTTAACATGAAAAATCACAGATTGTTTCATAATCACAATAAAAACTTGGACAAATATCAAAAACATTGTAAATATAGTTTTCTATAGAAATCTATGTTGATGTTTTCTTATAGCTACTTTGATGTTGATGTTTTCTTATAGCTACTACTTAACTAATAATAAAAAAACTCTAGTTTTATGTAAAATCACAGACTGTTTAAAATCACAAATCACAATCTTTAAGATTCTTAAATAATCTTGAAGAAATGGGCAATTTAGTATCTAAACTTATCAATTAAATAAATTATTATTAATCAGAATCTTAATTTCTCTAGACAATGTCCAACTGAAATTAAGCCATTTTTATAATCTTTTATTGTGTTTTCGATTATATTATTTTTTGTTTCAGCATGTTTTTGATGATTTGAATAACCCATTTTGACTCTAATTTCGCAAAAATCGCATAATTATTGCAATTTTTTTGGAAGCAATCTAAAAGTTTTGCCAGATTTATGGCTCTGTTTTTATTGAAAATTTTATTTATTTCAGAGTAATGAGACTCTGTATAATTATTAGTTTTATTTTTTACGTTATTACACGACCATTTGTCGTGCCATAACTTATGTTCGAGCCACTGAGTTACAATGTAATCGTTAAATCTAGAAATACTTTCTCCTTGAGGACATTCGCTCATGATGTAGAGCCAGGCCTCATCCAAGTCTTCCAGCGGTAAATGTGGCAAAATCGTACATAAGGCAACATGTTTTCTATGTATGCTATTCTTATCTAAACCTAAGTCCCTAGATTTTTTTTTATTGCTTTTTTAAAATGCAAATAGCATCCCATTCTCTGTGCGTTAGGAAATACTGCTGTAAAACTCCTGACGGCAGCTTCCTCAAAATCGCTTGTGAAAACATTGACTTGCATTTTGGGTATTGTTGTTTTTAATAATTGGAATAATATTTTATAGGTCGATTTTTTTTGTTATGTAATAAAGCATAGGCTAAAGGTTTAACGATATTTTTAACCTCACCATGGATGCTGTAAATTTGAAGAAATGGTTTAGGCGCGCATTTAAAAGTTCCGTCGCAGTATATATGACCGCAGCTTTCAAGTTCCAGTCTACTCTTCTGTGTAGCAAATAAAAGTATTCTCGTTTTTCCGTCGTTATAGTCAGCTAGTACAAAATCTTGAAACGTTTGAGGTACCTGGATATCAAATAAATACTTCTCTCAAATCATTTGTACTAAAATAAATAATAATAATAATTGTTTATTGTCACAAATATTTACATATAAATACATAGGCTAAGGCTATGCACATATTGAAGAAACTAAGGTAAAACAAATGACTTTCTTTGAAACACCCGTGACTTTCTTCGCGACTGAAAAACTGATCACGACATTAACAAAACAAGTCTTTTCAAAGTGAAATCAAATATTATTATCAACCTTATCCCATTAAAATAGAATTGAAAATGGCATGCACGAATTTATTTGCTAAGATATTAGCAAACTCTTACATGAGTTTTATTTTATTACAATAACGTTCAAATTCAAAAAATAATACATAGATTCCATGACTCAATATTTTCATAATATTCTAAGAAAATATTAATTCTACTTACTTGTACATCTATAGGTGACTTCGCAAACAATCTATTTACACCGAGAGATTTGTTTCTCTTATTGTAGACTTAACATTTTTAAATTGTGGCATATCACTGACTAAATTCAATCCTCGGTCCAATGTATCATTAAGTTTTTGCTTGTAGATTTTAGGAATGGGCTCCATGGTGGAAACTACTTGCTGCTCGAGTTCATGCATTGCTTCCTTAATTTGGGTCTCCAAAACGTTTGAGGCACATTTATGTTCCTTTATTTTAACAACTTCTTCCATGCTACTTAATGTAAGTAAGCCATTACACTCTTTTTTAATACACCGCCACAAGGCATTACCGTTTTTATAAATCTTGTGTTTACTATATTGTTTGCTATTTATACTAACACTTGTGTCCCCTTCCGGCCAAGTACGTAATTAATAGATGGGTTAAAATTTCTACTACTTGGACCTGCCATCGGCTCCATTATTTTGTTTGAATAAATTGCACGAAAAACAGAAAAAATAACAATAACAAGACCGGCGCACAATTGCATACACTCAGCCCGTGACGTCGCGATAGTGTAATGTACCCGTTATATTACTTTACTCTATGGTGTAATGAGAACTAAGCATGTAAACAAGTTCCGGAAACGCTCGGCTAAATTCGGGTTGGCTCGGGAATTCAGTGGCGGGCGCACGCGTTGACTATTAGCGCATCATGTATACGTCTTATCTATGGGATTTATATATGAACATTATGAAAATTACAAGTATTGTATCACATTATTATAATGAAACTGAAAGATGTTAGATATTTAAGTTAGTCTTTTAAATAATAAATATTGTCATCTATCGACATTTTTATTTCTTAGTCCCCGCACTATGCGAGTGATATTCGTAGGTGTGCTTCGTGGAATAGGAAATTAATTATTTTAAATTTTTATTTGAAGCCCACCTACGGGTGTGCTAAGTGGAATACTTTAGGTGTGCTTCGTCTGGGTGTGCTTCGTTTGGGTGTGCTTCATGGAATACCTCATTCTTTTCCTAGTCAAAACCAACGTCAGGAAAAATTACAATATTCCTGTAGAAGTTTATTTCTTCTGTACAATCTAAGTTCTTAAATTCACACACTAACTTTCCATTAATACATTTCAATGGATTCATTTAAATAAAAACAAACAGAATCAATTTATTCCGTGAGCTATTTCTCTTGGATCCAGGCAAGTTCTAGAACAGTATAATACCTAGCCTACATAATGATTGTAGAACCCCTTACGTAAACACAGAATGGTGTCATTCCGTTCAAGTATTCATCCATTCAATGTATTGCGGTCAATTTTATAAGAATTCAGATTTTGTTTACTCTGTGTGTGTGTCACTTGCACTTTTTAGATCCTTGTAAGTTGTGTGGATTTAGCATTGATAGTACTGTTTGCTATTATGTCTCGGCCTTCCATGTTTTATATCATCGGGCAGTTATGTAGTTTTTTTTCCTTTTGACAGGAAAATTAAATGATTTTTTCCATGGCCACTTTGGTTTCAGTTCTCTTACACATTTGGGCTACTTTTCCCATATTCAAAAGATTCAATAAATATTATAGTAGAACATAGGACACAGAACTAAACAAGACTCATCTTAGTTGATCAAGTTTCACTTGAAGTACTCATTCATTCGGTACGAGTATAAGATTCAAATTATTCACCGATTTCTTAGATAAAACTATTAACAAACGCATCATTCTACAATTATTATGTTAATCAGTTCTTCGTAACAATTCGGCTATCTTCGTAAAAACCTGACCTACATACGATACAACGTTGTTCCGTGTGCCGCCCACAGCGTGGGCTCAGAGCGCGCCAGCACATTGACTCATCGCAAGGATGAGATGATACGACTTGTTTATGTTTCATGCGAGCCTGGTACTTTGAGTGCGAATATGTAGGAGCTTTTAATCAAGTTGTTTGAAAGCTTTGTCTTGATTTCGATTATTGGCGAATCGGTGGTTTACAATTATGAGTTTCGGTTTATAAATAGAACTGTATGATACCAGTGATTATCTAGGTAGTTTTTAAACTGTAATAATACAAACATACATTTTTAATCTTCTTGCACTTGGCTTCATGTTTAAAGAAACCTGTAAAAGTTTTCTCCATTAAATTTATTTTCAATTTTTGTTACGAGGTCTCAGTTTTTAGCTCTATTATGATGAATACTAAAAAAAATACAATGTAAGATCATTGTTTCAGCTAGCTAACTTCAAAACGCTGAAAGTTCTAATGAACGAGCTACAAGCTCATTTCTAAATATTTTCCTTTACCTGCTTCAACCTATGCGTAAGTTTTCAATGATAGGTACCTAGTACCTTTTCAGAAAACTGATCTTTTTATTGTTACTCCTTTTTATAACGTGGGTGGGCAGTATATTTTATTAATCTTTTGAACGCCAGAGCGTAAGCGCACGCGCGTGCCCTCCACGCCAAGCCACAATTTCACCTACCATTTTGTCACATATTTGTGTCGTTTGGCATACAGCGCACGCGCTTGCGCTCATCATGTATATGTGACAGTGGCGGTCAAAAGGTCAAAATACAATCAGCTTGCAAAACCAATTTAATTAAAGCCATGAATCCAAACATGAACCAACAATTTATTGATATCAATGTTCAATCCAATATAATGTCAAATCTAACATACAAAAGGTACAGAAACCATATCTACAACGAGGTCTAACAGTGACACATATACGGCGGCGTAGCGGGGGGGTGTAAGCAGGGGGGGCGTGCTCGCGCGCAACTTTCACTCGCGCGCCGGAGATGCGCGGATCAGCGGCAAGCGGCAATGACCATGCAGACTTAATGTCAAGTGCAAGATAATGACGCCAGTTGAATGGTTGCTGACGGTTGGAAAGTGGCTGCTAAGAGGAAAAGGTTCAGAAGGATTACATGTGCTTTTAGGACATGTTGACGAAATTAGATGAAACAGTTGAACTGTTCATGACATTTGTCATCTCATCTAAGCTAATCGAAATGTTTCAATGATCACACCTCTTCATCATCCCTTCTTCCAATTTATTAAGTGTCTGCGCCACATGTCTTCTTCTTTCATTCTTCACTATCAGTAGTCATCTCGTGAGTTTTGACCCCTTTCTAGCCATATCATCTTTCACGATGTCCGCACCTGTCATCGGATAAATAATTTTTAAGTACCAAAAGGTTTTCCAAAATCTTTTTCAATTCAGAGTTCACGAATCTCATCTTTACAATGAGAAAGAAAATGCCAAAAAACAGGCAGCAAGAGCGCTTCCTGACCTAAGTCATGAATACGTTAAGAGTTGGGTATTTCAGCGACATATTTCAAACATCTAAATAGAAGTCCTAATAGAGATGACACACATAGCTGAATATTCCCCGAAGGTTTCAGGATGTTACAAAACGTAGCAGTTTCAATGACCACTTGTTGGGCTTCCCAATAAGCAAGATCATTGCAGTTGCATTATTACAACAGTCATAGTCAGAAGTGTGAGTCACTCCGTGAAGTGTCGAAATGATTGACTTAGTTCCGATGAACGATGTGCTAGGATGGGGTCTTAAGCTGGCCTCTGAATTATGAAACAATATCTAACATTAAAAAGTTCTGATCCTTAATCTTATACCTCCCGTATTAGATTAAGGACATAGTTTATTGTGCAGTTTATTTTACGGGTATCATAAGCTTGATCAACAGTCATGTTTCTGTTTACAGTTTTACCTATGTGTCTTTCAATAGCTTACATAGATTGTGTCGTGTGTAACATTACAGTTTATGTCTTTTTTTTTGTGGCTTCTGAAGCTGGTGCTTGCCTGACATAGAAAAAGATCAGGTATCACCACCATTCTGAAAACAGAAAAACAATTTGTAAATATTTTTTATTTCACTATTATTGACGCCTTCGATGACTTTCTCGTTAACTAGCGAGAAGAGGTGGTACGAGAAAAGTGGAAGGAACGGGGGGAGGCCTTTGCCTAGCAGTGGGACAGTACAGGCTCACAAAAAAAAATTATCAACACACAACCACTAACTAGACAAAAATGTAGACCAAAATCCTCCAATCCGCACTAGGCCCGCGTGGTACATTATAAATCACCCACCCTCCCTCTCACAGAGTGCCTGTTTCCCATGTGTCCCAGAAGTGGGAAGTTATGGGCTGATTGATGGGAAGTTATGGTTGTACTTGACAATACCGATCTAAGTTTAAATCGCTCTTTGAAATAATTGATACTGAACTCAAAAATATCCTACATATTCACAAGTACTCGTATTCGTTTATTCCGTGTTTGTGTGTTCATGTGACGGTTTTGTATGTTTTTCAATTATTACAGTGTGAGAGTTACGACTACCTAATCCGTGACAATTTAAGTGTGACATATGTCTTGTCTTGGCACAGTGCGTGCTCTGCTTGCGGTAATTTAGTATTGATCATGAGCATGTTTGCTTGTTTAGACACTTTTTTTAAAATGCGAATTGTGCCGATTCGACCTGACGATAATAATTCAGCGAGGTTGGATGCTGGTCGGCACAAAACAAATAAAATTCAAAAAGGTGTGGCAATTTCTTCAGGTCGTCTTTTTGTACGTAAAATACAGACGAATCTACCAGAATGAAGATTTAGCACCCTAGCAACAAATTGGTATAGATAGTAACAGTCAAATTGCTATTCCTATCTACAACAAAGTGCATCAAAGTAATCCCATACGTGCTTGTGTGTAGTACTCGTAGTTGAACGCAAACCTGCGCACGCGACGCTTGCCGCATCGATAACGACGCGCGGACATTGGCCAGCGCGGTGAAAGCGAACAGCTGATCCTAGTACCTAGCACAAAGGGGTAGGCAGGAGTGTAGGTCCTGGTTGGATTGGCTAGACTGGTGAAATGGTTTCTTGTTTCGTTCACTTTTAGTCCAGCCTTAAGTCAAGTTAAAGATGACTTTAGGGATTTTGTTTAGGATATGAACAACAGAGTCCTTAATTTGGGATTTTTAATACTTCAGAATGTAGCATAGTTATCTATTCCTTTGATTGATGTGCTTGTGATATGTTGTGACATTGCCTAGTAAAGTGAAAGTGATGAGTACATTCTTTGATGATGTCATTGACCTGTTAGAATTGGCCCCTTACGATAAACGATACTAGCTTTATATTAACAACCGCATATCTAATGTTACAATTTGACATTAGAAGCTTTATTTCGTAGTATTAAAGACGATTTTTGTATTCACGTGTTGTGTGGTAAACTGTACAAAGCTGTGCCCGCATAATGCATATGTAGTTGTTAATTTTTCGAGTAGAAATCTACTTCATGTCCTTGAACAGGTAATAGATTTGAAACTAACTTCGGGCAAGAATTTACTACTGTACTAAACCAACTCCTAACCAAAGTTCCAATCAAATCGCAGTGCACTTTCAAAAAGTTGATTATTTTTCTTATGAATAATCCCTAAAGGGTGAAGCACATGTGTACCTAGAATAGAACACCCAACCAGTTTCAAAGGCAACTCCAAATCATAGTTTATCAAACCTATCTAACTTGGTGTTATTGACAAAGCTTTTCCTCTGCCTCTCCATCAATTTCACTTACCATCCTTTAACTTCAACACATTCATATCAATCACCCCACAACTCTACCTCCCTCGCGTGCGAACAAGCGCGATGTTAGCAGCCACAGTCAAGTGCGTAGTGAAGAGAAAGCCGCGCATCAGGCGGACCGGTCGGCGTCCATATCTATGTTCTAGACTGGAACATGGTACTGTGACCCACATAGATCCTATCCCAAGCTTTAGGCACACATTATTGTAACGAGATCGAGATTTGTAGGTATAAATGTTCCTATTATTGACTGGTTGAAATGGAGGAGTTCTATAAGGTATCACTGATGGTTTACAATCATAGTAGTGCAAAGTTTGATAAAGTGAAGAAATAGTCCATCTTTCTAGATCTTATAATGACTGCCTACGCCAAGCGTTGACTAAGTTATAGTTAAAAATGATAATACATAACATAATACAATAATTTATACTTTCACGGAAGCGAATTATAAATCTTTGGAGTGTGTCTCGCTCGTTGATGTCTAATACAGGCACAAACATCTTCTGAGACCATCTTTTACATCTTGAAAAGATAAATAAATATTCCGATTTACGTCATAACAAAAGGGTTGCATACCACAATTGTCAAATAATAATTGTTAAAAACAACCCTATACTTATAAACATTGAAACATATTTAAAATAACTACATACAAAGGCCCGAAATTTTTGAAATTTTGGCCATTTCAAAAGACCACATGTTATTGAACAATAAGGTTCTTTATGTGCATTCGTTAAGGCTTTCTCGCGTGTTGCTTTCACCTATAGAGCCTGCGACAGATGTCCTCCGAACCCTTCAATCAGTCAATATTTGAATTGGGCCGAACTCCGGCAGGTAGGAGAAAAAAACTGAACATGTGCGCACTGTGGGAATTTTGGAAGATGTGCCGATATCTTTGATCGACGTACGTCGGTACATCACATGCATCCTTTGTTTGAGGATGTTTACTATCGAGCAAAACTTTTATTTCTGAATCTAAATAGTTTTCGAATCAGGATCTTGAACCGATAAACTCTTCGGATTCCCGGTAGAGGCACATGTCCATTGCTCATTTTATCAGATTCGTTTGACTTTACAGTCAAGTGGTGAAAATATTTAGCTATCTTAATTAGAGCCAACACTTGCACATCACTGTAGCTACCACTGTCACTACTCGCTAATTAGTAGCCAGACAATGATCCCTGTCCAAGACAAAGTTCACCAAAAGTAAATTCATTTTATCATAAACTGAACCTGCGGCTTCGCCCGAATTATGGACGGCAATTATCCCATGAGAACGTCCTCTACATAGCCTACGACACTCGGAGATAAGGCAGCTTCCCATTAGTAAAAGAATTCTCGGAATAGGATGAGTACTTCCGAAGAATAGAAGATCCTTACATTCACAATCAAACTTACAATCTTGATTGACCTCATTCTAATATTAGTATAGAAGAGATAACAAACGTATCATGATTACTGATAGTTTACCGGCCTGACCGACCACGGATACAGACTAACACATGTGCCATCAATATATATTATTGAACAGGTATCAATAAACCCTAAAGGCCCTTGTTTACTCCTTCACGGAGACTTCTATTGATACACGCCTATTAATCTAAGAAACTTCTGCCACCTTATTTTTATCCCATCACAGACGCCTTTAAATTTGGCAAAAAAAAGGTCGCTCTTAATAGTAGGGACTATTAAACTACCCCAAACAATGTGTAGGCAAACAACCCTTTATTTACATCACCCTTAAATCCGGAACGAACCGGATATCGTTTCAATAAACGGCGGAAGTGACGTCACGTAACATGACGCCGCACATCCTTCACTAGGTTAATGGGCGTTGGGAGGCTTTTCATGTTTTTTGCTGATCTGCTGATTCTTCTATTGTGGGACATTTAATTATGATATTGTTGAGAAACTATTGAGCATATTTAAATTAATCTTCAAAATTTTTGCAATGATCTCTGAGAAGCATGGATGACTTGGATATTCAATGTTTAAAATTTCTGTTGATTAAGTGATTGCAAGCCTGGTTTATTGGTGTCAAATCTAATCGAGAAAAGTGGTGCTTGATTTTCTAAGGTCAAGAGCCACTCAAATAAATGGAAGTAATGGGGAGGAGCTCGTGGCAAAATAATAACAGTCGCTCAGGTCGATCTTTAGGTTAAGCCGTGCTTGGCTAGGTTGGTCTGTGGATGGGTGACCACCCATTACATAACGAGTTTCCTCCGTGCCTCGGAAAGCACGTTAAGCCGTCTCGGCTGTCATTTGTAGATCTTTGACAATCATTACAAGTAGTCAGTGGCCCAAAAAGACTGACAATCAGTCTTACCATAGGGGTATCGAATTACTCAGTACTAACTGGGTTTTGGAGGTCAGATAGGCAGTCGCTCCATGTAAAATACTGGTGTTCAGCTGCATCCGGTTAGACTGGAAGTCGACCCCAACGGAGTTGGGAATAGGATATGCAGATGATCAGCTACGTAGTGGAACCCAATGCCCTAACCAGATAATGACTATCCTGTTACTGACACAACTGACACTTCAACCTACATTATATCTTGTATTTGTAAAGTGGAAATAGCATCTAAATAAGTTCTATAAACAACTGTTGCAGTCCAATGCGCATTTAACATTTTTATTAAACTCTGAAATCAGTACCAAAAGAACTATAATACTGTTATTTATACTCCTCCGAACACGATTCCTATTGGAGGCCCCATCATCCTAAAAGAGTAGTACCGCAGCCTGCGTGCGAAAGGGACAGAGCTATGTGAGCGAGGGAGATGACGCACGGGCAACGTCCTGATTTGTCAATAAACTTGACCCACATTTCATTGAGAGCGAGTCTGGAAGGCTTTGGAGGTAAAGCCGCGGTTACAAGGAGGTTGGAAACATTGTAGTGACTGAACAATAAAACAAATATGTTAAGTTCTTGTTTAGATAGTTATATAACATAAATTCAGCAAAATAGAGAATTACATTCTGTCTCTTTTTTGTTTCCATTATTTCCTTTTTCATCGTTCTCCTGCCCTTATCCCCATTTATTTATTTAATTTTATTTCCTTTTTTTCGGTCGGCGCAGGATTATTTTTTCTTCCTCACGTTCTCTGCTAAATATTAAGAAAATCTTCCATCGTCATTCATCGCCTCCAGCAGTCCACTTGAAATATTAAAGCACAAAATTTACAACATTATTTGCTATTAATTTAATAACCAAACCAATTTACAAAATAAAATCTCCGCTTCCGTTACAACTTTCTGAAAAATCAAATCATTATCCCATATTTATGGATCCAGTTTTCTCTATTTCTAAAATCCCTAAATACAGTCAGTGGTCACAAATCACTAACCAAACGCATTTTTAGGTAGCACAAAAATAATAACCATGAGAAGTTTGTGCGCGCGGTTTTACTCGAGGTCCTTGTCCCTTGTAACGGTGCGTCGGCGTCGGTTTCGGGCGACGGAGCCCGGTCGTGGGCCCCAACCAAACCTGTGGTCACTGCCACCATGCAACAATGGTGACGTTTATGTACCTAGGTTCAAAAATATCTTATGAAATGGACTAGGGCCAGATCAGGTTGAGCTCTAAGAGGATTTTCTTTTGGTATTAGTGAAATACGTGTTCTTTTAAAAAACACTACTGTAAGGATATATTTTTGTGAATGTCAGTCAATTAAAGATAGAATTTTTTTTTTCATTAAATTAAATGCTTACTAGGTGTCTAGAACCAAAAACAACTACAAGTAACCAGTTAACAATACAAATAGCTTTTTGCGAGTACCACCCAATCAATTCGATAAGAGTCAAACACATCCCGTCATTTACACCTCGATCTCAAATATTATTTGCAACTTCAAGCAAATCTGAAACATTTTCAAAACAATTAGTAGTTTATTTATAACGCTCGTTAAAATTACGACACGTTTAAACGTCAAAAAGTATGGTTAAACTCAAACAGTCGTTAATCCATACTTAACTTTAATCAACGTTTATGAATACACCCCTAATTACTCAAAAAATTATAACATGCTTATATCCTATCTACACAAATAAATGTACAGTCATCAAAAGCCATCGTCCATCTAATTAGTAGCAGTAAATCTAACGTCCCTACACTATGGAAATGCGGTGGCCACGTGGCGCGGGCGTCGAACGGCCTTGTTCGCGGGCGGCCAGGCGTGCGCGGGCGCAGTTACTCGCTACGTCACTGACTCCCCGCGCCGCGCGCGCACCGGCCCGTACGCTAACTGTACCACACGTGCTTGCCAATACACTGATAAGCTTTGTTTGGTCGCCCATTATTAGTTTGTGCGGTGTGATCGTATTTTGTTTTGTGCCTGAATTTGTGCAATTTGGTCTGTATGTGTATTTTCGGTACATGGTAATCATGTTTGACCGGTATATGACATTGTTACAATCCATTTAATTTAATGTATCTTAGTTACTTGAGTTATAGAGCCGTAAATCGTAATCTGTTTATAATGTTCCTATTCTACCTACATCTAACAACTTGTGATGTAAAAAAAAAACAATAATGACCATTAGAACAGCTAATAAAGTATAAACACTCGGTAAGGACGATGTTGTTTCATGACATTTGTGACATAACCTTTTCAAATTAAAAATCATTAAAAAAACATAGGGATAACCTGAACCCCAAACATTTAAGATAGCTCTGAAAAATACATATTTATTAAAACGTCAAACAGGCCATAAGCACAAGTAAACGAATTCAAAATTCTTATTTACAAAATTATCATAAAAATGTTTGTGGCGTCTGCTCCCCGTTATAATAAAATCTACGTCGATTGCATTCATGAATAATTATAATTAACATCCTAATGTAAGCTTAGAAAATGGAGGAATTAAAAAGTTTACGACTCCTCATAGGTCAGTTTGTGTTTACTCAGTTATTAATTGACTCGTAGGCCAATTAAAGAGAGATAAACGATTCATGTTTTTCTATTATAAAATCTCAAAAATATCTATAAAAGTTCAAAACGGGAAACTCAAATCTGAAAACTTTTTCTGATTCGAGAATTTGAAATAGATATTTCTTAAACTCAACTTTAGCACTTCGCCAATGTAGCTCGCGTTTGAATTTCAATGGAATCACTGTTAGTAATAGCAAAGAAGAGTTTGACCAGTTCTCAACTTCAAATTCTCATTTCAGAGAACAGGGGGACCTAAAATGGCTGCTTTACCAGAATCAAAATGTGAATTACGTTAAAATTCTTAAAATGGTCACAGACACAGTTAATGTTATGAATTGTCAGTATTGTCACTTTGTGACCAATTTACGAATTGTACATTGTACATATATCCTATTTTGATTTTGCTAAAGCGGTCATCTTAGGTCAGTTATTCTTGGTCATGTTCTATTCTCTTTTTTATTAAGGCAAACAAAGCCGATGTCGACCATTCTGCCAATGTAAAAAGTGAATTGGAAAAGCAAGTGTATAGTTAAAAAATAATATTAAAAAAAAAATTATAAAATTTTCGACGATACATTCAACTTAATGTAGAATCTTAGTCATGTTATATGATAAATTGATAATGTTTAAACATGTTTTTGACTACTTTATAAAACAATAACATTTAAGATGAAGCAGATAATTTAGTTTGTTTTTCTTTTTCATTTCTAGATCAGCAGCGATACATAGAAGAAAGGAATGAGCAGAAAGCACAGTCTAGTTGCTTTACATGATCAAAACGCCTTTTATTTTGTCCAGTAAGTGTCTTTTGATAATTTTTGCTAACATTTTAGCTATAACATATTTAACTATGGATTTATCACACTTCGATATCTATGTTTTACTGTTTATTTGTTCAGCCAGCACCAATTTCATAACAAGACTAATCTAGGTGCTTTACTTGCTAGGAACTTATCTGTTTTCCTGATTTTTGGCTCTAACCAAAGAGGTTCGTTCTACCTGATTTTAGTCATGAATTCAACACGTGCCTGATTTTCGGCACAAATTCAGTACAGTCACGTGATCAGTACTTGACTTTGAATCGAGGTTTCGAGGCCACTGCGGGGGAGTGCGGTGAAATGGAGACGGCTGAGGAGGAGGGAGGAAGGCTTTCGTCTCAAAAAGTGAAACGGGTCTAACTGTAAAGCCAGGTTAATTGTCGGATTTGTTTTGCGAGTGTTATTAAACTTGTGTTATTATCTTAGAGACCATACACGAAGTCGTGAGATTTGAATTTACACGTTTTGTTCTATAGTCTGCCTCTTTTTTGTGTGTTCTTCAAGTTGATTACTTACAGTGGCTGGGGCTTTACTAAGATATTTTAAAGCATACAATAATCTCTTAATTTAAAAGACGAAAAATGTTTTACTGTTTCTTATAATCTGAGAGAAAACTTTCCAAATCAAACGTCAGCCGTTTTATGTCTTGTAAAAAGCTACAATCTGACAAACATGACGATACCAAAATCTACAGATTTTTATATAAAATACTGTTAGAGATAACTTTCATACAGTCATGAAAGTCAAGTCAGTCAATTTAATTACTCAAAGTTTGCAAAATCATTTGCAACAAATTAAAAAAAACCGGCCAGGTGCGTGTCGTACTCACACGCACACAGGGTTCCGTAGCACCAAATAATGTAATAACATATTTTGAAGGCTCATTCTTAAGTTGTATTGATTTACATTCAACAGCACAAATAAATTTGTTTTTCATAGTATGTTAATAAAAACAATCCTACGTTTTTTCAGAATTTTCCTCCTCTTACTTTAGAAATTAGAGGAGGGGGCACACACATATTACCACTTTGGAAGTGTCTATCTTTCGATTGACTTTGAAAAAAATGGTTTCAGAAACCTCAATCTCATTTTTAGGTTTACGTAGCCGAATGGCAAAAAACGGAACCCTTATAGATTCGCCATGTCGGTCAGTCTGTCTGTCTGTCTGTAGCCTTCAAAATATTTTTATTATATTGTTTGGTGCTACGGAACCCTGTGTGCGTGTGAGTACGACTCGTACTTGGCCGGTTTTTAAAGACCTATCTAAAGACACCCCACACGTATAGGTTTGATGAAAAAAAAAATTTTAGTTTCAATTCCATGTAGACCCCGCTTTAATCTTGATTTTTGTATAAAATCGTAAAGCGGTTCACAAAATACATCTACTTACTAAGTTTCAACTGTGTAGTCCTAATAGTTTTGGAATAAAGTGGCTGTGACATACATGGACAGACAGACAGACAGACATGGCGAATCAACAAGGGTTCCGTTTTTTGCCATTCGGCTACGGAACCCTAAAAACGCTAAAGTCAAGTGGTGTCAAATTCAAAAGGCTTGCAAAATAATTATAATCTTGGTTTAGCTGTCAAATTACAGTTTCGCGTTACAACAAGCTAAATTACATACTATAGTAGTACTTACATCTTTAAAAGTATTGTTAGATTTAAATTGCTTGTATTGTTTATTTGTTGGATAAAAAACTGCTGTCAAATAGCAATCGAGTTAGCGATGGATTACCGCTTGAAGTTAACCGATGATTAACAACTCATATAAAACACGGTGCAATCAGCCTAATAATTATTGTTTATAAGACTATATATAAATGAAAATTCATGATTTCTTATCATAGAAGTTATTAGTTAATTGTTGGTATTATTAAATGTGGAAAGTACTTAGTTTCTACAGGTTTATAAAGTGGCTTTACAAGGCAATTTCCCTTAAATACTTTACAATTTTTTATAATAACATACATGCCGAAAGGGATTTGCTTTCGGTATAAATGACGAACTCCTAATCACACTTTTATCTCGTATTTAACCCTTCAAAGGGATGAATTACCAAAAACCCTCCCTCTCACCCTCGCGCGCGCTTATCGTCGTTATGGAAATCTTGTGCAAAACTCATACCTCAGGACTTAGGACTTGAGCCTGATTGGTCAATCAGAGAATTTATAATTTGTATTAAGTAGCTACATAAAAGTACTTTTACATCGTACGTAAAATACGCGCGTAGGACATGGAGTTGCGGACACCAGCCCCTTATACAATACAAGTACTTTTACATATCTATGTAAAAGTTACTGACAGTGTGATAGCTATTTCAGAAATTTATATCAAACTAGCTTTTGCCCGCGGCTTCGCTCGCGTTAATTTAGAATTTGACAATCAATTCGGGTTGTACTCTGCTTGTAATAATATAGTTCAGATTAGAAAGACACGTGGCGCCCTCATCAGAACGATGTTGTTGTTTCCCTCCACCTGTCAAGGTAAATGCAAAATTTCAGGATGATCGTTTTAGTGGTTTAGGCGTGAAAAGGTAACAAACAAACAAACTTACATTCGCATTTATAATATTAGTAAGGATTTAGAAAACCACATTATTAATTACATTGCATTCGTAAAACTGTTTTTCCATTAAAAAGATTTCTATAAGGAAAATCTACTACTTTCTTTTATCAGATTCTGCATTATAAATTCGTGAGAAGATTCTTACCAAGAAAGAATAGCACTTTGAGGTCAAGGACAAACAATGATTAATTATTTATTTTAAAAAAACATGACTCACATAAGCCGAAGCTTTCTATTTGTGTGAAAAAAAGTCTTCAAAGTAAATTGCTAGAACCCGTTAAATTCTTTAAATGATTCTCATACTTTTCCAATTTAATAATATATCAAGTATTGGAATTTCTTATAGGAGCAGCAGCTTCTAAAATTAATCACATTTTTACCTGTTTTTATTATAAGGAAAAAACACAACAACTTTTTTTTAGCACATTGCGTCACGGAATCATCTTCACATCCGTTTCCTCTTATTTAGCACAAAAAATTAGGTCAAACAATAAAAAAGGGCCGAAACTGGCTTCTTTGGAATTTGCATACAAACTCGCTAGCGACTGTAAAGTCGTTTTTTTTTTTTAATTTTGTTTAATGTTGCATTTTGTCTCGCCTCGTTACAAAGGTTAATTTATGGGATCTAGCTAGTTATGTAAGACTACATTATTTTTTGACATAATTGTTTTTTATCAAAGAGAAGTTTCGCCGAAATTAATTTCAAGCTTGGGCGTGACAACAAAAGAAAATGGTATGCATTTTGGCGAGCTAACGAGCTGTTTTGAAATATTCCTGAAAATGATGTAATACACCCAAAAAAAGTATTTTTCTATTAAAAAAATATTATACAAGCAAAACATAGTAAAAAATAGACTAATTATCCGTTAATGACAAAACTGAACCAACCAACCCTTGCAACGCATGTTTTCCTCTACATAACATTCAAAATCATTGTCCTAACTACTACAATGTTTCTTTTTTCTGAAAAGTTCTAGTGTCTGTCAATAAATGTGTTTTTTAAATACTTCTTTCAAATCAATAATATTCATCCTCCTTTTAGACCTCGTTCGAGATGAACACAGAATCAACGTATCTCATGTCCTTCATCGACGCCACCGGCCAAAGTTTCCGAAAACCGTATTGGGGTCATTCGGGTCCCGTTACCTCAAGGAACCTGTTCCCTACCGACTACCCGGTACATGCTGACTGACAACTGCTTATTAGCTGCCCAAATTATGTACTTACTTCAGTTACTTTCAAGTGTTTTTGGTACGAAAATGTTAAAATTGCGTGAAAGAGCTTTGGTGTTGCGTTTATGAGGAAACTGCCCAGTAGGTTTTTGAGTTTAAATTATTTCTTAATTTCTTTGTCGTGGTTTATTATTTGAGAATGACTTACTTTATGTTCAACAATTCTTAGATAGGTACCTTTAATTTTTTTCACATAAACAAAAAAAAACTTTACTCATATGCCGTAGTACAGTCACAAACAAAAGCACGGAGATTATCCTGGTAAGTACACTTGCGTACACGAATCTGTCTCGAACAGTTCTAAATACTAAACGTACGCGTTCCACATACGAACGAGGTTTCGCTCGTAAACCCACATCGTGGTCACATACACACATTTTTGTGGCCAAAATACAGTTTGTTTTTTAATTCGGTGCTCAACTGGTCTTCTGTTTAACGCCTTTTTGTGGAAATGAGCGGTGGTTACGCCGATTAGAATGATTCGCGATTTATTTAAAGAAATATAAGAGTACATAGACGTACGGAATGTACTGACTTCTTTTCAAAATTTAAACCATATATACTAAACTCTCCGAAATTATTGCTTCATGATCAAAAACTGTTATGAAATCGCCACTTATATTCTCTAGTTTTCCGTAGACCAAAGAATAACTTCCATCTATGATTGGCCCGCTATAACAAATAAATTAAGTACCCAGAAAAAGGCCCGCAAATGACATGAGTCCAATATCATTTGCTACGAATGATATGCGAATCTAACCCTTTCATTACCGCGACTTCATCCGATGCCGGTAATGACATACCGTGTGAGCAGGTCTCAGCCTCAGCGGTCGGTTGGTGATCGCGGTTATTGACAATAGCGAGTAATAAGTCTTAGGTTGAACTGGGTTTTGGAGCCAAATGGTGGGTCAGTGAGGTGATGTGCTGGACAATCGTTGGTTTAATGATGTTTTTGTATATCAAATGTGTATTATGCGATAAATATTATGAGCTGAAGAATTATCATAAACTAGCCCTGCCCCGCGACCTCCGCCCGCGTGAAATTATTTTAGAAACATTACTTCCCTTGTCCCCGTCAAGGGTTTCATTTTTTGACTGAACCCTAATCCTTTATTCTAAAACAAATAAATAAATAAAATAAAAGTAAGTCTAATCTCTGTAACATCAGCTATGTGTCAGTAAAAGTCCCGTCAAAATCGATCCAGCCATTTCGGAGATTAGCCGGAATAAGTCAACAGGTAGACCAACATACAGACAAAAATTATATGTTTTTTTTTTTAATGTAAATACTTTCATATGCATTCAGTAAAAAGCTGTTATTTTGAAATTACAAACAGACACTTCAAACATAAATGAAATGAAATGTAACTTTGAATATGGAGGTACAGTATTTTCTCCCATATTTAAATTCTCACCTTATGATTTAACTGGTATGTATATTAAGTACACCAGGTACCACATATAAATCAAATTCTTAATTTTCCACCACAATTCAACATCTCACCGTAACTGGAATGTAATTAATACTTTTAAAATAAATAAATGTTTTACGTCAGCATAAGCGATAAGATATGAGCGGTCCTTGTAAAAAAGTTTTTTTTTGGACCGGTTTCTGGATCGAAGATAAACGTTTTATGTGGTTTTGTCAAAACTAAAATCATGTCAAGTTACATACTGTCACATTCATTAATATAACAGTTGTTTGACATGTTTTAGTTTATTTTGGTTTAGATATTCGTTCATGAAATTCCCTTTCTAAAAATGAATATAAAAATGGCAAATATTCTTCATCATCCTCATCAAATGTCGCCATTCTCTCATCTCGTGAGCACTAACAGTATCCCTAGTGTTGATTCAGTCCGCGAACACCCAATTACATGAGATTTAGCCGAGCTCCGTTACGCCATATTAAATTTATTCACTGTGTGTTTACAAATGTATGTACAAAAACGAGCGGCCAGTACTTAATTATATTATGTTGATGATACGTGATGTGATAAATGGTGGCCCACTTAGTGGATTAGTACGGTAGGTTCGGTTCAAATAGACGGCGAAGTTTATGAGATTCGAACTAAAAAGCACCGGTGCTTCGCATTGTTTAGAGCAAAATAAGCTAGATCCAATTATGCTAAGTTGCTAACTACTGGCACAGGCTAACTTCAAATCCTAATTGCAAAAAGCCTAATCCCAATCCGACCTAAATAATTGAAATGTGTGAATAAGGTTTTAGTAGTTCAGCCTAAAAAAATATGAGATATTGAGGAGTCCAAGGCATCATTCCATGCTACTAAAAGTTTCTTTATATGTAATCCTCAAAAATAATATTATTTTCCAACTATCACTTTACCTGTAATTAAACCCCTGAACACTAATTATTAATTTCACAAAAATATTCACACCTCAAAAAATTGTGTGAAACATAATAAAATTATAAATTAATTGTTACTCAAATGCTCCAATTAACATCTTAACAATGTGCTGTACCATTGTGACGTCACTAACAGTAAAAGAATCCAGTTCGTTTTTCAAAAATTCAAACTAGTATTACAGAACTGGCGGAAACCGTTAAATTGTGAGCTTTATGAGTTTTTGCGTGTGTGTTTTTAATTTTTGGGTGGCTTAGTAACAATATTACTAACAAAGTTTTCTGAATAGAGAATTTGAAGTTGAGAACCGGTCATACCCAACTTTAGCAGTATAACGTGATTCCTTCGAAACTCAACGTTCTAAATTCCAAATTCTTAAATCGGGTGTCGGATCTATGTACGAGTATCACAATTTATGAATGGTTTGAGATTATTCCTGTAAAGCATTCTATTCTTTAACTTCAAATTCCTTTAAAGGAGAAATCATATAGTAAAATAGCTTAGCGTCTACAGATTAAGGTTAACTGCCACGATTTCAATCATATCAAACAACTAAAGCACGTAATTGATATTTTTCTCATTACTTGTGAACAAAATCGAATCTATTCGTTTGGTTACTTTGTTGATCTTTACAATAAATCTATTCTTGATAATACATATTATAAACGCAAAAGTAACTCTATCTGTCTGTTAATTTTCACGGCTAAACGGATTTGTCAGAAATTTGGCACACGTATAGACCATGCAGTAAGTAGGAATGGGTTAGTAAATAGGATACCTTTTATCCCGTAGCTACAGTTGATCCTGTAAAACAATTCCCTATCTCCACGCTAGCAAAGCCGCGGGCAAAGTTTACTCACAAATGAAGTCAATATTTTTTTTGCCAAACTTTCCAATCAGTCAGACAGAGTATCTCAAAACAGTCGGGTGGTTTGGTTACCGAGCTGTCAAACGAAACGAGCTAGAACGCGGTGACGTGACGTCAGGAAGAGGGTGTTCCCAATAAAGCCGTCAGAGATCGACTGATCGCCATTAGTGAGAGATTAATTGCGAAAGGGACGTGCGCCCGCGCAGCGCACTGTGCAGGGAGCTGGCAGAAGGTTCACTTTCTCCACAAATCGCTAAAAACATATTTTATATCGTTGTGTTTTAGTTATTTGAAGATATGATAATTTAAATATTTTTACGAAATAAAATATGAAAATATGTTAACGTGATGCAAGTGATAGTGAACTGTGACCCTAAAAGCTAAAGTCACTGTGTTTACTAAACAAAATGGAATTCCCTGAAGTGCGTTAATTGATAGCCGCTTGATACGTTAAATAAATATACTTGTGACTCAACCACGTGTAAGTTTCAAAAAGCGTAGGTGTCCGTCAATTCTGTAACAGAAACAGGTACTTTATGTATTTTACACTTGTTATAATAAATACGGAACCCTCAAAGGTCAAGTTAAAAGTTATCTTAATCTTTTGAAAGCCAGAGCGCCCACGCGCGTGCCGTCCACGCGAAGTCACAATTTCATTTACCATTTTGTCACATATTTGGCATACAGGGCATGCGCTTGTCATGCATATGCGACAATGGCGTTTAAAAGGGTCAATTCAAATCAAAAATAAAAATTCAAAAATAAAATAATTAATTCAGATAAGCCGTGCCAACTAAGAGATGACCAGTCACAACTGAAAGCGCCCGTTCACGAACATGACGCATGGATCAGCACCATTCAACTCAACCATTTTGAAGGGAACTAAATGATTAGACACACGCGCCACCATCAGCGAGACATTTGAGTGAGCATGACATACTCTCAACCGCCAGGGCATGTTCATGTCAAGAAAGGACGTAGGTTTCCAGTGAATGAAAGCTTTCTAGTACATATTACTCGCACAATATGGGCTATGCGATTATACAAGGTATAACAAGACCCTTCACGAAGCCGTCAACCAAGCATTTTGTACATCAAACTCAGTACCTTTACGCAAAAATTATTGCTGGGAAACGACTTTATTTGAGGTGAAAAATCACGTTTTCGGGTAGGACTCCATGAAACGGACTCAAAACATTGTGCAGATGGATGGATTGAATAGTACGGGGGTCGTGGAGGTGTTTAACGTAAAAATCTTACAGTAAAATAATGGATAAAAAAAAAAGCGAAAAAGTTGGTACTTTGACCCCCAATATCTCCGTAACTAGAAGGTTCCCAGGTTTGGTCTAGAACAAATAAAACCGGCCAAATGCGAGTCGTACTCACACGCACATACGGTTCCGTAGCACCAAACAATATAATAAAAATATTTTGAAGGCTCATTCATATGTTGTATTGTTTTACATTCAACAGCAAAACTATATTTAATCAAAAATATTTTTTTCATCAAACCTATACGTGCGGGGTGTCTATAGATAGGTCTTTAAAAATGACATTGAGGTTCCTAAAGCCATTTTTTCCTCAAATTAAATCGTTTTTAAAGATGGACACTTCCAAAGTGGTTAAATGTGCCCCCCCTCTAATTTCAAGAAAAGAATTTCAAGAGATTTCTAATTTTGTAAGAGGAGGAAAATTCCGAAAAAATATATATAGTTGTAGAACGTAAAAAAACTTTCAACCATAATTAGTTTGAATACGATTTGATGTTTAGTTTTTGGGATATGGGACTTTTTCATCAAACTGCAGCAGTAACTTTATTTTTCATTAACATACTATGAAAAAAAAACTTAGTTTTGCTATTGAATGTAATACAATATCTACAACATATGAACGAGCCTACAAAATATTTTTATTATATTATTGGCTGCTGCGGTCAGTGTGGTGACACTTGGGGGAGGCCTATGTCCAGCAGTGGACGTCTTTCGGCTGAAATGATGATGATGATGATTGGCCTCTACGGGACCCTATGTCCGTCTGAGTACAACTCGCACTGGTCCGGTTTTTTATCAGCGACATAATCGTCCAACTTGTAATATGCTTGCTTACATAGTGTGCGTTTAATGCATGTTTGTTTAAATTTCGTCTCATTGAGTTCAAGAATACTTTGTGGAATTTTATTATTGCATCTCAAACAGTACCCCATGACAGATGAGTCTGCTTTAGCGAGTCTGAAGCCTGGCTGAACTTATTGGTCCCTATTTCTAGTACTGTAACAATCTAATCCATAGGCTACTTCACACATTACCCTAAATACCAAACGCTCGTATACTAAGTTTCTCGGCTACCGTACACTCTTGTGTATAATATAACAGTCCCGATCGATGGCTATCGGATCTATAGATCTAAGAGATCATTATTGTGTTAGATCCACAATAAAGATATACTTGGCCCCGATCAAGGATCGAAGCTGTACGTAAATTAAGTTGTATAACTTTAAGTAGCAGTAACTGTAACCGGCAGCATGTGGCAGCAGTAGCAGTAAGTGGCAGGAAGTGATTGATGATGTGTGATGTGATATGGATGCGTTTGATGGTTTTTGTGATACTGATAATAACTGTCTTTTGAATTAATGCGATGAGATTTTTTTTTTTACTCTAGCCAAAAAGAAGGGTAAAATTTTACTCCTAAATAGCGACCGCGTAGATCAATCAATTTATCTTTAAGGTTAAGCTATAAAACTCGTGGCTTGGCAAGTCCGAAGTGTTAGCTTAAAAATGCATTTGTGCGACCACTGATGACCTTTTTTTATTTCCTTGTAATAGAAACACCTACAGTCGGAATATTAAGTATCTGAATATTTTTTCAGGATGGGAATCGAACCTACGATCCGTAGTACCATGTTGTCTCCAACAGTTAATAACCATTTTTTTAGATATAATGTACTCAACATAATCAAAACAAACTGAACTCACAACTCCAAATCAGTCGAGTGAATAATTCAAAGTGTTCAAGTTCTTGCCAAGTTTCACGGACCTGTTCGCAGTAGTTACAATGTCACGGTTGCAAGAAACGAGGTGCGCCCGCGCCGTCTGCGAAAGAAAGTTGATGACGCACACAAACACACACACATAATAGTGGGCTTGTTTGTGTGTGCGATGGGGGCGGGGCGCTACTGTGTGTGTGAGTGTTAGATGAATTGATTGGACGTTTTGTGTCACTGTGATATATAGGACAGTAGTTTAGAGTATTTCTATCATTATTGATGAAAATGCTGTGATAATACATATTTGACGTCAAATTCTGAAAATGTATAGCTAAGAATTTAATGTACTCGAATGTTTGTCACAAAGTAAATCGTACCACAAGTAAGTAAAGTTAAATCGTCAAGACAATTATCATCTTCCTGCCAGTGCCCCATTCTACTTGGGGTCGGCGCAACACGTTTTTTTCTTCCATTCTCCCCTGTCACACGTCACGGCATCATTTACTCCAAATCGACAAGACAATCATTCATCGTTAATATCAGTATCGATAATTGTATTCCTGTAAATTGTTTATGTACCTAATAAATTCATAGTAAACTATATCGTCCTCTTAAACTATTAAATATAAACTATCGCAGAAAAAACCACTAGTTACCATCAATCTTGCATTATAATAAAAATATCCAGTACTTCGCTTCACTTTCACTCGCAAAATTGGCTTAGTCATAACTTATTTTTCAAATCATTAACGAGTACTTGCGTCGTATGTATGTGTGTGTGTTTTTGTGTGTGTGTAATTACAACTATTCGCAGACACACACACGCCGAGAATCACACAAGCTACGTTGTGTTAACGTTCACACACACATAGACGCTGTCAGTGGGTCACCGTACCGAAGCGCGCGTTGATGTCTTTTCTATGGACATTAGCGCTTGGGCGCGGGAGCACGTTTATACGATGAATATTAATAATAATTTATTATAGAAACGATTATTTCGGATTTATGTTAGGAAAGAGAAAATTGTTTTGGATGTTTTTCTTATTAATATTCAAACATTATAAGGTTATTAGAAAATTGATGGAAATGAACAGCTCTAAAAAATCTAATTTATTTTAATTAACGAAAACCTTTTACATTATAATAATATATATCACTTTTATTTGCATACGTTATTTCATTAACACTTGTTCATCGATGAGGTAAAACATTAAATGAAAATATTCCTCTACCTTGCATAACATTGCAAAGTCATATTACGCATAAGAAGAGGTTATATTTACAGTAAAATATCTATGGCTATAACAAAAAGAAATGCCCAGATCACAGAAAACCGTATTAGCGGGGCGCTGCGAAATGTAAAAGTCGTCAAGTCATGATGGTAAACAATGAAACATCATGCGATTTTCAACCTTACTGGTTAAACCATAAGAGGGTGAAGAATACGCGTTTTCTATTTGCCAAGTAAAAGTTTTGTTATACTTGTAGTATTGGGGAAATTGTTAAAAACCTGCATTTTTGCGTTTAAGTAAAGTTTAGTGACGGTGTCACTAAACACATTGTCATGGCATTTAACTTCGCAAATATTTTGTCTGTCAAAGCTATTAGCGGGCTAACAGTGATTCAACTTCATCTGTGCTAAGTTACGAAGCTTCATAGGTTGATGTTACAGATCAGTAAGACGTCTCTAAGGAAATGCTATCAGCAAAGGCCCTGCTACCGCTTTGTAAATGCCTCAGGATATCGTAAGTACGCATATACTTTAATTCGTACTGTATGAACCATCGTGGTTTGCAATACTTGGGAATAAAAATAAATATGGTATACAATTATGGTCTTATAGGTAAAGTCCTGATTTGAATTAATGTATCCGTAACAATTTCCATAAATAGACTGATGTCTAGATTCTTTCAGAATATTATTTTTAACGATTGCATTATAATATGTAGAATAAGTTAAAGAGACCGTAAAATAATAAAGACTCTCGAAATAAAATACATACACACAATATTTCCACACTAAAACATTTTGCTCGCTTATCTTTAAATGTTTATCGAAATAAAAGATAAAATTAAAATAAGATGTTATCATTTTGAATAATATGCACGGTGACTGTTACGGTCAAAGTGTTCTGTTAAAATTGAAAAGGTACATAAATGATTATTGTTTGTTGTTTAACTCATTTGTCTGGTCGGTTAACGTAATTTTGTTTAAGTCACAAGCTATTCGCGATTTTGATAGGAATTTTAGGTTTCCTCAAATGTCATTATGACAGGTCAATTGAACATTGAGAAGAACGTTTAACTAGGTGAATATTTCTTAAATGATTAAGTTATACCCCGTCGATATGTTGCGGACCTGTTCGAAAGAGATACCGCGGCCCTGGAACACAAAGGGCAAAAGAAGGAACATGGATGGGTTTTAGTCAGTAAAAGTCTGACACTCCCTCCTGCTCAGCCCAGAGCGGGAGGGGTTATTTGACGATTTCCCATCAGAAAAAAAAAGACTATTTTTTCCAACATTCGAAGCAATAGATCACTCGTTTGTTTGGACGAAATAAAAGAACCGGCCAAGTGCGAGTAGGACTCGCGCCTGAAGGATCCCGTACCATCTTAGTAAGTGAGCCCCTTTTAATTTATGTTTATTATTTGTTGTCATAGCTTTCTTATAGTCCTGTAATGTATAGGCAAAGAACAATTTTTGCGATTTTTCAAAATTTTCGGCCATGTAATTTCGGAGTTCAAGGGGGGAAAGGTTAATTTTCGCCTATTTTAAAATTATAAATAAAATATATTTGAGATGCTCACAATGAGCCGTTCCATTTGATATGTAACACGATATAGTTTGCAAAAACCTTTTTTTTTTCATTTTCTAATTTACCACCCAAAGGTGACCCCCATGTTTAAAATTTATTCATTTACGTTACACGTCTTTGGGTCACCAATTTACATATATGTGTACTAAATTTCAACTCAATCGGTTCGGTAGTTCCGGAGTAGATTGGCTGTGACTGTGCTTGACGCAAATAATCCTATAAGGGTTCCATTTTTTCCTTTTGAGGTACGGAACCCTAAAAACTACAATCAGGGTTTTGTAGCAAACATTCAAACCTGTACCAATGTTTGCCCGACTGCAAAGGAGGGTAATGAGTTTTAACGAAGTCTCTTTTCGCCTTTTACTTGTGCCACCATCCACCACCTGCAACTGAGTACCTATAACAATGTAGTACGAACATAAAATAATTGCAGCCTTATATCTCGGTGAACGACCTGTGACGTAGACTTTAATAATAATAGTATCGCCGTCAAAATAATCATACTGATAGTTCGGTTCATAAATATTAGCTTAATGTTGTGTTCAGTGATGTGTTAGAGAATGGATAAGAAAGCTTGTTGCGCCGACCCCAAGTGACATGGGACAAGGGCAGGAAGACGATTAGCTCGCCGTCCTTCCGTCTTATGACGACAGGCCGTGTCGACGGCGCAAGAGTGTTCCACGCGCGCCTTGGAGAGATGTCAGCAAACGGGAAGAGGTCCGCAAGGGCCGATGCCTGCCGGGGCTGCGGGACTGTTTGAAAGAGATACCGTGGCCTCGGAACACAAAGGGCGCTGAAGGAACATGGATGGGTTTTAGACTCCCTCCTGCTCCGCCCAGAGTGGGAGGAGTCATTTGCGGATTTCCCATCCGAAAAAAAAAGGATAGAAAGATAATGGTGTAAGTGATGGGTAGGGAAATTCAAAACGTAGCCGATATAATATACGTTAGATGTAGAATATCTACTTGAATAATATTTTCTTGCGCACTTTCCCTAAAAGTGTGGTTTATGTCATTGCCTCACTTTAAACGAATTAGTTTACTAACGAGTTGAAGGTCGTGAGTTCGAAACTAGACGGCGCATTATTTTGTTTATTTTATTTCATCACTACCGCTGATGAAAACGATGAAGGAAAACATCGAGAGAAAACAAATCTCAGAACCAAAAATCGCAGACATGTGACATCCACGCACTGGAGGAATACAGTTACTGCCTGCTCCCTCCCATCAGAGAGGAGGCCGGTGCCCTATCAGTGGATTCATTATAGCCTGATAATGCTAAAGTAAATAATTTTAAGACACACCAAAATTTATTTTCCTGCCTTCATATAGGTACTTATCTCGACAGCTATGTCAGATGTGTGGTGTGTATGTATTTGACGTCATAAACATAAACAGGGTCGTACATTTTAACAAGTCACGGTATTTATCAAACCGAACTCCTCTTATAAGACAATATTAATCAAACAATCTTGAATGAACGAAAAACACATTATTTCTCATATCAAAGGGGATTAAACTAAAGTTCTCACAGCACCTGTCAAGTCTTGTTACCGAAGATCGCGCTTCATATGTCAATGGGAGCCGGCAGAGTGGCTGGTTTATGGTGTTTCCCCATTAGGAGGTGCCATCAATTGATTCGCGCACGCGACGCCCGCGCCGTCCCTAGCAGCTGTCAGTGTATGAGTATGTCTACTTGTTAGGTCATTGTTTTTTATGGCTATTGTTGAACAATTAAGCATTAATATTATGAAAATGTTAATTTTATAGTGCGGTCAAAAACTGAATTATTTAAAAATGAACCCGTAAACTACATCAACAGACAAAAACTAAACATTATTTTAAACATGATATGATATTTAATGCTTGATTACAAATAAAACATTGGTTTTCAGATTGAATCTATCATCATCATCATCAATTCAGCTGAAAGACGTCCACTGCTAGACATAGGCCTCCCCCAAGTGTCGCCAGATTGACCGGTCCTGCGCGTCTCGCATCCAGCGGATCCCAGCAACCTTGATTCTAATAGTTAATGTTTAATTAAACACTTCTGAACTGCAATGTCACTAAAGCCGAACCCTAGATCCGATCCAGCGAGGAAATAATAGAATGAACACATTCAATAAATCAACACGGAATCTGCTTGAACCGCTCGGAAATAGACTGAACTCCACAAATTTAAAGCGAGAAAGACGTCGTTCATCCGTTTTGGTTCGGACTACGCGACTCGGTACCGTATCGGGCTATTCATTTCATGACCATCGCGGTGGCCGCTAGCTAGATGAGTGGGTTGGCGCCCCTTTCATGATAACTATGACTTACCTAGAGTTCGCAACGGTAACATTTCCGGGCCTGTTTCCGACCTGAGACACTACAATATAATTTAACTACAGCATTGAACCTCATACCCGTTTAGCTTAAACCTAAGCGACACCTAAACCAATTCCTAAATATTATGAGTTAAGACACTTAGAATTTCAACTCTCATCTCTAAGCCGAGGTTTGAAAATCCTACAGAGCGTTTTTATTTAGGCACTTAATTAGATATCGCGTATTTTTAGTGAAAACGGGCCTTAGCCTGATAAACGGCTAATAGCTAAACCTAAAGCTGTCAACATTAGCATAAACAAAGACTAGTACTCAGTAAATGTAGTATAACGATGCATGGTACAGTCGAGTACGACAGTAGTACCAGTGCAACTACAAAAACCGCTCTTATTCGTATAAAGTAAAGTTGCTGTCGGTAGCAGTTTGTTGGCATAGTACATGCGGCTGAGGGTACGGTAAGCGAGCGCGTATGTAAACAATGGTTAACTGTACCGCCATCCACCTTGACTTGGACAACGAGTCGGCCGCCGTGTAAATATTCTCGTGTGGGGAATATACAGGCTGATTCGAAAGGGAGGTACGGATTTAGTTTATCACTACATAGTATAAAACATAGTCGCTTCCCGCTGTCTGTCTGTCCCTACGTATGCTTAAATCTTTAGAACTACACAACGGATTTTGATGTGGTTTTTTTTAAATAGATAGTGATTCAAGAGGAAGGCTTATAATATAACATTACACCCGTGCGAAGCTGGGGCGGGTCGCTATAATATAACAATTAAGAATAAGGGCATAGTTTTCGTGTTTTAGTTTTGCATCAGCATTTAAGGACTTATCTATATAAGCTTGTTAAAATTAAAGGAGTCTGCCCACCACACCGTATCATTCCATGACCGTGCTAAGACGCACGTATCGGGCAAATGCTTTACTTTTATAGCACGGTCATGGTATGGTACGGTGTAGTGGACAGACACCTTAAGAGATAAAAAGTGAAAAAAAAAAATGTATTGTTAAACAGTTGCTTGTCATTCATAAAATTTCATCAACGTTTATTTATAAACCCTATGTGTACTTTTTTACCTGACTGCGTCAGAAGTAGGGGATAATGTTTATAGAATTTTTTTCAATGAGATTCTGCCAAATAACTTAAGCTTTTAATCATTATATCATAAAGTCACATTTTTCTAAATGACAATACGTTTCATTTGAATAAAAAACAAATCACAATAAGTGCATACAAAATTAAATTATGTGGTCTACGAGTATCTATTTAGTAGAACAACTATTGACTTTACAACACATAATATTACGCATTTAACAATACGAACTCCCAGGAAACTAATAACAAACAAACGTCTATTAAACATTACCAATATCAAATATTACGATACCACAAAATCTTTTATAACGAACAACTGAGTGATTGGCAACCGTCGAGTTGCACTAGATGTGCAAACTAGCCACTATTCAAATTAGCTCGTAACTCATTGTAGTAACTATGCGGTCTACCGCTAATAATATAACGATAAAAACAACAAAAAGGTTATTTAAGTTCCAGAAATCTTTATAAGATAGCAAACAATCTATTTCATCCAATGATATTATAAATAAAAAGAGGTAGATATCGCACTAGCGCGCGAAAATTGTTGCAGATAAATTCAGACAATTGTCGTAATTCAAGTACTTCAAGCGTAATAGCTATCTTTTTCTTTATCATACTTTCCATATTATCTATTGCAGTCGTGACAACGCAACGATATTTGAACGCCGCTCTGAAACTAGTGAATTAATGCCGAGAGTGAAACTGACTACGGATATAGAGATCCGGAATTCCAATCAGTTTAATTTTTACAATTCAAATGCTTTTTTTTTCATGAGCAGAAGTATTTTAAATAAATGAACGTTATTTTTTGTAGAATTGAAGAAAAATAAAGCTAACATCCTTTCCAGTGTGGTTACTAAACCAGAGTACAGGCGATACGTGTTGCAGTTTCTGTATCTCTCTCTTCCCTCAGTTGAAATGTGTCTCCATTGCAAACACACAGTCATAGAACAGCCTGTAGGTTGACGGGAGTGTCTCTACGTCACGAGTGGTCTAGCGGCGCGCGCATGCGTCATACGCGTCGACGCCATCGCCATCAACACACACACTGTGCGCGTACGCACGTGTGAGTGCAATGCTAGTTATTAACCTTTTTGTGTAGGAACTGGTTATTATTGAAATATATTTACATGTTTAGGTTATTTGAGGTCATGTTCTGACTTTTTTGGGGTCTTTGCCCGGTTGTAGGGGCTAGAAAAAAAACAGTATAATGGCCGAACATATAGTTGATAAAGCTAGAACACAGTGATAAGGTTGTGATGATGATACAAGTTTGGTTAATAGTAAGACCTCTTATACGCGATTAAACTAACATTAGATAAAAGAAACACCTATGTTTAGGCACTCATTTTAGATATTGCTAGGTCTTAATGAAAACGAGCATTAATAAAGACTTGAAAACACCAAAGCTCTGTGCTGCTTCTCAATCTACTCCTATTACTGCCACGGTCCTGACCATCTTTAAGAGCAATCCATCAAAACATCATCATTCCCCTGCATTCATAACAATTAATGAGGTGTCGGCGCAGCATGACTTCTTCTTCTCTATTAGCCATCTCATTAGTCACCCCCTCTCTAGCCATATCATCTTTCACACAGTAAATCCATGGTTTCTTTGCCCTTAATCATGTACATTCACACTCGGAACTATTAAAATCCAACAGCTAAAGATCTAAACAAAGTATTGAGCCCTCTTATCTGGCGGCGACTATGCAGCTAACCCATTGCCCCTGTGCCTTACATCGCTACTGGAGTACCGGCGCATGCGCACCACAGCGTTGCTATAAGACACTACTTATCTAGATATATAAATCTATACAATCTAATCTGTAGAATGTAGATACACAATTATCTCTAGAATGTAGGCTCTCGCGATTGATCCTTCTATCTTGGTGTTGTATACAGGCTCTCTCTTTATAAACAGCTTGGTTTTTAAAGTCATCTATTTCATTTTCTAAGTAGTCGAGTTACCTATCTTCATTTTAGTGTACTTGGAGTCTCAATATTTGTCTTCTACGTTGGTGTCAATATTCAGTCACTAATAATTTTGAAGTTACAAGCAAAATTAGACAAATTATGTCCCATAGTTTTGGATTTACCAACCTCTAGGAAATTGAGATTTAAATAAAAATATGTATTTACGAACCGTACTCCATAAAAGAACATGACAAAAAAGGTGAACACAAATGTTACTAGACAACTAAACTAAAGTCTAAACAAAATCCGCAAACCTTACTGCACTACATGGTTACTCAAAAGCCAAAAACTAGAACTGACTTAAAACTCACAATTCCACCAATTTTTCCCCCAAAACCCGGCCGGCAGTCCACCTGTCTTATTGATATTCACGGGAGGATCCTCAAGGCCAGGCGGGCGGTGGTTGACCCGTAACTGTACCGGGCTATCCCGAGGCTCAGGACGACGACCTTACCCGCGGGGGTTTGGTGCCCAGCCTGGGATTCGGACACTTGGCCACTTACTGGGTGTGCTTGTCATGCCAGGTTACACTTGAGACTAACAGTATCTTGGTATTTTTTGGGCGATTCTCAGATTTCTGAATAGGATCGTGCTGTTTTAAATTGTTGCGGATGAAGTTTATTTCTGAAAGGAGTTAATTATGTTTCTTGTTACGTTTTGATATTGAATTGATCTGTGTCTTTCTTGTACTATTAGAGAAATAAATAGATCGATAGCTTAAATTAAATTCCGTGCTCGCCAGAATTACTACCATTGACTCATACAGATAAGGTTATAGAAGATTACTCGGAACAGCACGAGGCCTTTGCAAAGAAAAAAATACAAAATAGTCCCTATTTAAATTAATACTCATTCTGGAAAACAAATTGAAATGCTAATCAACCCTTTTACAAGTAAAATTAACATAATGACCAAAGAAACAATGTCTTTATTTGTCGTCATTAGCATTTTACACTTATAGTTCACAGAAGAAATATCTCTTTGCCTTATGAGTATTGGGTCTAAGAATAGTTTTTCTTAAGTAAAGCCAAGCATCGTATTTGATGACTTGAGTTTCAGCTGAGAGAAATTGAGAAACCAATAACCAGTTATTGTAAATAGTTGATTTCATGGTCCCTTTAAGGATATACGTTACCAGTAACAGATGCACGATATGAATCAGAATCAGAATATTTATTTGTGAAACATAGGTATTTACATAAAGGTCTTCGGTTAATTATAATGAGCGCTATGTTTTGACGTGAAAATTCTAATTCACAATTTAGTATACTGACATAAACTATCATTTAAATGAATAATTTTTCAAAACTTCTGATTTGATGTATTGGCGATACTGACCAAATGTAAACCGAGCTGAACGAATCTTTCAGTTTCAGCAGAGCGCGCAAATCTTTTACAAGTGTTTAAAACTCACAATATTCTTTTAAATCTATCGATTATTTCAAATAATTATCTGACTTTTGAATATTAAATACCTAAGTAGCTAACACAGCCTTAATGGCACATGTTAAATTAGTGTCCGTTGCGGCAATGTCCAACCGTTGAAAAACGTATTGATATCAACATGGGTACTTTCTATAACTTGTCAGCGCAACAATATGATATTTGTGTACAGTATAGGATATTGCGATATCATTCTCTTTATTGGGCTTTTGGACGTAATTTTATAACGTAGAATAAATGTTTTGTAAACGTGCCGTTCTGTTGCCCAACTAATCGTGGTCGATTGTCGAAATAGGCACGTTTCGTGGCTGTATGATTGATATTATAAAGTTTTTCAGTTCTGTTGTCATTCTGACACTCTTTGAAGACATTGTTAATTGAACCAATTTTAAAATGGCGCCTGAAAATAGAATGACGATTAGATCTGACATGACAGTTTTTGTGTCTTCAGAATTTTTGTTTCTGTCTGTCTGTCAAATCTATATTGATTGAATAAAATACCTTGGTTTGATACTGGATGATAGATAGTCGATATTGTAAGAAAACCGTCTCTCCCTGATCTAGAATCAAATTAAAACTAATCTAATGTTCTTGGTTGTCTCTTGTTCTTGGTCAGCAGTATGCTATGAGTGATCACGACCGACGATTACGGTCGTAATCATTCAATAGTAATAACCAATAAATTAATTAGTAAGCATCAGTTTAATAACATTATTGTCACGTATTATGAACATGGGTACCAATTACCGTGTCGCACTAATAGGGTCAAAACAATAGCACCTACACGCCACGCAACACCATGCATCCCACACTGGGGCACGCTAGGCCATGGTGGGCCCCCCAAAGTCCACTCAACCTCGTTGCGGTACGCATACCACGGTCCACTCCTAAAAAAACCCGTTGGGCCTATAACGGTACCCGCTGCCTTGACAAACGACGAAACAAGTATATTAGGCAATTAGGATGTAGGGATCAAATGTGCCGACTGTACTTGTTATTTCTAGGAAACAATTGAGTAAAAGTACAGTTAAAATAATAAATGCTTAGCCTATGCAAATTGGGTGAGTTTCTTAATTGTATGGTGGTTTTACATTTTTGTTTTGAGGTAGTTTTAGCGAGAATATTTCGGCCTGTTTTAATCTTTCTCTATTTTTACAATGAATGGTGGAAAGGAATTTCGCAAAAAAAAAAGGTTACAGTCTCATTTTATTTATCTTATCAAAATATTTGATCTTTCTAATTTACGAGTAACTTAGCAAATAATTATTTATAATTCGAATTGAATTCAAAAGATAATCATCAAAGGATAATTTCATTTTTTGTAACTCAATCAAAACACATTTCGCATTTGAAAACAGGCAGTAGGTAATCTTTTCGATCCCGATATAATAAATTCTAGTACCGATACAGTAATATCTGGAATAAATATAACCAGCATCGGTATCGCTATCGGTACTAAAGCGGTATCGATAATGCGCTTGTTCTTATTGTATCTGTTTGAAGGAGATCTTATCGCTTTAGAATGAATTGAGTATGGAACGATAACAGTGATATACGAATAGTGTGTACAGAGCCTTAGGTCAACTCGTGATAGTGACCGCAGCTTATTCAATATTCGCACATACAGCGCATAAAGTTGGCAAGTTTTGTATAAATATACCATAAAAATACAGAAAAGTAAACTATGCTAACAATGGCGAATGAAATATACCGTACACATAAAAAAACAGCACGATATAGCGTAACGTACTATATTTACCGATACTCATAACCAGTAGTAATAGTAACATCATGCATCTCGGTAAATTATTATCATAATCAGTAATGTTATCAGTGTAATAAGATGCAGTAACTTTCTACGTCAAACTGTTCGACGCGCTATCGCCTGCCAACAGGCCATCAATAGCCCAGCCGCGAGTCTAGCCTTGAGGTAGGTTTAAAAACTGGATTCTCGCAAGTAATCATCAAACAGAAACGGACATAGCTCTATTGTCGTGAATCAGCACCGTGAAAATCGAAAACCAGACCGCTTGCTACCCAAATACCGACTTTATCAGCTCCGGTCAAGGTTGTGTTTTGAATGGCTAACTGTTGTTGGTTACGACCTGCGTATAATAAAGTAGTGTTTACGCCACTGACATACTTCCGTGTGTGTACCGTTAGGCGGCCCTGTTTCGCTTACACCCGTTTCTTTCACTCTCGTTTATAGCGTATGTTTTGTCTCTTTCTGTGCGCGACAAATTTTCGATGCGGGCGCCTCGTGTAGGTTGGCCTAAAAATTAATTTCGTGATACGATTTTTTTAAGAATCCGCCTGTCCTGGTGGGGGTAGCTGTTTGTGGGTCAGTGTGTCGCGTGCTTTATGTTAAGCTGCCATGGCGAAGCTCTCGTGTTTGGGATTTGGACCGACTTAGGATTTAAGATTTGCAGTTACGCTTTTGGCTTCATAACTTCGGCTTGATATTTAACGCTCAATGATTGATGGATAGATAAAGAAATGGGATGCTATTAAGACCATGTTTCGTTCTAGATACATTAAAATGCAAACGACATACCTACATATATTATTATTATCTAAATAAAATAGTTGAATGTCAACTGTAAACAACAACCACCACCAAGAGTTCTAGTTCACATTCCAGCATTTCTAGGGTATATAAATATCGTCAAAATATTTACCAACATGTTAATCAACACTAGCTCACTCGGACAGAGCCTAGTAACAGCCGCGCACGTTGAAGCTGTTACCGGTGATAATGTGATTGACAAACATACAGATAGCTATTGTACCGACGATTTAAAAAACCGGCCAAGTGTGAGTCGGACTCGAGCATGATGGGTTCCGACCTAAAAAAAAAAAAAAATTAGTTGTCGTCAACTATGAATGTATGGGGACAACCCTTTAATTTACAACTTTTTTATTATTTTTTAGTATTTTCCCTTTATTTGTGCTGTAAGGAAGGCCTTACAGCACAAAGCAAAAAGCAAGGGCTTTTTGCTAAATGTCATGATTATAGGTCAAAGGGAAGTACCCTATAGGTTTTGTTTCCCTTGTGAAATCGCATAATATGCGACATAAACAATATCTTTTGATCGCGTTGACTTACAATTTGATTTTTTCATTGCTCTAAGTGGTAGCATACCTCAGTATTTGGTATTAATTTCAGCTCGATACCGAAACGCATTCCTGAGAAATAGGGTCTTGACAGTCAGACAGACGGACAACAAAGTGATCCTATAAGGGTTCCGTTTTGCCGATTAAGGTACAGAATCCTAAACATTATGCCTTAGTACTTACATACTAGGAACGCAGAAATTGACAATAACGTATCGCAGGTCTGCTGGAAGTTTCTAATGAAATAAGCATTACCTTTGTGCTCTCTTATCTGTTTGTTATTTTTTGTATTAAGTATTTTGTGTGTAGATCGGCATCATTCTCCTGCATCGTTCTCCTACACTTCTCAATTACTCGTCATCTCAGCAGTCACCTCCTTTATAGGGATATCATCCACCACACAGTCCATCCATCGTTTCTTTGGTCTTCCTTTACTCCTAACCCATCCACAGTCATACTCAAAATTTTCGTTATAACATTTTCCTCCTTCCTCCACATCACATGCTCATACCACGACAACCGATTACCACACAACTTTTCAGTCACTTTCAGACTTCCTCTTATTTTGTGTGTAGATAAATAAATAAATAGAAAAGAATACGTTACTGCACGTTTTTGTCAGAAGGTTTTCTCAGCTTCAGTGTTTAGCTAAGTTCAATGAAACGACAACTGAGCTCTACAACACTAACCCTCCGCAAGAAAACAACATCTGAACTTAATAAGCAATTGATACACTCTACTTTCCTCAACAATTGATTACCTTACTTAAAGGCAGCAGAAAACGTTAGAAAATCCAAAACTTCATACTTTCTTCGCTCCCCGTTGTCAATCATAACCAATATTTTATAAAAGATCGCTTTGATTTGCAGACGTGTTTCTACTTTCACTCGGCCGGTCCATCGGAGCGGATAATCTATGGAACTGTGACAATTTCTACGGAATTGGGCCAAGAGATGTTAAATTCTTGTATTTTTAATCGTGTCGCAGTTGGTCACTGAGACCGGTGACACGCCAACGGTGGGTGACGAATGTTTTACGCTCTTTTTGACAAATGGGACTTTTGGTAATTTTGGTGAACAAAGCTAGGCGGTGAACATTGATAAACATTTCACGGATGTAAAAACAGACGCAGAATGTAAAGGTTAACAAGAATAGAAAACCTATTACAGCAAGCGAGCTAATAATAAAGAATGTCAATGAAAACGATGGTTTAAATAGTAAATCTAATAAATTACATAAACCTTCTCTTGTGAAGCTAAAACAGTTTGAACGCGAAAACAATAAAAAGGATGACTATATTATAAATATTAATAACAACGTAGCACATGTAGTGAACACTTAATATTTTTCCGTTAATTAACTCGTTTACAAAATAACGTGAATCTTATTAAACCGCGTCGGAGTTCCGACTGATACATCCCAACATCCTGAACCGTGCGTCTCGCTTGTTTGCACACAATTAATTAATGTTAACTGGTATAAGTATTTAAAAAAAACTGCTTCGAATATGCTCCTATCAAATAATCTGACATACGAAAAAGGGTACCTACTAAGCTAGTTTTTCTAATGTCTAGGTTTGAGTTCCGTTCCAACTACGACATATCCCATAAAACGAATGATTCCTAAACTTCGTTATCCAAGACACGTATCCCACCAGCAAACTTTAATATTAAGTTTTTATCAGCAGCTTTACTGTGATGATTTACTATTAGAGTTTTATCTTCACTGAGTTTGTCTTATTCTTCATTTTCTTTGTTACGTTTTCCAGTTTGCCATCATTATTGGACCGGGTTCTTTATTACACACCATGTAAATAAAGTAAGGAAAAGCAACAATCTATCTCATTTTCAGGATTCTATTCTTTATGAATGCTTATGAGAATATTTCCACAAACAAGTATATCCAGGGCTGTATTATCTTTTTGAGCTTTTGTTTCGACAGTGCACTTATAGAACCTTACAGGAGGTACGAAGTATTACGAAAAATTAAAATCTTAAACACTATTGTTGTCTATTAAAGTCACGTTCCGTATGCAATCGGGTGTCTTGGTAATTCATTTTTTCTGCATCGGGTTACGACAGCGATCGCCACGGCCGGTGCGCGCGCAATCAGCCTTTTATCCACACTACAGTATTTTGCGAAAAACTCAATCAAGGCCGCGTACTTGGCAGCCGAGACAAATCTATATTTTAATAGTATTTTTTTTCCGCAGAGCTATCGCAACTCGTTGCGTGCAGACATTGGTCCACTGTGCGTGTTGTCATAGGTTCGATTTTTTGTTAGTACCGAATCGATTGTTATAAAAATGCTTGAGAATCAAAGGATAGTTTTAATTTGTTTGGAAATAGAGCTGTTAAGAAATAGTCGAAATATTCAAAATTGTAAAATTGATCTGGTATTATTGTAACTCAAATTTTTACTGAAAATTCGCTCGCAATGTCCGAATTATTCACAAAGGTGAATGAACCGCACCTGTGACATTGAAATGCTCCAGTCATTCGTGGCGATGTAGCAACACTATTAGGGAAAAGTTTTTATTGATGTCTAAATATAAAATTGTAAAAAGGCTTGGCAGATGATGATGAAGGAAGTAGGGTTTCAGCTACAGGGAAACGTGCGAAACAACTAAACGTTTCCGGAAAGTCTCAAGTTAATAACGACCAAATACAAATAAAATACTGTTGTTGTTCAGTTCCCATATCATCAACTAATACATACAATAATTATTGTAAAGTCGTGGTAACAGATTGTTGATCCAGACTATTTATCTGTCCGTCGACGGCGCGTTCATGTTCCACGCGCGCCTCAGAGAGATGTCTGCAAAAGGAAGGGGTCCACAAGGGCCGATGCCGGGGCTGCGGGATTGTTCGAAAGAGATACCGTGGCACCGGAACACAAAGGGCGATGAAGGAATATGGATGGGTTTTAGTAAAAATTTGTCACTCCCTCCTGCTACGCCCAGAGCGGGAGGAGTCATTTGATGAATACCGACCCGAAAAAAAAAAAAAACTATCTGTGGCTGTTATGTGCTAGTATTTAGAAGAGTTTGTAAAACATAGGAGCAAATAATGAGTCTAGTAAAAGCTATATTACATCTTTACCTTATAAAACTGCCGTGAAATTACTACCTACTCCCAAATTGGTCATCCTCCTGCCCTTGTCCCATGTCACTTGGGGTCGGCGCAACACGGTTTTTTCTATCAAACTCCAGTGTCATCCGCAACAGTTTTGCCAAGCTGCGGGATGTTACAGGCTCACCTCAGTAATCCGTTTACGTCCAAACACAACGCAGTCTATAAGTCTGTGAGTTTCAGTACATAATTGCAGGTAACCTAAACGTGAACAATGTTAATGAGTAACTCGTTTGATTTCGTTAGCGGCTTGTATCGCCGCGAACCCGGTCAGGTATCGGGGCTCCGGTAATTGTGCCGGATCGGTGCCGGGCCGGTGCTGGGCTATCAGTGCCTGCTATCAGCGTTGCACTTGGTGTTGCAAATGTTTGAATGCTTGTTGTGGTCTTTTGGCGGGAGATATGGGAGAATTTAGTATTTTGCGTTTACTTGTTGCAGATGTCCAAATTTTGGCCGAAAGAAGTCTGAGATAATTTTTTCTCCGTGTAGAAAAGATTTCTCCGTGTTCTATGATAAACGAGATTGTGAAGATTTATTTTATGTACCATAAAATAAAATATTATACAAAGAAAACTCGGAAAAAGAAAATGCTTAAAAAATATCCTAAACCTAAAGATAAATAGGCTCTATTAAATAATTCAATTAATCTGCTGAATAATTGTAAAGTATAATAAATAAAACAATACTATAAAAGAAGAACCGCATGTTAAAAACAATAATTATCGGAAAACATTGTATCAAACTGATTCCTAGGACTCATGCCTGTCTATCAGCATGTCTACTACCGTATGCCCCACTGAGCCTAAAAAGCCTTTTGTTTACATTAAAAACAGAACAAAAATGCCTAGAAATAAAACAGAAGCGACTGTGGGCCGCAGCACTGTTAGCTATTGAGGCGTATCGTTCGCGATTACTGCCTGCATCTCTGATTGCGTACTAGTTCATACTAATGCTCGGCTATACTGGTATTACACAGTGTTTAGACTAAATTATGTTTCTAAGGTAAACCTTTTTATAAATTATCAAAGAATGTTCTGGCCTATCTTTGTAGGCCAATAAAATACATCACAGTTTGGATCAAATCTGTTAGTTTAGATTTTTTGTAGACTTGTTTATGATGTTGGCCCAATGAATAATCCCAGTTTGTGACCTCAAGCACCGAACGCAACTTTGTCAAAAATCGAAAAAATCGTGAAAATTTAGTTTTTTTTTTCAGATTTTGGCGATTATAACCCTAACTAGTTTCAGATCGTACCTTTTCAGGTTATAAAGTAGACTAAATTTGCTACAATATGAGGCTAGAATTGTTCCTGTAGACCCAACAGTTTCCGAGATAAAGCCTTTCAAAGTTTATGTTGTGGGTGTTGGGGTTGCTTCCGTATAGAGCAATTATGACTCGCTCTCCTGCTGCTGCGAGATGTACTGATTTCGGTCATCACCAAAATATTTTCTTGTATTCAATCATCTTTACCAGTATACTAATGATCGTTTTCCTTTGTTGCAGATAGCGCAGCAGGGTGGCGGCGTCCAAGTATGGCGGCGGAGGGCTGTCACTGGGCTCCGGCGTCGCGGTGAGGCGCGGCATGAAGTGCGCCGGCGTGGCGGGCGCCAGCGGCGACGAGCTGCTGCTCGGTAGCTGCTGGCTCGACCCCAAGCTCGACAACTCCTCTCCCCCGCCCACCTGCCACGAGCTCCTCGACTCTCTCCTCGCCCCTACCCCACTCGCTGAACTCAAGCCTCTCCCCCCCTTCACCGGCTATACCGGGCACCTATCTATCAACGGTATCTCTGGACACCACTACCATGCTATCGCACAACGCCTTCCAGAAGAAAACAATAACTATCCGACGCAGAGCGGGTACGGCGCCGACCATGACGTCGTATCGTCGTCGACGTGCGCGGCCGACGCGGAGCCTCCTGACTTAGAGGACGTAAAACCGTTCCTCGACGGGCCGGACACCAAGCCCTTCGCGGACACCTCCGCCGCGGATTCGTGCGCCGCGTCCTGCTCACCGCCCGCCAAAATGTTCGAGGATGGACACAAGCAGGACATGTACGATATCAGCTCGATAGAGGACATCGCGGCCATAATCGGCTCAGCCATCGCTGACACGACTGTCCCGTCACAACCGGAGGACCCCGAGAGAAATGACTCTAGAGACAGTTGGATGGACATCGACGCCTGGATCACTGGCGCGTGCACTCAACCTGGTGACAAAATTGTACAACAAGACCTTGCAGAATTCGGTCTTCCGAATTCACCACCTTCGGGACAAAATCACCACTCCAGTCTCGACTACCCCTGCAAAAACCAGGAGTTTTCCAAAAGCACTGAGTTTCTTCAGAAAAACTTAGGACAAGCGGGGTCGACGCTGCAGTCCTTGTTGACGCACGGTTACATGCCACTGCTACAAAACCGGCTGCAGAACGGGCCACCGGTGAAGCAGGAGGCCCCGAGCTCCACTAGCTATGGGATGGATGTGATATCAACCTCGTCTCCGCCCGGGAACGCCGTCTCCACGACTGATGGCGTTGGTGGGTTGTTAAACGGGCGATACGCACCGCATTACGCGCTCGGTCTCAAGCCTGATGGACTGTGTAGTCCAGAGAGGCTCCTCGGCTACCCGCACGCTCACACCACGACTTCCACACCAGCGAGTAAGAGTAAAAGGAGTCGAGCTAAAGCGAAACAAGCGAACAGCGGGAACATGCACGGCAGCTCGCTGGCGTTCCCGTCGGCCACGGCGGCGGAGCTGAGCGGGCTGCTCGGCAAGGAGAAGCCGGTGCACCGGTGTGGGATATGCAATAGGGGCTTCCTGAACAAGTCGAACATCAAGGTCCACCTGCGAACGCACACGGGGGAGAAGCCCTTCCGCTGCGACGTGTGCGCGAAGGCGTTCCGTCAGAAGGCGCACCTCATCAAGCACCAGCAGATCCACAAGCGGATCGGCCGCGACTAGCGGGGAGTAGGTTCTAGCTCAAAATGAAGCATTTTGTAGTTTGTAATATAGTGTGTCTGTGACTTTATTGTCGGTGAGCGGTAACGCAGTGCGCGCTGAATCTCATGTAGGCTATTGTAAATTTATTTCGTTAGGAACGGTGACGTACAACGCTTTATCGTAGAACATTCGTGCGAGTAGATGTCGCCAGGCGTGCCGAAGTCTCCTGTACGTCTTCTAACGCAGTACGTGCTATCACGAGTAATTAATTTAACCCTTTAGTATAACATTCCTAAGGACAAGTGCAATGTTAACTAGTTTTAAGTGATATATTCTCTGTATTATATATTAGTTTGTAAGTTCTTGAAGATTTCCGCTCCGCTCTAGATTGTTTTCTGAATTATCCGTCTCATTAGTGTAGTTGTGTCTTCTATTATTTCGGTTATGTGTTGACGTCACATTGGCCCCTGACATGCTACGTCATAGGTTGCTCACAAGAAGCGCAACGCTTCAAAACGGACAAAACATGAACGAAATAAATATATTTTTGTAATGTAGAACATTTTTACTTAATTTTAAATGTGAATGGTTACTCCGATTACCTATTGTTAGTCAGAATTTTGAATTAGTTTTTTTTTCTTTTAAATGTATAAATAAGTACTTAATTAATGTAAGGAAGAGAAATGACAAAGCTCATGAGGCTAACATGATACTGCCAATTGTAAACCTATTGTACTTATAAACTTTGTATAAAATACTCTTTTAAAGATACGTGAATTAGGGATTTTTTATTATTTGTTTGGCAACATAGTTTATGAGTAAGGTTTAGTTTTCATATCGCTACAGCTAGTAATTTATTTTTCATGCCACTTCTTGGCTCTTTGAATTACCTTCCTACTTGAAGTAACAAGTATTAATAACATAACATACCTCAGAGTAACACAACAGTCACAAAATGTAAATAAATAAAAATCTTTGCGACTTATGTACATTGTAGAAACATCATAATTATATGATATATATATTCATATTATAAATAATTGATTTTTATCGTTTCATTATTATAACTATATGGGGACCAAAAGATTTGAATTAGAGAACAATTAACTTGCAAAGATTTTTAATGTTATTATCAAAGTAATCATTCATCATTATGTCACTGTAACATCACAATCAAATCAAATCGTAACAATGTACCTTTATGTGTAAGTTTAACAGAACCATTATCATTTCATCGCTTACATTGTAATGGGTCGAATCCAATCATCAGTGTTCATCGACCTTTATGATTCCGTTATTTAAGTACAAGTTTATAAGATCATCACAAATACTCGAGATCAATCATGGCAATGCATTTACAAAACATTGACTTCATACATTTAAATAAGATCACACACTCACAATCATTTCACTCCATGAACACAAAATCATCAGTACTCATTTTTGAATGGAGCCCACACACAGTCATACAATGATCACATTCGACCAGCGTCCTCAACATTAGCTATTTTTCGTATTGCGTATTCAACTATTGCACCAACATCACGCACAGTCAACAATGTTGCAGTATTTCCGTCATCATGTTTAAAGGGCGGCCTTGTTTTCGCTTTTCTCTAATAATTCAAGGCTAAGAGGGTGACCAATTGAGCGCTTTCATTTAAAAGTTTAATAGCCCTTTGAGGGACCAATCATGAAAAAAAACGAAAACAAAAAAAGAACAAAATCATTCTCAGATATTTTATTGGTCAAATTGAACAGGCAATCAAAGCGCGCAAGTCAATCTATTATACGCGAACGCTATATGCGCCAACGCACGCGAACGGAACTCCACGCGTCCGGGAAGCGGACGGATAAAAAATAAAATTCATACTAATAATACCGATCCGCTGTTGCGTAAGATTGCTATTCGTTGGCAGTTTATAATTGATGTTACGGCATTCAGTATTTGGGCCATTTACGTCTTTAAGGCTAAGGGCTGCGTGATTCGGACTGAGAAACAATAATTACACATGATTAGTAGTTTAATGATTATAACTGTTTTTCATGATACACTAAATTTTGTATGACTTTTTCTGTTTTTTTTTTTTTCTCGCTTGCAGCCTGAGTCATTAAAGTCTATGTCGTATACCTAATTATTGAGAACTTAAAAAGAAAATAATAACAAATCATTTCATACAATCACAACATCAGAAAAAATATAAATTGCAAATCTTGACAGAAATTAAAGAAATTGCTCAACATCATCACAAACATAAAACGATCACTTTCATCGATTTCACAATTAGCAATTTTGCACATCATTCATCTAATTTAGGTACACCAGTTGCAAATTGCATTACAATCAGCATGAAAATTCATTATCTTCAATGCAACTCTCGTATCATTAAGATCATATACCATTCATAATTAGGCATCACTGTGAACTTTGACATAAAGCTACGTTTACACTAAACATTCCACTTCTATACATTCCTATCTCACCCATCTGATGTATCATCTTTCATCTTCTGTGTATTCGATACACGCTACTAACATTCCAGTAGGTGCCTGCGACTATCGTAGGACAATCTTTGACTGTTTGAGGCGTTAAAACGCTTGTCGAAGTAGACGAGCGGCTGCCCGTAAGGGAAAATACACGCTGGATAAACGCGCGGGCGAAACGCTGCAATTTTTCGCGAGTTACTGTCAAGTATCGATTTGAAACGTTCGTTTATTGCCTTTCCACCGCCATGGCAACGGTGTTTCACAACCAGTTGTGGTGTTAGTACAATTAAAATTACAGCAGACCAAATATTTTTATAAAGACGAAAAATCTATACAAATAAATTAAATTGAAGAGTCTGTTTGTAATATCAAAATAACAAATTTTTACTGAATCCACGAGTGCAAGTGCCGTATTATGAAATATATACGGCATTTATAATAACTAAAACACCTTTTTTTAATTTTTGTCTGTCCGTCTTTCTGTCTCTTTGTTCCGGCTATCAGAACAAAACGGCTGGCCGATTTTGACGAGACAAACTTTACTGGCAGGCAGCTTATGTTATAAGGTCTAACATAAGCTACTTTTATTTTAGAAAAATAATTATGGTTCTGTGCAAAAAATTAGAACCCTTGAAGTTGTTTAAAAAATCGGATTAAAAATAAGTTATATTTTATAATAGTTTCACGCGAACAAAGGTCGCGGGGTACACCTAGTTTCTAAACAAATCTAGTTTCAAACGTATTGCTGTTGCATTGACACCGAAGACGCAAAGTCAGTGCTTACATGAACAATAACACCAGTCACAGACAGAAACAGCCAGTGTCAGACTTAAACATAATTGAAACTGTTGAATCATTAAATGAATGGTCTCTTCTAGAAAGACATCGTAAAAAGAAAGCAAAAATTAAGCAGTTACTTGCTTCCGTTACATTTTATTATTTGCTTTCTCTAATAAAATAAATGTCACTGGAACGCTGCTGTTTCAGCCATTTAGACGTTTCAATTTAAATAACATATTACATGCATGTGCAGCTTTTAAAATGCAGCAACTTTTTAAACTTTCTTTTAGACTTTTTGACCCAGAATATTATCATAAATCTGTAATAAAATAACTTGGTTTCTACTGAATGGTTTTGCATGAAGTCGAATGTATTCCTATAAGTTGTTGAATCATTAAAGCTGAAATTAAATACTGCAGTTATAAATAAGACGTTTCGACCGCGGCGTTTCTCGCAGCGTGTGTGAGTAGAACTTAATAAAAGTACCTTTTTGTTAGAATAGAAATTGTTAGCGTTAAGTATTTATTTTTCAATTATAATTTTTGTAATTATTAATTAATTGTAAAGCATTACAGTTGACGAAAACAATTAAATATTATGCGTACTTTAAGCGGCGAATGTTATTTTTCAAGAGGTTTTTCCAATAGTATAAGTAAATTTGTAAATTAATGTAAAATAAATGAAGATTTTTTTTTGTTAACGATAACTTTTTTGTTTGTTTTCTACATTCCTCCAACTATTGAACTCTAATGTGGATCTTGGGACTTGGTAAGTTTCTTGTGAGCTTGCTTAGCGAATGATAGAAATTCTTAATAGATTTAATTACCTATAAATAAAAACCGGTCTCAATAACATCAACAAAGAATCACACATAAAAGATAAGCAGCCATTTTCTAAAAATACACGCAGAGCCACAAGTGGGTCACATTAGACATCTATAGAGCATACAAAGGTGTGAAGACACGAAGTGAAAGATCCGACTAAAAGTGTAGTTCACACAACACACGTAATGTTCCCGTGCGTCTCGGAAGAAAGTCGGATGTGAAAATTGTCATAATGCACACACAAACGACAAATTGCCTTTTTGCGTCAACAAGTGCTCTTGCGCAGGGCACACAAGAGAAAACACACACACAGACATAAAAACTCGTGCGAATATCACTCACACGTGCGGGTATCGGGGAAGTGTCAACATGTCGCTGTTTTGCTGTCGGTACACGCACACATCGGCAAAGTACGGTGAACAAAAAATCATTGAGAAATTAAATTAATTAGGTTTTATTATATTGCAACGTAATTAATTTATTAGTGTCGGTTCTGTAACAAATCGAAGCTTTATATAACCGACGTTTGTAAATCTGTATCGGTTTTTATTGAGTGTCAAAATTTTACGTTGTTTTATTGTTCTAAATGACTCTGACAGATCAAATTTAAATTTAAAATGATGGAGCTGTAAATGTATAGTTATCAGTTGGAAATTCTCGATATACGGCGAAATCCAGAATGTACTTAAGTAAGTTTAAATTAATTAAAATGTTTGACAAATTATAGCCATGCATGAGGTGAGAAAGTAGAATGTGTTTTTTGCCCAGTAAATATTTGTATCGTCGCGTCGGCGTCGTCGAGCGCAAGCCTGAGCTTAAAGTGTAATTTGGCAATTGATATTGCTGACCGTAACATTATTTTATTAATCTAGCAACAGGTAATTTAGACGCTTAATTATAAAGTGATTTTGGGTAATTATTTAGTTATCTAAAATAATAAAGAGATAATTATAATTTACCTCGTTTTCTTTTTCGAATTAATTTTGATTACAGCGAAATAAACTCACTTTATTACTTCAGGCAAAAAAGTACTGTACTACCTGTATTGTCCCACCGCTGGGGAAACATTTAATACATCTATTCATTCCATCACGAGGCTGCGCTACTTATTTCTAAAATAAACAGACAAAAATTATCATATCAAATTCAAAACAGAAAATAGGTCTTTCGAAATATTTTAGGCAAAAATATTAGCGATTCAAGGTCGGCTTCGCTTGCTGTCGGTACGCTGCGCGCGCGCCGGAGAGATTCTTTCACCAACCCACTTACATAGCACGGCTTGATTTCACCGCCGCCGCTGCCGCCGCCGCCCGCCGCAAACTAGTAGGCACTACGTGCACACACTAAATGTGAACTTCACACATTTTATCATTCTGTTTTTTTGTCCTTTATTTTTCTGGGTAGTGCTACTGCTGACCTTGGGTTCAATTCCCGGGTCCGGCGGTGTCTAATTGGATTTTTCTATTTGAATATTTTAGTATGGAGCCTGGTCTGTCTAATTGTCCGCCGAATAGAAGTCCTGAATTAATAATCAATAGCTGGCATCGATACAGACGAGCACCTACCATACTATACTACCACCAATAGCTGGCATCGATACAGACGAGCACCTACCATACTATACTACCACCAATAGCTGGCATCGATACAGACGAGCACCTACCATACTATACTACCACCAATAGCTGGCATCGATACAGACGAGCACCTACCATACTATACTACCACCAATAGCTGGCATCGATACAGACGAGCACCTACCATACTATACTACCACCAATAGCTGGCATCGATACAGACGAGCACCTACCATACTATACTACCACCAATAGCTGGCATCGATACAAACGAGCACCTACCATACTATACTACCACCAATAGCTGGCATCGATACAGACGAGCACCTACCATACTATACTACCACCAATAGCTGGCATCGATACAGACGAGCACCTACCATACTATACTACCACCAATAGCTGGCATCGATACAGACGAGCACCTACCATACTATACTACCACCAATAGCTGGCATCGATACAGACGAGCACCTACCATACTATACTACCACCAATAGCTGGCATCGATACAGACGAGCACCTACCATACTATACTACCACCAATAGCTGGCATCGATACAGACGAGCACCTACCATACTATACTACCACCAATAGCTGGCATCGATACAGACGAGCACCTACCATACTATACTACCACCAATAGCTGGCATCGATACAGACGAGCACCTACCATACTATACTACCACCAATAGCTGGCATCGATACAGACGAGCACCTACCATACTATACTACCACCAATAGCTGGCATCGATACAAACGAGCACCTACCATACTATACTACCACCAATAGCTGGCATCGATACAGACGAGCACCTACCATACTATACTACCACCAATAGCTGGCATCGATACAAACGAGCACCTACCATACTATACTACCACCAATAGCTGGCATCGATACAAACGAGCACCTACCATACTATACTACCACCAATAGCTGGCATCGATACAGACGAGCACCTACCATACTATACTACCACCAATAGCTGGCATCGATACAAACGAGCACCTACCATACTATACTACCACCAATAGCTGGCATCGATACAGACGAGCACCTACCATACTATACTACCACCAATAGCTGGCATCGATACAAACGAGCACCTACCATACTATACTACCACCAATAGCTGGCATCGATACAGACGAGCACCTACCATACTATACTACCACCAATAGCTGGCATCGATACAGACGAGCACCTACCATACTATACTACCACCAATAATGACACTTTGCAAGCTTTGTCCTATGCAATAGACAAAGCTTGCAAATTTATTGTCACGTTTCCGAAATATAAGGTTAAAAAGCGGACCAGGCAGGTCTAAATATTCCCAAATCCCCTTTCTCTGTAGCAGCCCTAAGTCTAGATTTGTGCCCGGTTGACGGCAATAGGCTCACCCCCTATAACATGAGACTTAAACATAATAGTGGAATGTGGATGCACCTACTCTAGGGTACACCACTGCTTCCCTTCCGACCAGGGGGCCCTATTTGTGACCATTTTATGAATTGTAGCGTAATTTATATTATTACTACTCTCCTATTATGATTCTGCTACAGCGGCCATTTTAGGTCAGAAAAGGTTGATAGATCGAATGAAATATAGATATTAAAAAAATGTTATGGATAGAAAAAAAAATGCTTTAAACTTTACATTACAGCAATATAACTCTTTAGGGTAAGCATTTATCAAAAGTTATATTATTTTTAGACATTAAAATAGATTATCATGGCTGCGAGGGTTTAAGACATCATTAACCTATATAAAACTAATAAAAATAATATGATAATCAGAAAATATACCTATTGCCATATTTATGTACCTAGCTTTAAGCCCTCTGTAACATCTTTTATACAATATGGAATGCAAAATAAATGAATATGAAATCAGCGAAGTCCCTTCACACAGTGGTACGAGTACTCGTACTAATACAAATGCTGCGCATGCATTGTTTACTCCACGCGACGAGAATGAGCATCACGCTAGCGCCCGGCACGAGACCGGCAGAGTGATGACCTCAGCAGTACAGATCTGTGAGCTGCTTGTCAATACACATTGGTAAACAGAGAGGGTATTGCTACTAAGGCTCTAAGGCTATGTATTCCGGTTGCGAATTTGGTGAGGAAAAAAGAAAAAGTATGTTAACTTCGATCTGATTTATTTTGTGCTGGTATAGTAAAGTTTGATCTACCCACATTTGAATGACACAAATAATAAGAATAAATCATGCTTTGCTGGAACTACTTGATGAGGAGTCAATTGTCTCTTGTGGTTTTCGTTCAAAACTACTTATTTTCCTTGTGATATAGTCTACCAAGTCCGAAAAACCGAGTACCAAAAAATAGAAAAGAAAATACCATATTATTCCGAGTTACTTTACTAGCATTTGTTAATCAAATCTTGGCATTTTGGAATTGACAAAAAAAAAATGCGTATTACAAGCAGAAACGACTTTCAACGAACAAAGTCAACCACGAAGATATTATAAACCGTTATTTATTCTGTAGATAAATCCAGAACCTCGTTCACAACATAAAACTAAAATCTCCATTCCTAACATCACCGAACGCCCACCCATCCTTTTCCAAGCCGGCCACACCCCTGAGTGAAGCAGAAGCGAGCGAAAGGTCAGCGCAACCTTTGCCTTGGAGTGAAATGCTTGCGAATGTGCGCCCGCGCCGCCGCTCCTTGCCCTTCATACTTGAACTTGTGCGCAGTCGCGACCCGGGCGCAGTACAAGTTACAAGCGACAGTAGCTGTTATTAATTACTCGTATTTAGAGCAGTGTTCTAGAGAAAAAAATAATCCTAGAGGTGGATACGATACGATTCGATATTAGGAGAATCGGATCAAATTGCAAATTCAATGCATTCGATACATGGCTTATTGCGATCCGAGGTCTCGATACAAATGCAAGAGCCTTCAGTGTGCATAAATGTTACAGATCATTGAAATGGTGAGGGTTCTATTGAAATTAGAGTTTTGCTGGAGTTGAAAATTGAATCTGATTAACATTGCTTTGACTGATATCTAACTGGCATCGACTCGGTTTTCTGTCATTCATGAAAATAAACATGCAGTAGGTAACTACAATATAACTGTAAATCTGTGTTACTATTTCACTGAGTTATGACTTATGACATGAGGTGATGTCATAAACATACGTAGACGCACGCTCTTTTCCAATGAAAGTTATTCAGAAACTATGAACGCCCGCACGCCGCACGTTCTGCAATCTTTAAATTGCAGTTGTTGTGCTTTTTGATTGTACCATAACGAGCTCCACCTTTCTCGAAAATCGCTTTTCAATAATACTTCTATAAATTCAATCGAAATACGCTCCGCTTATGTCTTAGACTGTGTGACCTTTACATGACGCCACAGAATTTGGGCTAAAATGATTAATGATAGTGATTTGAGCGGCGCACGCGTCTCTGTGTACGATCAACCAGGTAATTTGTGCTTACCCACTCTTGTTTTTAATAGCTTTATAATAGTTTTGGTATCGATTGGAAAATAATTGTAATTTTATTCTTGTAGTTAGATTTTTGTGTAATTATTACTCTGTTATGGAAAATATTCTCGCATGATCTTTCTTAAGGAAAAAACACGTATAACTATATTCGTACTTGCCAACCTTGGAAATCACATAGCCTATTTCTATGATTTTTTGTGAATGTGTGTGGTTGCAGCTTGAAAGATAGCATAGTTTCGGACCCGATAGGTGGTGTCGTGCGAAGCAGGTGCGTATCACTAGAGTAGTATAATAAAATTTAAATGAGAGCTATAGGCTTATTCAGGACAGGTTGATTCATTAATTAAATACATAATTAAGGTAATGCTAGTAATTTAAAATGAAAGTGCGTTTTGTTTCCGTGTTATTAGTTGATATTTGCAATAAAGATTCATGTGAAGTGCTAATTAACACTTGATTGATAAATTAAAAGTGAATACGCATTTCGGTGCTACATATTATATTACTTAAAAACGAAACATAGGAATACTTCCAGCGAAAACTGTATGCGATCATTATTCAGCACGTATAAAATACAGTAACTTTACCAACGTGTATCCTGCCATAAGGGAGAACAACCATAAGTCTCTACCGTTAAGAGTGAAACTAAAATCAAAACGGTAAGATTCAAAATAACCTAGTTCCCTCAATTGCCTAAAAACTGCCAACTGAATTTATTTTGGAGCGTATAATAAATGCGACACGCTCTAAAAGTGATGACTTACTTTGGCACATGATATTTCGTGACAAGCTCTTTTATTTACTAACTAAACTTGCAAAGAAAGAGGCACTGTTCGAACAGTTCCAACTCAAATAACATAAAATTTGAGGACACTATATAAAGCAGAAATTCCCCAACCAAACTTACTGTAGCACATTTAACTTTTGTGACAGGAAAACCGAAAAAATGAGGAATAGATGTGAAAGATGATTAGGCTAGAATGAGGAGATAGGGGGCTAGGACTGCTGGGATGACGACTAATGGACTATGGAAGAAGCGGACATGGCCGACCACAAATAAATTGGAATAATTAGACTTTCTGCCAGTAATCACCATTGGGCATGGACTAACAATGTAGTATGTGTAGGTAGTCCATGTCCATAAAGCAAAATTTAATGACCACCAAAAAATCCCCACATGACCTAAACGTGAACCATAACCTTGACCAGGCGACCTTAAACGTGGTGTCCGGAAGCTGTGCGGGGGGCGGGGATACGGGCCGGCTGCGGCCCGACTGCGGCCCGGCCCGTGAAAGTGTGCCTGTGACCCCGATCCCGCGGCGCTGCATCCGCGACGCAGCTGAACTATGACGCGGCTTTACTTCGCCTATGGTGGGGTGCAGAGCTGAGCTACATGAGATGAAGATTCAGAATTCAAGCAAATATTTAAGCTTTAAGCTTAAATATTTGCTAAATATTCGCTTAAGAATATGGATAAACTCTAAGGGCTTGGAAGGTTTCATGCAATATAGAAAAAAGCCTTTAGATAAAACTATTGGATCTAAAAAGCATCATGACGTAACATCAAGTCTGTAATTCCCGAAGGGTAAGGCAACGATGTCCCTATTCCAGCCTCATTTCGCCACAAGTATGGGGTGACCCTATTGCCGTCAACTGGACACAGAAAATAAATCAGAATCAAAATAGTCGTTAACTATGTAATTGTAACCCAAAAAAACGAAGTTATTCCTATTTCATGAATATTGATTAAACGAGACCAATTGAGGAAGAAACCATGACCTCTGACTTGGATTTGTAATTTTTGCTTATCTAAATAATGCTTATATGTTTAGTCTTAGAGTGAACTAGCTGCCTCGTTGGTCTAGTGTTCATTAGCGCTAATGTTGAGCTTCTTCTTCTTCTTAGCGTGTCGATGGCAATCTAAATGGTGTTGGCCCATAATTGAGCTACTAGTTTGGCGCTTTCGGTAGCGTCCATCAGTTCCTGTAGCGAACATACAACAGGACACGCAGGACACGATATTAAGTGCCCATCGTTTGTGGGACAGCACCACATTTACATTCCAGAGCAGAGTCATTAATGAAATGTTGAGCTTGAGGTCCAGGGTTTGATTCCCAGATTAGGCAAGGTGTTAATATTCCTATTGCGAATTTCTCAGTAGCCGGCCAGCCACGGAGCCTGGTCTTCTATGGTCACTCGCAATAAACTCGCCCCTTACATGGGACTTAAACGTACCAGGCGAAATGTACTATGGCCCACCTCTGCTTAACCCCTCTAAGAAATACAGGCGAGATGTTATGTTAACCATTTACATATCAAGATGGACAGCGAACTCATTGACACTGATATCATTGATGGAATCTTCAATCTGGTTTACCTACTGCCTCTTTGGTCTAGTCTTTGCAGGCGCGTCTGGAGAATAGCCTGCGGTCGAACACTCAAAAGTCATTTATTCAAATTAGGCTGATAATCAGCTCGTGGCTAAAGGGGAGCTCTTGGTAAAAATAAATAATATAGCCGCTCGGGGATCTTTAGGTTAAGCCGTGTTTGCCCTGGGTTGGTCTTTGGATGGGTGACCACCCATTACATACAGAGTTTCCTCCGTGCCTCGAAAAGCACGTTAAGCCGTTGGTCCCGGCTGTCATTTGTAGATCTTTGACAGTCATTACAGGTAGTCAGTGACGCGAAAGTCTGACAACCAGTCTTACTAAGGGGTATCGTATTACCCAGTACTAACTGGATTGTGGAGGTCAGATAGGCAGGCGCTCTATGTAAAATACTGGTATTGAGCTGCATCCGGTTAGACTGGAAGCCTACCCCAACATAGTTAGGAAAAGGCAGGCTGATGATGGGGCTGATAATCAGCACTTAATGAACGTCAAAGTTAACAAGAGAGTCCCCCAAAACGCCCGCCCTTCGACACTTCCTAGTGTGTTAGCTGGGATGAAGAAGGAAGGAAGGCTGGCGGAACAGACTCCCCAGCAACACATCTGTTACGCTAGACTGATGTTTGAGCCCAGAAAATAAGGGTAGTGTTTTATTGCCCATATGAAACCACTGAGTCGCCGTTTGGATCACCAGGACTTGTGACCGGTAGATGGCACGTTACATGGATTTTAACTTGTAGGGGTCGTACTGATACACATTTGCCTATACCTTCAAGGACAATGGGCGTGGTGATGCTTCGAGTATTGAGGTCAGAGGCTATCATAAGTTTAACCTGAAATTCTTCAGTGTATGAGGAAAAAGTGTAACAATTTTTTTGTACATTTTTGTAATTGCCCGACGCGACGTTTTTAGAAATGAGTACCTGCATAATTCTATCCGTCGGCTAATCATCGGAAAAAAATTAGTAACTTAACTAACAATCATTCTTCATGCTTTAAAAAACTGGAGTCACCGAACAAGATGAAGAGTAAACAAGCTGAAGTTCTTAATAAGACTTATTAAATTTACTGCTGATCGTTTGATTCGATGATTCCAGATCATTGCATTTATTAGCATTGACAAAAGGCCTACCCACTTACCTATACTTCAATGTAATAGGTATGTCGCAGAAGATGACATGAAGATGTATCGATTAACCGAAAAGAATGCATTAAGGATTACGCATACAAGAAGTGTCAAAAATGGCCATGATACATAAACACAGATTTAACTATCAACGCCACCATTTTTCAAAGTCAAAGTCAAACTATGTTTACATACAGCATGCCTAAAGCATTTTCTTGTATCTCCCACGCGGAGTGGGAGGACGGGGGGAGGGGGGGCGACAAAAGTAAAAGTCGGGCCGTCGAATAACAGTACTAGTGTTCACTCTCGACGGCACACTTTGCAGTGGGCATGTTGAGGCAAATCACGTCCGAATAACTCCTTAACTGCCTTGTTGGTTCAGTGGTTCTGGGTTCGATTCCCGGGTTCCGCCATATTTTCTCAGTAGCAGCCCGAAGTCAGGAATTGCGCCCGGTCGATGGTAATAAGCTCGCCCCCTATTAGCTGAGACTTAAACATAATAAGTGAAAGGTGGGAGTGTAATAAGATACACGAGACACCTCTGACCAACCCTTTGGGAATTACAGGCGTGATGTTATGTGAATTCCTTAGTTACTGGACGACGTTTGTTACTACCACATACCTACACAGATACATGCAGTCACGGGCTCTCCCGTGGAGACAGGCAGAACCCTTTAACACTCCATTTCATCTGCCACCGCTTGTCCATACATGCGTGGGCCAACACCACGTGTGAGAGAACGTGACCACTGAGAGCATGTTAACCACTTGCACTGTATTATAACTATATTGTCTACTTTCGATCCGAACAGTCTTTAATTATTTATTTACATACAATATAGATGACGAGCCATGCGCCCGATGGAATTTTGAACATTCATGATACAAACTTTCATCCCCTATTAAAGAGGGTTTTTGTAACATGATTTCTTCTGAATGCACCTCCGTTTAATTTTAACTCAACATTCAATAACAATACAATACAGAATGTGTACATATGTACACATTCTGTATTATTATTTTTATTAGGGGATGAGGTATTTTTATCTCGTTTAACAAGTTAAGGACCAAATCTTGGCTGTAATAAAACTAGATGCCAACAATTCCATGTCAAAATAGTGATCTTTTTTTTCCACCCTTGTGGAGGAACTTCATGATGGAACTCTCTGCCAGAATCTACCTTTTTAAACAACTAAAAAGTTGTACGTTTTCACACTTTTCTCGTGTTTAGTCAGTTGGTTCCTACAGCACCATATTCATCACTGACCAAAAAAAATCATCGGGGAAAATAATTATGTCGGTACTTAAGCCATAAAACGTAAAAACGTTTCAAAATGATCTAGATTTGGTAAAAATACAAAATTGACCCAGAAAACGCATTGCGAATAACAATAGCTTAACAAAAAAAACGGTATTTTTACATCAGAACTTGCTGATATCACCGGTGACGATGCTGCCCAAAATTATCACCTACATGGTGGCACCGGGCACAACGGTACCTGCAACGGTGATCAACCTTCGCCAACACTAAATATAGACTCATCACTTTTAAGATTTCGTAAAACTGGTTTTAGAACATTTTATTGATGATAAGACACATTCATTTGTTTTCTTTTTCATTACAATTTCTTGCAATATTGAATGCCTCACACTGCAAGACAAAATACAACTGAATATTGATCTTAGATTCAATTCCCAGGAAGAGCCAAGTGTGATCGGTGTCGATAGATGGGTACACTACATAAATACGAAAAACTTTATTCCGCCAGTCACAAATACGAATTTCAAAATACCGATTTTCATAATTCCGAATGGTTCAAAATTAAGAATATAACAACTCCGACTTATCATTACTCCTATTTTTATAATTCCTAAATTCCAATTATTAAAATACCGATTAATACAATTCCGAAATAAAAACGCTTAGCTTGCTGGCCTTCGCGCTTTAATAGTCACAGTTCTAACCTAACCTAACCGAAGTGATTCATCAATAATACAAGGGATTTGCATCATTCAAGCAAGCTTGCAGCACGCAAGCAGGCATGCAGCATGCAATCAGGCATGCAACATGCAAGCAGGCAAGCAGCAAGCAAGGAGGCATGCAACATGCAAGCAGGCAAGCAGCAAGCAAGGAGGCATGCAACATGCAGCAAGCATTGCTTCTGTTACGGCTCCGGCGCTGCGGGGTTTAGGCGGCCCCACGCGAGCTTATCGTCGGAGATGGTTTTAACGCTCACCACCGCAGCTTCGGCTTGCTGGCCGGATTCGCCGGCCAGCCTCAGCCGCGGCGGCGGGGCTTCAAACCACCTGCTCCTCAGCTCGCAGGCCACCCCACCCCTCCGCGCCTACGCGGGCTTAAATTACACTCTAGGGTAGGGCAGACAAGACTGCGTGAAGTCGGTTTTGCAGCGATTCGTTTCTGTCACTAAATTTTGTAGCACATGTTGACTTTTTAAAAATATATGTCAAATAATAATGCATAAAGCAAAAAAGACGTCGGTCAATAGTTTTCGATGAAATGAAATTCGAACAAATAAAATTCGGAATTTAAGTGATTCAGAATCCTAATTTTAGTAGTTTATTTGAAATATTGAAAATCGGAATGTCGTTTTTCGTACCGAGAACCCTTCGAGCATTTGATTCTGCGAACGTATGAAAATCGGAAAACTAACAGATCGCATTTACGACTTTCGGTAAAATAAATTTCGTGATTTTGAATAATAGACATTATAATTCTTAGGTATTATGAAATTCTGACTTATGAAAATCGGAACATTGAAATTCGGAATAAAATATTTCGGAGTATTTGGGTGTTCCCGGCGATAGATACGTCTTTGTCTTACCCTTCGAGAAATATGTATAAGCGTGATGTTATGTTTGAGAATATTAGCAAAAAATATGAGTTAAACTTTCCATGACTTCAATTGGCAGAAATGGTCTGCTTACATTATAATGCTCGTAATGATGAAAGGCTGTTACTTCTCTGGACTATATAACAAGCATTTACAGCTCGGTATCATTATTAACCCCAAGAGCAGAAAACGAATAAAATGTTCATCATCATGAATCATACGAGCTATCTAATCAGTTACAAATAAATTAGCCAGGGGCACAATGAATACTATCTTGCAATAAAGATAGCAACGATTTTTCCAACACAGTTGCTATGCCTGGGCCTGCCGCCTGATTGAGCCTACACAGTAATGAGACCGCCGGGGCTGCTATGCCATGATATGCTATACTTAACTTTCCTTTCCACAGAGTATGAAAATAATGAGACTAGGTCTTATCTATCGGTGTAATTATAATTAGGTATAATCTGGGAAATATATAGCGAGCAATGGATGGAAATTTTTGAATAGCACTAAACTAGCTAGATAAAGTCTTATTATGGTAAAGTCATGACTTCCTTTTGCCTGGATGAATTTCTACTTGTTTGTGGATACATAGTATAAAATTTACAACAAAAAAAAAAACAGTTATCAAGATGTACCGAAAACCGGAAATATTTTCATGTGTATAATAGGCCATTCAAATATACCAGGCCATTGTAAGAAGAAATATGTTAAATATAGTCATTTTAGCCACCACCCAAAAGCTAAAAATAGGAAAAAGTAATAAGGAATTTGTCCAGCAGAGAGCAGCATTGCTCACCTATAATATAAAAAGAGGCACTTTTCTATTATCGATAAAGACTATTCATAATAACTGCCTCGGTGGTCTAATGGTAATCTCAACAGCAAAGTATGCGTAATTGGATGCCCGGGGTGGCAGTGTTTTTACAAATAAAAACCAATGGGTAGTTTTCACACAGTGGTCCAGAATCTGGATTTTTGCTAATAATGGTAGTGGGCTCGCTCCCCATTCCTTAGTAGAGTAAAGTTGGAAGAATTGTGTGAGGAATTATAATTAAAGAAAAGGGAGAATATTATTGCGTGATGGATGACAAACACGCGTCGCGCCCGCCGACCCCAAGTAACATGGAACAATGGCAGGTAGATGATTATACTGGTGTATGTATGCACCAGTTCAATGATCATAATACTTCATTCGAAGCAGAAATCTTGAGACACATGGGCACAATGTCATAATAATATATATTTATGCAAGATATGAATTAATAAGTATCAGGTACTAAGATTAACTGTAACACCCGTTATGGGTAACGCTCATTTCATTACTATGTTCATTACATGTTATATTATAATTGAACAAAAACAGCAAATTATATAGCATACAAACTGACAGCCCCCGTTCGTCTACTTGCAGCTGATCTGTTATTAAGGTGTAATATCTCCGTCATTCACAGCCAGCTAACCTAACGCACACAAACAAACATGCGAACATGCAAAGGACACACATGAAAAGGACACGTGCGCATGAGTAGGTACGTAGATCAGGGGTGACGGATATTTTTCAATGACACTATCAATTCCTTTTGGTTTCGGGTGCTGCTCGAAAATGCAGTCAAGCTATGGACCTGGGGCCTTAGTCTGCTATTGCAATAGTGTCAGAATGGTCTATTATTGATTTAATAAGGCCCCGCGCAGACGAATTACCCTTTGTACGCACGTCAAACGAGTTTCGAACGCGCTTCAATACGCCGTGGGCTAGGGGCCTTATTAAATCAATGATAGACCATTCTGACACTATTGCAATAGCAGACTAAAGCCCCTGGTGTGATGTACTGGGTGTGTTCAAACTCACCCTAGAACCAGGACGCACTCAGCAGTGATAAGAGAACACTTCTAAAATGATAGTTTATTGCGGTCAGACTTATGAGTACCTAAAAATGATAGCGTGACGGCTGTCAGGATGATAATGATATAATCAGGATCGATCAACATTAGAAACCAATGTCAGTATAAGTATCGATTGATGGCACCTGTGTTCACCAACCCTGCTGTGTCTAGTTAACACGTCGAACTGCGTCGACCGCGAATCACAATGAAGCGCTGACTGGCGCGCAGTCCGCACAGATGGCCAGGTCATTGGTATTGCAAGGCGCTCGTCCTTTGTCGGCACGGGGTGGCACGGGTTCTGCGTTAATGACGCTAGAAATTGGGCTCAAATGTACCTCGTATCCGGAAGACACACATGCTCGATGTAGCATCACCGTAATCAGCATAATGTTCCCACTGCTGGGACACAGCCCTCTCCTTTATGACAGATACGGGTTGATAGATCTCACATGTCTTCGATTTTTTGGACATGCCGACATCTTCCATGTTTTCCTTCAAGTCAACACTTGAATGAAAACATCGTGATTCAACACCACTCCTCTCAATAGAGCAGTAGTGTTGAAATAAATGACATAAAGTAATGTACCTGCCTGGGTTCGAACCACTCGTAAGTTGGGGCTATTACCACTGCGCCACCACCGCTCATGGTCGATGTGATGTTGTTTAATTTTTAGGTGCATCGATGGAGGGCCACCTACCCGAGCCTCGTTGTCCCAGCAGGGTTAACGTTTAGGCGGATTATATGTTATGCTAAAACCACCTGCAAAAAGAATAATAAGTAACAAAAACATGAGGTATTACAGCATAACACCTGTTTCTGCGTCGAGATAGTCAGAGGTGTAAATCATTATAATACATTCACATTTCGCCAGTTATGTTATCAGAAACAGAAAAACTTTATTATATCGACCTGGGCTTCGAACTAAGGATCCAAGTGGAGGAAAAAAACGAAAAATAAAATAAATTAAAATTCATCAAGATATAATCTTATGCCCTCTTGCCCGTATATGAGTACGTAGGGTAAACCTGTGGCTGGTTGGTAAAACACATAACGATTCTTTATTTTGATTAACAATCAATATAAAGTTTTCAGCCGTATGCCCATTGAATGAGTGTACCCCATAGAAGGTGTACTGTTTCGCTTAGGATGAAACCATAATAAGAAGCCATATAGCGGACAACTTGAAGCATATAAATCTGCCCTGTGATCTCAAAAACCTGGCCGTCTTCACAATTGTATTGCCGGTCATAACTGGTAAGTGTGTGTTGGATTGTATGATGTTTATTTTGTGGCCAATTTGTGGCGCGAAAACATACGAACAGAAATACTGCGATAAAGTGGCACGACAACAGGAAGGAAAGCAATAATAATACCAAATCATAGACTGACAGATAACAGCGGCTGTCATAAGCTTAGCCGTAAAGCAGAATGACAGGTCACTAGGAATAGTTTCAATTACTTTAAATCAAAATTTGGCTTCCCGAAAAACAACTACAAACGACCTTTCCTTTTCCGCATACCAATAACTGCACCACGTGGTCATACTAGAAAGCCAAAACCTCCACATTAAGGTAACCTATTTTCTAATCTCCTCAAATAATTACTTTTCAGGTCACATAGCTCACAAAATAACCCAATAACCAAACCCCATTGAGTTTTTGCTTCGGCCAAAGTTTATGCATGTGTGAGAGAGTGCGCAGGCGCCTGTGTGCGTCGGTGCTCGGCAGCGACGTCGGCAGTGGGTCAAGAAACAAGGTCACGCCATTTCTCTCCGCGGGGAGGGGAGGGGGAAGGGCTATGCGTAGGCGCAGATAGACGACGCTCGCAGAATTCGAGCTGGATTAGTAGCTAGCAGGATTAGGTATGGGGGCCTAATAAGTTGTACTTTATTTGGAGACAGTGGGAGGTAACGTACAAAGAGAAAATCAATAATATTGATGACGTTAAGAAATTATTAAAAAAAGATTTGGGAACCTTTGTACTCGTATTTTCGTTAAAAGAAACTTCCCAAACGGAATTAGGGAATCCTGCTGATACCGGAAAGGCAACGACGAAAAAATGACCACCACTGAGAAAATGCCCTGATGGCTTGGATGCTCAGCGATCAGCTTCTTCCCTAAGTGCTCGGTTCGAACCTGTTCCATGTCACTTTTTCAATTGGGTAATATAATTTCATTTAGGTGGACCAGGTAAATGAAATTATTATAAAGAAAAACTTAAACATTCTTGTTTCTTAAACCTACTATATTACTGTCTGGATAAAAAATGATGTGGTAAACGAAGGTGCTCACTGGCAACTCGTGTATTTTCCTCATAGACTACTCCATAACATAACCAGCCCACTGTTGGGACTCAAGGGGCTAATTAGTCTTCACTGTGGGAAGTAATCTTCCGTCACCCAGAACACGAGCCCAGCCCCAGTGCGCGTTAGTTATTCGACATGACGGTATACTCCACAGTAAGATTGTAATATTCAGTCCAATCTATATACCGTAACTGTATCTCTTTAAGTGCAACAGTGTTAAGTCAGTCTCTGAATGAATCCCGCCCACCTCTGAGCAGCGTCTGGGCATCTCCAAACAAATATAGTGTAACAATGAATATAATATCGGGGTCAATAGTTTAATTAGGCACACCCACTGATACAGAACTGTTAGAACATTTACATTTCATTATCAATTATAAATATGTATGCGCTGTAATTAGCATCGAGCTTAGTGTTGTTTCACAATTTTATTCGCTGTCTGTATCTGATTTATCTTTAGGACTTCTTCGTGTTTTGGGTTTCGTTGCAGTCAGCTTTCTTCTGATGGTTAGTAGGGCCTCTCCATTATGAGTATTGACTGATAGCATGGTTAGAATTGCAAGACCTCCGCTATTCCTACTGACTCTGCCAGGACACAGTCGGTTCGGAAGGTCCATACATATGTTAGTCAATCGAACAATAACCATGATAGAACTAGGTGCATATAAGTATCAGTACATAATGTCGTAGGACAATTGAAAAACATAACTTACAATAATACAAACTCACGCCTTTCCCGATGGGAATAGGCAGACTCCACCTAACGCCACCTGCTACGATCCTTACGTACTCCTTTTGCCTCGTCCACATTCAGGTATCTGAAAGATCTAGTAATCATTTGAGCTATTTCTAGGATTATTCAGACTTATTGGAAAACATACACAACATTACAGACATATGTATATTATCTTTAAAAATAAACTGACATCACTACGTACACTCTTATCTACAATTGAACAGCTCGAGCTTGAACTGAGATAATAACATAAACCTGCACCATAGCTTTACATTTGGACCACCTCCGGATTATAATAGATCTGTAATCTTAATGTATTCGATATTAATCAAGGATGCTTCCTGTGGACCTAGGAGTCGAACAGCGAGACCTGGTTTCCACCAAAGCAGAGCGTTGCGGAATGGTGTAAGATGCGACCAATTTACAAGAGAAACGAGAGACACTATAGGAATTTCCACCATTGTGATTGGTCGGTTCCGACACGTCACTTCTCCGCTCCGCTCGTGTCCGCTGTGGTACAAACCGGGCCTAAAGCTGGTGTTAGGCCTTCCCACGATGATGCAGAATGAGGCTACTATAAGCCGCAGGGTGTAGGTTGGCGGCGAACAGAAGTGAGTTCTTGCTATATAATTATGGACAAAGTAAGACAAGATGTTTCGTAGCGTAGTGTAAGAGATCCTTAGTTTGTTTCACTGATGCATCAAAAATGTTCTTTATAAACGCAGAGTGAGTTAAACCCTCTTGAACTCAAACATTAATGAAAAGTTTTACTGCATCCTGAAACTGAAAATTTCAAGTAAGCACGCAAAGCTCTGGTGGGTAGTGGCTATCTGAGCACTGAAAAATAGGCCCTCTTTCGGTGCTTCCCGTTGCGTCGAGATCTCAGAAATTTACCATAATTTTGCTGACAACAATATTAAGATTCGGTTTCAGGTTTTCAGCTATACTGTAGTTGGTTGTAACCTTGTAACCTAACCGATCGCTAGTGTTCAGTCAATACGCTCAACTCTAAATAAAGGATCGATACCCGGACCACACATCTCAAGACGTACGACTTAGTGTGTTTTATTGGCTGGATGCAAAGTAAGACAATGAGATAAATATTTTTGAAGCCCTTGAGGTCTTCCACAAAAAGTCGTTCGTCTACTGGAAGGGACGGGAAAATGGAGCCTGCCGCTAATGCAAATCAATTAAACTTGAACAACACAATAACCTAGAATCCTATCCATCCATACAATTTGTAGGTAGTCTTCAATCCCAAATCTTCCAATTAAATAAACATTCCATATATCCTAGATAAGGCTCACGCTTAGTGGTCAAAGTGTGCCAATTTTAACAGCCAGCGATCATTATACAGATGTGCATAATCTTAGCATGCCCCCCCCCCTTCCGCTCCCTTTCACCTGCCCTCTACTCTTCGCAGCCCACTTCCGCGACACACATTCCCAAATCAACCGGATTGGAACCTAGATATTTTGGACACTGCTTTTCGAAGAAATTGGTACCTTCACGCGACGAGTTAAAGTTTCATTTTCCTCAACGTTTTTAGTTTAAAGGAAAGTATGACTTGTTATTTTGATTTTAAGGTCGATTAAAGCGTTGAAGACGAATGATCAATGAATTCAAAACGGTACGCGGCGTTTCGGCGCGTGAGTTCAAATTCGTATGATTTTTAAACGGCTTCATTTGATCATGGTTACTTTAAATTTTACCTTGGCTACTATCACATAAGGTTGTGAATGGTGTGTCATATTTTATAGGTTTTGGAGTACGCTCAGCAAGCACAACCGAAGTAACGTGCGACTTTTTTTAACAGTGTTTATTTTTCGCCGGTCAGCAAACGCAAGCGCGATGTTTGACACACTTTGCACAACTTTTACTATCTTTTCGAGTGTTACTTAGATATTTAATGTTTACAATCTGTACCTATTAAGGAAACACTACATGCTGGCTGTGGTATTATGGTTTACTATAGCATATGCCCGTGGTTTCGCCCGCGTGGACTTTTAAAACTTTTTTTTTTGACGACAATAATACCGCGGGATAAAAAGTATCATATGTGATAATCCAGGTTATAAACTATCTGTGTGCAAAATTTCATCCAAATCCGGTCAGCAGTTTTTGCGTGATAGAGTAAGAAACATCTATCCATCCTCACAAACTTTCGCATTTATAATATTAATAAGATTGGTGGAAAAGCAGCTGAAAAGCGCTATTGCTATAAAAATTCACGCCTCTAGTGTTCGTAGTCGAAGCTAATTAAAATGTTATAAGTAGAATAGATGTCCAGTGTTCGGAAAATCATTTTAAAGTGTTCCCGTAACTCCGTTGTGTGGAAGTCAACAAAGAACTAGGTGAGCAGGTTATAGGTAAATTTATTATTACAAGAGAGGAGTTCATGGGAAATTTGTACTTGTATGAGCTATCTATTATTAAAAACGCTAGTTACCGTCTAATAGATGAAACATAAAAAAATGACTAAGTCACATGGCAACACTTGCGTAGACGGTCCTGTATAATCATTTGTGAACTACAATTATTATTAAGAGTAGATTGTAGTGCTACAATTAGCTACCTACCAGTTGCTTTGAGAACAGGAGACTTCCCAGAATGAAAAAAAAACAGAAAAAATTACAAACATTAAAGCATTTAAGAAATTGTTCAGTAGAATTTTACTAGGTTTATTCATTTTGTTTTATGAAAACCATTTGATTGTATTAACTGTTTGTTATTTTCTTATTTTTGTACGTTTTACAATTCCCCCGAATTCCAGATACGGCAGCCCTATTCCAGAGGGACTAGCTCGAACACGCGACGTAATCAAGCGGTATTGAATCGTAAATACTAGATATAGCAGAAAAGCAGCATTTTGGTTTTATTTCGACCGGTTTAAAGTTTCAAAACTAAAACCACTATTAAACCATTTTAAAATCGTTCGAATTTTGTAACGTTTACTCCGCTCGTTCGGCCTGGGTCTACAAGTATGTTATCCATGGCGGAGTTCGTAACCAGCCTGAAAGTGCCCCACAGCAGATTAAGGCCCCAAAGAGACGCTTCCAGCAATCAGTACGATGCTCGATACAAATAAGTTATTTCAGAAACTATTGAAAGCAAAAACCATAAAAGCGTATCGCTGATAATAACAAAAAGTTCATCAGATTTTGTTCTCATTTTTCCCATGCAGGTAAGAAGAACCGAAATATAGTAATGAAGTACTTACGTACTTCGATGCGTGGTTGTCGTGGTTGAACATGAAGATACATCATAGATATGCAAGAGGGACCTCTTAGTCGATGGATTACTGGGAGTAATGGTGACATCCTACGTCTTCTCGACCAATTGTGATCTAGTACTCAAAATGTCAATCCTGGTGGTTAGAAATCAGCAGATAAGGAAGTTGCCATTTAGGAGTACAGGCGTGTAAGGCCCGGTTTTGACCGCAGAAGTCGGAAGTTATCCCACAGGAACGTATTGCCAGCCATGGTGTAGCTGTGTGCCAAGTCTCATCGAAATCCGTTGAGTAGTTAAAGCTTGGAAAGGTACCTAATAGACATAGTAACTTTCGCATATAAAATACTAGCGACCCGCCCCCGCTTCGCGCGGGTGCAACGTTATGCATATAAACCTTCCTCTTTAATCACTTTTATCTATTTAAAAAAAACCGCATCAAAATCCGTTGCATAGTTTTAAAGATCTAAGCATACATAGGGACAGACAGACAGCGGGAAGCGACTTTGTTTTATACTATGTTTGAATTTGAAGTATAATAGCGGTTTCCCTGGCTGGAAGGCTGGAACAGTGGAGCTATTAAGAAAAATGCTGTGCCTGCTTCGGCCTTCGTCTTGCCGACTGGTTGCTTCATGGTCTCCGGGTTGACGTTAACGATTTCCATTACACAGATGCACTCAAAGCACACCAACGTTCGACCACTTTTCAACCTTATAACTCAGGGCATAAGGGTGAAAAGCAGTCGACCGTCACTGGACTCGGCAGTACCTACCCACCGAATTATTTTGATAGTTCATATTCACAAAGCGTTGTGATAGGTATCACACGCTTTAGGCACTATGTGAGTTCTTTCAAAAGAAACAACTGAATTTTACAAATAGTACCTAGATATTTTTGTGCTTTCCTCTCTTTGGCAAATAGTTAGATATAGTCGATCTCGAGAACAATAGCAAAGAGTAGAATACATAAATCATAATTTATTGATGGATCGTACTTGAACCATAGATTTTAACGGCCATTGACAAATATTTACGTGCGAGTCATAGACCTTCGCGCCATCTTATGGCTCGCGACCATAGATCTTGCGACTGCAATAATGCCGCAATCTACTGTCTCGCCTCAAATATCATAGATGGCGTATCGATTGGCCCTATCAACAGGAAATATAAATATAGGTGAAAGGAATAACAAGGGCGTGAATTAAAATTTAAAAAAAAATGTGTTATGTCTGATTTATGTTGTTTATTATATCCCCAAAAGACACCTCCACCAATAAGTCTTTAACAATATAATCATCTTATAAAATTAATCAACAAAATAAAATTCTAGATTATCTAGTGAAAATATGTTATCATAGGATTCTATGACAAATTAGGGTCAACTTAATTGACGAGTCAAAATGAATACATAGTGCTTTTTTATGATTGGGACATGCGGATACGAATTTAATAATATTTATTTGCTTAAACCAAACAACCAAAATGAAACGTCGATAAATTAGATACTTAATACGTTAAATAATTTATTCAAAAATTATTAACAACTTATTTGTATCGCTACAAATAATTATGAAAGATCTTACATCTTTCATAATTATTTACGAATGTTTTTGAATGATATTTACGATTTGGCAAACTAATAATTTACTGGTACTTGCAAAAAATATCTTCACCACTTGCTGACTTTTTGAACAGAGCAGTCAAATACAAGACTTATGATCTACTTTTGTCATAACGGTAAATAAATTTTAATTGCTACTAAAACTGGTAATTTATACGAAATTTATTAAAAGAAATCTAGACAAAATGTGGGCCGATTCAGGTTTAAAAACTCAAGATAACGGCCTAGCAGTTTCGAATCAGTTTAGTGTTACAAATTCATACTTAATTAACATTTTATTATCAATACGTTAGTATTGATTATGGAAAATGTATTTCAAGTAATTTATTTTGATGTTAAAAGCTGATTAAGTTTATTTTAATTACATACTCTCAAAATATCCGCATGTTGGTATGACGAAATTTCGATTTTAGTTGTGAACACTTACAAATTGTAGTTCAGCTGATAAAAAAATAAGTTGGACAATTTATATGTAGTCTATGCTGTGTAAATCAGTTTTGTCACACTTTTAAAAGTTCGATTCGCAGTAATTCGTTTTCACAATAATCAACACATTAATGTGTAACTACATTATTTTACTCAGTTGTTGGCGCACTGGTACGTTAATGTATCATTTAATAAACATTTAAAATACTAACATCAATATTATTTTTATATCCTTAACACTAAAACATATTGATTGATATATCGTATTAAACATCACGAATTTAATACCAGTCAACTTATTATAAACACTTATAATGTATCAGTCAACATTCATAATACTATTAGATTTTATAACGATAAACAAAAAAAAAACTACATAATTTCCCGCTTGATTGAGAACAGCGCCATCTGAATTAATCAACTACTATGCACCTAAAGTGTAACGTATTGATAACATTTGTAAAATAAAATTTAATTTATTTTTGCTATCAATTCGTCAAAAAATTATTCAATTATAGCATTAATTTTTTTTCAAGAGCCGCCCATAACGGGTCAAGCGGAGATGTGAGGGCGTAAGTATTGTATACATTTGTGTCAGAGATGACAGATGGCGTTGTTTCTCCAAATACCATGTATTGTTCGCTCGGGTTCACAGAGGGCGCTAGCGAGTTCGGGCGGCGACGTCCGGATGCCATGCGGACACTGCGCATCATAGCTGTGGACTTCATACGTTCTGAAAAGACGATATAAAAGTGTTATGGCACAGTAGGCCTAGAAGACGGTGGCGGGAAGAGCTGGACTCTTACCAAAAGGATTGGGCACAAATAGACATAGAAATAGGAAAGAGGGAAGGGAGGCGTTTCTTATGCAATGATGAGTATGACACAACCGGCTCTGATTTAATGTTGTGTTTAATTTTTATCGGTTGTTTCACTGATAAGCTGTTTCACACGTTTGTTATTTTTATTTTGAGGGTCGCCTAAGATGTTTGACAACTTGTTTGTCGTAAATCTTATTCCAGTTGAAGGTATTATATATATATGATTTGATGGATTTACGTCGGAACAATTTCGAACAGTTCTTTTTAATTAGTCTGAAACAGACTTTTGTAGGGATTTCTTGTTGATAACGTTAAGTTAATTTACTGAGCCAGTAGTTTTGATTACTTTGTCTAAAAATAAAGAAGAATACTGGAGGTGAGGCGGCACAAATCTTGGCTATGCTCCAACAAGGCTTAACTCAACGTGTCGTGGTCAGGAGGTTAAAACTGAGCCGTTTTATAGTGCGGCGAGTTCACCAAAGGTTTCTGGAGACTGCAGTACCTATCGAAGAATATCTGGATCTGCAAGACATAGGGAGACCACTCAAAGGGATGACCGCTTTATAGTGGTACCAGCTCTACGAAATCAGCACTCACCTGGTGTTGATTTGCAGCGACGCTTAGATGAAGATCAGGGTGTGGCTATAAGTGACAGTATTGTAAGAATAGGACTTCGTGAGCAAAATTTTAAACCACACAAGCCTGCTACAGGACTACAATTACTGACCACAGCACATCGACAAGCCGGACTTCAACTTGCGCCCGTAATCATAAAACAAAAGGTTTGAGCCTGTAATCCACCCCCTACAATACTAAGAGACCTGGAAACCGCCCTATCCCGCCGATCCCTAATGAGGAAAGACTGGAACCGATTCCCTCAAGAGACCATCAAAATCTTGATAAGGTAATTGAAACGGCGAATGCAGGCCGTCAATCGAGCAAGGGGACAATATGCGCAATATTAATTTGCAGCAATTGTGTACATAACATTTAACACAAAAAAACTAGAACGTTTTAAAATTAAACAAATACCGTATTGTGTCGTGTAAAATTAAGGATTTTGAGTTTTAAGCCAAAATTATTTTCAAAAAACATGTTGGTGTCTGTGTTGTGTAATCCGGCATTTTATTCAATTCCTAGGAAATGTGTACAATAAATTCCTAAAAAACGATCGGAAATGTACCTAAACAAGGCATTGTGGCAAGGAAAACCTATGATGCAAGAGCGAGCGTAGCGAGCTCGGGACTTGGACCCCGACTCCGGTCAGGTTAGGTTCGAAGTAAGAACTAAGACCCCGCCATCACCTTCGTGTTAGGTTACTTTCAATCCTGCATACAAAAATAGGAGCCCTGCGTAGCGGGGCTACGTCGACTATGCCTTATTACAACATTTTGATATTTACCTGGACGTTGATTTTATTCGTGTTTTATTTATTTTATTCACAGAGAGCTTTCGTTTGATTGCATTTCCTAGTATCGGATCTCGGAATTGCATACAATACGTATTCCTAGGAAATACACACATTTCACAGGAAATGTGTGTATTTTGCAACATTATTTTACACATTTCTTAAGAAGGCTCGGAATTGCATATATTTCATATATACTGCATACTTTTGCATACATTTTTGGTAGCATAAATAAACAAGGTAAATAAAACATTTCGGTACTAAAACATTTTCTTTTGTTTTGGCTACGAAAAATGTGATTTGTGGTAAAAACGCAGTTGGGCCGTTTTTTTGGATGACTAATACTCTAGTATCGAGTAGAAATCGGAATCCGACAAGATAATAATGTCTAATAGGTTAATAGGTGGTGATATTATTTATAGCGGTCACCCTGTTGCGTCTACACTAGGCGAGCCGAACAAGCGAAGCACGAATTCACGTAACGTAGACGGACTTTTTAGAAGCCTCGACCTCGCACTCCCGCCAAGGGAGTTTGTGGTCCACTTGTGGATAAGAATGAGAGTGCAATACTCGTAGCGCACGCATGCCGTACCGTCGGCCGTGCTGAGCGGGCAGTACTTGGTGGTGTGCGCGGCGTCCCCGCTGGCGCCGCAGCGCTTGCACACGAAGGCGCGCAGCACGGGGCACGCCACGCGCCCCGCGCCGTCCTTCAGCGCGTGCGCGCGGTAGTACGACTCGCGCTCGCCGTTGTTCTTGCAGAAGCGGCACTCCTGGGAACATACTGGAATTAACCTGGGAACGATACCTACACGGCAAAGGTCACAAATAACTTTGAGGGTTGGATTTAGTGTCGTTTGGCACGATTGGGGGGTAAAAGGGGTTAAAACTGGTAGGGCTTGGGTCCCTGATTATAACGCTACTCTTAATTACAAGGTAATGCATATTTTCCGAGAAATTAAAAATGTTTCTAACCTCAAATCACATATAAAGCGAAAACAGAACGTTAAAATGGGCGATTGACCACCTTTGTTCCACATTTTGTCTGTGGCGCAAAATGACGTGAAAAAAAAACGGAACATAAAGAAAGTATGTTTATGTGACACTGCTAAAAATCCCCAATGTAGCGCCACTGATTTTATACGTATAATAGGCAATGTTACTACTACTACTAAGAGAATTCGGATGCAAGAGCGAGTGAAGCGAACTCTGGACTTTGGGCACCCTGGTTATTTTTTTAAAACCATTTAGAAGTAGGAGCCCCGGCAAGCGGCGCTCCGTCGACCGGGCCTCCCTCGACTGCGCCACGTTGAGTGGCAAAGAATGCAAGAGAGAGCGAAGCGAGCTCTGGAATTGGAGCACCCCAACTCGGAAGTTCGACGGCGTTCGGCATCCCCTTCGTGTTAGGTTACTGTATTCCCTGCAGACAGAATTAAGAGCCACGTCGAAAACGCTTTATAGGAGAATGTAAAGTGTTTTGAGATAAGATAAGGTAAAGGATAATTTGTTTTTCTCAAGAACAGTGCGTGATAAAACACTTAGACCCTCTGAACGCAACCTTTCAAAAACCTGTGGAACTGATTGGTAAGCCTTCATGACCATAAAAATAACTGTAGTACAATATATTATTTATTTCATTTTTTTTTATTAAACATTCACGCGTGCCATTCCTGCGGTCTGTCTACTCTCCACTAAAAGGGCGAGAAGGGCATAAAACCAGACTCCGGGTTACGAAACTGTTAACGGAAAAACCCAATAACACCTTGTCCGACCTAGGAACCGAGAACCTCAGGCTCAGCAGTAGGGCTTGCGACTAGACTAAGGAAGAAGTCAAAAATACTCACGGTGGGTAGTTTCTTGTTGCGCTTGTGCAGGTCCCCCCGGGCTTGCTCGAGCGCGTGCAGCAGCGAGAACAGCACGCTGTTGGGCAGCGAGCCCAGCACGCGCGCCTGCTGCGCCGACAGCACCGCCTCAGCGCCCGCGCTCAGCTCTACCCACATATTATAGAACACCATTAGGAAGGTAAGGCTAATTAAGGCTCCAGGCAGAGCACCGGCTACATTGTTTTTATTTCCTGTTTTAATATTTTTTTGAATCAGTAGGTACTTCATTCATAATTAGAATCCTTTCGATGGCAATTATTATCTTCTGAAGCTAACTCAGATAAATATTTATGATCTTGTTCTGATATCTAATATGATTTGATCTACGAGTAGGTACTTCTTACTATCAATAAACAAAAAAATCTTAAATCATAATTTAGCTCCACCTATTGAGTGTCAGCTATCATCGATACAGAGTATGCCAGCATTGTCAGCTCGTTCATACAATTTGACGCACAGACGCAGTTCTTCGCACTGCGCTGCGCTAGCGCCGCTGAGTGCCTCGGGGCCTCGGGAAAGACACAAACTATTCACGTGCAAATGTTTATTGTGTGCTCTCGTGGTCATGCGTATATAATGTGCAAATAACACACACAGCTGCACATAGTTGATAATGTCTTTTTTGCAACACGACAAATCACGGCATATGTTACCAAACCGAAGTTAGCTATGCAACTGTTTCAAAAAGTAGCATATTAAATTATTTTTTACACTAAGTCAAGTCGCCATTATTTTAGTGTTTGTTTTGATTTGGTTGTGAGCTTTGCTGGTATCGAAGATTTTAACTTTGGATAATATTACAGCTAAAATAACTTTAATGCCAAAAATATTATATAAAGGTTTTACATTGGCCCCAAACTACTCAAAGCTTTTACGAGTATCTCGCTTGGGCACCTATGCAGATCGAGAGTTTACCAATGGAAAAAAATGGCTTTGAAAATTGTTCGGTGTGTATTTAGATAAAAATAAAAAATGCGGTTTATAAACTATCTCTCGGTGACAAAAAACAAATCATCGTATAAGATCCTTGTACACCGGATTTACAATTAACCATCATCTGCCTAGTCTTCTCCCAACTATGTTTGAGTCGGCTTCCAATCTAACCAATTGCAGCTGAATACCAGTATTTTATATGATGCGACTACCTATCTGACCTCCACAGCCCAGTTTTGTACTCGGTTATACGATACCCCTTTGTACTCGTAAGACTGGTTGTCAAACTTTCGGGCCACTGACTCCCTGTAACTACTGCCAAAGATCTACAAATGACAGCCCGGCTTTCCGAGGCACGGACCTACCTAGGCAAGCGCGATTTAACCTGAAGATCGCCCCGACCGGCCGTTATTATTAACGAGCTCCTCTCCTCTCGAGGATTTGCAATTATTACAAACTAAAAATTTCTGCCGAAAGCGAGGTATGCCGAAAAAACGCTGGCGTGAGGAGTTAGACTAGTTCGTAATCCTAACTCATTGGATAGAAGGCAACACACAAGGAAGATTGGAAAGGAATGGGGTAGGGCTTTCCCAGTAGTGGGACAAAAAGGCTTGATTAAAAAAAAAAATACCTTCAACCGGAGTGGAAGTGGTGAACTCCTGCGGGTTGAAGTCGTGCGCGGGAGGTGAGGGGAGCCATTCGGGTGCCGGGGGCGAGGGGAGCCTCTCGGAGCGCGGGCGCGGCAGGCGCGTCGCGGGCGCCGGCGCCGGCCACGAGCCCTGGCGGCAGTACGCGCCCGCCGGGCCCAGGCCTGACAGCCCATCTGACGGTATCCAAATAACAGAACATCACGCCTGTAATCCTCGAAAGGTCAGGCAGAGGCGTGCCACATCCACTTTGGCCAGTTATCGTTAAGCCCCATGTACGTACTAGAGGGCGAGCCTCCTGCCATCAACAGGGCACAACTGCGGGATATTACAAATGAGTAACCTCAATAACACTTAGCCCGACCTGGGAATCTAACCTGGGACCACCGAGACAGTAAAATGATAGTAATATCAAGTATTACTTGACCAACATAACTAGAGACACGGTAGAATTTGGATCTACTATTGTAATGTATTGAATTTGAGACAAGTTGGTGACGATTTTCTAAGCAAGTAGCGTTATCCTGATGTCCCAAGTCATGTTGGTCTTGAAATAAAGATTATTCGATCGCTGTACTCACTAACCTGCGTGGTTGCTCCAGGCCCTGTCCTCGACGGGAGTGTACGGCGAGTCCATGCCGTTCATTTGAAACTCCTTCATGATGTCCTCGAGGGTACACTTCCCCGTCACCACTGTGGCACATGAACACATAAGTAAAATATTCAAGTTTTTTGCTTTCTTCGACCTAATGAAGGAAAAACGGAGGAGCCTTCCATTCAGGGACTTTTACTGATATTTATTACAATTCTGTATACATAATATACAGCCCGTGCGCGATATAACTTGAAACCTGAGCGCAGAGACACACGTCGGAACAGAGTAAAAAAAATCTAGTCTATACAAATAAGTAAAATTGCATATAACAGCTTTTTACTGAATGCATATTAATACGAAAATATATACGGTCTGTGTCTGTTCCAGCTAATCTCCAAAACGGCGGGACCGATTTCGACGGGACTTTTACTGGCTGATAGCTGATGTTATAAGGTCTAACTTAGGCTACTTTTATTTAAGAAAATAATTGGTTCCGTGCAAACAAATTAAACCCTTGAAATAATTAATAAAATCTGATTCAAGAAGGGAAGTACTCGTAATATTTTTATACATAACAATAATATCACGCGAAGGAAAACATCGTGAGGAAACCGGCATGTCATAGAACGAAAAATTCGAAGACACGACATCTACATCTAAAGGAGCGACTGCCTATATGACCTCCACAACCCAGTTAGTACTAGGTAATACGATACCCCTTGGTAAGACTGGTTGTCAGACTTTTTGGGTCACTGACTACCTGTAACGACTGTCAAAGATCTACAGATGACAGCCGGGACCAACGGCTTGACGTGCTTTCCGAGGCACGGAGGAAACTCGGTATTAATGGGCGGTCACCCATCCACAGACCAACCTAGGCAAGCACGGCTTAACCTAAAGAACGACCCGAGCGGCTGTTATTATTTTGCCACAAGCCTCCCTTAAGGAACTTATTGTCCGAAATAAGTAGATACTTTTGATGTACCTAACATAAAAAAAGATAGTAAGTACTTTGAGCGATCAGCATACTAGCGTAGGACGTACCTACACCTACGCAAAATAGAGTAGGTACCATAATAACATAACCATATTAACCATACTCTGAATAATTCGGGTATGGTTGACAACCTTTTATTAACCTACAACCTAATACTAACACGAATCGTAAGAAAAATCGTTTTTCAGAGGCAACGCTTTCGCCGGACCACTGACACGAAGAATATTAGTATCCTATGCCATGTGATTGGTAGCTAAGTACTTACGGTCTTGATAGCTGGCAGATTTTCTTGCGACGGGCTTGTCCAGACTGGGCTGTTTCTGGTGGGAGCTCCAAATATCCTGAGGCGGCCACGATGAAGACTGCATGAGAATTGATTTTATTTAGGTAACGACCACACATAACGACGTGGAATCGGCTTGATCTGATCACGTGTTCTTCGTTGGTCGCGTCAAGTTTGGCACGATTTCGAGTTGCGTTGTCCGAACCGACGATGGAGGCGAATATAGTACATTTTTATACAAGTGGGGAAACTTTGTCCTAGCAGCCGAGGCGGAATTCATCAATTCACATATTACTCGCGTGAATCAAACGACGTTTCTCAGTACACTCTAGGCGTTTAGTTGGCGACTTGGCGTGTAGTTTCAAAGAGAGCTACCGCTACTGCGCCGCACCGATCCGAATGAAGACGGACAAGTAAGTGCACAAGCCAATCATCCGTTTTTTTCATCCCACATTGGACCGTAAAAAAATCGGACTGTTTCATAAGACTCATTTTATATTTATTGACACATTATTCTCACTAATCATTGTGAAACTAAGATTTAAGTACCTACTATTCGGAGTAGCAAAAGTAAGCCGCAAAACAGTCTAATATTAATTGTAAAAAATTGAAATATTTTCTAATTTATGACATAAATACCTACATGTTAATTTGTTGATAAAAGCATGTAATTTTACATTTTTAAATAGGTTTATTTTAAACCCATTTTTTTTATATACATAAAATATTAAGGCCTTCAAAACATACTCTCGGCCTCTTTGCTAAGATTTAAAAAAAAACACCACCGACTATATTATTTGAACAACTGTTTATCTATGGAAATAAAACACTACCTAGCAGAAGCACAGATTAAGTAAGTAAGAAGAAGCAGAAGTGAAAAAAAGCCACGAGTGTGAATTAAATTGCATTTTGAACCCAATAGTAGTGCGATAAGAACCAGTTTTCGAGGAAGTGTATTGAAAACTGATTTAGATTTTGATCTATGGTGGTAACAGGCATGGTAACAAAAAAGTAGTAGGTACAATAACAACACGAGTGTTATGATAAAAAAATAGTGGCACACGGTTGTCGTCGCAACAAAATAATATAGCGTGTAGTTGAATGTATGGAAGTGAGTAGGTAAGATAGATAATAAGGAATCGAGTGGTAGTCATTGCAGGTACCTACACAAATAAATAATGGCAATAATAATCTACTTATTTAAAGTTTCTCTAAATAATGTGGGATTAAAGCTTAATTTACTACCTGCAATATATATACTAGGTACTATAATAGCTACTGGGTGTTTTCATCCTGTTAATTTTTTCATTAATTTGTTAAAAAAAAACCCTTATTTCGACAACTCCAGACAGAAAACACGGCTGTACAAAATCCGGATGGTTTTGTATTGTCCCTAACACAAAGCTCAATTTACTCACAATTTAATTAGGTAATTGTATGGGTTTACAAGAGAGTTTAGAGAGGAGGCAGAGTGTCCCAGCAGTGGGTACACGAAAGGCTGATTATGATGATATTATGATGATGATGGGTTTACAACACACATCCAGCCTGAAAATGAACTTCGGTTCACTAGTGAACAGGTCGTAATAAATTAAGTTAATAATTAAGTTACTAGGTCTAGAAATTTAGAAACTCGAATCTAAAACACCCTTCGCCAATTATTTTACTAGCTAATACGCTGCGAAAACACTAATTCATGAAAAAAATATTCCTTTCTACCCTCGTATTATAATACAGTCAACTACGCATTTAATTTACATCACAGGATGTTAAGTTATCATACCATACAAATTAGTAGCTCAATATTTCACAATATGAGAATATCCAGATTTTTTTTGAAGACAAATCAAGTTCGTACTTGTTCCTGATTTTACGCAAATATTATGACGTAAATCTAGTTTTCGTTGTTCTGCAAAATCGTACAATAATTTACAAAATAGAGCTTTATAAAACTTACTGAATTCGATGAACTGCCACTGCCATAGTCACTGTATTCATTATGACCAGCACTCATTGTTCCAACTTTAATTTTTCGTAATTTTAAATTATGAGCAACGTGTTCCTTCCAAGACTAACAAAGTGGGAATGCGGGGGTCTCATTGGTTGGCGTCGGATCGGATCATTGCATTGGGCAGCGGCGGCAAACCTCAAAGTTACTAGTGCAATTCGATATTTTGTAAACAAACTTAATTTATTAGAGGCTAAGTCTTTGTGCTAGGTAGGATAATCAATGATTTCGTAGAAATAAGTGTAGGTACCCAAGTAAGTCCCTCCCTACTCCCTAACTACCTTGGGGTAAGTTCGGTCTAATTCTCAAACCCTGTATCCTGTTTAAAAATGCTTTTCATTCTAATTCCTACGTAGTTGCAACTGTATTCCAAATTTAAACCATTTTTTTCTGTACCATTGAATTGCCACAAAATAATGTTTTTTTTTTCTTTAAACATTATTTTCAAGGAAATCATTCTTACTATATAGATGATAAAAAATCATCTAGCGACACCTCTTGATTTTATTAATAACTAGCAGGAACAAAGTTCTAAATCGTATTAAAACCATACAAACAACATAGATGGCGCTTTTTAATCACTGAAGAATTTCAACTAAATAATATCCTGTCCTCCCGGACAACCTCTCCGCTGGGAGGTGCCGCCGTGCCGCTCTGTTATTAAGAGCGGCCAACCCGTCATACTTTTCATACAAACGCTCGTACGTGATTATGCCGTTGTTACACATCTATCTTTGATTTTTTTGAACTAATAGGTATTTTGTGCACTATAACTAGATTTCTATGGGAGTAAAAAATAAAAAAAAGTAGCAACAAATTCAGTATAAGCCTCCAAAAACTGCTGTTTTGCACAAATTTTTCCTGAACTTTGACCGTTCTTATTGTACTCATAAACTGTAAAAATAAAGAAAACATCTCGATAGAAACCTTGCACATGTAATGGAGATTCTTAATGATAAATATTTATTTCACACACTTGTAAGACTTATTCAAAAACACGTATGTCCTGGTACAAGTTTAAGAAATTTTCGAACACTATTTTTCGTTCAATTTCATCGCGTTAGACGGTATGAGGTGCGTGGGACACGAGTTGTGCGGGTAAGACGGGGGAGTTGAAAAAAAATCGCCGCTGGGGCTCTGGATGAAACAATAAGCTTTTTGACCATGCTCGCTTTGACGATAGGCGGGCCGGGAAGGGCCCTCTTAAAAGGAATATTCTGTTAAATACGTCAACTAATACTGAGGAGCTGAGGAGTGTGCTTGCCTCGTGACCATAAAGGAATGGGAGTCTGGTGCCTTGGTGTGGGACGCAACCTGCCTCGACCCTCTTGCGCCATCTCATGTTGTAAGCACGGCAGGCTGTGCTGGCGCTGCTGAACCTCGAAGAATGTATCCTAATGGGTAGTTAGTTTGGGGTCGAAACTCGTGTCATGGGGCCCATGGGCGAGTCTCCTTTTTAAGAAAATTTCTCGCACACTGATCGACACTTCGCGTTACCAGAGGGCTGGCATTAATTAGCCATGCCATTCAACGTGGCAATGCTGCCAGTCTTTTGGGCACGTTTCCAGGAGACAGCGACGTGGAGGTTTACTTAGACGCCTAAGCGTCCTGTTGTTTATTTAGTTTCTGTTATACAAATTTGTCCTGTTATTTTGTAAATATTAATAATAAAAAGATTAGTGTTTGTAATAAATACTCAAAAACGACTGGTCCGATTTCAAACATTCTTTCACCATTACAATGCTACAATATCCCTGAGTACGGGACAGGCCGCTAGTTATTCTATTAAAAACAAAGGTGTATTTGACCCCCAGAGCCTTAAGGCACACGTGTGCCCTCCACGCCAAGCCACAATTTTATTTCACCTACCATTTTGTCTCATATTTGTGTCGTTTAGCGTAAGGGCACGCGCGTGCTTGTCACGTATATATGATTAAGGCGGTCAAAAGGCTACTAAACAAGTATATTAATTTCAAAGTGGCTCCTCAGTCCTTACGGACATATAAATTTTTGTTTTAGTTGGAAAGACAAAACTTTATAATTATCTGTCGGAAATAAAATATTTGCACCTTTTCTCGACTTTTTAGAAGTGCCCATGAGTATTTCAAAACCAAAATATTTTAAATATTGATTTTGAAACGCTAGTAAACACAAAGTTTTTTTTTGCGGGTTTGTGGCGATGGCGAAGCCAAAGGTTTTTCATGTGAATTATCCAAATCTTTGTACATAGTTACGCAGAGTGCAAATAAAACCAATCAATTTTGCACATAGCTTTTATTACAGCCTCGATTAGTACAATAACATTGGATCTCCATAGAATACTGATTGTGTGTGAGGTACTAAGCACCTTAGTTACCTACATTATATTATTGTCCAACTGTTTAGGAAAATCGGAGTTTGTGCCTGCTTGTACCCGTCCAACATGATAGTAAGATATTTCAAATGGAATAACATAATCGGAATTTTGTTAGTAGGACTGGCATCGACAGGCCTATCGCTTGAGATTCAGACATTTTCTTCTCAACTCCAAATTTCCGACATTCAATGTGTTAAAAGTGCGAAAATTGCACTCATGATAGTTACTATTGATTTAAAAAGTTCCATGACAGCTATTTTGTTTTAATATTCGTCAAACTGGGACTACTAAAATATTCATGAGTGCAATTTCCGTTGACAAGCGAACTAATTTGCCGCATTAAGTTGACATTACCTGTATTCGACAAGAATGTGAATGATTTTTATAAAAACGTCATTTTCGTCGAAGTAGTAGGTAAGGTCAAGTTTGAGCAGCGGGTGACGAGTGCGTGACGATTAGTTCGCATCGATGAAGTATTCCTGAGCGGCTTTGGTGTCGGGCTTGATGGTCTTGGAGCCGGGCTTCCAGTTGGCTGGGCACACCTCTCCGTGCTTGTCGGTGTACTGGAAGGCTTGCACCAGGCGGAGCGTCTCCTCCACCGATCTGGGAAACAATATGATTAATATTTTAAAAAATCGGTTATTGCTTTATAGTGAAAATAACACAGATTAACATCATTTGTACGAAATACCGAGTGTGAAGATGGAGAAATTTGGACAACACGTACTATCATGTAGCAGTAAGAACTGCTAGAGTAATTCAAGAGCAACTAGTAATGACATGAGGTTTAAATAGAGGACCGACTTTAAATCAGCAAAATATGGACACTATCTATTCGTAATAATATCAATGGGCGCGCGCCATGCGGCGCACGCGGCGATGTTGTGCAGCGGGGGTGAAATCCCTTCCCGAGCGGCAGGGGCGGGGGCGGGGGCGGGGGCGGGGGGCGGGGGGCCGACGCCCGCGGCCCGACAGTCGCTCATCGCATGCGCTGTTGTGACGTCGCGTCCAATCTTTCCCGCGCAGCTCCTGCGCCACACGTGTGTCGTACTCGTACCTACAGGTCACGATGTCGGACTAGTTTTATGAAATGGTGTGGGTGTATTTATTAAGTGGTGAAAGTTTACGAGCAGCTCGCAGAATGTATGCACCGGAGAGCATACCCCGAATGCGAGCCCAAGGTATCCTTAACCCCGCAGCCCCTAATGAAAGGACCATTTTAGCAGCCACTCAAAGGCTGCTTGATCACGGTCAGTATGCTTTATTTTCTGCATTTTAATGGTCCTAAGCCCACGAAAGTATGAAGGAAAAATTGGAATTACTCTTCAAATAACTTCAGATCACGGCCAAATCTTAAAAAAGTCTAATTGGAACCAGATAAAATCGGCGATCAGTAAATTGTAACCCACGTAAATGATGCCTGTGAATGATAAACAAACTAGCGTGGAGCGCCGCCGTCCGAGAGTTGGTGGCCATAAAATCAATAGTAAACTTTTTCGTTAACAATAACTTTATTTTTTTTTGTACTAAGACTTATTAAAATAAAAAATAGGTATTTAATAAAACTCATTTAAGTTTAATTTGTCAAAGTTTGCGCACTGAATAAAAAGTGATCCTGTATAAATTAATTCAGTATGTTTCCTCTATAACATTCCTACCCTGTTAATTGTGTAGCTACAACCACCAAACGAAGGTCGCTAGACAACCACGCATGAGAACTTGCAGCTGTCACGCATATGGAAACACCACACGACATTATCATACTTAAAAGCTTTTTACCAATAGCGTGTTTCTCTGGGGAATTATTTGCATAATGATGAAGAATGCGCACAATCTAGAATAAGTTATGTGTTTTTAATTGTAAGTAGTCCCTAAACGCCTGTAGAATACGTAGAATAAGACTTTAGCAACTACGGGCCAGATGAAAGGATTTATTTTTATAGGAACTTTAGAGGCTGATAGGGAAATTCAAACAATAGTATTGCGTTATTAATTGAAAACGAAACAATGACGTTCTTCACGGTTTTATTCAGAATCTTCGAGTGGCGATAAGCTATCATTCAATGAACTATCATTCAATGAACAATATTTCATGTGCATATTTATTACTACGTCTAAAGGTCAACAGTTACGTAAACAGCTGTTTTAATACTATATAGCTGTGCAGATAACACACTTGGTCCAATGTAGGATTTACTAGCTTATGCCCGCGGCTTCGCCCGCGTGATGTTCGGTAACTGTCTCATGGGATCTTTCTACCGGGATAAAAAGTATCCAGGTTATAAACTATCTGTGCGCCAAATTTAACTAAATCAGTAACAAACATACATCCATCCATCCTCACAAACTTTCGCTTTATTACATTATTAAGATTATGTGCTTCGGTTATTTCGCATTGTATCTAGTTGGCAAATTTTCAAAATCAAAATATCTTTATTTCACACTAGCTGTTGCCCGCGGCTTCGCTCGCGTTTTTGTCGTAAATTATCTCACGGGCACGTTGTAAATATAGCCTTTGGCACTCGGGGATAATGTAGCTTCCTATTAGTCAAAGAATTTTCAAAATCAGTTCAGTAGATCCTGAGATTACCCCCTACATACAAACTTACAAACAAAACCTCTTTATAATATTAGTATAGATAGCCCTAGATGGGCACTTATAAAACGTCGACAAAAAGGTGCACAGTTCGGATAAGTCGTTTCGTATGGAGAAGAACCGGCAAGAAACTACATGGTTATTATTTATTTAGGATATTATTCGCTGATTTTTAGTGCCGGACATTATTGCAGCTGTTGCTTTGTTGTTTTTGAGGGGTCTTACTCAAAAACACATCTGCTTAGATTTTGCTTTTCAGGTTTGTTGACTAGAACTCTGCTTTTATTTTGACTATAGCAAAGGTAAGCTTTGCGACTAGCTACAAAACTTATGAACATGCACTAAATTGCACTAGAAATAGAAAAGGCAACAGAAGATATTTATGTAGGGTTATTGGGTATTGGCCTCATAGAATTGCACTGTAGCAGCCGACGGAGTCTGAAATGGTGCCTCTAGCCACCTTTATAAGTAATAACTAACCTAAAACTGGCCAGATGTGGGTGTACTATTATTACACGTCTGCCTAACCCTTCCATATTTACAGTTGTGACGTTATACAATGAAGAGATTGTCTCACCGTCCCACAGGCAGGTCGTTGACGGTGATCTGTCGCAGGTTCTGCTTGTCGTCGATGACGAACAGGCCGCGGAAGGGGATGCCGGTCTCCTCGTTGAGCACGCCGTAGTCGCGCGCGATGCGGTGCGACTTGTCGCTGATGAGCGGCAGGTTCATCGGGCCCAGACCACCTGCGGAATACAGACAAAGGGAGTTACTTTGTGTCATTGTGAATCATCATTCATTACATATCGAGACGTTGGTCCCGGCTGTCATTTGCAGAACAGGTAGTCAAGAACAGCGTAGTTTCTAAAAAGCCAAACTTTTCTTAAACTCTTTGTGCCTTGCCAACAGCTGAGTACAGTAAACACTTCTCATTTTAATGCCCTCAATTGAAAGTAACTATTTTAAATTTGCAAAATTCGTTAACCACAAGTGGCTCACCGATTTTATGTATGACACAATTTATTGTTTCTGATGATAAATAATAAAGTTAATACTTTTATTAAGTACTTATTATCTACAGCATACAAATTAAAATAGTAATTGACTAATGTTTTACACACAAGGCAAGTTCAAAAACTAGTAATATTAGGTGTCACATGAGGAAGTGGTGACACCTACTTGATAGTGTATCAGTTTTAATTGGTTTGGCCGTCAGGTGCGTGCAAAAGGCGTGATAATCTAAACATTGTTTGTGATGCCATGATTTGACATTTTTACGAGCAAATTGTGTAAAGTGATATGTGTTGTAAATCTAATCTTGGATTAGACTTAGTTTGGTCACTAATTCTTAGCTGTAAGTACTTTGTTCACATTCCGCACATACTACTTACATAAACCGATACCGTGACAAATTGGTATAACTTCTTCTACCAAGTCCCTGGAAGGGTTTTTGCGAAAAACTCCGGGAAAGTGAGGCTATATTATGTATCATAATGAACGAAGGAATATATCAAAAACAAATGGTTAATTCTCTATTTCACAACGTTTATTTAGATCCCTGTCTCACTATAATATTAGTCTGGGTTAAGCCCGCTTTTATACATAAGCTACAATATTACATAAATGTCTACGTGTTTTTAGTGTAGAGTAAAGAATAAGCACAGTGTGTACTAACCCTGTTTGCGTGGCGTGTTGATCCAGGCGAGATGCGTGAAGTGCGAGTCGGTGGAGGCGCCGATGAGCTCGCAGTTGATCTTGCGGAAGTCGTCCGCGCGCTCCGAGAACGCGATGATCTCGGTGGGGCACACGAACGTGCTGCGGGCAGGACACGCAGGCTTACACACGTGACAACATTTGGACTAGCTACGCTAAGCTAAGCTAACTGGTATGTTAGATGGTTGTGCCGATATGGGAGCGAAAGTTCTAGTCGACTATCCAACTGTATAACGTTGTCATTGACTTTGTTTTGTTGATGTAATGATGCTCTTCTTTTTGCACTGGTCCGGACAACATTCATGGCTTTAAGGTTGACAGGAGCAGCATTTTTTCCGTGAAAGATTTATAACAAGGATACTTAAATGTAGACATGAATCCTGGTATTGTCTTTAACTCTTCAGACTCTCGACCGATTCCGATCCGTTAAGCGATGAAGAGATTGCTTATAATACGCCGCAGCCCTCAATACACTTAAAACTTTCCGTCAATTATAAAAATTATAAATTGGCAATTTATGGAAGGATACCTTTAATATTAATTATAAGCGACAGAATGACTTTAATACGTATAATTTATAAATTGCCAACCACACTCCCTAATTCATTTTATTTAAACGAACTAAGTATCTAATCGGTTTTAAGTTATATCAACACAGGGTCAGCGATCCCGAAAATTTAATAATAAGCGAACAAATAGATAACAATATTTTTCAATTTGCTGTTATAACGTTACTGGCTGTAGTAATTTAGATAGCGTTTACGACCAGCGATTGAAATAAATCTAGTTTATTTATTTTAATCGCTTGCGAGCGATTAAAATAAATAAACTAGATTATTATATATTATTTTTTTATATTATTTTTATATGATAAAAAAATAATATTGAAAATATATTTCTAAATGCGTTTTTTTCTCTATTTTCTAGTTAGATTTAATATAAAATAAATTAAAGGCAATTCGTATAAATTGTGATCTATTCAATACTTAATTTGATGTTGGATGATATGATGCTAAATGATTAATTTGAAAATACTACAGTAATGGCTGACTTGCAAATACAGCATATTACAATGTATTGTAATATTACCTCATCAAATAGCATTTCAAAATATCGCACCGCATTGCGCAGGAGACTATGACTCAGAGCTATGGAACATTGTTAGTTAGAAGGTGGGTGCAACAGTGACGTGTCGTTAAAAGATCACACATCATCATGCGAAGAATATTATACAGTTTACACTGAGATTGTTTAACCGATTTGCGATCGATACCGATTACGATTTATCGATCAAACACAATCAATCAATATAAAATTAAACGATGCAATCCGCCTTGTAAACGAATTATATTACAAAAAAAAGAGTAACTTTTGAAGCCTTCATTCATCTCAGTCTTATCTGACGTAAGTAATGATGCGGTCGATGATGGCGCCTTTCTTATAGACCTAACCCTTGGACCAATAATAACTTTACCAAAGCGGAGAAGTACACTGAACATGTTTAGCAACAACACAAACCGTCCCTCCGGTACGAACACAAGTGCTGCAACCAATCCTTCCCGTTTTACCCAGTTCCTCTCTCTTGGCTAGTTTCAGTCGTTCCCTGGCCTGGCTTAGGGCCTTCCTGGCTAGTCCGCTGACACGAACAAACTGCCTTCTGTATAATGTGCAGTAGAGATGGGGACGGAGAGGACACCGCTTTCGAGATCTCTGCTTTCATTTCTTCTTTGATGTGGGCCTTCCTGAACATATTCCTTGTCCTTACATAATAATAACCGTGTTTTCGTACACTTACAAAAGCAATACATGACATTTGACAGTAGATTTTGCAGTCTTGATGTACAGTCGTGAGTTTTTAGATCAATGCAGAATACATTTAGAAGTATAACCCAATGAAACAATACTGCGTGAAAATGTACAATTGTACAGTGGCGACTGGTGTTTTGAAGAGACCTAAGAAGCAATGGACTTGAGACTGTGCGTCATCATGAAAACCATTACCTACAATCAAGTTGAAATTAAAAAATGTATAAATAGAACAGTGTAACGCATATCCGTAAATAGGAGCGGCGTTTAATATTAATTGGATTCGATTTAAATTAGGGTTGTCAGTTTGTCATACAACGCTTGGATAATTTTACTAGTGTGACGGATACGATGTGACCATGTAATGTTGAACAAGTAATTAAGAAAAAACTAAAGAATGGGATGATTGAATATTTTTAAAAGCAGAGCGACATCATTCCCAAATAGCCAACTTGATTATGTGTAAAATTATGAGCAAAATATTGATAACTTGGCGGAGTCAGTGAGATTAATTTGCGGTATTTGTTTCCTTCTACAAGAGGCTCGTCAAACCGTTCATCCCCAGAAGTTGACAGCCCTCACCTCGATCGGTTAGTTACGTACGTATTGATTGGGTCACATGATAATGTGGTAATGAATGCGACCGGTTTTAGACGGATGTAGTGCGTGCGGTTCAAAGAACTGAATATTATGTTTAGTAGTAATCAAGCTTAGAAGCTTTACATAATAGTCCGAATGTTGAGAAAGTTGTAGGACATTTTCGTATCATCGTGCTGCCAGATAGACCGTCATTTTTCGTGAGAGAGCGAAGGTAGGCCGCTTAAAATAGTTCCGTCATAGATCTGAGGCCACTTCTTTTGGTAGTGTTCCTAATAGCATTGGTTAGCACAGTGTTTGTCAGTATGATACAGCATATTTTAACGTTGCGACATAATTTTATGGAAAAATGTTTCAATCAGTGTTTTATGTATTACTAGCGACCTGCCCCGGCTTCGTACGGTTGCAATTTTATACATAAATAATCCTTCCTCTCGAAGCACTCTATCTCTATGTAATAATAATAAATATGAACCTCTTGATGTAAATAGAAAGCCTCGTAAAGGATTAACGGTACTGGTGGCTGCTACAATACAATGGCTGCGTTGACACGGTACATAAAGCCTTAAGATTATCAAAGATAAGGCCTGCCAAGATCCTATAGCATGACACAGGTACACAGTTATAATGGTTGATTACCTATACGTTTCCTTTATTGATTTGATGATGAGTAAGGCGAAAGGTCGTACACATTTAGCTAGACCATTTCGTATCAATGCTTCGCGCCTTTTTCCTGTCGGCGACATTTGTTTTTTTTTTTGGCTTCTCAACGAGGGAGGGGGTCAGTTTGTTCTCACAAGTCTTTGCCGAAGGTATTCTTTCATCCGATATAATCCCATAATAAAATAATCAATGAGACATTTTAAAACCAATAAGTATATAATCAGGCAATCAATATGTAGATAATAATATTGGAGAATTAAGCGATAATACCGAACTTTTAGCAGACTAGTCCGCCTGGCCCAAGACTTGACAACAGTTTATAAAAATAGTTATGAAAAACAACGTTTGTACTCACAAGTCAAGAGGATAGAAGAAAAGCACCACGTATTTGCCCTTGAAGTCAGAGAGTGCGATGTCCTTGAACTCGCCGTTGACAACAGCGGTGGTCTTCCACTGAGGAGCGGGCTTAGTCAGCTGGAGAGGCATCTTGTTGAAGCTGGAATTGAGATTACAACCTTTTAATTTACCGATAAGGTTGGTTTTCAACAGTAGATGTGAAAAAAAAAACCTACGAATAGGTTATTTCTTTGTTCAGTGATGTTAGATTTTTAAGAACTGGTGGGTAAATTCGAATTTGGAACTAGAGCTAGTCATGATGATGATTGATGTTCTAATAAATTATGGTCATAACTACACCAACAAATTACCAGTAAGAAAACAATGAATATTACGTTCTTAACGGATGTAGGGAGGTACTTATTCATTATGTTAACTTACCAAAGCATTGTAGATTTTGACAAACGAATTATGTCACTTATCTTGAGAAGTACCTAGTAACATTACACGTAAGAGATTACAGTCGTTATCATATCCGTGCTGACTCCCTATTTATTTCAAAGAAGTGATTACTATAGGTACCTACCTACAGATACTTCTAATTTTGTGATACCATATTCCAATTTCTAACGATGTCATAAAATGTTCTAAAGGTGGGTTTACATGGAGTCATAGGACTATCTAGCCCAAGGACGGAAACATTTAGACATTGCAGATCAGCTAAGTGTAAAAGCACGTGTCTGTTATACAATAAGTATGAAGTGGTCTATTACGACACGATGTAGGTATGCAGGTATCGTTATTCAAGTAACAGGATCATGGAATTAGTCGGAGCGCGGCTGATGTGCGCGCGCGCATTTAAATATTACAGTAGGAAATTAATAATAAAAAAGTCATCGGTCCTTTATGTTGTGATTCTACAATTTGAATTCTTTACTTCAAAATATAAATAAATTTCACTCAACCGCTAAGTGCAAGCGTAACCACTGAGGTAACTTTGCACTACGATCGCTCTTACTTTTTTCAAATTGTTACTACTGGTGTGTGGTTGGTGTGGTTGGCTAAGAATCCTAAGATTAGTACATGCATAAATATATATCAATTCGTTAATTTTAAATATTGGCGAACCCTTAACCCTAGAAATCAAATATAAACTCACACAAACAACATTTTTAAATAAATAAATAGCTCCCGAAATTAAAATAAATATGAAATTCTAATAAGTGTTACTAAAATAAATTATGTAAATTATAATCTTAACATATTCACGGCCCGGCACAATATCGCAGATTTTTTTTTGAATCAATAAGTAATTCGAGAACTCACTTCCGAGAAGTCTTATCACGAGGAGCACTGACGGTCAACTGAATTATGATGTAGTTCTGAAGCTGAACAAAACTCACGCGCACGTAAATCGATAAGATACAGTGTAATCAAGAGGCGCTTGACAATGTCAATAGAAACACTTCTAAGAAGCTTAATTTCAAGTAGAAGAGCGGCACTTTTCTTGATAGATCTGTCAATTTTCTGTCCAGGAGATAAGTAGGTATGGCAGGGATCTACAAAGTTTGTATTGAAAGCATAGTTAATGAGAATATTACAACCTTTGCCAATATCCTACTTGATCATTTTACTTCACAGGTTGAGCAGTGACGTCGAAATCTAGGAGCATATCATGAGCTTCATTCCATATTCATGGGAAACTAAACTTTCTTCTAATTCTTCTTCAAGGCGACTGCTGGAACTAACTACCGGTCCAACGGCGACGCTTCCTACAAGCGCCAGGCAGGACTGGTCAACTGCGCACAAATACCAATCTGCAGCCCTGGAGGCACGTGGCCGCTACCGTCCACTGTCCCCACCACTACCTTGCGCCTTAGACTGAGTGCGTCATCTTCGGTGTCCGCTAACGGACAAAGCCCAGGGCACTGGGCAGTACCTCCAACCAACAAACGACCAGCCAACCAACGACCTGTGAAAGACCTATACAAACTAAGAACCTAAGCCCTAAGACAGAATAATAAGTAGCTACTTAATTTAATTTTGTCACAAGTCTGCTACGCTAAGTAGTTACCTAGTACCTATCCACAACCACAGAGAACGAAGAAACAGTTATTCCAACGAAATACAGTTTATACTAGTACGGGGAACAGAGTGAATCAGTTCCGTGATTCCGTGCTAACAACCATAAGCTATGTATCGATACTTATTATGGTGTAACATATTCCATAACAAACAAAAATTGTAACTATCTCGACAGCTTATTTGTAACTTAGGTAGGTACCTACTTGAACTGAGAAAGGTTGTTATTTTGATTTCGCAAATAAAGCAATAACTATAAAACTATGTACCAGTAGGTGAAGCTAGGCGGAAAATCATCTAATGAATGTGAATAATGCATGTGCCACTAAAAAAAAACCCTTGGAAAAAGGTTAATAAAATAATAACTTAAAAATAATGAATGACACATTAATTTTACACCGACGACAGTGTTTGTTTTCATGCAAATAGGGCCATTTTACCATGACGACAATGACTTTTGTTTAAAAATAACAATAGTTATAAAACAAGCCGAGAATCTTCCATGGTACATTACGTAACGAGTTTATCTACTGAATGTCAAAGGTTGAGGTTAGATAGTTCTGTGAGAAAATAATTAACTCTGTGAGTTATCGTTAGGCTGCCTGTCTATTGAAGCGGAGCGAGGCTGCGGATCGGAGAAACGGAGACATTAACCAATAGGATTGCATAAAATCTCCGCTCAGCTCCAGTATGCAATCCTATTGGTTAATATTTCTCCGTTTCTCCGCTCCGCAGCCTCGCTCCGCTGCAATGGACAGGCAGCCTAAGAATTTTATAGTAGTGCGGATGCATAATTTATACCAGAAAAAATACCTAACAAAAATAGTAAGTATATAAAAATGTTAAATCGAAGAAGACACCGCAATAGTCAATGAAATAATTTGGGAATATGAAATTACGATTAAGGAATATTTTAATTGATCGTATGTTAATACGGAGGGAAATTTAATCTGCTAGCGAAACTCCGCAGTCGTGTCAGAAACCGATATCTAGTCACGATAACACAATCCACTAAGTAAAGCTATTAACTTCAGAACTATGGGGTAACTAATGCACAGCGGCCAGATTGTGTTCTCATAGCATGAAACAAATAAAACATAAAACAGCCAAGGATTATTATTTATTATGGTACCAACAATTTAAATATTCAACTGTCCATCTATAAAATATTAGATACCTATGCAAGAAACTATGTTTATCAACCATGCGACAGCGGCTGTTGTGACCACTGTGTCAGTCCAGGATAAAAAAAATGATTTCTCTTTCTGTTTTAAAATTCACCGCGCTACGAATAGGTAGGTACATGAATTTAAAACAACAGACTCGAAAAAACTAGAGAATAATTTCACGGAATAGCAACCTTTTATATTCTTCAAGAACGAAATAGTTATAAATAGCAAGAATCTTGAATTCAATTCTAGTAAAAATTCAAGGCTGTTCAATGTCCAATGTTGCAAATTCGCATGATAGTTTTCCTTGCCAAAACATAATCAACTGCGTCAGGAACGCTCAAGTGGTTTCTAAGTTCAGGGTTTATTGAAGGAATGATGATGATCAGTCTGATAGTGCTAGCGAAATTGTTCTCCAAAGTACAAATAATGACTTAAAATATCAGCATCATCAGACAATTTCTACGGAGCTTGAAACCTAACTACTCGAATCTCTTGACCTCCGATATGGAGGAACCTACAAACTGAACTACAATTTCTGGAGAAGCAAAACTAACCCGTAACTTTGAGCGACGTATCGGTGGAAATGCCGTGGCACCCACTCGTGGACAATGTCGTGAATGTCCTTAGTCTGCCTCCATAGTCCAACGAGCAGGCGTCCGTTTCCATTTTGCAAGTATGCACCGAGTATTCCACATGTGAACATGTTTTTAAGAATGGTTTCCAAGTTGCTGAGCCTGGGAAGGAGGACAACTGTCCGTTATGAAGGTTTCTCATGGCCTAATGAGAGAAAGTTTAGATATGGTGGGAAGATGGAAACTTAGTAGGCTACGTGTTTTGTTTAATTCGGGTTAATACACGAGTAGCTTTGTTTTACGAACAAAGTTTTTTTTTAAGTCAACTACAAAAGGCAATTGAATACTGGTAAATTTCTTTTTTAGATTCAGAAACTTTACTTCGAGGATCAGATCAGATTTCAGACATCGCCCGACTTTGCGGTACAGTGCGAAACTGCACTCAGAAAAAAGATAATGTTAAGCTGTTTGTGAACGTTAATCTTGAAGATGATAAGACAATACTGGAAGATACAGATGAAGTAAGTGTTTAGCATAGCATAATCAGCCTAAGCCTATAATATTCCCACTGCTGGGACGAAGGCCTCCTTTCTATGAGAGGGAATGGGCTATAATCCACTACGCGGGCCTAGTGCGGGTTGGTAGATGTCGTGTCTTCGAATTTTTGGTTCTAGGACATTTGTTTTACTACACCGTTTTGAGAGTAAGTGTTTACTTTACGCAAATGTTTATCAGCTTTACCCGTTTGAATAAGAACCTATAGCTAGCTCGAAAGTAAGAGCATCCGTTTTGTTAGAATTTACGACTTGCACATGATTGAAACCAGCTAACTGAATAGGTTGATAGTTAGTTTCATTAATACCTGTAATAAACATTTTATTTTTACATTTTGAAATGATCTTTATTACCTGTTATAAAGAGATTATTTTTATTTTAAAATTACCTGTTTTACAATAGATTATAAAACCATCTTATTGCCACACTTTCAGGAAAGATAAAGAATATAAGACATGACGTGACTGAAATTCGATTGGAATTGGATGGAATGTCCTAAAAATTATCTTTATAACCAATTTGTGTAGGCGCAATTATTATTGACAAGATAAGTTAAATGATTGTTATGATTCAATCGACTTAAGCACATAACGGATAGCCTTGACTCGATTCGTAATGGAAGATAAGGGCAGGAAGGATAATGTACACACGGCTACACATCAAGCTAGACATTTCCATTATAACCTGACCTCGCACGGACCACCAGTACGGAAATCCTATACAATGCGAGATCAGCATAAACTGGAAATGTATAGCTTGATGTGAAGACGTCTGTACCTACAATATTAAATTCAATTTCCAAACCTGTTATCAAATTTTTAAATGTCACGGAAACATGTGATGATGCAGAATCACAGTGTTTCAGAAGAACCCAGCAATGGTAGAAACCCACCAAACGATTGACCTTAGCCTTAGCCTATTCATTCCTATTTAGATGAAACTACCAAGATGGTCAGCAGATTTCATCATTCTGTATCTTTTTACAGTTTCATTTGATATTGCCAATTTCAGACAAAAACAAACTTTTCAACTTTAATAAATAACTACTTATAGCACTTATCACCACAATGAAAAAAAAATATAAAAAATCATAATAATCATATCTAATTTATGCCAATGCCACGGCGACGTCATGATGAGTAAAGAGACAGGTCTATGCAAGAAAACCGTAGACATCGAGGTAAGGATGACCAAATTATTAGAAATATCTAGTGCACAAGACTGCACATTTGAAAAAAAATATGTTCTACTTGCACCCACATCTTAAAGAAAAATTACAGATGAGAGAGTAATGCCAGTTATAGTCAAATAGAGAACATTCTCCTCAATTGAAATCATCTACCTAGCCTTTACCTAACTATATTGGGGTCCGCTTCCAGTCTAACCTGAATACCAATATACATATTTAACGTGGGCGGCATAATTCACCTTAAATATTTTCTAGACATTACTACTTTAAATATGAAAAAGCTAAAGCTAAATCTATCTAGATAACTACAATACTACTAAAATGAAGCAATTATTTTAAATATTTTCATAAATGAGCAATTTGAATTAGAAATGTCAGATTTGATCTATTGATTTTGGTGTCATCATCTGCATAGCTTTTTCTCAACTATGTTACGGTCGGCTCAAGGTCTAACCAGATGCAGCTTTTTAAATATTTCTAAGGGTTTATTTTTCCACAAAAATATTGTCATTCACAAAATTATTAAGAATTCTTGACAGTTTTTTCATATAAAAATGTTTGCATATTAAATGCACTGATATTTATTTGATTTGATTGCCCACCTAGGAATATGTAATTTCAATTCAATTACTTGAATTGAAATTACACACTATATTTATATATATTATTATAACTACATATATTATAACACACTTTTATTTCATTCAGAGGGCTTGTATCGTTTACTTTACCCAACATAGGTATAATAAAAGACTTAATAAAGCCAAGAACGCAAGTGACATTTTCTAGATTCTGCATTTACGTAATAAAAAAATAATATAAAAAATAAACAATTTCAGGTCTCAAACTAAAAGCATTCAAATACAACTAATCCAAAACTACTATATTAACATACAACTCCTTACATTGTGATTATAGGAATTTCATGGACTACTTTTTTTACTATTAAGATAGACAAGCACCTCATTGAGAAAGGCTTCATCATGGGCAGTAGGTGTTCAGGCTTGTCTAGGTCGATGTTATTGCCCTCATCACCTCTGCAGTAACAACAGTGCTCCATAGCCATGTTGGCAGCTGACACTTGTCAATTTCCAAGTTAACTAGACAGATTATACAAAGTCAGTTTCAAAATTAGAATTTTCCACTAAAGGGGTTTTTTTGCCTACAATCAAATTACCCTTCCAATAGTTGAAGCAGTTTTATAATTCCTGTAGAATTGGGGCCCAATATTAATTTCTACGGCAACAATGAAACAGAAGTAAAACCTGCTCTACATACAAAAAGGAATAAGTTTTATTGATGGTCCTTTATTTAAAGATAAAAAATGAATTAAGTAACAAGTTTAAAACTGTATGAATCATGCATCATCAGTCATGAAGTATCATTTCTACCCATGTTACACAATATATTTTGTAAATTATTCCGTATTATATTTATATTTTGTAATTTAATGCAATTTAAAATGAAAATGAACAGATGATTGTATTGGTATCATGCATAATATTTCCATGCAGTAAGACAATTAATTACACACACCAACACCTTTCAAAAATAAATACTTAACAGTAACCGCTTGAATAAACTTACCACCTATACCATAGTTATACGCTTTTATAAATTGGACTGAAGAAGTAGCTAATAAAGAATCTTATTTTTTCCTTGCACTATCATCAGGCGAGTCAAGCAACATGCCAGACCCGTCACCATGTAAAATCCCAAAGTTCCACGAAACATTAAGATCCAAAACGCAATAAAATTAACGACACACGTTTTATCTAAATATTAAGATTTAAAATCATGGTTAGAATTGTAACTTTCTATTTCGTGGACAAATTACCTCTCTCCTATCATCTTTTTCGCTACATTCCCTTTGACTTCGTCCTCAGACTCACAGCGAAGTCTTTTCCTAACATTGCTCCCGTTTTGCATAACCTTTGACGAGAAATATATCATTAATTCATTAAAAATTTAGAATAGACAATCATACCTAATTCATCTTCTCCTGGCATGCGTACCTACATGTTATTGTTTTTCCAATCCTCTTGTTAAATACTTGTCTTGCTATGTGAGTGCTACCCCCATAAAACTATAATTATTTTATTAATTGGTGATTCGTGCACATGGCATCATCAGCATTGTGCAAGCGTGTCATGACGACCACGAGAAATTACGTTTTTTTTACTTCCCAGTCGAATTTTTCCATTCGCTAACTTGACAATAGAACATTATGTAGGTACCAACATTGTTAAGTCTTGTACCTCGAGTTTTTATCTCATTGAGAACTGAACATACAAACGCTACATGCTAGTTACAAATTAAATGTTTGTAAGTAAAATAAATCCTAATCCACTTACTTGTTAAAATCTGACGAATGAAACAAACCAACGAACAACACACTCGCTTGGCGAATCAGCGATCTTTGGAAAATAAATGACAGCCGGCGGGCTGGAAAAAATGGCGCGCGCCGGTTTGTCTTACGTTGCCAGTATTTTGTATTTTTACAATATTTTGTTTCAAACCATTTAACACAATATTATAAAAAGTAGCAGTAAAAAAGTAACTTTATCTCGGAAATTAATAAAAACCAAATTATGGGAAAGTGTTTTAAGCACAGAGGTTATCTGCACAGAGTACATTATACTTATGGTTATCTGTGGTTAGACATTCATCATCGCCATCTCGTGCTCACGCACACTAAGTCTACACGTTTATAACTTTGAAATAAGACTGAGAGATGGCGCTGATCTTAATAATTGCCAAAACTACAATATTAATTATGCCCTGACCGATTCATGGCCATACGATCTACGGACTTTTTTAATCGATCCAACAGGATCCGATTTTCGCTCAGATCGAATCGTATGTGCCTATAAGATCGTATGAAGAAACCGTATCAAGAAAAACCTAAACGTTCAAACTACACCAAAGTAATACTTATTATGTAGGTACACACGGCTACACATCAAGCTATACATTCCCAGTTTATGCTGATCTCGCATTGTATAGGATTTCCGTGCAATGCGAGGCCAGCTTATATTGGAAATGTACTGCTTGATGTGTACCTACTACTACCGTATGTGCTTACAGAATTAAATTAACATAAAATCATCAATACAACCCTATATAAGTACATTTAACCTCATTCAATGACTTCTTCATGAAATACTTATTGAATTTATACTGGTTATATTGTTACTTGCGCGAATCATAGTTTCATCAACATGCAACCTGACACTGACCTGAAAATTGCAAAAAAACGTAAAAAAATTGAATTCCCCGGGCTACTCAGGCCCTTCCACCTTATGTAGAAGAAGTTAAAATAAATAATTTTGCATGCATACTGTGCTTCTCATTATTTTTATAAAATTACGATACGATCTTCCGAGATCGAATAAGATCGACTAAATACAATACGAATCGATTCACGAGGTTACGATCCATTGCGATCCAGAAGATCGATTCAAAGCAAAAATCGGGCATCCCTAATCGAAACCCTTGAGCAGTACCTATTCTCAAAACAGTCATTTTCCTTCTTCTTTTCCCAAGTCACTTCTGTCATTCGAACACAATTCTATTAAACAGAAAAGGTGACAAATCCGATATTTTTTGTGCGCCCCATCAGCTTAGTATGCATCTGTTCAAAGTTTTCATCAAAACCCTCGAAAGGGAACATTAGAGGGAAAAAGGAACATCAGGATGAACATCTAGACCTCCATCAACCTCCAGAACCGACTGGATCTGCCTCCGCTGTGGCCATTCGACTGCTGACCTAGGTGGGCAGCAGTCGTGTATTAGTGGCGCAATTTCTGCACGCGGTAACATAACATTGGCAGAACCTAGGTACATAGCTAATTATACAGGGCGCCCACGGCGTTGCCATACGGAAGGAAAGTACCTTAAAAGCTTAGCGCGTCCAACCAAACAAGCAAACTCTTCAGCTTTATAATATTAAAGTTTTCAATAATTATATAAATCATTCGTATTCAATAAAAAGTACTAGGTACATAAACAAAGGGGGAGAAAAGGGATCAGTTCAGAGGCAACGGAGTACGCATCGCCACAGAGACAACGGTTCAAAAACGTGAACCTCCCAATATAAATGCATCTCGCATTCGAGAAGTAAGTACTTAGTACAATTTACGTAGGTATAATATTTTTATCATGCACTTAGAACAAGGAAATCATTGTGAGTTTTTGATATTAGATTATACAGTAGAATCCGGATATAACGACCTTCAAGGGATCGGTGACATTTGGACGTACCTAGGTACTATATAATAATTATAATTCTGTAATTCCATACGTGTTAATGGCGCGATTTATATTTTTATCAACATAAAACCTGATTCTGACCTGCAAATTGCAATAAACGTAAGAAAATTTAAATTTCGCGGGCTAACCTTGCGCATCCACCTTAAAGAACTTTTTCTACAACTGAGAAACACTTTCTCTTCACGGAACTCATTTTAGCTCAGTTAATGTATTCTTCTTGATCTTGTTAAAACAGACTAAAAACACTGACTGCGATTTATGAAGAAAGCAGCGTCGCTTGGCAGCGGAGCTAAGTGCATGGGTACCTACCTATCAAAACAAAACACCGCGCGTCGTTCTAACCGGAAGAGACTGTAGGATGCGAGAGTAGCGAGCTCGAAAAACCACGCAGCCCGCTTCGGATAGGTTAGGTTTTCTTTTGCAATACAAAATAGAGAAGCTACTTGAAAATGTGAGGCGGTGTAGCGTAGCTACTTCTTTTTATTAATAAATTACGTATTTACTTTGTAAAGGATATTTAGTAAAGTAAGTCAGTATTGTACAAACAAACAGTTATTTTTGTTATTAGATAATATATTTTATGTAGTCTGTGGAACGCTGACCGGCAACACTGAATTTGAGAAAGAGTGGAGAAACGTCACCGGGTCGCAAGGTTTTGCCGCTCTCGTTCGTACTGTGAAAAACAGCCGACAATCGATGTTCTATTGTGTTATGATAAACTTAAATCGTAAATCTAGTGTAGTGTTTGCCAAAGACTGGTAATTGGACTATTGTGTGTGCTAAACGGTTAACTGCACTTATCGCCGTTCTATTGTACAACCTGTGTTCCGTGAACTTTGTTATCAACATTGTATTGTGTTACCTGTGTTCTGTGAACTTCTTTTTATCAAATATACCTTCTATACGAAAGCTGTTGTGTTGGTTTATTAACCACAACCCAAAACCGCTTCAGCGGCAGGCTAGAAAATACATATAGTATACATAGTCAACTTAGACAAGCAAGGTTACAAAAATTCCCTTAGAGCTGAAAATTCATACGAATGTTCGGAATACCATTATAAATGAAATGTGAAAAGTCCACATCGATCCGACATTTATCCTGTTTAATTCATTACTATTTTAATAATAAAAATGGTACTATTGGAAATTATGGAAGCGGTGTGAATTATACGAAATTGGGGAAAATTATTCGTAATCAATGTAATCATCTAATACTTCTGCTTCCTCATGTTCTAGTTCTTGTTTTTCTTCCTGCTGTGTGCAAGTAAATTGTCCTAACAGTGATGAATCAGATGTCTCCTCGCTGATATCAAATGAACACTCTTCTGATGGCGAATCAACATTGGAGCATGCTAACTGGTAAATGTTAATGAACAAAATAATCCAAATTTTTTGCAGCCGCATTTAGCATAACATCCCTTTTTACAATTGCAAAAAATTGTGTTGAGGAGTTTTTCCGGTGCAGGGTAAAGTCAGAATTGTTTCCCATGTATTGTTAACTTCCAACCCCAGTCTTTTGGGTCCAGTTGATTACAAAGCCACACTTGAACTTGATAATATACCTGAAATAGATGTTGCTGAGCAGAAGCAGAGGTTGGAGGAATACAAGCTAATTGGACTCATTTTTTACCAATAAAAAAAAAAAAGTTAAACCTGGGAAAGCTAAACATCAGTCGGAAATACAATATTCAAAGAAAAGTTTATCGGCTTTTGCAACGTGACAAAATCACATACTATTTTAACACGGAATAACTGGCTGCTACTCGTATACGAATCAGCATTTTTCAGGACAGGTAAAACAACAGTTTTTAAAATGTTTGAGAAACAAGATTTAGTTCATTGTGCTGAAGTTTCTAGCAAGATCCAACGGCTTTCACATTATTCTTTCTATTCATGGAGCTCCAAAAAAAATACCTCTTTAGATAAGTTTCGATACGTATGTTTTGTAAAAATAGTTGTAACAAGAAAAACTAGAACATGAGGAAGCAGAAGTATTAGATGATTACGAATAATTTTCCCCAATTTCGTATAATTCACACCGCTTTCATCATTTCCAATAGTTCCATTTTTTATTATTAAAAATAGTAATGAATTAACAGGATTACAATTGTACTGTATTGTATGTATAACGGGCTGGTGTATGTAACTAAAGATCCAAGCGCATATTTTGCGTGCGGAAGATCACAATTGATCGTGGAATAGGCCTACCAGAGAAACCAAGTTAAGAAAACGCACAAAGTACCATTGGCACAACATAAATCTGCTCACGTTTAAAACAAAATCCCGTGCCGTGCATACGATATCCACATCTGTTCACCACCCTTACTGGTCAGCACAAAGAGAGTGCGTACCAATAGTAGTAAAACAAAAAAAAAGGGCCGACCTCTTTTTTTTCCGATGGGACATCATCAAATAACCCCTCCCGCTCTGGGCTGAGCAGGAGGGAGTGTCAGACTTTTACTGACTAAAACCCATCCATGTTCTTTCCTTTGCCCTTTGTGTTCCAGGGCCGCGGTATCTCTTTCGAACAGTCCCGCAACCCTAAGTCATAAGTCATTTAATCATTTGTTAACACAGGTACAATAAATAGTTGTTATAAAACATTACAAGCGCGCTATGTTATGCCCGAAGGCGTACAAATATTCATATAGGTCATTGACATTAAAATTTATAACCTTAAAAATTGTATTATTGGAATGCATATATTAAAGTATTAATTGATTTTGACAAAAAATAAAGAACAAAGAAAATTAAATAAAAATATATAAATGTCAAAAAGTCAGTGTAATTAAGTCAAAATTCAAATTATGTTTAAGCAAAATAAAAATCAAAAGAGAAGACAATTATTAAAATAATACAAAAATGTCACGTGAAAAATGTCAAATTGAATCGGACTTAAAGACAACTACCTACTACTATGGTCAAAAACAGTCATTACATTTTGTCTGTTAAAAATTCCGAAATGTTGTAATATGCTTTATTCAACAGCAAAGATTTAAGCCTTTTCTTAAATAAGAGTATGTTCAAATCCTTAATTGAACTTGGTATGTGGTTGTATATGATTGGCGCCATGCAAAAAACACTTTTATGCATCAGCGCTGTGTGGGACCTTTTTACGCACAAGTTATTGTTCTGTGGTCGAGTTCGTGTGTTATAAAATGATATTTTGTCAAACAGGTCTACCCTGGCAGGCGTCGGTCCTTACGGACCCCTTCCTGTTTGCTGACTCTCTTTGAGGCGCGCGTGGAACACGAACGCGCCGTCGACACGGCCCGTCGTCATAAGACGGACGGACGGCAAGCTAGCTCATTACTCAACGTCCACAGGCCCGCGACCCTCGACAATCTTACGTCTTCATCTTTAGACACTGGATGACAGTCATACACCAGGTAGGACGAAAGTTCAAAGTTCTTGAAATGAGCCGAGTCACGATAAAACTGCTGTAAACTGTTATGGACCTTTTGCAACTGCCTTCCGTCTCCATAGCTCACCGTCCACAGGCCCGCGCCTGCGGTGGCCGGGGGCCACCACGTGGCCCCCGACGCCCGGTGTGTTTCCCGCGGCGGCTGAGACGTGAGGCTCTCTCCCTCTCACGTCCCGCCACCTCCTTCGCTAGCATGACTGCTTCGCAGAAGGAGGTGACGGCGTCCCATTCCCTCTCGCTACGGACCATGGATTGAACCAGGTCCGGACGCGAGAGGTCGCCGCCGCCGATTGCCGCTACGAGGAAACGGCGGTGCTCCGCCCAAGCGGAGCAGACGTGCACAGTGTGCTCCACCGTGTCCTCCGGTCGATCCTCGCAGTGGTGACACCCGGGTGTTTCCTCCCGCCCGATTAGGTGCAGGAACCTCCCGAAACAGCCATGTCCGGTGAGGACCTGCGTCAGGCGGAAGGTGAGGGCGCCGTGGCGCCTCTCTAGCCACTCCTCAAAGAGGGGACTTACCGCCATTTCAGGCCCGTTCCAGTTTGGGGGCCAAACGTCGGAAGTGCTCCACGAAGTTCCACCGGCTGTCGAGGACGAGACCTAGGTACTTCAACGTCGGCTCGACGGCGATGGGAACCCCTCCTACCGTCAGCATGGATCCCGACGGTGGCGCATTCCGAGGCCCATGAAAGCACATGGCCTCGGACTTGTGCAATGCCACCTCGAGACCCAATTGCCGGATCCTCTCCACGACTATCGCAACCTCGCGTGTCATCAGCTCGGCCGCCGCCTCGTGCGACCTCCCTTGCGCCAGCACCAGCGTGTCGTCAGCGTAGCAAACTACGCAGACGCAGTCAGGGAGGTCGGCGCGCAGCACCCAGTCGTAACCGATGTTCCACAGGGGCGGCCCTAGAACCAATCCCTGCGGAAACCGCACGACATCTCTCGCCGGTTCCACTCCTTCCACTCTCCAGGGTAGATGACATACCTATCCGTCAGGTAGTCCCCGACCACACGACGAAGGTAGGTCGGCACCCGGTGATACCGGAGTGCCTCCCTAATGCAGCTCCAGGGCATGGAGTTGAAGGCGTTGGCGATGTCGAGAGATACCGCCAAGACCACCCCACCCCGGGACCGTATCCCCCGTCGTGAGGGCTCTCACGCGCATGATGGCGTCCACCGTCGAGCGCCCCCTGCGGAAACCAAACTGGTGTTCCGCAAGATCCGGCCCCATCCCCGGTTGGCAATAACTCTTTCAAAGAGTTTGCCCACCTCGTCGAGCAACACAATGGGCCGGTATGCGGACGGAGAGTCCGCAGGGCACCCCGGCTTCCGGATGAGGACCAGCTTCCCCGTCTTCCAACGAAGCGGGAACTGGCCTCTCTCCAAGCATGCGCTTAGGAGCCCCTCCAGTCGGGGCCCGAGAGCCTGCAAGGCCAGAACCCAGGCTTTGCCAGGTAAGCCGTCAGGTCCTGGGGCGGCAGTTTTGGCCTTAAGCCTGCCTACCGCCACTCTCAGGCCTACCCCAGTCACCTCTGGAGGGTCGACCCCTTTACATTGTCTTCTGTTTTACAAAAATTCTCAGGCTCTGCTAATGGACACAGATGTTTGACCATCCTTTTTTGACTAATAGGAATAACACAAAAAAGGACCAGGGAGGAGAAAGTTTTTAACTAAGCGCTTCTACAGCCTGTAACGAAAAGGGTATATACATACCAAAGGTACGACTTCTTTGGATGATAACAAATGATATGGCAAGGGTTTTTTAATCCCATCTCTACATGTTCGGAAGTAGTTTTTAACTAAGCGGTTCTATAGCGGCCGGATGCTGCAAGCAAAAATAGTCCGTAAGTTGCTCAGATTCATTTTGGGCCGATGTGTACATTTTCTCACAGGTGGCGTGGAAACGTGTCTGTGCATATTATGAAGAATCGTTATAACTCAGAAACGGTCACTCATAGGAGAAAAGTGTAAAGACAATTTTTATAGATAATTGCATGATCTACAATTTTAGTCAGATTTATTTTTATGATAAAACTTACCGTTTGGCTGAAAAATACAAAAAATCCATTTTCGCGACCTTTGACCTTGTTTTTTTTTTTGGATCGATGGGGACTTTTCACATTTCTTTTGTAATGGTGTTCCCAACATTCGTACCAATTTTTAGCTCTATGCGAATTATTGTAATGTTACCCCTATTTTTTGAGCTAACTTGACTGGACTAATAGTGCTTTTATCAATAAGTTAAGGCAGTTCTCGCGGTCCCGGGTCATAAGCCTTCTTGGCATAAGGGTAAATAAATACGCCGCTGCTTGTATCTACAATGTGTAACAGAATAAACGCACAACCTCTTAAAGGGTCATTGTATTCATCATTATGAACAACTTTCACTATGGGACCAAAACTGAAATCGCGAAAAAATAATCGACTGCCCCATACATTTCTGTGCGCATAATTCGACCAAATGTACTGAACAGCTGATTTTTTTTTCGCGGTTTCGGCGTTAGTCCCATAGTGAAAGTTGTTTATAATGATGAGTACAATGCCCCCTTAAGAGGTTGTGCGTTTATTCTGTTACACATTGTATATTGTAGGGGGTACGCAGGTACCTAAAACCGTGGGGCGAACACTAATAATGAATCTGTAAAATGTTAGCAAGTTTCATTACGAAAATTACAAAAGTGTGTTTGAATGCTTAACCCACATTTCAAGTCTAAATTTTAAATGAGGGATGTGCATTTAAGACCGATTTTGGTGAATCATTAAAAAAAAATTGTCACACCATGAAAATGATCTCTCCGCGGTGGCCACACTGACTGGGCGAGTCACGTAAGATAATTTGAATACTAGGGTTAAATGGGGTTATATTTTTTTTAAATGTTATTGAGGCCTTGTGTAAAACATCAGACTATCGACCTCGATTAGGGTTGTGGGCATGCCCATCGTGCCCACAATGGTAGAACCGCGCCTGCTTAGCCAAATATTTCGAGCATACGTCTAGTACCTATTACTCTTACTATTACCGACGCGTGCCGTTTTGCCAAAAATATTACGCACGCGGCCGTCAAAAGGTTCGCAATCCCTATTATAGACTGAAGGCCATTGTGCTTGTGAGAAAATGAAAAGTATAGCAAGTACGCATGTATTTCGGGTCCCGTCGGGAAGAGGCTATAAATCTGCACCTAATGTGACCACTTGACCGCTAACTGATTTGGAGCAGAACGCTTTATTACCCTGCCCTATATTATTTTGAACTCCATTGTTCCCTGTGAAAAAAAATAACGTAAAAATACAAAAAAGGGGAGAGAACTTGTCTTAATTATTATTAAGTTTAGAAAATAGAACACGGTAAAGACGCGTTCAGGTAGTACAATGAGTACACAAGAGGAAGTCTGAAAGTGGAGCCGTGACTGAAAGTGGTGTGGTAATCGGTTTTCATCTGTGGTTGTCGTGGTATGGGCGTGTGATGCGGAAGAATGAGGAAAATGTCGTGAGGAAAGTTAGTAGGGTGAGTAGTATGAATGTGAGTGGCTATAAGAGTGGAGGAAGACCAAATAAAGGATGGATGAACAGGCGTGTTCGGGTTAGGGATGCCCGATCTGTAATATTACTACTGTATGCCATATGTACTTACAGAATTAAATCATTAATGAATGAATGAATGAATGATTTAATTATTATTATTAAAATCATCAATACAACAATATAAGATCATTTAACTCCCATTCAATGACTTCTTCATGAAATACTTATTGAATGTGGTCAAATTAACGTATATAAAAGTGTTACTTGCGCGAATCATAGTTTCATCAACGTACAGCCTGACACTGACCTGCAAATTGCAAAAAACCTTAGAAAATTTGAATTCCCCGGGCTACTCTGGCCCTTCCACCTTATGTAGAAGAAGTTAAAATAAATAATTTTGCATGCGGTATGCAGGCAAATTTTGTTTTTATTTACTGTGCTTTTCATTAATTTTATAAATTTACGATACGATCTTCCGAGATCGAATAAGATCGATTCAATACAATACGATTAAGATCGTGAATCCATTCACGAGGATACGATCCATTGCGATCCAGAAGATCGATTCAAAGCAAAAAATCACGCATCCCTAGTTCTGGGACCTTTAGAGAAAGAAAATTGCGTTAATTAGCATTAGTAGCATCAATTTAGTATTATAACAGAAAAAAATACCGTTGTTATCCTCCGCAGGCAAAAGTCCTACCTCTGCGACGGCCTTTGTGTTTTCTGGCGTCACGTCAAAATTCTTTTCAATACACTTTCTCGTAAACTGGTTCTAATCGCACTACGATTAGGTTCAACATGCAATGTATTTCACACGCGTGCGATTTTTAATATTTTTCCGCACAAGTGCGGAAATAAAAATTTGCACAGATAAGTCTAAAGGGTTCAATGACTATATCTATAGTCGGCGGTGATTGTTTTTTTTTAATCCCGGCAAAGAGATATGCGTCTTTACGGATTAAGTATTTTTCGAGTATTTAAATTGTGTTTATAAATAGAATATCATAGATAAAAATGATTACTTAAAACAAATATTTATTTTTATGAACAAATTAACATCTTAAGGTGTTCTAAATTTAAAAAAAAAATGAATTTTCTTTTTTTCATAGTAGGCTGTATACAGCATCATACCTTTGCATCTTCTTCAACCTGGCGAAATCAAAGCACGGAAAAAAAGCAAATTAAATCATAGTTTCCTAATAATTCCTGACAAAAATACTTTCCGTTCTAATATTTTATTTCTTCGAAAGTGTATTGAAAAACGTCGTTTGATACGCGTGGGGATTTGTTATTGCAGTTCTCGGCTCCATAACACCCTCGCTTGCAGCTCGGGTGTTAATTCCGCGCTCGAATGCAATAACAAAGTTTCCCCACTTATATCAAAATGTACTATTTTCGAACCTGATTTTTTCAATATTTTAACCGACCGATAAATGCCTAGGTAGGTAGTCGTTCTTAAGCAATTAATTAGTAGTTCTAAGGAAATTATTAGTCGTTTTATTATAGCAATTAATAATAATCTGATCTTCAAGGATAAACAACATTTGCAGAGTTCGGTCGGTGAATAGGTGCCATCCATCCATTACATAGGTTCCGAGTTGTTGAGGACAGAGGACTAATCCTGCCGCAATGAAAGTCACACGCTCTACTACAAGATTTATTGTCGGTATCCACATTACAAACTAATACAAACTGATATAAGGCAAGTATAGCTACAGTTTAACAATTCTATCTAAACGCGGTTAAAAAACTTACGAGACTAGTGCATTCGGACTATGCACTATGCTTTGCTATGTTTGGACTCCATGTTACAGAGAGTTGCAAACCATTTTTTAAAGCAATTAAAATATTAACCCTTCCGTCAATGTACATTTTAGAGACCATTATGTTTGTCAAATCAAATCGACACCTATTCCCCTTATTGTCAGATAGAGTAGTTCGAAATAGACGCGACAATAGTAAACTATGTATCCCGAGATCAAGGACAAGTCTAATGCGTAAAAGTGTATTCTGTATGGCGCCAATTCTTTATAATAAGTTGCCAAAACATTGGAGGGAATTGACTACTGGAAAATTAAGAAATAGATTAAAAAGCCTTCTGTTAGAGAAAGTCTATTACAGCACTGACGAATTCCTGAATGACAAATTAATTTGACATGGATAATGACATCGTAATTTTTATTAATAATTGTTTAACATTTGATATTTTGATTTGGATTATTGGATTTGTATTATTTGCTAAGATGAGCTTATGACACTATTTGATTGTATTTTATTTGTACCTTTTAGTTTAAGTATGGTCTAAATTGGATTGTTAACTGCTAGATTTGCTGTGTGTAATGGACGAATTTAAATTCACTTGATGCTGTGTAGCGTCCGGCATATTATATTTGTACGCCGTTCAGACAAAACATGACTGGCATAATTATAATTTGATGTAACATCTTGCATGCTATGTGTGTGTATACTCATGTTTGGGACAAATAAAAATTATCTTATCTTATCTTATCTTATTCTTTCGTGTCTGGAAGCGAACAGAACGCTACAAAGAAGAACTGTGGGCGGAAAGAACTCGCGTTTACACTCAACTTCCGGTTCCAGAAACTTCTACAATATTCGAACTGTTTTTACTTTTTTTTTTGCTTTGTCGAGAGGCGACTACTACAATATTCATTCATAATATTATAACATCTCATTGATAAGACAGCGCCTCTAGTGGCGAGCAGCGAAAGCAATCGATCATTCATTGAATTTGATACTAGCGTCCTCTAGTAGTAACTACTGTACTGCTTCCGCTGCGCGACAACAGAGGACGCTACTTGTATATACACACATCAAAAGTGTCTAGGGATCAAGCATTTTTATGTGGATTTCTTGAGATTGAGATGTGGCTTTGTAATAAATTTATGATTTTATAAATTTATATGGATCCTTTTTGGTGCATTTCATAATTTGAATCAGGAACTGTGAATCAAATTCGAGTAAAAGATGAAAATCAGCTGTCAATATTTTCCCTATAAAAACATACAACGTTGAAGACATTATTAGTGCTACTGTTTCCCTACTACTGATTAAAACCAACGTTATTATGGAGCGGCGACGTCATTTAAGCAGGGAAGAAATGCTCAGAGCCGTGGGAATGATAGAAGCTGGTTCCCGGCAACGTACTGTGGCTTTAGCTCTGAATACAAGTCAGAGTGTTATCAGTCGACTTTGGACACGTTACCGAAGCACTGGTACCGTGGCTGAGCGCCATGGAGGACGGTATCGCTGCACCACACGGAGACAAGACCGATACATTCAAATCTTAACTCGAAGAGCTCCAACAATAAACCGCCATGATGTTAGCCGTGAGGCTTCATCACTCTTCAGGGAACTTAATTAGCGACCAAACAGTCAGAAACCGCTTGCATGAAGTGAACCTTCATTCCCGAAGACCGCTACGGGTACCACCTATAGCAATGCACAATCGTAGGATACGATATCAATGGGCTCTTGAACACAGAAATTGGGCAGAAGAACAATGGCGTTTCGTGTGCTTTTCTGATGAGTCTCGTTTTGGTATGAGACCGGATACAAGACGTATACGACACTGGAGAACCCCTGGACGCCAACAGCGATTAAAATCCTGCCAGGAAGTCCATCCTTATAGTGGTGGAACCATCATGGTATGGGCGGGTATTTGGATCGGCGGAAGAACTGAGTTGATTTGGATCAGAGGCAACCTCAACGCTCAAATTTATGCTGAGACGATTGTATCAGACGTCATCGTTCCTCTACAAGTGCAAATCGGTCCCTTATTTCAGTTAATGCATGATAATGCACGACCGCACACCGCAAGAGTTGTAAGACAGACTCTCGCCGCAGCTAACATCAATGTCCTGCCCTGGCCTGCTCAGTCGCCAGACTTGAATCCGATTGAGCATGCATGGGATATGCTACAGAGAAGAGCTCTGCCGAATATGGAGGGTATCCAGTCGCAAGAAGACCTTTTTTTGTTGTTGCAACGAACATGGGCGGCCATTCCACAGCGTGATTTGGATGAACTCATTTTGAGTATGCCAAACCGATGTTCTTGTGTTGTTAGTGTTCGCGGTAGAAACACGGATTATTAATTGTTTAAGTTACCCAATAAAATTTTAAAGAAAACTGTTATTTCAGTCTTTTTTTCGAACTTTTGTGTTAGTGGTTCAAATGTCAAAAATCCCTTTATTAGGAAAATGGCAAATTTCTTTATTAATGCAAAGGTGACTTGGTTTATCGTTACTGTGACAAACGAAAACACTTTATTTGATGAATCCTTAAAGAAAATTTTAATTAATATCAATCAGGAGAAAAGTTATTGCAAAAATATATGTTGATCCCTAGACACTTTTGATGTGTGTATCAGTCACACGAGTTCCTTTCCTTTCATGCCTCGGAGAGCACATCGAGGCTTTGGTCCCGGCTGTCACATGTAGACTGTGGTTGCGCAGCCGTTACGGGTCAAAAGCCTGAAAGTCTGACAACCAGTCTTACCCAAGGGTTTCGAAGTACTCAGTAAACGGGCTGTGGAGGTCAGATAGCTAGTCGCTCCATGGTAAATACTGATATTCAGCCGGATCAAGTAAGCCTAAAAAGCCGACTATAACACGGTCGTGGTACAAAGCTAGGCATTCAAAATGTTGAAGGAAAGTGCTACCTACTTCAAGACAAGCCATTCAATTCTGAATGTTCCGGCATTTTTTCTTTTGAGACTGAGCCAAAACGTTCGCGTTACTTAGTTCTTATTACTGAAGGCAATAAGCTTGGACAATTTATAGTGTAAAGGTAGGTTCCTTGGCAAACGGAGGGAGTCTGTTCCACTGGCTCACATACCGTGACAAGTGTGTTTGTTCCGGATGTTTGTATTTATGGTTGTTGCCTCTATTGTTTCAGAAATATTTCAAGGAGAAATTCCTTGCTTTAGGAACCAGTTATGTTTATTTTGTTGTAATAAGACGTTATTGCCATTGCTTGGTTCTCTGCGTCTATGTAGTAATTATTTAAAAATGAATTGACTTGATTTGGTTACCTACATTAATAAAAACTTTTTTGCAAAAAATTAAACCGACTTCAAAACAATAAAAAAAAACAAAAATAACAAACCAAAACACAAAAAAGCAAGTCAAGCTTCGAAGTCGGCGACCTTTGTTTGATTGATTTGGTGTTTTTGTCATCGGCTTCTGAAGCTAAAATAATTTTTCACTTTTTTGTGTTTTGGTTGGTTTGTTATTTTTTAATATACAATGTGTAACAGAAAGGGTATAATCATATGGAATACTGTGGTACGGACCATCAAACTGAACAACTTTCTCTATGGGACCACCATCGAAATTGTAAAAAAATAATCAGCTGTCCCATAGAAAATTTCAATACCTACTCGACCCAAATGTATGGGACAGCTGATTATTTTTTTACGATTTCTATGGTGGTCCCATAGAGAAAGTTGTTCAGTTTGATGGTCCGTACCACAGTATTCCATATGATTATACCCTTTCTGTTACACGTTGTATAAATAATGTTATTTTTTTTAAGTCGGTTTTATTGTTTGCGAAAAAGTTTTTATTCAATTTTCTTTTTTAGTTGTTCCCATGTCGCCGTGAATTTATTTTACAATATTAAATACGCGTCTAAATGACAACAACAGTTCTTTGTTAAAGTTGTTTAAAATGATTAATACTTGTAGTTTCTAGCACTCACTCTGTTGTCTCTAGAGAAATCAACTATCGATATCGAAGTCGCATTATCTATACATTATTCTAGAACAAGATATCACCTAACTCCTAACCGTTAAAGAGTTGTACCGTCATTCATCAGCTCAGCGTCATGAGATGATGGTGACCATACGCAAATGTCTCAATAGCTTTAGAAATTATTTTTTACTAAAATTTATGTCGTGGCTATTGAGTTCTGTATAAACACTGGTATTCAGGTGCATCCGGTAAGACTGGAAGCCGACCACAAAATAGTTGTGAAAATGATGCAGATGATGAACAATACCATGGTGTGATGGGCTTATCCCCAATAAATGGAAATCTATTGTTGTAAACATCTGCGTACCCCCTCAGAGCATACAGGCGTAGGGCACGCCACTATAATGGCGGTAAGTCCCCTCTTTGAGGAGTGGCTGGAGAGGCGCCACGGCGCCCTCACCTTCCGCCTGACGCAGGTCCTCACCGGACATGGTTGTTTCGGGAGGTTCCTGCACCTAATCGGGCGGGAGGAAACGCCCGGGTGTCACCACTGCGAGGATCGACCGGAGGACACGGTGGAGCACACTGTGCAGGTCTGCTCCGCTTGGGCGGAGCAACGCCGTGTCCTCGTAGCGGCGATCGGCGGCGGCGACCTCTCGCGTCCGGCCCTGGTTCAATCCATGGTCCGGAGCGAGACGGAATGGGACGCCGTCACCTCCTTCTGCGAAGCAGTCATGCTAGCGAAGGAGGTGGCGGGACGTGAGAGGGAGAGAACCTCACGTCCCAGCCGCGGCGGGAGACGCACCGGGCGTCGGGGGCCACGTGGTGGCCCCCGGCCACCGTAGACGCGGGCCTGTGGACGGTGGCAACCCTCACCAAATCATAGGTCCACCTAGTGGGAGGCCTTCAAACTTCCAATGCAACGTCTTCCGGTTCGCGGTCGCCACTCCAGAACTTTTTGCCCCATCGGCCATCCGTTCTGCAAGCAATGAGCCCTGGGGTCCGTAAGGGCCGACGCCTGCCAGGGTTGCGGGACTGTTCGAAAGAGATACCGCGGCGCTGGAACACAAAGGGCAAAGGAAGGAACATGGATGGGTTTTAGTCAGTAGAAGTCTGACACTCCCTCCTGCTCAGCCCAGAGCGGGAGGGGTTATTTGATGATTTCCCATCGGAAAAAAAAAAAAGAGCATACAGGCGTGATGTTACGTCATGATGTTGTATAAACAATAAACATCCAAGCGATTGCAGCAATCACGACATATTTGCCGTCTATTTTTGAAAAATTCCATAGTATATCTCCGAAGTTCAGCATCAGATCTTCGCCATATTTAAATGGGACCACCTCAGAAGTATAATCTTTCAAATAAAAAAAGAATTTTGAGAATTGGTCCGCAAATGGGGGAGAAATCAGGTAAAATATGTACATAAAAAAATATACATATAGACACGAACATATAACCTCCTCCTTTTTTGAAGTCGGTTAAAAAATAGAATAAACATTGTTTGGTTACTAAATGCTGTGCGATTCTACTTAGTTTCCTTGAGAAATACTAAAGGTAATAAGGATACCTAGTATAAAATAATGGCAGTATTACATTACCTACCTACTATTATCAGTCTATGAGCCAGCCAGCTGAAGGCCACATACAAAATTAAGTTGAAAAGTGTGGAGCTTACAATAAGATTATTCCTGATTTAGTGGTTTTGATTGTTCAATACTATAAGTAAACTTTTATAAACTGGGTTCGTGTCCTCTCGTGCACACTGCACACCAAGAAATGTTCTGTTTACGCGATACTAATAACTAGGTACCTATATGGTTTCACTCGCTGGAGCTGGAGCCTTGCCCACCGGCCGCCTGAACCTTGTTCCTGATGCCGATGGGCTACTATTTTTACCGACTGTGAAGGTTATTTGTTTATCGGCCTATAAAGTACATACTTAGAGGGTGGAGAAGGAAGGGACACCTTCGCTGAAACGGTTAGGTACCTACTACGTAGGTATTCAGTACTTACACCATTTTTAACTGGAGGAGAAATTATTAAAACACGGAATGAGTCCCGAATGCACTTGATATTTTCTTTTTAATAATTTATATTTTAGTACTTACTTTTCTTTTTTGTATTTAATTAGGTACCTAAGTAGGTACTTAACCATACTGCTTGCTCCGGCAATCGCTAGTGACATGCACTTAGTTTATTGTTCTCCCCGTCATCGCGATTTTTTTTTCTGTAGGTTCCTACCGTACCTACCAGGAGAACCTTCGAGTTAGGTAGGTACCTACCTACGGAGATATTGGGGGTCAAAGCTTCACCTTGTTCACAAGTTATTTTTAAATAGGTAGGTAGGTAGGTACTTAGAAGTTTTTATGTTATAAATTTACTTTAAATAGACCTATTTAAAGTAAAGTTACGTACTACCTCCACAACTCCACCTTCACACACAAGAGTCGAATTGATTATAATATAATAACCCCCTTATTTTTGATGTCGGTTAAAAATCAGCAGAGTTCCCGAGTAGGCCTTGTCAGATGTCCCTATAAGTAAGTGCTGTAGTTTTAATAACACATACCTACTTATAAGTAGGTAAGTATATGTTATTAAAAATGATTAGAGAATGAATAACATCATTGTTAGGTCGAGTACGAACATTTAAAGTACAATACTTAGGTTCTGGTATCTGATAACAGCGGAAACATTCGTTCATGATTCGAAGAATTCATGAACAATGCTTCACTATTTGTGTATTATCTACAAATAGACGTAGTTGTGATAAATGTAGCTATACAATATTGCATCTATGGGTAGGGCTGCCATACGTCCCGGTTTGGAACGCTTCGTCAAGGTCAATAAGTCAGTAACTGTCCCGGTTCTGTTGGTTGGCCTATCACTAAAGAATCGTGAAATTTCGCGCTCGCTCCGCTCGCATTACTGTTATAGTTATTGTTTCCTTATGTGTATCCGAAAATTATCTTTAGGTAAGTGCTTACGGCTTTTACCGCAATTGAAAACGTAGCTGTTGTGCTAGCTAACTCCAGGCTCGCACTGTACAAGTGTACATCCCCCTCTCCCAAATAACATTGATTTGTGTTTGCTGCGATAAAAAAAAGCTCGAAAGCTCGCTGATAAAAAACTGGCGATTAAAAATCTCTTTCCAAAACCTCTACGAAAAATCTTTTAAATTGATATATCTTGCCCGCATCATCATCCATGGTTACCCACTTACTATTAAGTACTTGACAAATGTCCCGATAATGTCGATTAAAAAGATTTTCTTTTATAAAATTTTATCTAGGGTTTGCTTGCAGCATCGCTCAAGTTATGTTCGGATTGTTCGGTAGTTTTAGTTATCCGGTTACCCCATCCTATGGGAACGTTTAAAATATAGGTAGCTTAGGCACTTGTGGATAGCTTCCCATTAGGAAGAATACCCCCTAGTTAGACAGTGTACATGTACATCCAAACATACCTACAAACTTTACCTCTATAAACTAGTATGGAAAAGTAATAAAGTGAAGAGGTTCTTACAAAAAGAAAGATTAAAGGAAAAAGGTCTGAACTTTTCTAAATACCATACTTTTTATAATGTCCGGTTTTGTACCAGAAAAATTCAAAGGAAATGGTAACCCTGGTTGCAACCTTGCAACTAAGTGTTTGATACTCGTAAACACAAAATACCTACTTATAATATAAACGTGCGCTACTTTGTGTGTTAGGTGTAGGTATTACCTTAGAAACTGAACCAAAAATTAGTGTTTTTGTTTCCATTACAAAAAAATAACTTTGAAGATGGGTAGGCCTTTAGTGTGGGCCGCAACATGTGTCGATACTCTTGCGCCATCCCATCTTCCTCGCTCATCGTGCTATGCTGCGGCTGCAGGGAACCTCAAGCGGCGTAAATATAGTAACCTCATTGGTAACTATATTTTCGAGCTGTTTGGGGTTGAAACTTTAGGACTGTGGGGTCCGAGTGCTCACAGCTTTCTCAAGCATATTTCAAAAGGCTTAGTTGACACTTCTCGTAACCCAAGGGCTGGCTTTTACCTTGGCCAAAGGCAACGCCGCCAGTCTCTTGGGTACATTGAGTACAGTAAAAAACATTTTTAAATCGTATTCTTTAATTTGGTTCCGAAATTGGTTGTATTTTAAGTATCTAGTATCCACTGTATTTATTCAATCACATATTTCTCATTATTTTCCTATACTTCGTCAAGAAAGATATAATTGAATTTGGCAAGATGCTCGCGCATTATCGACAGATCTGCTGTAGCTGGCATGGACCCCGTTATTTTGACGAGTCCAAGATTCTTGAAGTCTTGAATTCAAAACATCCATAAGCTCTGCAATGAAGGTTAATGTTCATATACCTCCTGTTTCGAAGAGAGATTCACTCGTCGAGATTCATTGTAAATCTTTCTCCATTTTCCTTCATGATCGTTATGGAATCTTTACTTGAGATATACATATACTTATGACAGAAGACCGAAGAGTATAACCTGCCTCTCTGTTTAGCGTTTGTGGACTACGAGAAAGCCTTCGATTCGATCGAGACCTGGGCTGTACTTAACTGCAGTCTCTCCAACGGTGCCAAATCGACTATCGGTACATCGAGGTGTTGAAGTGCTTGTACAAAAACGCCACCATGTCAGTCCGACTACAGGACCAGACCTCGGAACCTATCCTGCAGCGAGGTGTGAGACAGGGAGACGTCATATCTCCGAAACTGTTCACCGCTGCACTGGAGAATGTCTTCAAGGTTCTGGACTGGAGAGGGCTAGGCATCAACGTCAATGGCGAGTACATGTCTCACCTTCGGTTTGCCGACGATATAGGGGTCATGGCTGAGACCATGGAGGACGTCAGTACAATGCTCGATACCCTCCGAAAGAGTGGGTCTTAAAATGAACATGGACAAAACCAAGGTTATGTTGAATGCCCATGTAACACCCACTCCTATCTAGGCAGTAGTCTCACTCTCACTAAATGATATGGCGGTATTGCAACTTAAAAATGCATAGGTCGATGCGGCATCGGCCGCGCGAAGTGCGTCATGTCAATCAACTGTGTTTCGTGTTCGGATAAGTTCTAATTTATTTGGCAGGTATTTTCGTGTTCTATTAATAGTGTATATATATATAATTATGTTTTATTTTATGTTATTTATTTATTACACACTTAGAAATGCCCATTTAATAGAATAACGTTATTTATTTACTACCTACTACCCTCATCCGTGTGTCACTGCGGGGGGCCTACTGAAAACCAGCGCTGAGTGTTTTACACCCAGCATATGCTGAGTAGGTGACCCTTTCGTTATGGGCATGCTCAGCGCAGTTGCTGTTTTAATTAATTGTTAAGCTGTTTGTTAGTATATGTATATGTATGTGCTGCTCTATTGTGTTGCTGCTGTCCATTAGCGAATAAATGTTTATTCTATTCTATTCTATTCTATTCTATTCTATCGAGAACGGAGACTCTATACTCGAAGTAGTAGACGATTATGTCTACCTGGGACAAACGGTCCAGCTAGGTTGGTCCAACTTCGAGAAAGAGGTCCACCGTCGAATCCGACTCGGCTGGGCAGCGTTCGGGAAGCTGCGCGGTATCTTCTTGTCCAACTTCCCGCAGTGTCTCAAGACGAAAGTCTAGGACCAGTGTTTGTTGCCAGTGATTACATACGGGACCGAAACGCGGTCGCTCACAATGGGCCTCATTCGAAGGCTTAAAGTTCGGAGTAAGCTCGGAGTTTCCTTGCGTGATCACATCAGAAATGAAGACACCGACACCGGGTTACCGACGTAGCCCGAAGAATTGCCAAACTGAAGTGGCAGTGGGCAGGGCACATTGCTTTTTTTTTTTTTACCTATGTGAAATCATCAAATAACCCCTCCCGCTCTGGGCTGAGCAGGAGGGAGTGTCAGACTTTGTGTTTTTTAGTGACTAAAACCCATCCATGTTCCTTCCTTTGCCCTTTGTGTTCCAGCGCCGCGGTATCTCTTTCGAACAGTCCCGCAACCCTGGCAGGCATCGGTCCTTACGGACCCCAGGGCTCATTGCTTGCAGAACGGATGGCCGATGGGGCAAAAAGTTCTGGAGTGGCGACCGCGAACCGGAAGACGTTGCATTGGAAGTTTGAAGGCCTCCCACTAGGTGGACCTATGATTTGGTGAGGGTTGCGGGGATCCGCTGGATGCGAGTCGCACGGGACCGGTCAATGTGACACTTGGGGGAGGCCTATGTCCAGCAGTAGACGTCTTTCGGTTGAAATGATGACTTAGGAAGTTAGGATATATTGTACAATCGGCCCAACATGAATCTGAGCACCTCACGGACTATTTTTGCTTGCAGCATCCGGCCGCTATAGAAGCGCTTAGTTAAAACTTTCTCTTCCATGGTCCTTTTTTGTGTTATTCCTATTAGTCAAAAAAGGGTGGTCAAACATCTGTGTCCATTAGCAGAGCCTGAGAATTTTTTATAACAGAAGACAATGTAAAGAGGTCGACCCTTTTTTTTTTGTTTTACTACTATTGGTGCGCACTCTCTTTGTGCTGACCTGTAGTGAGGGTGGTGAACAGATGTGGATATCGTGTGTACGGGTTTTTTTTTTTTAAAGTGGGCAGATTTATTTTGTGCCAATGGTACACAGAAGCTGTTGGTAGACCTTTATTAATAAATAAATAAATGCTTATCGAGCTGGCAACATGAATACGGGTAAGCGCGCTACAGAAGAAGCTAAAACATAGGTTTATTTTAAAACTTAAATAGAAAAATTTGTCCGATTTCGATATTGGATCACCCAGTATCGGAACTTGCATTCCGAGATTCCGATATTGCGATATTCCGAGATTCCGAGATTCATGCCCTAGTACCACAAGGAGATATGAAATATCTGTTAAATGAAAATATACGGAAAAATAGTGTCTCCAGTTTGACCACACGGCAACTACTACTATTTCTATGACTCTAACAGTAAGTACTTAAGATCTGAAGAGAAGGAAACCATTGTTACAAATGATTTCATCACATTTGTAGACTTTTTACAATGCCGTCCAAGTTGTGAAAATTGTTTCAATTTGACACAGACAGTTCTATAGTGATAAGTCTATTCGTGTAGTTCTACATAATTACAACCATTGCCAAGGTCCTATTAAATAAAATAGCAATGGTCCTGCCTGGGAACGTGGCCTAATCCAATCTTGAAATTCTATGTATCTATTCATTTTTCTTCAAAATATTTCAAAACATGAAGTCAGACACTGCATATCTTCCATCATAGCCTGAATGCTCGCAGGTCCTGAGGGTCGGCGGTTCCTGCGAGAGGCGCTCAATCTTGTTAACAACGACACGCAATTATGTCCAATCTAACTGTCTTGTTCACCTGCACTAGCACTTAACGTCTCGGGTGTACAGGAAGCTGCCGCATCAGGTAGCAAGCCTATGTTTATTGGGGGATTAGCTGATTGCCCGATTTCTATACGGACTTAGGAGGCAGTAGGTGTCCTTGAACTTTTACTTAGTTTGTGAACTTTTACTATGTTTGCAATGCCATAGGGCATTTTGATTGAGGATGTATGGAGAAGCGAAACACGTGTCGAGAAGGTAGGAATAGCTAGGTTGTTGCATGTAAATTATCGCACCGCCTGGATCTAGTATGTATGGAATAAAAATAAAATATCTTGCTTATGATTTAATTGTAACGCCTAATTCCATAACTTACCTAAGTACTTAGGTGCCCAATCTTTATCGAAATTGCACTGTCTAGATATACCTACCAGGAATATCAGGATACTACCGCTACTTAGTACAAATGATACTACAAAAACAAGGAGGTGGGGGGTCTCTGCATACTCAGCAGTGGATGGAATAAGGCTGCCAGTGATGATGAATATTTTCATTGCAGTCGGGGGACGGTTCCTTGGAATAGTTCTTTAGAGGTCCCCCGACTTCGATGAAATGAATGAATATTGGTTTTCAGTTTTCCACTTTTGGGCACAATGGCGTTTTAATTGCACAGTAAATTTTACAGTCTATTTAGCAATTAGCTATTTAGCTATTTAGTATTTACCTTGTGGCCATTCTACACTCTAAAATCATGTAACTTGTTTTTAATTTTAGTTCACTTTTTGATATGGCAGGAGTTAAGGAACCCCAACCTACCAATATTAGCTTCGTCAGCAAATAGTATTTATTAGATACAGTTCTTTCTAGAATATTCCATTGTTTGATCAGCATTAATAATTTTATCTAGGACATGCGTCATATCCGACCACGCTGTACCATGTACTACGTTAGCAATAAAGTTAGTATATAAGATCAATATTTTATTAGAATAAGTAATTACTGTTTCGCTGTCACTCTGTCGAAATAAAGTTATTTTTTAAATACTTCACTACTTTTTATAATTGGCGCAGCCGGTAGGATCTCTGTAGTCAGCCTGCCGTGTATACAATTCTACGAGAAGCAGCCGACGTCCGTGTCTACGGTTAAGCAGAGATCGCCGAACAAAGAAATTCATTAAGAAGCCACTTCGAGTTACGGAAGAGGACCAGCCACAGCAGTAATTCAGGGAGCATGAAGCTAGCTGCGGAATTGTGAGTAAATCTTTTTCACCTTCCTCTCAGCTCTTCCATTTACATCCCAACCTTGTAATAAGTCTATGTGTGTATTATTAGGGATTGGACAACGCCGTAATAATATTTGCATAGATTTTAGTTGTAGTATTATTTTTATGCTCGTGATATTTTAGTAGTACATTAGAGTGATTTTTTTTTCTTCTTTACTTGTGTTACTTTCATAACTTTTCACTATGGAAAACGTAACCCGTGTCCCACAGGAAATGGTTAACATCATACCAGTATTCAGTGGCGATGCTAGAACTTTACCTTTATTTATCAAAAAATGTGAATACATTTTGACTACGTTCCAAGGAAGTGTACTTAGTTCAAAATGAATATTTATTTCATGTGGTAACGAGTAGGTTATCAGGCGAAGCAGCCAATTTGGTAGGCGAAAGAGACTCTATAGGTACGTGGGATGACCTGAAGAAGCTATTAAACCAACACTTCGGTGACCCACGCACAGAATCAATAAGGGCGAAAGTTATTTGGATTTTTGCCATAGAATACAGCGGATGAAAAGCGTTTTATTCGCTAAAATATCAGGAACTATCATTAATGACTCTTTACGTAAGGCAAAGCAAATAATTTATAGTAACAGAGCAATGAATGTTTTCTTGTTTAATTTACCGCCATTTCTAGTTAGATTAGTTCGTTTGCGCGACGTTACAACCTTAGAGGATGCGTTAAAAATAGTTTTAGAAGGACAAAACTTCCAGGCAGTCTATGAGTCGAAAACAAACGATAGACGTAATTTAAATAGAATTAACAGACCCAATTCGTTTAATAACCAAAATGTGTCTGATTCTAATAGTCAAATGAGAGATTCGCATAACGTACCGAGTACACATGTACCGAACAATGCTACAAATAGCACATCTACACCGAACAATTCGCATCAGTTTAGGCATTTTAAGCAACATAATAATATTCAAAAGAGTCAAAATAGTTTCAATCGTACAAACAACAATAATAATTCGTCACCGCAGTTAAGTAGGTCATCTTTTCCGGTTGCACAACAGTGCGCGGCACATGCATCGAGCACGGCGCCTTTTGCAGCGCAAGCATCTACGTCAGGTGCGAATACTGATGTCACCATGCGTACTGCAAGTTCGCGACGTGTTAATAACATAAATAATTCTAGTAACAATGAACAGAGTTCAAGTAATTTATGCAACGAGTGCCAGGAATTTTCCCCTGTAGATCCCGGGGCGGGAAATTTTTGCATAATGGCCTCTACACTAGAGAGCGAATAAAAATAAACTGTAATAAACGCTTAAATTTACCACATATAGCTATACCAGAATTAAAAGCAGTTTTTATGATAGATACGGGTAGTGTTAGGTCTTTTATAAGCCCGTATGTAGCAAATAAATATTTTAAAAATTATTTACAGTATGAACCCTTCGAAGTTGTTAGCACTCACGCATCGAGTGTTCATAGTGAAACAGCAATTATTCCATTACCGGTTACCTTTGGTAGTAAAGAGTTCCACAAATTTTATGTTTACAGTGTGGACGATAGGTATGATGGGTTAATAGGTAGCAATTTGCTGAAACAATTGCAAGCAAAGATTAATGAAATTGATTATGGAAAGTCAGATATTACATTTAAAAAATACTGATATTCCCATAGTATATTCACCACCTATGAGAGAGGTATACAATCTACCACCTCGTAGTGAACTTAGAGTAAGACGTCCGGTCAACTTATTGGACGGGGAAGCTGTGTTAGACTTCAAACAGTTTACAGAAGGGATTCGAATGCCCGCCGCATTAGTTACCTGTGTTAAAGGCTATGCAACAACCGTTATTTAGAATTATAGCAATCAAAATAGAACTTTAGTGGTTACAGGACCTTTTCAAGTCGAGCCACACATACCGAACCCATCGGTTAGTGTTCATTTCACGGATAATAATACAGAAGTGGACAGATTACTAACAAATAATTTAGAGAAATTACAGTTAGGTCATATGAATTCAGAAGAACGTAAGGTTATTGAGGAACTTTGTAGGGAATACAGAGATATCTTTTATTGCGAAAATATCCCATTAACCTTCACAAATCAGGTTAAACATAGAATAAGAACAAAAAATGAAGATCCAATAAATATTAAAGCACATAGATTACCTCCTATCCAAACAAAAGAAATTAGGAGTCAAGTAGAGAAAATGTTAAGGGATAACATTATCCAGGAATCGCATTCTCCCTGGAGTGCTCCCGTACATTTGGTGCCTAAAAAGTTAGACGCATCAGGTCGACAAAAATGGAGGATGGTTGTTGACTATAGACGGCTCAATGAAATTACTATTGACGATAAGTATCCTTTGCCCAACATTAACGATCTATTTGACATGTTAGGTAAAAGTACCTACTTCACAACCCTTGATTTAGCTAGTGGGTACCATCAATTAGAAGTCCAGGAGCAGGATCGAGCTCAAACCGCGTTTAGCACACCTTCAGGGCATTACGAATTTAACAGAATGCCATTTGGGTTAAAGACAGCACCCGCAACCTTTCAGCGAGCGATGGATAACGTCTTACGAGGCCTTCAAGGCTTACATTGCTTAGTATATCTCGATGACGTCATCATTTTTTCGAAAAGTTTGCCTGAGCATATAGAAAAACTTAGAGCAGTTTTTGACCGCTTTCGTCAAACAAACCTGAAAGCCCAACTAGACAAATCACATTTTCTTAGAAAGGAAGTACTTTATTTAGGGCATACTATTACGAGTGAGGGTTTGAAGCCAAATAATGATAAAATAGATGCTGTCCTTAGGTATCCCATTCCAGAAACTGTTACACAGATTAAAAGCTTTTTAGGACTTATCGGATATTATAGGAAATTCATTAAAGATTTTGCCAAAATAACCAGACCATTAACAGCGTGTTTAAAGAAAGGTCGCAAAATTATTATTAATGAAGAATATAGAGATTGCTTTGAAACATGTAAAAAGCTTTTAACAAATGCACCTTTGTTACAATTTCCCGATTTTAGTAAAGCTTTTATCTTAACCACCGATGCATCCAATTTTGCAATCGGGGCCGTATTGTCACAAGGAGCAATAAGCTCAGATAAGCCTGTAGCATACGCTAGTAGGACCTTGAGTGACACAGAAGTAAAATATAGCACTATCGAGAAGGAACTGTTAGCCATAATATGGGCAGTTAAGCACTTCCGACCGTATTTGTATGGTAATAAGTTTACTATATTTACAGACCATAGACCATTAGCATGGCTGTATTCATTGAAAGAGCCTAACAGTAAACTCACACGATGGCTAGAAGAGTAAGGTTTCGAAGTCAAGTATAAAAAGGGTCCTCAAAACACTAATGCAGATGCTTTATCTAGGATTAAGATTAATGCGATTGATGATGACTTAGATTCAATATTTGTAAATGTAGGAGATAGGCAGGAACGAATAAAAAAAATAATAGAAAGCGAATTACAAGATCTTGAAACCCCAATAGAAACGATAGAACTTTCGGATTCTGATGATGGGGTCACAAACAATTCAGTTTCAAATAGAGAACACATAGGTATTCCTATTTTAAACGAAGCCGTCGATACTAAATCAAAACAGATTTTAGTACATTCATGGCTCAAAAATAAATTAGCCGTAAAAGATATTTCCAATAACAAACAAAGAATTCTTGAAGTTCACTTACCGACGAATAATGACACGTTAGTTAAAGACTTTTTGAAAGAATATATAGATCCAAAACATAAATACTTTATATACTTTGAACATCCGAATTTTAGAAAAACTTTTTCAAACATGGTAATTAAGTTATTTAAAAGAGATTCAGTTAAGTTAACAGAGTGTACAGAAAAAGTTATAAATTTGACAGAATCCGAAGAAGATCAAAAGGAAGTTATTTTGAAATACCACGAGGGGAAAACGTGCCATAGAGGCATTAAAGAAACTTTAACCAAGCTTAAACGACATTATTGGTGGGCAAATATGAAAGAAACAGTTACGGCAATCATAAACGCCTGTGAAACATGTAAACGTATGAAATACGATAGAAAACCGATCAAACCCCATATTCAGTTAACACAAACACAGGATAGCCCTTTTCAGGAAGCTTTTATGGATTTATTATATATAGAAGGGAAATATTATCTAACTGTAGTAGATGCATTTAGTAAAATAGCACAAGCCATAGAAGTACCGAATAGGAGTACACCAGAGATAGTTAGGGCATTAATTAAGTATTTTAGTATGTATGGTCTGCCTAAGAAAATTAGTTGTGATTCCGGTACAGAATTCAATAACACTTTGATAAAATAAATGTTAAGCTTATATAAAATTGAACTTCATATAGGGACTCCAAATAATCCCAGTTCAATGGCAATAGTGGAAAGGTTTCATTCCACCATTATTGAGATTTACCGTATAGCAAAATACGATAAAAACGATTTAGATGCGGCATCCGTTATGACTTATGCTATCATGGCTTATAACAACACCATTCATTCAGCAACAGATTTTACGCCTTTTGAACTAGTATTTGGTCACACCTGTTCAGATAATGTATTTAACGTAGATAGAGAAAAGAATTTAACTCAGAAGCTATTGTTAGATCATAGAAAACGCCTTAAAGTACTTTATGAATTCGTAACAGAAAAATTAGAATCTGATAAAATTAAAGTGATAAATAAAAAAGGTGGTGAAACGACACCGGTACTTAAGACAGACGATAATATTTATATGAAAGATACTAGGATTAGAAAAGCTAAAGAAAAACCGCGATATGAAAAAGCAAAAGTAATTGGTGAAGTTGAAAGAAATATAGTACCAGTAGAATTAAAGAAAAGGACAACTAGAGTAGCGTTAAAAAATGTAAAACGTCCTCCACAGATCGTGCCTGGTACTTCTGGTAATAATGACGTCAACATTCACGCTGGACCTCGAAAACCTCGGTCAGAATCCGGGGATAGCAGCGCTGAAGCGGGGAGTAGCAGTGAAGAGGATTAGTTATTGGACTATATATAAAACTGTAGACTTAGAATCATTAGGCTTACAAATAGATACTAACATTCGGGATTTTAGTAATTTAAAAACGAAAATTAAGGAAAATAGACTAAGTAATGAAACCATAGGAATAGAAAATCAAATAGAATATCTAGTTAAACTAACAAAGGATAGATTTTTTCAAATCTTACCTTTTCATTATAGAAATAAACGAGCCTTGTTCAATCCATTAGGCTCACTGGTAAAAGCTATTTCTGGAAATTTAGATGAAGACGATGCAATTAAATATGATAAGGAAATTCAAATGATACAGAACAGAGAGCATGTAGTCGAACGTAAAGTATCATCAATGCAAAAGGCTTTTGATAAATTTGTAAATGACTCTGAAATAATAAATTCAAATATTAAAAACTTGGGTTTACATACTAACGAAATGGAAAAATTAGTTGAACATGAGTTTAGGTTTAACAAACTTTTCCAAATATTGAATACTATGTATCAAATTTTAAGTAACTTTCGAACTTGTTACGAAAACATACAAGAGATTGAGACGGCCATTGCCTTTAGCAAATTGAATACTTTACACCAATCCATTATAAATAGTACAGAATTATATAATACGTTAGAAACCATTGCTAAACATGCTAGAACAATATATCCAGTAAGTAAACGTAATTTAATTAAATTAGAACGTAATATTATACTTAAATCATATATAAATAACAATAAGTTAGTTTTTGTTTTAGAAGTTCCCCTAATAGATAACGAAACATATAATTATTACAAGGTTATACCCATTCCTATATTCCACTCTCCAAATACCTTCACTATTATACCCAAATACCCTTACCTGATGGTGAATAGATTGAAATACATGCCTGTAGTAAGCCCATGTACTGAGATTGAAAATGACAAATTCCTCTGTGCTGAAACCAATTTTGCCCAGTATCCAACTGAGACCTGCATTGAACAAATAATGCTGATGAAGAATAACTACAAAAGCTGCATACAGAACCATATTGAAATAGAGAAAACTAAGGTACAAAAAGTAACCGACACCCAATGGTTGGATTACTCAGAAGAAAACCTCATCATCACCGAAAATTGCAATACAGAAAGCCTGATACACACTATTCTTGGGACCTACATCGTGACCCCTAGTCAGCAATGCGAGACGCAAATAGGCGAAGTCATCGTTGCCGCTACCACAAACACTACAGTTTCCAGTCTCCAGCTGCCATTGATCCATATGCCAGAGCTGCAACAGGACATCCAGAGAAGAATAAAGAAAGTAGATCTAAGAAATGTGGACTTCAGTAATGTGCAAGAAGTGTTACAAAGTGCAAAAATTAGTGAAATAGACGAGACAACTCAAACAGTGACAATAGAAATTAGCATATGGACCATTGTCGAGTATATGATTATTATAATAGCAGTTATTATCTTTATAATGTATAAATTCCAGATCTTTAAATTTTGTCGAAATTCTCCGAAACCGTCTGCGACACCTTCGGATAATTTCTCTCTTAGGGAGGGAGGAGTTAAGGAACCCCAACCTACCAATATTAGCTTCGTCAGCAAATAGTATTTATTAGATACAGTTCTTTCTAGAATATTCCATTGTTTGATCAGCATTAATAATTATCTAGGACATGCGTCATATCCGACCACGCTGTACCATGTACTACGTTAGCAATAAAGTTAGTATATAAGATCAATATTTTATTAGAATAAGTAATTACTGTTTCGCTGTCACTCTGTCGAAATAAAGTTATTTTTTAAATACTTCCGTTGTCGCTTACTTAATTCAGGCGTGTTTTTTTATTTTTTTTTAAATAGGGTATTTTTTTCACTGATTAAAGTGATTTTATTTTGACCTAAAATAATAAATTGACGGCGGGCCTCTAGAATAAACAAATTCATTAGATCAAAATAAAATCACTCTAATCAGTGTTTTTTTTTTTGCTTGGATATCTTTGGTTAGACCGTTAGACGTACTGTTGAACGCTGTGTTAAAATTTGTCCATCTATTTTATTGGGATGTTATATATTATTTCTATCAGATAAGTATGGTAAGTTCTTCCGTAACTACTGAGGCCGTAGTTGACGACTGAGCCTGCTTGGGGCATGTATATATTCTGAGTGTTATAAAGGGCAATTTATATTTTAATAAGCTAAGTTTCCCTAGAATAGACGTTAGTTGTTGCACACGTGATCGAAATCGGCTATCAACTATTGAGCCAACGTAGGTGTACTATCAACTATATCTATCTTATTTGCAAGTTGTTGGCGAGCTATATGCAGTCTTGAGTGTTCGTCTGCTATAATTGTAGACGTAGGTAGTGGAGCATTTATTGTGTGATGAGTGTATGACTGTGTATATGTATAAACAATTTTTGTTTTTGATGCGTTCATTTACTAATCCTACGTCATCAGCCGATTTACATGAATGAAGGCAACGAACACATTTGATCGAAGTTGTATTATAGAGATATTCTTGTTAGCAACCAAAATACATGGTGTCATCTGTATATTGATGTAGGTACTGGCGGTCTAAAATGGGCGCCTTACCAGAATCTTAATAGGATAATAATATATGAATCACGTTAAAATTCATAAAATGGTCATAAATAGACGCAGTTAATAAGTTTGAGAAAAAATGGTTTTAGGAACCTCAATGTCATTTTTGAAGACCTGTCTATAGGTTTGATGGAAAAAAAATAAGTACGTTTCAGTTCCATGTATGGGGAATCCCCCTTAATCTTTTTTTTGTATAAATATCGTAAAGCAGTTCACAGAATACATCTACCTACTAAGTTTCAACTGTGTAGTCCTAATAGTCCCAATAGTTTCGGAATGAAGTGGCTGTGACATGCACGGACAGACAGACAGACATGAAGAAACTAGAAGGTTTCAGTTTTTTGCCATTTGGCATTTGCCTGTGCCAGTATTTAAACATACACACATGGTACATTATACATTACAGGCAGTCCAACTGTTTAAGAAGTTCGCATCCCGAAAATACAATCGGCTTCCCACCAAAATACAGGTACAATCAATGTACCGCTTTTGTTCCTTGCCCAATAAATCTTTTAAGAGCTCACTCCTTATCCATAATACATTGCGCTGGCGCTATCAGACTCCGAATTTATCCAATGTATCGCTTACTTGCCTCATCTGGCTGTGTTGATAGATAACTGGTTTAATGTATTATTTATTATTGTCGGCTCGATGTTGCAGTGTCACTGATACCGATCCAGTTCTGTAGTCAGAAATTAGAATTACTCAGAACTGGTTAGCTAGAAACATCATTACAATTGTAACCTTCGTATACTCGCGTCAAATTTTATAACACCTATAACCACGTACGGTCTGTCAGACCGAAGCCGAAGGTTGGAAAATCAATTTCGGGTTTTTTTTTTCAAATTACATATATATACGTATACGTGGATATTATATTCTCTGAGAATATATTACGAAGTAACGTAAATGATTATTTACTGAGTATATCCTTTCTGCACCGACTGCCCCGTTGGTCTGGTGGTCGCAAGCGCGAGTGCTGAGCGTGGGGTCCTGTGTTCGATTCCCGGGTCGGGCAAAAAGTGCTATTAGGGTTTCCATTCGAAATTTCACAGTAGTAGCCCGGAGTGTGGAAGTTACCCCGTGCCTCGGAAAGCACGTTAAGCCCCGTTGGTCCTGCGCCTGATCTCTCTCCGGTCGTGTCGGATTGCCGTCCCATCGGACTTAAGAGTAAAGGAACAGAGAGTGCACCTGTGTCTGCGCACACACTTGTGCACTATAACATCTCCCGCGCCGATGGCTAAACTGCGTTGAGATTGACCGCCGTGACCGAAAACGGTCAAGAGGACTAGCCTTTCACTGTAGTTTCTGAAACATTTTAAGATTTTTGTAAGAGGTCGTAAATTGTTAGCTAAGCTGTTTTTTTTTTCTTGTAACATAGTTACTTACAAACCTAAAAGATACTGTTAGCTGCGTCTCCCACCTGCAACCCACCAGAAGTAGCGTGGTCAAAGACTCATTCCCTTATTCGGCAGCGCGCACTTACTAACATTACCCTTGATTTTGTTAACTCGATTAATTTTCAAATTTTATTACGTAAAATAACTTTTGTGTTTTAACTGTAAATGTTTGTGTATTAAGAGATTACTTTTGTATTTTGATTACATTTGTTGTCCTGATGGTTATTTCATTTTATTTCCAAAAAAAATATTATTAAGTAACTAATATAAAGAAAAATTATTTGAGACATATGTATCATAATTTATGTTTCAGTACAAAATCACGGAAGACAAATTTTGTAACACTTATACCCGCGGAGGTCTCACAGACCGATATTCGCCTAATACGGCTATATGCGCTATATTCAAACCAATACACTTCTAGTTCTAAAATTACAGCAGCATTGATTACAGCAGAAAAATCACGAAAGACGGTTTTATCGGTCTCGCAGACCAAAGCGCGAGTATAGGAAGGTTAAACAAAACATCATTAAATTGTATCATTAGCATGCTATTGAATGGACACATTTTAATGATTTTTATATTCTGTTAATTGGACGTCATTTTTGAAAACAAAAACTAGCTATGGTTCGTGTTCCTTATCCATATTTCATCTGAGAAGTAACACCGAAACCAACTCGTCTGAGTTAGTTTCCATGTTTCGGCCAAATACAGTATTTTTTAAAGTCTACTCTAGTGTCGCTGTACTCAACTAAACCAAGATGCTGAAACTGCGATTCAATCTCCACTCACAACAGAGTAGAAACTCGAACAGAGTTACAATAACTACGAATATAGCGCATACTTACATCAAATAACATTTAAAACACACACTCCCACACCACACCACACACGCCACACACACCTCCACACCACCACCACCACACGTTTTTTTTTTTTTTTTTTGAGTTGAGCACCTATATTTATTTTCGACTTGCTGTTAATACCTGCGACCTTCGTCCGCGTGAAATCAAAAATAAAATCAGCTGTTCCTGTTCATTTGTAGGTAATTTTTGTAGATAACAGCTGTTTTTTAGGGTTCCGTACTCAAGGGGTAAAAACGGAACCCACGGGAGGTATTGCGTTTATTATGTTACACCTTGTATATAGGTACGTATCTAGCCTACCTATCTAGGTACCTACCTACTTCAAAATAATAATTTAATAACCTTGAACGACGGTTTATTCAAGTAGATATAATAGGTACCCCACGGCAAGTTAAATCAACGAGAGACTAGAGAGAGCTAAAGCCCGCGTCTTTAGATACATAAACGACTAGCCGGCTACTCCGGCTAGACTAAATACTGGATCGGGGCTCGGAGGCTCCCATAATTTGCAGGCATTAGTCAGCCTTGACAAATTCAGTGGCACAATATAACGCATGATGCTGAAACGCTACGTGCACTAACATAAATTCATTTCGATGACACTGCTCTGCGGCGATTCGAATTGAGAATTGCAGAAAGGACTATGTTTTAACTTTGTATGATGAATAGCTGAGCCGTTCCAGCTTCGCCCGGTCACAGATATTATAATACTTCGTAGCCCGGTGACGGATTTTCGAACAATCTTTCAATCCCTATTTCACCCGCTTAGCGGTTGAATTTTATTAAATCCTTTCTTACCTGGTGCCTACGTCTTAATAGCTATTTGTATGACAAATTTTAGCCCGATAACTCTTGTAGTATAAGCTGTGCGTTGGTATCTAGTCAGTCAGGACTACTCAGGCAGGACAAACGATTTCCTAAGTAAATAGATAGGTATTAAACTGTGTAACACAATCAGCCCATGCACAAGACGTTCCCGCTGCTAGGGCACAGCGACACAGGCATCTTCTCGTGTACCTTACCCTAGCAGGAAAGTGTCTCCTAGAGTGATATGAGTGGGACGAATAATTAGTGTATGATCTGCTGTGTGTGTGACCAAATTCTTTACTTTACTGACGAACCGGTTGAAACGTATTATGCCTGAGTACACTGACGTAATAAAGTGTTAAAAAATGTTGTAATTAAATAAAGTTTTTATTGGATTTTATTCTACTACTCGTAGCTGTTTCTGTGACTTTGCACATTAGTACATTATTATAAAAATAGCTGTGCTATTCCAAGGTATAAGCTATCTTCTTCATTCCAAATATCATTAAAATACATTCAGTATTGTGTGTGAACGAAGGAATATTAGTAAAAAAAAGTAGTATACAGACCAAAACATGATGGGTGGTTGTTTAAAATAAATATATAGTTCAAGAGATGTGTGACAAATTCCTACTACAAAAAAGAGCCTACAGAAAGCAGTTCTTGAGCGTGATATCCTCTTCTTACACACAGGTAAACCTCTCCGCCTTGTTAACATACTCGAACTATACTCCATGGTAGCATGTTGTTTCATAATGATGCTTAAGACAAATAATTGGCGTACAGTCAAGACCACACAGTATAGAAGCGTTGCAGGGTAGCGAAAAGGTTTAATAGTACTGAGTTTCAGTATAGATCTTTCTGATACTTCAAGTTGCTTTATCGTCTTTGGTGCACCATCCCAAGACGATATACAGTATGTAATCAGTGATTGACAAAGCGCAGATTTTCTTTAGTAATATAGGGGTGACTATATGCGTCAATGTTTTAAAAATGTAGGTAAGCTTACGAACTCTTTTACTCAGTGCCTGAATGTGAGCTTTGAAGCTAAAATTGTCATAAATAATTACGCCTAAATATTTAATTGTTTTTGCATGCTCCAAAGGATTTACATGAGCATTTTAAGTCAACCGAAGCGTCAAAGAAACAGCTATGTGCGATTAAATTTAGATTGACTGAAGACGCACGGATCGAAAAGGTCAGGTATTTAGTTTCCAAAACATTCAGGGTAAGCACATTGTCACAAAGCCACCTCTTCACCAAATCAAAACCTTTTTGGGCTAGCTGGCTTACCAGCTAATGAGACTTATCTCATTCCATGTTTTAGCAGCAAAAATGAGGGCAGTGTCATCTGCGTATGAGATTATTTTGCCATGAAATGAGTTTAGACAAAGGAGATAGTTTATATAAACGAGAAAAGGAGTTGGCCCAAGAATACTTCCCTGCGGAAGATCAGAACTAGTGTAGGTCCAATCTGAACGCATTGAGTTCTGTTGGTTAGATAATTAGCCAAAAGGCTCAGCTGTTTCCCCCTTCTGCCAATTTTTTCCAATTTTTGTACAAGGGTTGGAACAGAAACCGTATCGAAGGCCTTTGCTAAATCTAAGAATATTGAAACACATTTATTACCTTTATCTAGATTAGTAGTAATGCAATCTGTTAAATTGCTAACTGCGTGATCAGTGGATTTACCACGGCGACAACCAAACTGATGATCAGATAGGCGACGGTTAATAATTTTTCTAGAATTTTTGAGAGTGATGGAACAATTGAAATGGCCCATAATTCTCGATACGGTCTTTGGACCCACCCTTGTGAATCGGTCGGATCTGAGACTTTTTAGGTCTTTGGGAAAGCAACCATTTTTTAGGCACATATTGAAAATGTAGGTTAAGTGTGGCACAAGAATATCTTTATTATCTTTTATGAGCTGATTTGACAAATTATCCCACTCTACAGAACATTTTCAACGGTTTTAAGGTGGATGCGCAAGGGTGGCCCGCGAAAATTAAATTTTCTTACGTTTATTGCAATTTGCAGGTCAGTGTCAGATTGTACGTTGATGGAAATATAAATCGCGCCAGTAACACGTATGGAGTTACAGAATTATAATCATTAAAATCATAAATACAGCCTTCCAAGTTTATATAATCTCAAAAAGTGACTTTTTCATGAAATAGCTATTGAATGTGATTATATGAACTTTCAGAGTTTGTATTTATGATTTTAATTCTGTAACTCCATACGTGTTACTGGCGCGATTTATATTTCCATCAACGTACAATCTGACACTGACCTGCAAATTGCAATAAACGTAAGAAAATTTAAATTTCGCGGGCTACCCTTGCGCATCCACCTTAAGTAAATTTATTAGGCTCCTGACTCCATCTTCGTCAGTGTCAAAGAGGGCAAGTGAATCTTGATTATATTCAATTATAGGTGTCCCACTATGGAAGGACCTTTGATTGCACCAGCGCTATTTTTTCAGAAAGTGATTTGCCAACATTAGAAAAATAGAAATAAACATTAATAACAGAGAGCTGAGGAGTGTCAGATAAAGTTAATAATTCCTTTGGATCCTATTATATAATTGTATTTTAACAATATTCTTAAATAGCAGACTGCATTGATAGTTACCCCCTGCCCCTTGCCTACTCTATGGCTGCGCCTAACTAGTAGAAAGGACAGAAGTGAACAACATATAAATTATGTGCGGGGGAACTATTAAACTCTCCCGCCGTATTCCATTACCGGGAGAGGTCAGTTCATGACCTGCTCTGCTGCGGATGCTGTTAATTTCTACATACAGGGTAGAAGGGAAACCGACGCACTTTTTACGGTTCCGTAGCCAAATGGCTAAAACGGAACCCTTATAATATGTAGATTCGCCCTGTCCGTCATTTTACTCCAAAACTGTTGGCACCATATAGTTGAAATTTGAAGAGTAGTTGTCTTCTATAAACCGCTACACTAAAGTGATCTGAAATTAGGAAAAGAAATGTGGTGGCTTCCATACCATATGTAACTGAGGGTTGTTTTATTGTATTTAAGCGTTTGTTCCCAACGAGTCACACTGTAACCTGTCACACTGTGACTCGTTGGGAAAAATAAATTGTGAATAAACATCCCAACCAGTCACACTGTTACTCGATAGGACAACTTTTTGTGTTTATTACCAACGGATCACACATTCACACGCCAAGTGAAGAGTGTCACTCGATGGGAACAAAATATTCTCATACTGTAACACTGTGACATATTGGCACTTCTTACCCAATCAGTAACACCATTGAGACTCATCATTTGTCCATGATTTTTTATTAATTCGAGATTTGTTTTAATACAAATAATAAAAGATAATTTGTAAAAATCAACCATAATTATTATAACTATCAATATAAAATCACAGTTTATCAAGACAAAATCACAAAAAAAACTGCACATATTAAATAGTTTTAAATATATTTTTTACATAATCATAATCATTTATTAATTTGCGAATATGGGTACAAAAGAAAAGGTCTTAAACAAATAATAGTGTCCATTAGCCATATCCTACCTTAAGGCATGCAAATTGACGCACATTATATAATATTTTTATCCGGTAAATATTCAGTGACAGAGTAATATACTTTTTTTTGTAACAGTGTTTTGATATTGTTTTTAAATATATTTATATCACATAACTCTAGGAATGAGTTTTGTAGAAAGTTATATATGCGTCAAGCAATACATAATATACTTTTATTTAACAACACTGTTTTATTAAAAGGTAAACATATATTAAATTTGTATCTTTTGCTATGTAACTAATTAAAGAGGTTTGTATTTTTTCTAATGAACATTATAACCTCTAATATATATAAACATGGTAACGTAAGAATATTTAATTTAAAAAATGATGGTCTGCAACTGTCAGTTACTTTTATACCAGATAAGGCTCGTATACATTTCTTCTGGGCTTTAAACACCGCTACAATAAAAAAAAAAAATACACAAAAAGTTGTCCTATCGAGTAACAGTGTGACTGGTTGGGATTTTTATTCTAAATTTCTCCCAACAAGTCACACTGTGACTTGTTACAGTGTGACTCGTTGGGAACAAACGTATTTAAGGTGTGTGTATATTGTTATGTAGGTACGTCTACTTCACCTGTAGCTCAGTATAAAGGGTGTAAACAAGACCCTTAACGAAGCCGAAAGGCACTTGTGCTCCCCGTCATTGCGATCATTTTTTTGTTCTAGACCATACCTGGGAACCTTCTAGTTACGGAGATATTGGGGGTCAAAGTTCCAACATTTTCACAAGTTATTTTTAAATACCCTACATGTTTATAATGTAAGATTTTAACTTTAAATACCTCCACGACTATTCAATCTATCCATCAGCACAATGTTATGAGTCCTATCGAAAAACGTGATTTTTCACCCTAAAAAAAAGTCGTTTCCCAGCAATAATTTTTGCTTAAAGGTACTTAGTTTGATGTACATAATGCTTGGTTGACGGCTTCGTGAAGGGTCTTGTTACACCATTTCGTACCTATGTACGAGTATACTGTGCCTATTATATTATTGTATGTATTAGGTAGGTACTTACAACGTTGAACCTTCGTATTATTTTTTGTTGCACATCGTATAAGCCCCGCATTTCTATCACACAAGTGAACTTTGATATTTTGCCTTGAATCCTAGGATGTTCGCAAATGAAGTGTCACACGGGATCTGCCACGTGGCTACGCCGCGCGTCGTGATACTGATAAGTCCAATTTGGCGACGTCACGTACGTCACGGCCGCGGCGGCGGCGCGTGCCTTGATACCTACTCAGGTACCGCGGAGTAGCAAGCAAACGAAGCGGCAGTGCACGGCCGCGGGCACATTTACACATCGAAGATTATAGGAACCGTTTATCTATTCAAATACCTTTACATCCAAGATTTGGAATGGACAGCTGAATGTTCCGTGAAGGCAGACTTCACTTTCACATTGTCGGTTACTCCATTTTGCTAAACATTCCGTGAATGACACTGCTTTCAACTTGATACCCAGACTTAGTTTTTTTTCATGACGGATTACATACCTAGTTGGAAAAAGAAAGGCAGGAAGGCACGGTTTGAATTTCTGTTGAAGTTTAACATTGTTGATGATTCTTATTTGACGAGACGATGGGGTTTGAACTTTTGAAGGCAGAGCTGGCTTCTGCTTTGATGAATGGGCTCGAATGGTGATGATCTGCCTATTTACTGTAAGGTTGTCTACCTTCCAATCAACCTTAAATTATCCAGGTTGGCCATCATGATAGGACTGGCCACATTCGGCAGCTCAATCTAATTTGATTCGAACTACACTCACTTAAAGAATGTCCTACCTACCTGTTTTTATGTATGTGATGGCAGATTACGAATAGTCTGAATAATAGAAAGAAAGAAAGAAAAACATTCTTTTTTTTTAAAACGTTGCCTCACACAGGGAATTTCTCCTGTATCGTGCGTCGGCCACCGTAGGCGCGGGCTTGTGGACGGTGAGCTATGGGCTAGCTCGCCGTCCGTCCGTCTTATGACGACAGGCCGGGTCGACGGCGCGTTCGTGTTCCACGCGCGCCTCAAAGAGATGTCAGCAAACAGGAAGGGCCCGCAAGGGCCGATGCCTGCCGGGCCTGCGGGACTGTTCGAAAGAGATACCGTGGCCCCGGAACACAAAGGGCGATGATGGAACATGGATGGGTTTTAGTCAGTAAAAGTCTGACACTCCCTCCTGCTCCGCCCAGAGCGGGAGGAGTCATTTGACGATTCTTCATACAAAAAAAAAGGGGGTTGGGGCCGTACGTCAGACAAGGTAGTAAACTTGAGACCATTACTTTTTTTAATGAAAGTTTTGATTAAAATATTTCTTTGCAACTCCAGTATTTTTCCTAGGTTATGTTGATTCGTCTGTCTAGTTCATCTATCGTTCAATATAGAAGAGTTTATCTGTGCTGTTCAGGCTAGAACTCCAATTTGGCAAAGCAAACACAGAAAATAATATGATCAGAAATACCTATTCTTATTAAGCTATGGAAGGAAATTACTGAATTGTTTCCTGAAATTCTGCATACCGTTCTCTTTCGTTATTAATTTTGTGCACTAAAATTCTATTTTTTGCCATCCACATAAATAAGAAATTTTGAAGATCGTCGTCCATGTACAACACGTCACAATCGCGCAAACGCCTAGCGATAGCGAACAATGTGAACACGAGCTCGCCCAGACCACCGCACCCTCTACCACTACTGCGCCCGCGTGTTTACGTGAACAAGCGCGGCTTCGACCACGAGTACCACGAGCACGACTTTTGGTCGGCGAAACTTCGACCATTCACAAACGCTTCGATTCGATTTCGTTTGTGTTTTAAGTCGTAGGTAAGTGCCTATGCCTATTTTTTAAGGCATAACGTAAGCAAGCGAGACAGACAAAAGACGGCTTTTTGAATCGAAGAGTTTGTGTGTACCTACACATACATATAATACGGAAGCACGAAGAAAGTTTGGTCGCACGACCGCATCCGACCAGTTTTGTTAGAGATAGCAGATGGTCCGGTCAAATGTCGTGGTCGTAGACGCATAGTGCGCGAGGTGCTTAGGAATGTTGTACTTCTCCGTTTGAATCGAAATTGAAGTTTTGTTACCAATTACAAGGGTTTTAATTGATTTGCACGTAACAGTAATTCTTATTCTTAAACAAAAGTAGCTTTAGTTACTTCTTATGACATCAGGTATCTACCAGTTAAAGTCCCGTCAAAATCGGTCGAGCCTGTTTGGGGATTAGTCGTTTGAAACGGATTTTGTGAAAATTTCAAGGGTTTTAATTTATTTGCACGAAACCCTAATAATTTTTCTAAATTAAAGTAGCCTATGTTAGACCTTATAACATCAGCTATCTGCCAGTAAAAGTCCTGTCAAAATCGGTTCAGCCGTTTCGGAGATTACCCAGAACAAACAGACAGACAGACCAACACAGAGATAGACAGAAAAAAAAAAAAAAATGTGTTTTTGTTATTAGTACCGTACCTATATACTTTCATATACATTCAGTAAAAACCTGTTGTTTTGGTAGATATTACAAACAGACACTTAAATTTTATTTATTTATATGTATGTATGTATGTACATCCGCGGATGGCGGATGCAGATTTTAACTTTTTTTTTTTAAGAATCTTCGTTTTGGTGCAGTTATTGCATATTTTACAATGAGCCTTATCCTGGTCATGTTCATCTTGTTTAAAATAAGTCCAAATTTCACTTTGTGTCGGTGGTGAGTTGGTGACATTGTGAATTCACTTGTCTCACTATTAGATATCTGCCGAAAACTCGCTTAAAACTGACAATACCTACTCACTATAACACTCAAAAACTGCAATGTTCATACGATAAGCGCAAGTAAACACGTTTTGATTGATTTACGAGATACAAAATAATATGATAACCATTAACAAATGCCACCAAAACCTTCGCTCCTAGGTCAATCAGCTCGTGCCACTCGCAAGCCCCACGCCTCCACCCAATTTTTTCATGTCGCGACCAGCGCGAACATTCGCTCGATTCAATAATCGAGCGAATGTTCGCGCTGGTCGCATCGATTTGGACATCCGCAACCGCAATCGGTTGCGGATGTCCAAATCGATGCGGATATGCGGATGCTCCGCATTAGCAGATGCGGATGCGAATATCCGCAACATCCCTGGTAAGTACCTACATTTGTATTAACAACTCAACGATATTTGAACGCCGCTCAGTATGAACGTAGCATAAATATCTTACTTTCTAATATAAAGATATCATTGGGCTTTAGGCACCTACTTAGACCTAGTGACGAGTAAGTTTATAAAGTCAATCTGTCAAACCCAATACAATCCTAACAACCCCGAGAAGAGAACTCCATATAAAACAGGACGTGTACAATAATTATAGAAACAGGACAACAAAAAGAGAGTGCTAGTGTGAACACATTTTACTTTTGCTTGCTTATTAATATGCTTTTCGCCATTGCTAGCGCTTTGTAATACAGATGCTCGAAACTAGATCGGTCAGCAATTCTGTCACTCTTTTCGAGACGCGACGCTACTTCATCGAATTGTTCGTACAACGGCTCGATTTTGTCCACGCGCAACTTTAACTCGATTAATTGCTCACTAGAAAGCAGGCCGGTGGCGTTTTTATCAATAATTATGTTAACAAATTCGGTGAATCGATTAACACGTTCCTTAAGACTTCGTAGTGCAATATGTAATTCGCTAACATTGTAGTGTTGATACGCCATCGCCATGACGTCACGTTGATGTCTCTTATACCTGTAAATAGAATTAAATGATTTTATACTGTAAGAAGCTGAAGCTGGTATCCATTATAATAACAGATAGGTACCTACCTACCTACATTGTAACATTTAACTATTCTACACACGAAGGTTGAAGGGCTTTTGTACCTACTTGTGTTTTAATAAAAAAAATAAGTGGGTAAATATTGAAAGACACTATCTAGGATCTAGGCAAGTAGGTTCGTGAACCTACGTTACTAGGTTCGAAAACAAAAACAAAAAAAAAATATTATCAATGTTTATAAATACTTACCTACACGAATTAGGCCGCACCGCCGCATACAAATAATTCGTAAAGTAGGTAAGTACCATCCATAACTTTTATATCTACAAATGTAACTTTTTTTCTACGATGGTAAACATTTCTTACTTAGATTGAACACTTTATTCATTTCTAAGGATGATGTCACTAATCAAAGTCTCATAAAACACCAAAATGCTACAGAATAGTAAAAATCACCTCAGGTAGGTAGGTACCTTATAGGTAACCTGCGGTGGTGATCAGACAAAAGAGCTAATCTTTTTCTGGGGTCAGTGAGGGCTTTAAGTCTATCTTTAATAAATAAATAGATGGTTAATAATGTTGTTTAGAGGACATTCTAAATAACATTATTAGCTATCTATTTATAGTAAATGCATATTTTCTAAAACAAATAAAAAACTACAAGTAGGTACCTACTATTCGCTATTACACCTAGGGTGGTCAACTTTAAAAAAAAATAATAATAACGTATCACATTTTTTAAGTAGGAAAAAATAAAGTAAGTTTATGGAAGAAAAAAAGATTAAAAAAAAATATTGTTCAGTAAATCTCTCGAAAACATACTTTTGCTTGCTTCTAGCACACGCTTACTAACAGTTTTTATTGTATATCTTTACAATCTCAATTTAAATTTAAGTAAACAAGAAACTCATTTTTTAAATTAATTTAATAGATGATCTGTTACTCTGTTCTCGCAATTTTAAATTCATTCCTGAAAAAACTGTGGGTATGAACCTATGTAGATCATGAACTTTGAACAAAATAAAAGAAAAAAAATAAGAAAAAAAATAAGAAATTACCAAAAAATATTTTAAATATGCATTACATCGTTAATGAACAAAGAAACATACTAAATTGGCGTCCATGGATGCTCGCAGGTCACATACTATAATATAAAGCATTGTACTATATTTTGGGTCTGCGTACTATATACTGTTGAAGAAATAATTATATAGTACGCAAAAATACTATATTTCCAATACTGAGATCTAACAAACAAATCCTTCATTTTAAAATTTAATAATCGCGTCTTACGTTTACTTTTGACTAAATGCATGCCATAGATAGCATGTATCCGAACTCATCTGTCAAAAAGTGAAAGATTGTAGCTTAATTTAAAAAAATACTGAAATTAACGTACCAAATTGATTGAAAAGTTTTTTCGTTCCTGGTGGCCTACCATGACGTCTTAAAGCAGGAATAATTCCAGTGTGGGAAAGAGATGGCGCTACACGACCCGTATAGATCTGTCTCTTTCTCATACTGGAATTACTCCTGCTTTATGACGTCATAGTTACCCTCCTGTTCTCTATTCCCGCCACTTCGGCCATTCACAGCAAGGATAGTTTCGGTTATGAATTCGTAATGCCAAGAAGAAAAAAACAGAATAAAAATGAGCTTTTGATTCACATTACTTTAAAAATGGAACGTACTAAAGCATATTATGACACTTTTTTAGCCAAAAAATTAAAGAAGTGCAAAAAAATATAGTTTTTATAAAAATAAATAAATAACGAATACATCTTTGTCCACTTTTTGCTTTCTCCTTATAAGACTAGGTATGTTTTTGAAGTGTACTATATTTTTATCGCTTATATTTGAAAACTATTAAATTTCGCCGAAGAAATGTTGGCAACCACAGGTCACACTATTACTTAAACTATTATTATATATTAGTTACACTATTAATTCGTCGAATTTGAAGCTATTCGTATAAAAAAAAAAAATAAAATAAAGGAAATTAAAAAAAAAGTCACGAGCGGCTGTTTTTTTTTTCTTTCTTCTCCACTCCTAGGAACTCAATAAAAAGAGTCCCATAAAAATCCGACCACTGCGAACTTCATTCTACCTTATTGTCTAATTGTACTCGACTGTTACAGGTAAAGTATTGTTTTATTGCAGGCGCAGACATATAGAGGCATCTAACCACTAACCTTGAGTAATTTTCCTGAATTTCACTACTTTGAAGACTGTCTTAATGCTTGCAAAATCTTCCAACGAATACTTATTAATAAAATATTATTAAGCACCAGCGCACCGCACCGTTACCGTTAGAATTAAATGAAATTAATATAGTGAAGTGGTGGTGTCGTATCGTAACGGTGTCGGATTAAGTTTAAAGGGACTGTACAAACAAAGACAATCTACCACAGATAAAATCACTCAGAGAATGTACGGGAAGAGCATGGAACTAATAAGTACTACGCACAAGTGGAGTGCTTGTATAGTGCATAAAAAATAAGGTCTAGCTTGAGACAGAATCAGAGTTGGGAAATCTGTCCTTTTGTAATAAGCTGACCATTTATTTTACTTAAAATAATTATAGAACTAAGTTGTATTTATTATAAAATAGTTTAGCTGCTATGTACAGACGCCAGGACATCAAGCTACTACAATCTGTCTTTCTTTATATTTACAACTTTACCGCTTGGGCATTAGGTGCATGGTTGATTGGGAAAATTTGTCATTTTAAATACTGAGTACACGATATAATATCGTGCAAAGATATTAAATCGCGTAAAAATCGTCCCGATTCGATGCGATGCGAGGAATGTAAATAATGGTAAAACCGGACAAGTGCGAGTCGTACTCCGCTTAATCGTTTCAGAGATCCAGCAAAACCAAAAATGTTACTCCAGCAGGATCTGGAATACTTCGCATCCGAAGAAAGAACAAATAAAAAATAATATGCAACATTTGCCTCGTCTAGACAACGAATTATAATCTAATATTGTTTCAATATTCCCATTAAAAAAATGTCTATCTGCGGTAACGTTACCCCCGCAGGAAATGTTTTTGTGAAATAACTAAAAAACGCAACTCATTTAAAAATAACTGCGTACCTAACTATTACAAAAGCTAGGTAACTAAATATCTATAAGATTTAAATTACTATTTTCGACATTATTTTGCTGGGGTATAGCACGGCACTTTCGATAGTTCGCGGTGTGAACCAAAGTATGAAGAGGTGAAATGATGCCTCTTCCGCCTCGCTCGCTAGCTGCGGTGTGGCCTGGTTGAGTGCACCCCTGGACCGATGACTTCGTTTAGCGAGCCCTCGCTAGTTTAATTTTTATCCGGCGAAAATTTCGCTGGCTTACTTAAACGTACCCCTGGGGTGCGTTTAAGTCAATTATCCAGTTTAAAATTTAAACTGACTAAACGTCAAACACCCCGTTCAAGCACACCGCGAGGTGGAAAATTAAACTGACTAAAATTTAATCTGCCCCGTTCACGGTGTCCGCTGGTATAAGTTTTCGCCTGACTAGGATAAATTTTAGCGACCTTTTTACCTCGCTAAATTTTAATCTGCTGTCAGATTGACATTGACATTGAGCTGTCTGTCTGTAGTTTTATTTGCTAGATTATTCAAATTGTTGTAGACGAAAGGAGGCTGAATGGTCTATAGATCGATGCCTGCCTTTATAAAGGCGAACGAAAAACAAAAAAAAACAAAAAAGTAGACGAAAGGGGCAGAATGATAATACAAGCTGAGGTGTCAATTGAATTTGACAGTCAACATTGATCTAGACCGATGACTTCGTTCAGCGAGCCCTCGCTAGTTTAATTTTTATCCGGCGAAAGTTTCGCTGGCTTACTTAAACGTACATAACTACTAGCGTCCGCAATTTTTGTTGTAAAATATAACCTCATTGATAGGCTCTTACCGCACGATCTCCGGCGAGGCGGCGAGCCTCCTTGCCGGATTGCCGCCATGGGATCTGGAGGCGATAGTCCTCGCGCGCCTGCACGAGTGGCGCGTGGAGGCACTACGCCGGGGGGAAACTCCGCTGCCGCGGCAAATTGTCGCTCAGCGGACAGACTTCCGGCGTGATCTCATGGCGACATGGAGATAGCGACTGTCGCAACCCCGTGCAGGGCTCGCCACTATAATGGCGGTAAGTCCCCTCTTTGAAGAGTGGCTGGAGAGGCGCCACGGCGCCCTCACCTTCCGCCTGACGCAGGTCCTCACCGGACATGGTTGTTTCGGGAGGTTCCTGCACCTAATCGGGCGGGAGGAAACGCCCGGGTGTCACCACTGCGAGGATCGACCGGAGGACACGGTGGAGCACACTGTGCAGGTCTGCTCCGCTTGGGCGGAGCAACGCCGTGTCCTCGTAGCGGCGATCGGCGGCGGCGACCTCTCGTGTCCGGCCCTGGTTCAATCCATGGTCCGGAGCGAGACGGAATGGGACGCCGTCACCTCCTTCTGCGAAGCAGTCATGCTAGCGAAGGAGGTGGCGGGACGTGAGAGGGAGAGAACCTCACGTCCCAGCCGCCGCGGGAGACGCACCGGGCGTCGGGGGCCACGTGGTGGCCCCCAGCCACCGTAGACGCGGGCCTGTGGACGGTGAGTTATGGGCTAGCTCGCCGTCCGTCCGTCTTATGACGACAGGCCGTGTCGACGGCGCGTTCATGTTCCACGCGCGCCTCAAAGAGAGTCAGCAAACAGGAAGGGGTCCGTAAGGGCCGACGCCTGCCAGGGTTGTGGGACTGTTCGAAAGAGATACCGCGGCCCTGGAACACAAAGGGCAAAGGAAGGAACATGGATGGGTTTTAGTCAGTAGAAGTCTGACACTCCCTCCTGCTCAGCCCAGAGCGGGAGGGGTTATTTGATGATTTCCCATCGGTAAAAAAAAAAAAAAAATTATTGGCTCTGAGCCTGACGCTTTGACATTTCATCGCAACATTCAAACATTCAACATTGTGACAAAATATGAAAATAAAAAACTATGTATTATATTTACTGTGATACCGTGATTTGGGTGTACAAAGGGTTATGAAATTATTTTTGTTCATTCAAATTAAATGAGGTAAGTGAAATCTATTCAAAAAGTGCGTTTTATTTGGGTTATGTCAGGGTTTGTTTATTCACGTTTATTTGTAGTTTTACTGTAAAACAAGAACATAATGCTACTTTATTGGTTTCATTACATAATAGTAAACATAGATAATTATTCCTGTATCGTTAGTAATAAATTAAATATCGTTTTCAGGTCGAAATGAGTATTATTCTGGAGACCGGGTTTGTATCTGTCACTCACAATATAAAATTTCAACCACAAACAGTCTTAAAAGGAAAATTGTTGGATCTCCTGGACATGTCCGGGATGTAGAGGGATTAAGAACAAAACAGGGACAGAATTCAATTATTGTAGGTAATTCAATAAATAATGGTTGGTTGGTTGGTATGGTGCTGGATAGTTGCTTTCTTCTTTCTCCATTCCACAAAACGCCTGTACCTCGATATAACTACAGATTCATCTGACATTTTGAACAATAAATTGAAAGAAATATCGCTGGTACTGGTAACTGGAACTCGTCTGATTTCTGGCCACTGATAAAATGATCACTGCTTATTAAATCACTTGGTTTTTGATACCATGGCGATCCATCAGCACTAATACAAAATTGACTAATATGTAGGTAAAATGTATTCTATAAGAATAATATCAAATAAAGGATTTAAATAAGGTTAAGATGTTACTATTACTTCCTTTTTTTCTTGATAACAACTAACCATTTCTTGCATTGTTCCAGTTTCTCAGTAACTGTTGAGAATCGGTAAAACTTGCATTTACTATTTCTGCCAGTATTCTTGCAATTCACAACACAACAATTACTGCTGTGACCCATTTTGGTTGGTGAAATAATGCGATTACTAAAATTAGAAAGATAAGTCTGAACAGATTGCTTTGACACTGACAGACATAACAGAGCTTGCATTATTTCTACTTTTGGCCACCATGAACGCTGCAATAGATTATATTACCCCCACCTAGTACTTCGCACCTAGCGAATAAGCCATAGGTTGGCCTCAATAAAATATCAGGAGTGGATATACATAGTAGAGTAGAGTAGGGACTCCATTTTCCGCACTTAGACTCTCATTCGGTCCGTTGTGCGTAAGTGTACTGGCTAAGTTAGCCAGCCTATCTCCGCCTAGAAACACAGAAGTTTCCTGGGAGCTTCACAGGCTTTGCGGAGCGACCTCACCGTTCCGAGGATAGCCATGTTGCCATGTTGGGTAGCCATGGTCTCCGACTGCCTGCAGTCTGTAGACCGTGACCATTTGTTGTTATGAAGTTCAGTTGACCTCTAGCGAATCCATGTACGGAATTGTGAGAAAGGTAATGGAAGGAGTGGGTACGGACCTAGCACTGCCATCTCGGAACCTCTCTTAGCAAGTTCGTTTGCGGCGTCATTGCCAAGGGAGCCACTGTGCCCCTTAATCCACTGGAGGGTGATTCTGTTACACAGCGATATACTCTCCAGGGCGAGGTGACATTCAAATATTAATTTACTGTTAGTTTGTTTATTTTCTAGGGCTTTAAGAACAGCTATGCTATCAGATACGTATCTGATTTCGTAGTTGTGAATCCCTAGACGCTTTACGGCTGTTGCAGCTTGTGTTACGGCGACATATTCGCATTGGAATATCGAGCTGTGTTCGCCTAGTGGTAGGTGAAAGTTAATGTTGAGGTCTAGGGAGCGTACATTAACACCAAGGCAATTTTTACACTAGGTATATAGCTAGGCTTCCGCTTGGCCGCAACTCGCCTGATGTGAATATGTGAAGCGGTGATACGGCCAAGGGTGAAGCGCACCTGCGCAGAAGAAACCGATTCACTCGAATCTTGAAGAGATCCACATTATAGTGATCAGGGAACAGAGAAGCCGTCCGTGTATTCCACAGAATGGCGGTTCGAGCAAAACACATACTAAGTTAGTGTTTGTTTCAAAAGTCACATACAGGGTGTATGGGATTTCGATGCACAAACGCCATATTATATTACTAGCTGACCCGCGCAACTTCGTCTGCGTGCGTGCGTACATAAAAGAAAGAGATCCGAGGGTTAGAGAGAGTGTGCGTCAACCTTAAAAGTTAGACATATGCCATTGCGGACATTTTTTTAGAGCTTTTTAAGAGGGCAATTCCGACATATATGATAATTGCGTATTTTTAACCGTTCACGTACAACGGAAGCTGTAGAGATTCAAGTAGTTAACAATTTAATTTCTCGGAAATATTTGCATTAATCGCAAACATATTCTACTTATGTTTTTCCAAGTAAGGCCTACCTTTTATTTAACGATGGGAAATAATCAAATGATCACTGAAATAATCACTGTGGGCGCAGCGGAAGGCAGTGTCAGACTTGTACTGACTAAAACCCATCCATGTTCCTTCTTTTGCCCTTTGTGTTCTAGGGCCGCGGTATCTCTTTCGAACAGTCCCGCAACCCAGGCATGCCTCGGTCTTCCTGGACCCCTTCCCGTTTGCTGACATCTCTATGAGGCGCGTGTCGAACACGAATGCGCCGTCGACACGGCCTGTCATTATTAGACTGACGGATGGTGAGCTAGCCCATTACTCAATGTCCACAGGCCCGCGACCCTCGACAACCTTAACCGACCATACTCCAGGCAGGTCTAAAGTTCTCATCAAGGTGCATGAAATGAGCTCAAACACGATATAGATGCTGTACTAACTCTTGAGAACCTCTTTTAAGTACCATTCGCCTCCATCGTCAGACATTCGATGAAAGTCATACTGAGTTAGGTTTAAAGTTTTCATCAAAGTGCATGAAATGAGCCCAATTATACGTGCTGGAAACTGTTTAGGACCGCTTGCAACTGCCATTTGTCTCTATCGTTTGACCGTCGATGACAGTCATACTCCAGCAAGGCCTAAAGTTCTCATCAAGGTGCATGAAATGAGCCCAAACACGTTATTGTTGCTGCAAACTCTTGAGGACCTCTTGCAACTGCCTTCCGTCTCCATCGTCAGACCTTCGATGACAGTCATATTTCAGTAAGGCCTAAAGTTCTCATCAAGGTGCATGAAATGAGCCCAAACACGTTATTCTTGCTGCAAACTCTTGAGGACCTCTAGCAACTGCCTTCCGTCTCGTTAGACCTTCGATGACGTCATACTCCAGCAAGGCCTAAAGTTCTCATCAAGGTACAGGAAATGAGCCCAAACACGATTTCTCAATTTAAAAAAAAAGGATAATGCATATCGGAGTTCTCTGTTAAAAGTTATGCGTGGTCAGGTCATACATAAAATAAAAAAATATAGACACTGAATTGAGAACCTCCTCTTTTTGTTTCGTCGGTTAAAAAACCAAGCTTCCGACATTTTACACGGGCGAGGGCCATTCTTTCACGAAAAACACCGCGATTCAGAAAATGGAGTGAAATGAACAGCGCCATCTATCGAGCACCAAGTTAGACCGATAGAATATACTGCATGGAAAGTGATCGAACACACACTCTACAGGGTTATAGCGTCATGTAGACTAATCTAGAGTACTTTTTGCCATCAGAACTTTTTTGTCAAGCCGGTCAGCTGATTTAAAAGTTATCTTGTGAGCACATTTTTATTAATTAGTACCATTGTGGTGCAATAGATGTCGTTGCATGTATCTTACACAATGATCATAAGTTCTTATTGAACACTTTAAATTCATAAATCTTTTGATAGAGAGCACTGATTACAATGAAACAAAAACTAAAACCTTCTCTAAGTTACGCACAATGTTTGTGCATTGAATCTAATCACATTGGTTTTCCCAACAACATGAACGCCCGCCTCGCAGCGAGCGCGTGTCTTTATTTTGATGCGGAGTTATTTTAAAACTGTGATATCTCCTAAGATATTCATCTAAATTGAATGGTGTAACGGGCAATTTTGGTCACAATTGAACGCTAAAGACGACTAACATATTTATTTCGATAAGGATTAATACTATGTCGGTAAAAATACCTTTGCAAATAAAGCATTATTTTTGACCAAATTTTAAAATCATAATAATGGTTATTGTTAGTCAACCTTAAAAGATAGGCATGTGCTGTCGCGGACTTTTTTTTAGACATTTTTAAGAGCAATAATTCCTTAATACATTATTTTTGTGCAACTTTAACCGTTTAACCAGCGCACGCAAAGGAAGCTCTCAAAAATACTAATTTTTCCCCGTTTTTGCAACATTTTTCATTGATGCTCCGCTCCTATTGATTGTAGCGTGAAGATATATAGCCTATAGCCTTCCTCGATAAATGAGCTATCCAACACTAAAATATTTTTTCAATTCGAACCAGTAGTTCCTGAGATTAGCGCGTTCAAACAAACAAACAAACTCTTCAGCTTAATAATATTAGTATAGATTAGTACCTACATCATTCTGAACCCATTTTTCATCTGCAATTAAAAAAAAATGCTGTTCCATACATTTTGGTCGTGTAGGTATTGCTGTTTTGTTGGAAATAGCTGATTAAAAAAATGCCGATGTAAAATTTCTAAGTAAGGGGGGAGTCGCTATGAGATACTGAGCACGTGGTAACCGTTTGTGCGTCGATGTCGCTTCCATCCACCACCCTGTAAAGTACAGTATGGTCGTCATTTGTGATGCCACGTAACTTCGATAACCTTGGAAGTAAACAGCTATATCTGAGGCGGGCGACGTCCTTCACGTCGCACGGTGGATCGAAAATCGGCTGTAGAAGACATAGGATCTCGATGTCTTAAATGTTATTTTTTTTTGCTGGAAATGACTTCTGTCGATCATTACTGTTCTATAAAATGTCATATGAAGTAATTGTGTGCACAAATGGAAGAGTTATAATTTTTATAAGAAAAAAATGTATGGAGCTGACATGAAAAATGAAGATATCTCTGGAATCGCAAGGTTGGCCGTTATATCCTTGCACACTGTTATAGTACTATTTATTTGTGAATTTTTGACATACTTAATATTGCGGCATAACTTGCGATTTTTTTTTTAAAAATCGTCAAAAATAAAAAATGTTTATGATATGTTAATGCTTAATATGGCTATACCAAGTGTAACTTACAATATTTTTTATGCTTAGACCAAAACATTCTAAGAAATCACAAAGTCGTATTACCTACTTATTTGAAATGACATGGTAATTATGAATTACATAATAATGTAATCTTGTCTAATGCCTCAAGTCCACATTAGCTAATGATTAATAAAACTTAATACCTATATACCTGTTAAAAGGATACGTACCATAATGAAGGTAATTAGATAAACGTGATCAATAACAATAAATGGTAAACTATTGTATGATTAAAAATAAAAGCAAATTATTAAAAAAAAAAAATGTACTTAACCTAACCTAACTAATACACAATAAAAGTTAACTTATTTTATAGTTCGTCACCATCAGAATCCACTTCAGAATCAGGCTCTACAATAGATATAACTTCTAAGAACTCTGTCGGAGCTTCCTGATCCTGAAATTTCAGTAGTTCTACTGTTTCCTTAAAGTATGTCTGCCTCTTGTGGGCATCTAATTTTGGTCTTGTGGAAGAAATTAGAGGATCAGAAGAGACGATAAGCATATTGAGGATATCCTCGTTTGATGCTTGTCTACTCTTTTTCCTCGAATGGTGTTCTCTGAACCTCCTAAAGTCTTTGTTTCGGGCCTCTGAAGCTTCTTCCGAAAGACTTCCAATTGGTACAATAGCATTTTCTGCAATTATGTCTCCTCCGTGAATCAACAATTTGTGGACGGTTGATGACATGTAGTACCAATCATACAGTTCCACGTATTTTTCAGCGGTTGTTCCAGCGTATTCTTTAAATTTCGGCACGTCTACAATCTCTCCAGATGTGATAGCTTGCAGAATCACAGCAAATCTGCGTATTAGGTCTTCATCTAATCCAGTGATCGCTGCAGTTTTATCAGGAAATTCAAAAAACCGCCTTGCTGTGTTCCCGTCGTTAGTTGTGCCTGATCCTTGCTTAACGATGTCAATCAAAAGGTTGAGATCATCTTTGAATCGATCTTGAATGAGTTTTTTTCGTGAATGCAATAACTCTTGATGACCTTCTCCTCTTGCAGACCACTTTTTGAAGTCGAGACGATACGCTATGTGTAGAAGACATTCCATCACATTAATGCGGGCATGAAGTGATGATAATCCGAACTCATACACACCAGAAGAAATGGTTTTTGACGCAATGACATCTAACTTATTCATTTCTGTAGGCTTAGCCAAACACAGGTAGCAGGCCGCATTTGACTTAGCTTCAGACAGATATGTACAAATTTTGCCGTCAATCATCGTCATCATTAATTTGTGACTAATTTCATGTCCTTGACATTTTGAGGGAACGAGAGCTTCAATTTCGTTATCCATTGCAGTTTTTTCATTTATGACAACGTCTTTGGTTTCTTTCACAAAACTAAACTGGACTGGACGGCAATACATAGGTGAACAGGGTTTTGGATTCACCCATACGGTATCACCGTCAGCTGTCAACTTTAATGGAACCAAAGAGGTCATAAATATACTGGAATCATCTTGACCACTCTCTATGTTTTGCTTATATCTACTTTGGTTAGATGCACCGTCAAATCCCCACTTTGATATTAATATCAATTTTTTATCTTGTATCGCATCAGGACTACGAATAGTTTCAAAAATTCTGTTCACTGTTAAATCTAGTAACGCTTGTAGTGCAATCTTAGCAGATGAATCCGTTACAGTCACAAATGTCTTCGGAGGGTAGCACTGTAGCTTAGCTTTTTGCACTTTATAGTAAGACGGATATATCTCCTTTGAACCTTCTCGAATAGTCGTTTCCCTTAATGTGATATATTGCCATTTCGATAGTTTTAATGAAAGTAGCAAACCCAGTGCTTTTTCTGGTGAAAATATTGTTGAAGGAGCTGGTTTGTTCAACATTTCCTTGATTTTTGCTGCTGCTTCTGGATTTTGGAGCATATGTTCAATAACAGATGCAATATCCTCACGACCATCTCCTTTCAAAAGTGCTGCAGCTGAATAAGCTACTTCATTAGGGTCATCGCCTATATGTTCATCAGATCGTCTCTTCTTCTGCTTGTTACTTAGATCTTCAAACGGCTTTCGAGATCTTTTTGTCATCGTTGAAGTTGATTTCATGGTTGAAGTTGATGGTACAGGTTCAGGTACAGGTTCAGTAGAAATATTTTCACTTGTTGATTCTTGAATGAGCAAATTGGTTTGCACGCAGTTTGGCCAGTCAATATTTGCCTCAAGCCAATTACTGTAATCACGTCTAAAAACTTCACTTTTCCTGTGGGATCGTAACCATCTCGTTTGAACTGCCCGTGTAAATCTTCGACAAAATTCTTTCACGGAAACACTGTCTTCATCTAAAAGGCTAGAGCCCAGTCGAATAACAAGTGTGTTGAACAATATTTCGTGATCGAAAGACGAAGCATCCTGATTGCTCAGAATAACAAACAAATCCAAATTTGTAATAATGCTTTCCATTATTCACGATCACTGAGTAAAAAGACACGGTAGGATAGATGTTAGTATTAGAAATGCTCTAAATGAACTGAAGTTGTGAATCCAATGTTTGACTATTTATTGTTAAGTATTTATTTAAAGTATAATTAGATAAATGTGATACCATCATTAGTCAATACTAATGATGGTATCACATTTATCTAATTATACTTTCATTAAGTTAATCCTGCACTAATTGCTAAATTAGCGAGTACCCCAAATTATTTTGGTACGTATCCTTTTAACAGGTATATAGGTATTAAGTTTTATTAATCATTAGCTAATGTGGACTTGAGGCATTAGACAAGATTACATTATTATGTAATTCATAATTACCATGTCATTTCAAATAAGTAGGTAATACGACTTTGTGATTTCTTAGAATGTTTTGGTCTAAGCATAAAAAATATTGTAAGTTACACTTGGTATAGCCATATTTAAGCATTAAAATGTACATATCATAAACATTTTTTATTTTTTAATTTTGACGATTTTTAAAAAAAAAATCGCAAGTTATGCCGCGATATTAAGTATGTCAAAAATTCGCAAATAAATAGTACTATAACAGTGTGTAAGGATATAACGGCCAAACTTGCGATTCTAGAGATATCCTCATTTTTCATGTCAGCTCCATACATTTTTTTCTTATAAAAATTATAACTCTTCCATTTGTGCACACAATTACTTCCTAAGACATTTTATAGAACAGTAATGATCAGCAGAAGTCATTTCCAGCAAAAAAAATAACATTTAAGAAATCGAGATCCTATGTCTTCTACAGCCGATTTTCGATCCACCGTGCGTCGCCCGCGTAGCATCGCTGGCATCGTCTTATATTTTGTTCCTATCGTTTTTATCGCTGACGTAGCTTAGCTCGGTAGTTGGCGGTGTGAATCAAAGTATGTAAAGAGGTGAAACGATGCGTCGTTCGCGCCCGCTCGCCCGCCTGCCAGCTGGCGGTGTGGCCTGCACTTTATTTGAGCTGCATCGGGTTGCGAGTGTTGCGACCGAGAGAGCGGCCAAACCGTCATACTTTTCATACAAACGCTCGTACGTGATTATGCAGTTGTTACACATCTATCTTTGTTTTTTTTGAACTAAGAGGTATTTTAAAAAAATTAAAAATTGTAGAAATAAAATCAGTATAAGCCTCCAAAAATGGCTGTTTTGCACAAATTTGACCTGAACTTTGGCCGTTCATAATGTACTCTAAAAGTAAAGAAAACATCTCGATAGAAACCTTGCACATGTAATGGAGATTCTTAATGATAAATATTTATTTCACACACTTATATTCAAAAACACGTATTTCCTGGAACAAGTTTAAGAAATTGTCGAGCTCTATTTTTCGTTCAATGTCATCGCGTTAGGCGGTATGAGGTGCGCGGGAGACAAAGTTGTGCGGGATCGGGGCGGGGTGAGACGAGGGAGTTGAAAGAAAATCGCCGCTGTGGCTATGGATGAAACAACAAGCTTTTGGGCCATGCTCGCGTTGACGATAGGCCCTCTTAAGTACATTAGCAGAAATCGCTATGATTTCAAACACTGTATCTTAAACAGGCGTCGCTTTGCATCCTAGTCAAATTCAAAGAGGTATCTATACTAATGATTCCCCGACCCGAATCGATACTAAAAAGGGTAGGTTTTTTTTTTTTTTTTTACGGATTCGGTAAGCGTAAATCACCCCCTAGTTTCCATACTGTCCACAATTATACTGTGGAATAAACATTTGAGTTTGTGTGTGTGCGGCGCGTTTTAATACGGGTGGTCCAAACTTACCGAATTCCGTAAAAAAAATAATGAAAAAACTAACCCTTTTTAGTATCGATTCGGGTCGAGAATCACTAGTATAGATACCTCCTTGAATTTGACCAGGATGCAAAGCGACAGCCTGTATAACAAGTTACAAATCCAATAAAAAGTAAGTTGTGCTTGTGCCATTTTGCATGCACTATAAGCAAGCCATCAGGTCGGGTTTCCCAAGTTCGGCGTTGGTTATGTCGCTGTTCTAACTCGATCTAACTTAGCTCATCATGATCGTAACTTACCGGTGCAAGTTATTACTGGTGCACTTTCGTCTAGCCGACATGTCGGAGTAAGGGCAGGTACCTTAACTGTTGGAGTGATGTAAAACCTGTTTAACCTTAACTTTTTCAGTAATTTCGATCTGCATTCACAGATTTTGCAAAACTGTACAGACACTAACAAAATGGGCAATTTTCATAAAAATCTTTTTTCACTAATGGACGAACTGACGTTTGAGTATCTATAAGAAAACTCAGAAATCGCAAAACAAAAACTTCCTGTTTATGGCCTCATCTCAAAATTCCACCTTGTCTATCAAAGCTGGCAATTTATTTCTTGGGGTTAGGTTTATTCTAAACACTAAAGGCAATTTATAAGAACAACATGGAAAAGCTCACTTTTTTAGGGTTCGAAAAGGCAAAACGGAACCCCTATAGGAAGTACTTCAATGTCCCTCGTCTGTCTATCAAGACCCGTTTTCTCAAGAACGCGTGGTAGTCTCAAGTTAAAATGAAAACCTATCAAAAGCGGGACTTAACAAAATTCTTTATTTAACAAACTAATAGTAAACATAATTACAATTAAAACGACTAATTATATTAAAATAGGTAACAAAACTAACAACAAACTATAAAAGGATGAAGTCATTTAGATTGTATTGTTATAAGTTTTCTCAACGCTGTCAGCTGATAACGTGCCCTAGATACTAGCAGCGTTGCCACGTTGAATGGCAACACTAAGCCTCTGCTCAAGGTTAAAAGCCAGCCCTTGGGTCACGGGAAGCGTCAACTAGGCGTTTTCAAAATTCTTTAAAAAGAAAATAATTGGAAATTGTTTCCGTTGTCTCCAATGCTTCTGTTCCCGCAACACACTGCTGCACTGGTCCATCCGATTGAGCTGAAAGTTTCCACCTTTGGTTCTGGTGACAATACATTTTTTGACAGACATGACTTGATTCTACAGCCTCCACAAGAGAATGTTAGAACTGGTGTTCGAATAAAAGAGTTTGAAATCTACATAAAATAATTATAATTCTGGACTTCTCATTCGCGACATCTTTACGCACACACACATTGGAACGGAAGGGACGTACACATGACATAAACCATAGTGTATATGGGTGAAGTCCAAAATATTGACGCAAATGACACAATAGTGACACAAAATGTTGTGCGACAGTGATACAGAAGTCGCACAGAAATTTACACTATAGTAGCACAATAGTGGCACAAAATGGTAGCAAAAACTACAAAGTTGAGGTTACATTAGGAGATTTATAAACCTAAAATTTATAAAAATAGAAAAATAGACATCAACTAACATTTTTGGAAAAATTAAGTACGCTTCGACGAAATTGAAACAAAATTATAATCTTGAGCAAGTTTTATTAAAACTCCAAAATTTAAAGTAGGTAAGTAGGTACTAGGTTTTAACATAAAAAACAACAAAAAATAATCGAAAATGAAATCCTTGTTAAGAACTATTTAACAAAAATAAAATCAGTTTAAATAGACAACAATTAGGAACTTTTATATAAAGCAAATAAGTCACGCCATTAAGACGTTAGCAAATAACGTTAGCAAATTATTATAATATTAATTTATAATTATGTGAGCAAGTTTTACTAAGTCCTTAAAATGTAACGTAAAAAAAAAAAGAATTTACAGCAACACAAAATTATAGAAAATTCAACATTATGATCTCTTCATTGTATAAAGGGTGGCAGGGACATCGACGCATCGACGCAACCTCAGCATACATCCACCCTCTGCATCTGTAGATCAGCGTCACTTCCACCTTTTTTAAATATAATTATGCTTAATATTTAAAACGTAAATTGCACACCATGTGTGCTGACACAATAGAAAATCGATTGTCTGTTAATTGGCGTGCGACGGGCATATTCATAATATATAATACTATCCCAATACTCAATTATTGATTGCTTTCTCAAAATAATGCTAAACAACTATAGAACTGAGTGTATCCCAACCTTATAATGGTAGCACAATTGTGGTAGCACAGAAATTGTTCAACTGGTGTTACAAAAGTAATACAAAAGTGTCACAATTGTGAGGTAGCACAGTGAGTAAACATTGATTACTCCGAAACTACACCGTGAATCGTATTGAAATGAACATTACACAAAACCCCATGGTTTTATTTACCTAGAGCACTATTAAATCGCTATTAAAACACAAGACTTACCGTAAAAATCGTCAAAAATCTTGCCGAAAAATTGCTGACCACCGTAAATTACTTTGAGTTTGACATTGCGAATGATTCTATATGGCCGTTAAGCTGTAACTGTCATAGACAATTACGCACAGTGTTGCCAGTCCTCCAAAATGAAATCCTACCTTGTTTCAAGTCTATAGAAACTGCCAATGAAAACGGTTGCACAAAATAAGTAGCACAGTTGTTTAAAATCGCACATAAACAAAAAGAAACAGTAAATAAGTATAACATTGCGGTTATTTCCTTACAGTCTTTGTGAAAAGGGTTGCCGAGTATACGCTATTTCTGTAGAATTCAACATTCAGCCTCTAGGTTACATAGAACTTGTTCAGAAATATCCTCAAAGTTTACCCTCCAAAATTATTATGCCGTTTTGTACATAATTTGTTCGCGTTAGTGGAGAAATTATTTAATTTACTCTGCTATTGAGTATTATTCTATAACTTTGAGTATTTGGCATGCTGGACAAATAACCATTTAATTTAGTATTCATTGTCGTAAAATTCTATCAGACATAGTTTTCAAGAAAAAAGGTTGGAAAATTTTTGATTAGGCAAATGCGTCAAAATTTTGGTCTTTACCCATATAGTGCATAGACTAAATATCTTAACACTCCCTCTCAATTTTAAGTTTCTAAACAATAATTTCAAAAAAATACAACACAAGCCTCGTAGCTTAGTGTGGCACCTAGATGGCGCTGTGTGTAATGTCCAGCGATATCAATCAACTCTAGTCAAAATGTAAACAATGATGATAGATTCACAAATTCAACAAATTAGAACGAAAATAACTTTGTTTTACACTGCACAACGGTTTTGTCATAATGTCCGCAATATTTTCACTCTTGTGCTTACAAATTTCACTGTAATCATGTCTCTACTAACAATGTCTTTTATAAAATGGAATTTAATGTCAATATGTTTTGAGTGTTTTGTGTTTTCACTGTCCATAATCATCTTAATTGCACTTTGATTGTCTACTCGTAGAATCACACAGCACTGGTCTTTGAAGTCCATTGATAGTCCTTGAACAAAAAGTAACTCGCTGACACACATTGCGGCAGCTACATACTCCGCTTCTGCTGTGGACAGTGTTACACACTGCTGCTTCTTGGAAGCCCATGAGATCAGGTTGCCTTGGTGATAAATGACCATCCCACTGACACTCTTTCTATCAGATTTATCACCGCCCAATCTGCATCTGTAAATGCTGAAATAATGGAAAGATCAGTATTATTTTCTTTTCCCGTCTTGTGGTAAGTCAACTCATAGTGCTGAGTTGCTTTCAAATAGTGAAGCACTCTTTTGCCTGCGGTCCACAAGCGTCTTGTAGGCTTGTCTAGATATCTACTTAAATATGAAGTAGCAAAGGTAATATCTGGTCTGCTAATTATAGCCAGATAGTTTAGACATCCGATTAGCTCTCTGTATGGTACATTACTAATAATTTCTTCATTTTCAGGTACATGGCAGCTCTTCATTGGCGTCTTCATCCCTTTGCAGTTTGTCATATTGAATTTCTCCAAAATGCTTTCAATAAACTTTTTCTGAGACAAAATTATTGTGTTTTCAGTTTTTGTTATTTCCATACCCAAAAAATTATTTAGGTTTCCCAAGTTTTTGGCTTTAAATTGTTTTTGTAATAATTTAATCACATTATCAACTTCTTTTTCATTTCCCATCAATAGTATATCGTCGACAAATAATATCAACCATATTTCTTCTCCAGTATATAAACAAATATCATTTTTTGATCTTCGCATGCTTATTTTACTACAAAATTTGTTAAATTCTTCATTCCAACACTGGTGACTCTTTTAATCCATAGAGGGCTTTGTTTAGTTTCAGAACAGTTCCCTTATTATTAGTTGTTACTCCCTCTGGAACTGAGATGAATACCTCTGATTTCAGTTTCCCATTCAAAAATGCGGTGAGTATGTCAAGTTGTTTAACATCCCAATTATTATTCAGTGCTTGAGATAACGCCATTCTTATTGTCGTCATTTTGGCCACTGGGGCATACACAAAATCATCAGCTTCTCTTTGATAACCTCGAGCAACCAACCTTGCTTTTCTGGTTCCATCTGATTTGGTTTTGAATATCCATTTTGTGTCTATAGTTTTACATCCCTTTGGTAATTCTGTTTCTATCCAAGTTTCTTGTTTTTTTAATGATGTTATCGCTTTTTCTACTGCTGTTTTCCATTCTGTACTTTGTTCTAAAGCTTCTTTGTATGTTGTTGGATCATTCTCACTTGATAGAAGACAATATGCTTCATAGATCTCATAATCATTTAGATGTTGAGGCTTTTTTACTTCTCTGCCTCGTCTTGTCAATTTATTTTCGTTTATTTGTCTCTGTTCGTTTTCTTTTACTTTTTCTTCAATCTCATTTTCTTCATCTGTTTTTTTTTTTTTTTTTTTTTTTTTTTTTTTTTTTTTATCGATGGGATTTTTTATCTGTTGTATCATCAATTCTGTCTTCAACTATGTATCTTTCAGGTTCCACACTCATCTCACTCATCACTGTTTCATCGAATCGAACATATCTTGATATTTTTATTTCATCATTCTTTGGGTCCCATAACTTATAACCATTTATGGCATAACCTACCATTCTAGCTTGTATTGCTCTGCATGACAGCTTGTCTTGTTTGGGTATAATAAGTACCCATGCTTTACATCCAAATATCTTTATCTTTTCCAAATTAAATTTTCTATTCATCACATTTGCTGGAACTTTGTTATTTATGGAAGAACATGGAGATCGGTTTATCAAAAATGTAGCTGTTAATACAGCTTCTCCCCATAGATGTCTTGGTAGATTTGACTCATCCAACATTAATCTCGCTTTGTCATAAATTGTTCTATTCATGCGTTCCGCCTTTCCATTTTGCTGTGGACTATAGCTTTGGGTATAGGTACTCAATATGGATTCCTTTATCTGCACAAAATTCTTTTAGTTTCTTTGCTGTAAACTCGCCACCATTATTACACCGAATTCGTTTGATTTTTACTTCGTATTGTATTTCCATTTCTTTTATGTAGGTACTGTATAAGTATTTTGGTAGCTTCAAACTTGTTTTTCAATAAGTATGTCTGCGTAAAGTGTGAATAATCATCGATTATAGTTTGAAAATATCTATATCCCTCCTTAGTAGGTATTCTAGTAGGACCTGCTATATCTGTATGTATCAATTCACCAATTTCATTAGACCTTGGCTTTTGTATTCTTTTGAATGGCAATCTTGTTGCTTTGTTTGTAGTGTCCGACCGAAGGTGCAATTCTGGCCGAAGCCGAAGCCAATTAATCGGTATTCACCAAAACCTTCGGCCGAAGCCGAAGCCGAAGGTGTCATTGACCTTGAGAAATACGATAGTTACTTTGATCTCAGAATATACTAGATACATATTGTGAGAGCTTTAGAGATTTAGCCCAATAACGAGCCGAGTGACCAACATATACAAGTAGGTAATAAAATATTGTCTAAAATAAAAGTTTCAAATATACAATGTTAATTAAATATTTATTTACTCAAAGTAATTTTAACAAAAATAAACAAATAATCAGTCACATTTTTTTAATTATCAGACGAACACCAAATATTTCTATAAAATAATTGAGCAAAGTTTAACGCTTTTTCAATATCTATTTTTTAGGATATAATTTTTTGGAATTTTTGAGAAAATTAAATACTTATAAGTAATTTCTTAGGATAATTAAGTTAAACATTTTTGGTACCTAACAATTGGAGAAAATAAAAACTTAACAAGTTTTGGTAACAATTTGAGGCACCTTATTAATAAAAAATAAACTCACTTTTTTCGACTAGTCTTAATTAAAAATAGCTCTTTATACTTAATTATATGGCGAAGCAGTCATTTATCAAAATTATCAATAATATACCTATTTGGGAAAACTAAACTATAATAAAAACTTACAATTAAAAGAAAATTTATGAACATTTTTGTTCACTATTTGGAAAAAACCTTAGGTAGTAGAAGAGACTAGACTTAAAGTTATAAATGCACTTTAATCAGCTAATTCTAAAGATTCTCTAAAATAAAATAAAAAACATTTTTCGATGAAAGTATACATAAAACAATAATTTCAGTTTGACAATAACTTCAATAGTTACTGTTTCTAATAATTAAATCATCATTACAAAATCAATAGAAAAACACATTTTGCAATTATTATGCAAGGGTTAAGTTTTTTTTTCAATTGGCGATTCTAAAAGACAGGATACCTTTTCTTAATTTTCATGACTAATTTTATTAATTATTTACTTTAATTAGTAATCAAAGTTGAACAGTCTTATATTGTAAGCTAAAAATAATAATTTTTCGGCATTCTCATCCATCAAATTTGACCGTCTGTCGGCATATATTTGCCCCGCAGCGCTAAAAAGCTGTTCGCTAGGAACGCTACTGGGGGGAGCAGACAAATACTTGATTGCAGCTGGCTGTAGACAAGTATATGGGCTTGATGCCCAATATTCGTAAATATTTGCAGTTCTTAAAATCCGAGGATCTTTTAAATAACGACTAAGATGTTCTTGAAATAGCGGATAATTGTGTTCCAAATCCAAATCATTATCACTTGTAATGGGCAAACCAAGTTTATCGTGAGAATCCCATAATCCTTCATCGCTTTTTGGAGATGCATTCTCTGTATGTGGATTTGAGGTTGAACAAGAAGGTACATTGGTGTCAATATCCATATTGTCTGCACGAGATAATAGTTCATGTTGCTGTCGTAAGAATGATAGTATTTCAGTTTTGGCGTTTTCAGTCTCATCGGCAGTTAAATAGTTAGTTTTGAAACGCGGATCTAATAGAGTCGCAATCAATAAACACATGGTATTTTTTGCGTAAGAAAATCTTCTGTTAACTGCCTCACACAGCTTCGTCTTCAGTATTTTCAAATTTTCAGGATCTTCTTTTAGGATTAATTTCGTATTAAGCATGACAATCAACGGTATTATTATAGATACCGATGAGGAATCATTTGAAACCTCAAGTGTGGCTTCATAAAAACATTTAAGAGCGGTGATAAAGTAGGTATCCTATTTGCACCCATTCTTCTGCAGTAGGGACTTCTATTCCACCACGTTCAGCCATGTATAAATTGATGGCAGTTTTCTGTTCAAGGAGTCTTTCCAGCATCAAATATGTGCTGTTCCATCGCGTCTCAATATCTTGGATTAATACGTGTTTAGGCAAATTACACGTTTCTTGAAACATATTTAAATATCTAGAAGCTTGCTCACTTCTTTTAAAATGGCCAACAATTTTGCGACATTTTTTTATAATTTCCATCACAGTAGCGTCTTTAAATATAACGTCATGAATCACTAGCTGCAGGGTATGAGCTACGCATCCAATCGACAGAAAATTACCACGTCGCATGGCTGTCTGCATATTGTAAGCGTTGTCACGAATACCCATGTGGATTTTATTTTTTAAATTATATTCTTCAATAATCTGGTGAAGTTTTTCTGAAATATATAGGCCTGTGTGATCTTCCTCCAGAACACTAGCTGCAAGAATGACTTTTTCTCTTTTAGGGCCTTGGATAAAGTGAGCTGTGCAGCTTAGCAACGAACACGTCTTTGCTGGATTACTCCATATATCAGTCGTAAAGCTAACCCAGCAAGCTTTATCTAAAACACGTATGACTTTCGCTTTGACCTTATCGTATGTCGCAGGCATTAAAGTCGTTCTAAAAAAATTCTCAGTCTTTTTCCTGTATCTTGACGGAGCATCGGGATCAATCAAATTAAGTCTGCGAAATGCTTCTCCTTCAACAACGTTGTAAGGCAGCATGTCAACGATGATGAGATCCATTATACCTTTATCGATTCTCATAGATATTGGATCACTATCTGGCCACAATGGAGCTGCTTTTTTTTCTATGATTTGAGGTAAAGTACTCTGCTTGACATTAAATTGCGAAGATGTAGTTGCCTCTGTTTTATTTTTCATTAAACTCTTACTCTTCTGTTTTTCATTTATTGCATTACAATAAGCCTCCCACTCTATTTTATGCATTTTCATCAAATGATTTTTAATATTAGTGGTACTCTGCTTTTTTGGTAAAGCACTACCAAGAGACAATGATTTATTGCACTGTTTACATAAAGCTTTATCAGTAGCCTTTATAAAATATTGCCAGATAGGTTTCAGCTCTAAAGATGTCATTGTGTACCTGAAAGAAAATATTCTATATAAATGCACAAGTACCTACCGAGCCGAGCCCCCGTACTCGCAGTAGGACTCTGCAACGCGGATGCGCCTATATCCTATCGGTTTAGGTAGTTAACTAAAAGTAAACAATCTTCACATGTCTTTTTATCTAAAAATTGCATAAAAAAACATACCAACATTGTTTCATTTAGTTTCCTACCTAACGTTAGATAACATAAAATATTTTAAACCAGACAATACTTACGGTTTTTTGGTTCTTAGAGTGCCTCACAATAATGAACGTATCACCACAGCAGTGTTGCCAGGGCCCTTGAGTCGAAAGTTACGTTTAATTTCCTGAAATGTTACATTTTTGTTGTAAAAGTTAAGTTACATTATTTTTTAATTTACGTGTTTTTGGGGTCGGAGGTTGCAGGCAAATTGATGTTAGTAAAATGGCGAGATATAAAGGAATCTATGATGTCTAATGGTGTATTTAATCATTTGATAAAACCAGTGGCGTAGCTATGTAGCCATGGGCCCCAGGCCAAAAATGAAATTATGGCCCTATTTTAACTTAATTAAATACTTTAAGGGTGCAAAACTACTTCCTCCAAAAAGAGCTAAGGTACCAAGGTTTGGATAGGTTAGAATTATTTCGACTCTTCATACAGGAGTTACTTGGTTGACTCACACACAAAGTCAAAATTCGAGGAGCAGTAGGCCCCAAGAGCGAGCGAAACGAGCTTGAAAATTTTTCGACACCTTGCCTTGGACAGTTTGAAATTGTTTCGATCCTTCATACAGGAGATACTTGGTCGAAAGTCAAGATTCAAAAGAAAGTAGTCAGAAGAGCGAGCGAAATAAGCTTAAAAATGTATGGGAGCACAGGTTTTTTAACAAAGAAATCTACTAAAAATATTTTAGTTTGAGACTGAGTTTCTACAATTTATTACGTACTTAGTAAATCTGCGGCATCAGGCAGGAAAAGTTATAACTTTTAAAAATCCTGAGGCCGGCCTGCCTGGCGAAACTCATGGACTTGGATGAAATATTGCACACGGATAGAGCTCGACCTGGGTAGGAGTTGGACGTATACAAGTATCGTAAGATACTTTTATCCCTTTTAAAGAATCCCGTGGGATAATTTTCAATGTTGGTTTAAAAGCCAACCCCAACATAGTTGGGAAAAGGCTGGGCAGAAGATGCTGTTATGTTTATGTTTTGGAGGTGGGAGATATTTGTGATTTCGGTTCGACCCGTTCGAAGTTTTTAGGGTCAGGGGCTAAAAATTTGCTAGTCGAAAATTCTTTTTTGAACCAGGATATTATATAACTTTTTCCAACGTCGTTCATGGAGGCCGAGGGGGCCCTTGAGCTTGGGAGCCCCGGGGCACTGCCCCGCCTAGCCCTCCGGTAGCTCGTTGTTCTGAAAAGTTACGAAAATACCCTAAAATGTAAAAATTACTTACATGTTACGCGAGGGAGTCAAAAGTTACGAAAAATGTAAGAAATGTAACCTTCTGGCAACACTGCACCACAGGTACTACTCACAGTGTTAACTCAAATTAACATGTTTTTGTGTATTTTCTTCTCTATTGTTGAGGTCCATAATTTTCTCATATTATCTGTTGTTTATATCGAGATTATTCATTGCTTGCAACATTGTTGTTATAATTTTGTCATTTTTCTATTATCTGTGGTTAGGAAGAACACGAGCGGACATTCTAGTTCCGTTTCCGATATAGCTCATAACTTTTTCATCAAGCGTTCAAGCGTCTCTCAAGGAATTTTGTCCAACGAATAGTTCGTTGTGTAGAATCAATGTTAATTGTGGAAATACTCATCAGTCATCAGAAAATAAACTGTTAGATTTAAGACCAATCAATTGTTTTCATTTGCCACCGATGTTCACCTCAACACACTCTGGCTCGATTCGAACCCGCCAGCCGGAGTGACTAGTAATTGAACACACAGTAATAAATAAAATAATTTGTAATAACAAATATGAAATATTTAAAAACAAAACACTTATTAGAATTTTAAGACGCGCTCTCAAACTTGTTTTGACTCGTTTAGTTTACTAACTGCGATTCGTTTGGTCCGGTGCGGCGGCGCGACAAAACTCTGCTGCTCTGCACACTCTCCGTGTCGCTCTAGCATCGTTCAGTAAATTTCAAATTTTGACAACTAGCAAACCTTCGGCTTCGGCCAAACCTTCGGCAAATTTTTGGCCGATGCCGAAGATTTGGCCGAAGGTGCTTTTTTGGCCGAAGGTGGCCGAAGCCGAAGCCGAAGCTTCGGTCGGACACTATTTGTTTGTCATACATACCTCGCAAGCCTGTTTACTGTATGGCAATCCCAATATTGCTAAATTCTTTCTACACATATGGCCAAATCGTTGATGCCATAATTTATTTTCTTCATTTGTTAGTTTACATGCAGCCTTGCTTTCTATTTTGGCTATATCTATTTTTGCTTTAAATGTATACAGCTTTCCTTCTTTTACACCATTGTATACCTTATTTCCTGTCTTTATCATTAACTTTCCATGTTTAAAACTTACTTCCATTCCTCTTTCTACCAATTTTCCGACTGACATCAAATTTGTACTCAAACCTGGTACTATAACGGCTTCTATAAATATTTTCTCATGGTTATGAGTGGCCTCTAAAATTCCTTTTTTCTTTGCAACCAATATTTCTCCATTTGCTATTTTTATATACAATTCATGAGGCAAGTCTTCAATTTTAGTCATATGAACCTCATAGCTCTCTTGAATGAAATGATGAGTAGCTCCAGAGTCGACAATAAATGTTATTTGGTCATTGGATGCATTTGAGACTTTTCCTGTCATCGCATGCTCTGTTGCTACAAACATATTCTGATTTTCGTTTTCAACGGAATGAGCTGTTTCTCCTCTACCTCTTGACCTTGAGCCTCTATATCCTCTTCCTCGGCCTCGACTAGTCATGCGGCATTCATATGATTTGTGACCTTTGCGTTTACACCTATAGCATGTGACATTTGTGCTTATAAATAATGTTTGATTATGGTCTGATGTTTCATTTACTGATCTACTGTTTCTGAATTCATGATCTAATAGTTTGGATTTAACAAATTCTAATTTAACATCAGTATTAACAGTCTCGATTGCTGTAATTATGTTGTCATATTCTTCGCCTAGACCTGTTAGGAGGTAACACACTTTGTCTCCGTCTTCAATTTTATCTCCTGAACATTGTAGTTCTCGTATGATATCATCAAACTTTGAGAAATACTCCTCCAGAGTACCACCTGTGTTTCAGAACTAATAACTTTCTACGGAGAGTTATCTTTGATATGATTGTTTTCCTTTGGAAGGTGTTCTTAAGGATATTTAGCATTTCTCTTGACGTCTTACAATCTTTCACTAGATTTAGGTGTCTGTCTGTGAGACATTGCACGATCAAACTTTTTGCTCTTGAGTCCAAATTTTGGCTTTTGTCATCGATATTTTCTTTTTCGGTGACTTCTTTCAAACTTCTCTCATCTAGTAGGCACAACCAATATCCTGAACTGTTAGAACTGGTGTTCGAATAAAAGAGTTTGAAATCTACATAAAATAATTATAATTCTGGACTTCTCATTCGCGACATCTTTACGCACACACACATTGGAACGGAAGGGACTTACACATGACATAAATCATAGTGTATACATAATATAGTGCATAGACTAAATATCTTAACAGAGAACTCCTCAACAGTTCTCAATGTTGATAGATAAGCCTAATTTTCTCCTTTTCATTATATTAGAAGCTTGTTTTTATTAAAGTTTGTAGTAGGCATAGCAACGAGGCGCCCGCGCGAAACCAAAAAGTGCGTATATGTAGGTACAAAACCGCTCGCCGCGCCACGCTGCGGCGTCGCAGGCAGGCAGTCCGGCTCGCATCGCTGTCGCATACGGTCACGTTTTTTACTTGCAAAATTCTACCTGTACTATTCTATTCTTATATTCAGACTGTAATGTAATGTGACAATAAACGTTATTCTTGTGCACCATACATCGTCCATGCGATTTAATTCGTTACCTGTCCCACTACAAGTTTAATTAATTTAATTATAAACCAGCTAAAATTATAAGGCTAGCGTAAATTTAAGGTCTGTGCTTTAATAATTCTGGGTAGGTGTGGTGTGGATAGAGGGCGACGGAGTCCGCATGTTAAAGTGTGACGAACTGAGCAAGTTCTCCAGCACCCCGGCCCAAGGTAGTCGAACACCGTGTGGTAATAGTCAGTAGGAGTCTGTCAAACCTCTTCGCTATTCCAGGGTGGAGGACATCGATGAGAATTTCATCACGCAAAAAAGCAGTTGCTGTTCGATATCGATCAGCTAAGACATTGTCGCCGATGCTTTAATAAAAGGGCTCCATTATCCGATGCATGAATGTTTCACCACATCAATGGGTTTTGACTTTGAAGCGTTTGCGTCCTGGATGCCTACCACGAGCTCTTAACGCGATCCATTTTAGGACCTAAACTGAACTGTTCTCCTAATTCGTACCATGACGACAGTTTATCGATTCAGTTTAGGCCATGCCATCCGACAGCGATTTTCCTAAACTGAGTCGCAAGTTTTGGTTTCATTCATTCAATTTTGTACTTGTTTGGTACCATGACGTCCATAGAGCAGCTCAACTGAAACGCTCAACTGTCAAAATAAGCGATTCAATAAAAGTTACTATTTCTCTAACCTAAACTGAAACGTTTGGTGAATTATTGACGAAAATAAAGTTTTTTAGTGCTAACATAGTGGAATTTTACAAAAACCAGTGTAAGTGTACTTTAATCTTTCTTCTAAAGTCTAAAATACCTATTTTGCATGCCTTTTTAACCGCATTTGTTTTTCTTTAACAGATGTCTGATGAACTACTTTTGTTTGAGTTTTTTGAGGAAGATTCTGCCTCACACAATGCCCAAAAACGTAAGAGGCTCCAGTTACGCGGCCAATTGGACCCCTTCAATAACTTTGAGGATGCCGAATTCATTAGGCGCTAAAGGCTATCCAAAGAATTAATCACATCCTTTTGGAATATTCTCGGGCTTGGGAAGATTTGTTGTAGCCAGTTGCGAGAGCTCTGTTCTTATTTAAAATCTCCCACAAAGTCTCGAGCTGGTTAAATGTTACTCTCCTCTTTCGACTAGAATGCAACAAAAATAGCACTTGAAATTCTTGTTACAAAGACAAACTAAGTGGCTTCTCGAGGCAAGTCTTATTACAATTGGACTTATTCTAAGGCGTACACGCGTAGTGACTATAAAATAGGAGATTGACAGTACATAAACAAATAACACAATGTTTAATACTTACGACATTCCTTGAAATAATGTTTTTAACGAATTCAAAACTACGCTTCACTTTAAATTTTCCCACCGTAATCACAACTCCACAGACTACTTAAGGTGGAAGCGCAAGGGTAGCCCGCGAAATTTAAATTTTCTTACGTTTATTGCAATTTACAGGTCAGTGTCAGGTTGTGTTGATGAAAATATGAATCGCGCCATTAACACGTATGGAGTTACATAATTATAATCATTCAAATCATCAATACAACCCTCCAAGTTCATATAATCTCAAAGAGTGACTTTTTCATGAAATAGATATTAAATTTATGTGATTATATGAACTCGGCTATGGCTACCCTTGCGCATCCACCTTAAGCATCTAGTCAAACTGACACTGACGTGACAACCCACACAACTTTTTTCACTCTGGTACGTTCGAAACATTAAACATAATTTGTTTTATTACGTCGAAATAAAAATATTTCTTTCGTATAATAAACAGCAAAAGGTATATACATATCTACTTTGATTAGGAATTATTTTAACAATAGTTGCCGCATTAACGTGGAATCTTAAAACCAACTGTTGAGTGTCTTTTTTACTTTAAGTAATGATACCGAGTTAAAAACAATTATAACATTACTTGTATTAGACAACTCAGAAAAACGGCAGCTTTAGGATTATATACTTTTATTAATCACTTTATCAATGTATACAAACTCACAATCAAATCACCTTAACACAATTTCGCATATAGTAAATTATATTATTTTCAGTTACTCAACAATATTTCAAACTTCCAACGACCAACGGTCAATCGGACAGGGGTTTCGATATAAGAACTTTTCGGGTCGGCTACCAGCGATCGAATGGTCGAGCCTTAGCTGTCCCGTAAGCACTACGGTTAGTATGGTGTTGCCAACTCTGAACAGTGTTGCTCGTTAAATGTACACGATACTACTATATTTTGTAACAGCTCGGCCATCCGCTCGCCAACGAGTGCCTTCGTTGTGGCAATTTTGCATGTACAATTATGGAAGTACATTTTAACTAGAAAGTAAATACTTGACTAATTACATTAAATATTGGCTTCTGTTAGGTTTATTTATGTATTTATTTGTAGCAACATAAAACAAACAACTCTCTAACTTTCCATATGTTTAAAATACATCATAAGAGGCAAAGTATCAGTATCTCAATCAATATAGAATCCATAATTTAAGTTAATTTTAGTATATTACATTCAAAATCTCCGGCACATCATTGTGTGTGGAAAAATAGTCTAGGAAACAAGCACTTATCCTCTATTTAGTTTTAATAAAAACAAATCACTAATCGGGCAAATTCAGTATTTCGCTATACATATAGAATCATTTTGTATCTATTTACTCAAAATTTCACTACTGCTTACATCATAATATAAGTTTATTAGTTTCTTTGGGCGGCACATCATTGTGCACATCATGCCCCAGTTAATTAAGCAACCTAAGCCAGAATCACTGGAACCGTTTATTGCTTTTCCTTGGGCGGCACATCATTGTGCACGTCATGCCCACAATAAGCGGTCCAAATCAACATCACTAGAACTACTTATTGCTTCTCCTTGGGCGGCACATCATTGTGCACGTCATGCCCACAATAAGCGGTCCAAATCAACATCACAAGAACTACTTATTGCTTCTCCTTGGGCGGCACATCATTGTGCACGTCATGCCCACAATAAGCGGTCCAAATCAACATCACAAGAACTACTTATTGCTTCTCCTTGGGCGGCACATCATTGTGCACGTCATGCCCACAATAAGCGGTCCAAACCAACATCACTAGGACTACTTATTGCTTCTCCTTGGGCGGCACATCATTGTACTCGTCATGCCCACAATAAGTAGTCCCGAATATCACTTCAGGCTGTCCATTGATTTATCCTTAGGCGGCACATCATTGCGCCAATCATGCCCACAATAAACAGCCTGTCAATCATGCTATGTGATACCTTGAACATGAATCATTTCCTGGTCACGGTATACGCATAGACTTTTCACTTATATTTTAATATAACTTATAGTCTAAGCATTGGTGTCGAGTGAGGAGGTTTCGACAGGGTTCCTAGTATGGTCAGTAAAATTGTCATTACCACACTCGCTGTCAGAACTAAGGTTAACATCGTTATCACTTTCTGAGATGGAATTAAATGATAACCAGGGGTGCATCTTATCTACAGCAATAATAGCTTCATAGCGTCGCCCTTTCCGTGATAGTGGGGTATCTTCAACGACATAGCGGTCGTTTGGCAATACCTTTATCACTCTATATGGCCCTTGTAGTTTTGACTCTAACTTCTTGGACTGCCCGCTGCCTGATGCAATTGCCCGTACGATTCGAACTAAGTCTCCTTCTTTGTATTGTTTAGCCGCTTTCTTACGACTATTGTATCGTTCTTTACTAACTTCATTTTGCTTTTGCATCAAGCAGCTGGCATCTGCTCTAATATCTTCTATACTACTTTGTACCAATCCATCACCGGTATCAGAAATTACTTCATTCAGAATACCCTGTGATGGATTGGTTACCCTACGCTCAAATAATAGTTCACTAGGCGATTTCTTAGTGACATCATGTATTGTAGTATTTATACCTAACTGTATATCGGGAAGGTACTGATCCCATGTTCGAGGATCCTTCCCGTGAGTCATCGCACCTAAAGAAGCCAGGATAGTCCTGTTCGACCGTTCAACCTGCCCGTTAGCTCGAGGTGTTGACACGGCGTTAAGTATGTGCTTAATGCCAAGAGATTGAGTAAATGCTTTGAACTTTTTACTCGTAAAGCAAGTCCCTCTATCCGTGATTAGACGAGTGGGGGTACCAAAATATCCGATTAAACTCTTAATTACCTTCATAGTTTCTAAAGATTTTGTACTCCTAACTGGTGCCAACGTAATGAATTTTGTGAACGCATCAATTATGACTAAAATGTAAGAGTTTTTCTTTTTGCTTTTATTGAAGGGGCCTAAATGGTCAGCGTGTATGGTGTGAAAGGGAACTTCTATCTTTTGTATAGGATGTAGATATCCCTGTTGCACACCACTCGGTAATTTGTGGTGCGCACACTCCAAACACGCAGATACATATTTCTTGATAAATGATCTCATTTTAGGGAACCAGTACAAAGCACGAACCCGATCTAATGTCTTATCAAATCCGAAGTGCCCGACATCGTCATGGTTAGCTTTAACTATTTGCCACCGAGAGCCCCTTGGCACTACCCACCTTAACACACCTTCCGCTACGATTTTATAGACGCGACCGTTTTTTAATTTATAATTTTTTGGATATCAACAATGGCTGCGGTTTCGGGATCGGACAAAATTCGTTTGATCCGTTGTATCTCGTCATCAGAGGATTGAACTGTAGTGATCCAGTCCTCTGTTGTAACGGCAAGAACCCGGCTTAAGGCATCGACGTGAGCCATTTTATTTCCGGGGCGATACTCAAATTCGCAATCAAATTCCTGCAACTGCACCCACCACCTCGCTATTTTGGGGATCAAATCCCTTTTTGTCAAAGTGGTGCGCAGGGAATTGCAGTCAGTCACGATCTTGAATCTTATACCCAGTAGATAAATCCTAAATTTACTCAAAAAAGCTATCACTGCTAATGTTTCTAGCTCAAACGAGTGGAGTTTTTGCTCATACAACGATGTTTGGCGGCTAAAGTAAGCTACTGCTCTCCATAACCCCTCTCTATCCCTTTGAAGAAGAATTCCTGCTATACCGACCTTGCTAGCATCGGTGTGCAGCTGGGTTTCTAAATTTTTGTCATATAGAGCGAGGATAGGTCTATTAATTAACTGTTCCTTAATTTCTATAAATGCCTCGTTTTCTACATTACTCCACCTCCACGGAGTATCCTTCTTCAAAAGGGATGTCAAGGGTCTGGCTATTAGAGCGAAACCTTTGACGAATCGTCTGAAGAAACTAGCCAATCCTATGAATCGCCTAACATCGTGAGCGTTGGTAGGAGTGGGAAACTTAGAGATGGCTTCTGTTTTTAAAGATCCCGGCTTAATCCCCTGACCACTAATTTAAAACCCTAGGAAATCTAATTTATCAAACATGAATTTGCATTTATTTAATTTAAGAGTAAGACCACCGTCTTTTATTAGTCTTAGGACCTCATCCAACCGTCGCATTGCTTGCTCAAACGATTGCGCCGGGAATAAGACGTCGTCCATATATATTATTACGTATCCTACCTTTGATTTGGGGAGGATTTTATGCATTGCCCTCTGAAATATTGAAGGCGCATTTGCCAAACCAAACGGCATTCTTGTATACTCGAATTGGCCGTCTGGTGTGACGAATGCTGATTTCTCTTGGGACTTTTCCGAGATAGGTATTTGATAATATCCCGACGCTAGGTCAAGGGATATGAAGATTATTATGGCCTGCTAACTCGTCAAGGAGATCTTCCACTCTAGGGAGAGGATAATGATCGCGCTTAGTTTTAGAATTAAGCATTCTGTAGTCCACACACAAGCGTTTTTCACCGCTCTTTTTCCAGACTATCACGATAGGGCTCGCATAAGGAGAAGAAGACTCTTTTACTATACCGCATTCTCACATCTTCCCTCTCAGGGTGAGAAAGTCTATACGGCCTGTAAACCACAGGTTGTTCGTCCTTTAGGTGTATATCCATTTCAACGACTGTAGTGAAACCTAAGTCCCTGAGGCAGGAAGAAAAACATTCCTTATAACTAAGAAGTAGGCTCTTAACTGCCTGCTTTTGCTCGTTTGTGATACGATCTCCGACATTCGGCTCAAACTCATCGCACTCATTATTCAACTTAACATCATACACGTATTTGCAGCCTTGAGGTATTTTGCTACGGGTAAGTAATTGTTTGTTCTTTATCTGCAAATCTTTAGTGCCCCAATTCAAAATTAAAACACGACCTTGGCCTTTATTTATTTCATATTCCCCTGGAAACAAGAAATATTGGGACCCAATTGGACCACGAATTTCCCCAGCTACAAATAAAGAGCCAGAAAAAATTGGAGCTGATATTACTTGGATAGGTTTTATTTCATTAGGCTTGACATAACTGTCACTGCTACAAATCAAGTGTATCTTGACATCATCGGCAGTTTTACTAATGTCTAGATTATCTGCAGTTTTAGTTATTTTTATACCAGGGCGTTCTGAAAACGTATGGCCCAATAGAACAGGGTAATTAATGAGATTATCGTCAACTATTAATACCTCGACATCGTTTTCAACGATATCCTGCACCTCAATAGTCACTTTAGAACTACCCGCAGGCTGATAAGGTATGTTGCCAAGTCCCTTCGATAGTGGCAAGTTTCTATCAGTTGTGAAATCGATTCCTAGCCTCGTGGTATCAGAAAAGCGTATCAATGTACATTCACTACCCAAATCTAAGTGGCACTGCACCTTTACTCCATTTAAGATAACGGGGAAGGTGTATATACTGGATGCGATCTGACTAGCTATATTAGGGACAGATTTTTCCTTATCGGTTTTTTGGGGTATATCCGCTTTTGGGCACGCGTTTGCCAAATGTCCTAAAAATTTACAGTGAGTACATTTTATCGTGGGTTTATTACATTTATAACTGGGGTGACCAGGCTGACGACAATTAAAGCCAACCATGACTCTATCCTCAGATGTGTTGGCCTTGTTAGTTACCTTTGTATTCGCGTGAATAGTAGAACGTTTTTCTTTATCTTTACCCGACCTGTCTGGCTCTCGAGGAGTTCCCGGTTTGACATTTTTAAGAAATTTTAATAACTGCTCTGGCTCTAAAAACTGTGCCGCTTGGGCTCCTAATCTTATACCTCGGTCCTCGATACCATAGACTATACAATCTACAGCATCTTTACCATGAATATTGCAGCGATTAAGTAGATTAATTTTCGCGTAATAGTATAACTCAGAGGATTCGCCAAAACGTAGTTTCTTACTTAACATCTCTGTTAGTAATTCTCCATAGTTTTGGCTAGATGGAAATGTTTCTATTAATTTAGTTTTCCACTCCTCCCACGAATGCAAGAGAGTAGGCAAACTTTGATACCACGTCTTGGCGATGCCCGTGAGTTTAGGTAGAGCGTAATGTATAACCTGTTTTTCTGACCACTCGTAAATTTGTCTACATTCTTCGACTTTAGAAATCCATGCATTAATAGTTTGCTCTTTGATCATTGGGTCAAATTCAGGTATAACCTGGTTTAGAGACGAAAACTTCTCACTCGAACCGAATTTGGAAGACTTCATAATATCTAAGAATGACTCAATCAATAAAGTAGTATTTTGATTACTCACATCACATCTGCTTCGTTTCACTTCATTAGGGTTAGTCTCGTCACGATCAGAACTATGCTTCGCTCTGCCACGTTTCTGATGCCTGTCGTCCCTACACTTGCTGCTCAGGTGGCTGTCGCGCCGACCTCGTGGTCGGCTTTTGCTACGACTGCGTGACGCACTCGTCAATACGCTGCGGCGCTCCCTGCTGCGCCTTCTTCGATGCTCACTGGGGTTCTCATCACTGCAGTCGCTACGGTCGCGTCGCCTGGTGCGACGTTTCGAAGTAACGCTGCGCCGGTGCTTGCTCCGGTTGCGCCTACTGCATTGATCATCAGCCTCGCAGCTGCCATCCCGGCAACGCGACGGTGTTCGAACCCGCTCAGGTTCCATTGGTATACTGATAAAGACAAAAAAAACGCATCATTCCCTTTTAATTGGTTGATGTTGAAGCCAAAACCAAACATTTGCATGTCAATTTTCAAAGCATCGGGCATCAAGCAAGGGATCGCTAACATTGTCAGGGATTGCCCTAACCAGATACCATCAATCCAGCAAAGTAAATAGTCAATAGTAAATATTTTAGATTATTAAAATAAAATAAAATGACAGTAGGAATAGTTCATTCACTTAACTGCATTACCAGGCTACCAGGGTAGCCTGGCCAAATGTCGCTAAGATCATGAACTACTGTACTTACAAAACAATATCATGCCACCACTATCAGGGAGTGCCCTGACCAAGTGCTAACAATAACATTGTCAAGTTGGTAAAGTTTAATTAAGTGAAGATAATTTGGGAAGTGAATTCTAACCACACAACCTCAATACCGGGGGGTACCCCGGCCAATTGTTGTTGTGATCGTAGAAGACACGAGCTCTTTATCAACATTGTCAGGGAGTGCCCTGACCAAATGTTAACAAAATCTCACTGTTACATAATAATTTTATTTTTTTATATATATATATATATATATATTTAATGTCTGTGGGCAAGTGGACGACAACAAGTATCGGACAATGAGAAAACAGAAAAAAAAACTTATTTTCTTACCTTGTTATCGTAATCCCACTTCTGAGTTATTAGACAACTCAGAAAAACGGCAGCTTTAGGATTATATACTTTTATTAATCACTTTATCAATGTATACAAACTCACAATCAAATCACCTTAACACAATTTCGCATATAGTAAATTATATTATTTTCAGTTACTCAACAATATTTCAAACTTCCAACGACCAACGGTCAATCGGACAGGGGTTTCGCTATAAGAACTTTTCGGGTCGGCTACCAGCGATCGAATGGTCGAGCCTTAGCTGTCCCGTAAGCACTACGGTTAGTAGGAGGGGTATGGTGTTGCCAACTCTGAACAGTGTTGCTCGTTAAATGTACACGATACTACTGTATTTTGTAACACTTGCTTCTGAGCGTGTCTGACACTAAAATGTGAGCGAAACAAAGTTATTCGATCATAATAGCGTTATCTCTTTTTCACCAAAAACGTTTCAAACGCGGTTCAGCCACAAATTGCGATCTTTCATTCGCTTTTAGCGATCCAAGAGCCGCTGAGCAAATTGGATGTCATGGTACGATTTGAAGCGATACAGTTTAGGAACCTAAACTGAAATGTCTTGCTTTTGAATAGTTTTTAATTAGATCATGGTAGGCCTGGAGGATGATGAAAGTATGGACGCCTGCACCAATTAGTAAAGCAATCTGACACGTAGTAGTGTCACTGATCAAGAGTAAGAAGCACTGTGCCATCTGTCAGTTGTACTAACATTATCCGATACGGTTGTAATGTAACATACTACTCTACTTCCTACTATCGTATCCTACTTCCTACTGATATTATAAATGCGAAAGTTTGTGAGGATGGATGGATGGATGTTTGCAGTGGCGTGCAGTGCTTCCCGAAGGCGGGCAGGCCAAGCAAAAACAAAAAAACTCGCAACATCACAGCGTCGCTCTACTTAGGATGACCCTCAAAGTAGTCACATCTATTGATATATTCACTAACCCTCCCAGGCCCCCGCATCTGTCTTCTAGTCTTCTTCATCGTCTTTTTAGTAAGCGTATGAGAAAACAACGCCATCTAGCTTAAATATAAGGAATTTCAATGGTATTCTGTCAATACAAGAACGAAGGATGTCGCTTCGTTACAAAAAAAAACCTAAAAAATAAAACAGAGGGCGCTGTAAACAAAAAAAAATAGTTTAGTTTTCGTTCCGTACCCAATTTTGAGCGTCTGACCGGAATATTTGAAAAACAAACATTGAAAATAAGCCTGTAAAAACCAAAGTTATAAATACATGAACTCACCACATTAATCAAGGTTCAAATCACGATTTTCTGACAATGCAAACAGAAGAAAGATTCATTTGAAATACCGAGTACGAGATGAATTTTGGGTTAATTCTCGTAATTCGGGTATCTACACATTTTCCTTTAGACACAACTTGAATCTTAACATCAAACAATCGTGAATACTTATTGTTTTTAACTTCTGACAAACACATTATCAGCGCAAACTTCACAACAGAACACCATTTCTAAGTAAATAAACAAATACAACAAATAATATTTACACTACTGTACGTTTCAAAACGAATTACAACCGTCAGATATTATAATAATCAAAACATTCAAGATCACGAAATAAATTTTGCTTGTCACATGAAACAAATATGGCTTCTAAGAAAAATACAATTGTTATTTTGTCAATGAAAAAAACACTACCAAATATAATTGCATCACCGCATACCGTTTTAGCCGGATAATACTTTGTGGGGCAGCCAATCAGTGGCCAGCTAGCCAGCTACACTCGCAGGAGTTTACGCCCCTATTTACTATGTGTGCCGTTCGTATTTCCGTGTATATACACGAAAATACTTATCAATGTGCTTAAATTTATCAATGGAAATTAGGCCGGCTGGGGCCTTGCCTAGACGGCCGGGAGCGAGCGTCGTAATACACACACGGCCGCGACAAGTTGCTTTAAGTATTATAACAGGCGTTTTATTTTTTTATTTTTGATTAATATAGTTATAATAAATGCATTTGCTGCGTTGTTGGTAGGAATGGTAGGGTAGGCTAGGCCTAATTGCCTCTATGGACGGCACGCCCCTGGATGTTTGTTACACTTTCCACAAAAGCACTAGAGAACGGATTTAGATGAAATTGTGCACATAACTTGGATTAACACATACGATACTTTTTTATGCCGGTAGTATGATCCCGTGGGACAATTAACTTCACGCGGGCGAAGCCGCGGGCAGAAGCTATTTTTTAAATAAATTTGTTATAGCTTAATTGCCCATGTTATCATTTCATCAGTCGGATTACTATGTACGATAGTAAGATTGAAACACTATCTCTAATTCATGCTGAAGAGCGAGGGTGTACTCACCCTCGCTCTTCACTTTTATTAAACTAATTGCCTTGCACGAAACGCGCCGCGAACAGAATTCCATCCGATACGTTTAGGATGGAATTCTGTAAAGGTACTCTATTCAAAGCTAAACTTAAAGCATTCCTTGTTAAATAAATGTTTATATTCTACTTACATCTGAATTGGTGACACATGGTCGTTTGTTACTCAATCACGTACACCCTCGCTCTTCACTTTTATTAAACTAATTGCCTTGCACGAAACGCGCCGCGAACAGAATTCCATCCGATACGTTTAGGATGGAATTCTGTAAAGGTACTCTATTCAAAGCTAAACTTAAAGCATTCCTTGTTAAATAAATGTTTATATTCTACTTACATCTGAATTGGTGACACATGGTCGTTTGTTACTCAATCACGGCAGACGGCTGAACGGATCTGGATGAAATTTGGTATCAAGATATTTTTTTTTTTTTTTTTATCGATGAGAATTCATCAAATAACCCCTCCCGCTCTGGGCTGAGCAGGAGGGAGTGTCAGACTTCTACTGACTAAAACTCATCCATGTTCCTTCCTTTGCCCTTTGTGTTCCAGGGCCGCGGTATCTCTTTCGAACAGTCCCGCAACCCTGACAGGTCCTTACGGACCCCTTCCTGTTTGCTGACTCTCTTTGAGGCGCGCGTGGAACACGAACGCGCCGTCGACACGGCCTGTCGTCATAAGACGGACGGACCGTCCACAGGCCCGCGTCTACGGTGGCCGGGGGCCACCACGTGGCCCCCGACGCCCGGTGCGTCTCCCGCGGCGGCTGAGACGTGAGGCTCTTTCCCTCTCACGTCCCGCCACCTCCTTCGCTAGCATGACTGCTTCGCAGAAGGAGATGACGGCGTCCCATTCCCTCTCGCTCCGGACCATGGATTGAACCAGGGACGGACGCGAGAGGTCGCCGCCGCCGATTGCCGCTACGAGGACACGGCGGTGCTCCGCTGTGCTCCACCGTGTCCTCCGGTCGATCCTCGCAGTGGTGACACCCGGGCGTTTTCTCCCGCCCGATTAGGTGCAGGAACCTCCCGAAACAACCATGTCCGGTGAGGACCTGCGTCAGGCGGAAGGTGAGGGCGCCGTGGCGCCTCTCCAGCCACTCCTCAAAGAGGGGACTTACCGCCACTATTGTGGCGTGCCCTAGATAGCTTATATATCTGCTGTATTAACACATAGACTACTTTTGATTTCGGAAAAATGTCATGTTCCCGTGGGACGATCAAATAACTCAAATATCTTTTTCCCATATTTTGACTAAAATCATTGGAAAGGTGCATTGCAACGCTAATGCGCGAATTATCAAGAAAATGAAAAAATTGTTCTTTAAAATTTGATGTCATTCTTTTTTCCAAGTTTCGGAGCTTGTGCAGACGTCACCACATGAAGCTGCCCGAAATTGTCAAATTTTCCCAATCAACCTTGAACTTAATGCTTTATGTAACGATAAAGTTGAAAATCTATTATAGAAAGACAGATTGTAGCAGCTTGATGTGCTGGCATCTGTTCGTGTGCTAACTTTTTCACCGCGGGTGACACCGCGGGCGCAGCTAGTAGTTTTATACTTATTTAGTAATTTACCTTTTTGTACCTACCATTCACTTATGACATTAAATATATTCAAGACACTATCTGCGCCCGCGGTGAAAAAGTTAGCACACGTACACATACCAGTCATACCACCTTGAACTTTTGCTAGTCTAGTACTCTTTGCTGGGTTATTTATAATTAACACAATATTTCGAGTAAGCCTGTAGGCCAAAATCCAGTTCTTTGGAAGTAGTTGTTTCATGGCGATGCGATCGGCACCACACGCTCTGTTTCTCGCTCTAGCAAATAACGGTTCTGAGCGACAGAAAAGGATTCGAGATGTTGCTCAACCCTTAATAGGTGTATGGCAATGAGGACAACGTGAATAAAAAAAAGATAAGAGGCGAGGTCTTACAGTACGTAAAATATTTTAATATTTTAAAAAATTGCAGTTGGAGAATTGAACGAGACATGGGTATGGGAGATTATTATTTTAACTGCAAAATGAAATTTGTTCTTCAATCCGACTTATATGTTCTTAAGATAAGAGCTAAGAACTTCAGAGATCTGAAATTCTTCCGTGATGGACAACCCATTGACATACAAGTTTACATGATTCGAGTCAAACTCGTAGTGGACCGTTATTTTTTTTTAAATTCATTACTCGACCATTTATGATCTCTGGATTGCTCTTCACGCCACGATGCACGCTAATAAAAAACCCATAACGTAATTTACTATAAAAAAAACCAACAGCAAAATAATAAAGTTCTATTGGCGACCTTGACAGATAGCTGTGTGTTGACAGGTACCTGATTTCAGGCCTGTTTTCTCGTAAAGGTGTGACAACACTTGTCTCAAGGAATTCTGCAGATAAGAAAGACAAGTGTTGCCACACCGACTCGCGACGCCTAACAGCGGCCAATGAATGTCATTGAAGGGGCTTCAATGACATTCTTTGAAGTTTTTCTAATAAAGCGCGAAGGATCGCCGTCGTAGTTTTTGCCTCGAAACGAGTTGTGGTAAAGTTTTCAAGAATACTTGGCTGGTTTTTATTGCGGGCACTTGGGTGCTGGCTGTGGGGAAGAATTTATTGTTGTTTGGGAGCGGGGCCTGAAGCGGTGTCATGTTTGTATTTGATCGAAACTTCTGGTCCTCTGTCGTTTTTAGTAGAATCTTGACTCAGTTATAAGCAGTAAAATTCTATACTTACTGTATTGTATCCCGAATTCATAATGTAAAAGAAGTAATGAATAATCCGCTTAGAAACGGTTAAAAGAATAAACACATGGATGTAATGCCGCCAGGTCACGGGAACAATCTGCGACTCCCGCATTCCCCTTAAACTTAGGGGGAAGATTTATAAAACAATTGTTAGACCTGTGTCTTGTATATTAGGCCACAAAGAGGATGAATGAAAGGCATTTGCACGCGAATGGATAAAATAAGAAATGAGTACATATAAGAGGAAGTCTGAAAGTGGCGCCGGTGACTGAAATGTTGTGTATGGACATGTAATGCGGAGGAATGAGGAAAATTTCATGAGGAAAGTTTTGAATATGAATGTGGATGTGTATAAGTAGAAGAATACCAAAGAAACGATGGATGGACTGTGTGAAGAATGATATGACACGAAAGGAGGTGTCTTATGAGATGACGAGTAATAGAGAAGTATGGAAGAAGACATGCGGCGCCGACCCCAAATGAATTGGGACAAGTATCTCTTTCGAACAGTCCCGCGCCCTAGCAGGCATCGATTGACACCTTATTCATCAAAATCGGATGAATATAGTTTAGGCGCTACGGAGTAACCTAAATACAAACATACATACATACATAGACTGCTAACATCAAGACCCTATTTTTTTTTTTTCTCTTGAGAATTCTTCAAATAACTCTCCTTCTTTTGACCTTTGTGTTCCAGGGCCGCGGTATCTCTTTCGAACAGTCCCGCAACCCTGGCAGGCATCGGTCCTTTCGGACTCCTTCCCGTTTGCTGACTCCCTTTGAGGCGCGCGTGGAACACTAATGCACCATCGACACGGCCTGTTGTCATAAGACGGACGGACGGCAAGTTAGCCCATAGCTCACCGTCCACAGGCCCGCGAACATCATGACCCTTACTTTTGGCTTTGTCGTAGTCGGGTAAAAATGGGTATTAATTAAGAAGCTAACGAAGCTAAAACTCCTCAAGCAAAATTAATTAATACACCAGCCGAATAAACAAACAAACCTCCGTTTTTAGAAGTTGGTTAAAATTGCGATAAGATGCGTTCCGACGCATCTTGTCTCGTCGGTAAGAGATGTTGGTTTCTAAGAACACCTCGTATGTAGGAAATATATTCGGCGAAGGTCGCGCCCCGAGGTGCCCGTGTTGTGAGCACACGACGCGCGACGAGACGTGACAGGGCGACGCGACGTCACGTGTTGATGATTATTAATGTCGTGACGTGTCACGTCAAACGCCTCCCAGCAACAACGCAGTACGCACACGTCTTAGAGTGAATATAGACGATGGGACTGGTTAAGCGATTTCTTTCATTTATTTTCTCCGCAGTTGTCGCTGCCACCGCCGTCGGACAACACGCGTGTCGCTTTAGCATCATAAAGCCCGTGTGTTAGCGTCTACTTACTACTAAACTTTTGATGATCTGGTTGTTCTGGGTCTGGATGTTTGTGTATGAGACTTTAAATACCCACGATACAGGAGAAATTCCTAGGGAGGGACACCGTTTTTTAAGAGAAAAAAAAACTTCGTGATTGTCTAATCGTTTCAGAATCATGCGCTACATAATACTCCCGCGAATACGTCTGAAAGCCCCTTACTTACATTTACTAAAATTACGCAGCTCATAGTTGGCACATGTTAGAAGGGTTTATAATATTTAATGGAATGCCTTATTGAACACGACGCGCGACGTCCTGAATTCAGCCGCTTTTGTACTTTAGTTCGTGTTGGATACATCATGTAAAATTTTAGTGTTATAATAATTATAATGATTTAATTTTTTTCGGATCGGTAACATAAACACAGAAACATAAATAGAGGCGTATTTAATAAAAATGATATAGGTGACAGGTAACAGGCATGCACCTCACCATTCGACTATTCTAAAATGTTACTTATGGTTACATGGTATATAATGTGAATATATGACAAGCAAGCGTTTAGTTTTTATTGCGTGAAAGACTAACAAAAATACATCGTCTTAGTAACTATGTACAGACGCCAGTACATCAAGCTACTACAATCTGTCTTTCTTTAATAGCTTTTCAACTTTATGCGCTAAAACATTACAAGCTTTGTGTGCTGGCATCTGTACATCTTTACTTCTGTACTAATATTTTAGAGAGGTCAAAATTTATATGTTTGTAATCTCCAGAAATAATGATCCAATTTTTTTTTTTTTTTCACTGGTAGAAAGCTACAATATTATTCGTAGGTGCTATAAGCTCTTAATATGTTTATATATAGGGTGACTGGTAATTAGTGACCGATACTTAAACACGTGATTCTACTCATGATAACAAACAACTTTCCCAAAGAAACTTTTTTTTTAAACTCATTTAATTTTATCACAATAACACAACAGCTGTATGAAATTCCCACGCGCGCGCTTTTGACCTACGAGTATCAACTGGTAGCCGCGTGACGCCGTTATGTCTCATTACAATGGGTGGGTTAGCAGAGAACCCGCGCGGCTCGCAAGCCCGCTCCGTAATCGTTGTACATGAGCAGTGTAGGTAGGTACCTACATGTTTAGGTAGCCGCTAAATTAAAAAATAATAACCAATGACGACCAGACGCCAGATGCGACGCTCCGGCCGCCGCGTGGCCATTTAGGTACACAGTGATGTACCTACATAAAGCTTCTCTGTTTACGACACGGTGAAAACACGGTGAGGTAATATAAATAATAAATTATCTAGTATTTTGGCACTTTACGTGCGCGCGCTACAATAAATACCTAAATGCATTATCTTTCTATCTAAACAAACTAATTTCAGAAATTGCGTTTGTTTTGTTACTTAGACGATGTTTAGAAACGGCAAAGATACAGCAACATTACCACCTGACTTCTCGACACCGGGAATTGTTCAAGTTATTCCAAGTTTCCCATCACACTTTTCTAGGCTTTGGACTAGCAGTCTGTTAACGATATTTGAGTCTGAATCAGAAGCATGGCAATCAAAATGTATGTATTTTAATGCTTCGCCATTACCGCCTTCCGAGTAGTAACACATCACCATATCACTGTACTCACTCGCTGTGTAATTGTACTCCATAGCGCGCGTCATTACTGCACTGAGGCAAAGGATGCAGGCGGGTGGGGAGCGCGAGACGCTACTAGTACAACAGTGTACAGGTACATTTTTGCCCCTTCCCGAGGTCAGACTATCAGCTGATAGATTGTGCCTACTTTTTATGTTGGGCGCGCGCGTTCCTAGATATTTTGTAGTTATGCGGACATACGTTGCATCTTAAAAGTAGTTATACTTAAGACTATTGTGGAACACGCAGTCTTTGGATATTATTTTTTAATTTAGCGGCTACTTAAACATGTAGGTACCTACCTACACTGCTTACGTACACCGATAACATTGTAATGAGACATCGGCGTCACGCGGCTACCAGTTGATAGGTCAAAAGCGCGCGCGTGGAAATTTCATACAGCTGTTGTGTTATTGTGATAAAATTAAATGAGTTTAAAAAAAAAGTTTCTTTGGGAAAGTTGTTTGTTATCATGAGTAGAATCACGCGTGTGTAAGTATCGGTCACTAATTACCAGTCACCCTATATATGGGAATGGTAAGGTTAGTTAGTGGCAATTGTTATTGATTAAGGGAGTGTAAGAGGATGGAGTGACAACACTGTGTTAATGACGGACGGGGTAGAGAAAAAAGATGGACCAAGGTAAAGACGTTACGTTCGTTCTGTTGTAAGAATATTTTCAAGAAGATTAAATATGAAGTAAAGTTTGCTTGACCCGTTTTATTTGAGATCCCACAGTACACACACTACATATTATGTCATGATTAGCCAAGCTATCACAATTTTTTCTTGTATATTCCTAGATGCTTGATAACTTTTATCTTTTTTTACATTTTATAAGTGCCCATGTAGGCCTAGGTATTTGAAATAATATATTTAGATGTTTTGATTTTAACACATAATTATCATAAAATTAAGGGGTAACCTAATATCTCTAAAAACTGATAAAAAAGGAACATTAAATAATCAAGTAAAACAATTAGGAGGTAAACCTACCACTAATACGAAGTTACAATGTACAACAAGTGTAAATGGAACTAAAATAGTTAAAAAAATATTATAAACAGCCTATGATAATAATCTAATCGTAGAACTACAGGTAACTATGTCCCCGCCTAATAAAAAGGGAAGTTTCAATGAAATCTATCAATAGGAACGCGTAATTAAGTCCTATAATTGAATGTCATTGTGTAGCACGACAGGGTTGGTTCGGAACAATGTACGAGTTTGGGATCCAATTTCCCAAGTGTGTACTTACCTGCAGACGAGAACAGTGCCAGGTGAAAAATATTTCTACCTTTTAAGGCCGAAACACACCGGATCCGTACACGTAGACGTGCACGTGCACGTGCACGTACCATGACGTTGTAATATATGGAACTTTATAGAGACATGGCACACCGCTTGCGTGACGTACACGTGCGCGTAGACTACATGCGTAACGCTACGCATTGCAGCTGCCATGTGTCAAACTTGCTGCGTACCTACGCAGAGCGGAACAGCAACGTCACATTGATGCGTGCAGTGATGACGTTGTAGTCAATGGCATTCCGTATTGGACGTCACACCGAACAAGTTTGAACACGCACGTATCTTTGCTGCGCGTGACTACGCGCGTGACTCACGCATTCAGTTGTATTTGTTTTCAAGTTTTACCGATAGTAAGTGATGTTTTGTTTCGGTTTTAATGATGAATAATGAAATTAAAGAAAAACTAATTGTTTGTACAACACAAAAAACAAAGAGTCAAAAATATGTCATATAAAACTTGAACCCATGTTTTTTGGCACACCCAGGAATATTCTGTCACAATAACAGTAATATTGCTTCTTCATCATCAGATAAACTACTTGGTCCATTTACCCAATCTTCTTCAGACATCGTGCACAAGAATTTCTGGGTACGCAAAGGACCGGTGCTTTGCGTGCGTACCACGTATGCGTAAGCGTAAGCGTACGCATATGCGTAACCCGGCCTGTCAGGGGTTCACGCGCGTCACCACGCGCGTGTACACGTGTACGTCACGCAACGCATCTGGTCTGACCAGGCCTTTATTGTTGAAAACATTGCGTATACATTTTCTACACGCCCTAACAGATCAACTAGATCAATTATACCTATTACGGGAGGGAACGCGCATTTCTTGCGTGTTACACCGAATGAAATTCATTTGTATTCAATGAATGTCAGTAGTTGTTTAATTATGCACTGATCATCCAAATGAAAGCCAGCTGCCGCACCTATGGAAGAATCAAAGTTACAGTATGTCAAAGTTGTAAAAAAATATATAAAAAAGTAATTTCATAGCGCGTCGAAACCCTACGGGATAATTTCTGGGATCACCTTGCTGTGCTATGGTTAAACTATTATTTGATATTATTTTCAGCCGGTATAAAAAGACTTCGTTGTCGTATCGATTAACGCTACCTCCCGGTACAGGTACGGTAAGTGATCATTTTACCCGTCTGTCAAAGTGTCTTTCCACTGTTATTCACCGACTACGGAGTGTTATGATTTAGGCAAATATGTGGTAACCGTTTTAGCGTCGGTGTACCTTTTTTTTTCGGATGAGAAGTCAGCAAACGACCCCTCCCCCTCTGGGCGGAGCGGAAGGGAGTGTCAGACTTGTACTGACTGAAACCCATCCATGTTCCTTCTTTTGTCCTTTGTGTTCCAGGGCCGCGGTATCTCTTTCGAACAGTCCCGCAACCCTGGCAGGCATCGGTCCTTTCGGACCCTTTCCCGTTTGCTGACATCTCTCTGAGGCGCGCGTGGAACACGAACGCGCCGTGACACGGCCTGCGGTCGGTGTCCCTTCCACCCTGTGTATGTTCCTGCATAACTTCGAAACTGCTTATCATAATTCGATAAATGAGGTATCATTAGAAACGTCTAGATCTTCGGCTGGTTAGAAGCTATGTGACGTCACACTAAATATAGTATGGGCCCCTCTAGAGGATTTAGTCAATTTCGTTATGATTATATTGAGAAATTCTATATACCTACTGGCAAATGCATAAGCTTTCGAAGAAAGAATCATAATTACGTCACATGTTAGAAATAATCGGGATTTAAATGTATTTAACACTATTTTGAATTAATCATAATTATAAACGCTGTTAGTTTAGTCGATCATTTGCAATCAACATTCTACAGTACTCCCTTTCCTGATGGTTAAACAAATACTCTTGGTGTCGTTCCGTGAAGTGGAGGTTCAAGCCAAGGTACAAACATTCATCACAGCGCAACTAATGTAGTAAAGGCTCACCATAAATTCCTATTAGCTGCCAAATTCAAAATAACAAAGGCGACAAACGCTTATCAAAGCGGCTCGTTGAACGCTAAGCCAAGCAGACCAGCGTGCAGCGCCTCGCTGTCGCGTCGCGCGCAAACGTCGCGTTTGTTTCGCTGGCATAATTAACAATTAGGTAATTCCAGCTCAAAGTGGGCTGTAGGTAGTGCAGTTGTCCCGGGCATGCCTTTGCCTAGCTCGGCCTACGACACGTCGTCCTACGTGATTTCCCACGGGGAACTTCTGCATATAATGTTAAAGTTATGGGATGAAATAAGGTATAGCGATGAGCTAATCTATTGGAAAAGTTTAGACCTGCATTATTTTAAAATGTACTGATGCGTTATAAACTGCCTTTAAATTGTTTTAAGCTTTTTAAAAAAATAACAAAAGTAATGTGTTGAGAATGTCGTTATTATGTCTTTTGAATTCTGTCTCCTCTATGTCCTGGCAGTCTGGATCCTACATTTCTGCCCATCTAGGCAGTAGTCTCTTTTTTCCATACTTCGAAAAATTACATTAATGTCTTGTTTATACATTTTTAGTTGCCGTTTTTGTCGTAGTTAGGCCCGGACTCGGATGTGTTGAGCGTCACGCTCACAGCAGACCGCTCACCGCTCGCCGCTCCCGGCACACATCTCACCGCACGCCACTCACGGTTCACCTCTCACCGCACGCCGCTCTCAGTACACATCTCACCGCACGCCGCTCACGGTACACATCTCACCGCACGCCGCTCACGGTACACATCTCACCGCACGCCGCTCACAGTACACATCTCACCGCACGCCGCTCACGGTACACATCTCACCGCACGCCGCTCACGGTACACATCTCACCGCACGCCGCTCACAGCACACAACTCACGTCTCTTCTCGTCTCCGCTTTCCTAAACACGAGACATCTCCTCTCCTCTCTGCTCAACCGTTTCCACTTAAGCTTAGCGGAGCTCAGAAGTGTAAATAACGGCATTCTATTGGTGAGACGATACGAGAGGAGAGGAGATGTGTTGTAACACATCTCCTCTCCTCTCGTATCGTCTCCGCTTCGGCGGAGTCCGGCCCTTCTTAATTTTTTATTTAGAATATTTTGTTTCTTTTTTATATTGTATTACTAGCTGTGCCCGCGACCTTAGTCCGCGTGAAATTATTGTAAAAATATTACTTATCCTTATTTGAATATCGGATTTTGTTTAAAATGTCAAGAGTTTTAGTTTTTTTTTTGCACGGAAACCTAATCTGTTTTCTGAAATAAAATTAGCCTTAGTTAATCCTTACAATATTAGCTATCTGCTAGTCTCCCGTCAAAATCAATCAACAGAAAGAAAAAAAAAAACTGGCTAAATGCGCGTCATAGTCGCCCACGAAGGGTTCCGTACCATTATCAAAAAAAAAACTTAACTGGCGTCAACTATAATCAAACTCAACTGGCGTCAACTGTAATCTAGTACATCCTTTAATTTTCAACTTTTGTTATTTTTTGAATTTTTACTTTATTTGTGCTATAAGGCCTTACTTTGTTCCAAATTTCATGATTTTAGTTCAAAGGAAGGTACCCTATAGGTTTTGATTCCCTTGTCAAATCGCATAATATGCGACATCAACAGTCATATCTTTTGATTGCATTGAATTACAAGTTTGATTTTTTCATTGCTCCCCTTGGAGCAATGAAAAAATCAGCAATAGCAGACTTGAGTATTTGGTATTAATTTCAGCTTGATACCGCCACGCATTCCTGAGAAAAAGGTTCTTGACAGACAGACAGACGGACAACAAAGTTATCTTATAAGGGTTCCGTTTTGCCGATTGAGGTACGGAATTCTAAAAACAAAGGTTTTTTTTATGCACTTATATAAATGTAGTCTAATAGGCATTCACTACAAAGCTGTTATTTTAAAAAAAATACAAACAGACACTACTTCAATTTTATTTATTTGTAAAAATAATGAACTGAGGAATCTATCTTCTTTCATTTGACATCCCACTCGATGGGATAAATCAAAATCAATTTTTATTTTATTTTTAACAACAAGGTCCATATGGGTTAGTGGTATTATGAACTGTGTTTGTGGACAGAAAAAAAAACATTTCAAAATGGCGGATGCAACATCTAAAAAAGAGGGGTTCCTCTTTTTTGGATGTTGCATCCGCCATTTTGATTTTCACATAATTCTAGGTACAGTCTGCTGTAATAATTGTAATCGATTGACTCCTCATTCAAAATCGGCTCTGTAGTTGAGGCACTACGGTGGAACATTAATATGTTACAAACATACTACCTTTCCTTTAGACTTTGCCGCTTTGCCGTAGTCGGGTAAAAAGGTGTAGGTACCTACTCTCGTCTACGTAGGAAAAAAATAAAAGTGCCAAATTACTGCAACTTTGTCGGCATTACAGACTCAATCAAATCAATAAGGAATGAAAGACAATCGAATTATTGTTTTTATTTACTCACCTACCAACAGGCTGAACTAGCATTAGGGTTAATTTGATCAGCTAACCCTTGACCACGGGCGAGTATGTAATTAACGGAAACTTGGCTTTCCTTCGACTATCGTGAAGATTGTTTTGGATTATGGATTTGGCACAAGTAATTTGGATAAATAAGGTTGTGATAGCAAAGTTTTTTTTTGTGAAATTCTGTTAATAATGTGTTTTCCATTGCAATAATCTGAAATTAGAGCGTTATTTGGAAAATAACAGGCTATCTTACTTAGCTATGTCTTGATTGATTCGCTTAGTCACAACCGCTATAGTATATGCTTTATTTACGCTTTATACTATACTTACACTTGTACCACTTCATTACTACGTACACCATTTATGTATACTCAGCGAATCGATCTAAATACGATTCGTTTTCATTGTATTTGCTGAAATAAAATATAAATTTTCATAATTTTCAATGTTGTGACGTGTATGTCAGATTTGCCAAACTGTCAGTTACTTTTTCTTTCTGTCATAAAGTTTCTTACTAGCTTAGTCTATGATGAATACTTTTTGGTTTATCTAATTTAAATTATATTTTTCAATGTTTAGCTGAAATATTGTATTCTAAAGATAATAATGATTGTTTACAATAACTTAATTTTAAATTATATTTATAAATTCTTCAAACACTCATGGTTTTATGAAGTAAGTCTGTTATGTTCTGGCCGACTACACTTGTCAGATGAGATGATTATATGGCCGCAAGAAGAAAAACTGAGATTCGAAAATTTGAAAGAGACTACTGTGGAAACGAGCTGAGGAACCGGTCAGACTAGACCAGAGAGCGTTTCTTGAATGTGAGACTGAAGGAATTCTTCAAATTGGAGACACACCTGGGAGTACTACTCCCAATCTTATTATTAAAAACTGTCTTTGTGCCTTCCCTGGTGTTAATCTCGCGGTGCTGCCCTGGGTCTAAAAGCTGGTGATCCAACTAAAAGATCTCCGAGACCTCTACTCCTGTTCTTCGAAACGCCGCCTTCCTGTGGAGCAGACCTGAAAGAACTGCATGCATCGTCCCACATCATCACCTCAACGTTTGATCGTGCTTCATTAACAGTGCTACTAATCGTGTGTATATACTCTAAAACTACTACAGAGTGCGGGTTTGATAGGTCTTTTTTATAATCACTTGTATTTTTTATTTCACTTGTAAAACCATCCATTTACCTCTATTAAATTTTTAAATGTACAAGTCTACTTTTATCCTTTAATTTTTAATAGGATCAAGTAGATTTGTTACACCGCTCGATCGACGGATCTACGAGGACAGGCTGAGCTCTCTACGAACGGTCCATGGATGGACCGTTTTCATATCATATCACATATCATCGCTTAGCAGTCGTTAGTCCTGAGCCTGATCTCTGTTCAGTCAGCGTACATCTTCCATGTAGCCCGGATGCTTACCACGGAGCTGCCAAAGTCGTTGAAGCAGTCCATGGCCATACATTGCTGACCGCGGCCTTCTGTCAGAGCGAATAAATGGAAATTAATGGTCGCACCCTGACCTCAGCGCTCCGACACCCTCGTCAGTGTTACATAAGGCAATTGACTAATAACCTTGTATTGTGGGTATTGCATATGTTTGTATTTACAGTATGTGTGTGGCTGATGTTGGCCCGTGAAAGATTACAAAAATATCCTTTTGAAAATCTTGTTTTATGTCCACGATATTGTTCATCGAGCGAAGGAGTTCAACGCTCCTTAAATCTTAGGTTACTCGATTGCTGACACACGCATACATTGACTAGACAGGACGACTAAAATCTGTATGGTTCTGTCCCTTTAAGATAATCCTTACTTCCTTGTACTTGCTATCCATAATTCCCTTCCATACTAATATTATAAATGCGAACGTAAGTTGGTTTGTTACCTTTTGACGCCTAAAATTTTTTTGCATAGGTTTACGTTGTCAGGTGTACAGAAACGGACATAACCCTACCTTTCATTCCGTAAAAAAGTACTGTTTCCAAGGAAAACAACAATAATTTTCCTGTGATAAAAGATGGCGCCACGTGTCTTTCGAATCATGATTGAATTATGTTATTACAAGCAAAGTACAACCCGAATTGATTATCAAATTCTAAATTAACGCGTAAAGCTAGTAAGTAATAATATCAGCCACTCCACAGGCACTGAAGATCGTTCGTTCTATCATTTGGCCGATAGGAAATGCCATCGGTCTTGTAGCAAATAAAACACTTCGTCTAGCTTTCCTCTATCCTTTCCGTCTCTTTCACAATAGGAACGCTCCTACATACTGATTACGTGTCTCCGTCTACATCAAGCGATTATCAACCTTATTACTTCACCCACTGCAACAGGCAGTAAGCAGATTTACCGGAGACAGCGCTAAAAGTGCAGCGCCGAAGTATCTTATTTTCTGCACTGGTAACTTTTAATCACACGGTAAGTTGGGTAAATCCAGCGATTGCCAGGCTAAGTGCGTTCTGCTGACAGTTTAAGAATTATCCCTTATTTTAATGTTACAAAATAGCACTTCCTAAGTTGTTCTAAGTCTAAATTTTAATGGGAATAAATGTTACTCTTTCACGCAAAAACTACTGACCAGATATGATGAAATATGGCACACAGATAGTTTATACCTGACATTTACCTGAATTAACACATAGGATACTTTTGACAATTTACATAAGACACTTACCGATCTTCAGCCGGGCGAAGAATTCGTAATAAAAGGTCATTACCAATTCTAGGGTTTAGGTGGCCAGACCACCTGGTTCAACTGCCACTGCTGTATTTTAAATGTGTTCTTGTTTATTTTTATTTAAACGAGAAAACCAATTAACAATAAAACAATTACCGACTAAGTGGAACTTTACCATGGACAAACGTCGACTGTTCACAAAAACTGAATTATTCATCAATTTTTTCGTCTCGTTATTTATGCAGCATACTCGAATATTCCCTAGTTCGATGCCAATCAACATACAATTATTCAAAAATACACTCAAAATCAAAGAACATTACAGAACAAAAGTTAAACAATAACTACTTCTGAGCACCGAGTGCACTCTATTATTACAGTGAATTGAAGTCGTATGATTACGGCGTAAGGCTTCAATTGTGGTGCAAGCAGAACTCGTAGTCCACAATAAACAGCGGGGCTACTTCCGGCGGCCGATTACCGTTTCCGGTCGAACGTCGACCTCGCCGGATGTTGGTATGAAATACTTTTTACGTGAGTTTACAGTTGAATTGGACACGAAGCCGAAGTTACAATGAGAACGAGAACGTGACATACAAGTGTGTTATTTATTTTCTTCTTTTAATGACTTTACGGAGTAACTTAAAATGACAGAATTTTCATGCCGTAACGATGATTGGGCAATTACTCTTATTTTGATCTTTACATTAATAAAGGGTGTAACAAGACCCCTAACGAAGCTGAAAGGCACTTGTTCTCCCCGTCATTGCGCTCTAGACCATTTTTTTGTTCTAGACCATACCTGGGAACCTTCTAGTTACGGAGATATTGGGGGTCAAAGATCTAATTTTTTTCACAAGTTTTTTTTTTAATCCAAGTTTTTAATGTAAGATTTTTACTTTAAACACCTCCACGACCCCCGTACTACTCAAACCATCCATCAGCACAATGTTCTGAGTGCGTTTCATTGAGTCCTACTGGTGGCGCCTTACACCAAATACTTGGGCTGAAATATAAAATTGCGTTTATCCCAGACGCAGGGAGCTGGTTCGATAGAAAAATGGACTGTATTATTGCGGGGTTGAAAAAGTACGTGGGTAGGTCTAACCTTGCAAATGCGACACGAACTAGGACGACGAACTGGTAGACGTGGACAAAGGAATTTGGCAGGAAACATGCAGCACCACTGACCTGTAGATTCGCCGTCTTCTATATCTGTCCTCCGCGTCGCGTCGGTCGGCAGATGGGTTCGAGTCCTTGCTGGATTCAGGGCAAAGACGCCTTTCACCACAGAAATACGCACTTCCCGTAGTGTTTAGCTAATAGTTCGCAAAATGCACTCGCGGCAATTCGCAATCGTAAATTTGTAATAAATTAACAAGGGAGCATGCCCTTAGTAACGCTACTCTCGTTCAAGTGAGCGGGAGTCTTCACACAATCACCGTCGGCGGTGACAAGGACAGCGATAGTCCAGGTGTGCATGTGGGAAAAGGATGGGATACGATAGGATAGTGACGCATTTTGCAAGTCATTTTTACTTCTACCCTACAATGAAAGTTATAAACTAATACGAAATCCAACACCTACCGTAAAACATGATTTTTCACCCCAAAAAAAAAGTCGTTTCCCAGCAATAATTTTTGCGTAAAGTTACTTAGTTTGATGTACAGAATGCTTGGTTGACGGCTTCGTGAAGGGTCCTGTTACACCCTGTATAGAGTAAACTAGACCTTGCCAAAGATGGTTTTTGTTTCGTTGGCATTTGAGTCACACGCTCTTTTCAGTGATGACGAATGCCATTTAGCTAGGAACGACGAGGGTAAATTGACATTTTTAATCTTTGCATTTGATCGTAACGTACTCTTGTTTTAAAGTGAGCATTTGTATAGTCAGCGGTCGAGCTCTTATAAGCGAGCCATCATAATCGTCCTTAAAGCTTCGGTCGAAATTGTATTTTTTTCGAATAAAGTGTATTTGTGTTGCTCAGGTAGGAGTAACATCTAGCTCATGTCCCGATGTCCAACTAGTACAATTCTAGATCGGTGATGTAGATAGGGTTCTACTAATTACAGTTTACTGTTCTTATGATAAGCTTAGCCTTAATTGGCCGCTACATATCGCCCCAAATATTAATGTTACCGGTAAAAATAACTGTTATAATGTATGTACTTACGTAAAGCAAGCTGAAGTGGCAATGGGCAGGCCACATAGCGCGAAGATCGAACTGCCGATGGGGCAAACGGATACTGGAGTGGAGACCACGTATTGGAAAGCGCAGCGTGGGACGGCCACCTGCCAGATGGACCGACGACCTTGTTAAAGGTGCAGGGAGTCGCTGGATGCAGGTGGCATTGGACCGGACACGTTGGAAATCGATTGGGGAGGCCTATGTTCAGCAGTGGACAACAACGGGCTGAAATGATGATGATGATGATGTAAAGCAAGGTAAATTCTTCATTTCTTAGGTAAACGGGTTAATATGGAAAGGTTAATAATTAGTTATTAACAAAACATAACATCACGCATGTAATCCTAGAGGGGTTAGACAGAGGTGACCCGCATTTTGCCAGATCTAAGTAAGTCCCATATTGCTGCTGCCCCCCAATATTGCTGCGTTATTAAGTTGCCTACAATTACTGTGCATACTAAAAACACTACTTTTATAAAAACTAGCAATAAAACATTATCAAACGTTTTATTGACATTTCATTGGATAATGTATTAAACGTTCTATAGGAAGTAACCCAATAAAAACGGTCTTAAGAATACTCGACAAGACATTTCTATCGCGGATCCAATAAAGTTAGATAACTGCCACAGAGGAGTTTAGAATGGAGTGCTAATGTGTGAATAACGGAAATAAAACGACTGTTTTGTATATAAGTATGTACACAGAAGTGGTTTAATTTACAACGTCCACGGTCACGATCTCATGATCCCCTAAGATTCAAGTAAGACCTAGTTTGGTGACCTCCGATAAAATAAACCGATTGTCACAGTTTCAGATTAAATAAATAGTTTAGCTTAAAAATCCTCAATGTCACAATGAAAATTTATTTATTCTTTTAAACTTTGAAAATACATATAATTAATTAATTTGATCTCTGAATTCTGTAATTATATTGACATTCCAATTCCTCATGTTTTTTTCTTTTTTTAATTTAATTCTAATTATAATTATGTACTTATTTTCACGCCTATTAGGGTAGGATATGGTTCTGAGCTTTATTATTGTATTCCATCCTTGTGTATACCCATATTTAAGCAAAATAAATGATTTGATTTGATTTAAAAAATATGTAATATGCGCCTGATAAGATTTTCATACTACGATTCAATCTTGATTGCGTGCATCGATCCAACAGGCACTAGAATAATGTAGTTTATTCTGTTGTAAATTGAGATTGATTTGTTTGTGTCTCCAAACAAATAAATTATTCACAATTACAACTGCTAGTATTTCATTCTATTGATCCAACTTAAGCAGACTTTCAGAAACCAAGAGGAAGTTTAGTACGCTATGCAGTAAACGTCTACAGAGCAATAATGTGACTAGAGTCGGGATTCAGGACCACACCAACAGCAGAGGCTAAATAAAAACAGGCAACCATCCCATTGCATACCGAGTTTTCTCCGTACCTATCTCGGAAAGTACGTTAAGCCGTTGGTCCCGACTCCTGGCTTTCATTTGTAGATCTTTGATAGTACAGTTACAGGGCGATAGTCAGTGGCCCGAAAGTCTGACAAATAGACTTGCTAAGGGTATCGTATTACCGAGTATTAACTGAGTTGTTGTGGCCAGATAGACAGCTGCTTCATGTAAATATGGTTTTCCAGAGCATCCTTTAGACTGGAAGCCGAACTCAACATGGTTGGGGAAAAGCTAGGCAGAGGTGATCACTCCAGTAGCTAACTTATCCGTGGCAGATACTTAGGCAAAACAAATTGAGGCACGAGGGGGCAACAATTGGCGCAAACAAAACGCTCAGGTGGAAAGGGAAAAAATTCAATTCCAATACAACAGCAGAGCTAAATAGGAAACTCATAAACCGCTTACGTTGTGTACAGAAATTTTATTACGAACCTTATTTTGTTGGGAAACGGTCTGTGATGTGGTAAAACAGCGATGCATGGAGAAAACATTTAAAATGTATAAGTAGTCGTTGGATTGAAAGTATCTACTTAATGACACTTAGGTGTATAGTTGTAAATAAACCGTTTTAAACCAAAATCAGTGGTTTAAAACCCGTTTTAAATTTGTTTAAAACGGTTTAAAACCACGACCAAGTGGGCCGTACATTGATTACGAATTACTTAAAAAAATAGTTTAAAAGGCTAATTGAAATCATTTACCATTTTTATTAATATATGTGAAGTCATATATCATATTTATACTACTATTTAGGATTAAACACTGAAAACAATTATGTTTTGGGTATTTATTAAAATAAAACGGCAATGCCGCATTTTATTTTTCACTTTAGTAGTATTAAAAAATATAAAACCCTACCCTTAGATCCTAATGTATTAGCTAGAAGAAGGAAACATAACATTGCTTCCACCCCTTTTGTAAGAACAGAATTTGCAAATATTCAATACGACAAACGCTCATCTTTCTTATATAATAAAATAAATAAAGAAATAGATATACATACTAAACCATATAAAGAATGCAAATTATTGCTGATTAAGTGGATAAACAAATTATGCTATGATGAAGTGGAGAATATTCTATTAAATATAAGGTAAACACTTTCCGTATAATACAAGCACACACCCACACACACACACACACAAACATACACAAGCGCGCACGCACAGGTATACACACACACACCAACAGACTAAATAAAATAATAAATTCATAAACTTTTAACTTTTTTTCTTTTTTGTTACATAAACTTTTTTTCTTCTTTTTATATACATGTTACACTGATAGTAAGTATAAGGAGCGGCGCCTCCTGTCACAGGCATTTATATGCTTAAAAGGGGACGCCACCAACTGTATAATGTATGTATAACGTGTAATAATGAAATAAAACATTTTTGTATTTTGTATTTTTCACTTTGCTACCAAAATCGCAACGGGGAGAGATGGGCAGGTAGGGATCGATTTTATGTTTGTCTGTCATGTTAATGAAGGTTGATTTTAAAACATTTTTATTTTATGTTCCTTTTATATATTCTAAATCAGGAAGGAGGTGTGGTCTAGATAACTTTGTGTAAAGCCTCAGTGCATTCCAAAAAAACACATTCTAAACCATATTAAACCGCTAAGTGTGGTTTTAAATCGTTTTAAACCAAAAAGACGGTTTAAAACAAAATGGTTTAAAACGTTTAAAATTCGTTTTGCATCTCTACTTAGGTGTCGGTACTCAAAATTAAATTATTAACGGAAATGGAACCCTGTCATCAGAGGACACTAGGCTGGGATCTTTTTACCCGAATACAGCGAAACCAAAAGGACGGGTTATGATTTTAGCAGTCTATGTGTGTATGTTTGTATTTACCTATGTTCCTCCGTAGCGCCTAAACTATTCATCCGATTTTGATGAATAAGGTGTCAATCGATTCGTTATTAAGGCCCGGGTAACATAGAGGCTACAAACCGAAAAAAAAACCGATTTTAAAAGCTTTATTTTTCAGTAATCGGGTTTTTAGTGGTAGTATACCACACAAATTCTGGTTTACGTAGTCGGGTTACAGTTTTTTTTTTTCGTCTTATGTTTTTCCTTTTACAGTCATTAGATATCGATAGTCTCGATACGACATCACTTCTGCGAGTTTTCGCTACTTAATTTAATATGTGACCTTGTTCAAGAAAGAGAGATAATGTTTCCAGCAGGTGAACTGTCAATGCTAACTGATATGACTGAAAAAAAGATTAGATTTAGTCACAAGTGTAATTTTAGACCTACTTCAATGATATGTGCACCGTTAACGGCAAAACAGTAGAGTGATCTTTATACAATTTGTATCTAAAACATGTTTGGAAAAGCAGAGAAAATTTCCGCTTTCATCTTTGCCATTGGACCGCCTCAGTCCAATCGTCGGCGTCGTCTGATAGAAGGCTACTATTTTTGTTTAAAATTTCATTTTGCGTTAACCTCTGGTTCGCAAAAAAGCCTAATTGAAACATTAAATATTCGCCAAATCTTTTACCTGAATTACAATTCGTTTACATTGACGATTTTCTTCTGAAATGGCTTATTTAGAAATATTTCGGTATTCTTAAATCGATATTCAATTGAGCAACGTTAGTAGGCATTATGAATCTGTTCATCTTGACCGTTTAATTGTATAGATCGGGTATTCCTTTTGTTACTAATCTGTAGGTATGATGGTGGTTTAATAATATTATTTCTTAATGAATTGAGAAAAATGTCTTCCGATAGCTGGTTTGGTTCCCCTAGCTGAACTTTGCAAAACCTGGATGTCTTATTTTATTGGCCGCGCACTGTTTAGTACTTCGTATATCTCTTAGTTTATTTTGTCGATTTCCCGGGTACATTAAGTACAGCTGACACGAGAGAGGGATAAGCCTTGAAACATGAGAAATAAGCCCACTCCCCGAAACGTCAACATAATCGTACACATTAGTTCACATTAACTGGACATATAAAAACGAGAAAACCATGTACACTGGAGTGCAGATGAAATCGCCAAAAGCGTTGTAAAAGCCACAATAAAGTTGGTGCTTTACGTGCGTGACTGTAAACTTGATAGTCCATTAAATTTGCATCGGACAGCTTCATACATTTTTGTGGAGTGCACTGTAAAAAAATACGTGTGAGTAAGTGCAATAAAATGATACCAGTTTAATGGGGGATGTCGTTGTACGTAAACTGTTGCTGAGGTCAGTGTATGTAGAAAAGCTAGCGAAAAGTCTCATCATTCATTGATAGAATGATATAGAAGTCTACAATTTCAAACCTAAATGTGTTTTCTCACCGTTGATTGGAAAAGTTATGTAACAATATGAATTTATTAGCTCAAGCTCGTGTTTGCGGAGTTTCCCAAAACCCACATTTACAGTTAATTTAATTAACCCATATTTACAAGTACATTTGTAATTTATCTGGTGTACATGATAAAGAGCGTTCTATCTGTCTAATAATTGGTGCAGCGCTCTTTAAATACATTAATATTATATGAAGTGGTAAAGTGTGTGTTTTTAAGTTCGGGACCATTGACAAGAATAAAAAAAAACAACTATTTAAGCTACACTATCCCCGAGTGTCGTAGGTGAACATATATACTTATAGAGTTTCTGTGGGATAATTTCCTACCATAACGAAAGCGAAGAAGCGGACAAAAACTAGTCATCGAAACGCGCCTAAAGCGTCATATTATACTAGTTTAGTTCACAAACTGCACAGATTGCGTAATACTAACAATCTTTTATCTTCCTCACGTTTCTTAACCTGGGACACTAATAAGCGCTTACATCACATTGTTACCTCCAAACTTTATACAAAATTATCTGAACCAACTCCGTAATTGACTTCACCGGTAGCTAATTTAGTTAATCAGCCTTTTAGAGGAAACTTTTATAGAATGCACCACTTGTGGGCTTGTGCGGGGAGGGGAGAAGTAGGAAGTTGAGGGGGAGGGGTTTGAAGGGTAATTGTTCCTTTGCGCCGCAGACACTCCTTGACTTATGTGGAATAGTTCGGAGATTGTTTGAAAACGTCTGTTCCTCATTCGGTGAATATGAATTCGAGAGGAAAAACGGTAGCAATTTGGAACTGAGCTGCCAGTTTTTTTTAGTTTGAATGGACCGATTTAAATTGAAGTACCTTTGTCTTCCCGGACTGCATTTTTCGAATGAAGTCGACTTCCTTTCCTTTACCGTGTGGTAAGTGAGTACCTGGTTTCAGAGTTTTAATGCCGCCCATAGGCCTTTGACTTGGCTTTACATGCCGTCGAGAAATATCTCACAGGCATGTTGGTTTCCTCACGATTTTTTCCTTCGCCGAAGCAAGTGATAATTATACAATAAAGAACATGAATCCGAAAAACTAACGGGTTCAAACTTGAGATCTATGACTCGGCAGTTTGACGGTCACACCACAAGGCTATTACTGCTGAAGTCGACTTTGAAATAATTGTTTTAACATTAATGGTGCATAATATTTCAATTCATGAAAAATTTTATAGTAAAGGTCAGGACGAAAACCAGTAGATGTTGAATTGTAATTATAACGGGCTTATGTCCGGAACTCCAAGCCCAAAGGGCATATTTTGCTTAGACACAGAATGACATCAGTAACTTTTAAGAAAAAGGTAAGAATACATAATACAATCAGTAGGTATTTGGATGTAACATCTGTCTCCGGATACTGACAGATTGATGGACATTGATTTATGTATTCTCTAGCTATCCCTAAAATAGAGCAAATAGTTTTGCATATTATTTTGGGTTCTTTTGACAATAATGCAAAAAAAAGTATTAGATACTGGCGTTATGGTCGAAGATTATCCCACGGGAATGTTTTGAATATAATGTAGCTTCATAATAGTGAACTAATTAATATCCTAATCGGAACCTATCTTTATTTTATAGATTTGAGTGAAATATTTTGTTACGTTGTTCGTAAGTCTTGGCCGATTAAACGTAACCACATTTTTATCCACACAAAATCTCAAGAAATTACGACGTCTAACAAAACACTTGACTCGTATACCTCTTACCTTATTACCCTAATTCAGACTCACCAATAAAATGGCTTCTCTGAATGCCTCGACAAATAACATCGCGTATCAAAAGGAATATCGTCCAAATATAGTGGCGAATGGTCGTAAACTAAGTTTTATCTTCGTGTGTCTTCGGCTAATGTCGGAGATAAATCTGGAACGACAAAAGACCAGCTTCGGGATGAGTATGTCACGTAATTTACTTTTATGGTGTCGTCAGGGTTGCGATATGATGGGCATTTAGGGGATTTTCGGGTAGTTTGCGTCGGTATGGAGAGACTTAGCGTCAATGGTCGGGTGAGCGACACTAAGCTCGCGACTGTGTGGGCTTGCTTAAGCTCGATCTGATGGTCTGAATCGACTTCCTTACGGGCAGATTTTGGTTAACTTATGGTAATTAAGACTGTCGTCTTTTATTAACTTAATTACCCCCTTATTAGTAATCGACAAGGCGAGAGAATTGATGTACCTAATTGCAAAGAAAACAAGTAGTAAGCATGAGAAGATAATCATTGTATTTAATCGCCATAAGTTATCTTCAACGCACAATTCACAATCTGAACTGTCTATTTCACTGTTTGTGTGTCTAGTTCCTTTGCTCAGCAGTGATTTCATTTTATTTTAATCGTGTTGTTTAGCAGTGGAACATTACCATGAAAAGCAAACAGTTTCATTCCAGACCTTGCCAATTAGTAGGAGCCCATCATTGAAAATAAGCCAATCAAAATTCTGGAAACGCTAAGCAAATAAGCGAATCAACAGTTTCATCAGATTACATGACATTCAACCAGAATTACCAGTTTCGAACCCTAAAATGCACGTTTCTATGCATCGCCCGTACCCATAGACGCTTAACAATATAACTCCATGACCTATAACATTTTAGGGCGAATATTAACCAAATTGGATGAGCCGGCGACGATCCGCGACTTCCAACGTAAACGTGGAAAAGAATTTAAATTCAACGCTTACTTTTTTACTAACATCTGCTAAGGAAATCAAAGAGCATTATTAGTTGTTTTGTTTTGCTCATTTAATCAACAATCAGACCGGATACTTTTATTGGTGAGAATCAGTTGAATCTGAAGTGTGAACTTAAATGATTTTTGTTACTCTCATTGTGAAGAATAATAGATTTCAGATGTAACCTACCTTAACCTACCTATCCTTTCAGATGTACGCCTTACATAGGTAAGGTTTATTATTTATTTAATCTTAAAGAAAGTTTACAGACTTATAACAATATTAAATATCATACATAAGTAGGGACATTTGTTAATTACAAGCTTCCACATGTATATATCTACTCAGACTTTGTCTTTTTACTTTTTTACTTATTGATATTGATTTCATACTGGAGCATTGCTATAGGAAAACTATTAGCTACCAGCGATGTACAGGAAGTAGTTCTACACTTCTGTTTACCCCCTTTGCGATAACAGCGTGACGACCGTTATGGAGCCATATTATAGTTAGGTAAGGTCGTTCCGATGGTAAGACAATGTTTTCTCCATTTGGACCGGCTCCAATATTGAGAGAGACGTGAGATAGAGGTTGCAAGCGTGACATTGATTTGATAAAAGGAAATTATGGGGAATTTGGGTGAGGGTGTCGAGTACATACATATGTGTGAGTGGATATTGATGTTCTACAGTGTGAACATTTAGAAGTGACGGTGCAAACAAGGGTATAGTATTAACGAGTAAAATTCGGTTGTCGAGGTCAAATAGGCCGCCGCTCCATGCAAAATATTTGTAATTTATAGCGTCCGGTAAGATGGAAGCCGACCTTAGTCCTACGGGAATTTAGTGGTTTAATAAGCAATGTTCAAAAGTATAGTGGGTTGAGGATTTCTGACTGTCACGTCATCTGGACCAGTGATGACAACCACCTTTCACCAGATTGCATTCTGCTGTATAACAGTCAATGTTCCAATTCCAAAGGATACTCTGGGTGGAGCTAATGGCGACTTTTTATTAAATATAAAGCCACAATACAATAGGTAAGGCTTAGGGACAGCCCCAGTCCAACTGTGGAGGTTTTTCCGGTAGAATGGTGATGATTTGATGAATCATAACGGCCCAAAAATCAACTATACGAGAGTTACGCTTACTGATGCAGCGAAAAGATCATCAAGTGCAAACGACGCAAAATGGAAAATGAACAATCATCACTGATGATAAATGTTCATGTCATAACCTCACGCCTATAATCCCCAAGGGCTTAGGCAGGGGTGTACCGAAAGGTGTACCCACATTTTGCCAGTTGTTATTGGTCCCATGTAATAGGGGGCGAGCCTATTGTCATAAACTGAGCATAGTTCCAGACTCTAAGGTTGGCACTGAGAAATTTTGAATGGTATAACCCAATAACGCATTGCCCGACCTTAGGAATCGAACCCAGGACATGATGCTCTACAGTCACGTCTGCGACCACTAGACCAACGAGGCATTCGTCATATAAGTAATAATATCACGTCATAGAAGTCTTCCTTTTTCTCACGTAAAAGAAAAAAACCGAATAAAAAGTTTATTCTCGCCTATGTTATAAGGTTGAACAAAGGAAACGTGTTCAGTTACCCCCAGTTGATCGGCAAGTTCCTAATGTAATATAACTTGTGCATTATTTCCGATACCAATTGTTTCGAAAATACATTTCCTTTGATGTTATGTAGGTACTTGTGACTCTTTTCATGCTTCATATAAACAAGGTGAAAAGTAGGTTTTGTGTTTTACTTTGGTAACTATGAAATAAACTTGTCCAGTAAATGGTTCAACGGCTTCGCCCGCGTTGATTTCGATAATTGTCCCACACGGGATTATACTACCGGGATAGAAAGTATTCTATGTCTGTTCAGTAGTTTTTGCGTGAAAGAGAAACAAATTACAAACCTCAACTTTCGCATTTATAATATTAGTAAGATATAAAAGTACGTAATTGTGGAGTTCAGATAGGCAGTAACTAACTGGTAATCTGGTTAGACTGGACGCCGGCCTCAACATAGTTTGGAAAAGGCTAAGCAAAAGTGGTGAAGTACAACTTAAATTCTTCGGTGGTCGCAAGTTAGCAACCTTTTGTTACGTACTATGTATAGACGTGAGCACAAATGTTACGATATGTAAGATCGATAATTGTATTTCAAGTTGCTATGAATTTTCTTAATTTTTAATCAAGGGGTTGTGCTGGTAGTGGGTTTGTCACCCATGTTTAGTAGCACCACTTAGAATTTTTTGAAATTAGACCCATTTCATTATGGGTTTCAAAATACAAAATATACATATGTGTTAGTAGCAGCATAAAATTACAATGGCACAGTAGGAGACAATCATTTTTAAAACTTGCTACCGTACATAATTATGTGTACTATATATGGTTTATGTTCTAAAAAATCACGTTTTATTTCAGCCTTTTACAGCGCCAATCTTCACCGAGCCCAGAGTGCGGGTAAGTGCAACATCTAAATCATGTCGCATGGGTTAGGTTAGTAATATTTTGCCCTGGTTAATGGCCCGAGTTATTTTTCCCTGGCTACGGGCATGTTTCACTAACCAGTTGCGACGACATGAGTAAACATGTCCCTATCTTCTTGTTTATTTAACTATTTTGATTTAAATACGTAATATTGACTTTGAAAGGATCTAGCTAGGATTTTGTGATTTATGTTATTTTGACTACATAGTAAAACCCCTCTGATACAGAGCCGTGATATTTTTTAAATATGGATTCGAAGCTATAGGTATCTTTTTTTTGTAATATCCTTCGGAGATGAAAATACAAATGAATACTCTTTTTAAATGTTCTTTTTACAGTAGGTGTGCTATCAAAGTCATGCCAGTATTTATAAGAGGTAATCATCTATGGACGGCGCCGATCTAGAAAGAGGTGGCGAGATGATCTGGACGCGCATTACGAGGGCTGGTTCGAGGTGGCCCAGGAGAAAAGTGGGGGAGGCCTTTGCCCAGCAGTGGGAAAAGGCTATTGAAAGAAAAAACATTAATGGATACGTATACAAAATTAGAAGAAAAATGAAAACCGTTGAGGAGTTTCTTTATCTGTATCCTGTAATCCTGGGCGGAGAGAAACAGGTCATGCTTTTAATATGAATTTCTTTTAACTTAACTTCACGGGGTAGGAGGAAGTGGTTCTAGTTCAGTCTTGACATAAAAAAAAACTAATATTGCAAGAACCTTTTTAAAAACTCTTTTCTAATTATTCCCTATTTAAACAAAAAATTGTCATAAATCCTAACTACTTTCTCTGAACAACATAACGCCTGTAATTCCAGTAGGGTTTGGCATAGATACCTACGGATCATATATGCACATTTCGCCAATTATGTTTGAGTGCCGTGTTTTAAATGTAAGCTATTTGCTGTTATCATGTATTTACATACATGATAATGGTAAACATATCAATACACACGTGTAGTGGCAACATTTAAATGTTATCCCTATCTACACATAACATTACTCTTGTTATCTTCTAAGGTTTAAGCAGAGATTTTTTCGGGAGGGTCCAGCACAAAATCGGGCTGCAGAAAACGCCCGGGTGTCACCATTGTGAGGATCGATCGGAGGACATCGTGGAGCACACTGTGGAGGTCGGCGGAGTACCGCCGTGTCCTCGTAGCGGCTATCGGTATCAGTGACCTCTCGCGTCCAGCCCTGGTTCCATCCATGGTCCGAAGCGAGAGGAATGGGACGCCGTCACCTCCTTCTGCGACGCAGTCATGCTAGCGAAGGAGGTGGCGGGACGTGAGAGGGCCTGTGGACGGTGAGTAATGGGCTAGCTCACCGTCGCGTTCGTCCGTCTTATGATGACAGGCCGTGTCGACGGCTCGTTCGTGTTCCACGAGCGCCTCAAAGAGATGTCAGCAAACAGGAAGGGGTCCGAAAGGATCGATGTCTGCCAGGGTTGTGGGACTGTTCGAAAGAGATACCGCGGCCCTGGAACACAAAGGTCAAAAGAAGGAACATGGATGCGTTTAAGTAAGTACAGGCCTGACACTCCCTTCCGCTCCGCCCAAAGTGGGTGGGGTCTTCAATGATTTCCCATCCGAAAACAAAGGGTTAAGCAGAGATGTACATACCAAACAGCACGCCCTTCCGCCAGTTATGTTTCAGTGTTATGTAATGGCGGCAAACCTGTTTGTTACACAAATACACACACGCTTTGGTGTAAACTGTACATCGTTCTCACATATATGTATAATCTCAACATGAATGATGTAACCAAGATCTTGTAACAATATTTTGATTGAAAAGAGTGTCCATGGAGTTTCTTGCCCATTCTTCTCCATAGAGATCTACGCTTTAGAATGGGCAACTACAGTACTTTCTCAAGTTATTATGCCTTGTGTCTGAGACTGTAGCTTCGCCTTTGTTTTTCTGACTTTCAAAAGTGCCTGCTTAGGTTTAATTGAAATAAATGCTTTGAGTTTGACTGTAAGTGCAGCAAGTATTTATTGAAATAAATCCAGACTCCGTTGTTGTTACTCAAAAATTCATAACACTTTGCCCAACCCGGGGTGGGAACCCAGGACTAGCTCATGCTCAAAAGTTGAACTTGCGACCACTACACCAACAAGACACTAAATCCATCTGCAATTGTTTTTAATATATCTTTTTTATTCTACCTACAATCCAAGGGAACTCCGACCCCCGGACAACATAATCATATTAGCAGCACCTGTACTAATACAAATACGCCTGGAGGCTTTTTATCGTGTTCTCTCAATTAATCTTCCCTAGCTTACCGCGCCAGATCATTACTCTTCCTAAGTAATTGTCTTATGTACGATTAAAACTGCGTAAACGTTGCAAGGGTATACAAAAACGTGTTTGTAACCAGTTACTGGTAGCTGTTTTTATGGGATACTATCAGCCGAGCCGGACGGTAATTCGTAAATCGAATAATATCTGCGGTCCGGCAAAAACCGCTCGGCTTAGCTCAAACTGTGATCGGCACAAACCGAATGAACAACACTAATATGGTAGTAGTTGCCTTAGTTTGGCATAGACTCTCGTATCGAATTTGACTGAACTATCTACATCATTAACACTGAAAACGGGATATTTACCATGTGTTTTGAGTTCCCGATATTTCGGCGCTGGTGCCAGCATCATGATCACGGATATCGGGAACTCGAAACACATAGTACACTTGGTAAATAGCCCATTTTGTGTGTTAATGATAATGTTACTGACCATGTCAGTTTAAAAACTTATATCTATCAATAGTTATAAAATCGTTTGTCTGCCGGAATGTCAGCGAATTGCTCAAACCCCTGGACGGATCTAAGCTATAATGATGTAGGCATCCGCTAAGAAACGATTTTGGAAAATTCAACCGCTAAGCGGGTGAAATAGGGATTGAAAGTTTGTACGACAATCCGTCACTGGGCGAAGATGGTACGGGTCGGCTCGTGATTTATAAGACACCTAAATTTGAAAGTATATTTGATATTTGGTTTAGACAATATAGGTTTGATCATCTGTAATTAGATCCTAACATATGAAATTTTATTCGTGTGTGCTGCAGACATCAATTTGTAATTAATTTAAAATAATCTAAAAATTATTTAGAAAATTATGTTTAAAAATAAGGGGCTCAAGTTGGCCACTGTAGGTAGAAAACATCTGGTGAAATGGAGTATGGTCGTTTATCCTTCTCAAATACAGTGCTAGTACGGAGCCGTCTCACAGGCCTACCTCGTCATCGCATCATGCACAAACATATTCTGGAATCCGACCGAGGGGGATAATAGAGCTGTCAAAACTATGTGTACGAGTATTAGAAGCAAGCCATTATAATGTGTATATGACGTTTAACATACGTACATCAACTCACGCCTTTTTCCCATTGGGACAGGCAGAAACCACAGAACGCTACCTGCTACGATCCTCACAAGCACCTTTGCCTCGTCCACGTTCATACATCTAGGCATACACGGGAGGATTACGCACCTGACCTTTCTGAAGAACCTCACCAATAAGGTCAGTCAGTTATGTTTAAGTCCCGTGTAATATGGGACCAGCCTATTGCCATCAACCGGGCAAAAATCCGGATTCCTTGGCTTTTTCTTAGGCAAACCAAATAACCTTTATACCCGACCTGGGAATCGAAATCAGGGACCCGTGTTCAGCAGTCTCTTTTGCGACCACTGTACCAACTCGGCAGTCAAAATACGGTTTGAATGTTTAGTATTTGGCTGTCAAAACGTAAGCATTAATACACAAATGAATGCAAACGCAATAACCTAACATATCATCAAATTAATTAACGGAATGGAACATTTAATTCAATATAGCATGTACAGGGGATCCCTGCGGATGTTCGTAGGTAAAGGGTGTTACATTAATTCAGTATAACAATTACTGGAGCAGCCGTATGGCTCTGAATTTATAACACCGTTATATTTTACTGCTTGATTCGGATTTTACTTTTATTAAAACCCCAGAGCGCGCGTGTGCAGGTTGTGAGGCCTATCGAGTTGTAGATCGTGGGTTCGAATCTAACCGGGCATCATCATTCTGTAAATTGAGTATAATTATCTGATAATACTTGGCATGAGGTTTGTGTTTGATTCCCGGGCCAAGAAAAGTGTTATTGGGTTCTATCAAAATGTTCTCAGTAGCAGCCCGAAGTCTGAATTTGTGTCTGGTTGATGGCAATAGGCTTGCCCCTTGTTACACGGGGCGTTAATTTATGTGGCAAAAAGTGAGTGCCTTTGATTGCATTTGACCTTTATCCCACAGTTGTTAGGGTTTACGTAGTTCCAGCCGGCATCGGATCAATAATTGACACTACTGACAGTTGACCGTACCTCTACCTACCCTCATTTACACGCAAGCAACGTTTACTGAAATCAAAACACCGAGAAACATTATGTTATAACCCGACTATATTAAGAGTGCGGCCTTCCTGCCTCCTTAGTGTATGTTCAGACGCGCCACTTGTAAGCAACTAAAAAGTTGACGAGTACTTTAATTTACTCGCCTGTTATTGTACTCCTGCAACGCTTTTTACACAGTATGTAAAAGAAAGCTGTGGTCATATTTAAAGTGTTATACAGACTGTTAAACTGAACAACTTTTACCGTAGGACCAACATGATCAGTTGATCACCCCACGCTGTACAATGAAAATATTAAATAAGTATTTTCACGTCTAGGTTCGCTCTCGATGTTTTTTTTTGTTTTTAATACATTTATCGGATTGTCAGGATTTATTCCATTAGGCTCGTACATAATGTGGCCAGAAGATGGGATTCGTGCAATGAAAACACACTGGGTGCGATTGTGCAATATCGGCCGCCGCCGATCGCCGCTACGAGGACACGGCGGTGCTCTGCCCACGCGGGGCAGATCTCCACCGTGTGCTCCACCGTGTCTTCCGGTCGATCCTCACAATGGTAGCACCCGGGCGTTTCCTCCCGCCCGATTCGGTGCAGGAACCTCCCGAAACAACCGTGTCCTGTGAGGACCTGCGTCAGGCGGAAGGTGAGGGTGCTGTGGCGCCTCTCTAGCCTCTCCTCAAAGAGGGGACTTACCGCCACTTTTTGGCGTGCCCTGCACGGGGTTGCGACAGTCATGATGTCACCACTGGCGTGCCTACTTGCGATTAATTTTATGTCCGTACCAATGACCGGATCCGAGACATACATGTATTGTATAAGAGTGACTAAGGAAGTATACAAGCTCACTAAGATCTGCCTGATACTCCTAATATCATAGTTATCTCGATAAAGTAAACCTATAGCGGACGCTTTTTGTTTAAAACATTCACCATTCATATTTTAGTGTTATAGTTTGGCTCATGTTGGGGGGTGTCATATGTCACAACTCATGAAGAGGCAGTTAATAGCGATATATGCTACACCACAAGAGCAGTTTTGCCACTGTTTTGTCGTGATGTCACTGTAGGTACTTTTGTTGATAATTGTCACTGTTTAGAAATACAGCATCCAAAGTTCCAAACCACAAAACTGCTGGTGTGGGTTGTGTTTGTTTATTTAAGCCTATTTTTACTTACATTAGGTAACACCATTAATAATAAAGCCTTTTATTATTCCGAAATCAGACAATTACACTTACAATAATGGTTAAGTAAAATAAATGGGATTCCGGTTCCGATGTTTACTTACGTCAGTCACTCTGCTAATCGCTCCTCGGTTTTATAGAAAAAGTGTACGGTTTTCTTAAGATATACCTACAAAAGTGCCGTTGGGAAGGTTGTGTGTGATATTAAACACTGATTTACAACAGAAAAACAACAAAAAAAAACCTAATAAAGTGTACAAAAAACACAAACGTATCATCAAAGTTAAGTTGAGGTTATCTGTCAAAACAGCAAACCAGAGACAACGTAAAAGGTACGTCATTACCAACCTTATAACAAAAGGCTACGTTCGGAAACATAAAATTTAACAGCCCTGCGTTTTGTTATTGCAAGATGTCTACACAACTGTCACCTGAGATGTCGCTGCTTCTGTCGAAAATGACAGAACAACTTAACGTTCAAACAAAAACAATAACAGAGAATATCACTAGAACTATACTGCAGAAGGTTGACGAAAAAATTAAACCTATTATAGAAGAAAATGTAAAACTGAAAAACGAGGTTGAGAAATTAAACAGAAAAATTGAATACCTCGAGATAAATGGAAGGAGGAACAATGTAATAATCCACGGGGTTCCAGAACTGAAAGACGAAAAGCACGAGGATTTGATAACCTTGGTAACTTCTACACTAATAGATATAGAGGTCCAAATTAAAGAAGGTGAAATCGATAGAGTCCAGAGACTGGGTAAAAAAGGGAACGAAGACCGTAAGACAAGACCAATTCTTCTGGCTACCACGACCCTAGGCAAAAAGATCCAGATTCTGAAAAATAAAAAGAAAATGAAACCTAATACTTATATTACGCATGATTTGCCTAAGGACACATATCTAAAGAACAAAGAAAAAAGGAAAATGGAGAACAATGAGAACGAAAAAAGGAAACGATCCGAAACTCCGAGTCCCAAGAACGGAGATGGTAGCACAAAAAACGACCCAAAAATGCAGAAGCTAGATGCCTTTCAGTACTTACGAGGGAGATCAATCTCATCCTCGGACAAGCCCACAAACAAAAATTAGAGACCGAGCACCACGAACCATACCATACCAACCAACATATACAAGAATTTATTGGAATCTCAGACAGATTAGCTGTACTTAACATTAAACTTCCAGGCTATAAGAAACAATGGTCAATTATACAAGTTTATGCTCCAACTGAGCAAGCAGAATTGTCAGTGTTAGAGTCGTTCTATGAAAGGTTGTCACAAGCAATAAAAAACAGCTCAGATAAATTTATTATCCTGATGGGGGATTTTAATGCACAAGTGGGGACTAGAAAACATACTGAAGAATATGTTCTTGGAAAATTTGGTTACGGTAAGAGAAGCTGCAACGGCCAGAAACTTGTTGAATTTCTTATGGAACATAATTTAACTCTACTGAACTCGATGTTCAAGAAAAACAACAAAACCAAATGGACATGGATATCCCCTGATGGTTCATACAAAAATGAAATCGACTACATAATAAGCAACAACCCCAGAGCATTCACAGACACTGCTGTTATAAGCAAGCTGAACTTTAACACAAACCACCGCATGATACGCAGCTCCTTAAGAAAGTGCCCCACTAACACTTCTCGAAAGCACATAAACATTAACCGATTTGACCAACCAAGAAATTTACAAAATACAAATAACAAAAAGTATACAACAAACGAAACAAAAAAAATTACAACAAATGATTCTACTGTGGCACTGCAATATGATAGACTAGAGAAACAAATTCAAAACCATATGATCGCAAACAGGAAAGAAAAAAATAATATTTACCAACTTAGTGACCAAACTTTACAACTGATTAACGATAGGAAAGAACTGATAAAGAACCAAATAAAAAAAGAAAACATAAAATTGATAACAGAAACAAGTAAGAAACTAAAAGCAAGTATCAGAAGGGATCGTAAACTCAAAAGACTGCAAACCCTAGAATATCATATACAAAGAACTGGCGGTGTCAAAAAAGCTCTAAAGGAACTACGGGAAGCAGGAAAAGAATGGATACCAAAACTTAAAAGAAAGTCAAGGATCACTACACAGAGGAAGAACATCAAAGAACTGGCAACAGACTTCTACCGTCATCTTTACGCTAAACAAACACCAATTGCTGCAATAAAAAATCATGCCGAATCAATACTCGACGCCATTCTGGAACCCGTCCCTTCAATCTTACCCGTAGAAGTAGAAAAAGCAATCAGGAGCCAAAAAGCAGGAAAATCTCCAGGACCAGACAAAATCACAAATGAGCTGCTGCAGGGCTCAATGGAAGAACTGGTACCCGTTTTAACTCAAATATTTAACGAGATTCTGAGGAGCGGGGATATTCCTCAGAAATGGGCAAAGTCTCACATAATCTTAATACACAAAAAAGGCGACAAAGAGGACATTGAAAATTATAGACCAATAAGCCTGATTTCGAATGTGTATAAGATATTTGCAAAGATCATACTGGATAGAATAAGCCCAATGCTGGACGAACAACAGCCGGTTGAACAGGCAGGCTTCAGAAAAGGGTTTTCGACAATTGACCATATCTACACGGTCAAACAGGTAATGGAAAAATACAAGGAATATAATAAAATTATATACATTGCCTTCATTGACTACGCAAAGGCTTTCGACAGCTTAAGCCATGATTACATATGGGAAACTCTAAGGCAACAAGGAATACCACCAGCATACATCAATATTATCCAAACCATTTACTCCAATAGTACGGCTAGAATCCAATTGGAATCTCTGGGGAACGAATTTCACGTAGAAAGAGGGGTGAGGCAAGGTGACCCACTATCTCCAAAATTGTTTTCTGCCGTGTTAGAAAACATCTTTCGCAACTTGAACTGGGAAAAGTTTGGTCTGAATATAAATGGGTTGAAAATGAACCATCTCCGATTTGCCGACGACTTAGTGTTATTTGAAGAAATCCCAGAAAACTTGCAAATCATGATACAAAGTCTGAGCGAAGAAAGCGAAAAAATTGGTCTGAAAATAAATTACAGCAAGACAAAGCTAATGACTAACTCTAAAAAGGTGAATATAAAAATAAAAGAGGAAGTTTTGGCCTATGTAGAGGATTACATATACCTTGGTCAAGTCATCTCTACCAAAGATCAAACTAACCAGGAAATTAACATGAGGATTGCAATTGGTTGGAAAAAATACTGGTCCCTCAAGGAGATCATGAAGTCAAAAGACCTAGGCATGACTTTGAAAAGAAAGACCTTCAACTCATGTATACTCCCATGCCTAACTTACGGGTGTGAGACATGGGCACTCACCAAATCGCTCAGAGAAAAGCTTGCCAAGTGTCAAAGAGCGATGGAGAGAAGCATGGTAGGCTCAAAGAGACAGGACAGAATAAGGAACACAGATCTCCGGTCCAAAACAAAACTGACCGATGTTCTAACAAGAATAGACCAACAAAAGTGGAGGTGGACAGGCCACATGATGCGAGACACTAAAGGCAAGTGGAGTAAACTAGTGACAGAATGGTATCCAAGAGACGGTAAAAGAAATCGGGGAAGGCAGCCTACCCGCTGGGAGGAAGAAATAAAGTTGACAGCAGGTCCAAACTGGAGGAGGGTACCTCGCGACAGACGACAATGGAAATTGTTAGAGGAGGCCTATGCCACGAGGCACACCGAAATTCGAGACATTTTGTGATTTTTATTTTACTTAACACCATTACCATTTAGATATTCATTTAGGAATCGCTTAGTGTTCATGAAAACCGGTATTACAGTAAGAAGAGATAAAATACTACTGCATAGTGTCCTGGTTCGATCCCCAGACTGGGGATCTACCATTCGGGTTTTACAGGCGTGATTACTAATTAATGTACCTATATACATAAGCCATCATCAAACGGCCTGCAAACAAATGTGGCCGACCAAATACAGGTAGTGGCTCGTCTACCCCACACTAAGTCACGTCTCGGACGCGAACGCTTCGAAATAGTTCGCGTAATATTTTCTCCATACATTTGACTTCACTCAGACGGCGGCAGTACGGCAGCCAGAAGTAAATGAGGCGAGAATTCTTGCAGGTTTTAATGAGATCGCATAACTATGGCTGAGAGACGTCGGTTATCGGGAGATTCGTTTTTAATACAGATTATAAAGTTCGCTTTATCGGGACAGATTTGTATAGTGATTTTCTTATACCGTTGTGTTTGATTTTGTTTGTGTATTGCCAATATTGCCATGACCAAGAATAATGTACATTCATTTGATCTTCACTGCGTCGTTGGTCTGCTCGCAAACGTTTCTGTTGAGCATTTGATATTTTCGTCAGGAATTTCTCTAAAGCAGATTTTTTTTTATTACCTTTATAATAATTCTAGGTTCGGAATGGTATAATGAAAACGTGCTAATTGTTTGTGCGCCCACCCTGTTTATTTTTGATATTTCTGTCGTAAGTATAGCTGAAAAAAAATGCTTTATATTTCACACCTTTTGGAAACCCTCAACATTATATGAAAAGATTGCAACTCGCACACAACTCAAGGATCTTACATTAATAGCGTATTACTAAGGATAAAACTGCCATTAAGAACTTCGGTAATAAAGCGAAAACTTGAAAAAATATCTCTTGTGAACTCGACGATAGTCGAAAAGGAGTCATTCCATTGCTCGTTTGGAGTCTAATTGTAGGGAAATTGCAAGTCACTTGGATGTTAAGTGTAGTCTAACTGTTAATGTACTCGGAACATTGCATTACAGTCATTAGGAAGAGGAAAACAATAAAATAGTTGCGAAGAACTATTAGGTTGCAAAAGTAAGTAACTAAGTAGGTTTGTAGGTATTGTGTGGTGTAAGGCATGCGCTCGTACTTTTTAGTTTATACCAAGGGGTGTTTAGTGCCAAGACAAAAAGAATTAGAATATCAAGCTCAGATCGATGTTCAATAAAGATTTTTAAAGTCTACATTTGGCATTCTATTACAGAAACAATTTACATTATATATGAAAGCACCGGTGGCCTAGTGGTGGCGGCCCCGACTTACGAACAGTAAGTCGTGGGTTCGAACCACGGCAGGCGCATTACTTTGTGTAATTTATTTCATCACCACTGCTCTCAAAACGGTGAAAGAAAATATCGTGAGGAAACCGGCATGTCCTAGAACTAAAATTCGAAGACATGTGACATCTACCAGCCCGCACTGGGACCGCGTGGTGGATTTATAGCCCATTCCCTCTAATAGAGAGGAGGCTGTGTGTCCCAGCAGTGGGAACATTAAAGGCTGATTATGATATACGTTATATAACATGGCTCATCGAGTTTCAGAATAATTTCGGTTTCGTATTATCGTCTCTGGACTACAGCTGAGTGACCAACTTGTTCAAAAAATCAATGTGATATGAAGTTATTTTAAATAAAATGGTCCAAATCAAATACAAACAACATTCCTGGAATAGAAAAACTTTTCCAGAGCATGCATTCCCCCCTCCTTGGAACTACAATCAACGCTTTAGCCCAATAAAATCCATACGCGATACGTTCGCCCACCGCTAAAGTTGGCGTTAATGTGTTGGCGTTCTCAAATTGCTAAATCTCGTGTTTGGTCGCAGTTAGCAAGTTGGCTGTTGGCCAATGGAAGGATTCCTTGCGGCTGTATAAATCATAGCACGTTAAATGTACATTGGGACACTCGATTCTTCTTCGTTTTTGAAGCATCACGAAAGTCGTAATGCAGCGGAAGTGGTGTGGTATTAGTACGGGTTTATGACTAATGGTTCGGATGCGTCTGGTTCAATATTGGCCGTATGAATTGCACTGGCTGGCGTCTGGGACCTTTGTTATCTTTTGTTATTTTCGTTCTTTGGTTGTTTTTGAAGGAAGTAGTGTCAATACTATATAAACTAACACTGTCATTTACGGGATATCTTCCGTGTCTGAGCTACCGATATTCAGAATAATTAAAAATCACGGAAGGTATCCCGTAAGTGACCGTGTAAGTGTAATCTTCAATTCAGGCTCTTAGAGCTATTCGTTAGGGCTTATCTATAGTCCGCCTAGCCGGAACTTATACACAGAACAGAGCTAACAAATGCAATGAAGCGCATCGGTAGCGGCCCACTGAGTGAATGAGGCTGCAATCTCTTGGAGGTCGTCTCATCGCTATTCCGATGCCTATAAATATGCAAACTGGGGGCCCTAGGATGGCGCTTTTAGACGAACGCATGAAAGATATAAATGAAAGAAAGTAATTAAGATTTTTATTAGTTGAATTAGGAATATGAAGTTAAACACACTCTTTGATCAGTGGTCCAAAAGTGTGACAGCCAGTTTTACCGAGGGGTATCGTATTATGCAATATCTGGGTTGTAGAGTTCAGATAGGCAGTCGCTTCATGTACAATACTGGTGTTAATCTGCATCCGATTAGACTGGAAGCCGGACCCAATATATTCGGGAAAATGCGACAACAGCAATAACCTAACGAGTTACGGAGCTTTACAAGTTTTCATCGACAACTAGCAGCAGAAAGCGCGATCTTACAGCTCCACCTTCAATAGTCAGCCTGTTCTCGCTTATTTAAATATATTCCAACTATCTCTGGGGCCAGGCCCGTTCTCAATACACCGTCTTCGCGTTACATATGAAAAGGTCCGCGCCCATTGGCTGGACGCTGTTTGAATGTGTTTGGTCACAGCATTGTCTGTTTTGTTCGATTGAAACGTACAGATCGTAATGGAATAATGGATGTGGAATATGTAAAGCTTTTTACGTTTCATTTATTTGTTTTAATTAGCTTAATGTTATGGATGCAACTGGACCAGGGAGCCTGCCACGACATCTTGAAACAGTTTTTATTTTTAGAAAAACGTTGTTCCTTGATAAGAATTTCTGCTGTGTCGTGAGCATGCGTTTACAAACACTTAGACTCACATACACAAACAGCCAGACCCGGAACAACTACCTGTAAGCCATACAAATATTTGTTGCGTGCGGGGATCGGGCCCGCGACACGCAGCGCAGCAGCCGATCGCTTAGCCACTGCGCTGTCCGTATCGTGTACAATGTCTGTACACTGTACATTGAAGTGATAAGAGATGGTTTAAAACCTAATTATCTACTCAATTATTACGTACCCTTTTTATTTATACAATAATAATTCATTCGTCAAGTAGAAGGAGGTATAATATTTACTTACGTCTAATTAGGTTAAGAACCAATTTGAGCTCCAAGAAAATCTAGACTTTAACAAAAGGCGTAATTATGTAAATTGCGAGGCATTTTGTTAATGAATGTAATACAATTAACCTGTTAAATGGTCGGTGCTTTACGCTTACATTGCTTGCAGAAATAATATTAAAGAATGATTAACTACATAGGTAAGGACAGTCATAACAATAACCATGCTGTTCGAAAAAAAAAAACTTAGTTCAATCTTAAATAATGTTCCCCAAAAATTGTAAACTGAAACCGTGCAGTACAGCGTAACCACTAATTAACTATCGTCAGTGGCACCGGAACGAAATAAATCAAGTGACACTTGTCACAGACGTCCCATATCTTGTAAGTTATGCGGCGATCGCGTGCGTCGGACCCCGAACACTGCCGAACAGTCGCGGAGACGTGTGACGTGCTGCGAGTGGTGAAGATCGATGATTAGGTTTTATTCATAAAGAATTGTCTCTGGGCACATTTGTAGTCTAAAAACCAGTACAGATAAAAGCAAAGAAAATGTTAACCCTGATGACAAAAACAATCAATTCCCTTTCTTTTATTGTAGTTCTTTGTTTGTTTCATTGCTACTGAAATATTTTGAAGCCTTTAGGGTAAACTAAAAACAGGTTATTGAAAAATTACTCTATTGAGCACTCGGTAAAGTGATATTGTGAAGCAGGTTCTAAAATATCCAACAGGCCGTATAATATCGATGATAAAAAAGCCATATCATCGAGGTAAACAAAGTAAGAACACAGCAACATATTGTCAGTCCGCTGTCGGCTGCGAAACTAATAAACGAAGTCCGCGGTCGGCCAGTCGGTGGAGTTGCGTCGAGTTGTGCCAAGTTCACCACTTAACACCGTTGTGTTGATGGCCACGAGTCTCTGGTGGAAGCCGGCGACTGAGGCGAGACCGAGCAAATTGTTAACATAATTTTTTCGGGTAGGATTTCTGGAAAAAAATATTTTGTAAGAATTTAAGACTATAGTGCTATGAATGTGCTATCTATTATATTAACTTAACATTAACTTAACTTTTTCTCCTACCTTTTCATTTTTGTGTATGAAAACATAAAATCAATGCAATTGTGTGTGAACATCATATATAACATCACGTCTGCTAATCCACATCCACATTCCGCTAGTTTTATTTAAGTCCATGTAATCAGGAGGCAAAAATTAATGATGAATGCAACTAGTGCAGTTACAAAACGATCATGAGCAGCAAGTAACCCTGTAACTAATTCAGTAAATCCGATAAAACTAAATTCGTTTTACTTTTATTCGTACAGACTACCAAGCCCGAGCTCCATTCATATTCAAAGTGTGAAACTTTCCAAAAACTGCTTTCAAACTGTGCAACCAGAAGAAATTAGAAACACATTAGCATCTCAGCCAAACCTGCTTTAGTTACTAGGTGCACAGACGGAAGTTTCAAGTAGAGACTAGCCACAGTTAGAGCCGGACTGATCTAATTTTCCGGTTAAATTGCCACTACATCAGACTGACGTCCTGGTAGTTTAGGTACTATTTTAGTTTTGGTTTAATATCACTAAAATAATGAGGACATGACACTGAGACAACTTCAGTATTTTCACATTTCTAGTTATAATGTTCATTAATATTGATGAAAATTATGAGCAGAAGGCAGAAACCATTATTTATTTACCAACAACCAAGTAACAAATATCAAGTAATATTAAAAGAAACATTTATGAGAATAATTATTTTGTATGTGAAGCGTATACGTGACTTCTGTGTGATGAAATATATCAAACAAATTGCATTGCAGCTCAAAATCAGTTCAACTTGAACAGTGAACTTAAATGGGTCAAATTATTATTCTTACCTGTTCTTGCATAAAGTAAAAATTACTTTAACTCCTAAACCCGGGTGTGACACATTCCTCTAACTAGAATATGCCTAAGTTATTTAACGGCGTACCAGGATATTTACTCATTTCTGCTCCGACTTTCGGTATCTCGGTTCACTCGTGCAAAGCGATGGCAAAATAGATCGTAGTGTAAAGCACAGAATTAACACTGGATGGATGAAATGGCGGCAGGTCACGGGAACAATCTGCGACTCCCGTATTCCGCTTAAACATGAGGGGAAGATTTATAAATAAATACATTGTATAAATATAAAACAATTGTTAGACCTGCTGTCTTGTATTGATCAAAATTTGGGCCACAAAAGAGATGAATGAAAGGCAATTGCATACGGCTGAGATGAGAAGCTGAGGGGGTTGTGTGGTATTACTCGAATGGATAAACTAAGGAATGAGTACAAGAGGAAGTGTGAAAGTGGCGCCGGTGACTGAAAAGTTGTGTGATATCGGTTATCGTGGTATGGGCATGTGACGCGGAGGAATGAGGAAAATGTCGTGGGGAAAGTTTTGAGTATGAATGTGGATGGTGCACCCCAAATCAAGAGAATGATGAAGGATATATACCGCGTGGCCGCGAAAAAAACGCGAAGTAATGGTTGAAGTCAATGACTGTCAAGGTTATTTAATGGCCAAAAAATCCTTATAACACTGTAGTTAGCTCCTACTGACTTCATAAAGGAAAGAGTAAATAAATGTACCTACCATACGTTATATAGTTAATGACATAATCGCACATTCAATACAGGCGCATTTCTTCCCGGACATAACATTCGTATTGTTAGAAGAAATAAAAATTCGCTGAGCAGAAGACTTCGCAAACATATCTTTTAAAATATCGGAAGCGAGACTCTTTGCTGAGGGAGCAAGGTTATTGAATTTTGTATTGCCCGACAATTTTGCTGAGGAGAAACGTTGGGGAACGTAGGTTTGTGTGCCCATTAGGATATGACAAGATGCCGTGTTGCTGTTTGTTTTTACCCAATTACGGCGAAGCCAAAAGGAAGGGTTATGATTTTAGCAGTCCATGTATGTATTTACGTATGTTCCTCCGTAGCGCCTAAACTATTCATCCGATTTTGATGTCAATGGACTCGTTATTATGGCCCTGGTAACATAGGCTACATTTTACCTGACTTGAACAATAGGAGGAGTCGATTTTACCGTGTAAGCCCCTATTTTGATTAGAGCGTGATTTATCAGTATAGTCGGGTTTTGTAGTTGTAGTATATACACACAATTTCTTGTTATATTTTGTGGCCAATCAGACTGAATACAAATATTGATAAAGTCATCGTGTTTCGGCTCGTTTTAAAAAGAGTATCAAGTAAGCAGTGTTTTATCCACTGAGGGCTCATTTACAGACACACGGTGCGTTGAGCGACGCGGCCCGCTTAACATATGGAGATGCATGAGAGCGTTTACGGAGAAGCGATTTTACGGGCGTTTGCTTGAAATGCAGCGTTGCCCGCAGATGCCACCGCCGACGCCCCGCGTCTCCGTAAACAACATCGTCCATTGCCATAATTATGTTTGTGTTTGGGCGTGCGGTAAAACGGGCCGCTGCACGCGCCGCCTCTCCGTAAACGGAAAAAAACGCACAACGCACCGCGGGACGCGCCGCGCAACGCGCCTGGTCTCCGTAAATGAGCACTTAGATGCGACGCACATGACGGTGAAGTACGGCAGCAAGGGAATGAGACACAAACCTAGCAGTTGGTGTTAAGAGGCTGATATGAAGACGAAAATTATATATTTTTCGATTTGTGGAATTTTAAATGCTAAAGCTTAAAATAATGTTTGGAGACTTGTCTCAAGTTTGAGAAATTATGCATTACGAAGAAAAGTTTTTGATCAAAAATAAAAAGGTTTTCTTGACATTGATTGACATAAGAATGATACATTTTCTACTGTCTCACTTATAGTTCAGTATTAGATTGTATGTTGATCAAAATGTTATTCGGAACTAATAAATAACACATAACATAACATTACGCCTATAATCCTCGAAGGATAAGGCAGAGGTGTACGTACGTACCTAAGAGCACACCCAAACGCCAGTTATGTATTTTAAGTTCCATGTAATAGGGGACGGGCCTATTTCCATCAACCGGGCACAACTCCAGACTCCGTGGCTGCTACAGAAAAATTCCTAATGGAAAAACCCAATAACACAGTGCCCGACCCGGGAATCGAACCCAAGGGGTCATGCTCAGCAGTCGCGCTTGCGATCACTACACTTATAAAGCGACAGTCAGCAGAACTGTCAGAAATTTATATACAAAATCATAAGATTCATCAATACAACTCTCGAAGTTGTTATTCACCCCAAATGTCATTATTTCAAGAAATAGTAATTTAATAGGGTAATTTGAACTTTCCACTATATTTGTTACGGTCACAAATTATATTTTGATTAATATACAATCTAAAAGAGATGCCATGACAATTTGGAGATCGCGGGCTACCTTAGCGCTTTCGCCATAAGGCCATCTATTTTTAACGTGCATGATTTATAATTCGGTTCAATGTTCTAAAATGGGATCCGCAGAAAGTCCCTTCAGTTTTCCATCTACTGGCCATTACCATGCCCCGAAAGGTCTACCTGTCGCTTACACGGACGTCGGTCAGGTAATATTAATACTAGCCATTAAATAAACGACTCAGATATTGCTGTTGCCTAAAATGGACAAGTCTGATCATTACAGTCGTAAAGACCTATTTAAATGATCGCAAACTTTGGAGACTGAACTGTTATTGCGGTTTTCTCTTTGTTCCGACCGGTGTATAATTCATTTGTATTTTATCGTGTAAAGGTACATTATAATATTGGGCTCCCTATTGTTTCTCTTGACTCCTAATCGCTTGGCCATAAGCCACACGTGTTTCAACGGCGGCAGCGGCGAAAACAAATGAAGGAAATTGCTTAGAGCGTGCCACGACTCACCACAATGCTACTTGCGATGCGACAGTGGTCACGCGAAGGTAACAAGTGACACATATGCGCGTCACTAGACGCAACTCTTGAATAAGTTAGAGAATCGGCCGTAAAGGCGAATTTGCGTTATCTTTTGGAACGAAACTTCATGAAACCGGCCAAGTGTGAGTCGGACGCGCACATAAAGGTTTCTGTATCACCAAACAATATTTTAAATGCTCATTCACAGGTCAATTTACACTCAACAGCAAAACCAAATTTGTTTTTTATAGTATGTTAATGAAAAACAAAGTTACTGCTACATTTTCATGGAAAAGTCCCATATCTCAAAAACTGAATATCACATCTTATTTAAACCAATTTTTGTTGAAAGTTCTTTAAATACTTTCTACAAATTCATCCTTTTTTTATCCTCTTACTTTAAAACTTAGGCCCGCAAGGGGGTGTCCCCTCACACAATTTCTACGGCTTTAGAAGCGAATATCTGATCAACCACTGACTTAAGAAAAAAATGATTTGAGTTTTTGAAGTCAACTGTGCCGACAGTCTCGGAATAAAATGGCTGTGACATACGGACGGACAGACAGACAGACGGACAGGATGAATCTTAAAGGGTTCCGTTTTTTGCCATAATTGGCAACAGAACCCTGAAAAGGAATATTTCACTATCGAATCCTTTTCAGTCGCTTTCATCTTTTCGTGCATATTTCAAGCTGTTTTAATTGACTATCATATTTAGAAGACGCTTCAAAGTTTTCATTTAAATATAAATGAAACAAAAGATGATTTTTTTTTAAGTTTTTAACAAGTAAAAATCTTTTAGAGAACAGACTTGAATATTCATGGTATACATAATAGTCGAGAACGAAAAATGTTCACAATTTATACAGAGTATATTAATATGGTGGCCTGGTCGGTCTAATGCTACTTGCAAAGGATGAGTGTTTTTGGGTTTTCGGATTTCAGAGTCCGGATTTGTACAATTTTGATGGCTTCATAATATGTTACATCGGACTTAAGGTGGAAGCGCAAGGGTAGCCCGCGAAATTTAAATTTTCCTTAGTTTCCATCAACGTACAACCTGAAACTGACCTGCAAATTGCAATAAACGTAAGAAAATTTAAATTTCGCGGGCTACCCTTGCGCATCCACCTTAAACTTGACTGGTAAAATGGGTGTGCTACTATTATACCCTATTTAGATATCATCATCTGCTTTGGCTTTTCCCAACTATGTTGGGTTCGGCTTCCAGTCTAACCGGATGCAGCTGAATACCAGTATTTTACATGGAGCGACTGCCTATCTGATCTCCACAACCCAGTTAGTACTGTGTAACACTATACTCCTTGGTAAGACTAGTTGTCAGACTTTCGGGCCACTGATTACCTGTAACGGCTGCCAAAGATCTACAAATTACAGCCGGAACCACGGCTTGACGTGCTTTCCAAGGCACGGAGGAAACTCGGTATGTAGTGGGCGGTCACCCATGTACATACCAACCTAGGCAAGTGCGGCTTAACCTGAAGATAGATCCGAGCGGCAGTTGTTATATAGCCACGAGCCGGCACCCAACACTATTTAGGTGTTAATTCTGCTAAACCCTTCGAGGAAAATTGGCGTGAAGTTGAGTTATGTTGTATTAAAACTGAATTAAAATACAGAGAGCTCATTAAACCCGGTTCATACGTACAGAAATTATAATTAATTTATTTGCACACAAAGCAAGCGAAGCGTTGTGCTTTTGCACGTTTGCTTTTAAAATAATATCGAGCTAATCGTCGGCGAGCCCCATCAAATATATGCATGAAAATAAATAATTATGTTGGCTTTCATGTTCCAGATTTAATTATAACTGGAATCTTGTGGGTGGGGTTGCTCGTTTGTAATTATAACTAGCTTTTACTCACGGTTTCGTCTGTTCATGGGGTCGGCCCAGCATGTTTTCTTCCATACTTCTCTATTATTCGTCATCTCATGAGTCAACTTCTTTCTATCTGTATCATCGTAATGATAAAACATATCCTAGAGTAGGGGTCATGGTCTACGGCCTGACCGTCCTGAATCGGGGCTCGGTGTACACGTGCGTGCGGCAGCGGGGCGGGTCCATAGTCGACGTGTCGTTCGCAAGCTCCGCTGTTGCGGGCCGTGTGCGCGACTGGCGAGTTGCCGTAGAGGTGGAGACGCTGTCGGACCATCGATATATTCGATTTGACGTCTCCACCCAGACTGCGGGTGGAGGTCGCCCGTCGGCCCCGCAAATGGACGGTCCTCGCTGGTCGTACAAGCGACTTGACAGGGAACTTCTTGAGGAGGCCGCAATCCTCCAGGCCTGGGTACGGGAGTCGCCGACGAACGAACCCGTCGACGTCGAAGCGGAGGCGCAGTGGTTCCACGGGGCGATGACGCAAATTTGCGATGCGTCTATGCCCCGTGTCACCCCACCCACAAGGCGCCAGCTGTACTGGTGGTCCGCCGTAATCGCGCAATTGCGCGTGGCGTGCGTGGAGGTGAGACGCCAGTACACCCGATACCGGAGAAGACGTCGTCGGGTTCCGGAAGAAGAGGCCGCGCTGTATGAGGTGTACCGCGCGGCGAAGGAGACTTTGTGGCTGGCCGTCGGCGAGGCGAGGACTCGAGCCAGGGAAGAGATGTTGTCGACCCTAGACGTAAATCCGTGGGGGCGCCCTTATCGTGCGGTTCGAGGGAAACTTCGTGCCTGGGCGCCCCCACTCACTGAGAGTCTACAACCTCAACTGCTGGAGGAAGTGGTCGCGAATCTCTTTCCTGCTAGAGAAGAGCATATACCGCCGCCGATGGCTTTTCCCACAGCCACAGAGCCAGAGGATGAGGAGGACGTCAGCGTCCCTGAGGTGACACAGGCAGAGATGAGGGTGGCAATAACGCGGCTTCGGGCCAAAACCGTTGCCCCGGGGCCCGACGGAGTTCCCGGCGGCGTGCTTGCCCTCGCTCTGAAAGAGCTAGAGCCCCAGCTGAGAGGACTCTACTCAGCTTGTCTTGAGCAGGGCCAATTCCCAAGTCAGTGGAAAACGGGTCGTTTGGTACTGCTCAGGAAGGCGGGGCGCCCAGCGGACTCGCCGTCCGCATACCGGCCCATAGTGCTGCTGGACGAGGTGGGTAAGCTTTTCGAGCGGATAATTGCTGCCCGCCTCGCCGGCCACTTGTACAGAGAGGGGCCGGATTTGGATGATAGCCAGTTCGGCTTTCGGCATGGGCGCTCCACTGTGGACGCCATAATGCGGGTTAGAGTCCTGGCGGAGGAAGCGGTGTCCCGAGGCGGGGTGATGTTGGCGGTGTCCTTGGACATCTCCAACGCTTTTAACACCCTGCCTTGGAGCTGTATTCGGGAGGCACTGTGCTACCACAAGGTGCCCCCATACCTCCGCCGCATTGTTGGGGCTTATTTAGCGCAAAGGTGTGTCACCTACAGGGGACGCGACGGCGGAGGCCGGCGCGACATATCGTGCGGTGTTCCACAGGGTTCGGTAGTGGGCCCACCCCTGTGGAACATCGGATACGATTGGGTTCTGAGAGGCGAGCTCCAACCGGGGGCGGCCCTGGTGTGTTACGCGGACGACACGCTGGTCACGGCCCGGGGGAGCTCGTACAGGGAGGCAGCGTTGCTGGCGACAGCTGCGGTCTCGCAGGTTGTGGGCCGCATAAGGCGCCTGGGCCTGGAGGTGGCCCTCGCCAAGTCGGAGGCCATGGTCTTTCACGGCCCCCGGCGGGCGCCGCCGCCGGGAGCACATATTGTGGTCGGGGGGACCCAAATTGCTGTCGAGTCCACCATGAAGTATCTGGGATTGGTGCTCGACAGCCGTTGGGACTTCGGCCCCCACTTTCGGCGTCTGGCGCCCAAGTTGATGGGCGCGGCGGGCGCGCTCGCAACGCTGCTTCCCAATCTGGGGGGCCCGAGCACCGCCTGTAGGAGATTGTACCTGGGGGTTCTGCGATCCATGGCCCTGTACGGGGCCCCGGTGTGGGCCTCTGACCTGACGGCTGGCAGCATGGCGATGCTGCGAAAACCGCAGAGGGCGATGGCCGTCAGGTCTATCAGGGGGTATCGCACAATCTCCTACGAGGCGGCTTGTGCACTGGCCGGGTCGCCACCCTGGGACCTAGAGGCTAGGGTCCTCGCGTCACTGTACCGGTGGCGCGAGGAAGCGCGGACGCGGGGCTGTGAACCGATGCAGCGAGAGATCGATCTGCGTCGGTCTCAGCTCCGCGAGGTCCTGGTGGCGGAGTGGCGGGATAGGCTTTTGCGCCCTACCGCCGGCCTCGCTACCATTGAGGCGATCCGACCAGTACTCGAGGAATGGCTCGAGAGGAGGCACGGCTCCCTGTCGTTTCGAGCGACGCAGGTGTTCTCGGGGCATGGTTGCTTCGGGAACTACCTGTGTCGCATAAACAGGGAGCCGGACGCTCGGTGTCATCACTGCGTCCACTGTCTGGAGGACACGGCGCGGCATACGCTGGCAGAGTGTGCCGCATGGGAGGAGCCGCGCCGTGCCCTCATAACAGAAGTCGGAACCGACCTGACGCTGCCGGCCGTTGCTCGTTCGATGGTCGGGAGCGCAGAGTCGTGGGACGCGGTGATCTCCTTCTGTGAAACCGTCATCTCACAGAAGGAGGCTGCGGAAAGGTTGAGGGAAGTCGAAAGCACTCTCCCGACCCGCAGCAGACGTACCGGGCGTCGGCGGAGGGCGGACAACGCCCTCTTCCAGCCCCCCTAAACGGGTTCAGAGGGACGGCGGACTTGGGGACGTCCGCCGCCCCCCCATATAACTGGACCCGAGGCGGTGGCGCGTAGTGTTCCACGCGCGCCCCTACTGAGGTCGCGGGGGGAGTACACCTCACTCCCCTCGCAGAATTGAGGAGGCCCGCGGAAGCGGGCTGGCACTAGCCGGGGATCGTGGAAGGCGCACTAGTTCCCATGATCCCCGGTGCAAGTGTGGGAAGGGAACACCGGGGTGGTTTTTAGTCAGTTAGAGTCTGACAGACCCCTCCGCCCGCCCCAGGGCGGGGGACATCCGTGAGGATTTTCCACCCCGAAACCAAAAAAAAAAAAAAAAAAAAGGGGTCATGGTCTACCTTTTTGCCAAAATCCATTCAGCCGTTAAAGTGTGAAGAGGAGATAGACAGACAACAGCGCACTTCTTAGACGGTAGGTGTTGAATAGTATTCGTGTCATGTACCCAATAATAAACCTAATTACAGTGTGGTACCTAACACAAAACCAATTAACTTCCCTATTTTCTAGGCTTAAACTCTAAACTTCGGTTAGTCGAAACCGACGTTAGCAAAATGATTTACTCAGTTATTGTAAAGTGTACCTAAGTTTTTAGGTCTTAGTCTAGACTTCATCTATCCTAGTTATTCAACTAACATTATAATCCTGAAGTCTAAATGTTTTGATTGATGTTTGTAACTTAATTATGAGGATCAAGTTTTAAGTGAGAGGTGGAATGTATTTTAAATTAGTTTTCTTGGAAACTCATATAAGGATTAGCCATTTATTATCCTCCTGGCCGGCTGGGACACAGGGTTTTTCTATGTGAGTGAGAGGTAGTGGGCCATAATCCACCACAGGGGCCCGTGCGGGTAGGTGAATGTCACATGTCTTCGAATGTTTAGTTCTAAGATTTGACGATTTCCTGCACCGTTTTTGAGAGCAGTGGTGTTGAAATAAATTACACATAGTAGTGCGCCTGACTAAGTTCGAAGCCACGACCTAAGAAACGTATGTTGGATTCATTCGTTGCCACTAAGCCGTGGTGGCTTAGTGGCAACGAATGAATCCAACATATGAACCCAACATCTGCGGCACGCTAAGAAGAACATATCAATATTAGGTCCTATATTTTTTCGATTTAGTTTAGTAAGTGTAACGATTGATTGGCAGTTTGAGTACTTTAGGCGATCTACCCAAATGTACTTTCTTTGGTACTGGTCGTCGTGTCGTTGAGCTTCTTGAGTTCTGAGGCGAGCTACACGATCACTGACAAATGATTGTACTGACTGGACAGGTCTGGTTCTTTCTTCAAAATGCCACATAAGACACTAATCTGCAAGGTCCTCATTCTCATGTGACTTGACCTATGTCTGGACTTTAAAAGAGACCTCTGAGTTTGTTTCGGCTGTTTCTACTCAGAGTAGTCAGGTACGAAACACCGGCCCCACATAATTTTGAAACATAAACTGATGAGACGCGTAAAAGTGTTTCTTTAAAACCACTTTACAGAAATAAATATGATTTAGAATGGATTTTTAAGTTTTCAGAATGCAACAGAATTGTATCAAATTCGTGGCGCGGTGTCATATAATGATATCGTTGAAACACATCAAAACTCTCGTTAAACAGTCTGATGCTTTTACAACACAATCGTTAACATCAATTTTATGTTTTCCAATACTTCTTGAGAATCAAAAGTATCCGTGTCCAGACTTTGTAGAATGTAAATATTCGGATATTAAACTTTTGTACAGCCTTGTAACAGAAATAAGAAAGTTTAAACTTCAAATAACAATTTTACAACTTACAGCTTGACTTTGTTTTGTTTTTGTAGCAACCATGACTCGGGGATGTTTTCTAACTTTGTATGTAGGCAGCTAAATAAAAGGGTTTGGTTTTCTCTGTACCTTCGATTGGTTCGGTGCAAAGGACCGTCAGGAGAACCAGTGTTTGCACATCTGCCAGTTTTTTAAATATAATAAATAGTTTCACGCATATTAGCATAGTATAATAATAGGCACCTATAATAATATTAAACAGAAATCATTAAGCCTTTTATTCTGCTATCATCATTAGCCCAGCCTGTCTTCAACTATGTTGGGATCGGCTTCCATCAGTCTAACCAGATAAAAATACCAGTATTTTACATGCCGAATGCCTATCTGACCTCCACAACCCAGTTAGTACCGGGTAATACGATACCTCTTGGTAAGACTGGTTGTCAGACTTTCGGGCCACTGATTACCTCACCTTTTTTCCTGCTATATCTGGTAAAAATGTATTCGACATTTCTTCAATCTTTTTTTAATCTTATTAATCTAACCCATCTCCAAAACTATTTCACTAGGCATACAGGAAACTCAAAGAAACCCTTGAAACGCCTCCACGTAAATAACGAATGCAAATCACAAGTTTTAAAGAGTCAATTTAGGAAGCGGCGGCTACCATTCTCTTTTTAATTAAGAGAGGGAAAAACCGCCAAAGTACCAGTCAGGCTCGCGTATTGAGGGTTCCGTACCACCAAAACTTTTAAAGTTTTCTTAATTTTTATTATTTATCATCATAATATGATCCTATATTATGAAATCCTATATTATAGGATTTCATCATATAGGAGTCATGAAAAGTTAGTATTTTATCTTCGTAAAAAAAAGTAGTGAGGAAAATCTTGAGTATAATAGCTATAAGAGTAGAGGAAGATCAAACAAACGATGGATGGAATGTGTGGTGGATGATATCCCTATAAAGGAGGTGACTGCTGAGATGACGAGTAATAGAGAAGTGTGGAAGAAGAAGAAATGCTGCGCCGAGCACAAATAAGTTGGGATAAGGGCAGGAGAATGATGAAAGGCCTTAGCCATCATCATCTGCCTAGTTTTTTCTCAACTATCTTGGGGTCGGCTTCCAGTCGAACCAGATGCAACTGAATACCAGTATATTATAATATTTTACATGAAGCGACTGCCAATCTGACCTCCATGACCCAGTTAGTATTAGGTAAAATGGATACCCCTTGGAAAAATTGTTTGTCAGACTTTCAGTCCTAAAGGCCATAATAATAGAAATAAAAATTGTTTATTTATAACGCAAGCTCATTAAAGTCAAAGTCGAGTGATTTAATTCAATTATGTCATTAAAAGGCACTTTTGACCGTAGAACAAAGGAACAAACTAATATAATTGATTTTAATTGTTTACCATAAGAGTCCCTAAGTTCGTGCGTGCCAACCTATCATGATTTAAAATATACAGCCACTTTTGAGTCAGGATAACAGACGGCCCCGGGTTTATATGGTCTTCTTACACTCAGAGTACGGAACCCTAAAAACTCCAAATGAAATCGCCGCACATTACAAACGGAAATATTAAGGATTGGCATCCCTGGTGTCGGTAATGGTTGCAAAGTTCACTATTTATGAGGATATGGGTTCGGTAATGGAACCATGTAATTGTAAACGAAAAATATGGGAGATGGTCTTCATAATTTTTGTCGGTTCCATGGAAATACTACGAGAGCTCAATGGATATTGGATGTATTTAAAAAGTTGTATTTTTGTTATAGCTAGGTAAAACAACTGATAATCTGTCTATACAGGGTGTAACTAGACCCTTCACGAAGCTGTCAACCAAGTGTTATGTACATCAAACTAAGTAACTTTACGCAAACATTATTGCTGAGAAACGACTTTTTTTGTGGGGTGAAAAATCACGTTTTACGGTAGGACTCAATGTAACGGGCTCAAAACATTGTGCTGATGGATGGATTGAATAGTACGGGCACAGAATAAATACAAGTAGTACGGGGGTCGTGGAGCTGTTTATAGTAAAAATCTTACATTAAAAACAAATATTTCAAAAAAAAGTTATGAAAACGTTGGAACTTTGACCCCCAATATCTCCGTGACTCGAAGGTTCCCAGGTATGGTCTGGAACAAAATTATGTTCGCAATGACGGGAAGAACAAGTGCCTTTCGGCTTCGTTAAGGGTCTTGTTACACCCTTTATGTTTTTTAGACTGATATACGAAGACCTACGTTACGACATCTAGTATTTAGTTCCCGTTGCATGTGACTATGTGTTGTCCGACATCCACTGAAAATCCACTTGTTTTTTTGTAAATCCCAAGCAATCATTCGCGGATCTACAAAGCAAATAACCCTAATGACTCGAACAGAGACAAAATCATTAGTAATTATCTAAACACATTGCACTGTCGACTTGCCTCGCAACGCATTAGGCTCGTCGCACACACTGCGACATTAATCTTTGTCAGCCAACACTGCCAACAGCCGCTAATTAGTTGGGAATTTATAACGCATAATGAGTCGTTGGGTGTGACGCCGCCTAAACAGCCGGTCGCAATCATGTGAACTTTGTAAAGAGGGGATGTGTTTTAGTTTATACTAGGGACCCACCCCTGGATTGGACGGGTGCAATGAAGGCATGTTTAAACATCGTGATTTTTGTGCTATATTGTAGACACATAAATAAACTCATGCTTTTTTCCTACGGGGGTAGACAGGGACTACAAAACGCCACCTGACTTTTGCCTCGCCCACGTTCATACATCTGGTCATGCACGTACCTACGACGGTGGCAAGTGTTACGCACCTGACCTTTCTTACAGAATTAAAAAAGGAGGAGAATTTATAAGGTGTAAACGGACCCTCCACGAAACCATGCATTCTGTACATCAAACTAAGTAACTCTACGCAAAAAATATTGTTGGGAAACGACTTTCTTTTTAGGTGAAAAATCACGGTTTCCCGTAGGTCTTAATAAAACGCACTCATAACATTGTGATGATGAATGCATTCAATAGCACAGGGGTCATACAGCTACTGAGGAGGTAAAATTATGACATTAGCAATTTGCATTTTTTTTAACTTGTGAAAGAGTTGCAACTTTGACCTCCACTATTGCCGTAACTATAAGGTTCTTAGGTATGCATATGGTCCAGAACAAAAAATGATCACAATGACGGGGCGAGCAAGTGCCTTTCGGCTTCGTTAAGGGTATTTTCACACCCAGTACTCTATGTATAGATACTTAAGTAAACGATACAGATAGACATATTACTAGTAAGTTTCTTGCATTTGTTTTTCGAACGAATGAACTTATGACTTTTTTGTCAAGTTGAACTGCGGTCAAATTAGATTCCATATCTATAACTTTCTACAATGCTTTACTTCAGTTAAGCGTGTTATGTGATCGTCTGTACTTAAGAGCCCTTCCCGGCACGTCTATCGTCAACGCGAGCATGGTCAAAAAGCTTGTTGTTTCATCCAGAGCCACAGCGGCGATTTTCTTTCAACTCCCCCGTCTTACCCCGCCCCGACCCCTCACCACTCGTATCCCACGCACCTCAAACCGCCTAACGCGATGACATTGAACGAAAAATAGTGTTCGAAAATTTCTTAAATTTGTTCCAGGAAATACGTGTTTTTGAATAAGTCTTACAAGTTTGTGAAATAAATATTTGTCATTAAGAATGTCCATTACATGTGCAAGGTTTCTATCGAGAGTTTTTCTTTATTTTTACTGTTTATGAGTACATTATGAACGGCCAAAGTTCAGGTAAAATTTGTGCAAAACAGCAATTTTTGGAGGCTTATAAGTACTGAATTTTTTTCTACTTTATTTTTATTTTTTGCATCCATAGAAACCTAGATATAGTGCACAAAATACCTATTTGGTCAAAAAATTCAAAGATACATGTGCAACAACGGCATAATCACGTACGAGAATTTGTATGAAAAGTATGACGGGTCTGCCGCTCTTAAGAGGCCAAGTGAGTTAAATTTAGGTGTAGGTTTTACTAACGCGTAATTGCGTAACACACTCACAATCCCAATGCTACTCATTTTGACAATTCAAAATTTCCACCACTTGAATAGAAAAACATATTAATATAAGGAAATAGATCAGATATTTCCTTCAAAATCCTAGTGACAGATACGTGTGTCAAGCAATTAGGGTGTAAATTTCTAGCCACACTTAAGACATTACCCACTCCATAGTCACAATTATATCAGAGACTAGATTCGCAGAGGTTGGTTAAACCAAGAGCTGCTATTATGTTAAGCGTTGCTTTGGAGCGGTCTCTAATTGGATGGGTCACAGCTTAGACCGGTAATAATATGGAAATTAAACGGAATACTAAGTTAATTGCGAAGAGAAACGCATGATGTGAATAAAAGAAAAGTAAACATTACTTGGCGACACTTGGGGGAGGCCTATGTTCGGCAATGGACATCTTTAACAGTACTAGCAGATACAAACCTGGATTCCTGGGAAGTTAGTTAGGCTTCATCTTTTTAGCTTATAAAGAGGGATGAAGGATGAGCCTTCTGTTTAATTTGACGTCCAAAAAGATTTTTGTACACAAAATCTTATTTAAATAAAAAGGTGAAGTTATTTGTGTCGCTGTATATCTGTCTCTTTTCTTTCCGAATTAAATATTACTGGTCGTTTTTTTTACAATATTACTTCACTCTACGATAAATTAATATTTTATAGGGAAAACGGCTAAGGTTTAAAAATGTAGTTTGTAGGTCAAACACTTGACTTAGTATAAATTGTTTTATCAGCACTGTTTTCAAAACCATGAAGGCACATATTGTGAGGAAACGGGCATGTACTAGAACCAAAAAAACTATATCCACTCACACTCACTGGGTCCGGTGGGCCCGCGTGGTGGATTACGGTCCACTGCTCCTCACAGAGAGGAGGCCTGAGTCCCAGCTGTGGGAACATCATAGGTTGATTATGATAAGTAGGTACCAAAATCTAAAGTTAACGTTTATTAAATGATTGGTTAACAGATCTGATAGACCCTTTAAAACCTGAACGAGCTCTGTTTATTCGGTAGAAAGGAGATTTTGGGAAACCTTGTTGAATACTGATTCATGAATTTAAAAAAATGTAATGTCAGGTATTTGTGATTTGGCTGCGGGACTGTTCGAAAGAGATACAGCGGCCCCGGAACACAAAGGGCGATGAAGGAACATGAATGGGTTTTAGTCAGTACAAGTCTGACACTCCCTCCTGCTCAGCCCAGAGCGGGAGGAGTTATTTGATGATTTCCTATCCGAAAAAAAAAAGAAAAAAAAAGGTATTTGTGATTTTAAAGTAAAACGAAATAAGTAAGGGTTTGTTTGTTTAGCAATTTTTGATGCTAATTTTGATAAGAAGACTGACTTAGAGACAGGTCTTCAGAAACAGCTAGAATTCCTTCTAGAACAAAATAGAAAATTTGGCAGATTCTAGTTGCCCATTCGTCAAGATAGTTCCGTATGGGGAAGAATGGGTAAGAACACCCCTCGCGCCTATGTATCGATGTTCCAGCTGGCCGGCAAACAAATAAAAACATAGAATACTATTGTTTCATATAAAATCTCTAATATATACCCATCGGCGCGACGTACGGAACAGGGATAATAGGCGCCCCTACAAAACGGCCCTCGAACTTTTCATGTAGGCATTATTGCATGATCAATCATCGTGTCCGTACAGTCGATCAATTGCTGTCGCCTCCCCTGCGTCAAGCGTGAAGGTTGCCAGTGTTGCCACACACATTAATTAAAAAAAAACGATTCCTTTTGTGGACCTACAATTGGGCAACATAATAGAACGCTTTGTTAGCGTGGACGCATTTTTATGAGGTTTTTAGTCAGGGAAGGTTGGTATTGATTATTTCAAAGCAAAATTGGTTAGACTGGAACGAATTTTCGGAACTTGTCTAACCCACATTTCTTTTTCGAATGATGGTTTAAAGAAACACTGTTTTAAGCTTTCACGGTTTAAAACTAAATTTAACTGTCACTTACGGGATATCTTCCGTGACTGATCACGGCGCTTGCAACAGCGTAGAAATATTGGGAGGTCAAAATGACGAACAATCACGGAAGATATATCCCGTAAGTCATAGTATAACTATTACCAGTTATTCTGAAAGCACAAGATATAACAGTGTCTAGGAATATTTTGAGGAATTCTTGTTTAGGGCTTATTATACTTCTGCTTCTTTCCAGGTTAATCTAGGATGTAATTTGGCTAACAAAAATGTAAACAGAACACAATAATTCTGAGGAATCTGTAACATTTGAAAACTGCAAACAGGCAGAAGCATTTCCTTTGTTGTGCAAAATAGAACTTTACGTACTTTTATATTTGCAGAATAATGAAACATATAAAATAATGTATATCACTTGCACCCCATCAGACTCGCCCCTAGTTAATGGGGATGCGTACAAATTAACGGCCCCCCTGCCCAGAATACCGAACATTCGATATTTGTATTCACGACCCATCCATAGACTTACCTGTTACTTGTTTGCCAAAGAATTGGGCTTTGGCTTGCAAAACTTTCCCATTTTCTGATATTTATGTTATTACTTTGTTACCGCTTTGAGTGCTCTAAACGTTCAATGTTTATGGTTTTTATTCCATATTTTAGCCTCAGTTGGGCTCCGGGGTTCGTTTATAATCATAATAATATTATACTTTATTATAGGTACACGAGGCACTAACATATTGTATAGACGTCGGAACTAATAAAAGTGATTTTCACCTACTATACTCATTGTCATTTTATGCTGCTACAAACAGCATTTTGGAACGAATAATTTTACGAAATTCGTCTAATGTTACGGCTTCAATCTTTATTTTACGAGAAATCGCTTTAGAATTTTGGTAAGTGCATACATTAGTGTTCTTGATTTTTACTAAGTTAACACTTGTATTTTAGAATTATACTACTTTTTTTTCGATCTACCGCATATTAATTAGTTACCGCTGACCTGCAGCAGGCCATAGGTACTTGTAAAGGGTGTAACAAGCACCTTAACGAAGCCGAAAGCCACTTATTGTCTCCGACATTGCGATTATTTTTTTGTTCTAGACCAGACCAGGGGGGCCCTTCTAGTTACAGAGATATTGGGGGTCAAAGTTCCAACTTATTCACATGTTTTCAATGTCCCTAAGATTTTTACTTTAAACACCTCCACGAGCCCGTACTATTCAATGCAACTATCAGTACAATGTTTTGAATGCGTTACATTGAGTCCTACCGTAAAACGTGATTTTTCACCCGAAAAAAAGTCGTTTCCCAGCAATAATCTTTGCGTAGAATTACTTAGTTTGATGTACAGAATGCCTGGTTGACGGCTTCGTGAAGGGTCTTGTTACACCCATTGGTAATGAAATCATAAGTATGTGTAATATTGAATTGACAGCCTCGTTGTCCTAGTGGTTTGCAAGTGCTAATGCTCAACATGAAGTCTTAGGTTTGATTTCCAGGTCAGGCAAAGTGTTGTTGGCTTTTCATCAGGATTATTTTAGTACCTAGAAGGAGAGGAGCTTGTGGCTAAATCGGCCACTCGAGTCGACCTTCAGGTTAAGGCGTGCTTGACTAGGTTGACCCGTGGATGGGTGACCATCCATTACATACAGAGTTTCCTCCGTGCCTCGGAAAGCACGTTAAGCCGTTGGTCTCAGCAGTCAGTTGTAGATTTTTGATATTTGACAGTCGTTACAGGTATTCATAAACATCGTGAGGAAACCGGCATGTCCTAGAACCAAAAATTCGAAGACATCTGACATCTATCAACCCGCGTGGTGGATGATAGCCCATTCCCTCTCATAGAGAGGAGGCCATGTGTCCCAGCAGTGGGAACATTATAGACTGAATATGCAATACAGGTATTCAGTGGCCCGAAAGTCTGACAACCATTCTTACCAGTGGGTATCGTATTATCAGTACTAACTGAGTAGTGGAGGTCAGATAGGCAGTCGCTACATGTAAAATACTGGTGTTCAGCTGCATCCTGTTAGACTGGAAGCTGACCCTAACATAGTTGGTAAAAGGCAGGCATATTAAAGAGAGGAGGAATTTGGAGTTGTGCCCGTTCGATTGTCATAGGCTCGCCACCTCTAAAATGGGACTTAAGCATAACTGGAAAAATGTGGGTGTGGTTTGTACTTCTGCATTACTCTTCGGAGATTGATGCGCGGGCGTGGTGTTTTGTTATAAGGGAAAAATGTGGCAATGCTCCCACAGTTACCAAACCCTATTGAACCCTACCATTCATCGCCACTTAACTCATAAACCACCACAGACGTAAAACAATAAAAATCATCCTAACCCGCTTCGAATCCCCATATGTCTGTACGGAACCTAATGGCGCCTATAAATAAAACATGCGTCCATACACGATGAGTGATGGCTTTTATTGGCTTTCGGTGTCATCCACGGCCTATGCGTCGTGGATCCCTCTTATAATCTTATGGGATAGAGTAGTGGTGTTCATTGATTATTCACATAAACTAACGCCTCTTTCCCTTGGAGGTAAGCAGAAACACTACAGACATAACCTGCTACGATCATTACATGCTCCTTTCTTCCCGTCCACGTTCATACACGCACGCCGGTTGCAAGTAATACGCACCTGACCTTCCTGAGGAATATTTGGAAGTAAATTTGGTCTTTGGTCAGTAAATGTCCGTCTAGGGAATCTAGGGCATTCTCGCACATCTGCCTTGTAAAGTTTTTTGTATCTATAGAAAAAAAGATACAATTTTCGCCTGTGACAGTTCATAGGATTCGATCATTGATCTCCGTAACATTTCCTATCTTTAGTCAGCGTTGGGTTGCTACATTGTGAGTAAATTGTGAATTTTCATACGAGGTCTCCTTTCAGCATCGGTCGGGTTTACAAGATAATCTAGACGAAATTAACTCAGACAATTGATACTTCAAAATATGAAACATGTTTCATCATTTTAAACTCTTAAATTTGGTTAAAAATTCTTTGTTGTCGTAGGAGGCTAATGGATAATAATTGAAAAAAAATTGCCAAACACCTCCTCTTTTGGGAAGATTTTTGCCAAACACCTCCCCTTTTGGGAATGACACGTGACATGATACAAGTTTAGATGCAGATTGCGTCATCACGAATTAACCAACTTTAAATGTAGTTAGATTTATTTTTGCAACCAACAAACTGCAGTACTCGGAAACTTTCCAACTGCAATGCGAAGTTTGTATCAAACTCCGAAGTCAATCCGAGTTGCTCCTGGTAGTGGAGCGTTCAGTGATTACTTGCACGTGGGGTCCACAATCATGGTACCTGTTTGTAAGGAATATAAGCATTATGCATAGGTAGGAAGTCTTTAAAATAGACTCCGAACTTAAACTGGGCGAAGTAAGGAAACCTGTTCGATGACTCAGCCCTGGAGTGTAAATGTGGTGTTGTTTCGCAAACACGATGAACGCAGAATTTCGTGTCCTGCCGATCCTTTGCATAGGAGCTGATGGATGCTACTGAAAGTTTTTAGCCAAATTTTGGGCCAATTCAATTTAGTTTGCCATCGAAACGGTAAAAAGAAGATTTATTGGTTTAGTGGGAACGTACTTTGATTTGGGAACAAAGCATCACGCTTTTAGTCATTTCCTAAAGTGGCTGCAAGAGTGTATAATACCCGTACTCAGAGAGAAATAAAAGAAAGATAATACATTTACTTACGTTAAAAACACCGCAAAATAAAAAAAAAATAACACAAAAATAATAACATGACATAATATCACGCCCGAAATCCCCAAAGAGTTAGGCAGAGGTGTACCTAATGGTACATCCACATTTCGCCAGTTGTGTTTAAGTCTCATGTATTAAGGGCGATCCTATTGCCAAAAAAAAAAGCAGACTCCGCGGCTGCTACTGAGAAATTCCAGATGGAAAAACCTAATAACACTTTGCCCTACCCGGGAATGGAACGCAAAATCTCATTCTCAGCAGTCGCGTTTCCGACCACTCGACCAACGAGGCCTGGGCAGTCCACAAAAAGCACAGTAACAAAAAGAATCAGTATTATAGTAGTAGTGAGTATTTTGGTATTTGTTAAAATATTTATTAGTTTATTTTAAATGTATTATGTGTATTAGTATCACTATAAGTACTTATATATTTTATTTTATTTTAGGTATTTATTTTGTACCCTACCACAGCGTTTTCTTATTGAACCCAAAGGTTGGCTGGTAGGGACTGCCTAATGGCATTAAGTCTGCTTAAGTACCACTATTGTACATGAAGTTTAAATAAATAAATCAGTAGACCGAAAACATGCGTCACATCCACAAAGCGGCCACAAAACGGCCATCGCTCAGCATAATATTCTGACACCATGCGAGACCGAGGCATAGCATTGATTCGCTCGTAACGTTTCAGTGTAATGTAAATAGGCAGCCTACATCCCCTAACGGGTCACAAAAGCAGAGCTAAGCAATATCCTTGCCTTCTATCATCCAATAGTAAAAAAATAATCAGTTCACAATTATTTTGCCACCCATTCTGTTTCCTCGCAGAGCTTTGTGAAAAACCGAAAGATCCAAGCAGTGTCTTGTCCTTGGCAAGGATTAATGTGCGGCGAGATCAAGTTCCACGGAGTAACACTAAAGTAGAGACAGGAACAGTAGTCTTAAAACGAACAGGGCCTGTACGTATCTCTTATCTCAGTATTAGTTTTTTGTCATACATTTTACGTTTTGCTCCATCTTTTTTTCACATAGAAGTAAGATGAAATCAATTCTGCTTTAAGATAATTGGTAGGCCACCAGAATTCATATAGTGTTCTTAAATCAGTCAAACCAGTTTAATCCTACATTTAATGACACAAATTTAAGCTTCGTTTGTCTACACTTGTACACTTTGACATTATCACGAGTTTTCGTTGAGGAATATCGGTTAGGAAATGCCAATTGCAGATTTCTTTCCCTTATCCTATATATATATAAATGTTAATCTCAGTAGGAAACGCTCTTGCTAGCCATACATTTTTTTCTACATTTAATTTTTTTATTCTTTCACACAGTCCTTTCATTTAGGCACACACATAATATGTTCATACTCAAAACTTTCCTCACTACATTGTCCTCATTCCTCCACATCACATGTTTATATCTTGACAACCAAATTCCACCCTCCCTCCCATCCATCCACCAAAAATTAACCAACTGCATTTTTTTGTTTTGTTTTCAGACCTTCTGTAAATGTTTGCATTGTCCACCCTCTGGCAGTGCTAGTTCCGCCTCCCGGTGTTCCCGCGACAGAACACGACTTGCTTAATGACTCTGCATTAAGAATGCCGATGCAGATCTTTTCCTTAAACCGGAGTCTGCAACTAAGGTTCATCGTTCTGTCGGTAACTAGTAAAAATATGCATTTGTTTCCACGAGTGTAATGTTGCGAGTAATATCATAAAAGCAACTATGTTTACATATTATTACAAGTTTAAAATGTGTTGTAGGAAATAGCTTAAGCAGCATATTGTAAGTGACCTGTCGTGAGAGGCATTTGTGCATTTGTGTTGAAAAAATAAGACAGTAGCATTAGTTCCGATAGTGGTCATGCGCCAAAAGGTCAGCAACCCCCAAAACAAAACAAAACATTTTATCTTATCAGTGACGCAAAGTAACGTTTGATTTTCTCAAAATAGAATTGTTACCACTCCGGATCTATGAGCAAGCAGAACAGTAAGTCTATATTAGAATGTGGTTCAATTCATCCAAACTAGTTACGCAATAAGCGTTACGTTTATTTAGAGCATAAAGTTGCTATTTCATTTTATTCCGTGATGATTATTTGACGGGAACTACCAGTATACCTCTAAATCCGCGGCATTATTAGTCAGTTACCGCGGACGCTAATACGGATGGCGATGAGATTGAGATCGAGATTGAATGCTGAATGAGAGACGCCTCGGCTATTCACAGATAAGCCGCGAATCAGCTGTCGAAGGAAAGTATTCTGGAAATGTGACTATAAAGAAACGAAGATTTATGTTTTTTTATTTTGCTTATGTATAAGAGTAAGCCCCGGTTTCTGATTTGTCAATTTACCTACGAGTAGACATAGTGACACTACTAGCATTTACGATGATGGACATAAAATTACTAGATTGACATCATCATCAGCATCATCCACAGCCCGACTTCTCCCACTGCTGGGTATAGGCCTCTCTCATCCAGGATCCAGTTCTTGTGCCAGTCTCATCCAGGGTATTCATAAGATTGATGTAAATAAAGTAACGAGAAGTTCATTTCAATTCACTGTGAAGGAGATTGTCACATATCTAGGTCCAAAGCTAGCATTCAAATATTTCTATAAAATCAAAAGATTGATATAAGTTTAGAAAGAGATTAAATGACTCTCTTACGATTCCTCTTCGTGCAATAACTTGTATTAACTGTGCATGATAAGGAAACATTAAATTAAACAACTAAATACATTTGTCGGTGCAACATTTTTGCCTGTGCAGGTACAAGGCACATAAGACATATCAGCTTTTGAATGGTCACACAATCTATTGAAGATGGTTATAGACTATCGGCTCGTTTAGCCATTTAGAATCACAATAGCTCGTAACATTGAAATAATTTAAATATTATTCTATTTTTTATTTTTCTTCTTTCTTTTTCTCTCTCTCTCTCTCTTTAAAGTGTATTAATTTAATATCTTAAAATATTTTTTATCCAATTTTATATACTTCAATGTCAATCTTGATTTTGATAAACCACGATTGAATACATTTTGCATGCCTTACGGTAGAATCACTTGAAGCATGTAACTTTTATAACACCATAATTTGTAACTTCTTGTACGGGAACCAGCGCGGTAGTTAAATCCCAATGCCAGTCATTTCCCCAATTATATCCCAATAACAATCAAATAATATGCATTGCGCTTTAAAATGCCTCGATGGTCGAGTGGTTGCAAGCGCGACTGGTGAGCATAAGTTCCCGGGTCGGTCTAAGTGTTATCGGGTTTTTTCCATCAGAAATTTCCCAGAAGCAGCCACGGAGTCTGGATTTGTGCCCGGTTGCCGTCAACCGGGCACTATTGACGCGCCCCTTATTACATGGGACTTAAACGCAACTGGCGAAATGTGGGTGTACACCTCTGTCTAGGCCTTCGATTACAGGCGTGATGTTATGTTATGTCAAACAAACGAATTTTTCAAACATGAAGCGATGGATTGTGTACTTTCTTCAAAATTCTTCGGTTAGTGATCGAAAATGTGTTGTAATGAGGTGTTGATACTTTATACTCCAGAACAACACGATATTTTCACGAATCTTCTCATTATTATTACCCGAAATAAAAATAACAATACTGTAATATTTCGTAGTCGCGGTTTCAGCAAGCTCCCTACGGCAACAAACCGACTGTGCTTAGGATAGCTAATGTACAGATTTAAGCCGACTCAGTTTATTTTTAAACCAACAATAGTTTCCACTCCATTTAACTCTTTGTTGTACTTGAATAAATAACTGGAACATTTAAGTCTGCGGTACAGTTTTTGTTAAATTAAAACCTGGAATATACAGGTCGAAAGTTTAAATTGAACCTGGATAATTACGTATAAGTTATACTTTTTGGAGTTTTGTTATTTTGGGAGTTTATGCCAGGAAGATTTCGGACGTCTTGTTTATATAAAGGAGGTGTTTTATTTTCGGCCCAAACATGTACCGAGGTACAAATTACTATTTAAATTCTTTCCAATACATAGTGTTATTAGCAGTATTTTAAATCCTTCAATATTCGATAGATTAAGAAATAAAAGAATATGAAAAAACACTACCTCGAATTGTAACTGCGTTTAAAGAAACGTTCATAACAGCGCTGGCGGCTGTCAAACTATTCCATCTGTCAAAATATTAAACTCTTTCGAGATCGGTCGTCTAACAAGGGCTAGAATAATCGGATTGACAATATTGTCACCAACAACAACAAAAAGAATAAAATAGTAAATTAACGGCCCTGGAGCACTGTCTTTTGGCCAGTAGCTAACCAAACGCAAAAAATAATCTGAAATGTGAAATAAATGTATATTTTAAATTCTTGATCCCATAATGTTTCACGAAAAAAGTGTGCCGGGAAAAATAATCTATCTTTAATACAAAACTAAATTCTAAATAGTATATTTTTAGGTTTTCATACGTGTATAAAATGAAGTAACGAAACGCATCATCGGAGAAATTAATCACGAGATTGTCAGATGAAAATTCTTGGGTTGCAAGTTTTAGCATCTTTGATCGACAATTTCAGGTGGTACAAATCCATTAATAAATCCAATATTTATTTTTTCAGAATCTGCGATTTTTTTCCTATAACTTCATACCTTTATAGTTAAGGTACATTGTTGGGCCACGATTGTATGGGGAAAAAAACATCTCCTTTCTTCTTAAACTCAAAAACGTGCATAAAGACATTCTTATATCGTTGGTATTTTTGCCTCTAATAGTTAAAAATCATTTATTTTCTGACTAAAGACGAAAGTCACAAAAATGGCCATAGAGTTGTTAGGACTTTGGAAACGATTGTGGGATGTTCGTCATGCTATACACATGTTTGGGTCAGCCTGGTTCCGTACGATTTGGCACAGCCGGGTGACCACCCACTACCTGCGCTGCCGACACTAACATATTCATAGGCGACTTAATGCCACAAGGCATATAATGGGTGTCAAAGACATTAGCGAAACCGAAAAGCACTTGTTCTCCTTGTCTTTGCGATCATTTTTTCGTTGTGGACTATACCTGGGAACTTTAAAGTTACAGAGATATTGGAGGACAAAGTTTCAATATTTTCACATATTTTTTTATTACGTTATATCTTTACTTTAAAATACCTACATGATCTCTTAGTACTATTCAATGCATTCATCAGCCCAATGTTTTGAGTCCTTTACATTGAGTACTACCGTAAAACGTGATTTTTAATTCCAACAAATAAAGAGTACATACGGGGTGGAAGGGAAAAAAGAGGTTTTTTTAAATAACCGATGAAAAAGTTCTATGTGGGAGGGGGGGGCTCAGAATAATGTACTGAATACGTGGTAACCACTTTTGGGTTGGTAATTTTTCAGAGTTACTTAGTTTGAAATACAGAATGCTTGGTTGACAGCGTCGTGAAAGGTCCATTTACACCGTGTATATTATATGAACTACCCTTTTTATACGGTGGCTTATTACAAATCTGCTATAATATGATACGTTATGCCGCACCTATGCAAAACTATGCCGTAGCTCGGTGCCGGCTACGACGTAGCGCTACGCCGTAGCCACAAGTTCACGTTGTACTGATAGTTTCACGACACCAGTTTCGGTAAAGAAACTTGATATAATTACTAAACTACCCACCGAGTTGAAGACTTAACAGTTTAGCTCGCTTCATAACAAAGAAAACTATTTACGTTAATTACGAAACTTTATTAGCGCTTATACGACACAATTACTTTAGCGTTTTATTATGCGGAACCATTAACCGACCTCATTTTACGCCCATTTTCATTTTTATAGTTTAATAACGCCTCTATCCATAAATTGTGAGGGATTTACTTGTAATATGCAGATTTTTATGGACAATTGTTTTATTGCGCATGTACCTAGCTTTGTGGAGAATCTAGGTTTGTGAGATTCAAAATGTACAACTTGTGGGAAGTACTACTTGTGAATCTTTATAATAATTTATATAAGCTGAAGGCACTATCTTTTTCTTATTTCTTCCTTTTATTATATTTTTCAAATCCCTTGAAATATCCCTTTCATTTATTAAAGAAAATATCTCAATCTAGAAGATTTGGTGAGAGAGACTGTACTGATTCGATCCCCGTTCATTCGTTTACTTGTTACAAAGTCTTGATCTGTTCCTACACTCAATTACTTTCGTCCCATGCCTTGAGTAGTAAAAAGTCTAAATTTTTATCATCCTACATTTCTGTTTTCAATTTAATGGTCAACAGTAAAACCCATTCAAAACCTACCAATTCAAAAGCGACATATTTCTAACTTTAACATAATAAACTTACATCTCCGCTTATACATAGACGTCTAGAGTTTTATGACCCATAAAAACGGCATTGAACATTAAATTTGATGTCCCATGGAGTAATCGAATACCCTTAAGATTGCCCCCCGTCATAACTGGGATGATTTGTGGATGATATAAATCGGACACGTTATGGGAATGAACACTGAATTCTAACAGTCGTATTGAACCTATTGAATTTAGTCGATATGTCTTGCGAACTTTATGTGGCTATATTTCGTCTATTATGAAAAATTCGTATAAAGATATTCTCATAACTTTGTTTGCGTTCCATAATGACAAGATCTTACTGCGATGTCTCAAAGCTAATTACGGATCCTGTAATGCACAATATAAGTAATAATAGATCGTTTCTAAAAACGCATGTGGCCCGAGTAGAGGATTACGGTTATGGCCCACTTCCTCTTGACGCTGGGACCACTGTCCCAGCAGTGGTAATGCTTACAGCATTGGAATTGGTAGTATCTTCCCCTGTTTATTACACAGACTGGCCTTGAGGATGAGTGAAACAAAAGGTATAAAAGGACGTTGCTACTCAGATATGAGTAGCAACGTAGGGAGTAGACAGTCTAGAAGGAAATACACTGACTTCATCATAACCTTGACCTTAACATCATGATCTTGACCTTAAGGTCAAGTATCTTTTGAGTACTATGGAGTGAGAAAAATTAGACCAAAGTCATAATTAAACTCTTAAAGAACTAGGGACAGAATTATAAATGAGTATCATAAAACTACTAATTTCATAATAGATGTCGTAACTTTTGAAAGTCATCCCCGACACAAAGATGGGATACAATGAAAAAGTTCCCTAATTAATAGTTTCTACAATAACTGGAATAAGTTTTTCACAAAAGCAACTTTAATATCGGTACTTGTAGTTTGCGAAACGGTTTTAAATTGTGTAATTGCTTTTTGTGTTAGAATTGCTTGTTTGTTGATATTTCTAGTAATCATCAGACAGTTTTATACTAACTAAAGGTTACCAAGTTTTATGTTTTAAAACACGGGTAAAGCGAATAAAATAAAAACAATCCCATGATCTGAAAAGTTCCAAGCATTCATTTAATAATCAGATCCTTAACAACAGCTACAAATTTAAAACTCAATTTTTAAGTTCGTCGACTTGTCTCGCCATTGTCTAGGAAAATTTATCTAACGCAATATTTTAACTAAGCTAATGCATAATTGGAAGACATTTAGAATTTTGAAAATAAGGTTTAAAGTACCTAGTTGCATGCTAAGTTTTCGCGAAACTAGCACGTATAGTTTTTTATCGCTCATATACGTAAACTCACGCTGTTTTCTTATGGGCTTGGCAGAAATTAAGGTACACCACCCGCTACGATCATTTCATAATTCATACTCATTTCGCCTCGTCTACGTTGCTAAATTGTTCTATAATTTTTAGAAAACAGTTCATATTTAAAAAAAAAAAATTGTGTGACCCGCTCCTGTAACTTATGCAAGTCAAAAAGTTAGAACCTGGCTAGCCTACTCCGAAATTAATATTGAAAAAAAAAAGCTTGGTTAAAGCTGCCCCAGTACATCGGGTACTGTAAGGTTGTCTACCCACCAACCAACCGGCTGGATAAATGATAGGACGAATCATTCCCGTTACGTTGACTCGTGATTTTTCATGGTTTTGATGTATGACGGGCTAGATTATTTGAATATGAATTAAGAAAGAGTCATTGCTTATAATGGTAGCAAATTAGTCTGATAAAAGACCAAGTGAAGTCAGAAAAATTAAGAGTTAAAAGTTTCTGCATAGCTTATCTTTACCAAGAGGTGAGCTGACAACCTGCAGCTACGTTTCAGTACCTTCACTACTAAATCTTCTAACTAAAATAATTAAAAACTATAATGAGGGAAGTGGTGGAAGGCTTCCGCGTTTGATATTTAATTACAGGACGGCGGGGGCGCAAGGGGGGGTGTAGAGGGGGATCTGGAGCAAACGCAGGGATAATGGAAATGTGCCGCGCGTACGTAGTGCTAGATGGAGGGCACGCTGGGCTTCGACGTGGAGTGCTGTGTAACAAGTAGCTAGGATATTAGTGAGTAATGAGAATGGAAACTCGAGACTGGCTCTGCGATTTTTTATTCATAAGTTTGTGGGAGTCTTGAATCCTAGCCACTGAATAGATGAATATAGCTTCTAGCCGCGGCCGCGGCCAGGGGATATACATTTAAGGTCCTTTTGCCATAACAATGTAATGAGCACATTTTGCTAATGTTAGCGGCCCAGAATCAACTATAGCATAAGCACAATAGAGTGTTCAATGTTGAGACACAGGGTCCCTAGCTTCGTGAGAGATTAGAATGTAATACACAACGCGGACCCAGTGCGGTTTTTAGAATATATAGAAATCTACTTAAGAAGATGGGTATTAATCTATCATTGAATATCTTACTCTGTGCCTAAGATTACCACAGACAATACAGATGCATGTAGCACAATGACCTAATTCAGAACAGCGAAGTTTGAAATAGTAATCATTAATCATCTGAAGGTTCCACGGAGCTCAACGACCGCATTAAACAATAGGCAGCTACGATAACTATCCCAAATCGCTCTATTGTTCCCTCGGCGTTACTAAAGCTCAGCTTAACGTGTATAATTAACTTTTTAAACTAAGTTCAAGAACTTCGAACGATCGATTTATAAATTTTTAATTGAGAGTTCGTCTGAAAAGTTGGAGAAAGTTCTGTTAAAGTATTGTTCTTGTGATTGCGTTGTAAATGAGTATATTTAGTCCTCTTCTTAGATAGTATGGATATTTGTTCAAAAGGCCTTGGTAGTAGCAATATGAACATTACAACGCCAAAGTCAATTTTCACATTGCAAACAAATAAAGGGTAATAATGAGCAAAATGTCGTGAGAAGAGTTTTGAGTAAGAATATGGATGCCTAAAAGAGTATCAGTGGACCGAAGATACGATGGATGGAATATGTATAAGATGATTTACCTAGAAAGTCCACCCGCGCATGAGATGACGCGAGACGACGATAGAGAAGAGTGGAAGAAGAAGACTATTAAATTGGAATAAAAGAAGAGCAGGAGAATGAAATCAAGTATAAGAGTCCGGTTCAGTATGTCGCACGTCATTGGTAACCAAACCAGGATAAACTTGAAACCCCATTTTGAAGCTCCATAATATACTGGGTTAGTTCAAGGTCAACATGTTACTACTGAGGAATTCCTAATAGGAAACGGCCTAGGCCAGTGGACATCGCTGTCAAAGCGTATTTCTATTTCGACTTTCAACTTTTCGGTAGTCTGTGCCACTCCCATGTTCTTTTTACTTTTCATCCTACTAATATTATGAATGTGAAAGTTTGTGAGGATGTATGGATGTCTGGACGTTTGTTACTCTTTTACGCAGAAACCACTGGCCGGATTTGGATGAAATTTGGCACACAGATAGTTTATAACCTGGATTAACACATAGGATACTTTTTATCCCGGTAGTGCGATCCAGTGGGACATTACCGAACTCCACGAGGGCGAAGCCGCGGTCATAAGCCAGTATCGAATATTTTAATCTTTAAATTGTGAACACAAATAAACCACTCGTCGATCCTTTGAAATATTCACCAGTGATTTACCGCAGCTACTTGATTATGTACGATCTTTTGTAATTCTCCACAGTAGACATGTTACGAGTATTTGTAAGTCGACGGCTCAAAGGATGGAGTTACAAGTCTGTTTGACAATTATATTGGTTAAATTGTGTTCTTTGATGCGACGGAATGAGGAAAATGTCGTGAGGGAAGTTTTGAGTTTGATTGTGGATGGCTATAAGAGTACAAGAAGACCAAAGAAACGATTGATGGACTGTGTGAAGGATGATATAGCCAGAAAAGGAATGACTATGAGATAACGTCTAATAGAGAAGTACGGAAGAAGAAAACATGCTGCGCTCTCCCCAAATAAAACGTTGAAGTTTGATTGTGGATGGCTATAAGAGTACAAGAAGACCAAAGAAACGATCGATGGACTGTGTGAAGGATGATATGGCCAGAAAAGGGATGACTATGAGATAACGTCTGAAGTACGGAAGAAGAAAACATGCTGCGCTCTCCCCAAATAAAACGTTGAAATTGTGTTCTTTGTGACGATTGTTTGTCAATGGGAGTCAACCGGTGGTGATAGTACGGAAAGGTAAATAAATGCGTTAGTGATGCGGTGCAGTGCCAGTCACCAAAGAAACAAAGTGCGTAACATAAATCTACTATAAAAGTATATGGCGTGACGTAAAACGCACGCTTTTAAAGTTAGAATCCAAAACCTGGAGAACGCCCGAAAGGTTTTCGAGCACAACGCTGTTAGCACAGGTCTTTCGAAGCTGCAAACTTGGGTTTACACTATATGATATCTACCCTAACTACGCACAAAAATGCAATTGCAATTATCTGTGACCTATACGATGTTTTAAATGAAAAATATAATTTGGTTCTCCTAGGTAGAATTTAACTGCGACGAAAAGACAAACTGAATCTCTAACACAAAATATTGTAACAGAAACTCGGTATTTGTCTCCGAAACAATTTTACCGGCGACCTGTCAGGGAACAAAGCACATTCTGTCGCAACTCTGCGCCACCGTTTACATGAAATTTTACTAGTTTAAAATAGCAAGTAGATTTATTACCACAACTTGCAAGTGAGTGACGTACTTCGCATGGATTTATTCCGGTTTGATGAATTTAGATAATGTTTCTATGGCACACCCGTATTTTTTCTCCGAAGGGTTTGACGGACCCTTATTTATGGTGCTGGTAAATGTTACCAGTTCAAGGGTGAACCTATAGCCAGATGGGCACAAATCCAGACTCCAAGGCTCAAAATAGCTGGTGATTAGATTTCGTCACCAGTCGGCAAAAAATAATGTGAGAGAAGATCACAAGAAACAGTTCAATAGTCAGATAAATTACTGCATTCCTAATAATATTCAAAGGCAAAGGCAAAAAAAATATCGGTTATTATAAGTACTAAACGACATAATTCTTTATGCTTTAAGCTGGCTAGTATATGTCCAAAATGCGATGCAGTTTAATCAAAACCAATTATATTATTGAAGGATATTGCACTTTCCTTGAATACTATTTCCCTTCACCGTGGCCAAGAAACCTCAGTAGTCCATGTTTATTAGAAACTACTAGAGCGAAAGTGGCCAAATTTAGCCGGAGCGAGTTATTGACCGAAGGGGAATTGCTAGAGCCGACGACACTCACAATACAGTCTAAACGAGACGGTTACACTCGGCGAAATGGCTGATTTTCTAGGGTTCCGCATTGCTATTGGGAAATCCACTGAACTGAATTATATTGAGCTGCATCGCGTCGGTTAGACCATTGAAAGAATATTGTAATGGAAAACTTTGTGGAGGCTCGTTCAGAAGGTCTAGGCAAGTAGCGATAGCTTTCATAGTGTTACGTATTTCTAAAAAGATTTTCTTTTGAACGGTCGGCGCAGTGGCTTAGCGATTGGTTGCTGCACTGCGTGTCGCGGATTCGATTCCCGCACCGAACAAATATTTGTATGTCCTACAGGTAGTTGTTCCGGGTTTGACTGTTTGTGTATCTGATTTTAATTGTTTGTAAACGCACAATACAGAAGAACTTCTTACAGTGGGGCAAGAAGTAAGATTTAGTCAGTGTTTAACTGCAAACAGGAGCCGTGCATCATGATCTAGTGATTACATTGTTATTTATGAAACTTTGTTTTTAACACAATAATGGTATATCATTCCATACATAATACAAGAAATTAAGATACTTTTTTAACGTGTCCTTTTATTTAGTTATTCATCTAGGTCTCGTCTGGTGTTGGGGAAAAGATAAGTAAGTTAACAAGGTAAGAAGCAACAACCATAAACCAGGTTACCGCTAGAATCATCCGCCATTTGCAACTTCTTTGTGAAGAATAATCTTCTTTTATATAAAGAACCTTTAATTTCAACAACGGGCTCAATTTTTCCCCGGCCATTCTCGCGGCGCGGCTGGGACGTGTCCATTGTTGGTTTTCTTGTTATCTTCGAGTTATAACGCTTTTATTGCCGCGCAATCTCTCCGCAACTCTTCATTTCTCACTGCAACTGTTCGCTGCTGTATTTTTATGAACACCGTTGATAAGTTTTCTTAAAGTGAGGATGAACTGGTTTTTGTTTTAGTTGTGGATGTAAAGAAGGAATTAGTTATTACAATGTTGTGGATTTAATATAATAGAGTTCAAAGTTTTGAATCGGGTATTTTAATTACAACTGCGTGTGTTAAGTGCTTTATCCACTAAGTTGACATCAAGAATATTTTTAGAAATTGTTTCTTTATGTTTCTTTATGATAGACACCTCGGTCAGCGCTTTAAGAATCCAAAAGAATCGATAAATTGTTTAATTGAAATAGGTAGATATTATTTTCGATTTTTAATCTTCTAACTTTCCTCAGACATCCATAAAAAAACGAAAAACTGAATTTCATCTTACCTCCACCGTGCCTTCAACCGAAATCTTTTATTACTACTACTTACTATAAGCAGCCACTAGAACCTTATAGCCCTGGAGCACACTACACCCTTCCATACACTTAAGAACGCTCATCCTACCCACTTCTAAATACATTTCGCCTTGTATAAAATGTTCCCTGGCGTACTAACTTGCCGAGTTTCTTACCTGTTTCTTAAGGCAAATATTTTTCTTTCATTTCTTGTTGGTGTGCAATGTTGCGGCATGGAGGAGAAATTTTTATTTACAAGTTTGACTTTTTACGATCTTCATTTAGAACTATGTTTTGGTTGGCAAAGGGATTCGTTTCTAAAGCATGAAAAGTTTCTTAATTAGATATATTTTATGTCCTTTTCAGATGAAGGAAAACATCGTGAGGCAATCTGGACTTTCAATTTATTTAAATCTAGCTTTTGCTCGCGACATCGTTTGCAAGGTACAGGTTTAAAAGTACCCTGTGTTCTTCGACAGGCCACTTCCTCAAACATAATGATCGACATATGAAAGTAGAAAACACTTATTAATCATTGTTTAAAATCACTTTTTAGTTAGTAAAATCGTAGCCCTGAACGTTCACTTATAAAAACAAACGACGATCCTCAATCAAAGTACTCAGTATTGACATTATTTCGGTGATGCAATATCATAGTCATCACCAGCCTATAGCAGTCCACTGCTATACATAGGCGTATACAATCATACGGCCCTTTACTCATTCCCTAGTCTCATCCAGCTGCTAGAAGCAAAGTTATGGACAAAAATCCAGTGTCAAGTTTGCAACAGTACACAATGTATCTCTTTAGAAACATAGCATCCTCGTACCGAAGATGTACAATGCAGGTGTTGATAGATTTACTGGTAGGCGTCTTTTTGGTGCAGCGTCGCAACATCACATGTGAAGTGGTTACAAGAGTGAATGGCAGACAATTAAAAATCGTGAGATCAACACTAACAGAGACATTGACAAAGTTTTAACTTTGTATACTACCCTCTCTCTGTGGTTTAACGTGGGTTGCACTATACGCTTCGGCCCCACCCTTTCAAGAATACCGTAGTTTTTTTCTATTCGGTTTCATGCCACTCGCAAGTTTACTCTACTCTAATTAGTGACTTTAATTTAAACCTGTTCTTCTGTGTTATCCCGTTTCTGTCATGTAATTATTTAAGGTGCCTGTAAGTACAGGGTGTAAGGACAGCCCTCCGTAAGTCCACAAACTGATGGGGTGAATTCAGAATATCATACTAAGTTGACCGGTACAAGAGATTATGTCAGGAACGTTATGGGAATCCAATGATTTGTTTTATTTCTTCATACGCAATATATCGTTACCGTGGCAAAACGCACGTAGCGAACGGCAAGCGCGACGATGAATTCGATAGCTAGGCAGGAAGTGACTATCTGATTTCCCGCGTCGTTCGTTAGAGTATTTCAACGTCCATTGTTGTTTTACTTTTATTTTAGCCGTATTATTTACATAAATGAAGTGCTGCCTTGTATACAATGATCCATGCAGTTTCATGGAATAGAATCATCCCGTAGAACCCAACATACGATTGAACCAAAAAACCCCAAAATAAAACTAAATCACCATCATTTCCGCTCACACCTTAAATCCGAATATGTCGCAAACCGGGTGTTAAACTAGTTACAAAGAAGTTGTCGAGAAAGTAACCACGTTTTAAATGACAGGTCTCCGGTCGAGCGCAAACTCGTTCCATTGCGGGTCTTATTATAACTTACACAGGTTTTACTGTTCCTTGCTCTTCATTTTACTTATTTTTTTCTATATTGTTGGTCTAGCGGCGTGCTATCCGGGGTTTAACTTGAGTTGACCCAACTCAACTCAAGTTAAACCCCGGATAGTGTTATTGAGTTTTTCATTAGAAAATTCTCAGTATTACAGCTTGGTGTCTGGATTTCTGCCCGGTCGGATTGTAAGAAGGCTGGCCTGCTATAATATAGGAATGGGTCCTCTGGCTGGTGAAATGTTGGTATTACAAACAGACTGGCTATCCTTGGAATGCTAATCGTGTTAAGTAATGTGTTGAATAAGAAACTTAACCGTAAAGCGACATTGTACTTTGCAGTGCCCTAACACTGCTCATGTACCAAAACCGACACTTACCTATAATTTTTTTAATGTGTGATGGGCATAAGAGTATAATGTAATTTTAAGTACCTAGAGTTATATAAATTATGATCTCACTGATCTAAAACTCTCCAGACTACGTGCTGGCTACGTGATATGGCCGGATCACTGTTAGGGCTTTCGTCACTTACGATTTTTATACGTCCCGGCGCCGGCGTCGTGGCCAGCCCGATTGATAGTCATGTATGAAAAACTATGGAGGCTTGTTGGTCCGGCGTTAGCCCCGGTCTATATTCGCACCCGCCGCCGTGCGCCGCCGCCGTGCTCGGTTTGGCAGTGGCTAGGCCTACCTCATGATCAATTTTAACAATCTCAAGTAAATGAGGCGCAAGCAAAAAATCGCATCTCTAACCGGCGCAAGTGACCATTGCACAAGGTTAACCTGGTGCCCGCTAAAAACCAGTCGTGAACGCGCCCCTACAGTTATAATAGCATTGTTTCATTTCCCAGAGATCTCGCTGAAAACATTTCAAGCTGAATGCAAATTCCAGCTTTCCTTATTATAACTTACGACGTTTTTACAGTACATAATCTGTGTAAGTCTTCGTTACGAGACTTGCGACTTTGTTCCCTGAAATATATTTTTGTGTCGGGAACTGAGAACATTATGTTTTTGTTAGCCGTGACGTATGGGGTTCTGATGTTTGTTTGTTTTGCTAACTGTAACAGTTTTAGGGCGTGGTGAACTGTCTGAACTAGCTTAAGGTCGTAAGCTATAACTGTAGTTTACGACCCTGAAAATATGATTGCGATAGACGGAATAGGAAAAACAGAGGATACAGTACTAAGATGCAGCTTGGGATAGGCCTATATCCAGCAGTAGGCTGCTATACGCTGAATTGATTGCGATGACTGTCTCGTTGGTCAAGTGTTCGCAGGCACAACTGCTGAGCATCCAGGGTTCGATTCTCAGGTCGGGCAAAGTATTATTGGGTTTTTCTATCAGGACTTTTTCAGTAGCAGCCACGGAGTCTGGATTTGTGCCTGGTTGACGGCAATAGGCTCGCTCATTATTTCATAGAACTTAAACATAATTGGCGAAATGTGGGTGTACTGTTAGGTGCACCTCTACCTAACCCTTCAGGGACTACAGGCGTGATGTTATGGATGTATAATTGAGATAAGCGTAATGTTTCTGAAGTCACCGCTAATGTAATTTGATGAATGATGCTCAAGTGTAAGAATAAAAAAAGGCACAATTTAAACCTTCTTTTTTATCTTTCTATTCACGTCACTGTAAATGAAAATGTCTTTATTCAAAGATGAACCCTTCAAGATAGAGAAACATAATTTTCTTTAAAGCACCACATAGCCATTGATCTGCTCCTGACATAACTAATAACATCTAGTACAGATTAAACGTCAGTCTGTCAAAGTCAACGCGGAATCTTCAATTAAATGGCGGAGAAATAATGGAAAGCCTCATCTGCTTCTAACATGACTGTATAATAAGATCGGATTTTGTCTCCGGGAATTCTTTTTGAAGTCATTGTTTCAAATTCTTGTAAAGCTATAAGAGTAACTGAAATTTTATTAAGAAGTGAGTTATTTATACCAGCGAAGAGGATATTACAAATAGGGTTTTCGATCATCAAGTCAAGGTAAATAATATAACACAATAGGGTTTTCGTATACAGGGTGTAAAAGGATCCTTCACGAAGTCGTCAATCAAGCATTTTGTACATCAAACTTTGTAACTTTACACAAAAATTATTGCTGGGAAACGACTTTTTTTTGGGGTGAAAAATCACGTTTTACAGTAAGACTCAATGTAACGCACTCAAAATATTGTGCTGATGGATGGACTGAAAAGTACGGCGGTCGTAGAGGTGTTTAAAGTAAAAATCCTGCATTAAAAAATTGTATTGTAAAAATACTTGTAATAAAGTTGGAACTTTGACCCTCAATAATTCTGTAACTAGACCATACCTGACAACCGCCAGGTATGGTCTAGAACAAAAAAAAAATGATCGCAATGACGGGGAGAACACGTGTCTTGTTACACGCTTTATTAAATAAGAACTGATTTGTTTCATTAGTAGCTAGGTAACCGTGTCAGATTCTTATCCGTTAGTACAAAACTATAAAGGGTGTAACAAGACCCTTAATAAAGCTGAAAGGCACTTGTAACACAAGTTTTTTTTCAATACAAGTTTTTAATGTAAATTTTTTACTTTAAACACCTCCAAAATCCCCGTACTATTCAATCCATCCATCAGCACAATGTTTTGAGTACGTTACATTGAGTCCCACCGTAAAACGTGATTTTACACCCCAAAATAAAAGTCGTTTCCCAGCAATAATTTTTGCGTAAAATTATTTAGTTAGATGTACATAATGCTTGGTTGACGGCTTCGTGAAGGGTCCTGTTACAGCCTGTATTATACAACGAGCATCAAAACTGTGTGGTCATACTTAACCGACACAGGCCATCAAACTGAACAACTGTCTCCATTGAATCAACATCATAATCGCGAAACAATAGCAGCTGTTCCTTACACATCAATAAACCACCCTTAATCATGACCACGAATTTCAGGAATCTCTTATTCTTTTGGAACTTTTGACTAAAGTCAGGCCAGCACAAGGACAAAGTGTTACTATTACCTGGACTGAACCTACTTATAGTTTCAAACACTGTTTTAAACTGTACTGTGTATTGTCTGTACTTTTGACAATCACGGAAGATATCCCGTAAGTGACAGTTTATGTGTACTTAAAGTTTAGTTCAAAAAAAATAAAAAAGCAATTATCTTTTCTTTATCCAAAATTCGATAGACGACGCACACTGGTTGCATTCCTTTCTGACAATCTGATCTCGATGGGATGGTGCACATTTGGATGCTAAGGTTTCGCATTTTCGGCATTTCGCGTGATTTGTACTGACATAGTTGACACTGCCGTAAATATGTTGAGCAGTGGGTGATCCAGTGTCCCGACTTTCTAGCAGGTAATTTATTTCATTACCATCTCCTAAAACGGGGAAGGAAATCATTGTGAGGAAACGGACATGCCTTAGAACCAAGAATTCACAGACAACATGGTGACCCTCGCAGGACCCATGTGGTTGATTTCGCCCACGCCCTCTCACACATAGAAGGCCTTTTTCCCAGTACCGGAAACATCATAAGCTGTACAAAGGAGGCCTGTCTGCAGTAGTGGGACCAATGTATGTGTGTGATTTATGTATGTGTGCGTACGTTTTCGCTTGTTGTATGAAACCGATCTTCTGTATTATCTATTTTGTGTCCCCGATCAATTATTGACATTCGCGTCATTGAGATAGCGGCTGTCATGGAGTATGACAGCCAGATAGATGTAGCTGTTAATTAATTCCCGAGCTAGCCCGAGCATGTGTTGCTTGAGATTGACTGCGACCGGTGAGAACATGAGGGCTGCACGGATTATTGGCGTTTGATCGCAGTGGTAGTACAACATACAGTATAAACTCACGCTTTAGGCTGAAATTGTAACACAAAATCTCACCCGCTACGATTTTCGCATACTCTTTTAGACCAGAAGGTAATTTTCCCGTAAAAACAAGTTAAAATGTAGTCACAATCTCATCTCAGCGAAACAGTCAAAGTTATAAATGACATACAAAAATTGAGAATAAGGTAATAATGCTAACGTCCTAAAAAATAAATAGATGAATTTTCTCGCTGAAAGTACAGATAATTTGTTAGTAAGAGTTTGAGCTAAAACCTCGAGAACATAGTACACAAAATCATATCGGACTTCACTCCAATAACATTTATATTGAGGACTTACTTCAAGCTTCTGATTCTGTCGATATAGTTAGCTGAAATATTTTTTTTAAATAATTTACGTCCTACCGCTTCGAACGGCCGTATTTTATTATATTTCCAACTACTATAATGTAGGAAAGTAGTTTATTGGTTTATTAATGTACATACAAAATACTTAACAGGACATTACATTAAGTGCTCATTTACGGAGACGCGGCGCGTCGGGCGGCGCGGTGCCCGGCGCGTCGGGCGGCGCGTTGCGCGGCGCGTCGTGCGGCGCGTTGAGCGTTTTTTTCCGTTTACGGAGAGGCGGTGCGTGCAGCGGCCCGCGTTACCGCACGCCCAAACACAAACATATCTATATGGCAATGTACGATGTTGTTTACGGAGAGCGGCGCGTGGTGCGGTGCGTGAGGAGCAGCAGTGGCCGCCGCGGTGGCCGCCGCGTTTGCCGCCGCGTCGCCCGCCGTGTCGCCCGCGGCGGCGAACGCGGCGGTGCGCGCGGCGGCACACGCACTAATAGTCCGGGAGGTAGCGTTGCAAATGAAAAAGTCATGTACGCCGGCTGAAACTTTTTTCATAGATAGTATAATTTTACAACTTCCGTAACCTCCCAAACTCACGCTACTTGAGCAGCTGACGGTCGGTTCTCTTATTAGTCATATACGATCAAGTATGCTCTTATTAGTCATATAAGATCAAGTACGCCGCGTGTCCATAAATGAGCCCTAAGATGAAGTACAACAATGTAGTGATTGTTCTGGCATCATTTTTGTTGTTTGTTTTATAACCGTTGCCCCACACTAGGAATTTCTCCTGTATCGTGGGTGCGTTTACAACATTTAACAAACAACATTTAAACTCACATACTCAAACAGCCAGACCCGGAACAACTACCTGTAAGCCATACAAAAATATGTTCCGTGTGGGAATCATACCCACGACACGCAGTGCAGCAACCAATCGCTCGGCTACTGCGCCCATCGTGACGGCATAGCCTGTTGAAGAGATAATAATTAATTCGTGTAGGTATTGTACAAATAATTTACGTTCTAATATGGTTTCTTCCATCTCTGTTTCTATGTTTAAACTATACGTAAGGTATCGAAGCAATATTTGATAAATAAAATTTGAGTTGCCCTATTCATAATGTTCCTTTGACATCATCCCCAGATGATAAATAAGATTCATTTTGAAAATAATATTAAACTAAAATTCAGCATAGTCGATGAAACTGCTCAATCACGAATATTTTAATTAATATGATCATTTCTATAAAACCTTTTTGCTGAATTTCAGTTTGTAAGTAGGGGATTAATTTTTGAGTGTTTGATGAAGTTGTAGACGTATTATTAAATGATTTATTTTAAATGCAAAAAAAAATAGTTTATTTTAAATCTTATCTTTTTTATTAATTCTACAAAGGCGAATGATTGATCTCTTTCGTTTAGAAGGCGAATAAGGTAAATTATTTCTTCGAGTATGTAAGGATCGTAGCAGGTGGTGTTCTGTGGTTTCTGCCACAATCAGTGGAAAAAGCCGTGACTTTATATATGTATGTAATTAAATTGCCTCCAGTTTAGTGGTCGCAGCGCTATTGCTGAGCTTGGCAGATCCTGGGTTCGATTCCCGGATCGGGAACAGTGTTATTGAGTTTTTCTATCAGGAATTTATCAGAAGCATTCCGGATTCTGGATTGTTTCCCGATTGACGGCAATACGCTTGGCCTCTATTACACGGGTCTTAAACATAACAGGCGACATGTGGGTGTACTAAATTCGGCAAAGCAAGCCTTTTTTTTTTTTTTTACCGATGGTAAATCATCAAATAACCCCTCCCGCTCTGGGCTGAGCAGGAGGGAGTGTCAGACTTTTACTGACTAAAACCCATCCATGTTCCTTCCTTTGCCCTTTGTGTTCCAGGGCCGCGGTATCTCTTTCGAACAGTCCCGCAACCCTGGCAGGCGTCGGCCCTTACGGACCCCTTCCTGTTTGCTGACTCTCTTTGAGGCGCGCGTGGAACACGAACGCGCCGTCGACACGGCCTGTCGTCATAAGACGGACGGATGTTGAGCTAGCCCATAGCTCACCGTCCACAGGCCCGCGTCTACGGTGGCCGGGGGCCACCACGTGGCCCCCGACGCACGGTGCGTCTCCCGCGGCGGCTGGGACGTGAGGTTCTCTCCCTCTCACGTCCCGCCACCTCCTTCGCTAGCATGACTGCTTCGCAGAAGGAGGTGACGGCGTCCCATTCCGTCTCGCTCCGGACCATGGATTGAACCAGGGCCGGACGCGAGAGGGGGAAAACAAGCCTGAAGTTATCTTATGTTCATTTCGTCAGTTAGTTCAGTTTACACAATCCGTATCTCTATTAACTATTTATTACAATGAATATGCTTGCTGCTTAAATATTTAATTGACAGAAGTAGGTACTGTACATGTAATTGACGGCACGGTTGGCGCAATGGCTACGGTGAGTGTCGCGGGTTCGATCCTCGCACGGAACAAATATTTGTATGATCTACAGGTAGTGGTTCCGGGTCTGGCTGTTTGTGTGTTATGAGTTATTTGAGTTTAAATGTTTTTAAACGCACCCACGATACAGGTGAAATTCCCAGAGTGGGACAAAGCTATTTAAAAAAAAAGAGATTTATACCAAACTTACACCTCATAACAACACTCTCAACTTGAATAAAATACCATAAAATGAACGAAACCAAAAAAATATACAACCACTTCCGTGCCATACACCGTTCACACTGCACACATTCCGTTAATACACCTACCTACCATAGTACAAAACGCCTCCCCATCTCACTTCGCTTGCTTCGGGGCCCCACAGCAAACTGCATGTCTGTAGGCCAGTGACAGCCACTTAGTAGCAAGCCCGCCGCCTGCTGGATAATCTCCGGTAGCTAAGTAATACGTGACAACCGTAATGCTCTCAACTTTATATGATTTCCTGGTACATTTTGCTGCTGAATTCGTGTTTTTTCTATACGATTTATTCTGAATTTCTGCTTTTTTTCTGGAAGCAGTAAGGAAGATTTTTTAACGCTTTTCCCATAAGTTTCGGACCTAGACAATATTTGCATTACTATCTTCATTATCATGTCAACCAAAATACATTCACAGCTAAACGCTGAACTCAATGAATTAAATAAAAAGCTAGAAAATATTTTTGCAAATACAAAAACCGACTTCTTAGAGAACACTAAAAAGTGGACAATAACAGACTTTACTTTCAGAAGTCGGTGGCAAAAGGTCAATGAAACAAAAAAAGTCACCATATTCTGAATTTTTTTGTCGGTAATTGTTTTTGCAAAAGTTATTATTTTAACCTTTTTAGTTGTGGTATCTCATACAAATCCTTGAAAATATTAATTTTACATTGTAACTAGAACTATCACATCATCCACATAGACGGAGTAAAAGAATGCATTTTTTATAGGATAACTCATAAAGTACCGAAGCAAAGTTATAGTACACTAGCTGACCCGCGCAACTTCGTCTGCGTGCGTGCGTACATAAAAGAAAGAGAGGTTAGAGAGAGTGTGCGTCAACCTTAAAAGTTAGACATATGGCCATTGCGGATATTTTTTAGAGCTTTTTAAGAGGGACAATTCCGACATACATGATAATTGCGTAACTTTAACCGTTCACGCACAAAGGAAGCTCTCAAAAGGAGTAAATCCCTATTATATACTATTACCGATGGATAATCATCAAATGACCCCTCCCACTCTGGACGGAGCGGAAGGGATTGTCAGACTTGTACTGACTAAAATCCACCCACGTTTCTTCTGTTGCCCTTTGCGTACCAGGGCCGCGGTATCTCTTTCGAACAGTCCCACAACCCTGGCAGGCCTCGCTCCTCTCGGATCCCTTCCCGTTTGCTGACATCTCTTTGAGGCGCGTGTGGAACACGAACACGCCGTCACCACGGCCTGTCGTCATAAGACGGACGGATGGCGAGCTAGCCCATTACTCACTGTCCACAGGCCCGCGACCCTCGACAGCCTTACGTCTTCATCTTTAGACACTCGATGACAATCATACACCAGCTAGAACGAAAGTTCTCATCAAAGTTCTTGAAATGGGCCGAGACACGATAAAACTGCTGTAAACTGTTGCGGACCTCTTGCAACTGCCTTCCGTCTCCATCGTCAGACCTTTGATGATAGACATACTCCAGGCAGGTCTAAAGTTCTCATCAAGGTGCATGAAATCAGCCGAAACACGATATAGATGCTGTAAACTCTTAAGGACCTCTTGCAACTACCTTCCGTCTCCATCGTCAGACCTTCGATGACAGTCATACTCCAGCTAGGTCTAAAGTTCTCATCAAGGTGCATGAAATGAGCCCAGACACGATATAGATGCTGTAAACCCTTGAGGACCACTTGCAACTGCTTTCCTTCTCCATCGTCATACATTCGATGAAAGTCATACTGACAACTCAGTATGGTTTAAAGTTTTCATCAAAGTGAATGAAATGAGCCCAATAACATTATACCTGCTGCAAACTGTTTAGGACCGCTTGCAACTGCCATTTGTCTCTATCGTTTGACCGTCGATGACAGTCATACTTCAGCAAGGCCTAAAGTTCTCATCAAGGTGCATGAATTGAGCCCAAACACGTTATTGTTGCTGCAAACTCTTGAGGACCTCTTGCAAGTGCCTTCCGTCTCCATCGTCAGACCTTCGATGACGTCATACTCCAGCTAGATCTAAAGTTCTCATCAAGGTGCAGGAAATGAGCCCAAACACGATTTCTCAATTTAAAAAACAAAAGATCATGTACTTCTCATGGACTTCTCTGTAAAAAGTTATGCGTGGTCAGGTCATACATAAAATAAAAAAATATAGACGCGTCGAATTGAGAACCTCCTCTTTTTGTTTCGTTGGTTAATAAACCAAGCTTCAGACATTTGACACGGGCGAGGGTCATTCTTTCACGGCAAACTTAACATCGCGACTCAGAAAATGGAGTGAAATTAATAGCGCCATCTATCGAGCACGAAATTTAACCGTTAAAATATAATGCATGTAAAGCGATCGAACACACACTCTACAGGGTTATAGCGTCATGTAGACTAATCTAGAGTACTTTTTGCTCTCAGACCCGATTTAAAAGTTATCTTGTGAGCACATTTTTATTAATTAGTACCATTTTGGTGCAATAGATGTCGTTGCATGTATCTTACACAATGATGGTAAGTTCTTCTTGAACACTTTAAATTTATAAATCTTTTGATAGAGAGCACTGATTACAGCATGAAACAAAAACTAAAACCTTCTCTAAGTTCCCCACAATATTTGTGCATTGAATCTAATCACATGTGGTTTTCCCAACAACATGAACACCCGCCTCGCAGCGCGCGCGGGTCATTATTTTGATGCGGAGTTATTTTAAAACTGTGATATCTCCCAAGATATTCATCTAAATTGAATAGTGTAAAGGTCAATTTTGGTCACAATTGAATGCTAAAGATGACTAACATATTTATTTTGATAAGGATTAATACTATGTCGGTAAAAACACCTTCGCAAATAAAACATTAATTTTGACCAAATTTTAAAATCATAAAAATGATTATTGTGAGTCAACCTTAAAAGATAGGCATGTGCCGTCGCGGACTTTTTTGAGACCTTTTTAAGAGGAATAATTCCCTGCTACATTATATTTGTGCAACTTTAACCGTTTACGCAGCGCACGCAACGGAAGCTATCAAAGAGAATATTTTTTCCCCGTTTTTGCAACATTTGTCATTGATGCTCCGCTCCTATTAGTTGTAGCGTGATGATATATAGCCTATAGCCTTCCTCGATAAATAGGCTAACCAACACAAAAAGAATTTTTGTTCCTGAGATTACCGCGTTCAAACAAACAAACAAACTCTTCAGCTTTATAATATTAGTATAGATTATTGCAATCGCCGTGAAGTAGGCAATTGCAGGTCGAGTATGAGTATGAAGGCCGAGCCGTAGGCGAGGACTTCACTAATACGAGACAGGCAATTGCCATTTCCGTCGAAGCTTACATAGTGCTTTTCTCAAATTCAGGGAAATAAAACATACTCTTTTCTCGTTTTTCCAAATCATAAAATTTTCATATACTTTCATGTATTTTTCTTTTCACTTCGCTGGAAGCAGGTTTTCCATTGCAAATTTGGCTTCTGATCTTAAATCTGGTGGAGTATAATCAATCTCTATTTCACTCTCTGAACCGTTGGATCCCATTTTAATTATTACATTTATATTTATTAAGTATGTAAATAACAAATCAAGACGAATTTTCAGCTTTGCCGCCAATTTTCTATCAGATGATAAATCATCTGTGCCGCAAGGCAAACGCATTTATGGCTATACAGCCACTGAACGCAATTTGTGCTAAGTAATGAGACTTACTTTGGTATGCCAAGAATGATAAAAAAGATCCAATCAAAGAGTAGGTATTTAATAACCCCAGCACGCCGTTCGTACAACATTGTTGGAGCGTTGTAATGTTCCAAATTAATTCAAAAAACGCTCCTGCAATAGATTTGATTTTCTTTGTCCGTAAATTCGATACTTCGCGTGTTCTTTTTTCGAAAAAAAAAAGACAATATTTCCATGCAATTTTGAGAAAATAATATTTTATGGGGCCACCGCGCGAGCTTCTTCTACCAAATGCAAATGAATCAAATAAATCGGAGCAGAAATCGGTGAACATGAAAAAAGAGATGCTCGTGAAATACATGACCTCCTCCTTCTTTAGAAGTCGGTTAAAAAATAATTAAATATGGGTTTGACACGAGACTATAAAAAGCAAAAACGGCTTTTTTAGTAATATTGTAGCTTTGTTTCAGTAAATTATTTCGAAACATTCAACATTCATTCAACAACAGTCTAAACATTAGATCTTCATAGGCTATTTTGAATTCTTCACTTTGTTTGTTTGTGGTCTCCAAGAATTTTGATGCCTAACGGAAAATCCAAGTACAAAATAACTATGTATGAACTAACACACAACTGAAAATCTCAATTTACACAAAGCAACGTTTACGACATTATACCTTCAGCGGTTAGGAATTCATTTGGCCAAGTTCTTAGCATAAAATTATTCAATGTTTCCGTGCGAAATGCCCCCGCATCCTGTCCTGCAGGGAAATGTATGCAAACGTGGAGTATTATGTGCAGGAAGCGACTCGCCAACTGTATGACTGTGTCATTTTTACAGCTTTCCACTTTTATGAAAGAAATCGGAATTTTAAAAAGTCTTCTCGGTTTTTTTTAATATTTTCAACAAAAGGATAATTTTGTATGGTTGCAACTGTGAAGCTAATGGCGCTAGCATAGCTCCAAGCATCGTCACTAGATGAAAATCTGGTAATGTCATTTTGTATTTCAAAGTAGCTTGACGTCATTAGTCAGATTGAGACCTAACTATGGTGATGATGCTACAATTAGTTTATAACAGCCTTCCCCATTGTTTGACTAAGATGGTTAGATTATGATCATTATGGCTGTCTGCCGTCAAAGTAAAAACCATAACGTCATTTACTGCCCTACAGGGTCAATAGAACCCCATTTTGCAAGAAACATGATATGCAGAAGACCTGGCATATCATCGTTAAGGTGACAGTTAACAGTTGCACCGCGCATGGTACTCGAACTACATCGTATGATCCGTTGCTTTTCATATAACATTGACCCAGAGGGCCTAAACGAATGACAAGGGCTTTCAAAAAATTTCATGTTTCTACGTCGACTTCCAATGGCATAGACAAGATTTTTCGGAAGCTTATGTCAGAACCCATAATTTTTTTACTTTTTACATCATCGTTTTATCCACATTTCGCCGGTTATGTTTAAGTCAAAAACCCATAAATAGTTAGCCCGATCTGGGAATTGAACCTAGGATCCCGTACTCAGTCGTGAAGCTGGCGACCATTAGACAAACGAACCAGTTAGACCAACGAGGCAGGACACCTCTGTATAACCCGTCAAGGCGTTATGTTATATTTTATTTTCATCATCGTTATCGCTGGTAGAATTTAATTTGACTATCCCCTATGCCGTAAGATAATCTTACTACCCTTGGACTTCATAGCAAATATCCAGCCTCAAAAACTGTATTTTCCTCCAAGAAACCACTTTAAAACTCTCCCCCCTCAACTATAATGCATCAGCACATTACCTGGTGTTCTGGGTATTAATGTAGCACTTAGCACGATGCTGGGGCATAACTTGGTAATCACCGCCGAGCAGAACGCAGGGATTGCAAGGGGTTTAATATAAAGCGACTTGTTAGCTGTTTTGTATACTTCGGTTTCTATTTTACGAAGCTATGATCTGAGACCCTAGCGACCCTACCCGAGCGCGCGGTGATTTGATTTGAAAATACAATTATTCTATATATCATTTTATTATTATTTTTTGCCACGAGCACTATCAGTGTCAACAATAAAGATGAATAATTTTTTAAAACAATATTGTATATGAAACGAGTATTTTTAAATTTAAAATCGACGTATTATGAATGGTTGATTTATGAAACGTTTGATATATTAAAGTGTTGAGATTTTGAATCGTTGAGATTATGGTTTTGAGATTTTCAATGTTGAGATTATGATTGTTGATCTTACACGGGTAAAAAAACTTCCCGTGGTACTACTGGATCGGTTGGTAGTTTTACGGGTTTTTTTTACACGTGGTACTTGTTCGGGTCCATATTGGCTCACCTAAAGTTCTTTATCCGAAATTGTTCTTCCTAATGATTTGTAATCCGAATGATCACTCTTCCTAAAATTTTTCATCCTGAAGTTTTCATTCATACTATTTGTAGTGTTACCGGCGATGTTCATAACACTCATGTTTCCGAAAATTGTAATTAATAATATCATTAATGTAAATATTTAAAAAATATTTAAACTCCTACTATTTTTTATCATAACGCTTTTAATCCCTAAACATAATTACCATAATATTTTCATTAAAACTCAGAAATAAACATTTACCAAGTGTAATAAAAAATATATGTGGGTAGAAGATGATGTATATAGTTTTAATTTGAGGGTATGATTATTTGTTTGATTATTTGATTTATTTGTATCATTTTTTGATTATTTGGGGGTATGCTTTTTTACATTTAGCCATTTTATTTTTGGCTATTGTTGTTCCATACTTATTACTATAACTATACCTGAGATAATTATGTCTAAAAAACCAACTGTTTAGAATGATTAAAGGTCGTTTCACTGATTTTTGTCTTAAATGAATGAAATTCGGGTCAGAGTGTCGTCTTGGGCCCGCACTATGAAAAAAATACTTAGAAAAATTTCGCGACCAATTTCGAGGTAGTTGGTCACAGTTCTAACCTAACCTAACATATGGATATCTTTGCAGGTACACACCGCTATAAATAAAATTAATGAAGACGCTTTAATTAATAAAAACATATAATACTGATTATTATGAATAGAAAGAAATCTAAACAAAAAAGATATGACTTTGAATAATAGTGGAAAACAAATAAAAGTATAATAGATTTTTATTGCTACTGACATTATGAAGTTGAATGGTTCGGAATTATGAACATTAAAGACAGAGTAGTTAGGAATTGTGATTGTTAGGATGAAAAATGTTAAGAAGAACATTTTCGGATTTAAAATTATCGGAGTTGAAAATTTAGGTGAACTTTGGCGCACCCACTTGTTCTATAATGATCAGTTCAAATGTATACTAATATTATATCTAATGAAAAGAAGCTACACTTGCCGAGAGCCATAGTTTTTATTTTTTTTTATTTTATATATTATGTTTACTTTTCGTGAGATACTTTTAGAACGAATTAATCTGATGGTGTGTAACATAAATAAAGTAAATATACTTTAAAATATTTAATAAATAAAATATACGTTGCATAGGTACTTTATATCATACACATCTATTGTGCCATTCTATCATGCCATTGTGATCAAAATTTCATTTATAGCAATGAGTTTCTTAAGTCATTTACAACTTTTTTCGTCATAAGAATCCTGGTTCAAGTTGCGTTTCCATTCTCTGTATATCGGCAAGGTAAGTGTTGGGACGATATTCATGGCTTCTTAGCACGAGCCAGCGCGGCTTGCCAGCGTCTCTCGCTAGAGCGGACTTTGAATTATTTTCCGAACATACATTCCTCACTGCATATATATAAGTGTAAGTGTTTCGTATGTTTTTGGTATGTGGGTTTTGCTTTGAAAAAAATCAGGCAGTATTTTTTTAGGGAGGAACTTGTCGTGATTTTATGTATTGTAAGTTTTTTTTTTTACATTTTTTTTAGTTAATTGACAGAAGTAGTTAATGTACTCTCTGAAGATATTATTGTATCAATCTTTCCAGTTGGATTTTTGCCGTAGTTGAAACTCCCATTAAATGAGTATTTCGTGAAAAAGTAATTCAATGGGATTAAATGGACTCAGAGGGTTGTTTTGATAATTTTAATGATTATAACCCTATAAAGCCATACGTGTTACTGTCGAATCAACATACAACCTACCACAGATCTGCAAATTGAACAAAAAAAACGTAAGATTATTTGAGTTTCGTGGGCTACCTTAGCGCGTCTTCCTTAAGCAATATAATATATAAATCCGTTGTATTTTGGCTCGTATAATGGCTGGAAATTGTTTCGACTACTAGCCAAAACACTCAGACTAATGCATTGAGCTCAGCTAATCCCCAGCGGCTCACTAGAGGAGTACTAATTAACGTGCGAATAACCAGATCCTGTGTCTCTAATAAATTAATTATATAACCAAGTTTAACCCTACACGTGCCTTGTTATTTCTAACTGAATTAGTAATTGACTGCCGCGTTGGTTTAGTGGTCGCAAGCGATATTGCTGAGCGTGAGGTCCTGGGTTTGATTCCCAGGTCGGACAAAGAGTTGGCTTTGTCAATCAGGAATTGTATCAGTAGCAGCGACGTGTAAAAGCTAGTAATTCACCAACATGATAATGAGTAATCATATAGAGTTTTATTAGCAAACAGATGTGTGTGGTATCCACCGTCATCAGCATCAATCTACACTTCTACATCAGTCCAATGCTGGACGTGTGCCTATCATATCGCACGCCGCTCATCTCGGTTCTTAGCACTCTTATCCAGCTGCCACAGAAAAGATGATTACTCAGCTGCTGCCATATTTGGGTTGAAATAACTGATTCTTGTCGCCCATTCTTTAGAAAATATAAGATATTTACCGTTCATGTATTCTTGGAATCCTGTATATTTCTTTTCAAGATTATGAGTCTTTTTCAGCAAGCGACAAGCTACTATGTCCCTCGATCTCTTATTACCAACATACATACAGGCTGTCATTTTGCATCCTGGTCAAATTCAAGGAGATACCTATACTAATGATTCTCGACCCGAATCTAAATTAAAAAGGGTAGTTTTGAAACTGATTCTTGTCGCCCATTCTTTAGAAAATATAAGATATTTACCGTTCATGTATTCTTGGAATCCTGTATATTTCTTTTCAAGATTATGAGTCTTTTTCAGCAAGCGACAAGCTACTATGTCCCTCGATCTCTTATTACCAACATACATACAGGCTGTCATTTTGCATCCTGGTCAAATTCAAGGAGATACCTATACTAATGATTCTCGACCCGAATCTAAATTAAAAAGGGTAGTTTTTTTTTTTACGGAAGTCAAGTGTAAATCGCCCGTATTAAAACGCAGCCCGTCTATTCCTAGCCCAATTAATGCGCCGTCACACACACAAACGCAAACTTTTATTCCACAGCATAATTATGGACAGTATGGAAACTAGGAGGCGGTTTGAGCTTACCGATTTCAGTAAAAAAAAGACCTACCTTTTTTATTGTAGATTCGGGTCGAAAATCACTAGTGTTGATACCTCCTTGAATTTGACCAGGATGCAAAGCGACAGCCTGTATAAACCCAAGACGAATCTCACCCTCACATCGAACAACAGTTTTATAATGTGTATAAAATTGTACAACAAAATTCCAAGTAATGGTACTTGGTAAAAAAATGGGAGTGTCGTTATGGAACGACACTCCCATTTTTTTAAAATTTAAGCTATTCTTCCAAAAATATTAATAGATGATTTTATAGTGTACTTGAGTTCCTAGATTATAAGTTGTAAGTCCTGAATTAAATACAATTACAATTGAATCAATTTAATACAATTCAATTTACAAACTGCGTGCATGAGTCAAATTAATCAATTTTTCTTTTGTTATTAACTATTTATGTAAAATTTGCACGCCGAAATTAATAGAAGAATAAGAGAAATATACAATTTTTTTAAGATCCTCTTGTAACTTATTTACGCAAATAAATGATTTTGATTTGATTTGCCACCCACTCTGCGAAAATCGTCGCTCCTCCTGATACTGAGGGCGTCCTATCTTAGTCTCACACAATACCTACACAACTACATCATCTATTCGAGCGCGTTCCTAAATTCATACAAGATTCAAACAATAATTCAACTACCCAGGAACCGAACCCCCGGTCGTTCAATCGCCGTATCCGTCAGACTCGCATCCTCCACGTCTCTGACAAAGTTATGGCTTGGCGCGAATTTCACTTGCAAATTCAGTTTTGGGCCGCGGGCTTGTCTAGCCGTGCTCAGTGCTACATCTAGACACGATATAGACAGGAACAAAAGGTCCACTCCATGCAGTGACAGTGAACGCACGCACACATAGACGTGCCTCACATATAACGAGTGCCAGTGCACTTGTAAGTCGACTGGCATTTCTTTGACATTATCGTATATATATTACAGTGAGTATCAGAGAAGTGTGGTCATATTAGGGTGTGGTACAAACCACCGAACTGTACAAATTTCTGCAAAGGACCAACATCGTAAGCGCGTAAAAATAATCGGCTGTCCCATACAGAACTTTAATATCTACTCGACCCAAATGTATGGGACAGCAGATTTTTTTTTCAATCTCGTATTATCTCGCTAATTATTTTCTCGAAATCAAGGTGCTCAGTTTATAAGTGGCACTGCAAATAATCGTTCACAGGTACAATTTTGAACCCATTTATTTTTCATTTATTTATTCCCATTTTCATCAAATGTATGTGTGCGTGCACGTTGTATACAGTTGACCTTCTGTATACTACCTATCTATCTGTCCACCCACCTAGTCTAGGTAGGAAGGAACAAAACTGGATTCGTGTGCGAAAAACGGTTTCATACAGTTTTGTTCGTCATTTTAAGGCTTTCCATGGAATATAAGGCGTCGTTTTGCTTAAAATTTAAAGTGAGATAGTTTCGAGATGAGAAGAGCACAGGTAAAAGTTACAGTGTGTGCCAAATTTGTCCTGGTTCTGGGGGACACGGAATACTGATTCTGTTTGTGAAAACCTACTGAGGTTTTCGCAATAAATTAAATCATTATCTGATAAAAGGTAAAACTAAAAGGAAGGCTGGACTGAATAGTTAGCTTGTCTTACTTGAATTAGTTCATTTAGTTACACCTTCAGGTATATTATAATGATCCCGTTGAACCATTGCAGCTATATTGTATGATCGCTTTAACTCAACCAAAAATATTTAGTTCATCCTTTACTTTACTTAAGTACAAAACTACAAATGAGCTGCACTTTGTAAATACAGTTTTAAAATACAATATTTACTCACTCGCAAAATTCAATGAAATAATGATAAAATTAATCCTTCTTTATTTCATTTCTATTTTCGATTCAATCCACAGACAAATTGTTATTCTTTTAATCTAAAATATTACAGCTTTATTCCTGAGGCAAAAGTACAGTCCAAACAAACGTAAAAAAGCATTAACAACAGTAGCTATAAACAAGCCAAAGTGATTACTTGAGTAAAAGACAATTTTTAATCCGTAGTTTAGTAATTGCTTAAAGTTGGAAAAACAAAAAAAAAACAAAAAACAGAAAAATTACAAAAACAAAAACAAAAATTAGAATTCTTAGCATCGCTTTGTTTGACAGTTCTCACTACAAATTCTTGTCTATATTGCATAAAAATGGTAGCATAAACAATTACCTCTTAAGTAATTACTTAACTTGGCTATAGATACCAGGGATAGTGTGTTAGAAAACATCAATTAAAGTTAAAGAGATTGCTACAATGCTTCTAATCAAAAAACATGTCAAACAACCTGTGTTAAAAAAAAAAACAATCATTTGTTTGAAAGCATTTCAGTAGACAAACCGACAATACAGGCAGGCAACAGGCGATGGTAGAAAATATTGAAATTCATGATGGCGGCGTAACGAAAAGTTTCGATCCGAAGGGCTTATTGGATGAGGATACAATTTAAAGCAAAGAAATATCTTTAGAAGGCGCACTGAAGGAAACTGAAGTGGCTGGTAGCAAATAATTGGATTTCAAAACAGCTTAGACAGCCTTTAATGTCCCTGTTAAGGCACTGGCCTTCTTTCTATGAGGGGGTGTGGCATACAAGGTGTAACTGGACCAATAATAATCATTTCTGTATGTGTATCATTTCATGTTCAGTGTTGTTTTGCATGTGTTTGTTTTTTGACAAGCTGAAACTAGAGCAAACAATCGTCGTAAAACAATCATGTGTGTGTGACAGAAAAAGTGATTAAAACTTTCAGATATACTCAAAACGTAATTTTCTTTGACTTTCTTTCTAAAGGTTTTCAATAATTTCTTGGAATCCAATACGAGGTTCGAAAGAAAATAAAAACAACAACATATTGTCTTTTTCCTCATAGGGAACTTTGAACCATTATTTTATCCATATTGGATTGGACTTCTTATCAAATTAATGTTTTTATTGTATTTAAAATTATTTGAGAACGTCGCTTGAAATTCTAATTTGTTTTGTTTTGTTTGTATATCTAAACAAATATGCAATAACTTGGTGGTAACTAATCGAAAAGATGGCTATTTCATTACCTGTCATAAATGCTGTGTCAAACTACTATTAATTTATAAGCATTTTAAAACTGGTCTTTTACGGTACTCGTGCTTAAATCATATACGTTTTAAAAAGAAAAAAAGTTTAGGCAACGCTGCAAGGACTGAAGTGGATGTTTACGAGTATATGAAACATGAGATCCAACACAAAACACCAATTTTCCCCTATTTGAGCAATCCCTATACGAGGATCGCAAAAGAGCTCACAAAATTCTAAACAAAGGCTTTCCGCAGCAGCCTAGCGGATAATTCACCGGGGTATGTCGGGGACTCCCCGAATTGATTCGTTGGGGGCCCTCCCCTTCCCTGTAAGCAGGTATTGGTCGGGAACTCGGGATTAAGCGCCACTATGCAAGGAGCGCTTAAATAATATCTACACTACCGCGTTAGTAAAGTGGGGCCAGTGAAGACAGTCTTTAATCTTGTGCTTACATGATAGGAGTGAAGGAGGAGTTCGGAGGATGGTAGGGGTATAGATTGTGACTGATTACAATGTTTTGACTAAGTACAAGAGTGGATTTTCAATAGTTAGTTTGCTGTGTAGTGAGCGATGAGAATTTTCGTATTTGATTGATGTCATAGCACGTTTTTGACAAGGGTAAATTAGTACTGATTAAGTTTCGGCCCTACCGGTACGAACAAATTGCTGAAATTACAACTGAAGTATCCTGTCAGTATCTGTAGGTCCATGCCAAGTTTGAATGACCCATAAGTATTTGTATGGTGAGTGTGCGAGGATACATCCGCAGTTATTCATATTAGTACCGGTTTGTCCGAAATTTTAATAGAAATTAAAATAATAACTACCACAAAAGTGCCAAAAGAATCGCTGAAACTTTCCAACCTGTGTGTTTTTTCTTTTTACTTAATTATTTAAAGTCGGTTAAGAAAAATAAAACCACAATTACTACAAAAGAGTTGTCTAAATTCAACAGGAGGTACTCGGAAACTTCTTGTTGCAAAATGTATTTACTGAAAGAAGTAGACTGCTCCTAATTACTTCCTAGCCGGCGCCAATTAACTCCATATGCTTGCTATTATGCACTTACATTGCAAATGTGAATACTTTACTGGAAGAGGGAATGGAGGGTATGTACACAGAAGGTTTCACGAGGTTATGTTTACTTTTGCTGTGAACTCTGCGGAAGATTTTTTTGTCTTTTCGAATTTATGACTACAAAATATTGTTATCGAAATGCTGGCATGGTTTCCAAGGGTTTTTATTGATCCGGTTCAGTTTAAGCATTTTTTGGTTCGAAAATGTCTACTGGTTGCTTGATAAGACTAGCGAAATGTTAGAGGACTATTAGGTACACCTCTGCCTAACCTTCGGGGACTACAGGCGTGATGTTATGCTGATGTTATTATGTAATTATTCATGTACTGAAAACACAGACTTTACCATTGGATAAAGTACCATAAGCAATGCTAGACTAAATGAGATTGGACGGGTCACGTCAGCCGCATTGCCAAAGTCGCCACACAATGGGTGCCGGGAGATGGACGGTGACTCCAAGGCCTGCCCAGAAAAATAAATAAATAAATAATTAAATATAATAAATATATAAATATATAAATTTTACTGACTAAAACCCATCCATGTTCCTTCCTTTGCCCTTTGTGTTCCAGGGCCGCGGTATCTCTTTCGAACAGTCCCACAACCCTGGCAGGCGTCGGCCCTTACGGACCCCTTCCTGTTTGCTGACTCTCTTTGAGGCGCGCGTGGAACACGAACGCGCCGTCGACACGGCCTGTCGTCATAAGACGGACGGACGGCGAGCTAGCCCATAGCTCACCGTCCACAGGCCCGCGCCTACGGTGGCCTGGGGCCACCAAGTGGCCCTCGACGCCCGGTGCGTCTCCCGCGGCGGCTGGGACGTGAGGTTCTCCCCCTCTCACATCCCGCCACCTCCTTCGCTAGCATGACTGCTTCGCAGAAGGAAGTGACGGCGTCCCATTCCGTCTCGCTCTGGACCATGGATTGAACCAGGGCCGGACGCGAGAGGTCGCCGCCGACCACCCAGCCTTACACATAAACAACACTAAAATCACCAAAAGTAACTGAAAAATACCTCCGACTTAGGTTAGACAACAAACTCAATTGGCAAGCACACACTGATTACATAAAATAAAAAATAACATCGCTAATGGGTTCAATGCGTGGGTACATAAATACCATTCCAAAAAAAAATCCGCTTCATCATTTACAACTCATTAATTCGCTCACATAGAAATTATCTAATCGAAATCTGGGGTTGCGCCACAAAATCTACAATTACAGATCTTCAAATAGCTCAAAATAAAATAATTAAACTTCTATTCGACTACGATTATCACACACCCACATCCGAACTATACAAAAACACCAAATTAATGAGCATTCATCAACTTTACACATTTAATTCCTGCGTTCTCATTAGAAAAATCCTTAACAAAACCATACACACACATAACCTTCAATACGAAAACATCCAAATACAGCCAAAGAAACCCTAACCAAATACAGACACGCCCCCCGCGAACGCAATATGGCAGGAAAAATATAAAGTACGAAGGTGTTCAACTTTATAATAATCTACCGGCGGATATCAGGAACACATCTTCTTTCAGCTTATTTAAAGCTAAACTTAAGCAGTACGTCACCAACAACACAAAACATTTAAGCTAGTATTTTACACAATAATAATTATGTCGACATCCAACCTACCTACATTAAAAAAATAAAACTGTTAACTACTGGACTATCCTTTACCTTAGTTATATATTTATTCAATAAGTGAACAATGTAAGTTCTTTTAGAGTAAATAAAGAATCTTTAAACCTAAATACATACTTATTATACATATAAACATCCATGACTCGGAAACAAATATCCATGCTCATCACACAAACATTTGCTCCTACCGGGACTCGAACCCGGGACCCTAAGAACGTAAGGCAGCCTCACTACCGCTGCGCCGTACGGGTCGTCAAAAAGCTGGCAAGATTACTTGGACGCGTAACGCGAGAGCTGGTTCGAGGAGGCCCGAGAAAAGAGTTCATAAAAGGAATTGTGGGAAGCCTTTGTCTAGCTGTGGGACAGAAAAGGCTAAGAAAAAAAAACACTGGTCTTGTAGTCAAAGTCTTTACATCTCAGAACCTCAATGTAGTTTCGCATTGTAAATTGAATAAGCAATTCCTACTTTCCACTCCACAAACTACATTCACAAGTACTAAAGTACGTAAATCAGAGTAACATACTACACAAACACAAACAGACGAACTTTAACTAACAATTTATTTTAATGTGGAGCGCCGGTGACATACAATAAAGCTAAAGCCGAGGTGCAGGTGTCAACAATGGTTTATTACGAATTAGCACAGGGCCGGATTACGGGACTGTGTTTTTGGCTGCAATCTGTATTGTTCGAACCAGAACCGTTTTTTGTTGTTTTTGATAAGACAATTGTATGGCTAGGATGAGAACCGCACTGGGAAGCATTGCACAAATGGGAGGAGACCTACATTCAGCTCTAGGTGGCCATTTGAATTGTTTTCTATGTATTTCTTGACTTCAAATTCGATTCAGAGCGTGGGACCTTTTTTTTCTGAATTCTAAGTAAGAAAAAGATAATATGCTCTCTTAATTGTCATCACTCAGGGGGCACGATGATGTCACATCAACAAAAAAAACTTTAAACCTTACAAAATCCTACTAATAAGTGTCACCAAATATACGCAGAAATAGAATGCCCCATTCCACGTAACCTCTTTCAAAGTCTCTCGCCGCGAAGTCAGAACCGCTGCATACATAAGTTTCAACTGAAAAGTTTACACTCTTGCTACTCTTAATGGGGGAAACAAAGTACCAATTAGCTCCACCAGCGTGCAATGAACACTTTCAGAGTAGGTACAGTTTATTGTACATCAGTGGAAACATTTGCCCTACCTTAGACTCGAAATCATTGTTGGTAGGTATATTTGTGTGGACAGAACTGATTTGGACACCCTTGTTGTAAGCACTGATAAGCAACTGCTGAGGGGTCCTGGTTTTGATTCCTGGATAGTGTAAACTGTTGTCAGGTTTTCGATTAGTTTGGTAGCGACAGCTTGGAGGCTAATTTTTTTATATTTGATTGGACTTAACATAACTGGTGAAATGTGTGTGAACAATTACGTACACGTCTGTCCCCTAAAGAGAGACATTCTCTCGTCTGCTTCAAATAGTACGTAGATTCTTTTTACAATCGGCTACCGAAAGATTGAACCTCTCACTCCTCCTTATTGCTATGTAAATCGCCAGTTTAAAACATCGCCCTTGATATTCTCAGCACTTTCATAAATGTACATAAGGACCGATTTATCTTTGCATACACCTAATGCAAAGAAGCTCCTCAGGGAGACGACATGACTTGCCGCAATCGCATCTAGTAAGTATACTTTGTGTTTTACAGGCATGTATTTGCTAGATTGTTTACTTTGTCCATTGAGAATCCCAGCTGCAGGTATTTATCACCAGCCAGTGATTCCAAGGCCTTCTTTAAAAAAGGCTTTTCTGTGTTTGAATCCTCTTTAATCTAACGTTTTAAATACTTTGTATGATCAGCCTATAACGTTCCCACCACTGGAACACAAGCTTCTTCTCTATGAGAGAGAGAGAGAGAGGGAGAGTTGGCCATAATGTACCACCCAGGCTCAGTGCGGGTTGTTGGAAATCACTTGTGTTGATTTTTGAACCGGCTTAAAAAAAACGGAGGTGGTTCTCAATTATTTTAGTCGTTTACTGTTTTTCGGAAGTCGGTAGAAGTCACATCGCTGGTATAAATCAAACTACCTGTCTGGATTCAAACCCACGACGATCTGGCGTAAGTCAGGGGTACACTGAGCCACCACTACTCTTTTGTAAATCAATCCAAGTCGAATTACTCAAGTCCTTGTTCTAACTTCAAACTAGAAACAATATTGGTCCTAGGAGCCGGCCCCGACAATCCATCCCTGTCACTCGTCCACCGCTGATTCTAAAAGTCAATTACACGGGTTGGTAATAAAGGGCGTAGTTGTGACGTCAGCAAAGTTCTCAGAGAGCCTCCGATCGGCACGGACCCACTCTAATTGATTTCGGGCTACGTGGCCCAAACGTCTGGACTGGATGTTCCACAGTGACGTGGCTCATTTTGGTCTTGATTGCTCACCGAATTTGTGGTGTTAATAGTAGATTTTGTAGGACAAGAATTGGTTATAGAATAGGCTAGTAATTCCTGAATGAAACTGTTGTCTACACTAGCATAATGTTAAATATATTTAATATTGCGTTTATAGATTAGGCCGCAATACACAGCGCGGACCAAGTGCGTCTTGTTCGATGTCACACATGTCTTCGAATATTTGTTTCTGGGATAAGGCGGTTTCCTGACAATGTTTTCGATCACTATTTTTGAGAGTAATGGCGATTAAATAAACAACATAAAGTAAAGTGCCTGGTGACACAGGGTTACCAGAGCTATCTAAAGGACTTGACTCACAAAGAGTCCTGATTATATTTAAAGTTAAATAATCCTCGTCCAAAAGCTTCTAGAGTCACATTATAGCTAGACCCAAGAAGTACACTACCTACAGCGTAACAGACGGGATATGACCATTCTTCGAGTCTATCCAGCAAAAACGGCACTCATGCGCAAAAGTGTCGTCTGTATGGCGCCTACTATATTTAACAAATTGCCTAAATGTTGGAAGGAGCTGAATGGTAAGGCATTCAAACGCCAATTAAAAATGTTTCTTTCGCAAAAGGCATATTATAGTATCTCCGAATTTCTTGCCGAAACTGATTTTTCTGTTTGACTGAATAATTTTATCTTTTCTTGACATTGTAATTTATATGAATTGAATGATTTACTTGACTTACTTGAATTGAATGAATTTTGACTATTATGTAATGTAACTATTTTTAATTTCTAATAAAGTATTGTAAACTATTTTGTACGCCGAATATGGCAAAACATGTTGAACCAACAATTTCTCGATCTCCATCCCTATGTGCATATTCATGTATCATGTCACACATGTTTTAACAAATAAATGCATCTTTCTTTCTTTCTTTCTTTACAATATTTAGGCAAGTATTCGCCCGTTTTTTAGAACTACGAAAATGTTCAAGCTAGCATCCTTAGGACATGAAACGTAAACCATCGTCATCGGAAAAAGGTTAAAAAAGGATCAATGCAGCTATGTTAATTACCAAAATGAAAGAAGACGAAACATGACATGGCAGGCCATCTAAAACAGTTATAATAGACACTGAGGGGCAACCTCGTTGTCCATTGAGGAACATTTCCGGGACACTGACTTAGTACAGTCGAGCTCTCCAAACTTTGCTTGTACGTTTGTTAACTAATAATTTTGAGTGTGTCCTAACGAATGATGCCTAATTTTAAGTGCTGTTCTGTACCTATGTGTTCTGTGGATTTTGTTTGTTCACATTGTTTGTGCAGGAAACTATGGATAGAACAGCAAATAGTGTTTTTTTTATGAGTGTCCCCAATGAGTTTGATTGCAAGACAGAATATTTTATCGAAACTGGTGATAGATAAGGTCACCAAAACGAACGCGATCTGCACATCTAAACGGCGTTAAAGAACTGTGTCAGAGTCATAATGTTTATGGAATATTGACCCTGGCAGCTCTTTTTTATTTTAATTTATTTTATGAACAAATGTGGTCTATTGTCAGTCAGTGGTAGTGTGTGGTGTGTGTGGTGGTGTGATCTCGTACTTCTGACTTGATATCAGTACCAGATCACAGTGGTCTTAATTGTCATTAATATGAGGTTGCGGTTGGATTGTTTCCATGTCTGCCGTGATGAAAAATTGTTTCAGTCGCAATGACGGTGGCAGCTGTAAGAGTAAAGTAGGTAACTATTACAGGTAACAAAAGCGATTCTTTTATTTAAAAAATATACCCGTCGAATTGAGAACCTCCTCTTTTTTTTGTAGGTTAAAAAGTGTGTTAAAACGATACTGTTAATAAGTTTAATATCTACATAAATGTAAATTCATCTTCACTTACACCCATTTTCCGTAATAACGCACATTTTGCCCCGAGCCGGGCCACTAAAGCTGTCGTAATTAACGTAGACAACTAACCGTGTCCGATCGCCGTGACGGACATTTCCGTCGGCCAGAGATTATACGATGCTACCCCAAACTTCGGACGGACGGGCTTAACCAACGCGGGCGTCGCGTAATTTTGAATAATGGACACAATTTCTCGTTCGTTTAGAAAAATAAAAAGGTTTTGTGAAAATTTGGATGTTAAGGAAAATTTTGATTCGGAATTGGCAGAAAAAATGATAAGACGATTAGCGGTTGTGGAAACATCAATTCAGGCGAAATAAATATAAAACTTTCACTGGTGAATGTTTTATAGGGTTCTCTCTATCTGGCAGAATCTTGATGCTCCAAAATTTATTTGGCATAACACACTTGGCATAATCTTCTTTAAAAGAATATTATTAAGGCATAAACATTATTTAATATATTTATATTTTGGCCGAATGTTTATATGTCCGAATTTACAATGGCATACTTTTAAGATGGCAGAATTTTATTTGGCATAATTACTTTTCGTAAACTTAAAATTTCGCATTATTTCGTTTGGCATGACGTTTATTTAGAGCGACGATTATTTGGTAGAATTTCATTTGGCATACTCGTACTATGAAGATGGCAGAATAACATAAGGAATAATGTTATCAGGCATATTGTCATTTCTATAAATAATAATTTTCTCTAAAAGTCAATACATCAGGGTAGGGTCACTCTGCAGCAGAGGATCTTCACCAAGCGTCCTCCTCGACGCTGGAACCACGACGTGGCGAAAGGGTCTAAAGGTAGACTAGAATCCTGGAAAGCCAGACAGAAATGGAAGTGTAAGCAAGCTGTCGGAACCGTTTCGTAGGTCAAAAGGTCACAGTGTCCCAGATAGGAAGATAGGAAGAAATACAGCAGAAAACTAGATTTAAGAAGTTCTAGGAACACTTTACAGTTAGCTCTTCCAATAAAAACATGGAAACTTACCCTAGAGGGATTTGGCGTAGTATTTCATAAATTTATTTAGCAAAGATCGGAGCGAGCGACACAGCTGTCACCTCGGTGCTTTCAAAACGACTAGTCATCGTCATTACCGAGCCCAACAGAATCGCGACTCCTCGGCGACACTCGGCAATGATCGTTTTGGAGATGCGCGGGCGCATAAAAGCGAGGACCCCTTTACTTTAATATATACGCTCGTAGGTTCCGTATATCATTATTTAATTATTTTAATAGTTTATTTTAGTGTTATGTTTAGTTTGATAATAATAAGTTATTTTTTAAAGTTGTGTGTAGATAGAATAGTTTTAAGTGTACATAGATTTCTTATTTTTAAGGATTCTTATTCTGAACTCTTTAAATATGTAACTTGCAAAGTGCAAAGTTACAATTTATAGGACTTTACCATTGTACCAGTAATAGTTAACATTAAAATCCGTGCGGTCTCACTGACAAAACCAAAGCAAAGTGACTTTGTGTTATATGCAATAGGTAAAGAAGATACACACACACCGATACAGAGACTATGAAAACAAACTAAATATATTATTTCAAACTAGCTGCGATTCGAACTTGCGATCCCTGGTTTACAGGGCGGTCGCTGCACCGTCAGGCTACTTGCTTCGATGACAAATAGAGTAAAATAGTCGTTCTATTCTAATGCATGTTACGACAGTTGTCAGTTGTCAAACAGTTGAGGAATATGGACATAATGCAATATTGCTCATCCCCTTAAGTTATTAGTGGGGTAATATATAGCCTATGTGCTATTCCAGCCTATAATCTATCCAAGTGCCAAATTTCAATCAGATCCGTTCCGCCGTTCTGGCTTGATTAACAAACATCCAAACTTTCACATTTTATAATAGTAGTAAGATAAATAGGTACAGGCTCTTTTGAATCGTTACAGTATCGGTCAGTTAAAAAGAAAAGAATTATTGCAATGACAATAACTATGGCCTTTTCCTTACATCAACTTCATGACTCAAGCTTCAATATTTCTTCACCACAAAATCGCGCTGAAGCCTGAAGCACTACTAATTACGTAACTGTCTTGTTAGCACAATTAATATCTCGTCCCACAGACGGCCGCGGTCACGTCTTAGGAACCGATTGCGTGCCGTCACTTTATTAGTAGAGGGAACTTGGTTTGACGGCAGCCATGTTGTTTTTGGTGGAATTTATGTATCCGTGGCTGTAGGTGCCTACTGTCTGTTCACAGTTTTGTTTAATTTTTAACCATTCAAACTTCAGGAAAATCATTAAAACTTGAAGTTAGCAAGCTTAGCCGTAAGAAAACCGTGAAAGAATTGCAAATAGTTTTGTTTCAATTTGAGTATTTTCGTGCAAAGCAGTATTCAGGTTTACACCTGGGGAGTACGTCCATAAAGATGAAAAAAATTGAAATTGAGAATGAAAGACATTTTATTTATTGGGTATAATTCATGTATGCAAGTTTAGTTTAGTTTAGTTCCAGTAGCAAGTGATGTCCAGTAGTAAGCGCTAAAGGGACGTCAAGGGACGTAACCCATTTCTTTATAAATCAACGTTTTCCGATACTTTTTCTGTGTATCGAAATACAATTATAAGTCGTGGTCATTTTTAAAGATCGGACATATAATGGGCAGGGTTGTACACACTGTTGGACTAACTAAATGAAAGTAGCACTATTATAATAGAGCACAGAGTTGCAGCAGCAGTGCAATCCCGATTTTGTCAAAATCATTTACTTTTCGTAGAATATTGTAACTATGTCACTAGTTCCAAAAAGATAAAGTTTCAACAATTAAAAGACACGATGGAAATCGTTTTTAGTTTTACATTGTTAGCATTAATTGTTACAATTATTAGCAATTTAAAAGACTATGCTTAGTTTGGTCATGTCAAAAGGATGAGCAAAAGGCGACTAACAAAAGGCAGTGCTAGACGGACATAATTATGTATACAGGTCAGTGGTCTGGTCTGGTCATAATTACGTACTTGGTGAGGTTCTTCAGAAAGTTTCGATGCGTAGTACTCGCAACCCGCGTGCGTGTATGACCAGATGTATGATCGTGGACGAGGCAAAAGGATTATGTAGGGATCGTAGCAGGTGGCGTTTCGTAGTTTCTGCTTACCCCCATGGGAAAATGGCGTGAGTTTATGTATGTATTGTTGGTGTTGTTCATTATTCACAGAAAATCGATGCACAAACAACAAAACACTCAATCCAACTTCAACATTGTCCTACAAAATATATTGTCCCAAAATATTCAACCCTTTATTCGCCGACGAGGTATAACGAGGCTGGCAGGTGTGTCGAGATTGACGCAATATTTAATTAGAGCACTTCACGCTCCGAAGGGATTCAAAGGGCTCGAAATTCGCGTTCGCCGAGACTTATTGTAATGTTGCGCACTTACGCGTAAGTGCGAGTACAGTATGTTACGCGACGCCTCGTTGGTCGCCCAGACCGGGTGTCGCGTTGCAGGGTTGGAAGCGCATGCTTCTTTTTTATCAATGTTTGAATCAACGGTTTTACGACTCGTTGGGTGCATGGTTTAATCGCTGAAAGAGTAACTTGCCTGTCGTTTTCCTTAAGTGGAAACTATTATCCAAGACAGAATGATTTTTCCACTGGGCAAAGATAACATGTAGGTACGTATTTGCGCAATCGAGGACAATTAAATACTTTATGGCTGTCGCAATCTCGGTAAAACATTGGTATACAACTGTGTAGAATGAAGCTCTACTGCTGAATAATAAATAAGGTCTTTCTCTAGTCCCTGAAATAAGAAAACTGTATAATTTTTTGACAAACAACTAGTCTTGCGTTAGCTAGCAATGCACAATGGTTTCTTTAGGCAAAGCGGGGCTGAGCTCACAATGGGACGGGAAAAAAGCGAGGCCACCGAGAAGATTAATTTCAGACCCTATTATTATAATAAGTATACCGTTAAAATAATATATTAAGCTTTAAATTAAATGGGTATGGAAGGAGTAGAACATTATATTGCTCGCTAGAATTAACTCTAATTTTTAGATTAATGACGAGAATTAAGTCTAAAACAGACAAGTCAGCCATGTTAAACTGTGCTTGTTACGAAAAGGCTTTATCTTAGTGACATTATTTTACGTTTGACACTAAGATTCTCTTCCTCGTTAGTAAAAAATATAATCCTAAGAAGCGACCCCAGTAATACGCCACAGCATAGAAAATGAAACTACAAAAGTTTGGCGTACCATTATCTTTTCTGCATGAATCTCAATATTTTTTACTCTGTGTCCCTTTTTTTAACAAGGTAAGAACAAATCCTGCAAGGATCTGGGACGAAAAAAAGGAAAATCTTTTTGAATAATGTCTCCACGTGTTAGGATCCAGGCGGGACATTTTGACGCGATGTCAGCTTTGAAAAGAAATATTAGCGTAAAATGTATTTATATGTGAAATATCTGAGACCTCACCTTTTGCATAGCAAAGTGTGTCACCATTTGTTCTTACATTTTTATACTGATTTGGGTACGCGAGGGAAAATTGAGCCTTTTGTCATCTCGCAAGATGTAAAGGTCAATTGGGAGAAGTCAGCTCTTGTAGAGAATGGGCAATATGGACATGTGAGTAATTTGTAGGTATTTGTGAACTGATAACCCGTTTGGGTTATGTGAATAACTTATTCGTAAAAAGTTAAGCTGATTCTTTGTTTATTTCGGTTAGTGAAGATAGAATAAAACATTAGTTAGCGTGTGCAGTGTTTGGGCTTTCGGGCCACAGATCCCGGTTTCGTTCCACGTGCAGAAAAATAAAATTTTATGAGAATATTGAACACTAATTAATCATAATCACACTCACAAATAGGCAGCCATCAGAGTGTATAAAATGAAACCAAAGTGTGAACGTTTATAGATACGAAAATGTCAGTATATCTTTTACACATTAAAAGAGGTTTCGTGCCCCTTTCAGGAACAAAATAGTGTCTCCCAACACTACCTACTTCACATATTTGACACCTCATGTTTGTTCCTAGTATCTTTTCCTAGCATTTTCTACTAGAAGACAGGGTGAAATCCGTCGGACTGAGGGGTAAATCCGTAAGAAGCGCAACCATTACTCAGGTGAGTAGTGGATGTAAGTTCTTCTAGCGTCGAGCGTCGGTACTGCTGCATGGAGATTTGTCATTGTGACACGCTTTTATATTATACGGAGGGTTTTTACTAGACTTTGGAGGAACCCTAGGTACATTTATGTGTCTAGGAGTTTTATTATATCTACTTTCAAATGGCGCGGGAAAACAATCTTATTATTTTTTCATTTTTTTTTTTTTTTTTTTTTTGGAAATGGCATTTCGCAGTTCAGCCTCTGAGGCTGGCTACTGCTTAACCGGTCTATCCCTGTGGATGCCTAGAATTTAAGGCCTCCAGCCAGGGGCAAAATGAACTTATAAACTAAGCGACCACTCGCTAAGGGCACCCCCTGTGGGGTACGAGCCTCGGCTTAGGGCGTCGCTGGGGAGGGCAGCAAGGGGACAGGCTGGATCTGATTTAGGGGCTGTTTTATTGCTACTGGCTCAGCATCGCGGGCTGGCTCATGCAAGGGTCGGGGGGGGTTTGAAACGGGACGTCGCGACGGACCACGGCGGCGGGGTCGGAATGACGGCGGTCTGTGTTTGTATTACCTGAGTGTGCTGGTTTCCCTACTGCTTTCCTGGAGGAGGGTGGTGGGGTCATCGGGGGTGAGAAGAACGTGCCGTGGACGGCGAACGTTACTAATACGCGATGGCTCGTATCGGGCGGCCGATGCGATAAGGGGGTTACTGTGCTTGACAGCTGAGTCGAAGAAACGTTTTGAAAGACGTTTCATAAATTGCTGGATGGTAGGCAATTTAAGATCTAAGTGAAGGCTTTCATTGCGGACGTAAAAGGGAGCTCCGGTGATCTTACGGAGGAATCGGTTCTGCAAGGTCTGCACCCTGCACCTGCTTGTCGCAGTCACGACGTGCAAGCTACGAACGTCTTTTTTTTTAATGCTTTGTATGTTTATTGTTATTTTTTTTTTTTTGTGTTTTTATCATTTTGTATGATGCACGTCATGTCCCTGCGACAAATAAATATATTTTCTTTCTTTCTTCTTTCTAAGGAGGTGGCGGGGGTGGGCATGGGCGAATACGACACAAGCATATGTCATAATCGGTCTGATGACTGCGGTATAGAGACGCAACTTGCACTTAAGTGACAACTTGCTCTTATCCGTTAACATGCAGTGGAGTCTACCCATAGCAAAGGCCGCTCGGTTTCGAGCTGCTCTTATATGCGACGCGAAGGTCAGGTGTTCATCGAGTATGACTCCAAGGTACTTGGCTTGCTTCTCCCAAGGGATAGGCTTGCCGAACATGGTGATTGGACTGGGGGGGGGTGCGATGATGTCGCAGCTTGTGGAAGAGTACAGCTTGACTCTTGTCGGGGTTAACCTCTATTCTCCATTTGCGAAACCAAGCGCCAAGCGCATTGGCCGCTCTTTGGAGATTGAGGGCGATGGCATCTGGTCTAACGCCAGTGTAATAAATGGCCGTGTCGTCGGCAAAAAGGGCTAAGTGAGTCTTAACTCGTTTAGGGATGCCGCTGGTGAATAGCGTGAAGATAAGAGGGGAGATAACTGATCCCTGGGGCACACCAGCCCTGATGGGATGAGGAGAGGAGATAGCATTACCTATGCGATAGCGAAATGTCCGGTCCGACAAATAGTCTCGCAAGATGAGTACGGAGACGGAGCGGCGCCTCCTGGCACAGGCATCTATATGCTTAAAAGGGGACGCCACCAACTGTATAATGTATGTATAACGTGTAATAATGAAATAAAACATTTTTGTATTTGTATTGTATTTGTATTTGTATTGAGTACGAGACGATCAGGCACACCGAGTTGGTACAGCTTATATAGTAAGCCGTTGTGCCAGACTTTGTCAAACGCTTTCGCAATATCGAAGAATAAGACACCCGTCATCGAGCGGCGCTGGAAACCTGCGCTGAGGTGCTCTACGATGCGGTGGACCTGTTGGATGCACGAGTGATCGGTCCTGAATCCGAATTGCTCGTTGGGGATGAGGCTCTTAGCCTCGGCAAAGTCTTTGAGATGCTTATAAATAAGCCTCTCGTAGATTTTGCCGAGGGCACTCAGGAGACTGATCGGCCGGTAGCTCGAAGGCTCGGCTTTAGGTTTGCCTGGTTTAGGAATACCTATGACCGTGGACTCTTTCCACGCTTTGGGGAAGATATTGTTGCTCAAGGCACCATTGAAGATGGCTGTCAGAAGGACTATGAGCTGGAGGGGGAGGAGTTTAAACACCTTATTGGTGAAGCCATCGGCGCCGGGGGCTTTCCGTGGCTGGAGCCTATCAATGATGATATCCTTTTTTTCCTGTGTGGGTAGACACAGGGTTAACACTCATATTTTGTTTACTCAAAGTTTTAATTGATTTAATATATTTTAAATTGAATTTTTAATGTTATAATTATATTTTATTGTTATTAACCACCCAACTCTCACTATATAATATTTCCAAGTCTTTCTGACATCACATTCTCCTATCTACTTACTTTGCTACTATCCAATCATCTTTATGGACACTAAAATGGCAACAAGTTTGGAAGATCTGGAGCAGCTGTTCAACTCGCGAATGGCTGAGTATGAGAACAAGCTCAGAAATGCATCCTCAGGATCTGAGCCAGCACCTGATATCACAGCACTATCACGTGAGTTCGCTGAATTTAAAACTTTTGTATGGCAGGCACTCTCTAAATTTAAATCACAGATAGAAATGCTTTCTCTTGGCTATGACAGACATGAAACTATGATGAGAAGAAAGGTTTTATTGTTTCATGGGGTTGCCGAGCTACCAAATGAAAAGTTACATGATGTGGTTCGTAAAGTGTTATCCGACCAAATGAGCTTGTCTGAGGTCAAAAAGGAAAGCATTCATGTCTGCCACCGTTTGGGATCTTCACAAGGCAAAGCTAGACCTATCCTGGTGAGACTTTACACCACTGAACACCGTCACTTGATTTGGGAGAGCAAGAAGTCACTGAAAGGTACTGGCATCACAATCTCTGAATTCTTAACCCACACAAGACACCGTACTTTCATGGATGCACGCAAGCATTTTGGAGTGCCGAACTGCTGGTCGGTGGAGGGCAGGATAGTGATCGTCACGTCAGATGGTAAGCGTCACAAGATTGAAACTTCGGGCGAACTTCGAGCGCTGGTTTCGCGGTTCCCTAAGACCACAGGCGAGTCTGGTGATGCTGCGCTGTCAGAGGTACATTCTACTCCTATGCGTGCTAGCCCCACCGAAGTTACCGCTACACCATCAAGAGGCCAAAGAAAGGCGCGCCGGCGTAACTAATGTTAGTACCATTGGTTTGTTTACCGAGTTACTTTGTAAATTAGCCGCATTGTACGATAACTTTTGATTTGTTCTGTACTTTTAACTGTCGCCGGTACTTTTTGTGTTCTCTGTTTCACCTTCACAGTAAATTTTGTGTAGCATTATTTTTTTCTTTTTACATTAAGACTTGTCGGTATGTTTACAAACTTTTAATATCACTTTTCTGATTGTCACTGTCAATATGACATTATTGACTTGATGTAACGTTCCATTCCTGTTTCGTGGTAATGCATATTTGTGTGTATTACGCTTCGTGTTACGTGAACATTTTAATTTAATTTTCAAAACATTGTTACTTTGTTTTTCCATGTTCTTTTTCGACAAACAAAAAACAAACTAGTGAGTTTGGGTGGTTGTGTTTGAAACAATCAGCCGTATACGTATTTAATTGTAGTTATTGTTGTTTTCTGATTTTTTTCTGTGTTTTATTATAATATTATATACTATTTGTATCTATCTATGAATATTCCAGCTGACTTAAATGACAGTTTTTTCTCATGTTCTTCCTCGACTTGTAGCTTCGTTAGTGCGGACAGTGAGCCTCCGCTTCGTACTTTGCGTGACAATATTTCCTCTCTTTTTTCTAACTATCCTAACAATCTGCATATAGCCCATATTAATGCTCAGAGTGTTCCTGGTCACTATTCCGATCTTCTGGCAACCTTTGGCAGTGTTCATCTTGATGCACTCCTAATATCTGAGACCTTTCTTAAGCCCTCTCTTCTTTCTACGCACTACGCACTTCCGGGATTTGTTTTGGTCAGAAATGACAGGGTTGGCAAGGGTGGTGGTTGTGTCGCCATTTACATACGCGCCGATATTCCGCACAAGATTGTAAGTTCGTCTCCATCTCAGTACTCTGGGTCAGCTGAATCATTGTTTTTGGAAATAACTTTAAATCATACCAATGTTTTGCTTGCTGTATTTTACTCTCCTAACCTTCACGTTAAATATTTTGACTCCCTAGAATCCTCACTTAACAATTTTTGCCCATCATACGAGCATGTCATTTTAATGGGTGATTTTAACACATGTTTAATTAAAAATGATTCACGTTCACATAAACTCCGTTCGCTTTTATCTTCTTTTAATCTGGAAATTCTACCTCTTTCTGCTACCCATAACTTCCCAAATTGCACGCCTTCTCTTCTTGACTTGATGATCGTATCTTCATCTCACAATGTTGCTGAGTTTGGGCAGCTTACTGCAACCTTTTCGTACCATGACCTCATTTACCTTTCCTATCGTATCCGACCTCCGAAACGTAAGCCCCGCTTCTGCTTTCTTCGCAGTTTCAATAGCATAGACTTGGAGGCTTTGAAGCGCGATGCGGGAGATATCGATTGGACTCATGTTATCGAAAGCACCTCTATTGATGAAAAGGTGAACAACTTCAATTCCACTATATTAGACCTCTACGATAAACATGCTCCTCGTCGGCGTATTAAAATTAAGCGTAATCCTGCTCCGTGGATGACTGCTGAAATTAAAAATGCTATTGCTCGTAAGGATAAGGCTAAGAGTAGGTATAGGCACAGACCCACGGAACTTAATCTCAGCCACTTTAAAGCTCTGCGTAACCGCTGCAATCGTCTGTGTCGAGATGCCAAGAGACGCTTTTTCCACGAATCTCTCGTTGATCGTAACTCTTCCGATGTCTGGAATTTTTTAAAGTCTGTCGGTATCGGCAAATCTCCCACGAGTACCTGTAAGGATGTCGACTTGTGCGCCCTTAACAGGCACTTTTCTTGTCCACCTGTTTCTCTGGACCCAAGCGTTAAAGCGTCAACTTTGTCTGAGCTCTCTAATTTGTCGCTACCTCATTGTGCACCTTTCAATTTCAGTCATGTCTCTGAAGACGTTGTCAAAAAATCCCTTCTCTCTATTTCTTCCTCTGCTGCGGGCCATGATAATTTGTGTTCGAGAATGATAATACCCATTATTTCAGAGCTACTCCCCATCCTTACTCATATTGTTAATTTCTCTTTATTTTCTGGTGTATTTCCGTCAGCCTGGAAGCAGGCTCACATAATACCACTTCCTAAAATAAGCAATCCTTCTTCCTTGTCCCATTTTAGACCCATTTCCATTCTCCCTTTCCTTTCCAAAGTTCTCGAACACATTGTTCATGGTAAAATTTCCAAATATCTATCGTCTAATGCTCTTATTTCCCCTTTCCAATCTGGCTTTCGTACTGGCCACAGTACTGTTACTGCACTCTTGAAGGTTACTGACGATATCCGCTGGGCTATGGACAACAAATCTCTGACTGTTTTAGTGTTACTTGATTTTAGTTGCGCGTTCAACTCAGTGGATTTCGACATCCTTCTTGGGATCCTTCAATCTTTTAACTTCTCTGCCTCTACGTTAGCCTGGTTTGGCTCTTATCTTCGGGGTCGCTCTCAGTGTGTTCGCCAAGAAGAGATATTCTCTGACTGGTGTGATCTTACTGCTGGCGTTCCTCAAGGCGGCGTTCTCTCTCCTCTTCTTTTCTCTATCTTCATTAATACAGTTACCAAAGTTATCACTTCCAGCCTTCATCTCTACGCGGACGATTTGCAGCTGTATCGACATTTCTTGCTGGCTGATGCGGAATCAGCAATCAATGCCATGAATCATGACCTGGAAAGTATCTAGCAATGGGCTAAGTCGTACGGCTTACAGATAAACCCTACTAAGTCGCAGGCCATGATCATAGGCAGCAGATACTATCGCACTGCACTTGACTTTTTAGCTTTGACTCCCTTATATCTGGGCTGCTCGACCATTGTCTATGCGGAAACAGCTAAGGACCTTGGTGTCTTAATTGACAGCAATCTTTCTTGGCGAGCTCAAGTGAATGAGGTTAGTCGTAAGGTGCACTTTTCTTTCCATTCGCTTAAATCCTTACAAAGCTTCTTGCCATTTAAGACTAAAATATACTTGGCTCAAACTCTGATTCAGCCGATCATTGATTACGCTGATGCCTGCTATTTGGATGCCACTGAGGAGCTGTTGAATAAGCTCGAGCGTTTGCAAAATCTTTGCATCCGTTTTGTGTTTGGTCTGAGGAAATATGATCATGTTTCTCAGTTCCGCAAGGAACTCAAATGGCTCCCTATTCGTCTTCGCAGGAACACTCGGATATTATGTCTCCTATACAACATCCTTTATAACCCTTCATATCCTAGCTACCTGCGCGATCGTTTTTCGTTTACCCGCCCTTCTGATGCTCTGTGTAGGTCCCACCTCAGGCATCATCTTAATTTCCCATCCCATAAAACCGAATTCTATTCTAATTCCTTCTCTGTCCACGCAGTACGTTTGTGGAACTCTCTTCCGCCTAACATTAGAGATTCTAAAACCATATTTATCTTCAAAAAGCAAGTCAAAGAACACTATCTCTCCTCTATACTGTAATATTCTGGATATTATTCATATTATAGGTATATATTTATTCTGTATATTATGTGTATATATTTGTGTGTATGTTTATGTTATATAGGTATATTTTTGTTTTAAGTTTTAATTGAAATTTTCCTGTTCTGTCTTTTCTACACACTGTGTCTACATTTCTAATCCAACTTTCCTCTCGCAGGTCTGCTGGAAGAAATTTCTTATGAAATAAGCAGTACCTTTGTGCTCGTCTATCTTGATGTAATTTCCTGTTAAGTATTTTGTGTGTACAAAAATAAATAAATAAATAAATAAATGATGTCTTTCACTTCGTCGGGCGTGACTGAAGGAAGAGGATCATCAGGGTCTTCTATGGGGGGGAGATTGGCTCTACGTTCGACTTCCGCGTCCACCATATCAAGGTGACGCTTGTCTACTGGTTGAGAGCTGGGCCTACATTGAGATTCTAGACTGTCGGCTAGACATTCAGCCTTTTCAGAGTCGTCGAAAGCGACGCTCTTGTCGGGGCGAGTGAGTGGAGGCATTGGGGCCTCATTGGTGGCACGCAACTTTCGTTGCAGCTGCCAGAAGGCAAGATGAGTGGGCTCGAGTTCGCTGAGCTCCTTGTCCCATTGATTTGAGCGATGCTCACTAGTGCGGTCCTTTACAGCACGCTGTAATTTCCGCATGTGAGCTTTGTTCGCGTCGCAGGGAAAGGAACTGTAGGCACGTATGGCCGCGTTCTTCTCGGTTATCAGATCACGGATGTCGTCGGGTAGTTTCCAGCGCCGATCATTCAGCGCTGGGACTTCCCGCGAACAGTCCTTGAGCACGGACTGTACGTGATCTGTAAACGTGTCGATGGCGGCCGTGGTGTCTTTGACTGAGACAATATGGTCGGGGTTACCGTCCAATAGAGGCGACATGTCAGATTTCAGCTTATCGCTTACTTTCTTCCAGTCAGTGATAACTATAGTCGGAGGGGGATGACTGGGGTCTGAGGGACCCGATCGGGGGATAAGGTGCATGAGCACTGGGCGGTGGTCGGAGTCAAGCTCATGTAGCGTCTCAATCATATACAACCTGAGGTTGATATTTTTGAGCAGCGCTATATCGAGCACGTCAGAGCGATAGTTGACAGTGCCGGGGTAGTGAGTGTGCTCCATAGGAGCGACAGGGTCGAAGTTGAGGGCCGCGCCTAGATCGTACAAGACTCTCCCTCTCGGGTTCGTCTTGGTGCTGTTCCAGGCGGGATGCTTGGCGTTGAGGTCGCCCGCTATGATAACGGAGTCACTCAAGCCGAAGAGAGCGGTAAAGTCTTTGACCAAAAGACTGTTATCGTCCGGTGTATTAGAAGGGGGGATGTAAGCTGAGATGATATGGACCGGCTGGTGACCGGTCATGCCCAGCCGACAGATAGAAACCTCGAGCGGTGATACAAGAGGGGGGGGAGTGATTGGGATACAGTGCAGATCCTTGCGATAATAAATGAGTGTACCGCCTTTTTGACAGCGTGTCCGGTCGTTGCGAACCATACGAAAGTTGGCAATTTTCGGATCACGGTGGCTGGGTTTAAGGAAAGTCTCCTGGATGAGGAAAATGTCAACTTGATGGTCACGGAGGAAGGTGGTGATCTCATCGCGTTGACCCATGATGCCATTGGCATTGAAAAAGCCTATTTTAAGGGATCGGGGTTTAGTGCACGCTACTTTCTTACCAAGCTCTGTGCTTATTTAGAAAGTGCGCGGAGGGCTGACTCTATCCTAGGATAGGCCTTGAAAACGCGACGGATTTCGTTGAAATCCTTGGATCCCCTAAGCTCAGCCGCCATGCGGTCAGCTTCGGGGGTCTTATTTTTTATTTATTTCTTTTCTTTTTTTTTGTCTTATTTTTTCACACAAAATTAAAATATATATACCTACACCAGGGGCTCCCAAACTTTTTCAGTTCGCGGCGCACTCACCTAATTAGCCCCTATTACGCCCTAATTAGTCGAAAAAGCAGAGTTTTTATAACCAAATTGATACACAAGTAAATCACATAAATAAGATGCTGCAAGAGGAATGAGAATTCTTAGAGGTTTAGAAATTAAAGTTAGTTAATCATTTTGGACCAATATCAAAAACTCCACCAAATCGTAACACGTGAACCTTGTTTTAAGGCTACTGTCGCACAACTTGGGGGGTCCAAACGCCTCCTGCGGGAGGCTCTACGCGGGGATCGTGCGGTCCATGGCCCTTTACAGGGCCCCGGGGTGGGTGCGTTACTTGAGGCTGCGAGCCGCCCTCTACCTTAACGTGCCCCAAAAGGTGGTAGCCGTAAGGCTAGTCCGTGGATACCGCACGATCTCTCGCGAAGCGGCGAGCCTCCTTGCCGGATTGCCGCCATGGGATCTAGAGGCAATAATCCTCGCGCGCCTGCACGAATGGCGCGCGGAGGCTCTACGCCGGGGGGAAACTCCGCTGCCGCGGCAAATTGCCGCTCAGCGGACAGACTTCCGGCGTGATCTCATGGCGACATGGAGAGAAATACTGTCGCAGCCCCGTGCAGGGCACGTCACAATAGTGGCGATAAGTCCCCTCTTTGAGGAGTAGCTTTGGCACGGCGTCCTCACCTTCCGCCTGACGCAGGTACTCACCAGACACGGTTGTTTCGGGAGGTACCTGCACCGGATCGGGCGGGAGGAAACGCCCGGGTGTTACCATTGTGAGGATCGACCGGAGGACACGGTGGAGCACACGGTGGAGATCTGCCCTGCGTGGGCGGAGCACCGCCGTGTCCTCGTGGCGGCGATCGGCGGCGGCGACCTCTCGCGTCCGGCCTTGGTTCAATCCATGGTCCGGAGCGAGACGGAATGGGACGCCGTCACCTCCTTCTGCGAAGCAGTCATGCTAGCGAAGGAGGCGGCGGGACGTGAGAGGGAGAGAACCTCACGTCCCAGCTGCCGCGGGAGACGCACCGGGCGTCGGGGGCCACATGGTGGCCCCCGGCCACCGTAGGCACGGGCCTGTGGACGCTGAGCTATGGGCTAGCTCGCCGTCCGTTCGTCTTATGACGACAGGCCGTGTCGACGGCGCGTTCGTGTTCCACGCGCGCCTCAAAGAGATGTCAGCAATAGGAAGCATGCCGCAAGGGCCGATACCTGCCGGGGCTGCGGGACTGTTCGAAAGAGATACCGTGGCCCCGGAACACAAAGGGCGATGAAGGTACATGGATGGGTTTTAGTCAGTAAAAGTCTGACACTCCCTCCTGCCCCGCCCAGAACCGGAGGATTTATTTGATGATGTCCCATCCGAAAAAAAAAGGCTGCTGTCGCAAGAGTTCAAAGAGAAGACAAGATCCACGAGCATTCAGTTCTTACGAAGTGAATGCTCGTGGATCTTGTGCATGCAAATTTTGGATTTACGAAAATCTTTCAACATCGTCTTCGGCAAAGCATTTTAAAAACCATTAAAGTGAGCTTCGAAAGGTTTTCTGTGAAAATGGACATTAACTCTTGTGAAAAAATAAGCTCATTAGATTGTTATCGAATACTTAATATAGTTATTAGTTTCCGGAGAATAGTAAACAGAAGCGCCTCTCGGCGCCCCACTTTACTCTCTACGGCGCACCAGGGCACCGCGGCACAGTTTGGGAACCCCTGACCTACACAATAATTGCAATATATATAGCTTATGTACAATGACGAGCGTAAGACATCCTAGACTAATAGAAAAATATGAATCGGAAATTGCCAATCTGCTGACATGCTCGCCTGTTCATGCCTTCGCTGTATACAGTGGGATAGTAAAAGCTAGTATTTTATTAAAATTTATATGTGAGTATTATAGGAGGTAAATTTAGTTTGTATGTAAGTTTGGATGTAGCATGATATTCGGAACTACTGATCCGAATCCAAAAATGATCTCACTGATGGGAAGCTACATTAAGGTTGTCTTCTCTTATCTCTCTGAGACTTGTCCTGAAACATCTTAAGTTTTTGTATGTTGGGGTCGGGGTGGGGGTTGGGGTAGTTCTTGTTGTATGTTGGGGTCTGCTTCCAGTCTATCCGGCCGCAGCTGAATATCAGTATTTTACTTGGACTTGGACTACCTACTTCTTCGGACTTTCGGGTTCTAACTACACGCATTCTAATGACTGTCAAAGATCAACGTCTTTTGAGGCACGAGGGATACTCGGTCAGTAATTGACGGTTACCCATTCACGGACTGACCTTGGCAAACTTAGCTTAGCCATCGATCGACCTGTGGTGCAATTATTACCCAACCTCGTGCTCCTCAAAGGAACGAACTGAGTTAATAAACAAAAAAAAAAACACTCATCAATCAGTATTTTCCTAAAAAAACTTGAACAACTAAACTCAACAGGCACCTGTTCACAATCCCTTAGGAATTATAATATCGTTTGACGAGGTTCAGCGCAGCATCAGAGGAGCAAATAATACCGCCGCGGAGGGATTATATCGAGTAATTCTCTAATGCTGGACGGTTAGGGGGATTTAGCAGCTGCGCCCGAGCGGCCGGAGCACCGCCGTGAAGAATTATTAGAGATTCTCTCTCTCTCTGCCTATTAATGTGGTGCATTTGTTTATTGTGGTGCTGTTGATACTTGCAGGGTCGGCAGGTCTAGTGTTAAGTGGTTTTGGTCTTTAAACCCTAATATTAAGTCGTAGACAATATCAGAGCAGACTCGGAAAAATAAATCGTGAGCATCAACACCAACAGCATCCGATACCCAGCTGTGACACATTATAGGCCGATTATGCAGACTCCTAAGATAAGATGAATGTAGAACTTTTTATGTATGACGTATAACGTTTTTATGCTGTAAGAAAAATGGAAAGCTCTTGTCTGTTTGTTTAGTGGTTATTCAGTGTGCAAAATGGGCTTGGACGTGGAGTTGCGGACACCATTCTGATTTAAAATACATTCTTTACAGCCAGTACAAGTCTTTATGATCATTGGATCCAGTCAAAGATCTAACAATTAGTCTCAAAACAAAAAGTTACCTTGACAAAACAAACAAACAAAATAATGTATATAACTATAATCACCAACAAAAAATCAAAACAATCCGCCATCGCATCGTCTAAATTGAAAATTTAACTTTCATTATAATAAAACTGGGACATTCACGACGTGATCGTTTCACCCATAAAATGTGAGTCCAAATAAAATAATGGCCCGTTCAGTTTCCATTATTGGACCAACGTAACAATAACATATAAAAAAGTGTCATAAAAATCTAGCGAAATTACTGCTTTTATAGCTCCGTTGATCTGTAGGAGAGATGTGGAGTTGTGGACCAATGGGATGCTGACAGCTGTTTCGCTTTTTTGCGTTAATTGTTTCTGAGGGTCATGTTGTTTTACGTTAGGGTTGTGTCCCTCATGGGACGATGATCTACATCCGCAGTTTGCAAATTCAATTATGTTTAAGGGAGATGCGTAAAAGTAGCCGACGAATTCAATGTTTCTTCCGTTTTTTTATATGAAAGCATATAAGTACTTCCCGATTGGTCCCATAGAAATTTCATCAAAATCATTTCAGTAATTTGTTTTTATTTTTCCTTGAATATGTATTTTTTTCTTCTTGGGCTATGTAGATGACATGATGGTTCCTTAATAACTGCTACTTAAAATGTAAAAAATTGTTTCGTGACAATAATTTGTGTGATAGACTATTAACTAAAATGGGCAAAATAAACACAAAAAAAGTCTAAAATAACTTTACTTTCGAAAGTCGGTGGCAAAAAGTCAATGAAACAAACAAAGTCACCGAAAGCTTTTTTACAATTGCAGTTTAGCATTCAACGTGGCAATGGAGCAAAGGAGTACTTTGACGACCAAGCGTCCTATTGTTTATTTAATTGGCTAATATTTAGTTAGTTTGTCTTTTTTTATAAATTAGGCCTCTTTAGAGTTCCGTAGCCCAATGGTAAAAAACGGCACCCTTATAGATTCGCCATGTCTGTCTATCGGTCTGTCTGTCTGTCTGTCCGTGTATGTCACAGCCACTTTATTCCGAAACTATTAGGGCTACACAGTTGAAACTTAGTAGGTAGATGTATTCTGTAAACCGCTTTACAATTTTTATGAAAAAAAAGATTAAGGGAACGCCATGGTCCACTACATGGAACTGAAACTAAAAAATATTTTTTTCATTAAACCTATACATGCCGGGTGTCTACACAGTATGTAACAAAAACCCTGTTGTTCCAAGTATGGACGTTTTCAGAATCGATATCCGATGGTAATTAAATAAGTCAATTAAAAAAATATTCAAGAAAAAAAAAGCAAAATAAATATTTTAATATTTGAAAAGTAACACTGATTGCTCACTTCTGCAAATACAAATAGGTAGCAACTTGCTTTTCAACAAAGGCGCCGTCGCGCCGCGCCGCACACTACCATACCACTAACTAAGGTCATGAACTCGTCACGTGTCGATCATATCACTAAGCTGTGTAACTGATAACACTTAAAATATTCCTCATTTGAATAAGACATTTTGAAAAAAACGCACACACACAGAATTCACTCACAAAATCACAATAATTTGGTTCTTTTTCCAATGTTGTCAATGTAGATCAACGATACATCCGTCTGGAAGTAACAAGGAAGTAAGCTGCGCAGGCGACTGAAGGGCAGTGAGGGGGATAATCGGCTAGTGGCGGTCGTACAAAGGGTGCACGTGCCATCAAAAGCGGCGGCGGCGCAGGCGGCATGCTTTGTGTTTTGGCGCAAACACTAATTTCTAAAGTAAGAGAGGAACATTCTGAAACAATGTAGGATTGTAGAATGTAAATAAAACTTTCAACCAAAATTGGTTTGAATAAGATTTGATGTTTAGTTTTTGAGAGGTCTTTTTCATCAAACTGCAGCAGTAACTTTGTTTTTCATTAAAATACTAAATATACAAATTTAGTTTTACTGTTGAATGTAAAACAATACAACATATGCCTTCAAAATATTTTTATTATATTGTTTGGTGCTACTAAACCCTGTGTGCCTGTGACTACGACTCGCATTTGGCCGGTTTTTTTTGTAAATACTTAGTGTTAATTATTCTCTAAGTAGCTTATATGCAGCTTTCTCTTTGATCGTGATGATAATTTAGAAAGTAATGAGTCTTATATCGGACATTGTCTCAAACACTGGGACTTTTGCCAAACAAATGATCACTCACTAGTTGGAGATTGTGAAAGGATTTCAGACCCGTCAACGTTGCGCTAACAACCACCTAATGCATAATTACTTACTTTATGAAACTGAATAAAATTGCTGTTGCTGTCGACTAAAAAATCCTCCGTCACTTCAGCACAGAACTATAAAATTCCTTTCTTTTTATCTCCTCAAGTTTGCAGCACTGTCACCTCCGTTAGTAGCGTAAACAATTTTCATAGTTTCATGGGCAGATGTCAAAGTTTTTCCTCTCAATGGCGGCTGCTCGACGGAAAAATTTCCAACTTGCTCCTTGAATTTTAACGCGGCACGAACTCTGATGTCGCTGCCATACTTTGTTGGCGCGTATCGTATTTTGTATTAAAAATATCAAACATATTTGTGATTTAGAGACAGATAAATAATATGTGGATAGTGCTAAGTGGTTCGTTCTTTGGGAATGTTTCTTGAATTATGTCATCTCGTTCTTGTGAGTGTCGAATAAATGGCTCCTGCACAAGTTTTATGTCTAAAAACTGTGTGTTACACAAAGAATGAGTCTTTGGAAGAGACCTATCATGTTGCCACTAAGTAAATTATAATGAGTATCTCATGTGACAAAAAAGAGCCTAATGAGAAGCCGTTTATTAGCTAAAATACTTTCCCAACATTCTTTATCGTAAAATCTAGGTCAGTCTTATAAAACAGTGTTTAATCTTTTACGATCTCACACAATGGGTGTCGCTAACAAACTCCCAAGAAAGAGACTTCGCGTGTAAGAACACAAAACGGTCCAATTACTGCTGAGGTTACGTGCCATGTTTAGAATAATGACATCTAGCGGCGAGAGGGTGAACTCGTTAGTAGTTCATGATGGGTATGAGTGAGCGGAGTCTGAATCGCGCTAGTGATAAATTTTCGTATAAGTTAGTAATAGTTTTCCGTTTGTTTTTGAACGGAAGGTCTTTTGATTTCATATTCTTTGTGTGGATTATTGTGTGGGAATTAACTGATTAGCTCTTAAAACCATCCATTTTTTTTTTAATATTCTCAGTGTATTGCCTTCTCTATTTTTTATTTATTTATTATTCACAAAATCCACAGCTCTTTACAATTTTGTCTTAAACTATATAAACTAATCCTACACCAATTACGGATTTACAATTTAATAGCTATACAAAACATTGCTAAGAGTACAGCGTGAATGAGTGTGTAGGAGTGTGCATGAAGAGTTGCAAATGTGTGTGTGGGTATGTCATAGTGGTGTGTGGTGATTGTCTGTATACCTTCTGTTTAAATTATATTTATTTGGTTATTTTTATTTTTTATACTACTATTATTATACTATATATTTTATTCCCTCCGGCCGTTTTCGCAACTGTGATTCGCAACCAGTTGCGAATTAAGATTTTTTATTCTTTACTCGCAATTATTATTATTTAATAATAAACTTAGTCACTCAACTTTTTTGAGGCATTGCATATTTTTTATCTCAATTAGGAATTTTCACAGGATTAAGTTGCCATAACATCCTTTTTCTTTGTTATTCCGTTTGTGATAGAGAATTGAAATTGAATGTGGGAATGGAATTTAGATTATAATCCGAAAACTTTCTTCATCTATGCGTGGTTGGGCTTAGATAAAATCTGAATCGACTGTTACTTTGATGTGTATCTTGATTTCGGCCAGAAGCCATCATTCAGTTATTTACTTCGCGAACCGTTCCACGACAATGTTTGACAAAACCGGTCTAGCCCCGCGTTACATCCCTAAGTAAGTTGTGATACTTTTTTTCGGCACAAATCTTGTAAAATACATGTTAAAAACAAGTCCCGTGTCAAACATTTATCGTCAAGTGTCATTTTGCGACACCTGGCATTATGCGTTTCTGACAATTCGCTAATCTGTCATTTTGCGTTTCTGACGTTCTGCGCCCAAACCAGTAATTTGTGTCAGACATGTAATAATTACTGTTTTGTCTACCTTTTACGACCTTTTTGACAACTTTTGTGACTAACTTACTTTAGTTGTTAACTAGAAACAAAACAAGTCGACAAAGCATGTAGTCGCCATGTTCGATACCAATGTTGTAAAGGCGGAGTGACTCGTGTCGCGTTGTGTCAGTAATTTTCTAAAACAACAAACAAATGAAAGCCGTGATGTGTGAAACAGAGGCGGCGTGCGCGGCGTACGCACCCAGGCGTGACTGAGTGCGTGAAACACCACGCTCTATAATTTGTGACACTATAGGATGTTTACTGGTGCCATGGCGTAGGTTGTGATTGTGCTTTTAACTAGTCAATTTGTTTTGTAGATAGCGATTCTGTTATAATTGTGGATACTGGAGGTATAAGAGACTCTTCGTGTGTAGTTAAGTAGAATTCGCACCTTTACTACGTTATGACCTACCTGAGATTATTTTTTCGACTGTTCCAACCTCAGATGGGAATGTGTACGTGGCACACAGTGCTACACAAGCGTTTGGAAGTCGTAGGCCGCAGCTGAAAATTGAGCGTCAGGTGGTAGTACTAGTTCCTGGCACTATGCTGAGCTAATTTGTTTTAGGCATACTTTGAATCATGCATTTGTAAGTTTGTAAATAACCGCCTTTTCTTTCATTCTTTACACCCACATTAGTCTAATATCCTGCAATTTCCAATACAAATCGAGGCAATTTCGTTTATTATTATGAAGTAAAATTTCGTATAAAAGGCACAGATCGACTATAAAATCTTGTAAACAGTAGGAAACATGATACTTTTAATGCAGACTCTTGAAACCGTAAGTGAAACCGCAGGCAACAGCTATTCAGTAATTCTCAGTACGATAAGCATTCATTCGATTGAAGTAGCAGTTAATAAAATCATAAAGTCATAGAACCGTTCGTCATGACTGTGTACTCGCACTTCGGATTCATTCGTGCGTTCTCTCAAATTTATTGTCAAAGCATTTTAGTTTCAAAGACTAGTTTAACAAAGAGTAGAATATTTTGTATTGTATCTTGTCTAAGTTGAAAGCACTGTTCTTTATATCGTTATTATTTTAAAAGTACTGTTATTTGTATCATTCTTGTTTATTTTGGTCCTGAGTTCAGTATCCAAGTTGGAAAAAGCGATGTTGTTGGCCTAAATTACCAAGTTTTTTGTTCAGAGTGTCTCAATTGTGCCCAGACAGTGGCAATAGGCTCGCGTTACATGGAACTTTGGCCATAATACATACGTAACGAAGTCAGTGTCGTTCTACTACTTGGCTCTGTCTGCTTTGCCCTTAGGGCAATATAGGAGTGATGTCACATCACTCCTATACACACACCGAGTACATAGCGAGTACACAGGCCTTGACTTCACAGTCAAGGCCTGTGTACTCGCACTTCCGACGTTTGGCCCCAAAACTGGAACGGGCCGGAGCTGCCTTCAAGCGGCTCCTGCCCAACCTGGGGGGTCCAAACGCCTCCTACCGGAGGTTCTACGCGGGGATCGTGCGGTCCATGGCCCTTAACGGGGCCCCGGTGTGGGCGCGTTCCTTGAGGCTGCGGGCCGCCCACTACCTGAACGTGCCCCAAAAGGTGGTAGCCGTAAGGCTGGTCCGTGGTTACCTGCTCGATCTCCGGCGAGGCGGCGAGCCTCCTTGCCGGATTGCCGCCATGGGATCTAGAGGCAACAATCCTCGCACGCCTGCACGAATGGCGCGCGGAGGCTCTACGCCGGGGGGAAACTCCGCTGCCGCGGCAAATTGCCGCTCAGCGGACAGACTTCCGGCGTGATTTCATGGCGATATAGAGAGAACGACTGTCGCAACCCCGTGCAGGGCACGCCACAATAGTGGCGATAAGTCCCCTCTTTGAGGAGTGGCTTGAGAGGCGCCACAGCGTCCTCACCTTCCGCCTGACGCAGGTCCTCACCGGACACAGTTGTTTCGGGAGGTACCTGCACCGCATCGGGCGGGAGGAAACGCCCGGGTGTAACCACTGTGAGGATCGACCGGAGCACACAGTGGAGCACACGATGGCGGTCTGCTCTGCGTGGGCGGAGCACCGCCGTGTCCTCGTAGTGGTGATCGGCGGCGGCGACCTCTCGCGTCTGGCCTTGGTTCATTCCATGGTCCGGAGTGAGACGGAATGGGACGCCGTCGCCTCCTTTTGCGAAGCAGTCATGCTAGCGAAGGAGGCGGCGGAACGTGAGAGGGAGAGAACCTCACATCTCAGCCGCCGCGGGAGACGCACCGGGCGTCACCACCGTAGGTGTGGGCTTGTGGACGGTGAGCTATGGGCTAGCTCGCCGTCCGTCCGTCTTTTGACGACAGGCCGTGTCGACGGCGCGTTCGTGTTCCACGCGCGCCTCAAAGAGATGTCAGCAACAGGAAGGGGTCCGCAAGGGCCGATGCCTGCCGGGCTGCGGGACTGTTCGAAAGAGGTACCGTGGCCCCGGAACACAAAGGGCGATGAAGGAACATGGATGGGTTGTAGTCAGTAAAAGTCTGACACTCCCTCCTGCTCAGCCGAGAGCGGGAGGAGTCATTTGACGATTTCCCATCCGAAAAAAAAGGCCTGTGTACTCGCGGGCCTGTGGAAGGTGCGGTGGCTAGCTCGCCGTCCGTCCGTCTTATGACGACAGGCCGTGTCGACGGCGCGTTCGCGTTCCACGCGCGCCTCAAAGAGATGTCAGCAAACGGGAAGGGGTCAAAAGAAGAAACATGGATGGGTTTTAGTCAGTACAAGTCTGACAGTTCCATTGATGATTTCCCGAAAAATAAAAAAAGGCCTGTTTACTGCAGCGCAGTGTGAGTCAGGACCGCCATTCAACTCGATTCTCGGCTACTCTCATCTGGCTGCTACCAGCCACCCCAAAGAGAAATTCACTCCACCTGGTCTGAGGGTATCCCGCCTCTAGCTCGCCGTCCGTGCGTCTCATGACGACAGGCCGTGTCGACGGCGCGTTCGCGTTCCACGCGCGCCTCAAAGAGATGTCAGCAAACGGGAAGGGGTCAAAAGAAGAAACATGGATGGGTTTTAGTCAGTACAAGTCTGACAGTTCCATTGATGATTTCCCGAAAAATAAAAAAGGCCTGTTTATTGCAGCGCAGTGTGAGTCAGGACCGCCATTCAACTCGACTCTCGGCTACTCTCATCTGGCTGCTACCAGCCACCCCAAAGAGAAATTCACTCCACCTGGTCTGAGGGTATCCCGCCTCTAGCTCGCCGTCCGTCCGTCTCATGACGACAGGCCGTGTCGACGGCGCGTTCGTGTTCCACGCGAGCCTCAGAGAGATGTCAGCAAACAGGAAGGGGTCCGTAAGGGCCGACGCCTGCCAGGGTTGCGGGACTGTTCGAAAGAGATACCGCGGCCCTGGAACACAAAGGGCAAAGGAAGGAACATGGATGGGTTTTAGTCAGTAAAAGTCTGACACTCCCTCCTGCTCAGCCCAGAGCGGGAGGGGTTATTTGATGATTTCCCATCGGTAAAAAAAAAAAGGGTATCCCGCCTTTCCCTTACTAACACCCGGTCTGAACTATTTCTACAGCTAAAGCACTAAACAGACAATCAAATTTCCTTCATCACTGTCACAAGCCAAGTTCACATTTTGTATATCAATACTCTTTGATACCATATCACGTGTACTGCAGGGTGCTTTGAGTTAGCATCGAACGAGTACCGAAGCCTTTGATATAACATACTTTATCTGAGCTATCGATGTCAAACGCACTGAAAATAACTGAAATAACGACTTGACGAGTGTAAGCTGAAACGTGAATTGGGATGTGTCAAGCCTTTTGTTAGATTTACGAATAGAACTACTATATAATGCCCCGTTAGTCTGGTAGTTGCAAACGCGACTGCTAAGTAGGTATGCAGTCCTGGGTTCGATTTTTACGTCGGGCAAATTTTTAGTGGATTTTTCCATCATGTATTTCTCAGTAGCAGCCACAAAGCCAGGTTTTGTGTCAGTTGATGACAATAGGCTCATCCTCCATTACATGTGTGCTTAAACATAACTGGCGAAGTATGGGTGCACTAATAGGTATCCCTTCGACTATTACAGTCGTGATGTTATGTTTTGTAACAACAAAACAACAAACAACAACAAAGCCACAACAACGACAACAACAAATACTATGCTCATGCTATAAACCAAATAAAGGAGCATACTCTTGAGGTAAGGGTGCACGTGTTGATGATGACCACTTATGTGGATTTATTTTGGAAAAAACACTCACTAGTCCTGTCTCCAAAGCTCACTAGCTGGAGCCAACGATCATAAATGAACGTTGCAATGAACGTTGTTGTTAAATTATCTTCTTCTGCAGGCGGGATGAATTGCACAAGTTTTCCAGCCCTAGAGCTAGTTGAAGAACATCGTACGAGTAATACCTTGTGTTTTAGTCTCTGACATACCTCTTCATGCCCCCCAATACGTGGACCGACGACCTGGTGAAGGTTGCGGGGATCCGCTGCATGCGAGTCGCATGGGACCAATCAATGTGGCAACACTGGGGGGGGGCTGTTTCCAGCAGTGGACGACTTTCATCTGAAATGATGATGATGATGATGATACCTCTTCATCCACCACAGCAAAAAAAGGCTGGTATGCTGTGAACTCAAACTCAATTTCTCTCAAATATTCATGTTATATCGTTTTCCACCACTAAGCACATAAAAAAGTTAACCATTAGAATAACTCCACAGCATTTGATTTAAAATCGGCCGGATCACATCGTACCGCAGACTTCACAGGAATTGCGTTATTTCATGATTGAAAATCCATGGGGATTTTCAAAATGTGTATTGAAATAACAAGATTATTAATTCTACATAGATAACTATTCGAATAGAGAAAGGGCACACTGTGTTTAGTTTTAAGTAGTATGATATCGGATAACGTCAACCCTTTGATTTTTTATTTGTATAAGAAAGATCGTTACACTACAGTGGGACTATAAAAGGCCGATTACGAGTACGAGTGGTAGTGTACGTAGAATACAATTACACGTAAAAATATAGTTAGTAGGTAAGTAGTGTTACCAAGTATGAGAATTACGTATCTGTATTAAAGAGTTTCCGATCAATCTCAAATTAATTTTATAAAAGTACGAGCACAATCCATGCCCAGCCCAGCTAATGGCCGCCGACCGACCGGAACTGCGAGCAGCTTCAAGTATTTACTTAACAAATACATTAGAGTTAAGCGGTGTGTTTGGCAAACCCTGCGTTTGACTTGCCTTCGGTCCGAGGTAGTTATAATTATTAAAGATTATAATATTTTCGTATGCACGTGTTGAAAGTTTCAAGCTTTTCTCACGTACACAAGGAAGTTATGGAGTGAAAGCTTTCATTTAATAAGATTTTCATGTGTGAGTTTAGGAATATTCTTGAAACAGAATCGACAATTTTAAGGCGATATATAGTCAGAAATTAATCGAAGTCACGCAGAGACTTCAAACCACCAGGGTTATTTTTATTGTAGCAAAATGCGCACAACGACGTTTTCATTTAAGGGTGGAATGATGGATTTGAGGACACTGTAGCTGAACAGTCTCAATATCAAAAAGGCCTATTTAGTTCCACTATCTTGGATATCAATTCCACACACTGACTTCCACCTTATTCCCTTTTCACCTGTAACTAAATGCTTTGAACTACCAACTTCGTTTTCGCTGGTTGTTTTACAAAATAGTGATGCCAATTCTGTTCTATACAAGTTTAAGCTTCTGTAGGTACGTTATGGGAATAGTCATAAAGAACTTCCAAGCAGTTTAAAACAGTGTTTATTACTACTAAGCCACTTAAGACAATTAGTAGTAATTAGCTTATGTCTCTTACGACTCCCGCGGGAAGAATTGGAGTAACCTCCGCTTAGGCAGAGGCTAAATGAACAGAAAAGCAAAAATATCGCAGTGGGCTGACTCACTCGGCTAGGATGCGCTGGACGGATATTTAATTCTTCAATCACAACTGCGTCTTTTTAACACGACGTCTAGCGGCGAGAGTTTAAAGTGCAACATTGCGTTTTAATTTTTGCATTCGAAGGGCACTTGCACATGAATTCTCAACGCTTGGTTCAACGTCAAAAGTTGAAAATCCAGTGCACGATACACACGTTGCGTTAAAAAAACGCCCATATTTAGGTACTAACTGTTGCCCGCGACCTTTGTTCGCGTGAAATTATTATAAAAAATATGATTTCCCTTTTTGAATCGAATTTTGTTACCAATTTCAAGGGTTTTAATTTTTTTTGCACGGAATCCTAATTCTTATTCTAAAATAAAACTTATATGTTAGTCCTTCTAACATCAGCAATCTGCCAGAAAAAGTACCGTCAAAATCGGTCATGCCGTTTCGGAGATTAGCTAGTACAAACAGACAGTCAGACAGACAAAAATGGATAAAAATGTTTTTTGTTCTAAGTGCCGTATATAAAATATTTTCATTGTATTTAGCAAAAAGCTGTTATTTCGATATTACAAACAGACACTTCAAATTTATTTATTTGTGTAAGTATATGATTGGGCTAAGTATTGCCATTTTTGTAAGCCTAGCACGAATATTTTGTCATAGGCAATATAATATGTCTAACTTAAGAAAGCTTAATTTCGTTTGGCACATAAATTACGTCTGATACAAATTGAGTATGAAGCAGTATGTACGCATATGATCACAGTAAAACGGATTAGGAGAAACTGAACACGACGGGCACAAGTACCTACTAATAACTTGAGTGCAGGCCTCGGCTGCTGCCTGCAAGTAGCCTTAGTAATGGCGCTAACAGACGATCAGGGGCCTTAGTCTGCTATTGCAATAGTGTCAGAATGGTCTATCATTGATTTAATAAGGCCCCTGTTTGCAATCGCCGCGTACAGCTCGGAGTGGCGCGTAGTGGACGCGTGTCGGGACGAATACCGCCACCTTTTTTTATTTTTTTAGTCCACTGACAAATTCACAAATGTTTACCAATAGCGTCATCCTGACACTGTCACTTAACGGCAAAAAACCGTGACGCACTTTAGTACTGATAAAGAAGAACAGCTGTGTTGAAGGAATACGAAAAATAATAAGTTCCTTGTTAATTTTCTGGACAGAACAGTGCGTTTGATTGAACTTTTTTTTGTGGAACAGGGTGCGAAATCAAGTTACTTTTTCCTAGTGTTTTTTTTGTTCATTTAAAAACTTACAGACGTTTCTTCGTTCTTTGTAGGCTTATTTAAGTATTTCATCCATCAGTCTTGTCGTGGGATTATATGCAATCGGAACGGAAAAGAAAAATGATTGTGTTTGAATGAAGTAAAAGATAACTTTAAGTTTAAGGACATTATGCGCTGAGACGCGTAAGAGTAGCAGAAAGGCCTAGGCCATCACTTAATAAGCTTCTTATAATTTTAGTTCATATTGATCATCATCATTATCGGGCCTTATCCCAATATATTTTAGGTTGGCGCAGCATTGCTTCTTCTTCATATTTCCCTATCAGTCCTCATCTTTGGAGACACCCCCTTTCTAGCCATATCAGGTTTCACACAGTTCATGCGTCGTTTAAGTTACAAAATAATTGTATTTGTCGCTGTTTATTTGTATTTGTCTGGCGAGCATCTTAGGTCGAAACCGTTTTGATTAGAACGTATAGTAGTGAAATCTAATATGCATGCATTGAAGTGCACTAATTGTGAATGTTATATTAGTAATACTAAATTATAAAGAACATATTATTGATCGCTCATATGTTCTTTTCAGTAAGTTGATGAAAAAAAATGGGCAAGGTTCCTTTATAAAATCTTACTGTAACATTAATATATTTGCGACTTATCGTCACAACGATAAATAAGATACATTTGAAAAAAAAACTAGTGTTGTCCGCCTACTGGGCATACACTAGTGACAGTTGCTTTCAAAGCATTTCGTTTTGCTACAGATTGATCACAAGCTTTTGCTAGCTTATTGAGTAGGTCTAATACAATATTTAATTTTGACATCACCGTCATCGAATGCCTATGGACGATTAATATTATTAATGCATTCAACCAACTCACACTTTACTGGTTTTTTCCTCGTGCCGACTGCTCGAGAATTGAAATATATACCACTTTCTACATCGCTCTATAAATGTCAAGCCGTTGAGTTTCGTATTTCAATCTGGTACACTTGTCACGGATGGTTGGCTGACTCCTGAGCCCCTGGTGGTACGTATTCTCTCCACCTACGTCTTTCTGTAGAGTACTCGTTCAGTTTTATGTGTATGAAGTTGTTATTGAGTGTTTTTATAAGGTTACTAAGAGTTTTTCAGTGCCCAAGGTAACCTATTTTTGAATGTAAATACACCAGACAATTTTTTTACGTTTACATTTTTGTAGGTAATTTTATTGAATATGGATAAAAAACCAGTTATATGTTGAAATTGAAAATTATAAGTCGTTATATAAGTAGGTAAACATACTTATTACCCACACTTGACAAATAAGGAACGGTTATTTGGATTATTTTGTCTTATACAGTTACTAGTGACCCGCCCCGACTTCGCACGGGTGCAATGTTATACATATAAACCTTCCTCTTGAATCCCTCTATCTATTAAAAACAACCGCATCAAAATCTGTTGCGTAGTTTTAAAGATCTTTAGAGCGACTTTTTTATACTATGTAGTGATGTATAAATGAATGAATTAATGATTGATGAAAGAAATGATTCATGATTGTGGTGAAAGAATATTTACCTATAGCCAGTGCATTAGAAAGATAGAAGATATCTATGTCCATGAAGTGTGTTATAGGTTTCCACAAGCTGACGATCGGCGTTGGTCCTGCATGAATTCACGTGGAACAGCCGGGGCACGCAGATAACAGTTATAAGTACTGTATAGCGTAACTTATTTGTAATTTCAATACAGTCAAATCTATTGATACACACACCACGCAGCATCATGGCACCAGAAGTAAACGCCGAGACTATAAACGTAAAACATTATATTGTTACATTTAAACCATAATATGTATTATGTTGAGGAGAGAGAATTCTTTCAAAATAAGAGATATCTGAGAGCCTACGTACATGGCCCAGTCGCTTTCTCCTATCTCGTAAGTTTGTAGCCAGGGGCATGCTCATTTAGTTACTGTTCATACCTTAGGTATATCCGCTTTTTAATCATCCCACTCCGTTGAAGTTGACGCGCGTGTTGATACAATTTGCGATGTTTTTTTCTTCACCGATTTTACAGTAGTGGTAATGATTAAAAATTACAAGTTAAATTACACGTAGTAAATAAAGTGCCTGTTTTCGATGCTACGACATACGAAACGTAAGCCGGGACCGTTACCACCGTGCCGCCACTTCTCATTTAATTATCCTCCCCACAATTACTAACTTTTCACACGAGACCCTCATGCCATGTTTCCGGGTTCACGCGGAACATTTGTCATCTAAACTGCTCGGCTGAGAAAACAAGATTTTCACCGAACTTACGACAATTGCTGTTGCATGTGGTTATGTGTATTTAAACAGCTGTGCAATCCTAAATGTTTATTGTGAAAACATCTTTAAGATTCCTGTAATAACTTGAACTGATGTCCAAGAAAAAGTGTCAAATTGTATCAGCGGCAACAATGATGGAAAGTCTAAAATGCATATGTTCAAAGTCTTTGTAGGTATACAAAGTGGTTTGAAAGCGATGGCAATGTGTCTATGCCCTTTAGTCTGAAAGCTCTGAGACCGCTCGGCAAAAGTGGTAGTACATGATTGTGTGACAAACGCCAGCAAATCGAAGCCGAGAAGAACATTGTTGTAGGTGTTCAGGTGTAATTGTGGTACGTCCGGCTATTTTATTCTATCAATCTATATCTTTTCATATTTATTTTATGACAAACTTAGAGCCACAGGTTCAGCTCAGCATGATTTCAAATCACAGCCGGGTGACAAAATTAAATATATGTATGTGGTATCCGTTCGGAAAAAAGTTGCTCGCTCGGCTTGGGTCGAAATGTGCCGAGCCGAACAATATTTGCGATGTTAGATGCTGTAACACTGTAGGAGTCCGCACGAGCTAAATGTGCCAAATATGTGCAATAATCGGCGGTTATTAATGCACCTCCATACAGACAGACAGATCAATGCAGTGTAATACAAATTAATATCGAAACATTGACGGATGCAGAATATCATGTAATTTATTTGTCCTTAGCTACTGGTTTTCACCAAAAAGAATTCTTCGAAAATCAACCCTTGAGCGCAGGCTACATCGTGAGCTTGACCTATTTAGTTTCGCTTTATTCGTTAACGATTTTGAATCTTAATGCGTTAGTTTAAAACACAAACTCCACTAACAGGTAAGGTATGTGCGGACTAAGCAAGCTCTCAGTTGAATTGGTCGGAAGAATCTGTACTTTATACAAAACTAGCTTTTACTGACGGCTTCGCTCCCCTTATGTACGGAATGACACGCGGGAATAATGTAGCTTCCCTTTAGTGAAAGAATTTTTGGAATCGGATTAGTACTTTCGAAGATTACCCCCTACTTACAAACTTACAAACAAATTCCTCTTTGTAATATCTGTATAGATTAACTTTGGCCCGCGGCTACGCTCGCGTTAAGTTCTTAAATTATCCCACAGAAACGTTTTAAATAAAGCCTATGACACTCGGGGATAATGTAGCTATCCATTAGTGAAAGAATTTCGGAATCGGATCAATAGTTTCGAAGATTGCCCCTACATCGAAACATACAAACTTCGTATAGATTTATTAGATTTTTATTAAAAACCAATCGTATCGTAGAACCACTAGTTTCGATTTGTGGAAACTTGTCAGTGGCAGTGTTCGGGACGCGTGCGAATCGTGCGAACTGGAGTGTGGTCGTGCGACACATCTCGTTCAACCGTGACATATGTCCCACTTCTCTGTATCATTCTAAAAATGTTGTTGGGAAATATTGTTTTCTGTTACCAGCGTAATGTCCGTGATTGTCCTGAACATGCAGTACATGTAACTATCGAGTAAGATGTTATTTATGTTCGAACCTTAAATATTTATGTTTCTTTCAATGCGACTTTGTTTGGTACAACTAGTAAGGCTCTAACTTAACAACCTAACTTTCCTTGAGTCGTGTGAACGGTGTCAATTTTAACTTACCTATGAACTGCATCAGTGTGCGGTGTTTGCCACTGATTCGCTAAGGCGATTCTCACACGACACCGCAAAGCCGAACACTCCGGTATACATCTACCGCCTACACTACACCACTACGGCGGAGGACATCGTGCGTCACAAAACCAAATATATAGCCGAGAGTGCAGCTGCTTGAGTCGCGCCGCAACGTCAACTTTAATACCAACATGTTATCTGCACCTCGTCTTGGAGGAGGACTTTTGACCGCAGGTAGTGGTGTTCCGTCGCTTCCACGGGCAAGTGCACGCACAGTGTCATAGTGCACAAGTGAAGTGTTACTAACATAATTTGTATTGTATCATATGTATGTTAGTCTGTAAGGTATATAACTATGGGCCAAAGTAGCCTGAAAATGAATGGATGTTTTTGTTGTGTTTATCGCTGGTATAATGATGTACACCCGCTTGTATGCGCTGAGCAAACGTGGTGATTCTCGAATCTTTTCTGCATCAGTAGAGGTGGGCCTTTTAGTGGTACAAGGCAGAAGGTGTAAGACATTAATATCATCATTCTTTTGGGTTAGCTCGTTTCATCGGCGACCTAATCTCTGTCTTCAGGACTAGATTGACTTCAAGAAAGCCAGGTCAAGGAAGCTCAAGAAGGCCTATTTAATATTAAAAAAAAAACATCATTTGCTTAGCCAATTTTCTTTGTTCGGGTCTGCTTTCCGTCTAACCAGATGCAGCTGAATGCCAGTACTTTAAACGGAGCGACTGCCCATCTGACCTCCACAACCCAGTTACTGGTAATACGATATCCCTTGGTAAGACTGGTTGTCAGTTAATATCAGTTCAATAATTACGTGAAATGTCAAAATAATTAATGCAATGATGACATTGGTAGTTAACCTTTGGCTCGGTAGTGAAGTCATAGCGTGCGTCACACAGTGTCGCCGAAGAGTGCGTGCCGGTCAAGCGTGACGTCACTACGTTATAGTTCCTTGTTAGGAAATAATGCCGGGTTCAATGACATTGGTTTTGGATAGAATGTGAGTTTCTGTTACGTGTTTATTAGGAGCATTTGCACAAAAGTCAAAATACCAGTCTATCCAAGGTTTATCGTGTTAGTGGATATCTGGTAGGCAGTTGGTCCATGTCAAATAGTTACTGGTTTTCATGCGACCCTAACATGGTTTCCCAAGTCTGGGTTAAGGTCACCATTGTACATTAGCTATATTTATTATTGCAATTTGAACGTATGTACATATTCTTTTTATTTTATGTGCAATAAAGCATAAGTATAGTTTGCGAAAAGGGACCTACGGCAGAAAATTACAAGATGGAAGATAAATTAGAAGATAAGACTGTACTCATTCGTAACGTTGCAATCAGGACTAAATACATAATTACACTAGATGCCACCGTAGGTTCCACATTATGGGCCACATTAGGGGTGTCTGTAATTGTCTCAAATGGTTGCCCGAATGACAATTACGCACTTACGAAAGACGTTTTGAAACAACCCCACCATTCCTAATGATTCTACTTAAATCGTTACAGAAGTGCAATGAAACATTCATTTATAGTCAGTGTGCGATCGCAATGGCGAAAAACATGTTGAGACCTCTAATTCTCTCTCTCTCTATCGTCTTTCAAAACACCTTTATCTCAATCAGACAAACATGTTTTAATGTAAATGTTTAAACATATTGTTGGATTGTTTGGCTTATTCCTTACTTCACAATGATATTTTAAAGAGCTGTGGATTTGTGAATAATAAATAAATAAATATTTACTGATTAGTGATCTAATTTACTTGTTATAGATTTGGAAATAAAACACCAGTGTACGTACAAGATATCAAAGACAAGACAAGAGAGTATTTTTACGAAGTCACATTGACATTCATACACAATAGACAAATATAGATATTACTAAAGAGCATGGAGTTATAGTACCATGGTTTGTGATTAACTTATTTTAACACTTATAAACAATTAATAGAAATTGTGTCTACGTTTATAAAATCACAATACAGACAATTTTGTTAGGCGAATGAAATGGTTTTACCATGTTAACGTGCTAAACATTACACATCCATGACTGTGTATAACGTCATGAAATCTGTGAAGACTTACGTAAACATACGGTTATTATACTTACGCCTTCATCCCCTGGGGTAGGCTAAAACTTCAGAACGCGACTTGCTTATCACACACTCATTTCTCCCCATCCAAGTCATCATACAGCTAGTCATACACGCACCCCAGTTGCGAGTACCACGCATCTGACCTTTCTAAAGAATAAGGTCGGTGTATTTCCTTCTATGAGTAAAATACAAAACGTAAGTTCGTCACATAAACCTTTATATTTATCAGCTACAAACCTCGGCATTGTCGCCCCATTGACGTTGTAAGCGACAATAGCTCAGGGTGCGGATATCCGCCCGGAGGGGCGCGGGTTCGAGTCCCGACTCCATTGAAGTATTGAACCCTTTCATCACAATCACGCTAATGCAAAACTAATGGATATTTATTACTTAGTTTATATTTTTTGGTGTATTTACGCCCTAAATCTACCTTACATGAAATTACCTTCTATCAACGATAGCGAAAAAGTTATATTGTATAACGTGTGTTATATTGTATAACATGTGACTTATGACATAAGATACAGAAAAAAAAACTTAAATTTAAATTCCGATGCAATGTCCACAAACAATCTCTACGATAACTGGCCAATCTAATGTCTGAACCTCACCGAAGCGGAGACGTGACGAGTGGCGAGGAGATGTAAACCACCAATAGAATTTCGTTATTTACACTTCATGTCTCCGCTTAGCTTTACTGGAAACGGTTGAGCAGAGAGGAGAGGAGATGCCTCGTGTTTAGGAAAGCGGAGACGAGAAGAGACGTGAGCGGCGTACGGTGAGCTGTGTGCTGTGAGAGGCGTGCGGTGAGTGGCGTGCTATGAGTGGCGTACCGCATTGCACATCTTCTCTCCTCTCCGGTTTGCACATCTCCTCACAGCTTTGGTGGATACAAACCTTTCACGCATCTCTTCTCCTCTCCGCTTCGCACATCTCCGCTCGTCTCCGATTTGGTGGATTCTGGGCCTTATGTTGGTTTCATTTCACCTTCTTCAATCAGAACCAAAACCCCAAGTAGGTAATCCTAAACCAGCTTCCAAGGAACATTCAAAGAATGGTACCGATCTATCATGATCTTATTTTTCGAAATCATATTTGGATAAACTGTGCATTGATTCATTGTAATAATTTATATTGACAGTTGATGACATATTTTTTGGGCAACTCGTTTTTGTAAGTTAAATTAACTTAAAATCAGAAATATGTTGGTCACCCGGATGTTTTCGTTGTTATAATTCAATTTCAGTCGAATCTAGTTGTAACATAAAACACAGAAAGTAATTTCACAAAGGTGTATATTCTAAGGATAAAAAAGGCACTAGAGCATTGTCCTTTAAACATATAACTATATTCCTTCAAGTTAATTTCCCTTGAAATACCCGGCTATGAGAGCCGGTCCTACGCTACGCATTCTGGCCATGCCAACCGGTGACAAAGTGCAGTCACTCGTAATTTATGTGCTCCTTTGGACATGAGGCTTGCCATGCTCCTAACTGAGGCCATTAATTTAGGACCAATTCTAATGTTGATGTATTTTATGGGGCTTAGAGCGGGGTATGGGAATGACCCTGGTTTTGAGTGAACAATAAAAAAACTACAAAGAAGGAAAGATGATTTCTAATATTCGAAATATATTCTTGGTACTCGTAGTTTGTAAATCATACGATTCAAGTATATGTTTTTCGATTTTGTGGCAATAATATCGGTTCTATTCGAGTATATCATCATAATTTTAAATAATTGTATTTTTATCTTGTCATTGATTTACGTCCTGCCCCTTCGAAATATAATTCAGCTACCCTCGTTTCCTGTAATAAAACCACAGACAATTCATAAAAAAGTTAGCTAAGATTAAAAAAGCTGCGATTTTCTTACAGGGATTACATACCTACCATTTCCAACTTTTACCTAAAAACAAGACACATACTCCATTACACCGTGTGATAATAAATTGTTAACTTTGCCAACGAACGGACAATAATTCATAAATGCTTTTGAGAATCTTGCCAAGAGAGCTCGTTCTTTTTCAATACTGAAGACTTGGCTGCGTTCGTACCTGCGTAGTGCCAGACTCCTGGATCATTAATATATTGGTAGACCTTAAATTATAAAACATTTAATCCGTCTTATTACCCTGCGAAATCTAACTTTAAACGCGCGGGTATCGCGTATTTCGCATGCTTTGAATTTTTGATTTTAGGACATGCTATAGGTTACTTCACGATGTTTTCCTTCAGCGTTTTGAGAGTAGTGGTGATGAAATAAATTACAAAAAGTTCCTGCTGCCAACTCAAGACGTACAGCAATTAAATTGGGGCCGTTACCACTGAGGCATAAATTGCTTTTATAGATTCTACATATATGACACTATATGGCACATTTAAACGTGCACGCAAGTTCTGAAGAAAACCCTTTCATTTTAAAAGATGGCTGTTGCTCTTTCGAGTTCATCAAGCGTTTTTGTGACGACAAAAAACTGACAAATTAAAACTTTTTGCAAAAAAGTACGATCGACTTTGAAAAACATTTAAATTGTGCAAAATAACCTTAGTTCCGGAAGTTAAAATTATAAATCTAAACATATTTTCCATATTTACAATATTCCTGTCATATTCACAACCCAACTCAAGTAAAGGATGATCAACAATTCTGGTGCACACACCAACGACTCAACTAAACTGTCGTTTTGCCGACAGTTGTCCCAAATTAACTCGATGAATCAGTTTAGAACGCGGCCCGAATACCAATACTCGAATAAAGCGCTGTAAAGCAATGAACGCTAGTGCGGTCGGACGCTTTAATGCTGGAAAGTTTAGTTAACTCTATGACTGAATATTAAGATCTTATGATTGTGTGACTATTGGTGAAAATATTTTGTAACAGAATAGCAAGTGAATATCAATCTTGATCGTAACGTACATCTTCGGTACAGTATATTATAGACGTTTAAGAAACAATGAGAGAAAATTAGAAGAAATGTCTTAGAAAAAGGGATCCTAATGGTAGCCATAAACGCTAGATTATGACAGTTTTAAATGTGTATGCAAAACCTTTATTCCAAACCGAGTGCTATTCCACGGATATTGTACAGTTTTCTCCTACAAACGTTCAATTTTGCAGTCAAAGTATACAGGCAAAATTGTACATTCGTAACCTATCGACACGATACACCTGTGCCGGGAGCAACTGGATTTCGCATGTAGATTTTGTTCGCGTTGTCCTGCCTTCATAACTTTGGTTTTGACCAATTTTAATGTCATTTTTTATTCAAATTTTATTGTCTTTAGCTCGTACGCGCGCGCAAACTAATAACAGCCACTCGGGTAGATCTTTAAGGTTAAGCCGTGCTTGCCTAGGTTGGTCCATGGATGGATGACCGCCCATTACATACCGAGTTTCCTCCGTGCCTCGTAAAGCATGTTAAGCCGTTGGTCCCGGCTATCATGCCTTGTAGATCTTTGACAGTCGTTACCTGGTAGTCAGTGGCCCAGAAAGTCTGACAGCCAGTCTTATCAAGGGGTATCGTATTACTCAGTACTAACTGGGTTGCGGAGATCAGATAGGCAGTCGCTCCATGTAAATTACTGGTGTTCAGCTGCATCTGGTTAGACTGGAAGCCGACCCTAACATAGTTGGGAAAAGGCAGGCAGGTGATGATTCTCATTTTATTTTAAGGTGGCACCTTTTTTAATTGAAAATTTCTTCCTTGAAAATTCTTTCCTTTCTCTTTGTTTTGGAACAACGTATTTGATGATGCTTTGAAAAACAGTAACAAACAAGAATTTGAGTGGTATAGGTATACTGCAACTAAAAAACCAGACTACTGAAAAATCACGCTCTAATTAAATTTGTTTACAAGGTAAATTCGACTCTTGCCATTGTTGAAGTCGGTTAAAATGTAGCCTATGTTACCAGGGCGAATATATATATACTATAATAACGAATCCAATGACACCTTATTCATCACAAAATCGGATGAATAGTATAGGCGCTACGGAGGAACATAAGTAAAATACAAACATACAACATATACTGCTAAAATCATAACCCTTCCTTTTGGCTTTGCCGTAGTCGGGTAAAAAATGCACTACCCTAAAACATTTACCGCAAAACTAGAACAAATAAAGCTAGAAACAGCGTCGAATCGCACTAACACCGAATAGTAAGCGTTTCACTTGACGTAAAGTTCGTTACTTAGGCACTCGCAGTGCGGCGAGGAATCGTGTCGAGTTGTCAACTATTTGTTAGCACACTACACGCTGTAAACTGTCAGTATAAGTGGTTTCACTTTAGAGATGGGTTGGTTTTTGTAGACACTGATATGAGAACAGGTTACTAAATTAATCTGAATACCACAGTTGAAAGCTGCGAATTCATATGTTGTAGAGCTAATTTCGTGGTGATCAAATAGGCACTTGTAGTCATTAACACGCGCAATAACACGCTTAAATTAGATTCACTTGTTGCAAACAATGTAATCAAATCTTGGAAGTAAATTTTAATCTAGTTCTATTTTTACAATAGGATCAAAATGTTAAGCTATTTATTTCTGTAAAAACCAACGAATCAGCACTGTTAAGATGTACACCATGTTAACTGTTTTGACAATCATCAATAACATCGGTCTGTAGATCGGTCTGTACATCGGTATGTCGCCTGTAATCCACGAAGGGTCAGGCAGAGGTGTACCTAACAGCTGTACTCTCATTTCGCCAGTTGTTATTAGTTCTAGACTCTGTGGCTGCTTCTGAGCAATTCCTGATGGAAAAACTCATTAGCAATATGACCGAACCGGGATTCAGTCCCAACCCCTCATGCTTAGCAGTCTCGATTGCTTCCTGTCACATATCCTCTTCTCATATCGAACTGCTTCAAATCACCACCTTGCAAAGATCGGCGCTCCACTAAGGAACAATAGCCACGAAGTTGCGGTATTTTTACATAATATTTCCAGGCGAACAAACAAAGCTCCCGTTTGATAAGAGCGATAGCGACTAGTTACATAAACTTCGCAGTGCACCAAACATGAATACCTCTTGAGAATTAACAGTTACCTCTCCAATGCCTGTTAATTCTCAAAGCTAGCATGCACTCTAAGCTATCAATTAATACAACGTTTTCAACAAAACCGTGTCCGGTTCAACAGAAGTGATTATATCTGCTGGAATTCCAATATTTGCTCAGATATTACCGGACTCGCATCGGACGGTGCCGTGTACTCGGCAAACGCTTGCAGCTATTAATACTTCAGCTTACAATAGTTTTAACACTGGTTTAGGTTACAGTGCTGTGTCAAAAATTTCGTGATACTACGTTTTCACACACTTAGACCATGTTTACATCTGTATAAAACAAGTTGTGATACTTGTTTTCGACATAAAACCTTAGCACCAGTCAGAAACATGTTTGACGTTGTTTTAGACATGTATCAAAAAGTTCGTTCACCTTTTTGACATGTTCGGCCACTTTTCTACAAGTTTTCTATATAAGTAGTCTTTACAACTTGTTTAATCTAGTAGACACAACATGCAGAATTAATATTTGGTTGTTTATTCACACATCTTGTAAAATGTGTGTGTGAATAAGTGTTAGTTAAATACACACACTTTACAAGATGTGTGTGTATTCAACAACCATTTGTTAAAAACATAATTTTTCAATAACTTGTCAAATATTGCAGCTATTAATACTTCAGCTTACAATAGTTTTAACACTGGTTTAGGTTACAGTGCTGTGTCTAAAATTTCGTGATACTACGTTTTCACACACTTAGACCATGTTTACATCTGTATAAAACAAGTTGTGATACTTGTTTTCGACATAAAACCTTAGCACCAGTCAGAAACATGTTTGACGTTGTTTTAGACATGTATCAACAAGTTCGTTCACCTTTTTGACATGTTCGGCCACTTTTCTACAAGTTTTCTATATAAGTAGTCTTTACAACTTGTTTAATCTAGTAGACACAACATGCAGAATTAATATTTGGTTGTTTATTCACACATCTTGTAAAATGTGTGTGTGAATAAGTGTTAGTTAAATACACACACTTTACAAGATGTGTGTGTATTCAACAACCATTTGTTAAAAACATATTTTTTCAATAACTTGTCAAATATTCGCTTACATTTTTAATTCATTTTCTGATGGAAAGAACTGCTTTTACAAATAGCCTTCATTTATACAGCAATGATAATGAAATAGTTTTTATTTCCACAATATTCTGGGATTGTTTGTGAATAAAAGATTCCTAAGGTTGGCTTTTCCTTGCCTCTAACTTGCCCGTAAGTTTGTCTTTGATGCTGGCACCTAATACATTAAAGTAAAGTATAAGTAAATAGCAGTAGTGGCACGGTGGTTCTTTACATGGCGTAATTTATTTCATAACCTCTGCTTGCAAAACATTGAAGAAAAATATCGTGAGGGAACAGATTTGTTCTAGAACCAAAAGTTCGAAGACATGCAATATCCATCCGCACGGGGCCTGCTATGCTGATTAAGTCCCACTCCTTGAGCCCTGTGTCCCAGCTGTGGGAACATTACAGGCTCATTAATATGTATTGTTGTCTCTACTTTTTACTCTTTTAGTAATAAAACTCAGTCTAGAACATCTGAGTTACTCTTCTTCAGAACAAATTGACTTAAACTATTAACCTCCATTTTTCATTTCCGATAGCTGCTATTAGATTATTATACGTAGCGACCTCAATTACAATTCTTAGTTTGCATTTTGAATTTACTCAATTCTTTTCCTGGTTATTTATACTTTTATTTTTTGCAATGGAAGTTCATTCCCTGTGCTGTTAGAAACAACTGCTAGCGGATCTAGTCACCTCGTTATTGAAAAGATTGGTTTTTGAAAATCGGTTCGGTAATCGTTTTCAGGATTATTTCCATACTAGCTATTACAATTATTATGAAGATGCAGCACCATGACAGACAGACAGAAAACGTAGGCATAGTTAACTTCATAGCACACGTGTAAGTACTGCACTCGATCAACATCATCTCACCTAATTTTTACCACCTTATACCGATCCACGGCGATGCCATTACGAAGCTTATAAAGTAAGCTGTAGTATGGAGTTTGATAGAAAGAATGACGATCGGCTTGAGCTAATGCGATGTCGATGCAGTGCTTATAATACGTATCAAATCATTCTCCTGCCGTTATCCCAATTTTTTGGGGTCGGAACAGCATGTCTTCTTCTTCCATACTTCTCTATTACCGTCATTTCAGCAGTCACCTTTTTTCTAGCCATACCATCTTTCACACAGTACTTCCATCGTTTCTTTGGTCTTCCTCTACACTTATAGTCATCCACATTCGTACTCAGCACTTTCCTAACGATATTTTCTTCATTCCTCCGCATCACAGCCCTGTCCATGCTTATAATATGTGTGACAAACTTAATCATACTACACGGAATGCTGAAAATACTTTGTTACCCGAGAAATCTAAAATAACTAACTAAATAAACAGTAGCAAGCGCTAACTCACTATAAAGGCGACGAGTTCAACAATAAATTCAACATGTGCAATTTACCTGGTCCTGTTTACTTTAGATTTATAAGAGCATTTCTCATGCAAATGCATTGGGAGTCCCCAAATGAATGTACGTTTCATTAAAACTTTGTCTGGGTGACCGCTAACAAGGCACTAATTTGTGACTTGTTTAACTTGTATTAGACGAATAAGTATTTAATCCTGGGATTTGGATGACTTTATTCTGTACTTTCAGGAGTTGCAGTAATGTTTTGTCTGGAATATTCGTTTAGTTTATTGAGTGCTGTAGAGATATATATACCTAATCATGAATATTGTTTATAAGAAATCCAATATGTGCAATTTTTGCAGAAGTGACAAAAAGCAAAAAAAAGCAAAAAAAAAAAGGAAAAGCATTTCCGCAGGTCTAGTCACAGTGTAGTTACGTAGTCTATCAGATGTTTTTTTTTTAAGAATCAAGCTTGGATGAAGTCTATTTGCGGAATTAAAGCTAAGCATACTGCATAACATTTAATGTCAAAAAGCGCAAAGTCACGCCTGATTTCAGAACTTAGAATGCTTCAGAAATATACTGGGTAAAATATGTAGATCTCCGTTTGCTCTCAATTTACATAAAACGTAATAGGGACTAGATTTAGTTGATTTACTCTGTTGTACCAAATGTAAGCGTACGCAGTGTGGAGCGACAATAATTGCCAGATCGAGTATCCAGCAAATTGTTGGCGTATTAGTAACATGAGTTTCATTTGCTTGCTAACGCATATTAGCTTCTATGTCTACGCAATTATGTTTTATCGCTTAATATCATAGAGTCAGCAGAATCAGCCTATAATTTCCTACTGCTGGAAAACGGGCACCAGCGGTTTTGTGAGGTTTCATGTCTTCGATGTTTTGAGTCTAGGGCTTGCTGGTTTCCTTTATGACGCTTTTCTCACCCTTTTTGAAAGCACTGGTGATAAAACAAATTACACGAAGCCTGCTACGGTTTGAACTTGCAACCTAAAACTCAGCGGATTGAACTTAAACTGAGAACTGGATATCATACCTAATGCGAATTTAGGACTAGCTTTATCCGCCTATTTGTCAATTTTAAAAAAAGTCATCCTCCACACATGGAGAGGGACTTCAAGCCGGTGTACAAATGAAGCAATAATCAATTAAAATTTGGATACAATCAAGTTTACGTATTGGTCGCCGTCCCTGAGGATATTTATCTCAAGCACTTGAAAAGAAACAAACCATATTTTTCACCAGAAACACCAGCCTAACCTCATGACCCCGAGCTGCACGACACACGTGTCGCGACTACGAAGAAAACAAAATGAATAAAGTTGTTTCGAATATGCCATATGCCACCTAGATGCGACTTGCGAACTATCTCGCTATGCAAGTCACTCCACAGTAACCCGTGCTACGCGTATACACGCTAATAAAACAAAAAATAAGAGCTCAAGTGTCGCAGTCGTGCTGCAAGTCGCGTCGCTAGTCGTATCGTTGGTGGCCATGAACGTGGCCTAACTCCGACTAAACCTCCTGTAAAAACAAATGACATCAGAGCTAATAACACCGCACAGCACAGGGTTCATAGCAATTTGTAAGGATATTATCTAGGACAGAAAGCCTCTAATAAATTAGTACACGGTGTGCTTAATGAATGAACTCACCCGACCCGTGAGTTATGCTCTACGTTTATAATTGCCGTCGCTGGATGCAGCGGCTAATATATCAGGTGGAGGTAGCATGTGTTTTAAAGCTACTGTTTTTTTTCAAGGTTAGAGATTTCGTTGAAAAAAAATAACACAACATTGTCATAACATGCCAGGTTAGGCGGAGGTTTACCTAATAATACACTCTCGTATCTCCAGTTACATTACCTCGTTGGTCTAGTGGTTGGAATTAGTTCTCGTTGTCGCTAGCTTTGATCCCCAGGTCGAGAAAAGTATTACTGGGTTTTTTCATCAGGAATTTCTCAGTAGCAGCTACTTAGTCTGGATTTGTGCCTGTTTGATAGGTATTTAAGCTAGCCTATTTTTACATGGGACTTAAACCTACGTTCAAAATGTTGACCAATTTCTAATAACGCGTTCACATTTGGATGAATTTTGATTTTTTGATTTGACGGCACGGTTGGCGCAGTGGCTGAGCGATTGACTGTTGCATTGCGTGTCGCGGGTTCGATCCCCGTACGGAACAAATATTTGTATGGCCTACAGATAGTTGTTCCGGGTCTGGCTGTTTGTGTATGTGAGTTTAAATGTTTGTAAACGCACCCACTATGTAAGAAAAAATCCTAGTGCGGGGCAACGTTTAAATAAAAAAAAATGGTTTATTTGATTAGACATGACTTTTTACAAATTCATCGTTTAATATTGTTTCGTAACCCACTTTTAAAATACTAAAATATTTGCGTTTGATGACAGAATACAATAAATAACCACCACAAAATTGCTTTGTTGAAACGTCTAAATATTTGTCAAATTCCTAAGACAAATAATATTCAAGAAGCATCCTATTTGTCAGCACTTCACACTTGGAATAATTGCATGCACCCGTCACCCACGTTCGGGGGCAAATATGGCGTGAAATGCACCACGCGTTCGCGGCCTCAGCAACTTTTCCAATATACTGAGGTACCGTCAAAGTCGCAGATCGTAGAACGAATACTGAGAATTACCAGGGAGTGTAATGTTGTTGGCTGAATAGTTTCGACGATACATAAGCAGTACTTGTGTCGGAATTGCCCACTAGTATCTGCTGCTGAAACTCAAAGCATTTATTTCCATTAGACCATTACAAGCACTTTTGAATGTCAAAAGAGAAGCTAGAGACACATATGGGAATCGCTATAATATTTTGATTTTGTTTTTTTTTTATTATTTCCCCATTAAAATACACACTGTAGCAGTATTCAAGTAGTATTTGATAAACTGCAATAAGTTTATTTTTCACATGGATTTAAAACTGGATTTAACATTGGTGTACTGCATGCGAGCAGCATTACCTTCTGTCTTAATGGCACAACAATTAATCATTGTGAACTAGTTTTTACCAGCGGCTTCGCCCACGGGTGTCTCGGAAAGTATCCCGCGGGAATAATTATACGTAAGTAAGTACAGATTTGTATCTTATGCGCGACAACATGATTTTAATAACGTATCCATAATTTCTATAATCCTTGTTCTGAATGTAATGCAATATTGCGGCCGCCAAACTATTACAGGCCCCGCGGGAGCCTGAATATTTTCTGCAGCGTATTGACTGGATGGCTGTCGGATTGTGTACAGAATTGTTAGAAAGCTGTGCAATGAGAGTTATTGTTGTTGAAATGATTGAAAACCGATGGGAACGTTGAGATAAAACGCTTATTTAAGTCGCCCAAACATTATACATTTTAAAGGATTATTTTTATAAGAACTATCGACCTATAACGACCCAGTCTATAACTGCTTAGATACAGGCAGCTTTTCTATAAGAAGGTGTGGGCCGTAATCGACCACGCGGCCCAGTGCAGGTTGGTGGGTGTCACATGTTTTCGAATTTACTGTTCTATGACATGATGGTTTCCTCAAGTGGATCTTAATCACCGTGTTTAGCCTGTTTGGATTCTCTACAACTGGTCAGACTCGGCCGGTTCGTCAAGCATAACTTGTATGTCCAAGTGTTTAATATTGTGAGTGGACCCTGCACACTCATATTTCCATAAAAATCAAGGTTTTTCCGCTTGGCCTAAAACTTCAGATTATCACACAACTGTAACTCAATTATATAGTCCTTTGGTTTCATGACGCAAGCAATAAAATGGTTTAACTATCTGTTTTAGTAATCCTAATCGTAAATCTAAACACTAGAACACATTTTCGCCGAATCATTACAAATTCTTTCTCAGCCTTGTCAACTTTCAAATGAATAAATAATGACACCATTTTTAAAATAAAACAAAAAGACAAAACAAAGATTTTCGTTCAGCTTAAATCCAAGCGAATTTTAAGATAAACTTGAATAATTTAAAATGTAATGTAAATGTAATATAAATTTAATGTAAATGTAATGGAAAATGTGTCTAAATGGAAAATTATGAAAAGTTTGTGTGAAACGTGTGTTTAAGTAAGATCTGAAAATAAAAGCTTATTTCAATTTATAACCAAAGTTATTTTAAGTGGATATTTTTAGGCAGATGATACGTTTAGAGGTTAAAGAAGAGAAGCGTAGGCTGGATTCGTCACTTAAAATAACATTGGGGTATTTTATGAAAAATAGATTCAGGTCAACCTGAGGTAGCTTTGAGATTCGGCAGTTTGACTGTCAATTGTCTTCCTAAATATCATCTTGTTTTACTACTTTTGGGTTCGTTTTTCGTCCAATTTCTATCACAATTTTGAGTAGACGACAAAACTATTACTGAAACAATAAAAAAAGCTAATTTAGAATAAATCCCTAACAGGAATGACACCTTTTAAACGAGTAAACTTTCCACAACAAGATCGTGCATTGTTACTAGTGCACTGGTAACAACATTTTCTGAGTCAAAATCAGGTGAATATGGCACCCACGATATGCACACCACTTAGTGACTTATATATCGGTACTCCTATACATATATAGGGTGACTGGTAATTAGTGACCGATATTTAAACACATAATTCTACTCATGAGAACAAACAACCTTCCGAAAGAATCATTTTTTTCATACTCATTCGCTATCACAATAACACAACAGCCGTGCAAAATTCGCACGCCGCGCGGGTTTTCTGCCTACCCACTGTTGAACGGTATGATAGTAATGAGACAGAACAGCGTCACGCGACTAACAGCTGATATGTCAAAGTCGCGCGAGCGCGAATTTCATACGGCAGTTGTGTTATTGTGATAGTGAACGAGTATGAAAAAAAAAATGTTTCTTTGGGAAAGTTGTTTGTTGTCATGAGTACAATCACGTGTTTAAGTATCGGTCACTAATTACCAGTCACCCTATATATATGTACATGTTTATTTTATTTTCATAGAAAGTTCCATCCATTGCTTCATATGTTTGAAATATTCGGTAGATCAACCACGTAAATAACGCAATTAATGAACTATCAAAATGAAAGGCATTATGTTTTGTAAGTTAGTATGTAACGCATTTACCTCGCAGGTTTTCATAAAATAACTGGGAGCAATATAAGTTACCCACACATTCAATAAATAAGAGGCACAGGCTGCGTACTGATCCCATTAAAATTTAAAAGCAAATAAATTAAATCTTTTTTCCATACTATTAACGTTCACATTGATAATAATTACCGCGTTATTTCAAAGGTAAATTACTCGTGACCGCGAACCAATTGAAACAATTAACGCAATGATCCATTAAATTAGTAAATAATCAATGACTGTAAGTAAATATTGGACAGAGGTTTTAATTTACATCAACAATTTATATTTTTGATTGGAGGATACACATTGACATGTCGTAGGTAATGATTTCTGTCATCCTACTTACACTATGGCCCTTGCTGGACCATTCTAACTACCAAGTTAAGATTTTACTTTTTTTGCGAGGTCGCAATAAACAAGGTAATTTAAGTGTATTTGAATATGTTTTCAGCTTCTCATTTATTACAAAGAATCTTCAAGTAACTAAAATCGTTTCTTCATGTAACTAAAATCGTTTCTTCAATTACACACACACACATAATCTTGTCTCAAAAAGATTGAGCGCTATTTCTGATGTAATTTTTTTTTTTAATGCATGTGGAAATAAACAGATTTTTTATTTTTTATTTTTAATTGATACCTACGACTACGACCTACGAATTTTAAGTAGTTATCAATCCTCGCGAGGAGTTGGTGGCCAAATAATAACAGCCACTGGGGGTCGATCCTTAGGTTAAGCCGCGCTTGCTTAGGTCGGCCCGTGGATGGGTGACCACAAATTACACACTGAATTTCCTCAGTGGCAGTGGCTGACTTGGGCTGAAATGATTACGAAGTACTGACAACCAACAGACTTTATGCTATCTTCACCTATTGTAGCAAAAGAACATTTACTTCGGCGTGGTATTCCACGCCGAAGTAAATGTTCAGGAGATGAAGCTATACGTCCTGTGTAGCGGCATCCTTTTCTCACACTGGAGTAGCTAAAGAAGTAGTTACCCAGCTTTAAAATTGACATTACGATTCTAACAGATCATATAAAAAATCGGCCTTGTTGGTTTAGTGGTTACAAACGTTACTGCTGAGCATCCGGGCCCAGAGCTTTCTGAAGGAATTTCTCAGTAACAGCCCAGAGGCTGGATTTGTGCCGGTTAGATGGCAATAAGAATAAGAATAATTTATTTTAAAAAGTAGATATTACAAAAGTACATTTAGGTGCTGTAGTGTAATTTCTTAAACAATTTTATAATTAGCGCTTAGTAAACTATGACTCAAATACGTATATTAATAGGTGCAAGTAATGAAGAAGTCGAACTCAAGTGTTAGGTAGCGACCTGCCTGATCTAGGTTTATTTAAACCTGTGTTTCAGGCCATCACTTACAATGCATCATATAATTAGTACAATAAAAGTTTTGAAATTAAAATAAATCTATTAACAACTATAACAAAAATCCAATTGGTACAAAAACATTAAAACTAACTTAAGTAATTACGTGCAATTAGATACCAGGGGATAAGATAATCAAACTAGGACTTCTAGAAGTTTTTCTGTGTCCGTGTAATCAAGTATTGCTAAATAATCTGATAATACAAAAATACATTTCCTATAACTTAGACTATAGAAGTTTAGTTTCTTGTTGAGTCTATTATACAGAAAAGGTCCTAAAAAAATAAAAAATCGACTAGCAAAAGCATGCCTAGTTTGAGGCATTGGGCAAACTAGGTCCTTCCTTCTCCTATCGGAAGGAACAGGGTCATAGGGAAGGGTAGAGTGCTGCTGTAGTATAATGTGAAGAATAAATAATTGCCGTACTGTGAGCACATTACATGCTTTGTAGAGCAGTCGTGTAGGAAATCTAAACGGACGAAAGGTAGCAACCTTTAGAATTGCTCTTTGAGCACGTTCTAGAGGGAGAAGAATCGAATTTCCCGCGCCACCCCAGGACGTTATGCAATAGGCTAGAATAGACTGGCACAACGCCAAATAAACCTGTTTTATTAATTTATAGTCGGCTACATTACGTAAATACTTAAAAACATATATTAGTTTTCGCACTCTAGTACATAGTAACTCGATATGTTTACGGAAATTTAGATTGGAGTCAATTGTGACACCAAGGTATTTCAAATGGTCAGCTTTTTCTAAAGTAGGGCAAGGACATGCAGAGTCAGCGTACGTGCTACAGGTATGCGCGTAAATGATTAGGTTAGTAAGCGGTGTGTTAGTATTTCTCATTGTAAATGAAATGTATTTTGTTTTGTCAGCATTTAGTGTTAGAAAATTGTTCTGGAGCCAACTACATACACTGTTGAAACCATTTTGAGCATGTTCATAGGCCTCAGCTCTTGATTTAGCTGCAAACAACAGAGCAGTATCGTCTGCATATGACATTACAACACCATTGTTGAGAGGCAGGCTGCAAAGGTCATTAATATAGATTAAAAATAATGTAGGACCTAATATACTGCCTTGTGGAATTCCAAAACAAGTACTAGAAAGATCAGAACTTGTGTTTGGTCCAATTTTTACACATTGCTGTCGATCGCTAAGATAATCAGATAGTAGAAGAAGCTGCGCTCCTCTTATCCCAAGTGTTTCAAGCTTCTGCAAAAGAGTAGTGCAAGAAATAGTGTCAAAAGCCTTGGCAAGGTCTAAAAAGATAGCAACTGTATGCATTCCACTATCCAGATTTGTAGAAATGTAATTAATCAATTTGTTTACTGCTTGGCTAGTTGATTTTTTAGGCCTAAATCCAAATTGATTATCTGAAAGAAGTTTGTTATCTTCCAGATATTTTATCAGTCTACTGTTTATGATTTTTTCTAAAATTTTTGATAGGCCTGTCAGTACTGAAATTGGTCTGTAGTTATTCACACTCATTTTATCTCCAGACTTGAAAATAGGAGTGACTACAGACTTTTTTTAGTAGTTTTGGAAATATCCCTTTTGATAAACACAGCTGAAAGATGTGGGTAAGCGGAGGGGCCAGTAGGTGTTTGAATCTTTTTAGTACGTTATTGGGTATATCATCCCACCCAGTTGCGCAGACATCCTTTATGTCGTTTATTATTCTAACTACTTCGTTGACGTCCGTATCTAATAAAACAAAAGATTTTAACGTTGAAGATGTCTTAGTGGGGTTTGGAGTAAGAGGAAGGCTAATATTTATGAATTTTTCTGCCAAGTTTTTACCAACGTTGACGAAATAGTGGTTTACCTTATTTATCGCTTCGGATGGGTTTATTTCTGTTGGTAGTAAATCTAGCGGCGGTTCAGAATTTTTAGACCTCAAAGTATTGGTTTTTATAAATTTCCACACAAGTTTACTATTTTTTCCCGCCTTCTCGAGTTCATTTTTATCGTACTGGTTTTTTAGTTTTTTCAAAAGATTATTACAAAAGTTGCGATATCTTTTATAGGTTACAGAAAGTATTACGTCATCAGGTGCAAGTTTGGATTTTAGGTGAAGTTTGTCTCTGTGTCTTATACAACGAACGAGACCGGGTGTGATCCACGGTTTAATACAACTATATTTCCTAGGGATTATCTTAGTGAAAGTGTTTTTCCTTATTGCGTATTGTATAGAATTTATGAAATATCGAATATTGTATAGAATTTATAATATATAGAATCATAAATTGGGTTAAAATTAATGCCGCGTATGTCACTTTCAAGATTTGTCATATTGACTTTAGTGTAGCTGCGCTCGCAGTTTTTCCAAGGTGAACTTAATTGCATTGTTAGTAAAACAGCTTGATGATCGGTAAGCGCAGAGTTAGTAACCAATGTTTTGGATGGATTTTTTGATTTAAGAATGATATGGTCTAAGCAAGAACCGCTTTGATGTGTGGGGTAATAGTGAGCCGGTAAAAGTCCATGAGATGCACAAATATTTAGATAATTGTGTGTATGGGTATCGGGTTTCCCGGAGGAAATGTTTATGTTGATATCTCCTACAAGTATTATATTTTTGAAAGTACTTATGGTTTTTAAGTTCGTATCTAGTGATTCTAAAAATCTGTCGATATTTTGAGAGGGAGGCCTATAAATAGCCATGACTACTGTATCGAGACTAATTTTAATGAATAAGCAATTACTGTCTTGGGATAGTGGTTCTTCTTCAATAGTTCGTAAATTATTTTTAATATAAACTACAACTCCGTCGTTTTGGTTGGTGTTTCGGTCTGTTTTATATGAATAAAAACCGTTCAGAGATGGTAAGTTGACTGTCTGTTTTGACAACCAACATTCTGTTAGTACAATAATATCACAGCTTATGTCAAGGCGTTGTAAAAACACTTCAAAACCGTTCATATTTCGGTTTATGCTTCGAATATTTTGTGTAAGCAAGGTAAGCGATTTGTCGCCCGAACGAAGAAGGTATTTACAGTCCTCAACATTACAGATTTTAGATTCAGACACAGTAAAACTATCTAGATCACTGATTAGCTGATCGCTCATGTTAATTACAAACTAAGAAGAAATACAAATAAGGGAAAAGCTACCTGTTGGTGTGCTTACTAAATATAATATACTGTGGCGCTCTTAGGCGCCCTCATAGTCTATTGAGTTGATGTAGTTGGTCTCTGCATATTTACGTGCTGGGCAACTTACATCACCGGTTGGATGGTCACATTTCCTCTTGAACCTTTTGCACGTCGCACACTGGGGGGGAGAAGATTTGCTGCTGCATTCCTTCACGGAGTGTCCCGTTTCTGCACAGTGGTTGCAAGTAGGACTCGTTTCACGGCAAAACTTAGCTGCGTGCCCAAACTGCTGGCAATTGTAGCACCTGGTGACTATCGTAAAGTCTCTCACCGGGCATGAGGTCCAGTTTATAAAAATTCTGCTTTGGTTTAAATAGGCTTGCCCCCTATTACATCGGACGTAAACATAATTGGCGAAATGTGGGTGAACTTTATTGTTACCCCTGTGCCTAACCCTGTGGGGATTACAGCTGTGATGTTATGTTATGTTACTATAATATTAACCGATGATGTTAACAGTACTTAAACGAGAACTCTGCTTGCCCAACAAACGTCACCAGTAAACCCAGTTCCAGCGCATCAACTAGATTCCAAGAGAATGGACGCCGATAACTCGATTCGTCTATCCGAGTAAATATCGATACAGACTAAGCGATGAATCGTGCCCTACAACCAGCTCACGATTCAATTTAAGATTCTACTTTATTCGACTGGTAGAGAAATCGGATTTTGTAATTGCGGAATTATTTTTTAAATTCGGCTTATCCAGTTTTTTTAGGTCTTTAGATAGTTTGCGAGTGGTCTCTGTGTTTCTTCATTTCTCAACTCTTTTTTGTAATAATTTCGTTTCTGTATCCAAGACAGTTAAATCGTTTTTGCCAGACTCGTCGAGCTTCATACATAAATCTACTAGCTATACCCGTTGCACTGTTGTACCACCTCTAATTCTTGGGTATGTTTAATTGGATCTGAATACCACTAAATTCCATATATGAACAAACACTACAAGTTGGTCTGTAAGCCAGTCCAACATCCTAACTCGAGTATCGGGTGGTCACTCGCTACAGAAACTACAACACCAAAGAGAAACAATTGCGAAGATTTTGTACTAGCGTCACAGAGTAGATAGTACATGGAGTATTATTATGGAAATTTCTGGCTAAAAAGATGTTATTGAAAAAGTGTTACAGGCACAAAGACGCAAATCAATGGTAATTACTATAGCTCCACTTCAGTTACAATATTCCTGCACTGCAGAGTATGTTGACATGCATGCGGCATAAGCTCAAACAAGTGACAGTTAAATATCATGCCACTGCATTGTTTTGGCCAAGAAATCTTTCGCCAAATCGATCTTCTACATAAATTATTAAGCAGTTTCTCTAATATTCTGTAAAGCCATTTCGCTATTGATTTGAAAGAGTAACCAATAATAACCTTTTATAATTATGGGCTTTCCATTTACTATGTCCTCTTTTGAATCAATGAGCTCGCAACGCAAACTCGATGCAGAACGCTAACTTTACCGATACTGCATTATGTAAGCTGAGACTTAGCTGCAGGATATGATTCGCAAACAATACTGCAAGATGTACCTACAAAGGTTTGATAGTACAGAAGTTTCTTAATAAATTCCGCAGTTCAAATATTTTCTTGAAATATTAATTTAGAGGTTTGATCAAATCGGTACGGACAAATTGTAGACGCGGCTTTGGAAAACGGACACAGACAATTACTGTACTGATGCAAAGTCCGGTGTTCTAAGCCATCAGCAATTTGTCCTAATTAGTTTGACTGGTCCTTCGAAAGGTTCGCATGACTTTTCGTTTCATTATTTACTTATTTGCAATTTTTAAGAAAAATCTCGGTTTTAAATCGGGGTTTCTCATAATAAAACATCATGAGATAACCCGAAATTCTTGCCTTTTACTTTTTGGATAAAAAATTGCTAAAAGTGTCTTCTTTCAGCTCAGATTCTTAAAGTGTATAAATATTTGTGGCGAGTCTAGACAGTTTGGTGTGTTACGATTTTACGATATTATACTTTGAGAATTCTGTTCTTGAAATACCTAACCGTTACGAGTTTATTTATTTTTATTCTTCGTAGTTTTTCTACGACTTTTGTGTTCTGCCTTTCTGGCAATAATAGCCATTACAGTTGGCCAGTGGCAGTTTTTGTTAAAGAAAAGAAATACCCTCACCATACCTAAGAAGTCTTTTTCACTTTAAATGTCAGAAGATATCTAATTATCATTCAATATAAGTAATATTAACTTAAGTTGATCTGTATTATATTACTAATCGGGCTGTTGACTGTATGAAGGGTGGTATGGCTAAAAAGGAGGTGACTGCTGGGATGACGAGTAACAGAGAAGTATGGAAGAAGAAGACGTGCTGCGCCGATCGCAAAGGAATAAAAATAAGGGCAGGTGAATGATGATGATGACCTATAATATACTAAGCATTATTACTATATAGCAACTTTTTCATTACTTGTCCAAAATGGCCTAATAAAAGCCCGTTTAAGCAAGCTTTCTAAGTCACATAACAAAAAAAAAAATGCCAAGTTGGTAACTCTTGAAACTACTCAATGAGACCTATAACATTATTTACATTTAGCCGCTCTTGGTAGGAATCATTTAAACTCCACCTCCGTAACGTTATGAAATATTTCCCGGTTGAAACGTGCGTTTTATTTAATGAAATCTATTCGTTTTCCGTTTGTTTAAGTAGAAACGGTAAGGAATGTTGGTGATTGATTAGTTCTGGTTGGGTTCCGCGCTTCAAAGGAATTTGCGCTTACATTATTGATGGAATACTAAGTATTATTGACCTGCTCAACAATCTTTTGTTTGTTTTCGTTTATACAAATACAATTTTCTGAAGATTTCCTACTGAAAGCTATACGTGATTTTTCTGTAACATACAACTAATTTTATGTTTTTTTTTTCCATTTAGATCTTTCCATCTCAAATCTATCTTTACAAGTTTTGTTTCCACGGTTTCTACTTTCTACACACCAAAGCTAATCATGTCGGTGAAGGTAGCTTGCATGAGCTCAGTTACCTCATTTGTTTTTACATATCGGCGACATGACCTTAGCCTTGTTAGCAATTCCCGATGCGGTGCCAACCATGGAGGCTAACACAAAATACTTGATGTCAATATAAGTACGCATCTATAATCATAAGGATAAAAATATTCTAACACATTGTAATCCAACAAAAGAAAAAGATCTCAAACTCGATGCGTGCATTCACGAAAGGCTTAATAAGGGACAGCCGTTTGACCGGCTCCATTGAGGAACACCCGCCGGCTGGGTTTGCATAACTCCTAACTCAAAGGAATAGAGCCCAGGCAAAGTTTTCAAGGTTCCTTATAAAAAAGTAATAGAGAACATTCCTTTGACGATACGCCCAAAGGAACCGTGAAAAAAATCTACGAGATATTAAGCTGAAAAGGTTAGCCTTGAAGGGAATGGAGGCTAACTTTTCGGACGTGTTAGGGAAGTGGGTCTATAAATGTGTAAGTACTGGTTTTATAGTTGAGGTATGTGGATGTAGGTTAGCAGGCTGGTAGAATTGGTTAATGATGATTTGTTTCTGCTTCTAGGAAAAGGTAAAGGTAAGTATTTACTTAAGAAGGTATATAAGAATATATACAAGGCACTGTTATGTATTGACGTTTGTTTTGTTAATGTAGAAATAGTAGAGTGTAACATAGACTAGACTTGTGAACAGCTATACTGAAAACTTTAAGTATACACCATCATCATGGAGGCATTAGATCGGCAGATTTAATTTCTTGTGACAACATTTCAACGTTTTAGTAGATATTATTATATAGTAGATATTAACTCTTGGTAGGAGCTCGTGGCTAAATAATAACACCCGCTGGGGTCGATCTTCAAGGTTAAGCATTGGTTGCCTAGGTTGGCCCGTGGATGGGTGACCACCCTTTACATACCAAGTAACCTTCGTTACTTTGAAAGCACGGTCCCAGCTGTCATTTGCAGATCTCTGTCAGTCGTTACAGGTAGTCAGAGCCTGACAACCAGTCTTACCAAGGAGTACCGTATTACTAAGTACTAACTGGGTTGTGGATGTCAGATAGGCAGTCGCTCCATGTAAAATACTGGTAATCAGCTGCATCCGGTAAGACTGGAAGCCGTCTCAAACAAAGTTGGGAATAGGCTAAGCGGATGATGATGCAACTATTTCATATCCATAGATTAACACTTCCGTTTCCGTGATCGAGAAATAAACATAACACTATTTTGCTACCATATTAACATAGCTCCTAACATATAAGTAGTAAGAATAGCTTTCATGGCGATAAAAAGTAATGTCAAACTAATCAATGGCGCAATATGGAGCAATATGGGCGTCTTATAAGCAATACTGTCTTCTGAATAGCAGCTACTGATCAAGTTGAACGAGCAAGGGGCCTATACAGGATGTTGTTTGAACCGAGGCAAGTTGGAAACATTCCAGCAGCGGCTGTGATTGGCCATTTCTGTGTTTGTTTACATCTCCTAAATATGATCACGCCTTGCACTCATCATGAGGTGTGTAGTCTTTTTTTGTGAGGGTCGGAGGAGGTGATCTCAATTTATTCGGGGTAATTCTATTCAGTTACAGCCTAACACAATTTAGATAGATATATTTAGAGTGTGTCTGTAATAATTGGTTTTAAATCTATACTAATATTATAAAGAGGTAAAATTTGTTTGTAAGTTTATATGTAGGGGGTAATCTCTGGATCTACTAAACCAATTTTGAAAATTCTTTCACAAATAGGAAGCTATATTAGCCCCGAGTGCTATAGGCTATATATTTAAAACGTGCCCGTGGAATAATTTCCGACCAAAATGCGAGCGAAGCCGCGGGTAACAGCTAGTTTATAATAAACAGATACAGGACCTACTTTTAGTTTGAAACATTTTAATGACGAACCCCGGACTGATAATTTTACCACGTTACGACCAATTCTCAAGTCGTTCATAAATACTAATTTTCGATATCATCTTCCATTCTCTTACACCATTATCCAATCCCTCCCATGTTAGTACGAGTATCACAGAGTCACTAATAACAGTGAATTCGGTATAAACAACAAAATAAACATCAAAGTGATGAATACTATGGATTCCGGGTCGGATTGTTTCCGCTTCGCCACTCCGCTGTCCCCTGTTTGCGCTAGAGGGCGTCTTTGTCGCATTCTGTTTCATCCTCTCTTCAGAATGAGAAACTGAGGATTTTTTTTCTTTATTTTCGTTGATCGAATTTCGTAAATAGTTTTAGATTAGGGCGTGATTGAGTTCGTTGGCGCGGTTTTAAAGTTAGACTTCTTTGGATTTTGGTATGGATTTAAAAGGATTTGGAACTGTCGGTGACGTTTTTATGGGTGATCTGATCTATCCGTTGTTTCTAGTGTCTCCAGTAAGTGTGTGAAGTGTACTGCTGGTTTGCTGAATATTGCAGTCGTTACACGTAGTCAGGGGCTTCAAAGTCAGACAACCAGTCTTACCAAGGGGTATCGTATTACCCAGTACTAACTGGGTTGTGGAGGTCAGATAGGCAGTCGCTTCATTTATAATACTGGTAGCTGAACAGCTGCATCCGGTAAGATTAGAAGCCGACATAGCTGAGAAAAGGCGAAGCAGATGATGATGGTACTGGAACCTTTTATTAAAAATAATCTGTAGCAAGCAAAGGCGCTTCTGATATAAACACATTCAGTGACAAACTTTAAGCGAAAAAAACTCTTGATTTCGAACATTTTCAAAGTGCAGGCTCCAAACTTCTTAAGTCTTAATGAGACGACTATTTTTCCTCGGCGCATCTCTCAGGGCAATTTGGCCTGTTTGTTCGTGAAATCATAAGTTTATGAGGAAATTTTTGCTCTCTTTCACACAAACTTCTGCTAATGAGGGACAGTGGGGCTTGCGAGGGAACGGTGTTTTCTTTTTTTGGGGTGAATATGACGAATTTTTTAACAAAGTAGTTTCTAGTTAAAAAAAAGTCGACCATTATTATGTAGTTGAGTAACAGACGCTAACAGTAAAACTGTCAAAATTGACACAAGCGTACGTCGAGAGCTAAATAACAGTCAAATTATGAGAACCAGACCAAACGGATTGAGCAGTCATAGCCTAGTGGAGTCACCGTCGGACTGCCAAGTCATAGGTCTCAAGTTCGAACCCAAGGTACGCCCTCTGATTTTTCGGATTCATATGCGTATTGTATAATTATCACATGCTTCGGTGAGAGGAAACCAGCATGCCTGAGAGATATTTCTTGAAGGCATGAAAAACCAAGTCAGAGGCCCTTGGGCGGCATAAAAACACTGACAACATGTTAGGCTAACCACACGATAAAAAGAAAAACGGGATGAGTCAAACTCTTAATAACGTTACCAGCTTATAGTTGAATATCAGTAGCTCATCATAAGACGTTCAGAAGGCTACGCGCATAAACCGCTTTCAAAATTATGGTGATGATTTTGTTCAACAGGATTGATTTTCAATATTATAATATGTACCGCCGAGTTCGCTGACGGTCAACCACTTTTAAAACTATGCCCTGCGAAATAAGGTTGAAAACTGGCCATGACAATCAAACGCATTTTCGACTTTAAAGAAATAAACAGTTTCAATCTCAGTGAGGTTTAAAACTAATAACGAGGTTGAGTAAACCAGTTAGTCAGGAATAAGCTAAAACTCTCAAAGTAAAGAAACATAAATAAAACGTCAACGTAAACGTCGGTTTTAACTGTTGTTTATTTAATAACATTCCTACGACATGTCATGTACAAAACGTAAACAGTATTCATGAACAAAGTTGTTGAACAAAACTAGTTTACTCCAAAAAGTGTAAGTACGCCATAAAATGTTGTTACTGAGAGTTTGTATTACAATTTTTATTTTTCAGATTGTTCTTTATTTTTGAATTTGAAAAGTTTTGAATGCATTCTGGAGTTAAGTAACTGGGTTGTTAAATCTTGTTTTTAACTTTTAAATTGTCAAGAACAGACGTTGGAGAAGAGTTTTTTTTTTCTGAGAGAGTTTGTCAAGGAATTGGCAGCATAAACTGTCTACAGGTACTGTTAGCCGTAAGCCAGTGGTAAACAGAATAGTGTAAGCTTGCCTCGTATGCTATGAAAACTTCGTGCTAAGCTAGGTCAGGTCGAAGTGTTAATAGTGACGTGCGGCGTACTGTATTTAATTAGTTTTAAGCCACAATACATTCCTAGAACCCCAGAATATTACACTGTTCAACTTGATATGGCCATTGCTGCTGCAAATGTTGTATTAGTAATCAGTTCCGATCAGTAGGGTCGACATTAATTTCTGTAACTTTGAAACCAAATTAAAGAAACAAATGTACAAATTTATTTAGATGTTTAAGTACCTATTGCTGCAAAAAATCTTAGCCATTTCCTCTGATTGGAATAGTGCCCAACACACATATTGCATGGGAACTAGTGCCAACATTGGCAACTGCTCAGTGAGCCAATAAATGCTTACCCCAAAGTATCTCCAAGTTAAATTCACGTCGAAAACATTAATCAAAATAGGCATTATATTTATTCAAATTAATTCACGTCTAAATCTGTTTGAATATTGAATTTAATTTAACTCTTTAATCCTTCTGTATTCATAACTGAAAATTTAAACACAAATTAGACATTTATTTGATATCTCATACATACGTGGACCGTTTTAACTTGTAATAACGAGTACTTTGAATAATTATACGTAAGCGATTCCCTTCCATTACGTTTAGGGTTCAAAGTCAATATACGGGAGGATAAAACTTGCGGGTACGCTGGGGAACACAGAAAATAATTTATCGTGTTAGAAGTCACACCGCCTCTGGTAGTCAGACGGTCAAATAAAAAAAATTTAGGCAACATTTTTGCTCTATTTTACCACAATAACATAGGTAAAATTACAGCTAGAGTTAGGAAATCTTTAGAAATCTACACGTGAAAGCAATTCATCTTTTTAAAATGTTACGAAACGCTGTTTTTGAAGACAATAATATTATGTATAAAAAGGTAAAAATGTGCATTGTATCAATAAACGTACCTTGCTAATTGATTCGAAACTTGTAATTATGGTTTACTGTTTTCCTTCTCTCGATTTCAACAGACCCGTTCGAAACACCACCCTGTAGATCTACAAAAAGTCCTTTTACAAATTCAGTGCGCGACTCGAATTAATACATACCACCTTAATCGAAGGAATTGAATAATTCAAACGCCGTCTCTGAAGGATTTGTCTTTCACAAAGCGGGTTTTTTTAATTTTTCATCCCTCAGCTTCGACGTTCTCATAATAAATAATCCATTGTTTATTTTTAGTATTAAAAACGTCCTGTTTTGAGTTCCCAATGAGTTTCGTGATTATTGTTTTTGTTAAAGATTGCTACTGTTAATTGACTTGTGTTTAATAATATATTGTGTTATGTTTTGAGATCGAATCTTTAAAGTGGTAGATATTTAAGTCCTCTAGATAAGTTTATATCTACATATATGGTAAATCATTTTGTAAAAAATCTACATTATTATACTTATATCACACAACTTAGGTCCAACGTAGCCCATATGTAGGAATTATCCCAAGCGAACGTACTACCAGGATAAAAAGTATACAATTTCCCATTGTCTTTACCTGTGTTTTTAATCAAAATCCCTACAACTACACTATTGAGACTCGATATTTTTACATTTATAACAGCTTCAAGCCCACGACTCGTACGCGTAGTACTTAAAAAGTTAAACATCTAGCAGTAGAGTGGTGAAAACTGCGTTCAAATCCATGCAGTAGTTTTTGCGTGATGCGCGTAAAAACATACAGACAGAAAGACAGACAAAAATTCTAAAAACTATTGTTTTGGCTTCCGTTGCTCTAATAAAGAATTCCATTTTTTTTTTCAATATCTTCAATGTACAGACATCGGCCTGTTACAATTTTATTATAATTATTATGTATAGATATGAGTATTTATGGGTGTGGCGTTCTTTAGTCCGAAACAAACCTTTATTTCTCAAGAAAAGGAATATAGAAAACAATAATAAAAACAATTAAAACCTATCTCTTAAAGAACATACCTCCACACTTGGGAACGCGTTAAAGAATTTCATCCATTGCCCGAGGCTTTAGGCGAGTCTAGTAAACGTCCCAGTATCGATTGTGGAATTTACACGAACGCGTACAAATGTGAGCTAGAACAATCGCATAGAATCGATATGAGGATTGTGAGAGCTTTAGTTTGCTCGTGTTTGCTTAGAGAGACCGTTGCAAGGAGGTGTGAGAGTGTGAGTGGTTTTAAACGAGCTTATTCTGCATTGCAAGCACTGGTAAGCGTGAGTATGCAGTTGTCATAATAAGCACAAAATTACATAACATTGTGCTTGTAATACCCGTAGGGTTAGGCAGACGTGTACCTAATAGTAGTCGGCTTTCCATCACGCTTATTGTTTCAATATTCCATTTGTCATTTTTTATCCTGACCGCTTTTAAATTTTTAGAAATGTATAGTACTTGTATAACATCTCAAGAATTATTTATGTTAATGTTAAGAATTGCATATTTTTTAATCTGTATTTATGTTAATCTGTATTTATGTTATAAATTGTTTTTTTTTTTAGGATTATTATTTCAATTTTTTTTTTTTATCATAGGTATTAATGTCAATTATAAGAATTTAATTATGTCAATTAATAGAATTTGTTCAATTATTTAATTTATTCTTCTTTGTTTCTATGTTTCTATTATAAAAATATCTTTTTAGTAAGGACTTAATTTATAACTTTATTGTGAATGTTGTGGTCTCCTATAAGTGAAGGAGTACACCTACCAAATACCATGCTTTGTGTACATCTTTTATTGGAGATCCTTAAATAAATAAACAAATAAATAAAATAGTACACCCACATTTCACCAGTTATGTTAAAGTCCCGTGTAATAGGGGGTGAGCTTAATAACATCGGACACTAATCCAGACTCCGTGGCTGCTCCCGAGAAATTCCTGATGACAAAACCCAATACCTCTTTGCCTGACCTTGGAATTGAATCGGGGACCTCTCAAGCTCAGCAGTGGCGCTTGCGACTATTGGACTAACGAGACAGGTAGCACAAGAAGCAACTAGGTCATTCATTGTGATTATTATAAAGATAATATGAATGCATCTATTCCGTGAGCAACGTTCGTGAATCGAAACCACGATCTCTCTACAAAATCAGTTGAGTCGTAGGTCTATATCCATTGGACCACTGATAATAAGGATTCTAATAGCAAGATCATAATTAGGCCTGGCTCATTATGAGTACGTTCGTATATAACAAAAATCAAGATAACAAATAATTATCTTTCTACTTTAAGAAACCGGCCAAGTGCGAGGTGGTCTTGCACAGCGATGGTTCTGTATAAACTTGTAGGTATTTTGTTAATTAACTACATATTTACGGTTTTGAATTTTTCTTTTCTTTACATGTGCTGTAAGACATTGCTTCTTGCCAAATTTCAAGTTTTTTTATGTCAACGCGATTTTTTGTGAAATCGCAAAATATACGACAGAAACGGTCATATATTTTGATCTGACTTACAAGTTTGTTGATTTTTTAACTGTTTCAGAGGGTAGCAGACTTGAGCATTTGAAATTGATTTCTGCTTGATACCTCCACGCGTTCCTGAGAAAAAGGTTCTTGACAGACGGAGAGACGGACCGACAAGGACAAGGGTTCCGTTTCTGCTGACGGAATCCTAAAAATTGAAATATTAAAGTACAATTATCACATCTGATTCAGTTCCCAAAGACACACAGAACCTTATAAACTCTCTGAAAACGCCGTTATAAGCGACAGAAAAGTTTGAAAATCTCACTAAAACTTGATTCGGAGCGTTCCGCCAGCTTGTAGCGTTAGTTAAAAATTCTGTACAAGTTCCACTCAGTTTTACAATTTGATTGAGAAGTTACCCAAGTAAGATATGGAAGACTGTCGCGTTTGCTTCAAAGTGTATGTCTAAGTCATGTAGGTTTAAGTTTAGGAGTTGGTAATTAAGATACATTATAATTATTCCTTTATTCATTATTTCTCTTATCTAATACATTTTTAATTTTTTTTAAAACAAAAGTAAACAAAACATCTAAAAATATAAAAAATAGATGGCCCATCGGCATCAGGAACAAGGTCCAGGCTGCCGGTGGTCAGGGCTCCAGAGAGAGGAACTGCCTCGCTATGAAAGCCTGACAACCAGTCTTAACCAGCGGTATCATATTACTTAGTACTTATCGGGTTGTGGAGCTCAGATAGGCAGTCGCTCCATGTAATATATTGGTATTCAGCTGCATCCGGTTAGACTGGAAGCTGACCTCAACATACTTGGGAAAAGGTACAATATTCCAACAAAAAATTTGAAAATAATAAAATATAATTACCTTTGTAATTAATTGTCTTTGTTTCCATGGAAGATGGGTAGGCCTTTAGTGTGGGACGCAACATGTGTCGATACTCTTGCGCCATCCCATCTTCCTAGCTCATCGTGCTGTGCTGGGGCTGCCGCTGCGGCTGCAGAGAACCTCAAGCGGCGTAAATATAGTAACCTCATTGGTAACTATATTTTCGAGCCGTTTGGGGTTGAAACTCTAGGACCGTGGGGTCCGAGCGCTCACAGCCTTTTCAAGGATATTTCTAAGCGTTTAGTTGACACTTCCCGTGACCCAAGGGCTGGCTTTTACCTTGGCCAAAGGCTTAGCGTTGCCATACAACGTGGCAACGCCGCCAGTCTCTTGGGTACATTACCAGTTGACAGCGTTGAGGAGGAGTTTTTTGACGCCATTTTTTAAGTTTGTTGCTAGGTTATTTACTTTAGGTTATTTTAATTAATAAATGTAATATTTAAAAGTGAAAAAAAAAAAAGAAAAAAAAAAAAAAATTATACGTTCATTAATGGGTACGACCTATTTAGTTTTGCTGTTGAATGTAAAACAATACAACATTACCTTTGTTATAATACCCATTTGATAAATCTATAAAATACTTCGAGTAATATTATAAAGAGGTAAAATTTGTAAGTTTGTATGTAGCGGGTAATCTGTGGATCTACTGAATCGATTTTGAATATTCGTTCACTAATAAGAAGCTACATTATCCCGGAGTGCCATAGGTTATATTTACAATGTGCCCGTGGGATAATTTCCGACCAAAACGCGAGCGAAGCCGCAGGGAACAGCTATAGTTATGTATAAATCGCACAAACTTCATAATAGAGAGATGCAGTAAGTTAAAAAGTTGAACCATGCTTGTTCAAACAATCTGTCATTAGCTTTTAGTTGAAGAAAATATCACGAGAAATGCAAATAATGTTGGTATACAGATCCACATATTCCTGTATAATAAAATAAAATTTACAGCCTATCATATAGGGAATTTACTATCCTGCGTGATTCGAATACCAAAGATTGGAGATGCTTGTTTTTATTCTTGTATCTCCGATTTTTGGTTGAGTTACTAACATTCAGAATACTATTAATGTAGAAAAATATTGTTGTACAGGAAAACAGCCTACTAGACGTGAGTTGATGGTTACAGACAGTTAAAAAGTAAAATTTTCCTAACAATGCCTGAAAAGAACTTGTACAGTTAATAATACGAAATTGTAACTACACTTGCCAAAGACCTAGCAACTTTGTGTTAGAGAGTAATTAGATCTTTTAACTTTCGAGCGAAGAGGTACAGTTACATATGTTGTAAACAGATTATTTTGAAAAGCTATTTGATTTTGTGCCAATAGTTTCAGGTCACATGTCGTCCACATTGCTGGAATTCCACAGAAGTGACTTTGAAAAAATGTGTGTAAAAAAAAATAACGCATGTTTTTGACCATCACGCTAAAACCTATGGGAAAAGCTTTGATATATAGAAGAGGAAGGATATTCCAGAAAATGTATGTGCTCCGGCCATCATCTTCTATCTAAAGGAAATACAAACACGCGGTGAGAAGATCTAATGTAGAACTATTACTACATTTAATAGAGTACTTTTTCTGAATCACAAAAGTCATTATGTATAAGCAACTATAATATAATTATGCATCTTTACATAATATAAAACAAAGTCCATCCCGTTGTTTGTACTTATAAACCTTTTAAACTACGCAACGGATTTAATGCAGTTTTCAGCAATACATAGAGTGATTCAAGGGGAAGGTTTACCATGTATACAGAGAGAGAACTTCATGCAAACGTACCATAATAGGTGTGCCATGAATAAACGCGGCAAAGCAATGCTTACTGAATCAAGTTACTCTGTGGCGCAAGTTCATACTAATTCGGAAATACGGATGCTACCGAAGCGCATACCTTATCTGTTTTAACTGTAGATACGGTACATTCTACTCCTCTGTCTTTATATTTGTCTTCAAGAAAAAAAAAGAATACTTCAGTGACTTGAAAATGCTCTTTGAAAAAAGCTGTCACTACAATAAAAATCTGTAGCACACTTTAGCGTATCAATTGTATTCCTACCAGCAGGTTTAACATCTAGTTTTTTGTCCAAAAAGTATTGTTAAATTGTCGCAGTGTGCCCGTGGTGTGACGCTGATGTTCGCAATGCTATTATTCCGCATCAGTTGCTGTTACTTTGACATGTAACTCGGTGAGCACGCGAATTGGACTGGGCGCTGATTTGTTTTATTTTCAAAGGGATTTTAGATTTAGAATATCGGCCTTTGTAGTGGTGCAGTGCAAATGTTTCTCGTATACGAAGGATGGGTATAGATCGTGATGGAGGAGATCGTGGCCAAATAATAACAGCCGCTCAGGTCGATCTTTAGGTTAAGCCGTGCTTGCCTGGGTTGGACTGTGGATGGGTGACCGCCTATTACATACCGAGTTTCCTCCGTGCCCCGGAAAGCACGTCAAGCCGTTGGTCCCGGCTGTCAATTGTAGATCTTTGGCAGTCGTTACAGGTAGTCAGTGGCCCAAAAAGTCTAACAACCAGTCTCACCAAGGGGTATCGTACTACCCAGTACCAACTGGGTTGTGGAGCAGTAGCGGCGTTAGGGTAGGGCGCGGTTGGGCGACCGCCCAGGGCGCCGGATATAATTATGCCTCATTCCGTCCTCGCCGTCGGGGCCCAACGCGACCTCCCGGTCCTTGCCCTCCCCGACCCTTGCTCTAACCAGCCGGCGATACTGAATCTGTAGTTTAAAGTCAGCTCCTAAGTAATGATATCACTCAGATCTAGCCTGTCCCTTCGCTGTCTTCCCCCAGTGACGGCTTAAGTCGAAGCTCGTTCCCTACAAGGGGTGCCCTTAGCATGTAGTCCCTTAATTTGTAAGTTTTTTGCGCTGGCTGCAGGCCTTACACTCAAGGCACCCACAGGATAGGCCGGTTAAGCAGACTACAATCTCCTAGGTTGATCTGCAATATGCCATTCACCAAAAAAACCGCCCCTTTATTTCTCCTCACACACACACACACATTGTTTTCAGCTTTTTCTATCGATGAATCGATGGAAAATTCTAACCGAACACTTAGGATTATCTACAAAACGGACCTTCATGAAACCGTCAGCCCAGTATTCTGTACATCAAACTAAGTAACCCTACGCAAAAATGATATCTGGGAAACGACTTTATTTTGGAGTGGAAAAATCACGCTTTACGGTAAAATGTAAAGCACTCAAAACATTGTGCTGATGGATGCATTGAATAGTAAACGAGTCATGGAGGTATTTAAAGTAAAATTGTAGCCTTAAAACTAGTTTAAAAAAAAAGTTGTGGAAAAGTTGGAACTTCGACCCCCAATTACCCCAAATGTACACACGGTAGAAGGGACACCGACAAGAAAAAGGTTACCACTTATTCAGTGTATCATTCTGAACACCCACAGAAATTGTTCATCTGAAAAAATTCTATGTGGTTCAAAACGATGTAATTACTGAATAAGTGGTTACCGTTTTCGCGTCGGTGTCCAATCCACCCTGTTTATGAATGGTTGGTTCATTATATCCTTTTCGTTTTTTTCGTATGTAGTGCAGTCATAGAGGTGAAAAAAAAATGAAGGTGTATACGAATACACCTTCATTTTTGTGTTCTAAAAGTTGTCTCAAAAGTCTCATAAAAACTCGTATCTGCGTCGTAAGCTATTCAAAATCAAACGTCACAAAATCAGTTTTTCGCGATTATTTCGGTTTCTATAGCTCCAATGATGTTAAAATTCATTGTAAAAATTGTAGAGCATAAAATTTGCGACAAATTTTGTTTTAAATAATTTTTCGTACGCCCAACAGTTTTTGAAACAGGGGGCTGAGAGCCCGCAGCGCTCAGCCATGGTCACAGTAATGCAAGGTCAACCGTGAACCGTGTCGACGGCGCGCCTCAAAGATATATCAGCAGACCGGAAGGAGTCGGCAAGAGCCGATGCCTGCCGGGGTGCCGAACACAAAAGGCAAAGAAGGAACATGGATGGGTTTTAGTCAGTACAAGTCTGACTCGTTTGACTGAAGGGTCATTTGATGATTTCACATCCGGAAAAAAAAGGTCACCACTGACTATGGCTATGGCTGAGCGTTGCGGGCTCTTAGCCCTGTATCTCAAAAATTTAGTCGCAAATTTTATGCACACAATTTTTTTAGTAAATGTTGATATAATTGGAGTTAAAGAAACCGAGATAATCGCGAAAAACTGATTTTTGTGACGTTTGACCTTGAATGACTTACGACGCAGACACGAGATTTTATGAGACTTTTGAGACAACTTTTAGAACACCAAAATGAAGGTGTTTACGAGTTTACAGCTCTCATTCCGAGGTTGACACCTTTTTAGGGTTCCGTACCAACCCTTATAGATTCGCCATGTCTGTTGGTCTAGTAGGTAGATGTATTCTGTGAACCACTTTCCGATTTTTATATAAAAATAAAAGATTAGCTCCCCATACATGGAACTGAAACAAAAAAATATTTTTTCTTCAAACCTCGGGATGTCTATAGATAGGTCTTTAAAAATGACATTGAGGTTCCTACAACAATTTTTTCTCAAAATCAATCGTTTGGAAGATAGACACTTCCAAAGTGTTAAAATGTTTGTCCACCCCTCTCTTATTTCTAATGTAAAAAGAGGAAACTTCTGAAATAATTTAGGATTGTAGAACGTTCATAATACTTTTAATTAAAATTGGTTAAAAAATAAAAATGGTTGGTTAAATTGGTTTAAATTGGTTTGAATAAAAATCTGATGTTAAGTTTTTTAGATATGGGAATTTTTCATCAAACTGCAGCAGTAACTTTATTTTTCATGAACATGCTATGAAAAACAAATTTAGTTTTGCTGTTGAATGTAAAACATTACAACATATGAATGAGCCTTCAAAATATTTTTCTTACATTGTTTGGTGCTACGGAGCCCTGTGTGCGTGTGAGTACGAATCACACTTGGCCGGTTTTTTTGCGTAAGTGACTAGAAGGGTATGAATTGCAGTTAGGGAGCGCCGTAGAAATCTCGCCCAGGGCGCTGATATTGCTAAAACCAGCACTGTTGTAGAGGTCTGATAGGCAGTCGCACCATGTAAAATACTGGTATTCAGCTGCATCCGGTTAGACAGGAAGCCGGCCCCAACATAGTTGGCAAGCGAGCGAGGCAGATGCTGATGGTATATAGATCGTGATGCTTGCTTAGTGCAGGTTATAGTCGATAAGTTTTCTAAAGATGTTTTTCTTCATCATAAGTAATTGATTTCTACGATGAGCTCTTTCTGTGTTAAGCAAGATTGTGTGTTAGTCAGTTCTTATTTATTGACGATGAACCCACCAACCAAACTACGGGAACTAAATTCTGAATCAGCGTTGTCACCGACGACGTCGTGGTGTCGACAAACAAAATTTGAAAGTATGTCGAGCCAGCGACTTGATGAACAGGGCGACGGACTCATCGTAAGTAGTTACGATATTAAAAAAGTCATATTGGATATTCCCCGATTTAAACCGCAACTTTGTGTGTGCGGTAAAAACTATAGATGCATTGCTATTCTAAATAACCGAACATGGGATTTTGTTTTTAACCCCCTTCGTAAATCGAAGGGTGTGTACAGACACACGAGAGATTGTCTGTCTGTGGCATTTTAGCTCCCAAATGAGTAAGACTGATTTTGATGCGGTTTTTTTTCCTGTTTGAAAGATGACGTGATCGAGTGGGTTCGTAGCTATAATGTTTGACGATTAATTCAGGCATTTGAAGATAATCTGTTCATTTCCTACTTGACAGGACTTGACTGCTAGTAATTTATATAGTTGAAATGATACACGACACAAAAAAAATACAATCCTCTGGAAAGTAAAAAAATAATGTGTTGGTTGGTCCTTGAACTTTAATATATGTACCTACATTTAGATCCAAGCGTCGCGTCTTCAAGTCCGGAAACCGCTCATTACAATTTTTCATCGCAAGCGCTGCTGCTGTGCGATACTGGGTTCGATTTCCGGGTTGGGCAAAGTTCTAATGGGCTTCTCCATCAGGTATTTTTTTTTACCGATGGGAAATCATCAAATAACCCCTCCCGCTCTGTCAGACTTTTACTGACTAAAACCCAACCATGTTCCTTCCTTTGCCCTTTGTGTTCCAGGGCCGCGGTATCTATTTCGAACAGTCCCGCAACCCTGGTCAGCAGCAGCCTTGGAGTCTGGATTTGTACTCTGTCGATGGCTATAGGTTGACCTCTTTTTACATGGGATTCAAATATAACTGGGGCCAAATGAGGTAGTACTATTACTACGAGTATACACCTCTTTGTAATCCATCGAGGATTACAGACGTGATGTATTCTCTTTCTTTTTTAAACGACTTTCTTCAAAATGGAGGAGGTTCTCAGTTCGATTGTATTTTTTTAATGTTTTTACCTCATAACTGCCGTCATTTGTAAACAGTTTTGAAAAATTATTTTTTCATGTGAAAGGATATACTTTCCGATTGGTCCCATAGAAATTTCATCAAAATCGGTTCAGTGAATTAGTTGTTTTCGTCACGTTAATTGTCACAGCACGCGACGTCGCGTGATGGTGCTTTAATTATGTACGTGCCATAAAATAGCGGCCGCAGCGTATTGGGTTCTAGTATTTGGTTTATGCCACAAGGGTAGACATTCAAAGAATTTTTATTTTGGCCATCTAGGTAAGTTCAGCATTTTGACTTGGTAATGAATGTGTTTATACGTATTTTTTTTCTTCTTGTGCTATGTTGATGACATGACGATCTCTTAATAACTTCTAGTTACAATGTAAAAATTAATTCATGACAAGAATTTGTGTGGTAAAACTAAAAAACTTTCTGCGAAAAAAAACCAACTTCCAAAAAACACCAAAAAAAGTCTAAAATAACTTGACTTTCGGCAGTCGGTGGCAAAAAAGTCAATGATACAAACAAAGACACCCACTTCCGAAAGTCAAGTTATTTTAGACTTAATTCGTTTTTTCTTGGAAATCGATTTTTTTCGCAGAAAGTTTTTTATTTAAATGTGTGGTGAACAAGAACACTTGCTCTCAGCTGTCCAAATTCTACACAGATATCTAGGTAGCTACCTACAGGTATATTTTAAACATGCATTTTATTTTATCACTTAAGTTTGTAGTTACGACTTGCCGAAGTCGTTTGAAGTGTCCCCCACGAACTTTCCGATAGATGTATCTAGAAATTTATAAAACTCCAATGGCTTCCAGTTGAATAGATAGGACCCGGGGGGCAGCTGCAAATAATTAAAGACTCTGGGACGTTGTTTTAAAGTCGAATTTTGAAAGAAGTTAGAGATGTTGTCGCGAAGTTTCCTTTTATTTTTTTCTAGAAGTTATTGGACTACCTCGCTAAATATTCTGTGAACGTAAAGAATTTGGCCACCCATCCTCAAGCTTCACGCGGCTAAGCAATATCATAGATCACTTTCCTAATTAAGTTTTTACAAGAAAATGATCACTCATCTTTGGGCTAACCGCGTCAGGCGCAGGTTAACTTCGTCGACCCGACACTACTATGAATTTAGGCTGTAATTCTTTTTTAAAGACTAATCATAGATTTCCACTCTAAACGAAAGTTTTTGGTTTTAAATCAAGTCAAGTGAAACGTAAAATAAGCTTACCCTGCAGCAAGGTCCACAAACCTTTTTACTTGAAAATAAAATGGTTAAACGATAAAACAATATTCAAGAATAAGTTTTGTTTTTATTAGCTCTAGAGTGCTGGTACCGAGGAAAAGATTAAAACACCGGGACTACTTTTAATTTATATTTAATAAACTACGAATCGGTGTGATAAAGTCGGGTTCAGAGGTAAACAGTTTACTTAAGTGGTCACTGGCGCAAAAGTGTTGAATATCTAGGCATTCAAAAACTGTACTACTAAATATTGGTTTTGTTCACACCTATTCAAATTGGTTTGCATTTTTTAAATCTTGAATTTTACGATTAATTAAATGTTTTGTTACTAAACTTTCACGGTTAATATTAAACTTATACAGTCAGTCATGTCAAGTTATTATTTTGAGCTCTCGATATTCACAGCGTCGAAATATCGGGAGCTCCAAATAATGAAGATATCCCGTAAGTGACCGTATAAGTTTCGTTACAAGTTGTTTTTTTTTTAGTCTGAATGTGTCCTTTAGAACAATTTTGTAGCCACAATTTAACCACGTTTTGTACACAAATATTTGCCAAACAATAATTAGTTAAGGCAAATGACAGCAGAAGAATTAGAACTACTAATTTAGTAATTGATCGACCCTATTTCTCTTTTTAACTTTATTGTCCATTAGTAACGCGTATTTTTAAATCAAAATAAATTTACGTGTCTCACAAATTCTTTTCGGCTTCTCTCTCTCTCTGAGCAAGGCGTTACTCTAAATATAAGCCCGTAACAGCCGCAGCCCACACTTATCTATCGCAGTAGATAAGGGAAATGCTAAAATTTCCAAGACCCTCGTTATCAGAACCAAGTTTGGTACAATTTTATCTTGTTAAATTCGTTTGTAGTCCGCGGTGGAAGGTCGGTGATGTTTTTCGGTAAAATTCAAATAGATTGTGGAGTTGCAACTTTGGAATGAGTTCAAGATTTCATGATTTAACTGTAGAAAATTTCATATACGTACATACTTATGATAGTAGTAATAATAGACTCTTTAGCTGAAATAAATCCCACCGAACACAGACAAAGACTTATTTATTTCACTTTCACGTTTATATAATACTTATTACTAAGAAAGCCGCTCGACGACAAAATATATGGGCAATTTAATATGTCTTGTAGGCTTAGTAAATTCATATTAAAGTATTATTCACTTTAATAGTCTCATGTTATGAACTTATAATGTTATTATTAAAGTAGCAATCTTATAGTACCAGTTTATATACTGCCATCAAATAGATTTTAAACAACCTAAGACTAGATTAAATGTTATTTAATCTCGATTTTCTACAGTAAAATAGAATAGAATTTTCATCTTAGAATATTTAAGTACTTACTAAAATAAAGTTCATTGACATTACAAATCCGAACCGAAACAATTAATTTATGATTTGAAACTATAAATCTACAACAACTTCAAAAACGTTTTTAGGACTAAACACAGAGTAATAACTTTCTATTCGGTTTCCATATTTTATGCTAGTTTACCCGTTTGTCTGAAGACATTTTGGAGTTCAAACATTTAGTTACTTGAAACTTCTTTGGAATTAGAAAGTTGTTGAATGTTTTCAAAGAAAACAATTTAGTTTCTCAGATATGTCACTGCGTATAAAATATGCCGTGTGTATAAAGCTTTATTGGACAAATAAGTTAGTGAAATTAGATCACAGACGGGTTTGTGCTGTGGACAAACTTTGAAGAATGTTGGTGGCATTGCCCAGACTTTGTGGTCATTGAACATTCACCCTTGTGGTATTAGACAGTGTCACATAATTTATTTGAAGAGCATTTGTGTGTTTTTAGCCCGTAATTCAATGTAACTCTTATGTGATCGTTGCCACTAACAAAAGGCGACTACTTATAGATGATAAATATCTTAGATGACAAATATTTTATCGGGCAAAGCCTTGATAATGATGAAAGATACATTATATAACAGATCTGTTATAAACAAAATCTATACAAAGTGTAACATAATATACGCACAACCTCTCGTGTGGTATCGCGGACCATGACTCTGAACAAGTTTTGTTCTATGAGTTATAAAAATCTCAAAAAAATATTGATATAATAATATCATAGTATAGGAATTGACGCGTTCGGCTTATTAACAATTATGGTAAGACTAAAAAAAAGTTATGAATATAAAAACATATTATAAAAGTTGTTCAGTATACGAGTGGTTGTGCGTCTATTATGTTATATCTTGAATAAAACGAGGGCAGTGCTAGCAAAAAAATGGAATTTATTTATAACGGTCATTTTGTTTTCCTACCAAAACTAAACAGTCCGAAATATTTCCGAAGAGAATTTCAATAACTGCCGAAATATTATTTCAGTTTCCTTAATTGGATCGGGAAACGACAAAAGTCCTTAGCCCGGAATGTTCTAGAACAAACTGGAATTATTAAAGTAAGGGGGCTTAACACAATTGTTGAATGGGCACGAATAATTAAATCTGCTGAGCCTATTAGGACCGCCATCTTGAAAACGAAGTTTTTTAAGATGGTGTTTTTCATTTTGTAATAATTACGGATCTATATTTTACGACGGCATCGTTTTTGAGACCTCATCTGATTGAAACACATCCAATGCTGTAGTTTACAGATCAAGCCCAAAGACTCACTGGAAAACTCAATCAAATAAACTTAAAAGTCTTTCTGTCACTTAATTACACCTTAAAGAGAAAGGGACGGTACGATACACAATAGCGAGTTAAAAGTGATTTTCATTTGAGTATTCTATCGTCGAATCAGTATGATTTTTAAGAGAATCGCCTCAGATTGGTCCAGAAGCATAATCAGCCTGTTATATTCCTACTGCCGGGGTAAAGGCCTTATCAAATTCAAATTCAAATTCATTTATTTTGTGTGATTTTTGGTACATTTTACATGAGATGTCAATAATAAATAATAAGTTCCTCAAAAATCTACCTTAACGGTGTACACTTTTTCACTTATATAGTAATTATTATATAAAAAAAAAAGAATAATCAACATATTAAAATAAAATAATTACAACAAAAACACGAAATAACTTATAAAGATAGGTCACAAAAAACAAGCAAAACATTTACAATTGAGTACAAAAAATAATAATAATAATTTAAAAAACAAGGGATGGAAATAAAGATAATAATTCAATGTCAAAAATATTATAAATTTCAATGTCAAATATCTTACAATCTTTGATAGGGTGTGGGCCACATCAACCACGCGGGCCCAATGAGGTTTGTTTAGTGACACATGGCTTACCCTGGTACCAACAGTCAAGTTAAATTAATTACTTGTTGCTAATGCAACCAGTTTTATGCAATGACAAGAAGTTGAACGTTTGACAGTTCTACCATAAAGCAATTTCTAAATTAAAGAATAAAAATAGTGTCTTAAGAGGGCCCTTCCCGACGCGTCTATCGTAAAAGCGAGCGTGGTCACAAAGCTTGTTGTTTCATTCAGAGCCACAGCGGTAATTTTCTTTCAACTCCCCTGTCTTACCTCACCCCGACCCCGCACAACTCGTCTCCCACGCACTTCATACCGCCTAACGCGATGACATTGAACGAAAAATAGTGTTCGAAAATTTCTTAAACTTGTTCCAGGAAATACGTGTTTTTGAATAAGTCTTACAAGTGTGTGAAATAAATATTTGTCATTAAAAATCTGCATTACATGTGCAAGGTTTCTATCGAGGTGTTTTCTTTATTTTTACAGTTTATGAGTACATTATGAGCGCCCAAAGTTCAGGTAAAATTTGTGCAAAACAGCAATTTTTGGAGGCTTATAGTGAATTTTTTATTTTTTGCAACCATAGAAACCTAGATATAGTGCACAAAAAACCTATTAGTTCAAAAAAATCAAAGATAGATGTGTAACAACGGCATAATCACGTACGAGCGTTTGTATGAAAAGTATGACGGGTTGGCCGCTCTTAAGTTATTACTCTTATTACTTTTACTCAACTTATCACTTTGGGTTATTTATAGACGCGGCTGTGTTAGAATTTCCAATTCTTCAACATATCTGTTTCCTCGCCATATTTTCCTAGATTAGCCATACAATGGACTAAATGCATTAAGGGTACACTAGTCGGTCATAATTTCACACAAAACAAACAAATGTAGTATGGAGATTACTCCACTGTTTGATGGTGTACGTTCAAAATAAAAAATGATATCAATTTATCTAGCCCTGTATGGAAACAAAAAAGTAAAAATCACATTTTTTTTAAATTTTCATATATATTTTGTTTACTTTTTGTTTCCATACAGGGCTAGATAATGATGAGACAAATTAATATCATTTTTATTTTGAACGTACACCATCAAACAGTGGAGTAATCGCTATACTACGTTTGTATGGAAGTATGACCGACTAGTATACCCTTAAATCAGCAATGTCTCATTCCATTTTAGTTCGCCCAGCCAAACTGTCGCCTATTTTGATAGAACGAGCACCTGACAAAGTATTTTCCTTTACGCCATAGAGAGTACCAACAAAATACCCACTATTAAAGTAAGAAATTACATGTAGGTACACACAATCAATCACCGAGACGAAGCTGAACTTTCTTTACCACTATGATCGATCTGCTGTACAAAATTGCTAAATTTGATTCCGCTTCGGGTGCGAGAAACACTTAGGAAAGTAGCAAGGAGTTTGGAACTTAGAATGTGGTTAGAATGTCTTGCTAGGGTTGGTGCCACCTGATGATACGTGGTACTTTGAACTATAGAGGGTTCTTCCAACTGAGAATCCAACAGAAACATTCAAATTCAATCATTAAACCGTGCGAAGCCAGAAAAAAATAAATAATCAGGCTTGCAGAAAACAGGACTGAAATCGTTGAATGACTACTTCTGCGCTCGTTCATTCATCTATACAAATACTGAAAGCATATATTAAATTTTATACGTTACATAGAACAAATTAATTTTTAATTGTTTTGTCTTTCTGTCTGTTGCTCCGTCTGTCTGTTTGCTTCGGCTAATCTCCGAAATGGCTAGAACGATATTGACGGGACTTTTACTGGCAGATAGTTGATGTTCTAAGGAGTAACTTAGACTACTTTTATATTTTTAGAAAATGGATTAGGGTTTCTTGCAAAAAAAATACAACCCAAGCAATATTTTTACAATAATTTCACGCGGACGACGGTCGCGGGTACAGCTAGTTAGTGGGAACAGCTAGACTACCTGCCTGGATTCTCTTATGTACTATTGTGCTATTCTCCAAGCATCTGCAGTGTAGGTTCGATCCAGTATGAGATTTTTTTTTTACTTCTGGGGCCCATTGCAAGATGGTGCGGGTTGTGTCCTACTCCTGTCTACTGTCAATCATAGTAAGGCCGCAAACACGTAGAGGCGTTTTTAGCAGCGTGAAGCAGTAATGGCAGTTCCATTAAACGCCCCGCTGCATGCTGCAAGAAACGCCTCTTTGAATTTGCGGCCTTGGAGTTTCCTTATTTGGCTGCAAAAAAATGATATAAATTCTATATTTTTGTCACAATATAGTCACGGTAGCCTTCATCGGGCAAATTGTTTACCGACCCGAAACGTGGCGTGTAAACTAATTTCGATATAATGGAACTTGAATACTGGAATTTGAATATTTCATTGACGTTTTCACAATATTTTGTTATTCATGTAATAGGATTTTTATTTCCCATAACTTTAGCCTTTTCCGAACTAAGTATGTTGGGGTCGGGTTCTGATCTAACCGGATGCAGCAGAATACCAGTATTTTAAATGGAGCTACTGCTTATCTGACCTCCACAACCAAGCTGCTGGGTAATACAATACTTTAGGACTATTTTATTTCCCAATGAGTTTTCATATCACGAATTTTGCCCATAGGCTTACCTATATTACCTATTATAAAGAAAAACAAACTATTGAAGCAATAAATAAATAAATGGAAATAGCCTTTATTTACTCTGACCTTCGAAGCACAATAAGTAGGTAGTCTTTTGAAAAATTTAAAATAGGAACTAGACTTACTTATTTGTTTTCTATATCTAAACTTAAATTATACATAATATTTTCTTTTTATTTGTTTGTCCTATCAGCTGCTAGGTCAGGCTGTCTTGCGACATAGGCCTCCTCAAGTTCCCTCCACATTTGTCGATCCCTTGCTATTATCCTCCAACCCTTAGGCAGATCATCCCCCCATCTTTTTCCATTTTTTTTAACGAAAAAAACAGAATGAAAATGGCGTAGAGGAAGGCAGATTGAAGCACTAGTGTTCTATAAATTGAAGGTAGTTTTTGTGCAGTAAAGTTTGTTATAACCTTGTTAGCTCTTTTGTTTTAACTACTTTTTGTTAAGTTTTTACAAGTACGAGGAAAATAAATTTAGAAAAATGTTTAATGGTTGTACTGGTTTATAAATGGGCTGGTGCAGCTGTTTATATTTTTATCACTGTTTTTTTTTTTATAATATATCAATGGTGTATTGCATACATTTTCACTGCTAGGAAAATACACTCGCATTAAGCTCTGAAGAAAAAAACAGAATGATTAGATTTGTGTTGTGTTGCTGAATACATCTCATTCTGCGAGCAACACAAAAAAATTTTGCACATGAAAATACTTAACAAAACTGAACGAGAATAAAATAGAGTAGTACAAGATGCTGGTGGAAGCAAAAAAGAACGACTTATATTGGGTGACTGGTAATTATGATTGTACCTACTCATGATAACAAACAACTTTCCCAAAGAAACATTTTTTAATACTCATTTACTTTAATCACAATAACACAACAGTCGTATGAAATTCAAGCGCGCGCGCCTGTGACCAATCAGCTGTTATATCCGTTCTGTCTCATTACTACGGTACATTAGTCTTTAAATAATAAATAAATAAATATCGCTGGACATTACACACAGCGCCATCTAGGTGCCACACTAAGCAACGAGGCTTGTGTCGTGGACACCAGATAGTTGATACTACTACATAGATACTTTTTTGTTTGTAAATACATACTTAATATACATATAAACATCCATGACTCGGAAACAAATGTCCATGCTCATCACACAAACATTTGCTCCTACCGGGATTCGAACCCGGGACCCTACGAATGTAAGGCAGCCTCCCAACCGCTGCGCCATTAGGGTCGTCAAGGGAAAGTTGTTTATTAACATGAGTTTACAAACACGTGATTGTTCACGTGTTTGTATCGGTCACTAATTACCAGTCATCCTATAAAATATAGAAGTGTGAAAGAAGATGTCATGCTGCGTTGTTCCGACTCAAATTGGGATGAGGGCACAAGAATGACGATGAGTATCAAGGTGCTGTTCCGATTGCAACCACAAATCCAGTTCCTGTTACTCGATGAAAACGCTGCGTTTTGCAGTTTGCGGTGGCCTTCGGATGTGCACATTTAATAAAACAGTAATTATTAGCGAGATGAAGTCACCATCTGCTTACCCTTTGCCCGACTATGTTGGGGTCGGTTTCCGTCTAACTAGATGCAACTGTTACCAGCTTTTTTGCTTGACGCGACTGCCTATCTGATCTTCATAACCCTATCAGTATTGGGTAGTACGATATCCTTTATTATGACTGGTTGGCAGACTTTCGGGCGACTGACTACCTGTAACGACTGCCAAAGACCTGCAAATGACAATGGTTTAACGGGACCAACGGTTTAACGTGCTTTTCAAAGTACGGAGGAAAGTCGGTAGGTGATGTGTGGTCACCGATCATCCATGGACCAACCTAGGCAAATGCAGCTTAGCCTTGCAGATCGACCCGTGCGCCTGTTATTATTTAACCACGAGCTCCTCATTCTCAAGAAGAAGTAGAAAACACAAAACTTTCTTTATTAATCATCTAACTAAAGTAACTACAATTTAACCAAAGCTCTGTAAAATGCAATCAAGCAGAAAACACGTATCACATTCCGTCACAACTTACTGAATAGAGGACTTCCCATTCAGCGCATATTACAGTAATTACTATGTAGTCTCAACTCGCAAAGTTCTTGTCTACAAAATGTATGGCAGGCTTTATACTCCGTCCAAACGTTGGCCCAACACGACCGCATGCACACCAATGCTGATTGTAAAGAGATTTCATGTTGGCTTGTTGACGCCAATGTTGTCAAATGTGGGGTGCGACATTGGAAAAAGTGCTCGAAATTAATGTTTATAACTGCGAATTGTTGAAGATTTTAATCGTAATTTTAATAAATAGCTACTTCAACGTTCAAAGTTCATAAATAATTGGAAACACACCGACATTATAGATAAAACATAATATTATGACTTAAAATCAAACAGCTTCGTAGACTTACAAATACATTTAAAAAGAAAAACTTAATTTGGTTTTTTTACGTAGCACTTATATTTCAGCACATCCTCATCCACAGCCCAACTTCAGCCAATCTTGAATATAATTATCCCTCTTCTTCATTTCATTTCTTTTTTTAGTCATTTACTGTTGTTTGCTAGTGCCGACAACCTCCACGTGCACTAAACTAAACTTTATCCTATTAATTTATTTAATGGCGGTTTTAAATAAATACTACATAGGATAACACTTTTTCCGTTCGCGTAACGACCTAGGGCCTAGATTATAAAAATACATAAATATATAACTAATGTTTTATTGGAGCCAACTCAGCCAACGTTTGTCCAAGTATCAGAGAAAGCATTAACGATAAGCATGGGGCCCTGCTGCGAACATTTTCTTTCAGTCGTCGCCCCTAAAGTGGCATATTCATTAAAACCACGTGGATGGTAATTAAAAATACTGAAGTATTGTGGAGCTTATTTCCCTTGCGGTGGGGGAGAATTAATCGAGTGTGAGAAATCGTGCTGAGCAGATACGATGGGGACTCTTCAGGGCATTTACTTTACGATACTTGATGCTTTTTGTTTGATACTTTTTCAATTTCTTTTTTTTTAATATGTGGTCAATATTGCTGAAACGTGGTGCATTAAACATTAAAAGTAGTGATCGATGCTTTTGAGATGTGGTGTTGGTGGAACAGCTACGTATACCATGGCCCGTAATAAGAATACATGATCACTGGAGGAGCTCAACATCGCCAAACGGCTTTCTACAGACTGCCTGGAGCCTGCCCTTACCTTTTTCGGACATATTATGCGTTCGCCAAGGCATTGTTTGGAGAGGCCAATGGTACTGGGCCGGGTAGAAGGTAAACGCGCGCAAGGCAGAGCACGGGAAGATGGTCCGACGCGATGAAGGCGGAGAACAAGTCCATATTGGCAGGTTTTTTTTTGATATAAGGTAGAATCTAGCCTTGTTTTTTCATGTTTATAAGTATTTAAGTTAGTTCAAGGAAATGATTAAGGGTTTTGGGGAGTCTTAAGTAATTTCGCCGTTCAGAAATTGCTTAATAATAATTATGAATAATTTTGACTTTTGATTTTGATTGTCACAAAAATTGCGTGAAAAATAGTCAACAGTAGTGATCATAAGTCAACTAATTTTATGACCACAATTGGAAGAAACCCCTCAATTTCCACTACAAAGAATGACATTGATTCGATACGCAACACGAATGACTGAATTTTCCATTCCATGACAGTTCTTTTCATCTCAAAAGGTCCAATGATCGAAAAAGTCCTAACTTTTAAAAACAACGAAACAAACCACGATTCGCTGTACAAACTGACGCAATAACAAACAACACTACATCGACAACGAATATTCACGAATCACACAATATCGAATCACCGACTATCGAGCATTGAATCCACGCAGCATTTTCGATACCGAGTTACTTAACTCGGAATTTATGTTGTTAACCAAAAAAAATATTGGCATTTGGTGTAACTTTAAATAAATTTATCGTTATGGGATACTTTATAGCAATTGATTTATTACTGATCGGAACGTATCGTAGTAAAAGTTTTAAGTTTGAATGTGTGTGTGAATCACCACTTATGTGTGAATTACACAAGGGGAAGACCAAAGAAACAATGGGTAGACTCTGTTAAGGATGATATGGCTCGAAGGGAGGTGGCTGCTGCACCAACCCTAATTAAATTAAGGGGATAAAGGGAATCATGATTCTCATCAATCCATCAATCTTACTAACCAGAAGCATTGGCTTTTCCTTTATTTTGCAAAATTGCATTTATTGTGCTAGAAAGTTATGCAGAAAACATGAATTCACGAAAAGCAGTTTAGTGAGTCCGTCAATTCAAACATCAACAATAAATTCCTACAGATGTGTTAGCGAAGGAATGTGCGTTTAAAGAAAAAATGTTTTTTGCACAATAAAACTTCGCGCAGCGAATATTTCATGTTTGCGTTGTCTGCTTCGATTCTTTCTTGTCAATCGTCACGATACTATTCACTCTCTTTTCTACTGTTTATTATATTCTCCACACAAGCTATCTTTTCTTTGGCCTCCTCCGTCTCCCTCACCTTCCATCTACATTTTAATTATCATCAATCCATGTGATCGATAAAAATAAATGTCACGTTGCGAAAACTCCCTCGTCATTAAAGAATTGTTGTCACTTCTTTATTATCTGCTTATGTTTAACAATCAAAAACTGTAATTTTTCAGTAAATTATGACCCAGCTTAATAGTAAACAGCGATAAAAACAAGTAAAAACAAAATATCAGGTCAATTGGACCTGATATTTTGCAGTTCTGACTCCTGAAACTCCGAACAAGCAAGTTAAGCTTTAAAACCAACCAGTAATTCACGGAACGGATCATTTGTGTTTCGATTCATGAGCGTGGCCAGTTAACTGTTATCTGCGAGAATTAACGACTGTTGTAAGTGGTGATTCACACCGTATCAATGTATCGGTACTACTCCTTTGTTGCGTTCTCGCGCTGGTAAGCACTGCTGTTTCCTTTTGGTCACGGGCTCCGCGCACAAGTGACGCTTGCCGTGCGACACTGACAACTTTTAAAAAAGCTCTTTGGAGCATGCTACGAGTCAATGCGACACGTGACCAGAGGTGTAGCGATACTCATGCAATGGAAACCAAAGAGGCGCGAGCGTGTCGGTTGATGCAAGTTGCGAGGCCGTGTACGTGGCCTTATTAACACTTCACTTACACTTATTTCGGGATAAGAAGAAGGATAATTCGATGACTGTTTCGTTGGCCTAGTACAGGTGCTTATAGAGTCCGTGGTCCATGGTTCGAATCGCAGGCCAAAAAAATGGTAAATAATGATTCTAATTTACCGAACCGTGACCAGTAGCGTGTTTTTTTTAGTTATGTAATAACTAGAATTATTCGGATGGATATTTACCTAAAGTTTGAGTGTTGACTAGTATGGAGTACGTGAAAAGTCCCGGTTTATTTGAATAAATTGTTATTTTTTTATTATTTGTTTATGCGATGGCGATGATCGCTGGACGATTGGACTGCCCTTATATTAGGAAGTGTTGCAGTAGCATATAGCCAGGGCATGTTAACGACCGATGTATTTTTTGCTGTGTTCTATTATCTAATTTAAGCGTGTCGCGGGTTCGAGCCCCGCACGGAACAAATATTTGTATGATCTGCAAGTAGTTGTTCCGTGTCTGGCTGTTTGTGTTTGTGAGTTAAAATGTTTGTAAACGCACCCACGATACAGAAGAAATTCCTAGAGTGAAAGGTATATAAAAAAAAAAAATGTTTGTAGTATTATTTTGCTTGTTATTTTCAACAAATTTAATGCCAGGTTATGGATAGCTTATAAATATTCATTACGATTGTGAGTACTACATTTTATACACACTGGAGAATTATGAAATTCCGCGACCCCAAGATAAAATTGGCATTTAAAGAAGCCGCTTCTATACTTTTGTACCGTTTGCCGGATAATACTTACAAATACAAATGTAATAAATAGTATTTTCTTTTGCATAGTTCGTCACGCCAATTATTAAGCTATCTATTAAAACCAAAATTTTATCAAAGGTAAAAACCAACGTTAACAGCCAACTAATCTTTTAAACCTAATCTCCATTACGCTTCACCCCTGAATCACGTGCTGAGCATAAATAGCAAAGGACAGAGTTACAGAAAGTCGTCAGACGGACGATTTGGAGCGGCACACAGTGTTGAATGAAATATTGGAGCACTCTCTTCGACTGTGACCGTGGGGCCTTTGATGAATTGAAAACAAGTTTCGCTGAGGGTTTAAGTTATGAGAAAGGCCGTATATGTTGAGTCTGCTCAATTTATAGCAGCATAAGGACTTCTATTTTTGACTGCGTAATTAATAAACTGTCGTCTTACCAAAACCAGTCTTACAAAGAGTATCGTATTACCCAGAACAAACTGGGTTGTGGAGGTCAGATAGGCAGTCGCTCCATGTAAAATACTGGTGTTCAGCTGCATCCGGTTGGACAGGAAGACGACCCCAACATATTTTGGATGAGGCAGATGATGAATCGATAAACTGCCGAAAAGACGTGCAGCGCATCATCACTTACCTATCATTAGAGGTGGTGCGAATGTAAACGTTCAGTCAAGCTGGTAAGGCAGATTGTGGAATGAATTATTAGATTAGACGCTACTAAAGTATCTTAGAGTAGTTAAAGTATCTTATCTGTCAAACTCCGGTCAGAAAGCTCTCTGTTGTCTGTTGAAAATAGTAATATTGCATAGATGGCTGCTAAAACTTGGATTCCTTACGGTATAAGTAGTGAACCTGTTAACAAAACAAATCAAACATCGTTTGTTTTTGTGATTCAAGAGACACTGCACATTTCTGGTCATTGAGTGAATGATTCATCCCACTCTTAAGTTTGGATAAATTAGCACAGCACTTGTAACTTACCTGTATAATCTCAGGGTGTAAAATAATCTTGTCGCTTGCACCGAATAAAATGGTATCGCATCGTTTTAAGTTCCGGAGTTTTGGAGTGGTCCCGCCTCTTAACTTTCTTTCAGATGTATAAATTAAAGATACATTTGAACTTCTTCCATGATTTGATTGTTCCTTTATCTGCGATGTCGCTATGTCGCTGCGAAGACGTTTTTATTATTGTTTTATTTACTTTGACTTGAATTAGGAAAGTTTTCTTTTCGTTTTTAGGAAGTTAAGTGTTTTATAAATGTACATAAATTAATTTGTTGACTTTGTGCGGTTTTTTTAATCTAAGATTTAATTGATTCAAGTAATTCTCTTTCAAAAGTTCTGAGTGAGAACGCTTTGTGTAGATATGGGTACATTTTTATCGAAACACGAATGACTACTACCAATGTATCTTCACCACAAAATTCCTAAAAACCCCTACAACCTAAAAACAAAACATTATTCAAGCTCACGCGCCATCGTTACACCAAAAATATATAATAAATATATTTTATAAAAATAAATAAACATTCGCTAGGTACGAGCAATATTCGATAAAAGCAATCTTGATACCATCGGACCGACCACTGGAGTTTATGGCCGCTACAACTTAGGCCCGAAGATTTATAAGTCCTGACCCTACCTGAAATAAAAAGGATTTTTTTGGGTACGAAAAAAAATAGGCCACACGATATTTTTAGTGGGTGTTGGGCCGATAGTTTGCAATGAAAAGTTTTGCGGTTATGTTAGTATGTGGTGAGATGTTTTATCGGTACCTTAGGCGTCCGAGGGAACGATATAGTTTGTGACGTACCTACCCAGGAAAAATGTTTCGAAAATTCATGCGTAGCCTTGAAACGAAGCATGGGTGAGCAGAACCTTTAGTACTAGGATAAACTCTGTTAATATATTAATATCAGTGATGGCTCTAAAAGCTAATACGCAAGGTAAATACATTACACTGTTCTAATAGCCAGTTACCGATATTTGTCAATAATAATCTATGAATTTTTACTTGATCATTTATTAAATATTTTTTCATGGGTTTTCGCAAAGTAACGCCTGATAACATAACTTTTTTTTTATTGTCTTTGGGCTCTCTGGGCCCATATATCGCCTTGGAAAGTGAAGGATGAGGTGAAAGGGGCGTCTCCAGAAGATGCTGCTGCCGATGCAACCAATGGTCGTCAATGTCAAATATAGTTAGTTGCAGTAAGGTAAAACTAGCACCGTTTCTGCTAAAACTTAAGCTTTGATTACTTGTCTGTGTTGAATATAAAGGCAACTCAGTGCCAAGACCTCGGAGAACTCGGACCAGTGCAAAGTTTCTGCTCTGCACTGTCTCGACACGCATAATCAAGATAGCTCACATGCTAATTCAACTCTCTATCAGCTCTATATCTATACAAGTAAATAAAATTGAAGTGTTTGTTTATAATACCAAAATAACAGCTTTTTACTGAATGTATATGAAAGTTTATACGGCACTTATAACAAAAACACATTTTTTTACATTTTTGTCTGTCTGTCTGTTTGTTCCGGCTAATCTCCGAAACGGCTGAACCGATTTTGTCGGGACTTTTGCTGGCAGATAGCTGAGGTTATAGAGTCTAACATAACAAAACATACTTTTATTTTAGAAAAAATATTAGGTTTCTTAATATTATAATAGATGTCAAGATTCTATTTAAAAAATGAAAGTAATATATTTTATAATTTCACGCGAACGAAGGTCGCGGGCAACAGCTAGTCAAAAATAAATTACACATAAGATCTCCTTAATTACTAATACCGCATAAACTTAATCACTTAACCTTTTGTCATCCTCTGTTTGTTCTTGCTAAAATGTTTATGAACCCTGACGGTACTTTAGATAGTAATTCTCGATATGGGATGGGTAACCTACCGTTTTACCGCAGGAGATAAAATCTAGTTAATGGGAAACAGGAGCTGACGGGGCCCATGGGCTTTCTATGGGGTTATGAATCAGCTGACGGTAACTGGAGGCTATTTGGGTCATGATCAGTCTGCAGATACGGGAACAATATGGTGTGGGACCCGATCGAATTTTCTTGGAGAATATTTGGGGGTTAAGTGTTGGCTTTTAGGACGGTTAAAATCGGAAAGTTCATTAATTCTCATATCCACTGTAATAGGTGTAATAATTAAAGAGTTGATTGTTTTATATTCCTTACTGTTTGTTTTCAGGGGCATTATACTTGTCGTGTTCTACTCTAATCAGCACCGAAATAAATTTCTATCTTTAATCTATCTTAAAACGTTTTAAGTTTATCTTGGATATCACGGACATCGGTGAAGGGAAACATCGTGGGGAAACCTGGACTTATAAAAGTCTGAAATCGTCAAACCGTCTTGAGCAAGAGTGGTGATCAATGCTCGTGCCTTCTCTGTTGAGAAGAGGCCTTTGCTCAGCAGTAGGACAGTAATAGGCTGGTATTATTATTTATTATAATATAAAACTCTTTGGATCGGTTTATTTTTATATTTTCCAGGATTTTCCTTTTTTTTGCTCGCAACCCTAATCTTTTTAAAAAATAGAAGTAGCCTTATTTACTTCTCATAACATCAGCTATCTCCCAGTAAAAGTCCCGTCAAAATCGTTCTAGCCATTTCGGAAATTAGCCGGAAAAACAAACAGACAAATAAAAAAATTAAATGTTGTTTTTTTTTTTTAAGTACCGTATATACTTTAAGCATTCAGTAAAAATCAGACATTTTGACATTACATACAGACACTTCAAGTTTATTTGTTAAGCTACTAAGACACCCACAAACAAGAATAATCACACACATGAAAAGCAAAATCCCCTCCATCTTCTTTGCATCCCTTGATTTCCTTATCATTTCGTTTCCTTAAAAATCTTGGAGTACCAGGATATAATGAGTGAGAAGCACGGCTTCATTACAAGGGGCCCTCTCCGCTCCGATTACCATAGCAAAGGAGGTTTTTAGACACGAAAAGAAAAAAATCTAAACAATTCAAAACCTTTGGGACAAAAGGAAACGCAATCATTTTATTCTCAGGAGTGAACAAAAATTAAAAAAAAAAATCTCAGCATGAGGAAAAAATGCTAATTCTTTGCAAGATTCATATTAAGAGGAAGTGTGTAAGAAAGAGATTTTATTTATTTAGTTTTTGGTCTTTCGTTTGCCGTAAATGCCTCGTGGGTTTAGTGGTCCTATGTGCTATTGTGGAGCATACGCTTTTGGGCTCGATTTTCAGGTCATACAAAAGATTCTTGTTTTCCATTAGGCATTTCCCAGTAGCGGAATGGTGGATTTGTGACCGGTTGATGGCAATGAGCGCGTCCTTGTTACATAGCATTTAAATTTACAGGTTTAATCTTTTTCTGCCTATCCCTTTTTTTTTAAAGTGGTGTGACGATGATGTTCTGTGTTTGTTTGTGTAAAAAAGTTCATCTTTTTACGATTTCAGGTAACCATTTTGGTTTCTCGAGCAAAATATAAATTTTGAGAACATTTTAAGAACAAAGCAAATACTGAAATTAATTATTTATTTAACCAAGGTTGAAGTTTCAGATTAATTTAAGTTCAAATATTTTACTAAGATAGACTAAGAAGAAGAAAATCTAGGTTTTATGTTGCTATATCTATGAATTGCGGTTGTTTAAAAACAAATTAATTTATTACTAAGAAATCTAGTTGAGTAATTTATGTTTACTACAATAAATTAGAGGAGTTCAAACCGCAAAGCCTTTATAGTCGAGAATTAAACTTTTAGTCATTTTGAGCGTATCGTATTTCGAGAGATACTTAATGTTTCGTTGTTCATATAAACCAATCTTTTAAACTAATAACACGATACAACACGTCTTTTCCCAGAAGAATAAAGGCACTGGTGTACTTACATCCTTATTTCGTCAGTTATGTTTAACCCTCATTTGATATAGTCCAGAAAAGTCGTTTAAATTATCGTAAAATTGATTTAAAACTGAGAAAAACGCGCTTGGAGCAAAAAAACTGAAGTGTCACAGCGCGTAGCGATTTTGCTACGAAAGCGTAGCAGACTTGGCAAAGGCGTAGCTGCGTAGCTACAACACTACGATCACTTCAGTCATTTGTAACAGGGTTTAATTGGCATCTTGCTATTTGTTGTAAATGTTATTTAAACTAATGTAGGCTCGTAAAAGAAGTATGTGTTTTCAGATTTAATTTTCCATTGACTTTTGAGCCTCTTAGCTCACTTTTTAATCTATGTTACACGATCTTCGTGAAAAACATTATTTTGTCTACCAACCATGACGCTTGCGGACGCCGCTAGCATACAAATTAGATGCCAAAATCTTAAATTATACCTTCAAGGTAATTTGAACTTTGTAGCATTAAAATTAAGGTTTGATTTTGTTGTGGTGGTGTTTTTCTATCTGAACGGAGTCATCATCGTTAAAAGCTAATCGTGTACAAGTTCTCATTATGCTAAACAGTCGACGTCTTCATTAGGAAGTCGCCGCTTCGTAACCGAAAGAATTACGCACTTCTTAGGGTTCCGTGCTCAAAGGGTAATAATGGTGCTCTAGTATTAAGCTCTCGATATCTGTCTGTTTGTCATAAAATCCTGCCTCTGTTAAACTAGAATGTCAGTAGATATTCAAGAATTTGTGTGTTTTTGTAACGTGTATTTTCTTTTATTATGACAAAATGTAAAATAAACTTTCTATACTAACATAGTATTTTTAAAAATATACTTTTTTTTAATGATTAAAAACCATAAGACTTATTCCATAGTTGTTGTACACTTATCAAATAAATCATATATCTAAAATTATATTATTCAATGAAAATACCATCCATTACATTACGATAAAAATGAGAAAAGGCGTTAAAATCTTTTGAGATACAGAACCATTGAAACAACGCACTTGTCCCTGTTTCATAGTATATTTTTCTAATATATTCCCTGCTGGACCCGATCGGGCGCCCTAACGGCCAATTACCAAAGATTTTATAAATCTTATTTTTTGGGTAAGGAAAGAAAATGGACGATTTTAACATTGTTAACGAGGGTGATTTTGGTCCCCGATTTTGGTTATTAGTCAACAGTTAGGAGTATTACGAGGTTGTTTATGTAATAAGGTAGAAAAACTTGCAAAATAAGAACAGAATATAAAATACAACCACAGTTTACATACTCGTAAACAATAATAAGGCATTTGGTAGGTAAAAGTAACATGTAAAGAATAAATCTGACAAAATGTGGGTCTTCAATAGATTTTTATACCTCTGCCTAATCCGTCTAATACAGGCGTGATATTATGTTAATAAGCCATGACGTACATATTGATGTAAATAGGAAATACATAATTTAGTTACAAACTAATGGCGTCACAGCACAGTTTAATCAGAGAAACCTGATTTACAAATTGAACTATCAGTGTAGAATATTAATGCGAAATAATTCATTCATAGCGAATTAATAAAGTGCCAAGAGACTGAATTTTACACGAGTGACCGAATGGATTCAATTTAAATTGAAAAAAATAAATTCGAGGTAATATTGGGGTGTTTGCTGTCACGAGCACTATTATGTAAACACGTAGCAACGTTTAACAGTGATTTTCTCTTACTCAGTTCATTGTAACAAAATGCTGTTAAGACCATAGTATTTTGGAAGTCATACCACTAACGGGATATCTTCTGTGATTATCAATTACTAGCTGTTACCCGCGGCTTCGCTCGCGTTTTGGTCGGAAAATTTCCCACGGGCACGTTGTAAAAATAGCCTATGGCACTCGGAGATAATGTAGCTTCCTATTATTGAAAGAATTTTCAAAATCGGTTCTGTAGATCCAGAGATTACCCGCTACATACAAACTTACAAATTTTAACTCTATAGATATATAGATTTAGAGCTCCCAAGAGCATTGAAAGATTTTAAGTTTAGTTTTAAACCGTGAAAACTTAAAGAGTGTCCATATTAATATAAAACGGACCTTATTTACAAATTTAAATCGATATTTCAGCTTGTGAATTTTACTACTTTGTGAAGCACTAATGTGTAAACATATTAGTGCTCTTGACTGTACATTAAATTCGTGTATTCCTTGGTTACTTTGCAGCGAGGTTGAGTGGTTCTGCGAATGGCGGCGCACTCACCAGAAGATTGCTATTACCTTCTCATGGGTAAGAAAACGCGTTTCAATCGTTATTTGCAGTACATGCATTGGTGCACTTTCCAGTCATTTATTCTGATCAGCGGCCTCGTCGATCTATTGGTCGCTAGTAGAACTATTGAGCATGAGGTTCTGGGTTCGATTCCTTGGTGACGGTTTTTACATCAGAAATTTCTCAGTTGCAGCCACGGAGCCTAGATTTGTATCCGCTTGATGGCAATATGCTCGCTACTATTACATGGATATTACAAACAAAACTAGTGAAGTGTGGGTGTACTATGTATTAGGTACATCTCTGGATAACCCTTCGGGGATTATAGGCGTGACGTTATTTTATTCTGATTAAAATCAAACGTCATTTATTCAAATAAAGTTGAGAATCAGCATGTCATTTAACTACTTAATGTACCTAACAGGGAATAATTGACCACACTAAATAAATAAAAAACAGACCTAAATGGGCATTTAAAAAACGTTGAGAAACGGTGCACGGTTCGGGTTCGTCTTTTCCTATGGATACGAACCGGCAAGAAACTCCATGGTTACAAATCCCCGTGATCTGGCTGTTAAGACTGTTGATTATGTGAAATATAAATATCATTTAGTAAGCTACTATGTAGGTTTAGCAGTCCCATTTATAATGAGCGATCATTATGAAGATCAAAAAAATACGTTCTTTAACAAGGTTTGTACTACATAGCTTGTGGTAGAAGTGTCCTTTTAAGCAAGTAAATGCCTGTATTAGGACACCCCACTCTTCCGTAACTTAAATTTACGTAATGTACATGCATGAATTATGTGAACTACTACTAATACTATTTATAATTTATATAATATCGAGGATGAATAAAAAAAATAACATTACAAACTTTACATCAGCATAAATTTAATTAATTTAATTTAAAAATAATAACGGTCGGATAACTTTTGCTAATTGTATACCAATCGCCGCATTGATCGTTTGAAAGTGTTTCGATGCATAGAAAATTATCTTATGACATAATCACAAGGTCGAAAATGGGGTTGGTTATAGCATTTAGAATAATAATATTCATAATTTTGAAGTGCTTTTGTATTTTAATTCGTATTAGCGTAGGTAATTAACTTTCACTATGTCTTCAAAATGGTAAGTTTTTACAAATTAGCTTGTGATTGAAATTTATTTTATGCACGTTTTTTTTTATATATTAAAACCTGTCTAACAAAACTGTGAAGTAAAATTTAATCTTGACATATCTTTTATAGATAACAAATGATATTATATTTGATGATCGTTTTAACGATCAGTCGTAATTTGGGTATGTATTTTTGACTTTCAGACCCAGGAATACCAATAAATAACCCATGGTCTCTCAATGCAATCGTTGACGAATTGTGAAAATTAGATGACGTTGCCCCATTTCCAGGAAATATAACTATTTTACCACTAGATAAAGCGAATGCTGATGTCACAGATGAAGATTCAGTGATGAGGAGTTTGTAACTCTGAACAGTCTTCCAGGTTTGATATACATGTCATATATATTTTTCATGGCAGTTGTTATATATATTTCTTTCTATCTAGGTTCTCAGCCAAGAGCTCCTGCTGAGATAGAATTCATGTCTTCCGAAAGTGACGAGGACAGTGTACCCTTGTCTTCTATAACAAAAGTCAAACCACCGAAGAACCCCAAATTGTGGAAGGTCGTCAACCTGAGCCATCTACGTCTAATTCAGCTCCAGTTATTAGCAGCACGTCAATAGTTTCTTTTGTTGATCCAATCGTACCAAAAAATCAAAATTGTACTTGGAGAAATCGCCATAATCCTCACGACCGACCACAATAGTAAGAAAACCATGGGCCAAGACACCTTTAAACGCCCATGTATTATTTTGAATATATGTTTGATGATTCTGTTAGCGAATTATTAGTCAAATAAACAAATATTTATTCAAAATAGTGGGCAATGTGACAACGTGTGAAAAGACGTGTTTCCTCGAGATACTTCTTTAAATGGATATGTCGTAGTTCACCGAAGATACACGTACTGGGGCCTTAGTCTGCTATTATATTGCGAATTACCCTTTGTACGCACGTCAAACGAGTTTCGAACGCGCTTCAATACGCCGTGGGCTAGGGGCCTTATTAAATCAATTATAGACCATTCTGACACTATTGCAATAGCAGACTAAGGCCCCTGGAAGAAATCATCAGATGCTGATTTTAGTATTACATATATTGCCATGTCGAGGGATAGATTTACATTTATTATGACTCACATCCACTGTTGTAACAATGCTCAACTGAAAGTGACTTTGCAAAGTTGAGACCGCTTGTCAATATCCTGAACGAAATATTCCCGAATATGGCTTCTTTAGAAGAAATGTACAGCATAGACGAGGCTTTCATAATCAGCTTATAATGTTCCCACTTCTAGAATGCACGGCCTCCTCTCTAGAGAGGGAATGGGCTATAATCCACTACGCGGGCCTAGTGCGGGTTCTACAAACCCGCACGCATGTCACTAATTGTCTTCGAATTTAAGGTTCTAGGACATGCCGGTTTCCTCACGATGTTTTCCTTCACCGTTGTGAGAGCAGTGGTGATGAAATAAACTACACAAAGTAATGCGCCTGCCTGGGTTTGAACCCACGACTTACTGTGCGTAAGTCGGGGCCGCCACCGCTGCTCTCATACTCTCAGAAAAATACATTTGCACCCTAAAACAATATCTTTTGTTACTTACCACACTCCTACATAGACTTGTTTGTTAATTAACGTTTTTCATTTAGATAATAAAGCCGTTTTCATAGTAATAACTGTGTTTCTTTAATTTAAAGTAGGATACCGTCGGTAAAGTGGTAGTTTTTAGAGCGTTAACCTACCTGCCTATTACTACTGATCGTTAAAACGAACCGCATTTTCCGAGCTTTCCTGAAAACTTAGTTTTATTTTATATTTTTCCATGTTTATTAGATGCATCAAGGTAACAATACTAAAAAAATACAGTGATTCGAGATAAAAAAACGTTTCAGTAACACTCAGTTGTTACTGAATTTTTTTTTTAAAGCTATTATTATGTAAACTTCACTCAATTCACATTACCTTTACTTTTACTTACATTTTATCTCCAAAACAATACAATAACAGTATACAGAACAAAATTTCATTTCATGGCGGGACATTTTCTTACTGTGATTGCAAACAGCGAGTACGTGACCAGGACGCCGATGACATAGACTTGAGAGTTTAGTTACTATGAGCTACTGCAGTGACTTCATTTGCATGCTTTATGCTAGCTCTGTCAGGAACTGCTAAAAGAATTTAGATAGTTTTGTTGTAATTAAGTTTGATTTAAGTCGTCGTAGAAAGTTTTACTAATTAGTTTTAATTTTTTTGGTTGTACTATATTGGACTGCTTCGGCAACTTGACCTTTTAGTAAAATCACACGTGTCATGCTCAAAAAGTCACAAGTTAATTTCGAGACGAAGCTGCCAGTCTCAAAATTAATTTGATGTAGTAGTTTTTCTCCGTCTATGTATTTTTATCTCTTTTCACTTTGTATGTGTGTGTGTATTTTTTCTTGTATTTTATTTATAAACTAGCTGTTCCCCGCAACCTTCGTCCGCGTGAAATTATTATAAAAATTTTACTTCGGGATATTTGAATCGGGTTCTCACGGGTTTTATTTTTTTGCACGGACTCCTATTCCTTTTTTTCTAAAATAAAAGAAGCATAAATTACTTCTTATAACATGAGCTATCTGCCAGTAAAAGTCCTGTCAAAATCGGCCCAGACGTTTCGGAGATTAGCTGGAGAACAAACAAACAGATAAAAATTAGAAAAAAAAAAGTTTTTTTTATAATGTACCGAATACAGGCTGAATTTTTCAATTGGGCTTATATGGCCAAATCCGAAACTGTAAGGAATAGGTTTCTAAAAATGCTCGAAGGGGGTTCGAGCCCGATTTTGGTGAAAACCCAAAACTGCATCATTGGATATTTGAAAAATCAATATTCCTGGCCAAATCGAACCTGTAGGTTTTGAAAAAAAAACACTTACTCTATTATTACACCATCCGATAACATCGCCATTCAGAATCAAATTCTGGGAAGTAATGACATAGTTAGGACTAATCAAAATAAAGAAATCATTTTTGGTAAAATACGTAACAGTATGCAAACAGTTAGTAGTATCAACTAAACCTGGAACAAAATCACTGTCGGCGCCAACTCACTTGTAAGTTCTAATTTCAATTGATAAATTTTTAAATCTTTTTATTGAGGCCTTCAAACACGAAAAGATTAAAAAAAATTAAATTAGAACATAATGTTGTGAAGATGACTGCGGTGCGGGTGCCGTCAATCAAGGACATTAATTTCAAATATGGTAAAACATAAAATTTTACGTTTCCTTAAATTTGCCGCATGTCATTACTTCCCAGAATTTGATCCTCATTAGCGACACTAGCAAATGGCGTAATAACCGCGTTTTTTTTTCAAAACTAACCGTTTCGATTCCTGGCTAGGTATACTGATTTTTCAAAAATCAATATAGTCAGTACCTATATAATCAGTTTTAGTTTTGATCAAAATCGGATTCGAGGCTATTTTTCGTTATTTCTCATAGTTTCGGACACATAAACTTGGAAAATTCACCCTGTTTACTTTCATATGCATTCAGTAAAGAACTGAGATTTTGAAATGATCTCCTCCTGTCAAAGTTGGAGGACATCGGCGGCATACGTGGCTTAGCTCATAATTTTTTTGCAAGCTATCTCACTAATCGTAGACTGTGTGTTAGGGTTGGTGACCATGTTAGTAGAGAGGAAAGCACCACCTTCGGTGTACCGCAGGGAAGTGTGCTTGGCCCAACCCTTTTACAGGTTTATATCAATGAGCTTTGCTGCATACCTCTCAAAACTTATATATAAAATAATCACTGCTGACGACACTACAGTCGTTGTTCATGGAACTGAATGGAAGCTTTTTAGAACTACTGCCGAAACATCACCTAATTCTGTTATGGGTTGGGTGCAACTAAATCTACTGACTCTGAACCTGGAAAAGACCTACTTCATCCCGTTCAGGCTACACTAATCATAACGGGCCTCTTATCAATAACAATTTGATGTTATTGGAAGATTTTGTGATTTTTTTCCTCTACACGTCGGGGCCCTTGTTACTCGGGGGCCCCGTATCATTGATACGGCTGATACGGCGGTAGCTATGCCACTAATTTTATTGCTAACTACAATAAGCAAGGTAAAGGTAGGTTAAGGTAGATTGGGAAAATTTGACAGGTAGCTTGATGTGCTGGCGTCTGTACGGCCAGAGTAGTTAGTTATATTGAAATCGTAGTTTGGAAAAAGTGGCTGTATGGAACGCCGTGTCTGACTCATTCCTGTGCTGTCAACACCTGATACCTATCCTGGTACACTACATTAAAGTTTGTCGCGGCACTCCAAAAAGAACTACAGCAATATACTATAAAAAAGGCTAAGTGTGAGTCGGACTTACATCATAGTAGAGGAGCCCCTTTAATTTTTTATTTTTATCGTTTTTTGTTTTAGCGGCAACAGAATAACACATTCTGTGAAAATTTCAACTGTCTGCCTATTACGGATCATAAGATACGGCCCTCTGAAAAACAGACGGACGGACGGACAGGGGAAACTATAGTCTCCCGTGGGTTATCCTTCGGATCCCTAAAAAGTACTACAGCGCCATCTATGACACAAATGAAGAACTAACGTCAAAATCCTAACTCGCGCAGTTAAAGTTATCCGCCACTTAATACTATATAGAAGAACTCGACAACAACTCTTGGGCTGTTGCCTATTAGACACAATGTCCGTCTGGTCGAAGGATCCGCCCTTTTCTATGGGGGATGAAGAACTTTACCCCTATAAGTATTAATGTGAAAATTACTATTACATTCATAGATAAATGATAATAATTATGATGAAAGTTTGAACTTTGACATTTAATTATTTCTAAATAAAACATTCTAGCGCTGGCCTTAGTTATATTTTTGTCACTGTAGCAATTTCTTGAGGCGTTGGTATCAAGAAATTGCTATAATGACGAAAATATAACTTAAGTGCCTATTACTTAGCCTTCTGTAGAAATATTTACGTAAATAAACGCTAGTAGTCTGCTGGAAACGATGTTATAAATGGACACTGTTAACTCTATGATATTTTTATCTAGAAAGTGACATCAAAAATAAATTCACGTCCTTTTATTGCGCACAATTTTAGGAGTATTTATTTAAATGAAGTACTTCTTCAGTGAACAATGGAAGAAGATGAAGAAGAAAATTATTATACTTTAGATGTTTTGTTTTTTGAAACATGCCAATCGATTGTACAAACGGCGAGTACACTTGCACACACTGTATACGTGAAGTGTCTATACACTTCACGTATACTATGTGTGCAAGTGTACTCGCGACTGGGTTTAGAGATCACCGTACAAACATGTCTATGTCAGCATGCGCCTGTTTTCACCCTGTTGTTTAGAGGCGAACTTCTGTAGTCAGCTTAGTTTGGAAAGGTGTAGTAATATTTAAGCTGGGGGTGCTGAAGACCTGATCAATACACAATTTAATTAATTAATTTATTTAAGAAAACATGTATAATATAACCGACAAATCCAAGCTATTGCACAGACTAAACACAAATTATAAGAAACATGTTTACAATAAGCACATCAGAGGCCCATGCGCGGCATAAAAACTCTGACACCTGGTTAGAGACTAACCACACGATAAAGAAAGAATAAGGAATGATAAAAACATTAAATAAAATACTTAAAACTAACAAGAAAAAGTCATATTTCGTGCGTCCTCTCATAGCACAAGCACAAGAAAAAATCATCTTCGTTGGTCCTCTCACAGAAACTCAAACATCTACGACATATATTATGTGCGTGTACCCATCTCGAGGCAAATAAATCACACTCCGGTGTCGATGCCAGTATAGCATTCAGCATTGCCAGGGCGCGAACCAAGGTAGAGACCGTGCGTGCAGACTGAACATCGAACAATCTGCCATTAATGCCTACTAGACACAAATGTATAGTTCCCACGGAGAAACTTGTCTAGTCAGTTGGTATGTACCACACCCAAAGAGAGATAAGACCAAACCTTTCTAATATTCTACAAGCTGTATTTTGTGAAACTACCGAACAAAAAAATGAAGCATTTGTCATATCAAAGTAATTTAAAACGTTCAGTTCCAATAACCGATTCCCAGAAATCGTGGAGCACACCTCAAGAATAGTGAATATAGGATATATTCAGTTGTAATGTCACACGGGCCGGATTCGGCCCCATAAAATACGTTTTACGACAAATTACCGCGGTAACGCGATTTGGAAACGCGACAGACGTTTTTCGCGACAATAATCCTGTGTATGTGTCTTCGATGTGTTTTGGGAAAATTTCTCGTATTTTTGTCTGTTTATTTCATTTTCTTAGATTGCTTTTTGATTTGCTTTCTTCGATACGATTATCAGTGTAACGGTAACTTCTTGATAAGAGGATTTTGGTTTTACATTATTGCATGCCGAAGGCGTGTAATTGTTTGAGATAAGGTATTTTATTAAGCATAATAAGCTTATAATGTTGGGACACAGGTTTCCAATCTAGGAGAGAACTCGGACCGTTAACAACCACACGGGCCCAGTGCGGGTTGATGGCTGCACCAAGTAGGTATGCGTTTTCTTGGTGCCCGCTAGAACATACACGTTGTCCCACGATGTTTTCATTAGTCGTAACCCTTACAGTGAAAGTCTGGTTTTGATCATAGAATGTCGTGCATAGACCCCATAAAGATAAAAATGTTGATGAATAAGGGCAGGTTAAATGATGCTTGTTGATTAATACTGACAGCCCTGCCCATTGGTTAATGGGGCATGTACATAATGGGCCAGGCTGGGCCCGTTTTTGAGTTACTTTTTAATAGGTCATGGTTGGAATTTTGTTCCTTGTAAGGAAAAGGGTTATAGGATAACCCACTTAAGACTGTACACATGGCTTCACATCAAGCTATGCATTTCCAGTATAAGCTGTCCTCGCATTGTACGAAAATCCTATACAATGCGAGATCAGCATAAACTGGCAATGTATAGCTTGATGTGTAGCCGTGTGTACAAAAATGTTTTGCGCGTTGTCGAAATTGCTGATTTTTCATTATCAGCAAGTTCAATTCATCTACTGCTCAGTATAGGTCTCAAATTTTTTTTTGTGTTAATCTTAATATTCCTGTGCCAGCCTCATCCAGATTTTACCGCCGGTGGCAAGAATGTTGTCCGCCACCGGACGATCCACATTTATTCTTAGACGCCACTGGCTATTATGACATTTCATTAATTTTTATTAACCAACGTCACTCAAGTGCCATAAAACCCGTGTAGCTCCTCCTTAATGAAGAAGGATGACAAAAGCAGGAGACAATTAAGTACTTGTATGACAAGATGTAAAACGTCTTGTTTCGTTTATATACTCGTCGAGGAGGTACATCACAAATAGACACGAATGAGAACATTAAACGACATGTTTAACGACTGTTTTGGATTGACGAATTACTGTGAGAATTAATGAATATAAGTCATGTTTGGGAAACAAAATAAGTCCTTTTTATGTTAATTTTAAAACATAGTTTTGAGTTTTGTTAATTAGGCATTTAAAATGTGAAAAAAATATTATTGTCATTATCTAAGCCACACAGGATGAAAGGGAGATAGGGGCTGTTTTTTTGTTTTTAATAATAGATAAATCTCTTTATCTTATGCGATATCTAGCCATGTACGCCCGCCCCCAAATAAGGAGAAAGGGGAGGCTTTCGCCCAACAGTGGGACACATGACAGGCTAAGAAAAATAAATTACAAACAAAAGTCTCTGGGGGTCTAGAATCAAATGCTGAGTTCATTGGCATCAGTTTGCGCTTCGCTGCCCCTTGACATTGTATGATCATCATCAGAATTATTTCAGTCCGGAATCACTCACTACTGAGTAAAGGCCCCTCTTTCTTCTAACACACCCACACTAATACACATTTAAATAATATGAAGCTAAATTCTCAACAACGTTCAGTCAGGTATGAAAACACTGAAAATAAATTAACAGTGACGTTAAATAGTAGTTTGCATATTATTTATTCATTGGACATTTAAAACTGCGGCTTTTTCTATTTGTCCGTCATTCATGTTATCAGTGACAAGTTTAAATGAAACATTGTGGCTATTAAGACCTCGTTCGACGATACAGGTCTGCAGCATCAGAATAAACAGAAAATTATACTTTGTTACAAATATTACCTCTAACTTTTTGACCACGCGAGCTTTTCGCTCAAGCGACACGCGTTTTACGACTACGAGTGCAGTGAAAAGAAAATAATGAACTTGCTAAGAGCGTGCCACCAGTCATCACGATGCTACTTGCGACGTGACGGCACTTACGCGAAGGAATAAAGTGGCGCAAGCGTATTTCAGTCATGCAAAATGGGTTACAAATCGCATCACCTATAGGCAGTGAAAAGGGCGTAAGATGAAGGCCGAATGATTAAAAAAAAAAGATTAACCGCTTGCCTGAAGTAGGTGCCATGTCGATTAACAAGCATTATAGTTTAAGCATAAACAGCAAAACACACTAATCCTAAAAGTTAATTCACTAAAACTGCAAATTAGAAACTAAACGCAGAGCAAATTCCACGAATCCTCATCAACACGTTAATAAAGCAAACTGAGCTAAAATAAATACAAGCATTGCACTAAAAGCGCGAAATTAACACATCACTATACAGCAAAATGCACATCAGAGAATAATTAAAACATCAAACTGGCAAATACACGTGAACAAATTCAAATTGCCGAATTGCTTTCACTAAAATGTGAATAAAACCTAAGCGCTTGGCCAGGAGTTACACTTTGTAGCGACAAGCCTGTTGCGACTGCTGAGAAAACTGTTATAGATTTAGGTAAGTAGGCAATTAATTAATACCACCAAGAATACTTAAGTTTTTATATCGAAAAACAACCATCTAGTTCTGATGTAGAACTAGATGGTTGTTTTTCCTCCTCCATCCTCTCAAATATGAAAGAATTTGTTTGGAGCATGCCAAGTTTCTTGCTCATTTCAAAGCTACCTTTCTCCATTCAAAGCTACCTTTGCAAAGGGCAACTAGAATCAATGCTATTTCCTTTTATGAACGTCAACATTATTGTCGTTCATAAGTGCCTTTCAATGCTTTTGTAGCTTTTTTATGAGTGGAAAGTTAAAATAAATGGTTTGACTTTGACTTATAAACGCGGGTATAACTTGATGTAAAGCGCATTGTCTGTAACCATCAAAGGGGCGTACGTCAATTAACGTGAACTCTGCAGTCTGCAGAGTGTAGACCGTGAGACGTCACCTTAATAGCCGGCAAACGTTCAGTTATTAAAATGGTAATTACAAGCACACGTTGTTTGAGACCTAATGCGAGCCCCGCCGTCACGTCTACAGTTTAATGTGCTCGGTTTACAAACGCGATGATTTACGTAGTTCTTGTCAAGTAATCTTGGAAGTTTGTTAGTAGTTGCCGCTTTAATTAGGTGGTGGGGAAGGCTTTCTAGAAAATAGTGTGTTTAAAACGCGTTGTTTAGTGAGATGCTTAAGGGATCTGCGCCACATTAGGAATATTAAAATCATCAGGATTTTTTCCTTTAGATTCGGACATCATGTGGGCTGCAGACGGTTTTAGTGCGATGAAAAGACACTGGATGCGATACCCTGATTTTATTAAAATTACGATTAACAGAGTAACTGCATAATAACTGGCCATAACGAACACAGTTTCAGGACGTCGTAACTCCGATGCGATCATACACTGAATAAAGGACATTCAGTATCACTGAGAGCTTATAACATCACGATTCGTAGAAGCGCGTTGTAGACGTTTGTGGACCACGTGATGTCACCAGTGGCACGCTTGCGATTCGTTTGATGTCCGTACTAATGACTGGATCCGACGAATACATAGGTAGACTGATATATCCAATACTTGGGACTTGTTAACACTTGCGAATGTATGTTTACTGTAGGTAATCCTATGCTTTTTAGAAGCCTACCAGTGTGACGTTATTTTGTATATATTTAATTATTTCTTTGTTAGTACTAATACACTGACTAGAAATGAGGCAACATTGAGGAGTTATATCAGGGAAATTATTTTTTAAATCACAACTGTCATTCTTTGACAGTTGAATGACGTGGCTGTAACACGATTAATACATAATTTTCGTGGCTGTTAAGATGTATCAGATTAGTTGCATGCAACAAACTTTATTTCAGTTAGCAACACCGTAGTTTAGCTAATACAGTGACAAGCCAAACTTGCAGCGTGCAGCGTCGTGGGAACTAAAACAATCTGCAAACGATACTAAGCCACTTAGATACTCGTATCGCTGTAGCTTGAATATTAATATCAGTTCGTAATTTAGCTTTGAGCTAACTTGGGACTGATTATCATTTTTTGGTTAAGCGATAAACTACATACAAAAACTTCCCCGGCGCTTTTCAATCTATACGTCAATAATTTGATTGAGGAACTCAGCAGCACTGGTATCGGATGCTCTATTGATGTTAACATAATTAATAGTATAAGTTATGCTGATGATATGGTGCTGCTGCGTCCCTCGATTAATGGACTCAGACGGCTGCTTGAAATATGTGAGGGGTACGCCACGTCTCATGGTTTATTGTACAATGTGAGGAAGAGTGAGCTTGTGGTATTCAGGGTAGGTACTATAAAGCCTAAGACAGTTCCTCCGGTATGCCTATATGGTGTACCACTAAATAGAGTGTCGCATTTTAGGTACCTTGGCCATATAGTGAATGAGGACATGAAGGATGACAGTGACATGGAGAGGGAGTGAAGAGCGTTGTCGATCCGATATAATATGCTGGCCCGTAGATTTGCACGGTGTACTAGAGAAGTGAAACTCACTCTGTTCAAGGCGTTTTGCACGTCTTTCTACACGTGCAGCCTGTGGGTTAGACATACGCAGAAGGCCTACAACGTTCTTCGCGTACAGTATAATAACGCTTTTAGGGTGCTGTTGGGGCTCCCGCGGTTCTGTAGCGCATCGGGCATGTTCGCTGAAGCTAATACAGATTGTTTTCAAGCAATTATGCGGAAAAGAACAGCATCCCTTATGCAAAGGATTCGGGGGAGCTCCAACAGCATTTTAAAGGTGATAGTGGATAAGCCTGATTGTCCGTTCCTGGGACACTGGACCCGTATGCACAGCTGCAGGTCTGGTGCAGCGGGAAGCGGACTTAGTTATAGGTATAGGTTTTTTGAATTAGTTTTATTTTACTTTATTTTATTTTAATGAGAAATTTAATTTAATTTATTTTAGTTTATACGGCAAATGTTACTAACATAGTTGATAAGTGGTACTAACAACAATATGAATCATTTGTGATCGATTTAAATAAATAAATAAAATAAAAACTGCCAGTGTCATCGGTGCTTCAAAATGTTGACAGTTCTTAAACGCGGTTTGCAGTCTATTCACAGTTTATTTCTACATCATTGTCAATGCAGTGGACAAAGCCATAGTGATCTTTATTTTCGATTCAATAAAGTTGCAGTTAGGTTGATGCTAACCGCCCTTAAATTATTTAATGTTTAATTCAATTTAATACTTATATTGAGTTTAGTGGTAATAGACCATCTCTTAATATCATGTGTTTCAGTGATTGACAACTGAATGTTCCATTTTCATCTAATTATACTTATGCAGGTGGGTCGTTCTTCTTTTTAACCTACAATTTGATGAAACATTAGCTCAATTTCGAAAAAAAATATATAAAGCTTCCTCGTCAGTACTTATAAATATTCTGATAGCACAATTTCTATTCTATCGGAAAAAGTTGTTGGCCGAGAAGTTTACAGATTTTTGTACGATTTTAAAGACCTGAAAGATGGATCCGACAAAAAAAATTACACCTTCGTCACGAAATCTTTTATTTTATTCTATCAAATACTCTTCGTCAAATAACATGTACTTTTGTGATACATTAATTAACTTTTTTTTTTTTTTTTTTTATTTATTGATCTAATCCGAAATGTTACATTTTTTAATTTAACATTACACCTGCCAAACTGCAAAGCAGTTTGTCGGCAGTAGGTTCTCGTGGATTTTACACGAAGCTTTAAGATACACATTAAATTTAAAATTAACTCTTAGTTACATTTAAAAATTAAAAACTAAGGCCATGGTTCTGTCGGTAAACGTATCTAAAACACTCAGCGGTATCAGCCAACGGACGCTATGAGACCACCTCATCGTATCTACGCATTTAGTAAGGTAAGTGATTTTAAGACCCACATCATCAGCCGACCGAGGCCGCCGATAGACCGCAGCCACTATGGACACATCGACAGGTAATGTTTCATCAGGACATTTTTTAGGTGATTTTTACTACTGACACGATCGATTATTCCTTCAGGTAAGTCATTAATTAATGTAGGTACAATCCATTGTCTCGTACGTCTACCATAATAGTTATTTATATTTACATTTGGCACATGTAGTTTCTTTTTCTTTGCAAGTCGGGTTGGGTAGTTATGTACTTTTTCTTTTTTGTGTTTGTTAACATTATGTTGTTCAAGAATCATTGTCAATTTAACTTTCATTTCTACTGGTAATATATTACATTTCTTAAATAATTTTTCATATTCCTTGTTCAAACTTTGTTTGCTTTTTTTGCTCACTAACATTTTTAGAAGCCGTATTTGTAGTACTTTAATTTTATCTAGGTTTGTTTTAAAAGTAAGTCCATAACCACACAACCCGTAACTGATAATTGAATCGGCAAGTGCATAATACAGTGCATATAATAATCCTCTCTTGACTACAGGCTTCAACGTATACAGTTTACCCAGAACTGACCGAATTTTATTACAGACCGTGTCTATGTGTATGTTCCATGCGAATGTAGTATCAATAGTCAGACCTAAGTACCTGTACGTTTTTACTTGTTCTAAATTAATACAATGACAGCTAGATTTTCCGTTGTGTAAACATTCATAACTGTGACCTTTAATATTCAAGTCGATGTTTTTGATCGATGAATATGGAGAATGTATTGGCATACACTTAGTTTTGCTTACATTAATAATTATGCCATTGTCGTGTGCCCATTTAATTACATTGTCCAGATCGTCTTGTATCGCTTCTTGTATGGAGGTTTGGTCCTTACCACTGAATAGGAGACAAGTATCGTCAGCGTACATATAAGCTTTACACTTTTTAATAACATTACACATACTATTAACATGTATAATATAACCAACAGGCCCATATACAGATCCGGTAGGAACACCATATTTAACATTGCCTTCAATACTTTCAGCATTAGCAACCCGTACTTTTATAGTTCTTAACTCTAAGTATTGACCAAACCATCTGTTAATTGGTCCACTTATCCCACACTCATCCATGGCCTGCAATAAGCCGTCGTGATCAAGGGTGTCGAAGGCTTTTTTGAAGTCAATAAAAACTGCTACCACTACATTTTTATCATTAAGGTAATTATTTACGTCATCTGTGAATCGTGCGAGCGCCGTTGCCGTACTTCTGTTTGGTCTAAAACCATGTTGAATGTCAGTAATAATATCATTTTTGTCTAAGAAAGTTGTGATTTGCTTAACTATAAATTTTTCCATAATCTTATTAATTGTATTTAAAATAGCTATTGGTCGGTAATTTGTGTATTCCAGATGTGATCCTTGTTTGTAAATTGGCCTAATAATTGACTCTTTCAACCTATGCGGGTATTTACCTTCTTTTACACTTAAATTTATAAAATGTGATATAACAGGACTAATAAAGTTCTTAATTGCCTTCAGATCTTTTACCCTAATGCCATCCGACCCCGGCGACTTATTGCAGTCAAGTGAGTCTATAATCCTTGCAATATCTGAGGGCGTTGCTTTATTGAATCTAAAACTAACATTACAAGGTTTAACGTAATCACATCTATTTAAAAACGTTTTCTTACATTTATGCTTAATACTATCAATTTCCGTTGTGAATGTGTTACAAAAATTATTACAGATGGTTACCAAAGATTCTTTTCTATGTAAATATTTCATTATGACGCTATCTACTGTTACTTTACTTCTACCCAGCCAGTTATTAATGTTACCCCATATCTTACGCATGTCCCCATTACACTTTGTTATTTCGTCACGCCTATATCGATTTTTAGCCACATTTATGAGTTTCTGTGTTTTATTTCTATATTTGGTGTATTGTAATCTAAGATTGTTATTGTTTGGATACATTTTCCAGCGTCTAAATAAATCATCTTTACGTATAATCATGTTTTGTAGTGTATTATTAACCCAAGCTTGGCTATCACGTTTTCCAACTGTTGATGGTTGTTTGGAAGACTCATAAATGTCACTAAAAATCGCGTACAAATTATCGTATAACTCTATAGGATTATGTTTGTTTAATAATTGTTGCCAGTCGACATTTCAAAGTTTATTACTTACAAGTTTGTTTTGAATGGTCATTCTGGTTAATTGAATACATTCTTTTATGTTCACATCAGCTGATAATCCCGTTAGGTAATGATCCGCGATCTTAGTCGTTACCGTGTACGCTTCCAGCACGCAGGCCTTCTCAGTCCGTACAAACACATGATCGAGGCAGGACGTCACATTGCGATCACTAGTCACTACATCCCGAGTTACGTCGCGTATGCCGCACTGCAATCCCCACTCCGATAATGCGTTCAGATACCTGTCAGCAGTTGAGTCCATGTTGGTGTGCATTATGTTGATATTACAGTCCCCGACCATAATTATGTTATTTCGTTTTGGTATACTTCGGATGTAACTTCTGATTTAACTAAAGGAACTTTTAGAAAACATATTCAAATAATACATTTGTATTTATAAAACATGTTTAATTCATGATCTTATACCACTCTGTCACATTTTGTGCTAATATAAAGTATTCTTTTGCTATAAATCAATTTTTACTATCATTTACAAATAAATATGAATATCACAGACGGCAATATGATCAACTATTATAAATATAAATTTTCCAATGTTACACTAGTCATAATAAAATATATAAACGACCAAAACAATTTTCCTACCAGGAGACAACATCGTGACAGAGTAGTAACTTATGTGACAGAGTTGTTATTCTAGGTGATAACAGGCTGCGTTTTGGAATAAAACAGGTTTACTTTTTTAGAATAATTTATTTTGTTATAAATCTTTATCAGTCTTCAACATTGTCATATAAAATAACATGAGATCGAACTTAGATAATTAATAATATCACATTTGAGAACTGGATGTGCGTTTTGAAGTTTTTCAGCTCACTCTCAAATATAAAGGTTACTTCTTCAATTGTGAGATTTTCAGAAACTGGTACATTTTTTGTAATCTTTATCTTTTTCTCTTCCTTTTCTACAACTTCACTTTTCCTTATCCACTGTCGTAAGACTGCAATCTCTGTTTGGTTACAGTATCATAATCTATGCACCGGCTCTTGCAATCCGAGCAAAATCCTTTCATACAAGATACCGTATCAAAAAGAAAAATCTTTTCGACGCTTTCTTTATTTTTGTGCGTGACTGTCTCCTTTTTACCAGCTGTAGCTCTCGTTCGTTACATAATCCCGCAAGAAGAACTGACGAATCTTCCGTACAAGATCAATATGTTTTGGAAGAACGCTTTTGTACGTTAAAGGTCGGCCTACACCTAATGTGTCACTTACCAATTCGATCTGCATTCTGGACCTTTTTACGATACGGGTTTGAAGTACCGATTGGATGAGGCGGTTTTCTTCTCGACTCTTGACAGTTTTGTATCGTTCTGTAATGGTATTAGAAAGAACACTGTACTTCTTTGTAATCTAACTATTGCTTTCATCTTTGTTGCTGCTGCTGTCTTTTTTTGATTTTCTGTGCAATCTCTTCTTCTATTTTCGAACTTTCTTCTCTAAACTTATACTGTCACTTACGTAACTGTTCTTGTTGCAAGCGCCATGATCGAGGGTTGACGCAACATGGCGCTTCCAACAGCGTCGAATATACATATAGCGAAACTCAAAATAATGGACAATCACGGAAGATATCCCGTAAGTTACAGTATAAGTTTTGTTGTAAAAGCTTGTGAAAGCTTAGCAGCCTCTCTTCTCTAACTGGTCTATTTTCTTGAAACTTAATATTATCTCTGTACAACTTTGTTTTATCTCTTTTCACTTTCTTTCTTTCTTCCCCTTGAACTAAGAGTAGATACTTCAGAGGGAGTCGGTGTTGGAGATGGAGTTATTCGTCCGGTTTCTGGTATTGCTGATGGGGCCGGCGTGTTTAAATGTACCTCTTCAAGCATCTTTTTCTTCTCTCTTCTTTTTTTATTTCCTTCTTGCCTTATTAGCTTTTTGATTCGATGTTCTCGCATGCACTTGCTTCTTTCGAGCATGGTAAATTTCTAAATTCTTTCTAAATACCTCCTCCTTTATTTCAGCTAACTTGTCAGGGTATTTTTCGTTTCTCACGACAACGCCGCTGTCTTCCTGCTGGTGTTAATGTCTTATTTTTCGCCATGATGGTATCTGGAAATAGGAAATAATTAATAAGTACCTAAACATACGAGAAGATAGAAAAATAATTGTATAACTTTCCGTAGAAATAATTACCGTAATAAATAGTATATCTATTTCAGTATTTCTCGGACTCACCATAAATAGAACATGAATATCGTTTATTTTTACCCCTTCGTCACGTACTTTACCGCTCCGTCACAATAAATTTGTGACGGGGTTGTCATGTGACGGAGGGGTAAACATTTGTTTCAAAGTCGATAACATTTAAAAGTTAACATAGAATATATAATTTACACGTTGGCAATAAAATATTTCTTATTACGTAAGAGTAGACAACGAAAAGTAACAATAATCTTTATATTTTAAATCAATTACTTACGTGACGAAGTGGTAGCCGAATAAACACACGCACCTCCTCTCACAGCTTTCGGGCGGCTGACGCGCTGTCTCTCGATCTCAGAGGGGAAATCGTACCATGGGGGGAAGGGGGTCTAAACCTGCAATCGCAGGCCACAAAGACGAGTGGCACAAACGCGTATTTCGAAGGGCAACCCATGTGACAGAATTTAGAAAATAATACATCAGGTACTAGGAGACAAGTATTTGAGATTTTTCGAATATTTTATTAAAAGTGATAAAAAATAATGGTTGCTATTACATGTTATGTAATATATTTAGGAGTTACATGATATTTTTACGTTTTGTGTCATCATATATTTTTTTTGTAATATTATGGATTATACACAAGCCGAGGTAGCGGGAGACACTGTGATTTTGTATGAAATACACTTCTGTCACGTGGATTTACAACTCTGTAACGTACTTTTTACAATGAAATTATTCTATACATATGTTATTTAATCGTGCTCAGCCATTAAGTGTATAGTACAGTGCTTGTTGAAATACAATTAAGAAAAAAAATATGGTAATTTCCTTGTTTTCTTTCTCACTGACTGGTGGAGACACCTTTTTGTAGGTTAAAAAGAAGAACGACCCAGGTAAGTCCTTGTGTCTCTATTGTTTATAAAACCTAACGTTGGGCTCTTCAAACCAGAATTTCTCAGTAGTAGCCTAGGATCAGGATTTGTGCCTGGTTTATGGCAATAGGCACGCCCTTATTACATGGATTTTAAACACAACTTGGGCGAAATTGGGTTTACACAGGTCTACTTCTGCCTATTCATTCCGGCCGAGATATAATGTTATGGTAAGACTAGAGACAAAGTTCCATCTAAGCCACATCCTTTCCTTACTAATATTATAAAAGCGAAAGTAAGTTTGTTTGTTTGTTACCTTTCCACGCCTAAACCAATGAACCGATCATCCTGAAATTTTGCACATACGTTGTCAAGTGTACAGAAACGGACATAGGTACCTTTTCGACCTAGCATCCCGAAGAAAAGTATTGTTCCCGAGGAAAACAACAATAACGTTCTTATGATAAAAGATGGCGCCACGTGTCTTTCGAATCATGATTGAATTATAATATTGCAAGCAGAGTCAACCCGAATTGATTGTAAAATTCTAAATTAACGCGAGCGAAGTCGCTGGCAAAAGCTAGTAAAACATAAAGGTCACCACCTAGATATAACAAAAAAGTAGTTAATACTTTCCCAATCACATCGGAGTGAACTTTAAATTAATATTTCAGTGAAATGGAATTCACAGTTCATTTGTGGTGATAAGGCGTGTTCACATACGGGTGGGCAAAGAGGATAATAAAAACACAGTGGTTTATTTGCGAAAGTGTATTGAATTCTATTGTACAACAAGCTGAATTGACTTTTCATTCACCATGTAATGTTGAGGGCAAACGATGGGATTATGAACGTAACAGCATAATAGTTCCATGTGCAGTAACCTTCAAAAATGTATTCAGTTTGACAAGCGGGCCTTGACAAGTATTAACGACCGCTTTCAAAGCGTTTTGTATTTTCTAAAAGGACTTATAAACTTCCTAAACTTATCAGGGCTGGCGGAAAACCACAAAACTAACATAAATGTACCAAGTTTGACGTGTTGATGCATTTTTCTTGACAAGCAGTGCCACCTTGAACTGCAAACTTTAAGTGGTCATACTGTAACAGGATTGACTTATGCTTTTTGGTAGCTGCTTCAGACAATTAAACACATTTTTTTTTTTCATCGTTAGCACTGATGGGATGTCTCTTTGTCAGGCCCAAGGAATTATTTTGGTGTCTACCATTTTTTAAATGAAAATCTGACAATCAGTCTTACTAAGGGTTACCGTATTACCCAGTACTTACTGTATTGTGGTGGTCAGATAGGGAGCCGCTCCATGTAAAACACTGGTATGCAGCTGCATCTGGTTAGACTGGAAGCCGACCCTAATAAAGTCCAAATAAAAACCATTTTTAAATAATGTTTTAACAATGTACCTATAGCTACAATCTACTGTCAGATTTCCCCCAGGGCTAAGTTACTTAATAATTTGCATAATCAGCCTATACTGCTCTCACTGGCTAGGACGTAATCCACCACGCGGGTCCGGTGCATAATTAAAAATTGTTTCGTTGTAATCAAAACTTAGCAAGTTAAGCATACATTCATGAATATACGCATGAAACAACAATGAAATGGTATCTATTTACAGTTCTGACATTGTTTGTAGGTAAAACAATAGCATTTATCGGAATAGTGCTGTGTTAATTCTCGACATGTATTCCATTGGAACGTCATGCATGGCTACCTAAATGTGAACTAACTATGAATTTTAGACTATCAGTTTTAAGATAGCATCCGGTCAACTATTGTTTAGGTATCAAGTACACAATTAGTCTCCTTACCTGGTCTTATTTAAGGGTTCCGTTTCCAAATGGCAAAAACGGAACCCTTATAGATTCAGTCCGTCTGTATGTCACAGCCGTTTTACTCCGAGACTATTGACACCACATAGTTGAAGTTTGGAGAGCAGCTAAGCAGACAAAAACAATTGCCTACGTTGCATAGATCCCGAGAAAAACCCCGGTTCTGATTTTCATTTGAACGAAACCTTAAAAATTGTTTAAAGTATCAACTATATGGCGAATTGCTGATTGTATAATTGTGAAACCTTACTCTTACCGTTAGCCTACATCATCCCACTTCTGGGCAAAGGTTTCTCCCCATGACTTCCAGTTCTTTCGATCCAGGGCTAATACGGGCCATTGCTCGTTGGTTTTGTCCGAGCTGGATCTGGATGGTCCCGCGATCTTCTAAGAGGTCTGCCGCGTCGCCTTCTGTCTGTGCCACATAGTGTTTATTTGGCCACAGTTAATTCATAATTAATTTTATTTATTGCTTATCACAGGTGAACAGAAGATCTTATAATTAGTATTATTGTATCACTGTAACATAGCCATGGGGTGTACAATATTTATATCATGTATGTCAATATTATTGGCTATTTTAAAAATAATACACACAGTTATTAGGGACATACAAAGACATACACGTTTAATAAGTCAAAAGATAAGTCAAAAAGAGAATAAAAATAAAAAAAACAAATGTTTCATTCAGTTCATTGGGCATACTACAGACGTGACCGTGAACGTGACGTGAACTGAACTGACCAGTTCAGTTCCACTTCAGCTTAGCTGGTTTTTGAGCAACGTCAGTAATCCGAGTTTTGGAGCGCAGTGAGGTGTTGCGTTTGTGGTCAGTCATTCTGCCGCCTAGAATCCTGCACTCCATTGCAATGGAGCTATGAAACCTTTAGTAACAAAAATCCCATTTAGAACACAACCTAAAGTAAACAAACGTGTCACCATACTCATCATATTTAAATTAATATTCACGCTTTTTAATTTGTTCTCAAGTTCATTGCTTCGCGATATTAAATATACGTCATTATCTCATACAGCTCTCATTTGCGAACTCGTTATATAAACGAGTTTTAGTACAAAGTTTCGTTGTTTTGTTTTTAAGGGATGTCTCATTGGATTTCAGGTCGTTTGTCATAATTAGACTTTATATTTTTGAGTGCTTTATTTTGGTTATGTGTGAAAAACAAATGCACAGAGTGAAAGCATTGCTTTGTCATAGTATGCTGTTTCTTTACTTTGAAGAGCTCTAAGTTTGAAAGAAAGTCGTTTAATAACAAAATACTTAATTGAAATAAATTCTGAATTACTAATTCTGTTCATTTGTTTTTGGTTATTTCTAAACAGATTTTTTGAAAATAACTTTACTTTCGGAAGTCGATGGCAAAAAAGTCAAACTAACAAAAGCAGTGACTTTTGTTAGTTTGACTTTTTTGCCATCGACTTCTGAAAGTATTTTTTTTGCATCAAAGTTTTTGTTTTACCCTTTTTAGTTGTGTTATCTCACACAAGTATCAATTTTATTAGCACATCATCCACACAGACGATGAAGAAAAAATACTTATTTTATAGGATAACTCATAAAGTATCGAATCGCAGAGTTAATAACATTTATAGGGGACCACCGTACGAGCTACCACCAAATGAAAAAAGAATCACATAAATCGGACCAGTAATCATGGAGTAATCGGTGAACATTCAATCACCTCCTTTTTTAGAAGTCGGTTAAAAACTCACATTAAACTCGGGGCTGACGTCACTAAAAGGCAGTATGTGTAGTACAACGTAGTAGTAATAGTAACGGTAACACTTACACGTTGTGACGCACTTCGATATATTTTTAATCCATAGTGACATTTCAGTCTTTTGTCAGACTTGTACTGCTTAAAACCTATCGATGTTCCTTCTTTTGCCCTTTGTGTTCCAGAGTCGTGGTATCTCTTTCGAACAGTCCCGCAACCCTGGCAGGCATCAGTCCTTTCGGACCACTTCCCGTTTGCTGACATCTCTTTGAGGTGCGCGTGGAGTCTTGATTTCTAATAACATTTCCTTAGCTACATACACACATCAAAAGTGTCTAGGGATCAACATATATTTTTGCAATAACTTTTCTCCTGATTGATATTAATTAAAATTTTCTTTAAGGATTCATCAAATAAAGTGTTTTCGTTTGTCACAGTAACGATAAACCAAGTCACCTTTGCATTAATAAAGAAATTTGCCATTTTCCTAATAAAGGGATTTTTGACATTTGAACCACTAACACAAAAGTTCGAAAAAAAGACTGAAATAACAGTTTTCTTTAAAATTTTATTGGGTAACTTAAACAATTAATAATCCGTGTTTCTACCGCGAACACTAACAACACAAGAACATCGGTTTGGCATACTCAAAATGAGTTCATCCAAATCACGCTGTGGAATGGCCGCCCATCTTCGTTGCAACAACAAAAAAAGGTCTTCTTGCGACTGGATACCCTCCATATTCGGCAGAGCTCTTCTCTGTAGCATATCCTATGCATGCTCAATCGGATTCAAGTCTGGCGACTGAGCAGGCCAGGGCAGGACATTGATGTTAGCTGCGGCGAGAGTCTGTCTTACAACTCTTGCGGTGTGCGGTCGTGCATTATCATGCATTAACTGAAATAAGGGACCGATTTGCACTTGTAGAGGAACGATGACGTCTGATACAATCGTCTCAGCATAAATTTGAGCGTTGAGGTTGCCTCTGATCCAAATCAACTCAGTTCTTCCGCCGATCCAAATACCCGCCCATACCATGATGGTTCCACCACTATAAGGATGGACTTCCTGGCAGGATTTTAATCGCTGTTGGCGTCCAGGGGTTCTCCAGTGTCGTATACGTCTTGTATCCGGTCTCATACCAAAACGAGACTCATCAGAAAAGCACACGAAACGCCATTGTTCTTCTGCCCAATTTCTGTGTTCAAGAGCCCATTGATATCGTATCCTACGATTGTGCATTGCTATAGGTGGTACCCGTAGCGGTCTTCGGGAATGAAGGTTCACTTCATGCAAGCGGTTTCTGACTGTTTGGTCGCTAATTAAGTTCCCTGAAGAGTGATGAAGCCTCACGGCTAACATCATGGCGGTTATTGTTGGAGCTCTTCGAGTTAAGATTTGAATGTATCGGTCTTGTCTCCGTGTGGTGCAGCGATACCGTCCTCCATGGCGCTCAGCCACGGTACCAGTGCTTCGGTAACGTGTCCAAAGTCGACTGATAACACTCTGACTTGTATTCAGAGCTAAAGCCACAGTACGTTGCCGGGAACCAGCTTCTATCATTCCCACGGCTCTGAGCATTTCTTCCCTGCTTAAATGACGTCGCCGCTCCATAATAACGTTGGTTTTAATCAGTAGTAGGGAAACAGTAGCACTAATAATGTCTTCAATGCGTTGTATGTTTTTATAGGGAAAATATTGACAGCTGATTTTCATCTTTTACTCGAATTTGATTCACAGTTCCTGATTCAAATTATGAAATGCACCAAAAAGGATCCATATAAATTTATAAAATCATAAATTTATTACAAAGCCACATCTCAATCTCAAGAAATCCACATAAAAATGCTTGATCCCTAGACACTTTTGATGTGTGTATTTTATTAAGTTTTGTCAGCTGAAATTCACAACACCATGATCCGTTCCAAAAAACTCAATACCTAGAAATGTTAGTGCCTATTCGTCAGCACTTACAGAATTCGTCACCACGCATAACATATCCGTCACGTCGTATATGTACGTCACAATTCGTAGTGCCACTTTTTATCAAGATACGACATTTTCATTTGCATTTATAGTGGTTGTTGGCGTTGCGTATTTTTTGCGACTGCCATTTCACACGTGTGTGTTGTAAAAGTTATAATTTATCGACTTTTTGCTGTCGTGAGAGAGTTATTGACTTGTGGCTCGTGTGTGGCTTGTATTAAGGTTTTACAGTTGTAGGAACCGTGTTTCGTGTTCTTTGTGCTTTTGTGACGCGCCAATAGGTGTCTACTTATTATTTTTGCAAGTCTTGACAAATATTCATTATCTCAATTAATAACATTAACACACATATTACATACCTAACATCACGCCTGTACTCCTCAAAGGGGTAGGCAGAGATGTACCCAATAATACACTTACATTTCACCAGTTATGTTTAAAACTTATGTAATGTGGACCTTTTGCCATCAAGGCACAAATCCAAACTCCGTGGCTGGTATTGAGAAATCCTTGTTAGAAAAACTCAATAGCACTTTGCCCGCCTGGAAATCGAACCCAGGACCTCATGTTCAACAGTCGCGTTCGCGACCACTAGATCAAAACTGCGAAGGGAAGCATCGTGAGGAAATCAGCTTAAATACCACCACGATCCTCGTACAATGCATCCATTATTCATGCATAATTTTTCACCCCAACAAAAAGTCGTTTCCCAACAATATTTTTTGCTTAGAGTTACTTAGTTTGATGTACAGAATGCTTGGTTGACGACTTCGTGAAGGGTCGGTTTACCTCTTGTATTTCGGTCAAAACACCTCATAGTTTAGTTACCACCCGACCCATCTTCAAACAGGTCACGTTGAAAAAGCGGCTTCATCAAACACACCTGACACACTTCCCCTCGATACTCAAAATAATAAAAAACACGGTTCAAAATGGTTGATATTTGCTAAAACAATAGTTCGTACTAACCTACATTTTAAGCTTCGGTAAAAGAAACAAAAGTAGGTTTGAGCGTGTTTGTTTGAATAGCGATCGAATGGTATCGCACCGGGGCAGACGACGCTAGCTAAACTCTTGTCAGGGTTGCCGCTCACAAAAAAAGTATTAGAAAACACCATCAACCCACCTTTTTTTGTTTTGCTGAACTGGTCCTATGTGGCGCAGTCGTGAAACACACATTTCTAATCCCAGTAAGTCACATTCATCATCATCATCATCGTTCTCCTGCACTTATCCCGATTTATTTAGGGTCGGCGCAGCATGTCTTCGTCTTCCATACTTCCTTTCCAACCATATCATCCTTCACAAATTCCAGAAGGTCGCACTAAGATCGCTAAATTCATAGCAAGGCATTATCTACCTATACACACCATAAAATGACAGTTTAAGATAAGCTTTATTCTCAAGCATATTAGGCTTGGTTTTTTGGACCTGAGACTGCGGTGGCGAAACAAGGTACTCGGGAGGGGCAAGTATGCATTTTTGAAACCTAATACAGCAGCGTTATATGCAAATGGTAGATCCATACTTGCCTATTGTGGATGTAAAAAAGCAAGTGGTGACTGCCACCCGAGCTTATAGCTTTTCAGCCATGAATAGAAGACATTTGCCAGCATAGACCACTAACAGTCCATATTCAACAATAGAGTTTTTTAATCTTTGAGTATGAAGCTATCCTCATGAACAGTAAAGCTTCTTAATTTTTAAGAACTAAACTCATAAAGAAAATGTTCTCTGTTCTTGACGCGCAAGCTTCAACGGACTTTGGATGTAAAACGGTCGGTCGGTGTATTTTCTGAATAAGGAGCTAAACCATAAACTAAAAATGCAAACGCAACAGCAAGATAATACAAGCGCAGAAAAGAAAGCTGAAATGGTGTCATCGCAGACTCATAGTTCTAATAACAACTCCGCTAGCCAATAAACTTTAAAAACACTTTTACCCACAGAGCTTGAAAAAGGAAACAAAAAACGGTTATATCATTCAAAAGCAACTACCCGTTCAACGCCAAACATTCTTTTAAAGACCGACTTTAAATGAAAACGTTGAGGAGAATAGAGATAACCCTACGCTACAGACGGACGGACGAAACGTTGAAAAAGTTTCGATGGCACTCTGACTCGTATTTCAAATTCTACAATAGCCCCCGCTCCGGCCGAGATTTATTTCAAAACTAAAACTCGCCTGGCATTGGTAGGGTTATTATGGACGATAAATTAGAAATTTCGCAATTTCCGCGATTTAAATTAATTATATTTTGTGGCGAGGTGAGATTTCTAATTTGAGTGGGTTTTCGGGGAATTTGAGCGGAGCGTGGTGTTTTTTTTTAATTATTTGTCTAATTCTTTAGATCACAGTAAAATTAAGGCAAAATTGTTGCGTTTCCTCTGAAAACGGTGACGTTTTTATAACCATCAAGTCACTGTCATTTTGAATATCACCGTCACTATAGGGTACAAAAAAACCCGGCTCGTACGGGCACAGGTGTTCCCCATATTTCTATACGCAGCCGAGACCTGGACGCTGAGAGAAGCTGAAAAAAGTAAAATAGACGCTCTGGAAATGTGGTGCTGGAGGAAAATGCTTGGAGTATCTTGGACTGAATTTCGCACCAACATATCCATTCTCCAAGAACTCGGCATCAAGCAGCGTCTGTCAGCTATAGTCCAGGCTCGAATTCTTCAGTACTTTGGTCACGTGTCCCGGAGAGGCAATGACTCTATTGAGCGGCTTGTTGTCCAGGGGAAAGTGGAAGGCACGAGAGCGCGTGGCAGGTCACCCATGCGATGGACTGACTAGATCAAGTCTGCAGTGGGTGGTCCGCTGCATGAGTGCACACGTATTACAGCCGACAGGGAGGGATGGCGTCGCATCGTAAGGCGAATCATGGCAGCACGGTGTCTTGCTGCGACATGCTGACCACGACCACTCTGTCAAGAGTGAAACGACAAAGAAGAAGATAGGTTAAAAATCAAAATGCTCCTGGCCGTAAAAATTGAGATGACGGTAGGTTCTTGCAATGCATAATTTTCAATATGGGGAAGAAACCAAGTATCACTAACTTCTACACTAAAGCAGTTCGTTTCTTTCAAACAAAAAAAAAAGTATGATTCTAGCATTATTTGGAAAAATCTTTTCAATTCTTGATCAAAGCAGGATCCATCAGCAAAATCAGAAAACAAAAATAACCGATCAGCAGTATCCACCTAACCGGAACAGAATCGCCACTCAGTCCCGAATCACGTCCTTAAACAATTACCTCGGCTCCAATTTTACACAGCGCCAGCATTAATCAATAGAAAAACAATAAAACCCGGACATCGGATCCCGAAATATCGGTAGAATAGCCAATTTTTATAGAGCAGTGCCAAGATGATGGATTATGGCAGAAGGTTCACTAAAAACGTAAACGTAGGTATTTAAGAGTTTTTTATCTATCGTGTTAAAGTCACGTACACACGGTGACATATCAAGCTATACATTTCCATTTCAATGAGAGATACCATTTACTGGTTTTTCATAGTTTAACTGTTCGTGTGCGTATTTGATGAGACCAGTATGATCGATATCGTCGATGACAATTCAAATTGAGTCAGCCTAAAAGTTATGAATATGAGAAAGAATGTACATTTTGTGTGAACGGATGACATATTTTTGCGGTCGCCGCTAAGTGTTAAGTTATATTGTTGTGATTAAGTTATGTTCAACGCGGAATGTGTCGATTTCAAGCACAGCAATTAGTGGAACTTCTTGATATCTCATAAATTGTATCTGTTGTAGGAAAGCAATCTGTTATTCTACGCGCAGAACCCTAAAGAACCCATCTCGTTGGTTCGGCATCAATAATTTCGAAGACACTTATATCTGTATTGTTTCTCATTGATTTTAAACATCTCGATTCTTGTTCTGCTACCTTTTTTTTGTGTCGATTTGACGATGTTTGTTCGATCTTACTTGATTGTTGTATTATAGAATATGCGGAGGAATGAGGAAAATCTTGTGAGAAAAGTTTTGCGTATGAATGTGGATGGGTATTAGAGTAGAGGAAAACCAAAGAAGCGATGGATGGACTGTAGCACTAATGGCATGGCAAATAAGGGCGGTGTCTGATGAGATGACGAGTAATACAGAAGTATGGAATAAGAAGACATGCTGCGCCGACCCCAAATGAATTGGGATAAGAGCAGGAGAATGATGAAATTATGTTTTAGCATAAAAATCTTAAAGTTGAAGTTCAGGATTTAATTGGCACGCTATTCATAAGAGGATTTTTGACTTAATGAGGTAGTGAATAAAGTAGATATATCACTATCATGAGATCTCCAAATAAACAAGCATAGCAGTACATACAAGCTTCCTCATCCTTTTATGTATGAAAGAGGTTTGATAGTGCGGAATGAACCCTACCATTTTTAACCTTACCGAAAACTAAACTAAACCGAGTAACTATTGTCATCGAACAATTGCGTATGAACAAACACACAAAAGGCTAGTGACCCTTCAGGGATGTATTCAACAAATGTAGTTCCCAGTCGTTAATTGGTTTCGTCCGATAGATAAAACCCTGCGTACAAAAGGTTTATATCTTTGTTTTGTTCAACGATTCTTCTATTTGCAGTAATTTAACGCAACAATCGAAAACCGATTGAAAGGATTCCGCCAGAGATACGCTCTGAGAGACTAATTGTTAAGGGAAGTTTCGAAAAATTGTAAAAAGAGACATTGTTGGAGTATCCCCTTTGGAAAGGTTTTGTTTGCTATCCTTTTGTTTTGGACAGCGTTAATTATAGGGTTTCAAATCGGATGAAGTGGAATGAATGGTGACTCGGAGAGACAGAAGTAAGATGATTAAATGTACTGGAGATCTTCGTTTTAAAGTACAATTGACTCGACAACGAAGGGGTTGATTGTGTCTCGGATTTTAATTAAAACAACAATAACAATTCAGTTAATTCTAAACTTAATTTGTTTAATGTCTGAATGTTCAAAATGGAACTTATGAAGGAAAATAAAGTCGTTAGCTTAGATTTAAATTTCGTATTGAACGAAGAAGTTAGTCATCTGAACGTTCATTCCTCTTCTATTCATAACATAATACTCGTGTTCCCCGTAAGTAGGCACACCACTGCTCTTCTCTAGGACACCCATATTACCCATATATAATCTAAAATCCAATTATCTTTCCCTTCGAAAACTTCTCACTCAAATTTTTAGACATATGTATCCTGCAAGTTTAATTAAAATCGGTTCAGTCATTTCGAAAAAAAAACTTGAAAGTTTGTATGAAATGCCGTACGACGTTAACGCTCTTAACGCTTTGCCCGACCCGGTAATCGTTCCCAGAACTCTATAGACGAAAGTAGTACCTGCGATCACTAGAAAAAAGAGACAGTTATTGATGTTCCAATTCAGATAAGATGAGATCCATTCGTATAATTTCTATTAGTCTCTCATCTATAATTAGCCAAGACGTATTAAGGCCGGCCTCGGCTCCTCGACTATAACACTCACGTCACGACACAATAATTATAAGCTTGTACGTCTCAGCTGATTAGTAATTATACGGGAAATTAATTAATTGCTACTGTAATTATTATAATGCTACATTGAAGAAAAAGGTTGCATTAATTTATTTGGTGTATTTCTTTTAGGAGATATGATGTGATTGTGATAAATTTTTTGCACAGTCAAATATGATCAATCCTCCAGAACGAATCGATCACGGCGGCCAATCTCTGTTCAGATATACTACTCTCTTCTCACTCTCGGAGAAGTCTACTGAGGAAGATGATGATGACAGTACGCAAAGCAATCTAAGGAGAGGTCTTCTTACCCGATTTTTTTATTCAAATGAACAGAATAAGAAACCTAAAAAGAAAACAGTGATGAGACCAAGAACTTCTAGGGTTGCCATTTGCTTCTGAAATCTCCAACTTACAATTTTAAACTTCAAAGCCCGTTCCTCCTTTGCATCAGAAGAGTCTTGCCCTAAGGATAATTACAGAATTTTACCTCCATAGCCTGTTTTTATAAACTACGTACTTCCAACTTTAATGAACACAGCAATGCATAAGCAGACAACTTAAACACTATAACTTACTCCTTCCCATTACAGCGTAAAACTGCAAAACTAAGCAAAAAACTTTGGTGAAATTTATTTTCCTGCTTGGAAGTACTGTAGGGAGTTGCAAAGCACATACATTACAAGTATTGCTGCTTAAATTTGCAAAGTAGCGAAGTAGGGGCCGAAAGTTTCCGACCCAGAGTTGGGGTGTCATTATATCCTGGTAACTCAACTTGTTGCAATCGTGTCCCTGGAGCTAGGGAAGGTGGCTTATGAGGTATTATTTATTTTAATTTAACATAAGATGAATGAGTCTGCCAAGACGAAATTAAGGCGGCTTTTTCTTCTTAAGTTGTCTAACTCAGTTGTTATTCTGAGCTAGCTTCTGAAAGCGAGAGGAAGTCCTGGATTAAGAGAGCTTCGTGAGTTCACCAACTCGTTCCAGTTTTCTGGCATAATTTCAGAAGCGTCGTTATTTTCTTTATAAAGGGGAATAAGACCCTATTAAAGAATTACAGAAGAATTATAAGTTATATTCAGGAGTCGTCAAAAATCGTCTAGCACGAAGACTTTACGACTTCCGGCCACTGAGTAGGCTGAGTTTCGAGGAGGTTGCAGCACCATAGACCATATCCACATAGTGCGACAGATAAGTCCGTAGAGTATAATCAGCCGCTGTGCCTTGCATTTGTGAGAAGGCTTTTAAGTATGTTTACCTCGGGCAAACTGCACGTTTGGTAAGAACTGCTTTGAGAGGGAGGCTAACAGAAGAATTCAGCTGGGCTGGGCAGCATTTGGGTAGCTTCGTCAGGCTCAAATTGAGGCAATGCTGGTCTGGTGTGGTAGTTACTATTTTTTTTTAACACAACCTGTGTTGAGTTCGTCTACAAGATTTCTATTGTAATTTTTAAACAGTGAATCATTCCGGTCTTTTATTCTTGCTTCCTTTATTCAGGCAAAAAATAATGCTATCACAAAAAAATATACGCGTAAACCAGTTTTATTTTCATTCCAACCAACCAGTATAATCTATTAAATCTATGAAAACCGTCCAGCTAAGCATTTTCCGACTTAATGGCGAGTGCTCGTCATGCGAAACTAATAACGTTGCTCAAAAGAATAAGAAGAAGAATTTATATCCCCAGCTTTCATCTTCAATGAGATATCTTAATAGTAAGTCATTTTTCAGTCTGTGCATTAGTTATAATCTTATTGTTTTTACTCGCAGAAGAAAAATGCATCTTTCAGATCTAGTTTTTGTTGATTTCTGTGACGTATTAAGTACTTGTTTTACATAGGCTCAGCGTTATTTGGTTTTTCTACCTGGAATTTCTCATTGGCAGGCTGGAATTTGGATTTGTGCTCGGTTGATGGCAATAGACTCCCCCCTAAAACAGGTGACATAAACATTACGAAATACGGGTGTACTATAGTTCACCTCTGTATAACCAGACATCTAACATTATATATTTTTTATTTATTTATTAAGTAAGGCACACCAACGACATATTTACAATAATGGTTCCATAAGATTATTATAAGACTACAAAGTGTGTAAATACGACACTTATAGGTATGCACAACATACAATTAAAATAAAATAATTACATAGGTACGTAACAAAAATGTGAGATACGAATACAATTCAAATCAAGTATAAACAAACGAAATCAAATCAATTAATAACGGAATAAAATTTAAAATAAAATAAATAACGTAATATTGGATTAAATTAAGTTTAAGTTGCATAATACAGATTAAAATAAGTATAAAATGGTTACAGGTCAATTTCAATAATATAATGAATGTACATCTATGTCTTGTTTAGGTTACATTGGTGACTGCGACAATGCATTAATTATTGATACACTTTAAAAGATTGGCTTAATGAAATGAAGTATTCGATAACTTGCGTTTGACGTCCTGGCCTACACGAGTTTTGGCACAGGTTCTTTAAAAAGCAAGCAGTCTGTAAATCCGTTAAAGTATGTTTTCCAAAACATTCTTAATTAAGATTCATTGCACCACCACAAAACAAAGATTTCTAATTTTAAACAAACTCCTCACATTCCACACCACTAACATAACACTAAGAAATAAATAAATCACGTTGTTACAAACAATGTAAATGTATTCCACTATTCGTATACCGCCGACTGACACTCCCAAGACCCATCCGGAACAACTTTACTCATATTTCCTGTGTTCCTATTACTAGTTCTAATGGCAAGTTGTTGCTATCAGGTGATGGCGATTACATCTGTCAACGAGTGTGAACCTTTGCAACTTAAGTACAGAGTTGACAGAGTTCATTAATTAATTTGTGCCATACATGGAATCGTATTGGTTACTGCTATTTTTTTTTTTTTTTAATTTCTTTGAAAGTACCTTATTGAATAATGACATTGTGCAGGTTAAAATTAAATATTTGCTCACCAGATGCAATAGTAGAATGTAAAGGGGCCATTATAGTTTAAAAATCATACTTTGTAAACCTACATTCTGGCAAATAAACGGATTTGATTTGATTTGACAAGGACAAGACCACTCAAATCAGCGTGGTAAAAAACACCATAAAAAACCATTTCAGACATTAATCTACATCGCACTCGTGCCTCTCATAGTCTAGATTTTCAACGAAAATATGTTGAGGAGGCAAAAGGTTACAGCAATAACTAAATTTTAACTGACAAACTTTTAAAAACTCAAAGGCTGCGAACGTGCTGACAGGTGGCTTGCTTAGTGCCTAGAGCCTAGCGAATCGCTTAGTGAGTGGCGAAGTGAAACGAAGGTTCTAGAATTCGCTTGTCTCCTAGCGTGTATCGTGTACTGCAGCTGCCGGAAGTGAAAATCCTATCATTGCAAACGTGACTAAAGCGAATATGACACTCATCGTGAATGTTCACAAAAATGAATATTTTCGTTGCTTTCGGCAAGATAAACCAAATTAAAATTATGAAGCTAAATTAAAATTTATAAAACTTCTACCATTTTGATTTTGTTTAGTTAAGGCTTGAATAAATAAACTAAGTTTCAATTAGTGTCGAAACTAACTTTAATTCATTTTTCGTGTACTGAAGTTTAGTTCACATAAAATTTCACTACTTACATTTAATTTTGGTGAGATAATAATACTGCGGCTGTTTAATAAAAATGATTTTTACGTAGAATTTCCTGAGATAATTTTTAAAATAAAAGCTAATCTAATTCTTGAGTTCTCGTAAAAACTTTACAAATCTTCTAAAATAAAAATAACGTACCATATAGCCAGTGATCCTCGCGCTAAGAAGCGTTGACCCTGAAGTAAGCCACATTTTACTTGTAGTTTTAAAGTCGCATATAATAGCGGGTTGTTAGTAACAAATTCATGGAAAACCAATAAATTAACATTGTTTTATTTGTCCGACCTAGGCATCATGGAACCCACGCTGACTAGTAGCGTTTGCTAGTTCCACTAGACTAACGAGGTTTTGAAAATATTATTAAAACGAAAAAAAGCTTAATGCATCAAAAATAATCATTTTCTATCCCCCATTTTCTATGACTACACGTAATACCTACGCTAAAACACAATGTTAGCGTATTTTACGATTTAATTCCGTACGTTTCACTCAAGTATGTGCTTAAGCGGCTTATAGTACAGTGTAGCCATAGCTTTACGACGCTCAATGTCGTATCCGTGTAGTTGAACCGTTTAAAAACAAAATGTTGCGAAAAATTATTATATGGGAATTTAATATGGGTAATTTGGTTTTAATTTATTTATTGAGTTGGGCTTTGCTGGTAACCAGTTCAATGATTTTTTCGTGTGTTTATTTAATTTAAAGATTAATACAGGTTTGTAACTGTCCCATTGCAGGGCCATTTTATCATACAGGAAAGCAATGAAAACCATTCGTCACGGTTACTCACTAGATATATTATGCAACTTCAGAATTTTGTTTTTGACGATCTTCTCATCATTACTTCATTCATTTATTACCGTTGTTCAATGAGGTGTATGACCTTAAATACAGGCACATGATTGTCAATAGGGAAACGTCACTTTGGTACGTCAGGTGGTATTTATATCCTGTTAGAAGTCGTTTACGATCGTCACTTGTCTTCAGATCCTCGACCAAACCATCGCGCATGAGATTTCAAGCTAAGCAACGACCAGTTAGGTGAAGACAGATCTCTAAGCTTATGCTTAGAGATCTGTCTTCAACTAATCTTGAACCGGGAGGTTATCCTCCCGGTTCAAGATTAGTTCTACCAAGTCGTAAGCGGGAACGAATTTCGTGAAATAGTTTTGTAATTAACCTATTCTAAGGCCTAATACAAACGAACGTGCCCAATGTGTAGCCTGAAGGCTTTAAGTCCCGGAGATGACGAATAAGTGAGTCATTGGAATGAACTTTGCTGTAAGTTTTACACGTGTTTTCCTCAAGGAGTGGTCTACACGTGGAGGAAATTTTATACTCTCCTTTGTTTAGAATAGAGTCCTTTGTTGCGATATTTAAATGTACGTCCAATATTTTAGCCAATGCCATGAGATTGTTGAGAGCAGTGGTGGCCCAGTGGTGGCGGCCCCGACTTACGAACAGTAAGTCGTGGGTTCGAACCCAGGCAGGCGCATTACTTTGTGTAATTTTATTTCACCACCACTGCTCTCAAAAACGGTGAAGGAAAAAATCGTGAGAAGTCCTAGAACCAAACATTCGAAGACATGTGACATCTACCAACTCGCACTGGGCCCGCGTGGTGGATTATAGCCCATTCCCTCTCATAGAGAGGAGGCCGAGTGTCCCAGCAGTGGGAACATTAAAGGCTGATTATGCATGAGATTGTTGACATCGAAGAAGAACATTTTCTTGTTCCCAGACGGATGGTTAAAAAAAAATATTATTAATAAAAAGAAAAATTTGCTGTCCACGGCTTGTTTAACGTAATCAACCATACATAATGTGGGTGCACTACTGATATAACTCTGCCAAACCTTTTCGGAAACAGCTGGTGTGTTGTTATGGTATGTTCTTTAACCAAGTACTTAATAAAACTCCATAATAAAAGCAATGAATGTATTACTTGACAAATGCAAAACAATGTTGTAGGTCAGCACCCGTTTACACATACGTACTTACTCATTACTGGCATACCAATAATAGCGACCCGCCCCTGCTTTGTACGGGTGCAATGTAGCAATTGCAGGTTGAAACTTAATGTCAGTTAATGTATACACCTAAAAACCTACCGGAACAAATGCTCTGAATTATGAAGAAACCCGTATCAAAATCCAATTTGTAGGTTTAAACATTTATAAGGTGATACATAAAGGCAAGACAAGTGACATTATTCTATGGTATGTATAGAATTTTGAAATTAACATATGTGAAAAGGTTGTTTGCGATTCGAAAAACCTCTCTAGATCCAGAAAAGTCTTTTAATTATTATACAAAACTGCATCAATTGTCTTCATAAAAATAAATCATTTTGTCAAAATCTGTTATGATAAATGATGTTTATTTTGCAAATAGGTTTTTAAAAACACTTTTACACGTCTCTTTTTTTAAACTAGATGGGGCCGGTGTTTCGTACCTGACTACTCTGAGAAGAAACAGCCGAATCAAACTCAGAGGTCATAATCTCTTTTAAAGTCCAGACATAATCTTGGTTAACTCACATGAGGACTGTGCAGACTAGTGTCTGAGATGGTCTCTTGAAGAAAGAACCACACAGATTTGAGTTGACCTGTCCAGTCAGTGCAAGAATTTGTGAGTTATCGTGTAGCTCGACTTATAACTCAAGGAGCTCAACGACACGACGAACAATACCAAAGAAAGGACATTTGGGTAGTTATTAATTAATCAAATCGTTGATGACAGTCTAAGACCATTTTTCAGTAGCTACAACGTTTATGTACCTAGCCCTTACTACTCAATATAAAAAGCCACCCATCCTATCCAGTTATGTACATACATACATGTACATATTGCACTACACGAAGTAAGTAGATAGAAAATACACAATTGGTTTTGTTCGCAAGAGCTCTAAGCTCCGATATTGTTGTCGGTGTTGTTAACTTAACCTCGTGTTGAATTCATGCTATTTGAATTGGCTTTATTTAAAGATCTAGGATTGTATGTATGAACATTTTATTTTTAGGAGGCTTTGTAGCTGTGTTCTATTTAAATTGTCATACAGTTGTTGAAGCTTAATAGTATAAATAATAAAAGGATTTGAAAATGTGAGATTTGTGTCATTTAATCAACTAAAAATAATGCAGCCCACTGTTGAACATAGACCTCACTCAAGAGGCCTGTCTGCCTACAATGCCTGTCATCTGCTCCAGCATCCAGTCAGTTCGCAGACCATGTAAGAGCGCCAAGTCCAAACCACATAGTAGCTGTTTCCATGGATAAAAGTTCAAGTAGCTCTCTATTGTAGGGATCATTTCAATCTATCCGGGTCCAATATCCAGTGAACGAGCTGCGATGTCCCATCGGGCTTCCAAAGAGGCAATGATACCCAATTTGGCGAAATTATTCCACCTTAAACTGAAAACCCTTCTAGTTTCCCTATTTACAAAACATCTTACATATACATAATAATATAATCAACCTGTGACATGCCAGTTTTCTTTTAATGTTTTCCTTCACAGTGGTGACGAAATAAATTACAAGTAGTAGGTAACGCACCTGCCTGGTTTTGAACCCATGATCTACAGTTTGTTAGTGATGGCCATTCTGCTGAGCCACCAGTATACCATACCATGCCATAGAACACAAAACAAAACATTTCATTAATTTAAACATACATTCAAACTCAACAATTCCCAAGACGCGTAATTCCAAAGCGCATTTTAAAATTCAAAATTTAAACATTCAAGAGTTGCGTAACTCCAAAACACCCTATTCCACAAACTTTGGAGCTAATTATGTGCTGTTATTATGAGTTACGAATTCATAAGCGGAAAAACAAAAGCTATTACTCGTCAACTTAAACTTTTAATTAGTTGTCTGAAATGCGTGCGCGCTGACCTTGGCAGTTTGAGTGCGGCGCTTAGTGTTCGGTAATATTCTTTAATAATATACACTTGTTTGTCTTTATCAGCCCAGACCTTTTAATTGTTGATCATGGGACCTTCGTTGAACCTAAAAGTTCAAGGTCGTCACGAATATTTTGACTAAAAGTGTCATAGTCTTCTTTGGCATGGAAGTAACAAAATGATTTCAGCAAACAAAAAAAAATACTGGGCGTAAAAGTTCTAACGATTGTAAAACTCTCACTACAGACTTACATTAGGCGCTCAAACAAGGAACACAAACATTTCTATTCTGAAAACTCGTATTGCATTTCACACCCGACACACACTATCACCAAGCACACTGAACTTCCATTGAAACATACTTACACACTATTCGTTACAATCTGCAAGCAGGACTTTGACAAATGCTTGCCCATAATTTCTAACCATCTCTTCGGACACTGCCATTTTAACGAGACCTCCCCCTCCCTGAACGGGATACGAAGTCAAAGAGCAGAGGGGAAGAGAGGGGGACCATCGAGAGTGATGTGGGTCTGAGTAAAATGGATGTTACAGAAACATCGGTTCGAGGTATTATCAAGCCGGTAAATGTGCTAAGTCAGGGGCTACTTATCTAAGCTATTACTCTTTACTAAGTGAAAGGCATTTGCATTCAGCATGTGGGTATGAAGGTGCTCCTGGTTATGGATCGTTTGGACTGTGGGAACGCTCTCTGCGTTAAATAAATTTTCCTCAGTCTCTCTCGCAGTTAACGTACCAGAATGTTAAGTCTGAATTTATAATCGTTTAATACCGGAAAATTGCTTTAAGCCCCACTTCTGCTTCGTCTGGGCAGTCTATTTTGTTTAATGATTCCTATTATTATTGAGTTGAAGCTTTAGTTTTATGCCTAAGATTTTCTGTGAGCATTTTCTCGGGTCACGGATAAGATTTCAAGAGAGGAATATTTTAGATAAATTCTCAGTTTACTACTTTTCAAGTATTAAAGATTCATTTATAATTCCTTGTCATTAAAGTTTTTATATTTATGGCTGATCTCTGAAGAAACGTTGATAAAGACTAAAGTCTCCATAAAATGAAAACCAACGGAATTACACTCTTTTCTCGAGTAATGTAAAAATAATAAGCCAGTTGATTGACCAGTTGTTTTGATTTTCATGTTGAGATATGAAAATCAAATATTTGTCGGTTATATTTCACTAGACGTTACAACAAAAATATTAAAAATCTGATTTTAGCTGAGTATGAGTGGTTTATGATTTTTTAAAGGGTAACACAAAGAAAAAGATGCACAGCAGCGAGTGAAATTAGATCGAGAATGAAGGTGACGGTAACAAGGTTATAAAATTCAATCAAAAGTTTGAAATTATTGTATGTGAATATATTTCTAATAATTTATACTTGGCTTGACACGCTACCGCATGTCTAGATATTTTCATACACTTCAAGTGATCTTGATATAGGTGTAGGGCCTGCTAGAAGGTCTTCAGATTGGAAATCATATCAGTCATTGAGACATCCACATCCAATAGTAAAAGTTTTCAAACTAGCATCCCTTTTATACCCCTTTTCTCGCCAGTTGCACCCCTTTTAACCCCCATTGATCCATTTCCCTACGATATCTCTCAAACACACCTCCGTCACACATTTTTATGCCATTCCATTGTTATATTCCCTATTTTTTATTCTCGTTATTTTCTCACTCAGTTTTCAACGAATAATGCGAAAAGTAAAGCTAGCGATGAAATAATGAAAACAATAACCGATTCAGTTCACACTGAGAGTAACACAAACAACGGACTCGGAAGTGGAACAAACATCAATAATTAACATGACAATTAATTTGTAGGGGTTTCGTTAATTAATGCTACGTTATGGTGGTGTTCATTGTTCTCGTGCTTCAGGACGTGTCCTAATATAAGCGATTGTCACGCTAATACGTGATAGTCGGTTGGCAAATCCGAACGCGTCGTCTCACCTGAGAGCGCTTTCGAGTGTTCCTTCGACCATGGGTTTGGGCCAAATAAATGAGCGACAAGGGAGGTGTAAATGAACACGAAGATCACGTGACTGGTTTCTTTGGTTAGAACGTGGAGGCTTGAGAAGATCACGATGATTGCTTAAATTAGGATACGAGACATGCGTTTTGTTCTCTGTCTGTTTTGACGTTTACATTCCGAAAATTAGTCATGTTAGTTAATCATGATAACAATATTATTACCTACGTGTAATGTTGAGATAAATGAACAAACAATGCATTGTCTGGTAGGTTTTGAGTTATAAAAATAAACTTCTTCCAAAATGTTTTTTAGTATGAAATATATTTTGGGTAGTAGGCAAAATATCCATAAGCAAATATCTCTGCAAGCTACCAACATATTATTAAAATCATGCTTGCTCCCAGCAAACATAACTTTGCTACTTTAATCAAAATATTCCGGTTGACTCAACTGTTTTCAAACTCGGAGTCAACGCAAAATATCTACGAGTGCAGGAAGCATAGTCCTTTGTCCGTTCTATCGAGTTCATACAATTTTCATGCTGTTACGAATATGAAAGAAAATCTGAGTCAGCAACCAGCTACACCTGGTTCCGTGCATTTTGTGAAACTCAGGTAAGAAGGTGAACGCAAAGGTAATGGCCGGTGGCAATGGGGAATGTTGCCACAAATATCACTTTATTTTAAACGAGTTGTTAGGATTTCTACAATTTATTCAAATTTTGGAAAGTGGATTTTTTGCGTAGTTCAGGATGTATTCACTTTTCAGTATTCTATTATATTACGACCTGCATCGAGTCTATAAATTATTATCACCGAGAAATCCGAAATTGAATCCGAATTATTTCTCCCTAGTTACGTATTATGGTGAATAAACCGTATACAAAATAGTGATACTCTATTCAAATCAACACAAAAATAGCCTATGAATGCCTACTGATATCTTCTACGGGCACTTTTGAATTGTCAAAGTTGGTGTCAGACAAAAACAAAAACATGAAGTCCTCAAGACATCATAACTGTGAACGGAGTGTTAAGTTGCCCACTGCAATAGATCTCTATGGAGAAGAACGGGCTCCTCACCTTTTCTATCAAAAATGTTCATAGCAACGTTTCCAAAACAATGTCGCATCGGCATCGCCTGCCAGCATCCAAGCATCCGAGCCGTGCGTTATCCTTTCCTCCAGGGATTCCCTCTCGCCATCGTATGTCGTAATTGACAAATTGCCGGCACACGTCGCCAACACCGAGATTATTTTATCGCGTTACAGCAGTTCGGTAATTATATTAATTAGCTTCGGTTGAGTTTTTCGTGTTCACTGTTTGTTTGTCGGATTTTATTTGGGGTAGACAACCTGTTAGTTTTATTAGTTAAGGGATTGAGTAAATATGTGTTTGGAGGTGTATTTGCTTTGTCTGTGTTTTCGTATTGTTTTATAAGGGAAGATTTCGTAAAACATAGATCACAAACAGAAGACAGATGTTGTGGATAAAAATGAACGCACTCTGTAGACGAAGTTACAGTCACCGAAAGTACCGTTTACAATTTAAGAATCTCAAGCACAACATATTATAAGTTTCACAATTTCAGCTCTGCCTTGCAAAGGCAAAGTCGCTGAAGTTGATTCAAAAATTCAAAAGCTCGCCGGTACCGACCGCCGCAACCAAAAAAAAATCTCCATTCATAATTAAAAATGAAATTTCAGACAAGGCTAGTACCTACAAAATAAATAAGCGAGTAACCAAACCGGGAGCCGTATTTTAAAAAATAATGTTCAAAACTTTTGACCAACCCAAAAAAGATTTGCGCGCAAAAAATCTAAATTCACGTACTGCTACAGAACCAAATGCGCCAATTTGAGCGTAAAATTAACTTTGTAACGACGTAATGCCCAAGTGGGCTAAATGAAAATGGTAAATAATAAAGTAAAATCGAGAGGGCGTGCCAAGTCAATTTTGCGACTAAATGAATCGAAAGTCGTTACGGATAAAAATCGCTTGGTCCTCACGGATTGGGTGTAATGTCCCAAATTTTGGTTTTCCTTTATCTGATTAAGGAGTCAATGGGGCGGTTATAAATTGTTAGTTTTAGCTACTTTTAACTTTGTAAGGAAGAAATTGATTTTAATTAAAAGTAGCAAAATCAGCCTAGAGAGCCGGGACACTGACTTCTTTTCCATTCACCATGCGACTTCAGTACAATTTGGAGGATTTCACATTATGACTACAAATTTTTGATTTTTACAAAATTCCGATTTCTTCACGATGTGTTCCTTTTAGCGTTTTAAGAGAAGATTGAATGAGAAAATGTAAACAAAGTAATGCCTCCCTACGTTTGAACCCAAGACCTTCACTTCAACTCATTGCCATTAGGCTACCAATGCTCTTGAACTGCAATTAGAAGTAATGTTGACACTCCTTAAAAAGATTTACCAAAATGGCGATAACATATTATAGTATATGCTATACTTACACTTTATACTATACTTACAATTGTCATACCATATACCATTTATCATCCTTCTTTATTGATTTGTTTATTTATACTCAGCGAATCGATCTAAATACGATTCGTTTTCATTATATTTGCTGAAATAAAATATCAATTTTCATAATTTTCAATGTTGTGACATGTACGTCACATTTGCCAAACTGACGGACATTCTTTCTGTCATAGAGTTTCTTACTAGCTTAGTCTATGATGAATACTTTTTGGTTTATCTAATCTAAATTATATTTTTCAATGTTTAGCTGAAATATTGTATTTTATAGATAATAATGATTGTTTACTAATAACTTAATTTTAAATTATATTTATAAATTATTTACGCATTCATGGTTTTATGAAGTAAGTCTGCTATGTCCTGGCCGACTACACTTGTCAGATGAGATGATTTTATGGCCGCAAGAAGAAAATCTGAGATTCAAAAATGGAAGGAGACTACTGTGGAAACGAGCTGACGAGGCAGTAGAGAGGAGACTAGACGAGAGAGCGTTTTCTTAAATGTGAGACTGAAGAATTCTTAAAATTGGAGACAAGACAGATTCTTGAAGGTGATCCATCTAAAGATACACCTGGTACTACTACTCCCAATCTTATTATTAAAAACTGTCGTTGTGCCATCCCTACTGATCATCTCGCGGAGCTGCCCTGGGTCTAAAAGCTGGTGATCCAACTCTAAAGATCTACCAGGACCTCAACTCCTGTTCTTACAAACGCCGCCTTCCTGTGGAGCAGACCTGATTCATCGTCCTACATCTCCACCTCTACATTTCATCGTGCTTCAACAGTGCTACTTAATCGTGTAAATATACTCAAAAAACTGCTTCCAGAGTGCGGGTTTGATACGTCTTTTTTATAAACACTTGTATTTTTTATCTCATTTGTAAAACCATCCATATCTCTATTAAATTTTTAAATGTACAAGTCTACTCTTATCCTTTAATTCTTAACAGGATCTAGTAGATTTGTTACAGTTTGGCGCCTAACGTAAAATCAATTCTAGATCTCATTAAATTTTCTCAAAATTCAAAAAAAATACTTACACAAGAGATTATATTTGGTATGTAATTATTTCCATCATACTTCATACTTCATCACTTCATCATTTACTTGACACTTCTTCGTACTGAACATCACCTTATACTACACCCCCACACACATTACTTTTACCCTCGGGTAATTGTCATCCATTCTTCGCTTGTGGAGTGTTCTTAAAACCATTCGTGGTCACTTACAAGTTGGGGTTTGGCTTACTCCACGACGTACTATAGGAGAATATCCTATAGACGTTGCCACCTACACATAACTCTCTATTAATACCTCACTACCCTGCACCCCACACACTTGCACACCACTGCGGTTACTTCCGGGTAATCGTACTCAGTCTTCGCTTGTAAGTGTTCTTAAAACCACTCGTGGTCACTTATAAGTTGGGGGCTGGGATACTCCACGACGGCTGCAGGACAATATCTTGTGGTCGTTTATACAACTATAACTAAACATTTACGTAATTATTCATCATTATTATTTTAATTTTGGCATCATAATTTGTCAGATTTGTTATTTAAGTGTTGCTAGGTAACTTGAACAGTGCGACGCGGATCTTTTTACGATTTGCAGTGGCGCTGCTTGTCGAGAAAACATACATAAATTTGGTACATTTTTCTTAGTTCCTATTTTTCCCACCTATATATTTTGTGTTAGAAACTTTTTCGTTTTTAATAATAACTTCACGCTTATAATTCTCCAGGGTTAGGTAGAATCTTTATCAATCTTTATCTTAAAATTGTTTCATCTTTTGTTGTAAATTCATGACACTATGACAGATAAGGTTTCTCCTATTGTTGTGACTCCTTCACAGTGAAGCCCCATAATTTATAACCCTCCTATTTCCCTCATTTCTTCTTCTTTCTTCCTTCTCTATCCTCCCATGCTTTAAACTTTAAGTTAATTCTATTTAACTTCAAGAACTTAGGCTTGGACTTCGAGTTCCTTAACTGGAACTCCCTCTTTCGATTCGTTGACCTCCTAAAGTCACGATATTCCTCTTTTGTCTCGCTGACTCACTATGTTCTCGATGTACAACCTTTGACTTAATGTCTACCTTTGACTTAATGTCTACCTGTGACTTAATGTCTACCTTTGGCATGAAAGTCTACCTTTGTCTAAGAGTCCCTCTTTTACTCTTTGACCCTCTTCCCCTAATTTACTCTTATATCCTGTCTAGCTCTCGGACCCTCTTCTAGTTCTCTCTAGCACAAATTTTACCTTCTTTTGCTATCTTTTACATGATTTTTTTATCCTTCGTATTACACTCATGATTCATCTCTATCTTCTTTCTTTCTTCTAACTGTAGAGTTCTTTTCGGCTTATTAAAACTCTATATAGTTTTTTTTTTATTTAATTGGTTATTAAACCATTAAAGAAGTTTATTTTCTTTAATCTCTCTTTTTATATCTGTTCTTATCAGATAACTCTATGAAGTGCTTTTAGGTACATGTTACCTAACCTTCTTATAAACTAACTCTGTAAGTTAGTATTACTATTTTGTTATCAACTCTGGAAGTTGATTGGAGCGGTTAACAACTCCATAAAAATAAGCCCTTGTTAAAACTAACTTTGATTGGAGCGGCTAACAACTCCATAAAAATAAGCCCTTGTTAAAACTAACTTTGATTGGAGCGGCTAACAACTCCATAAAAATAAGCCCTTGTTAAAACTAACGTTGATTGGAGCGGCTAACAACTCCATAAAAATAAGCCTTTGTTAAAAGAATCTTTATATTTTCATCTTATTAATGGTTTTAGACGTGAGCGGATAACAACTCCGAAAATAAGCCTACTGTTATTAGTTTATCAGGTTGAGTAGTGATCATTGAATGTGAATCCTACCTGACCTAACTTCGTAAGATGTCGGTGTGTTTGAATGAGTTATGAAAGTTTTGTGAATGCTGTAATACTTTAACCTTTGCAAAATTTTTGTTCTAGGCCAAAAATTTTCTCGGGGTCTTTGGGGAAATATAGTATATGCTATACTTACACTTTATACTATACTTACAATTGTCATACCATATACCATTTATCATCCTTTTTTATTGATTTGTTTATTTATACTCAGCGAATCGATCTAAATACGATTCGTTTTCATTATATTTGCTGAAATAAAATATCAATTTTCATAATTTTCAATGTTGTGACATGTACGTCACATTTGCCAAACTGACGGACATTCTTTCTGTCATAGAGTTTCTTACTAGCTTAGTCTATGATGAATACTTTTTGGTTTATCTAATCTAAATTATATTTTTCAATGTTTAGCTGAAATATTGTATTTTATAGATAATAATGATTGTTTACTAATAACTTAATTTTAAATTATATTTATAAATTATTTACGCATTCATGGTTTTATGAAGTAAGTCTGCTATGTCCTGGCCGACTACACTTGTCAGATGAGATGATTTTATGGCCGCAAGAAGAAAATCTGAGATTCAAAAATGGAAGGAGACTACTGTGGAAACGAGCTGACGAGGCAGTAGAGAGGAGACTAGACGAGAGAGCGTTTTCTTAAATGTGAGACTGAAGAATTCTTAAAATTGGAGACAAGACAGATTCTTGAAGGTGATCCATCTAAAGATACACCTGGTACTACTACTCCCAATCTTATTATTAAAAACTGTCGTTGTGCCATCCCTACTGATCATCTCGCGGAGCTGCCCTGGGTCTAAAAGCTGGTGATCCAACTCTAAAGATCTACCAGGACCTCAACTCCTGTTCTTACAAACGCCGCCTTCCTGTGGAGCAGACCTGATTCATCGTCCTACATCTCCACCTCTACATTTCATCGTGCTTCAACAGTGCTACTTAATCGTGTAAATATACTCAAAAAACTGCTTCCAGAGTGCGGGTTTGATACGTCTTTTTTATAAACACTTGTATTTTTTATCTCATTTGTAAAACCATCCATATCTCTATTAAATTTTTAAATGTACAAGTCTACTCTTATCCTTTAATTCTTAACAGGATCTAGTAGATTTGTTACAATATTTAGTCATATTTATTTTTAGCTACAAAAACTACCGTTCGATATTCCCTCAGACACACTTTCTGCCTTAGTTACACGTTATTTTCCGTGAGACTAAGTTATTACAAAGCAGGCTAAGATATTGATATTCCATAATATTAGTCTGGCCTTCAGACATTTTGTCGTGATATACTTATTGGTATGGAATAAAATAAAAACAATCTGAATGACGAGCAATGTAATGGAAGTTAATTTATGTGTAAGGCTCATAAAATATATCTTCTTATAGATTTATCTGAGATACCAATACATTTTTGTAAGGTACTTATTCAAGATACTTAGTATGACGCCGTGTTCACGACCTCGGGCGAGTCGACTGGCGTCATGTACAGTGGGCTGCATTGGGTACCCCAGTTGTATTAAAGCTTTAATACAAATGGGGTACCCAATTGATGCAGCCCACTGTACATGCGCGTCCACACTTCTTCTCTTCGTGTCAGTACTATCGCATGGCAGTGATTCATAGCTTGTTCTAATAAGCAATGATTTTTACATTTTGATTACTGCGTAGTCGCTGTTGCAAGACACGTGTGTTGTGGCGTTAGAGTCCTCTTCAGTAAAAGATGAAATGAATATCGGTTTTGTAGCGCGCCACCTCTGTCACTGAATACATGTGAGACATTGTAAAACTTACTTGCGTAGGTAAGTACATACAGTCACGAGCACCCATAAAGGTATAATGGGTATAAAAATACCCTTAACGAAGCCAAAAGGCACTTGTCCTCGCTATTATTGCGTTGTTTTTTTTTGTTCTGTACCATACCTGGGAACCTTCAAGTTGCGGAGACATTAGGGGTCAAAGTTCCAACTTTTTTTTTTGCGTAGAGTTACTTAGTTTGATGCACAAAAGGCTTGATTGACGGCTTCGTTAAGGGTCAGTTTACACCTTGTATTTATGTTCATACGTAAACCACACACACATAAAATCTTTTACATTCATTCCGACAAATTTTCACTACTGTTACCCTCTCCCCCCTTTTCTTACAGACATATCCGTATCACTGTCTCTTTCTAATGCTAGACTGTCAACGCCCGGTCACTGGCATCTAACCGAACCAACACACGTACATTATTTTGACATTCATTTCGATCAACTTTTACCGCTACCAGATCCCTCCTAAGATAACCAGAAGCTAATCACCCCCTCCCCTTAAACCCCCAGATAAGCTCTAAAGTAAATTCCACCAAAATATACAAAATTAAACATTTATATCGATGATAAACTTGTGCCATAATTTCTTCGCCTCCAACTTAGGCACCCACTCTCAGTAATTAATGGCATTCGGTTTTGATTAAGCAAATAAATGATTCCTTTACGATTTTAAACATTAAACTTTGTTCTTGGCTGCAATTAAAATGTTTCTGTATGACTTGAGAAATGGATCGGATGCTTGGGGCTGAGGAATTTCTGAAAAGTTTCCGTCAAACATCAGTGTGTTATAAATGAGTGTTTGCCTGAGGTTTCAATGTCTCAACTTCGTTACAGATCTTTGTGGACGATTGATGGATAGACTTTCTTGGTTATTTTGAAGAAAAGAAAAAGGAAGTAAGAAAATATGTTTACTTTCAATTCGTCGACGATGGCCTACGAAAAAGGATAGCTCTTGAGTAAATTCTACAATATTAGAGATATATAGATAAAATACTCTTCATTATGTACAACATACCCGTTACAGGGTTGATTACATAAGATATTTCACATAGAGTGACACAGCGGGTGGTCTTCAATTGACCTTTTCAAGACAACCTTTGGTTAGATTACAGGCACCTCTAGAAAGAGCAGAATAAATAGATGGATAATGCAGTTAAGCACATTTAACTTATTTTTTTACTGTGTTTGTTTGTTACATTTGTTCAAATGTGTTCTTTGAATATGGTAATTGTAGCATGTAATCGTTTTTCTTTTTAAACATGGCTAAAACGACCATATCTACTAACACAGATGTAATTAAAAAAACATGCTGGACTGATCACAAAACTTGGAAATTAAACCAAGAGCAGACTGACATTTAATTCCTTTGAAATTAAACTAGATGATTAAGATACATTTGATATCTTTTCACACCCAGTCTCAATTCTTTTTAACTCGTTATTATTGGTTAGCTACAATATCCTTCATAATATTCTATGAAGTACTTACAATATGAAACGCTAATCCATGATAAGCCAATTAGTTTAGCTTTGCTGTTCCTCCATTAACTAATGCCTGGAAACTTGCCAACAACTAACTAATACTGCTCACTTGTTCATCTTGATTCAGTTTCACCTTGTTAATGGATCAAGTGAATTTCCTGGAATTAAAATATTTGAATCAATGTTAAGAAGTAGCCACTTCTTAACATTGATTCAAATATTTTAATTTAATTGATTTATTTTAATTTTTTAATGCTAAGCCTAGCATAACGTCAACCACATTATGTAGGTATAAATTAAAATACTTTTATTTTTATTCACTTTAATTTTATTTTATTTTTTTTTTCGATTTTTTTATTTAAATTTTTTGTTTTTTAAATTTTTTATTCACAAAAACGTCATCATCATCATCTGCCTAGCCTTTTCCCAACTATGTTAGGGTCGGCTTCCAGTCTAACCGGATGCAGCTGAATACCAGTATTTTACATGGAGCGACTGCCTATCTGACTCCCCCTTGGTAAGACTGCTCGTCAGACTTTCGGGCCACTGACTACCCGTAACGATGATAGAAATGCTTGGCTCAATGCTGGTCCTGCTCCACAACCATAGGAGCAAACTAATTGATTACCATGTGAAGTTATTGTAGAAGCTGCAGAAGGTTGTAAAAATATATTTGCATTGTATAGATTCAATCTGTGAGTACTATCTATTGTAAAGCAACAATTTACATTTAGTTATCTTTCATTGACTTGAATGTGCCCTGGTATCTGAGAGAATGTCATGCTCACTCAAATGTCTCGCTGATGGTCGCGCGTGTGTCGGATCATTTAGTTCCCTTCAAAATGGTTCAGTTGAATGGTGCTGATCCATGCGTCATGTTCGTGAACGGGCGCTGTCAGTGTGACTGGTCATCTCTTAGCTGCCACGGTATAATTTAACTGCTTTGTTTTTAAATTGTTGATTTAATCTTTTGCGTTGGACGCTCTTAATGTGCTCGTCTTTCTACATCGTTCTCACATATATTATGTGTATAATCTCAACATGAATGATGTTACCAAAATCTTGTAAATATGTTTTGATTGAAAAGAATGTCCATGGAGTTTCTTGCCCATTCTTTTCCATAGAGGTCTACGCTTTGGAATGGACAACTACAGTACTTTCACAAGTTATTATGCCTTGTGTCTGTGACTGTAGCTTCGCCTTCATTGTTTTTCTGACATTCAAAAGTGCCTGTTGTGGTCTAATTGAACTAAATGCTTTGAGTTTGAGTTCGAGTTCGACTGTCAAAGACCAAAGATAAAAATGACAGCCTATTAAATCAAAAACATAAACTAAATTTTTCTAAGCAAAATTTTTTCTTCTTCTTCCTAGCGCAATCCCACTTTAGGAGGGGTTGGCTCTCTCAATTTTCTGGCACCAGGACAAACTGTCTTAGGTTGTAGGGTCGGGCAGTTCTTCCTCCGATGGGAGCTTTGTCGTGCTACTCCACCACGTAGCCGGAGCAATCGATACTTATCTATACTAATATTATGAAGAGGTAAAGTTTGTGAGTTTGGGAGGTTGTAGGGGGTAATCTCTGGATCTACTGAATCGATTTGGAAAATTCTTTCACTAATAGGAAGTAACATTATCCCCGAGTGCCATAGGCTATATTTACAACGTGCCCGCGGGGTAATTTCCGACCAAAACGCGAGCGAAGCCGAAGGCAACAGCTAGTATGCAATATTTTTAAATCAACATTAATCTTTCCCCATCAATACAAAACAACTGCCCCGGATTTTCCAATTACCATCTCACTTTCACCTTACCTCAATTCAGTCGATACCTCTTTCTGAACGATTTTTTTTTCAATCAGCTAAAACATTTTGAGGTCGTAAGGAAAGAAAGTAAGCTCTCAGTCTAATTACATGTCATCAAGCAAGTCTGAGCTCCGGAAGAAAGCGATGAGCAATGATCCCAGTTTACGAGCTCCTCCAAATGTAATTTAAATGGGTAATCAGGGGCATCTAATTTTATTTTCAATGAGCAGCTCCTTTGGTTATGTCTGTGGAGGCATGTTTTAGTTTACAACTACCGAATAATCGTGGCAACTTAATAAAAAAATTTGGCCGACCCGGGAATCCAAATCAAGACCAGCAGTAATGATTGCCAAAACTAAACTAATGAGGCAGTCACCCTATTATAGTTAACAATTTAAACGATTATCTGAACACAGTACATCACTGATGAGATAACTTGGCCAATTCCAATCAACTCTCCGACCACATAAAACATCTCCCCACACAGAAATAACAACATACTTCACGACCCCACCTCCATATAATACTTTATCAAATCCTTATTATCAGCGGCTGAAGCAAAATCGACACTTCAGCCGAGATCTCTGAAAGCCCTTCGACATCACACATGCGATATTGTAGGTAATTTAAAGACTGAACCATCTTGGCTGCCAAAGAGGATTACGTACTTCCTATGGCAAATATTTGCGCCAACATTGCTTGGAGGATCCGTGACACGGATGTTGGAAGAATTGGTGATGTTGGTCATTTTTGTGTTATATTTTTTTTTCATCTATTATTTGGCAGAAATAAGATGAATCGCGAAATGGGAGTGTACTGAAACTTCTGTCTACCGTTTCGGGTAATAGAGAGTGATGTTAGGTCGTTTATATTTTGGTATTTCCATAAAAAATCTGACAAATTTACTGCAAAAATAAGTTATATAATATCAGGTCTGGCTTGGAGCCCGTTTAGTCTTCAAGTAAAGCCACGCTTGCCTAGGTTGATCCGTGGATGGGTGACCACCCATTACATACCAGTGTCCGCTGTGCCTCGGAAAGCATGTTAAGCCGTTGGTCCCGGTGGCATTTTGTAGACCTTTGACGGTCGTTACAGGTCACAGTCAGTGACCCGAAAGTCCGACAACCAGTCTTACCAAGGGCTAACATAGTACCCAGTACTAACTGGGTAACGTTGTGGATGTCATATAAGCAGTCGCTCCATTTAAAATACCGCTGCATCTGGTTAGACTGGAAGCCAAAGACTAGGCAGATGATTATGAATATCACGTCTGTATTTACCGAAGGGTTATGCAGAGGTGCCTGGAATGTAAACCATTTAGTTTCATACAAAATATAACTCAGAACAACAATAGATAAAGATTTTTTTGCAATTTCAGGTGTTACTATGTGTAAATATGAAAGGTTGACAATGTTAAAAGCAGTCAATAAATTTGATAGGAGTCTTTGCCTACCTCTGGAACAATATAATTTAAAGCTAAAATAGAATTCCAACCACAACCAATTTACACCAATTTCTATCTAAAAATAATTGCTCTTCAGTCCAGTTGTCAGATTACAGCAGAGGAAGCTTGCTAACAATAGTGCAATAGGTACCAACTAGACTAAGTTAGGCTGTACTATCGCTCCACTATTATTCGTAGCTCCTCGCTAGAACAAACAATGTAAGCCGCACAGAAACTTGACGAAAACGTATCACGTTCCTAAATGTTTAGTTGTTTGAAGCTAGCGCTCCGATTTCAGTCGATGCCGTCAAATATTCGATATTTTCCTTATTCGGCATTTTAACTTTGTTTTTGTCAATTTGACATAGCTCTAGTTTCGTGTCAAGTTCGTGTTTTCATCCCTTATTCAGTGTAATGGCCACATAACATCACGCATAATGATTATTCAGTAAAGTCTATTTTTCTGTGCACTTTTTTTTAACCGACTTTCAAAATTTCAAAAAGGAGGAGGTTCTCAATTCGGTTGTATTTTTTTTTTATATTTATTACCTCATAACTCCGTCATTTGTAAAACCAATTTGAAAAATATGTCTGATGTTGGAGCTGGAAGGTGGCCGTAGGAACTCCGTTATAAAACCCGTTTTTTCACGGGTGACCACTGAAAACCAGCGCTGTGCTGTGGGTCCCCCTTAGCACAGCATCATGCTGAGTGGTAACCTGCTTGTCGCAGTCACGACGTGCAAGCTTTTTTTTTTAATTTTTATCCTTTGTATGTTTATTGTAATTTTTTTTTTGTTTTTTTTTTTTTTTTTTTTTATCATTTTGTTTGATGCACGTCATGTCCCTGCGACAAATAAATATTTTTTCTTTCTTAAAAACTACATAACCCCATCGAGTTTGGTTTCGTATAATTCACCTTGTTGAGTACTTTGTCTCTAGATGGTACCAAGGGTCTGGTGATGGAGCTGGAAGGTGGTCACAGGTAGTCCGTTATAAAATGACACAATCCCATCGAGTTTGGGCTCGTATGATTCGTCTTGATGAGTACTTTGGTCCTAAGTGGTATCCAGTGTCTGATGATGGAGCTGGACGGTGGCCATAGGAACACCGTTATAAAACGACAAAACCTCATCGAGTTTATGATCGTCGTCATAGTCGTCGTATGATTCGTCTTGACGACTACTTTAACTAACTTCTAGTTACAATGTAAAAATTAATTCATGACAAGAATTTGTGTGATAAACTACAACTAAAAAGGGTAAAATAAAAATACACATCGTACCATAATCGTTTGTAAGGTAGTTTAAGTACAATGTCTTTTCTAGTTGTCGATAACAGTTGCACAGCACAAGGATCAAAATCACGAAAGCCTTCTTCACGAAGCTGTCAACCGAGTTATCTGTACATCAAGGAACAGTGCGGTACAGTTTTTTTGGTGTGAAAAAAACAGGATTTACGGTAGCGCTGAATGTAACGCACTCAAAATTATGTGATGATGGATGCATTGAATAGTACGAAGATAGTGGCGGTATTTGAACCAAAAGTTATTTATAACATTTAAAACTTGTATTTAAAAAAATCGTGTGTATGTATAAGTAGGAAGTTTGACCTTCAATATCTCCTTAACTAGAGGTTTCCCAGGTATGGTCTAAAACAAAAAATATCGCAATGACAGGAAGAACAACTACCTAAGGCTTCGTTAAGGGTATTTTTACACCCTTTATTATTCATTGCAAAATTAATAGATTACTTCGGACTTGTACAGAAATAAATCTAAGGATTTATTTGTAAATGTATATAAAGTTCGTCTGTACAAGTCCGAATCAATCTTGTGACCGTTTTCTTGGGCCTCGAATCAGGGTTATGCATTATAACTAGAAATAAATGAAGAGCTTTTTGGGGATAAGATTAGTCTAGATCTATTATTGTTAGCTGTAATACATCTCACATGCGACTGACTAACGAAGA